>OX375876.1:54687140-55967778 GCA_947359465.1 Metellina segmentata | reverse complement strand
TGCAGCGTTTCTATCTTAGTAGGTTTAGTTTAAATTTTAGAGCTTAATTGTAAGGAGAACGTATACTTGCCTAAAATGACATGAAACTAAATTTAATTAAAGTAAAGCAATTTGAGGGGAAAACACTGGATATGGAGGTGTTTAGATTCGTTCGTAACTGGCAATTGAAATTAGCTTACACGTTTATTGTGCTAATGGTTTTCTTTATCAAACATTTGTTTCTATTTAAGATACTGTCTATGCATTCCCATCCTTTGATCTAAAAATATATCATTTGCGCTAAGAGAAGAAATTAAATAATGTAAAATTGGGGTGCCAAACTTATCAGAATAAAAAGCTATCTTCATTAAATGGAAAATGAAGGCAAAATGTACACAAAAATTGAAGGTTTAGAAATATTAATAATTTGTAGGAAATTTACTTAAATAGCTATAATTTCAACCATTTTTTGTAAGAGGTAAACATAATTAAATTTTTATGATTCAATCTCTTCTTAATGTAGACATTAGTGTTTAATTACGTTTAAAAAAATTTCATTCAATCTTCAAATACCAAGTTGCAATATAACCTTTTGGATTTAAAATGTACTTTCTCCTTTTTACAATTTTTAGTGAGTTTTACTCATAACATATACATGAAGATTGAATGGATGTGTGACTGTGTGGATGTGTGAAAGGGACCTTCCTGTAAAACGGATGTTTCATGCATGAAGAAGTCCAACCCTCCGGGGCAATGGCACCCCCAATTGGGCCATATATGGGCCGCACGACAACATGAAGATTATATCAATTACATAAGTATAGAGGTGACTTAAATTTTGAACAATAATTTCTGAAGCTGTTTCGTGCAATATACCAGTATTCCGCTGATAGTATATGAATGCTCCGTGAATAATTACAAAATCAATATGAGCCTGGAAATTTTTAAATGTTATGGCCAATTCAAACATTTTTTGAAAATATGGCACCTTGATTTGCGTGCTGCGTTACTAAGCTTTCTTATGGTATACATTCGCTTCCAAAAATAGTATACCAAACTGTCATCAGTTCTAAACAAGGGACCCTTTTTACAAACTAGGATCTTTATTTCATTGGAGTAATAAGGCAGTTTATCTCGACTTAGACACTCCGTCATTTACAAAACATCAGATCTTGATGGACGAGATATCTCGTCGAAACCACTTAGAGGGTTAAGGCCTGCACTCACAAGATTTTGACTCACTGGCTCACAGCCGGTAATGGTTGTCGACAACTTTGATAATCAGTGAAGTATGGAAGTATGTATTCTAAGAACAGACCAAGTAGAATGAAAGTCAATTCAATTTTGTCAATTTTCGTATTAGCAGTATAGATAATTTTGATGTAATGTGTATGAATTAATAAAGCATAAGTAGACACTTCTTTGGCACTAGATAAATTTGTAGGCACTTCGAAGCGAAACGCACTGGTTACAAAGGAAAATATATACATACTTATAAAAGACGACGTGACTTGTGAAACGAATCTAAACTTTTATAATTACAGTTGCTAAAACTGAATATGAGCGCTTGTAGTTTTGTTAGTCACTATCCATAGTGCCAAAAATGACGAAATCTACATAACCCTCTTGGTGGTTGTCTCGAGGAGGTATATCGTCATTAGCAAAACTGAGAAGATCTTCATTATAGATATCTTGTTATTTGAAAAAAATGACCAGATTTTGCTTTTGAAACTGTCAATAAATTGACAATATTTTGATGATGAGATATCTCGTCAGTAGCAAAATCTATCAGATCTTAATGGACGAGTTATATCGTCGAAACCACTTGGAGGTTTTATGCTGTGCGAATAGACTCCACTACTTCATCAAATGCAGATGCAGTTTCCAACAGAGATATAAGAAGTTTGACCGAAGACTCCGGAGACGAGAGAGTTTATTGGCAACTAGATAGCAGGCTGTGGTGAATACTATTCAACCACCTTATTTTTATTCGCGCATCGTCATAGAGACGATTCAAATTCGATATCCTTAATTGTAAATGTTACACTATGCTACTGTTACACTATGCTACTCTAAATCACCTATCACTGACGAATCACTGGCACAAGCTTAAACTAAAACATTATCAATAATTTGATAAAATTTGTTTAGAAAAGTAAGTATAAGGGGAATTTAGGAATTATATACAGTATATTGGTATTTGAAATATTTTGGTTTAAGAGAGGAAATTAGGTATCAGTTTAGGAATTAGGTATGGATAACTAAGAATGAATTTAGGTATTCTTGATAGAAAATTAGGTTTATGCATATGAAATTAAGTATGGATAATTACGAATGAATTTAGGTATTCTTTATAGAAAATTAGGTTTATGCATATGAAATAATTTATTCCTAATAGAAAATTAGATTTATGCATATGAAATTAAGTATGGATAGTTAAGAATGAATTTAGGTATTCTTTATAGAAAATTAGGTTTATGCATATGAAATAATTTATTCTTTATAGAAAATTAGGTATTCGGAATTTAAGTATTAGGTGTACAAATTAGGTTTAGGTAAAGAAAAAAATTAAGCATTGGAAAATTAGGTATTAGGTGGAGAAAATAGGTTAAAAGATAAAAAATTAGCTGTTAGGTATATGAAAAAATTAAGTATTAGGTATAGGAAATTAGATAGAGGCCTTTCAAAAAACGAGTATTGTAATAAAATAAAATTCTTTGAAAAAGGTTAATATGTGCGAGGCCGTTCGAAATAGAGCCAACACTTGTTTTGGAAATTGATGCAGTCATAGTGTGAAAATGTTTACTAGTGGGTCGCATAAATTTCTTCGCCAAAATTTCAACGATTTAATAAAATAACTTGCCGGGGCACCTACAACTTTGAAAATATCGAAAAACCATCATTGTAAGGTAATCAAGAGTCTAGAGGACAAAAGTTTTATGAATATAGCCGACTGATCAGTTAAATGTGATAACAAAACTTGGGATACACAAGGTGCTCTCCATAATTACTGCGATCAAATTCATAAAAAAATCATTTGTTGGACATATTCGTACAATTATTTAAAAATCTTTAAAATAGTACCCTCCTGCGTCGATACATTTCTGAAGGTGTTGTTTCCAGGCCTGGAAGGCCTTCTCCGGGATGTCCGTTAGAGTCGATGTAACATGATTCTGGATGTTTCCAAACGTGTCCCAATGTTTCCTTTTTAGGACTCCTTTTAAGCAAGGAATCAAAAAAAAAAGGCTAAGGGAGCCAGGTCAGGATTGTAGGGAGGCTGGGGAATCAATGAGGTGTAGGATATGGCCAGGAAATCGTTGACAATGAAGGTGCTGTGGCTTGGCACGTTGTCGTGATAAAGTTTCCATGGGTCCTTGATGTCACTTCGGTAGCGCTAACCTCCTTTTCAGCCTTTTGAGCACTTCCATGTAAAAGGCTGCGTTCACAGTGGTCCCGGTTGGTACGAATTCGTGGTGGACATTGCCTCTGATGTCAAAGAAGACAATGAGCATAGTTTTGATCCTGGACTTGCTCATGCGTGTCTTCTTGAGCTGGGGCGACACTGTGGTGTGCCATTCTGAACTCTGCCTTTTTGTTTCCGGGACGTATTCAAAAATACATTACTTATCACCGGTGATAACTGAGTTTTAAAAACTAGGATCCTTTTCACACATTTCCAAGAGTTCTTGGTACCAGAGCAGTCGCTTGTCGTTTTGTTCCTCGGTCAGCACTTTTGGGACCAGTTTGGCGCACAGCTTCTTCGTGTTCAAATCTTCGGTTACAATGCGATAAACAGTTGTTTTCGTCATCTGTAGAGTTTCTGCTATCCCGTTAAGACCCAACCGTCGGTCAGATTTCAAACATTCACACGCGTCACATTTTTGTCGATTCGGGAGGTTGATGGACCTCCACAGCGGGGTTCGTCGCGACACCCTCTCGGCCCTCCTTGAACGACTTGTGCCATCGGAGAACTTGTGATTTGGATAAGCTATCATTCCTAAAGGCCTGCTGAATTAATAGAAACGTTTCGGTGGCGGATTTCTCAAGTTTAAGCAAAATTTTATCCGTTGCATTGGCAATAACAATATGCAAGCAACTAAAATTGTGTTATTAAGAGCGTAGCCATTATTTAAAACACTTTAAAAGTGGGATGACAAATACTTATTAATAAATAAAGCAAATGTTATTAAAATGCGAAACACCAAATTCGTTATACATTGCGATAATGAGAAAAATACTAGATTTAACTCCTAAGGTGACGTTAGGTCAGTCAGGCGTGAACTTTAAGTACGCTTAAAATAATTAAAAACAGAAGTTAATGACAAAATATGAGGCAAATTAAAAACACATGCGGAAAAAAAACGCAAGATAAAACAAACCATTTCCATTTTTACGCATGAAATTAAATACGCAATTTTAGTTGAATTAAGGTTTTTCAGCCTAAAAAAACATAAATTACTTCAGGTAACATAAAAAAACAGGAATTTTGTGTGACATAATTACTTTTTACACGCAATACAATATTAATATTTAAGTCCGGTTATTTCAGTACACTAATTCTGGTGAAAATATCCATTTTTATCTCTGCTTATTTCCATAGCTGAAAGTTATTTTGTTAAATAATGACAAGGTTTAGATAGTGAAAGCGATTTTCTCTTAAAATAGTACCTTATTCCGTTTAGATCAAGAAAAAATTACGTTTCACTTCCTTAGATAATTATTTTTTGTGTGCCTAATATGTTTATAATTTAATTTGGTTTTAATATTTTAGTTTGGATGTAGCATTAAGTTTTTAAGCTTCTCAAATTATTATTTTCGCTGCGTCTTTAGAGGCTCTTGATTTAGACTTCTTAAGCAAATAATGTCATTTTTAAAATGACAGGAAAAACTTTCATCGGGCTTAAAAGTCAGGGATTAAGTCGAGGTACTTTTTTACAAGTTGAAAGGTTTTATGGGTTTATAAATTTCTGGTTAAGACATTTACGTCGAAGAAATAATCATATATATAATAAATGAACTATATAATAACTTCATAATAAGAAATTTTTCATTAGACCAAAATGTCTTACAAATATATTGTCAATTACTATTTTGATCAATAATATTTCTTTTGACACATGTCTTTATATCTTACTGTTTTGCTCTCTGTTTCAACTTCACACGAGCGATATTGACCCTTTGTCGTTCATGGTACAAATAAACTAACAAATAAAATTATGTTGTATCAAAATATAGTACGGGATTAATCCAAATAAAAATAAGTAAAGCTATAATTCACAAAAAGTACTAGCATTTATTTACTATATTAGCACCAAAATGTCTTTAAAAAAATATTTATGAGCAATTTATTATGAAACTAACAAAAATATTACTCACAATTACTTATGTACGCTCTGGAAGAACAAGGACTATTGTCCAAATTCGATTTGAGTTATGTTCACAAATGACTTTTGAGATAATGATAGTTACACTAGAAACAAGTACCAATGTCTTCCTACAAATGTATTGTAAAATAATCAAAGCATAGAAAACTATTTACTAAACATACTTATTAAAAGTAAAAATAGTGAAATTACTAAATTAAGTGTTATCACAAAACCTGTAAAATGGACATTGCCCTAAGGAACAAGTTTATACATATATTAGCTGAAGGTTCCTTAAAATAACAGTACGACTGACTCTATTAATGACTGATTGACAATCAAATGCTTAGTTTCGTATTTTGTGAAGTAATCATAAATAATAAGTGAGTACTAAAACATATATTTGATATTCATCATTGTTCATGAATAGAAATACCGAAGCGTATTCCACATGATAATTCTCCCAGTATAATAAATACGGACCCTCTTCCTCGATCTATCTCCTATTTTTGGGGAGAATTGTGTTACTTAGTTTATTGTCTTAGCACATATCAATTAAGTCAATGACGTTGGAATATTTCTTCACACATGATATTTTTGTGTAAACACACTTGCGGATTCCGTAAGTAAATTTCCTTGCTTTGGTCCTTAGATTACTTTAAATGTGATATCATCAAATAGGTGAACTCTTGGCAATTCAACAGAAAATGTGTGCCCACGTCTAAAAATCTACATTGTAAGGTAGACATCTACTTTTTTTATAGTTTGACCTTGATACTTTTAGGAGTCATATCAAAGGCGAGTTTTAAATGGAATTATTTAAGTCGTAATGAGAAGGGAAGATATGTATCATTATTGCGAGGTTGACTTGCAGATTAAAAACTATGAACAAACTCAATTTTATACTGCTGGCCACCGTAAATGCAGCACCCTGAAGGAAGCAAGCAAATAATATGAAATTTACAACATGAATTACCGGAGGTGAGATATGCAAATGATTGAAATTTCAGCGCAGACGCACATCACGCGCGCCTGTGGCGCCACTTCAAAGCGCTATTTAAGGCTTCGAGATTTCAACGATTTCAAGTACGGCAATTGTGTTTTTCTTGTGGTTTTTTCAAAAAACCGATCAATTATGCCTCGTAGAAAACAGTGATCATCGCTTGATCAAGTATCCGAGTTCGACAGAGGAAGGATAGTGGCCTACCGAGATCGTGGATTATCTTTCAGGGAAATCGGTAGTCGTGTTGGAAGAAACCAAACAACTGTAATGCGTATATGTGATCGTTGGATGCAGGAGGGTACGACGGACCGACGTGTTCGATCGCATCCACCTCAGTGCACCACTTCACGTGATGACAGGCATATTGTGCGTATGGCAGTGACGGATCGCTCAGCCACATCACGAACCATAGGACAGCACATTCAGTCTGTAACGCATCATCCAGTATCTGCGCGTACCATTCGACGCCGTTTACAGCAGAGTGGTCTGTCCGCAAGACGTCCATTGCTTCGTCTACCCTTGACGCAGAACCACAGACGTCTCCGCCGCCAATGGTGCGATGAAAGAAGGATGTGGACGGCAGAATGGAATAAAATTGTTTAAACTGACGAGTCACGCTTCTGTTTGCAACACCACGATGGTCGGATTCGAGTCTGGAGACACCGTAGAGAGAGGATACTGAACAGCTGCGTTATGCACCGCCACACTGGTCCTGCACCGGGTATTATGGTATGGGGCGGTATTGGATATCACTCTCACACTCCTCTAGTACGTATTGCCGGTACTTTAAACAGCCACCTTTGACAGCTTTGTCCTTCCTAACCTTCAGGGCTTGCCCACAGCGATATTTCAACAGGATAATGCGCGACCACACGTGGCACGCATTGTCCAGGGGTTCTTCGTCAATCGCCAGATTGAATTGCTTCCCTGGCCAGCTCGCTCTCCGGATCTTTCGCCGATAGGAAACATGCGGTCCATGGTTGCTCAACGATTGACCCAGATTACATCCCCAGCTGCCACACCAGATCAACTTTGGCAACGTGTGGAAGCTGCTTGGTCTGCTGTACCCCAAGAACACATCCAAAGTCTCTTTGAATCAATGCCGAGGCGTGTGGCAGAGGTGATCTCCAACAATGGCGGCTACTCTGGCTATTGATTTTGGCAGGAACCACACTTCGCAGAAGTCTATAAATTTAATCATTTGATACTTGGTCAACATGTTATCTACAAAATAAATTTTGTTGTGATGTCTCTTGTCTTTCTTGGTGTTGCAAAATTTGGGTGGCCAGCAGTGTAGTTATTTTGCTAGCATTAAACTTCATGTATTGATGTCTATCATAAACATGATAATAACTGCAATCCGGTCAATGATGTGGTATTCCTGATGGAATTTGCTCATTTAAAGACTGTTATTGAATAAATAATACATTTCAGTATTTCTTCACCACTATCATCATAGATATATATCAGATATTAAGTATGTTGTTAATGTCATCAGCACTATTCTTGCAGAGAGAAACAACTTTTCCTGTTGTTCCCACAGGAATCGCTGTTAATCTGTTAGAAGCGGGTTAACATACTTGAGCTAATTTAAATTAAAGTAACGTTTTATTAAACATCTATTTCTAATATAAGGTTTAATCACAATGACATCAGATTCATTACACCTACCCAAATCATCATTTGAGAAAAAGCTGCTATGGCTCCTGGAACTGATTTACTTGTCGTTGACCAAAAACTGAAATACATTATGGGAAATCCTTTTTGTGGCAAATTCTTTTTACTTAGAGACTTAAGACAAATTTTCCATGCAGTCAAGCACGGGGACAGAAACAGAAATATCAAAGTAAACATCAAGTACAACCAATTACTTCAGGTATTTTTTAAAATTAACGCCAATTCGAGGCAGCACAACGGGCTATTTCAATTATTTGAAAGGTTTGAAATTTTAAGACTCAAATTTAATATTCAGTATTTTTCTTCATCATTCAATGAATGACTTTTACTCTGGCTGCCTAGGTAAACTGTAAACTCATATTTGATCTAAAGGTTATTTCAATATTTCTTTATTCTTAACCTTCTGAGAGGGTCACACACACATATATCTGTTGTGCAACATTAGGATATTTAGGATGAATTCTAAATAGTTTTGATTTTCTTGACCTATAGAATTATTCCTAGGATTCTTTCGACCCTTGACTGATTATTTTGACATTCTGTGTGCTCTGGATTAAAAGCACCATCACAACACTATTCGGAAATCTCATGACGTTCAAAGGGCTTAAATCTTTCTGCAATATAGCCTTTTGGAAAATATATAGAATCTCATTGATTGTTTCACAGATCTCTAAAGCTCTTCTCTCGAGACACATAAAGTAGAATTAGCTTAACAATATCTTTCTGGATCAGAGCCAAAGGTCGATTGAATGCATTCTTCCAAACACATTACCTCCATCACGATTTTATAGTTATATCTGTTCAAATGTATCCCTTATTTCTTCAGAAATTAAATGTCTGCAACACTGAAGTTCCGAAATAACATTCAAGTGGCTCATAAAATATAAAATAGACAGTATATCATTAGGGTTGAGGTGAATGACACAATTTCTGTCGGACGTACGAACACAGTTCGCGAATATAAGCCGTTAAACAGTTTAATTTTGGCTATTATTGTTGTAATAACTGTCGCATTTACAATTTACAAAACTCTAAACTTATGAAAAAGTATTTTAAAAATTATGAATTAGCCTACAGTTCAAAATTCTCACAATATTAAGTCAATTAATAAGACTCACAACTCAAAAATACGTCTAGGTCTCAGCAATAATCTCACATAAACTCGATAATAAAGAAGTAAATTATATTCAAAGCTCAAAACCACGCTTCAATGAATCGTATCGTTTTGTCATGTCAATCCAACTTAAAGCAAAAGGGGCAGAATAATGCAACTTAGTTGTATCTGGAACATTCGACTGCAAAGTAGGTAGATAGTTATATAACCGCAACAAATTAAAATGGAGCAACACAACGAGATATTAGCGATGGTCCGGGATCAATCTAAAAGGAAAAGATCCTAGATAAAAGCCTCTTAATTTTGAACCATGGTCAGATACGAGGTTAACACCTGAGCTGACACCCCACTTTCTAAACTTCTACATCATGCCAAAGTGAGGACATTTGAAGCTATGACCGAATTAATGTGTACCACCTCCTTGTATACGTTGGACGTTTGCTGAACCAAGTTTTTTCGTTGCTGGATGCCTTTGCTTTCCATCACGTCACATTCTGACAGGTGTCCACTTCTATCACTAATTATAGATTTAACTAGATAAATGTATTTATATAAATTATGGCTATTTTGTTCCATAAAAATAGAATCTGTTATCCGAAATAGGGACCCTTACTTACCCTTTAAAAAAGTTCAATTAGCACAAAACGAATAATATGATGTTATGATAAGATTAATATGAAAACGACCCCTAATTGCAAATAAAATTCACATTTATTTACATATATTAGACTCATTTAATATTTTAAGTAAAGTGATATTTTTGGTTTAATTGTACGACACAAGGGACGCACATAAAAGGTTAAAATACTTTTCGATCGGTTTTACAATGAATGTCATTTAACACTAAAATTACAATGTTTAACCAATGTAAAAATATGCATTCGTAAATACAGGGTGATTCATGTGTACGTATGTTTTCAGATGCAGACATGGTATGACAGAAACTATTTAAGACATGGTCCCCAAATTCAAACTGTTCGATCGGCATACTAATAAAGCTTGTGTCCCCCTCCCGAGCGAAGTGACGTAGGCGACAGTGAGCGTGTAACGTGACTAGTCAGTGAAATGGCTGCGTCTGCATTGCATAAGGCGTTTTGTGTTCTTAAATTGAGCAAAACGGAATCTGTCACCGTTGTGCTACGGCATTTTCGATCACGATTTGGAAAAGAACCTTCAACCAGAAAATTCATTTACGATTGGTTCAAAAAATCTAAAACTACGGGCTCTTTGTGCACAGTTCCAAAGCCAGGACGACCAAGTGTATCGACAGATGTCAAAAACTTTATTCTCCAATTGAATGGTGCACCCATCCACTGGTCAGGTGACATGCAAAATTTCTTCTATTAATATCTTCTTCACCGATGGATTGAACGAAGCGCCGACTATAGTATGCCACTAACTCAATGGTCAACCAGATGCCCAGGTTTAACACCATGTGACTTTTTTTCTACGGGGCAACAATGTATAGCGTATCCTGTTGATCTAGCGGAGTTGAAACGTCGTATCGCAACCACTATCACTGCCCTTGCTTCAGATATCCTAACACGCGTCTGGGAAGAAATGGGTTACCGGTTAGATGTGTGTAGTGTGAGTAAGGGTGCACACATAGAACATGTGTGACTGTCTCTAAAAAAATTTGATACATTCACCTACACTCCTGTTAGAGGTAACATAAAATATCTTACACTGTCACTGTTATATACTGCGTTGAAAGTGTATACTTACTTATAAATCACCCTGTATAAAAATTGAAATATCAACCAATTAAAATGAGAAAAAAACAAATTATGAGTATTATGGGAATAGTTTACTTGATTCCCAATGGGCCTGGTACAAATGATACATATTTTCTTTTGCTACACATAAACATTTAGCATTCATACTATTTTTTAAATTTTACGGTGCACAAAACTCAACAAATTACAAAAATGTACTGATGTAATCACAAATTTAAACAATAGAATATAAATTCTTTGAGATGCATTTAATTTAATTTCTTATTACATTTCCAAAAAACGCTTTCCGTCTGAAAAAAACAAGGCGTACATATCCTTATACATCACTTCGCGTTTGATTCTTAAAAAACAGAATGTTGTTTTGATCCTTATAACGTAAAATTTTTATCGTTTCTAGGAAAAGTAATCACGTTTTATAGTTGAGTCAAGCTCAACTGAACATCTTCTCAATGTCTTGGCCACTGGATTTTTTTACGTTGTAGAATTCCAGACGTTAGCATTTGTCTGAAGAGTGGATTTATTTTTTGCTATTCTTCTCTTTTTCAGTTGTGAGGTTTTACGACAACTTTCAAATAAACTCGATAAACTAAATTCCCTCTGATTTAGGTTGAAAAACGGTAGGTGAAGGGGTTGCAGGTTTTACACATTACAGTCCTCTACTCAAGTGGAGAAAAACTGTATGTGTTTGTCATCAAAGAAAATCCTAAAGCGCACATTACGAGAGAAATAAACACGTATCTGGTACTTGAGTTTATTTCCAGGTACCGCTGGAATGTGCACATAAATGTTTTTAAGTGCCAAGCTGATTTTGTGGAAGAAGTCAATGCTTATATAAATAAAACTAACATTTGAAAGAAACTATAGAAAAACGCCACAATGCTTTAATTGAGAAAAAGGGCGCACATTGAATTTCTTTGTCCACGCAAGTCTATGAGTTCATTATTAAAACATCTCAACAATCGCATATTATGAGAGAAATAAACTTGTAGCAGGTATTTGGGTTTATTTCCAAGTACATTTGTAGAGGTGCATACATAAATGCTTTGAAATGCTACGCTTATTTCATGGAACAAAGCAACGGGTGTATAAATATTGAGATTGAAAGAACCATATTATAACAGAACGATATGATTATGTATACTACTTGAGATATGAATTCTTCTTCTTATACAAATCGTCATAAAATAACAACGGTTTTAACCCTCTTTGGGGTCATCTTGTCATTAGCAAAACTGACCAGATCTTGGTGAATGTATCGCTTATAAATATTTCGTCGTTTCTTGTCATTAGAAGGAAACTGACCAGATCTTGATCTCGTCTTAACAAAACAATGGACAATCTCTTGTGATCTCATCATTAGTAAATGATATCTCGTCATTAGTAAAATTGGTCTTGAACTTGATGGAAGAGATAGCTCATCGAAACCACTTGGTGGGTTGAGATGGTGAGTTACATCTATTTTGCTCCCCTTTGCAAGTTAGAAGGGTTGTTGATTAAAATAAAAAGTCGAATAAGGAAGTAAGCTAAAAAATTTAATCAAGAATAAAGTAAATGTAACTAGAAACAAACATGGCATAACAAACAGAGAAAATTGAAAGAGCAGCCTGTACAACTAAAAGTCAAATTCCATTGAAAATCATGTTTAACCCTCCTGGCGGTTTATCTTTGAGTCCTCTTTGGCAAAACTGTCCAGATCTTGACTGAAGTATCTTGTAGACACATTCATTAGGTTACGTTGAACATCAAAATAAATACATTCAGTAGTTCGCGAGCACAGCAATAAATAATAATCATCAGTAAAAACATACAAATCACAGGAAGACGACGACTTTCCTAACAATTACCGAATACGGAATAAGTTCAGCAATTACTGTCTATGACAAAAATAGTAGTATCATCTGCCATTTTTAGTTTTAGAAAAAAAGCTTCCCTTAGAAAAAAAAACAATGGTTGTGGATTTGTTTTCTGCGATAGCAGCCTCACAGAGCTGAAGGCTTCTCAGGTTTGATTCCTTACTTCCCTATGTGTATTCTCACTTCTTTGTGAAGAAAGTTTTTTCTTAAGGAAGGTGGGTAGATTTAACCTTTGCTCTAGCAACTTTCTAGATGTAGGCTGCGCATATTCGGTTCTTGTAACTAATCAGGTTATAGTTATATATTCTATGTCAGTAAAACGTTCCTTATGTTATACGCATGTGTTCATTTAATTGTTGGAAAACCATTGATTGCCACACTTAGGCAAGATCTGGAATCATAAGTTACAAACAACTAATCAAAGTGAAACATAGACTGCTTGAGTGTTTAAATCATGAGCTGTACTCACAAGTAAGTAATGTAAGTGCTGGAGTTTAGCAAGATCAGAAAATTTTTCTATTTCTAGATACCTACTTTTCATAAACGTTGCACTTAAATGTATGGATGGAATATTCTGAAAAACATTTCATTAATAATTGGAATTTTGTATCGAAAACGTAGAGTGGTGGAGGACAGTAAGTTATTCAACATGAAGTTATCAGACTGTGTATCAAATTATTAATTATTTATGTAAGGATGTTTGGAAGTTTGGAGAGTGGGTTGTTAGATCAGGTGTGTCCTCGTCAACTGACCGTGGTTCAAAATTACGTTGCGTTATCCTCGGATATTTCATTTCGGGAGTTTATGCCGGACCATCGCCAATAGCCTTTTGCGTTGCTCTGATGTGACCGTAAATTAAATACCTGACTATCTAAAGATTTTTGATGTATACCTTAAATATACATTAACACCTCTATTTTACTCTCCAAAACTTTGTATTCAAATCGGTCGCATCTTGCAAGGCTCTGACAAAATAAATTGATTTATTACAAATTATGAAACATTTCACCTTTTTTAACCGAATACATAAGCCTTCTAATTAGCCTCCACGAAACAAAAACAATGTACATAGAATTGCAAAATATTTAATGTCTGTATTTATATTTCATGCACTCTCGGTATTATTGGCACATAAAATTAATTCCACGAATAAATTTTCCATGTGTACAACAATTTTAACAAACACAATTTTACGAAACTTTATACGGTGGAGTTAATATGTTAAACTACAAGGTATAAACTAAAATTTAAATTCATATCCCTTCTTACAAACATTTATTGCATTACTTTCCATCGATCCTGTCTGCCTGCAAACTTTCTTTAGAAGAAATTTAAGTCGGAATGATTTAAAGGAAAAGAAGATGTCTCCGATCGTACTGTCTCCTTGGATTTCCTTCATTTATAAAAAAAAAAGGGCAGGGTAACAATCGTCTCAGCCTGAGATTCTGTTTGCATATTGAATGGAAATTGAAGCTTATATGTAGACGGCGCCGATACAGCAATTTACCATTTCCAATGGCTTCATTTGTTTTATTTTCTGCATTTCCTTATAAATAGTATATGTGAAGGCCTGAAGTAATCTAACAGTCTCATAATTTCTAAAGTATGCACTTGGGTCGGCAGTGTATGAAATAAAGCCCCTGTCAAACCTCGAAGATCATGAAGCTTAGTGTGGGTCCACAAGGTTCACGAGAATTCACTTCAGTTCTTCTCTATGTGATACAGTTATCCTAACTTGCTTTAGTTATTTCCAAAGAGCTTTATTTGTGATTTTATTTCAGATGGGGCAAAAAAAAATATTCAATTTTATTTTAAATGAGTCATAAATGCTTGATTACGCTTTGATGTTCAATTCACCGCTAGCGTCAGGGCAATTGGAATTGGGATTTGAGCTTCTACTCCTCAGAGACCCTTTCAGGAGATATCTTTGCATTAGTAAAGGATAGATATATGCAAGACAAAGCAGAATTACCTCATTCTATAGTTTGGTAACTAGGTGTGATCCAGGTAGTCAGTGAATTGTAACGCTCTGGATGATTACCTCAAAAATGTATCTAGTTATTAGCAAAACTGATCATACGCCGATGGACAAGATGTCTCGTTATTAGAAGAAAACTCACCAGATCGTGATATCATGATAAGCAAAATATTGGCTATATCTTGATAACGAGAAATGTCGTCACTAGTAAAGTTTAGTAAAGTTAGTAAAGTTTTCTTCATCCTGATAGATAAGAAATTTTAGTTGATACCATTTGGATAGAGGGACCTTAGGATATCACCACCTCTTGAAGTAAAGAAATAACTAATTTTTGATTATAAGCAATATTCATTCATAAAATGCGTTAGGTCATTAAGTTTTTAAAAATGTATGTAGTTAAAACTCACGGAATATCTACTAAATGTCAGCAATACACTAATTAATGAATTATACGCAGTTTTTGTGGATATATCTATCTAGAGTGTATCGGGACATATGAGTCATCAAACACTGTTGAAACTTGTCAATGTGGGTGTATTTAATTTTTTTCCACCTCAATATAATAGTGATGTCTCTAAATAAGATGATTATCTATGTCATGTTCTCTGCTTACTTCTATAACAGAAAAACAGGCTTTTTGCTTTAATAAGTAATTAATTCAAAAATTCAAATCACACATAGAGACTATATAATCTAAACATAGTAATACATTATGCAAACCTTATTTTGCGTATCGATTTGTTGGACGTAATGAATTTCCAATATATAACAAAACAAAAACACATTAATAATTACGTAACTAAATTAAATTTTACTCATTTACTATCCTATTTTTTACTGGGGCAACTTTTTATAGAGTAACACAACAGGCTTTTGTTGGTAACATGCTATTATTACGACTTTGCGGAATCAATCCGAAAGGGAAAGATCCAAGGATAACACTAATAATTTTGAACCTCGGTCCGATTACGAATCAATGAATGAGTTGGCGTCTCATTCTCCAAACTTCCACACCACAGCAGCGTGAAGATATTTGAGGCCGCGACACATTTAATGTGCACTAGCCCCCTTTGTACCCGATGGTCTTTGTATGAATGTCCTATCAAAACTTGAATTTATCATTAGGTACTGAAAGATGAAATATGGGAATGTCTGTACCTCATCAAGGCAAATAAGACACTTATTGGAGTCAGCGTAGGAGGTAGATAGTCATTTTAATTCACGTCGTAATAGAGCTCTACAAACGGCTAACGGATCAATCTCTAAGGATTGATAGGAGGATAAGACAACGTAATTTTGAATCACGGTCAATTGACGAGGTCACACCTGAACTGGAATCCCACTATTCAAACTTCCACACCATACCAACGAGTAACAAACAAGAATAATGTCAGACTATAAAACTAAGTAAAAATTAACACAAAATTAAAAAGAGTATTTTTGCAACAACTGCTTAAGGATATTAAAAATAGTGTCTAAAAAGAATAAACGACCGTGAAGGTTAATTTCACGAGGTTGGAAATTGAAAGCAGAAGAGACTGTGTTTTATATCCTTTTATCTACTGTTACACAAAACTCCAAATGAACTTGTTTCAGTTCTTCCCCAAACAGATACCTTTATGCTTTTATTTCAAATGGTGGTCGTAAAACGCGTGGCCCGGGAACTTTGATGAGGGGTTCCCACTCACCGCTGAGAGCCGAGCTCCCGGAATTGGGATTTTTGCTTTTACTCCCGGAAAAAGGGTTTTATGGTATTTTTAATTGCACTTCGATCTCCTGTGTACTGTAAATGTAAGGAAAGGTTTTATGCGTTGAAAACATTTATCTGTTCTGGTCACCGATGAGTTCCCGTTGGAGATTTGATGTGAAGAGGCCATCGGGACATATGATTTTTGCTTGTAGCTTTTATTTGTAAAAGCAATTGATTGGAATCCGATGCTATGATTTTCAACCTTTGTGATTGTGTTTTACAAGAAATTATCCGCGGAAGCCTGGTTGGAAAAGGAACGGATTAGCAACCGGTGGTTTTCGAGTTCGAATCCAACCAAAAAACGTAGTGCAGAAAGCGGGCTCGTACACGATAACTCTGTCGTAGCTCCAAATGCTCTAACGTTGGCGTGGTTTGGAACTTTAGCTATTTGGGTGCCAGCTCGTGTGTTGACCTCGTCATTTGACCGTGGTTCGAAATTACGAGGCGTAGTCTTCGAATCCTTCCAAAGAGCGTACTGCACATAGAGGGTATGTGCAGGTTAGATCTATCATGGTCTCAAATATTCTATCGATAGCATGGTTTGTAAGTTTTGAGATTTGGGTGCCAGCTTGGGTGCTGACCTCGTCATCTGACCGTGGTTTGAAAATACGAAGTGTGGTCTTCCAATCCTTCCCCTCAGAATGGATCCAGCAACCGAAGAGTTGCGAATTCCAAGCTAGAACCAGGAAAAAAATTGTTGTTTACGTGTGTGAAGGGCTGCACTCTAAATCTGTCTCTGCCACTAATATCCTTACGTTAGCAAGCTGAGGAAGTTTTGGGAGTGGGGTGGCAGCTGAAGTGTTGGCCTCCTAATTGGACCGTGGTTTAAATTACGAGGTGTCCTATGATCTTCCCACTGGGAAGGATCCCTTTTCGTCTTTAATAGCTCGTTGTGTTGTATTCCACTACCTACCTAGAAATAAGTTCCAATTTATGTTTCAGGTAAAGCGTTTCCTGTTTGTATGCGTATAATATTTGAATGAACACGGATTTTTAAAGTTTGTTCTAATGACATCTATAGAATAACTATTAGTACAACGAATACTATACATAGTTTTGCATTTACTAAAATTCGTAATTATGTCATCAAGTATAGAACATTTCTGGGATAGCAAAATACGGTGAAGTTTGGAATTACCATAGCGATATTTTGCTATCGTCATTGCACATGATTATTTTTTAATCAATTTGTATATAACGCTGCAAACCCATTAACAAAGCCACTACCTTCATGTCAGCTGTGACATATTTGTCAACATACTACATCTACCAGCCATACTTGCTGTATTTAATCCTCTCCAATAGCAGCTTTAGATTGTTGTACGTCTCATTCATCTAGACAGCATGTCCGATTGGTATGGATGGAAGTTGGTTCCCGATATGCAGGAAAAACGTCTTGATACTCAGTTTTGACGTTTCTATAAACATCTGCCATTCATGGGGCTCATGTGCAATGCTATGTGCTTGTAGTCGGTCATTAATTTAACTGCAGGACACAAAGCTTTCCTCTTTTTCAAAGAAAGATTCGAAAACTGATGACGAAGGCGAAATGAAGTCACTCGGACATTTTGTTCGAGAAGATTCCAATGTCGAAGTCTTAAGGTCAGTATAACTGATTTGTTTTTGTACAGATTCAAATGGCGAACAAGATCGTTCAGTTCCAAGTTGATGTGGCGCTAAGAGCTACGTTTATGTGGCGCAGATATTACATAAAAACAGGAAAATCCATCATCCATAGTGCCGCCACATGCTGACGTTTACGATTTAGGAGATTTCACGGGCGCATGGCGATCCTGCTCATCTGAACTGATAGAAAAATCTGTAGGAGGCTCTGGAAGAGTTCTTCACCATTCGAGACAGGACGCACAGCAGATGGTATGTCAGGGTATTGAACTGTCTACTATTCTTTCTTGATGATGCCTCAAGAATCTGATGGTACCATACATAAATAATTCATCAACGTAATTGGTTGGATGCCTCCAAATTATGGGCACAGCAAATGGCATTGCCTTTTTTGCCACTAAGCCACTGTGGAATATTTTCTGCACAAGTTCGGCAACATACGCGTGGGTTACCAGTCTTTGTCCTGGTTGCCTATCTGGCAACCAAAATACGAATGATATGCTTTCTTAACTATTGATGGTATTTATCTGTGCAGACAATGTCACTTCCACCCAAATATAATATAAATTATTAAGAAGAGCTTCGAAAAGTAAGGACGAAATGAAAGGAACGTATTCGAGCCGTGCCGTCTAGCGTTTATAAATAAACTATTGCTTGCTTTTGTACAATAACCTTCTTGAAGCCGCCAATAGAAACTTGGTCTGTATGATGCAATAACTTATTTGTGTAAAGGATGAATAAACATGCCGCAACAATTTCGTCTCCATGTATTTATTTTAATAATTTGCTATATATTAATCGATATCCCCTATATAACGGACCAAACGTACATGTATCTGCAACGACAGCCAATCAACATTTCTTAAGGTGATATTCGTGTTCAGCACGTTGGAATCCTTCAGGATTGGGTTATTTTTTTTTATCTAAGAATAAATTTCACTGTTGACCAGTGTAGTTTCCCTCAATGCTTCAAATGTTAGCAGAGATGTCTCAAAAGTGAAGGCTGGATTTCAGATGCTTTTTCTATCGTAAAAATCACAGATATACCAAAAACTGTGATAAGGTTACTTGAATGCACAAGATAGTTTAAATTGAAAAAATATATACAATCAATTATCTGTTTAAAATCTATAAATGATTCTTCCATACTTGAAAACGGAATGTCTTCCATCAGAAATTACATATCACGATAACATCATATGTGTCCAAAAATGTATAGGGACGAAGCATATAAATTAAATATTAAATTTATTTCAACAGGTGGAAATATTTCTTAAATACCGTTAAAAGAAAATTACTACGACTCAGGTAAAGTTTAAAAATTTAATTGAGTGAATAATTAAAGTAATCTTCCTAATTAAAATGCCATCCTTAACTTGCAATTTCATTGTTTTGCTCAGTAGCATGTGACGTCTTTAGATAGAAATTAAGTAGGCATTATTCTCAAATTTCTTTCAATTTTCCTCTATAGTAAACGCTAAATAATTAATTGGATATATTGGCTTTGTCTAACTCATTAAATTACATATCACTGAATAACATGATCTTAAAAAGTGTAAATTTAAGAGGAGAATGCGTAATTCGTTGAAAATTCCACACGAATCATAGTATTTAATTACAAGTCAAATCCTGAGTCATCTAATTTTTCCCAAAGAAATCCAGGTACTCATTTAAAACTTCAGTGGAAAAGAAACCCTCTTCAAAATAAACAGTTTAATCAATGTTAGCTTACCTTTCAAATAGTAACCACAACGCCCGTCAGGTAGCCATAGGTAATCAGTCATTTAATTTTTGAAGCCGAATCCATTTTATGAGAAAAATGACGACGCCTAGCAAACCGCAACCATTATTTATTCTACCACGATAAAGAAATACTTTAATTAAAATACGAGTGATTAAAACTCCTTTCGAACGAAATAATTACTTCGTTTTAAATCCATTCCGCCCCGTGAAACAAAAAAATAGAAGCATAAACCTAGTCGAGCGCTCGGCGCTCTTTATTCCACGAATTTTATTCCAAGGCTCAGTCGAAGCAATTTATTTGTATTCCAACCACTGAATTTGGTTTAAAATGCGCCTATAATTGTTTCTGCTAAAGTGAATGGATAGTAGAGAAAGAAATATACCCAAACTACTTTACTCGCTCATAAATAATAAAGTCAAATGAATGTCAAGTTCTCATAATGCTTCACAAAGAGATTCGAACAGATTTATAAAATAGATTTAAAATTCTCGGGTTTTCTATTTCTTTTTCCTTTCTTTTTATTATTAGTTTTAAATCATACGGACCGTTTAAATTTCTCGCGTATTACTTTACCTTCATCTTCTTTCGAAAACTCATAAAATGCGCTTGCCAGCGAAGAATTTTAATAACTTGGGCTCTATCAAAAGCGTTGCAGTTTCTGGTGTGCAATTTTTCTCCAGATAGAAAATGAGATTTCGAGGGACACTGCCGACCGGTTCACCGGTAAAGTGGTATAGACTATGTGACTACCTTTGGACAGTGATATAGGATTTTTTTAAGTGGCTGCGTTTTTTTGGATTGGTAATGTTGGAGATTCGGGGAATTGATCGCTTTTTAAGTAACGGTTGTTGGGCTTAAGAAAATTTGTTCCACTCGCTTCTTAGAATCATTGTAATTCCAATATCTGATTGTATTTTTAAGTATTTATCGTTCCTTAAAAATGGTTGGATATTTGGATCGGAAATTTATTTTCTTAAAAAGGATTTATTTGTAGATTATTTTTATCGTATTTTCATAAACCTAGCCCAAGTTTGGTTTCTTATATTCATAAATGATCAGTTCTTCAAAATACTTTCTTATATTAATAATCTAGCCTCTGCGTGACCAGCACGGCATTTCCCGTGACAGTACTTTTCGTGGGGTCAGATGTGACCACTGCTCGCTAACCACGGTGATTGCTATGAATTCCCATTTGGTTTGAGAACAGCATTTATTCAAATTGAATAACAGCCATCATGGCGTTGCCCGTGGTGCTGGTTTGATTCGCAAACCAAATGGAAATGCGTAGCATATTGGAATGAATTCTCTGCGAATTCCAATTTGATTTGCGAAGCAAACCAAATTATGAATATTATCAACTACGGTTTTCTTCGCAAACCAAGACCACGGGCAAAGCCGTGATGGCCTCGTCATTGTCAAATGCGGGTAAATTCGATAACAGCCATCAATGCATTGTCCGCGGATTTCAAATCCGTAGAAATTTTCATTCTATCTTTAACGATCGCTGATATAGAAAAAAGCACTGCAGAACATAAAAGTCGTGATGTCATTTTATAATGCGCCTGTATACGTACCCTCACCAACCCCGATTGCTACGAATACCCATATGATTGCGAAGATACGGAAGGTGAAAAAAACTTGGCATGGTTCCAAAGGCGGTCGTCAGTAGTGACGATTGTAATGTGACGTTAGATGGGAAAATAGCAAAATTATGTTCGTTAAAATATTCAAGAATGAATTTTAAAATTTGGGCTTCGTACAAAAATTGCAAAAAATTATTCGGACTTCCAGTGTGCCGAATCCCATTACTGTAAGTGCCATAGATTCGTCAGGAACGTTCACACAACAAACAAATAAACAAACACTTCCTTCTATAATAGTAGAGATTATTTATTCTTCATAAATGCTCTATTATATTCATAAATGATTTCTTCTTCACAAATCCTCTGTTATATTCATAAATGTTTACTTCTTCATAAATCCTCCGTTATATTATCTCTCTCTCATAAGTGATTTCTTCTTCATAAATCTTCTTTTATATTCATAAATTGTTTCTTCTTTATAAATCCTCTATTATATTCATCAATGTCTTCTTCATAAATCATCTTATATTTATAAATGATTTTCTCTAAATAAATTTGAGAATTCATGAATGCTTTCTTCTTAATAAATTCGAAAATTCATAAATGTTTTCTTCTTAATAAATTTGAAAATTCATAAATGATTTCTTTTTAATAAATCATTTTTTATGTTCATAAATGTTTCCTTGTATTATTAAATGATCGTCCTTTTTGTATAAATTATTCCTTACATTCATAAATCCATTTAGTCATCAAATCTGTTTCATGCTCCTAAATTAATTCTTTTACACATCTGTCCACTCAGATTATTTTTTTAAACTTCTTTCCACCCCACAAACCTATACTTGAGACATCAAATGACTTCCAATTACCACCGAGAACAGCAAATTTGAATATCCACGAAACATCGACCAAGTGGTTGTCTGAAAGAGGTGTCTGCCAACAAACAAGGCGTGATGTGATGGAAACCTTCCGCCTTATAACTATAACTGCGTATCTATGGTGATGGTTCCCATCTGGTCAATTGCATCAATGCAGAAGCAAGTGGTAACTTTTGTGATATTTTCCTTTTATCTGTCCCTTAGGGATATGTATAATTGCTATCGATGATGAAATAGTGCCCATTCGTGTAGCGTAGACAAGTAGCTAAAATTGCATAGTAATTTTCAATTACAATGTCATTTAGACCTTTTCTCAAAAGTGGCTGACTTGTGTATTTAAAGCCGCATTTCTGAGCTGTCAATTCATATGTGACTCCTTATTCTGTCCACATCTCAGAAAGTTGGAAACTACATCAAAACGCTCTCAGTCATCATAAAGAAATCGTTTTGAATTGGATTTTTAACCAATGTGTCTTTATGGAAATTAAGAAACTGATTCCTTGGACAAGATAGTTATCAATTTGATCTATTTCTACACTTGATGTGCCTTTTAATGCAATCGAACTGTTAATCAAAACAAATTCGGAATGACGTTTATAAAGATATAAGACTAGCAAAGAGAAACTCTCAAAAGAGTTTTGGAGGTATAAAGATTTTGACATTCCTTAGTAGCCGAAACATAAAGCTGTTGATTTCCTCCTTTCCATTGGTTCTGTGTAACAGCCTTTCGAAACATTCACAATATATTAATATCGCCACTGACCCTTTCTGTAGAGGCAGAATATGTGAGGAAATGGAAAGCGATCACCTACTTCGATGCCCTACACTCCATAAGAAGTCTCTTTTCGATTAACAATGGGAAGCCAGGGATCATTTGGGTTTATAGACTGTTTCTGCAGCGGCTCTTGAGTTAATCTACGTATTATTATATGTTATTTTATTGGGCTTTTTAGCTCCTGTGTAGTGTTTGTTTCCCTTTCATTTTAAATGAACAATTATTCATATCATGTTAAACAAAGAAACGAATGTCCATTCCATTACATACATGATTCAGAAGACTTCAATAAATCATTGATAACTTTATTTGAAATAAAATATCAGCTGTATGTTGAGGAAAGTTGTTATTTAATTCAAAATATTTCAAAATCTGAACAAACAGCATGAAAAGACATTTTTAAATAGAGCTCCATGTAAAAATATATCATTATAAAACACTTACATTTACAGCTAGAGTGAAATATACTTACATTTACAGTTGGAGTGAAATGTATCAATTGGACATGCTCGCCACAACAACCTCATGTCATGCACTACTACAAAGGGCGTATTTTTCAAGTTTCCAATGAAAAATCTCGCTAACTCAAGGTCATACCAGGCACAAGAAATATCGAAATTGAATTAGCTTTTGAATGTTTTATCTATGACGAAAGTATTTTGTTCAGCGGCATTGAAATTCGTATAGACAGTGTGCAGTAGATAAATTCCACGTATTGACTTTGATATGAAATTCATTTGTGAATCTTCTAGAGGTCAAAAAGTATAGAATGTTATTTATAAAATTAATAAAAAATGTCGTGCACATTTCAGTACTTGAATTCAAGTTGAATAGAGTAATTCAAATGCGTTGTACATTTAAAGATGTAACGCTCATTCGAAATGTATAAACAATATACAATCCTAATAGATGTGGCAGTTGCTTTAATTATGATAAATGTTGGTACTAGTCACGTTACATAATTACCGTTGTTTGAATTGTACATTTTAAATTATTCGTATTAAATTTTTTTCTACGCGTGCTCGTGAAATTTTACTATTTAATTTTATTTTTGGTCTGCAAATTAAGTTTATCAGTGTGATCTTTCATTTCCTTCCATCAAAAAAGAATTCACCCAACAAAAAAAATTGATCAACGAAAAGTAAAATACTTTAGTTGTTTAATGTATAAAAAAGTGGACATTAGTATTTAATATCTGTATCAAAAGGTTTTTGAATGAAATCTAGTGTATTAAAAAAGTGATAAAAATCACATTGAACATTGCATGAGGGAAAAAATAGAGCTTGACTGAATTTTATTATTCAGGATTTTAAATAACTTTTACATTTCTAAGTCTTGATGTTGTTTGCCTTAAAGGTAATTTAGAAAATAAATTGATTATTAAGTGATTTTATACTAGAAATTGATTTAGGGGTGAATTCTAATGTGATAAACTGATAAAGCAACATTAATAGTCGTTTAAGAAAACATTTTTTAAACCAAAACGAGCATGATAAATAAAAAATAGAGATCTTGGTTGAATTGAACTATTATTGATTTTATTTTTAGTTTATACTTGTTCGTCTTAATTAAGTTTAGCATAAAAATAAATAAAAATATAATAAAGCTGATTTTCTCTGTTAAGATCGAATTGAGTTTAGATCATTTCGAATATACTTTAATAAAAAATTATATGCACTGATATATCAGTAAATGAAACCATTGAAAAACGAAATCTTATGTAATTCGTTCAAGGTTTTTTAATTCTAAAGACTACCATAACTATATCCAGACTTAGAACCCAACACTTTAGCGGAATGACTATAAATACAGACGGAACCAGAATTTACAAACTATGTAGAAACAGCCTGGGAAATGACTAAAGTAACCAAGAACTCACCCCAGAACACATTTTCAACTGCCCGGCCATCTTGAGAAGCTCACAGGCCATTGACGAAGTTCCCTTTCGGGGAAATCTTTATAGCAACAAAATTGTAGACATTGCAAGGGCCATGATTTCGTCACATGGAGTAATAATATACTTTAATAAAAAATTATATGCCCTGATATATCAGTAAATGAAACCAATGAAAAACGAAATCTTATGTAATTCGTTCAAGGTTTTTTAATTCTAAAGACTACCAAGGCTATTTCCAGACTTAGAACCCAACACTTTAGCGGAATGACTATAAATACAGACAGAACCAGAACTTACAAACTATGTAGAAACTCTCTGGGAAATGAGAAAAGTAACCAAGAACTCACCCCAGAACACATTTTCAACTGCCCGGCCATCTTGAGAAGCTTACAGGCCATTGACGAAGTTCCCCTTCAGGGAAATCTTTATAGCAACGAAATTCTAGACATTGCAAGGGCCGTGATCTCGGCACATGGAGTAATAATATAATTTAATAAAAAATTATATGCACTAATATATCAGTATATGAAACCAATGAAAAACGAAATCTTATATAATTCGTTCAAGGTTTTTTAATTCTAAAGTACGATTCATATCAATTACAATTTAACGATCTACTTTTCCGTAGGAAATTATCTTTCATCAAGTACTTTTTCAAACTGTATCCTTGTCGAATTTTTATGAAGATCAAAGAACTGAGAACGAGATGTTGGTTTGCACTTTCCATCTGTTATTCTTTATTGGCTTCTAACACTTTTTTTAACTTGCTCAGAATTTGTTTGAAATTTAAAAGAATATTTCTAAACAAATAATATTTTTTGCTGTGATTTAGTATTAATTTATATTAATTGCCTATCTGGTGTTGTACATCAATTTAATATTTATTTGTACAGTATAAGCAGATAATAGTATAATATTCTGCTAAGTGAATCGGAGTTAATTATTTAACTACGGCCTTAATGGAACGGTAAATAATTTATGTTCCGAATGCAAAAAAAGTATCGTTTCATGCAACATCTCTCGTTTGTATTTACTTCTGTGTGTGTTATCCGTCTAAAATATTGAAACATTAATGCAAGCATAAAGAAAATTTTTTATGAAAAATCCCACGAAATGTTTTTGATCTTATTTGATAGAACATTTATTTGACTTCCCAAAATATACTTGATTTTTTCTCTAAGTTAATTAGTTGCAGATATATTAATATTTAATCAAGGTGGGAAAACCAGAAGCGGCCGTTAAAAGACTAAACACCTGTCAAATTTTAAACTAAAAATGTACTTTTTATTTGCAAATATAATTTAAAAAGGTTTTCTCAAATGTTTAAATGGTTTCTGTTGTGGAAATATTGTAAACATTTTTAAAGAAATATCAAGAACAAAATTTATTACACAAACAGTAAAAGCAAGAGAGAGCAAACGATACACTTCAAACTATTTTTTACTCTAAATTAATATTTATGCGTTATTTTCTCACTTCAAATGTTGACTCTCTATTTAAAAAAAAGCCGCTACCGCAGCCTCAGAATTGTAAACTTGCTTTTTTTGCTCGAATCCTAGACGATTTCCCAAAAAAGTACGGATCAGTAAATTACGAAAGTAACAAAATTACAGGACGAATAAACCGGGTATATATAGGAATAATAACAAAATGTTGATGTTTTACTGCTGAAATATTTATTTATAATAGTAAATTAGTGCAATGGCCTTCCTACACTGAGGGACAAGCGTAGGTCTAAAAATCACGGAACATAAGTAATTTGGAATATTATGTGTTTGGAATGTATAGCAAGTTAAGTTAATTGATAAGATTTGTTAGTAGTTTTACAAACAGAAATCATAAATGAAATTTTGATCATGCTCCTCTGTATTGCTATAGGCTTCATGCAACCATTCTTTTATAGTTGAGACACTGTATCCAACCTTCCAAAGATTTTGACCTGGCGAACAATTCATTACAAATGATATAGGCTTCGTCACGTTCCACGTCGTCTTCAACTGATGCCAAGGAGTCTGTTTTAATGCTGAACTTCGTCTTCTTCTGTGTTTTCAGTTTTTCTTGCTTAGTTTGTGCTTTAAGTTTTTCTTTCCTGGATTTTTCTTGTCCACAAAACTCAAATTCCTACCCGTTTATGTCCGACTGTCAAGGTCACGGTTTTATCCGACAACGCCATTAATCAGAATAGAAGGCTTAGCTTATTTAAAATATGATTCAAAGCGTGGTTCAATAATTTAAAATAATAGCTTAAAGAAGTGCTATCAGATGTTGTACCTACCTAAAATAAATCTGCAAGCAATTAGAAACTATAGAGTAAAATCGGCGGAGTAAAAATCAAAACTTTTCAACTCGGATTTTTTAAAACATCGGCATTGACAAACATATAATCTACATTGCCTTTCATTCAACTCAAAATAACATGGCGGGTGTCTGCAACTAGTTTCATGCATTATCCGACTGATGGCAGTAATAATCTAGCCAAAACTGCCTGGTCATGGTTTTGTCCAAATTTCCCGTACAATTATATTTGAAATTGGTTAATAAAGAAATTCGATGCAATTAAAAGTTGGTGATACAAATTTTGAAATTTTGGGATATGTTCGTTATTTTTTGTTAAAACTATCATATCTATAACATAATATTATTAGTTTTATATATATATATAAACTTGAAAAAAAAACATCGCTGAAAACCTTAGAATGTACTCTTTGTTATGGTATAATTATTTTTGAAATTGGTTAATAAATAAATTCGATGCGAATAAAAGTTGGTCCTACAGACTTATAGATCGTAATTTGCAATACAAAACTAAAACCGTCATATCTATAGCTTAATACTATTAGTTGTAAAATTTGAAAATACCGCGTGAAAGCTTAGAATGCATTCTTCCTTATGGTATATTTATTTTTATAGTTAGTTTATCAATAAATTTGATGCGATGAAAAGTATAATTTCGTGGCAATGTACAAATTTTCCATCGGAGAGATGAAAAGTTCAATTCTTCTAGTTGGCCTTGGTGTGTCATCGCTCGGAAAGACGCTTGCGTAAGGAATGTTGGTTTGCGAAGCAAACCAAATTAGATTGCGTAGCAATCACTGGGGATTGGCGAGCAAGGGGCGGAAAAACCCTATTAATACAAAAAAGTATTGATGGATTTTCGCAAAACTTGTGGAATGAAAAGGGGTGGTTCTTTCTTTTTCCGCAACTGTACATACTTCAAAATATAAAATTAAATATTCATATTCTGTAAAAAGTGTTTTTCTAGTGTCATTCACTTTTATTTATTTCTGTTTGATCCATCTAGAATATTGCATGTACAAATAATTATGTTTATGTTAAGTAGACGCACTACCGCAACACTTTTCATGAAAGTTATTAAATTTAATGCGCATACATTGAAAATTGTAATTAATTATGCAAGTGCATTAAAGTTTTTCTGTCTTTAAATGTCAATCAGATATATTTAGGCTTTCAAAACCATTTTTATCGGGATAAACTATATAATAATAATTACAAACACACACTTCAAAGTATGATGTTAAAATTTCTATTTTTTCAGAAAATTTACAAATGGCAATATGTTTAGTGTGTAGATATTTTTGAATCTATAACTAATATTATCTCTGTCACGGCTAAGTTAAAATTTCTACTTTTATTAGAACAGCCTCACGGCTGAGTAAAAATTGCTAATTTTATTAGAACAGCTTCGTTTGGGAAAAAGATTCTTTCTGAGTTGAATTTTGAGAAAAAAAAGGCTTACATTTTGTGTTAGATTGCGTAAGAGCTTTCTACCGTAATCCAAAAAACTATCGAAAGCCATCATGACACTTAAGATTATGGCTTTGTAGCCTGATAACGAAATATATTATTTTGGATGAGGTCATTTTGCTTTATTTATATTAATAGTTTTCTTTTCTGTATATTTTTCAATGCACTTTACGGCGCAAAGTAAACTATAACTTTCGTGTTGAAAACATGAGTACTTTTTGAAAGAACTCATGATTTAAGAATGAAATAATAAAAAAAAAGAATAGCTTTTAAAATATTAATACGTTCTTTTTCAAAAGAAGAAATAAATATGAACAACATATACTTCCAAAATCTTTAAAAAAAATATAGTAATGAATATTAATTGTTACATATTTTGCTCTCTGTCTCCCAATTTTGTATTCGACTTCAAGATTCAGGGTTTCAAAATTTAGAATCCACGATTTTCTATTCACACGTGGAGTTTTTTGTTGAAAGGACCACATTTGACCGAGCTGTCCCAATTACGAGACAATAAAAAGTAAAAATAAAAAAAAATACAGCGAATGGAAAAAAAAAAGTTATAGAACAATAGTGGGAGGAAAGAAGGAAAAGATCGCTTGGGTATCTTGGAAGCATGAATCCCGTCTTTACACAATACAGTAAACCTCAAGATCACTTAAGGGGGTCCGGGACACATTGAACATTTTTTTTTATTAATGAATTTAGAATTTAGAATTTTTTTGTGCTGATTACCCATCTAACTAATAAGCGAAATCAGTGCACAAAGTTTTTCCAAAAGTTAAAAATTTAAAATTAAAATTTTTTGAAAAAGAGAGGGGTCATTTTTAATTGCTAAGGCTCTAATATTCTTGATCAATTTTCAAAATTCTTGCAGTAAATTATTCACAAATTTATAAACTTTAATTTTGATTCATCAATTTAAAAAAATATTAATTTAATAAAAAATAAAAAATATTTGAATGAAAATTTTTGAAAATTTTAAGGTATTTTTTTTCTTCAAAAAGTCATATTTTTAAAAGTAAATATTTGTTTCATATTTGCTGAATCAAAATTAAAGTATAATGTTCGAAAAAGATATATTCAAAATTTCAACCCTTAAACTTTATAGGTTTTCGACTTATAGCAATTTGAATACAGGAAATCTTGAAAAAATGTATCATGGAGAAAAACGCATTTAAAATTTTAAAGACAGATGTTGTTGCCATGACAACAACTGTCAAGAGTGTTAGATTTTCAAAACAACGCACCACAAAAATTATTATATCTCTAGTTCTAATTTAGATAGAAACATGATTTAGACGTCATTTTAAGCAGAAAAACACAGAGAATTTCTTCAAATAATAAAAAAAAATTTCGAAAATTTGACGATTTTTATGTCCTGGACCCCTTTAAGCACCTAGTATCCATGAAGCATGTACATTAGGGTGGAGCGAAAAACACGAATTTCGGAAATTGAAAACGCCTATGGTGGGAATAGTTGGGTACTACCATGCTTATTAACAGTACAAAATATGAGCTAAATCAATTAATATCTTCAGGTGCCCAAATCACTTTGAAATTTCAATATTTTGCCAATTTTTTCACAAAAATAATAATAACGCATTTAAAAAAATTTAATACATCTTATTTAAAGCCATGGGTGGGTGAAATGAACTTCCCTGCTTGTAAAAAAAAAGTTTTACACTTAACATTATCCCGGAAAATAAAAAATTTCCCCTTTTTTTAGAGAGCCATCACGCGCGTCTCCACTCCTCTCAATAGACTCATCATTGCGACCACGCGTTTACACGGGCGCTTCCCCTTGCAGCTCTTCGCTTTTTTTTAATTATGAAAACAACCCAGAACTTAGCACGAGGAGATGGCTGCATATCGAGTTCCACCCCCCACCCCCCTAAAATTTTCAATTTAAGTTGCTAGCTTAAACTAAAAAATTAAGTTGAAGTTACTGGCAAGTGGTTTAGCTTAAAAGTGGTTGATATTGGCTTTTGGTTTCAAATCTGGGTAAAGCAAGTCTAGAAGCAATTCTTGACCGAATAAATCCATCTCGTGCCTCTGTACCACATACTGTACTATATGCTTCAGTTACTAATTTAACGCAACGTTCTACTACTTGTGAATGGCATGGAAAGTTAAACATGTTACTATTGGTTGGAACGTCTAGAATCATAGACTTGAGTTGATCATTAGAAAGAGATACTGTAAGTGGTGGATCTGTAATGGAATCTGATTGCCATTCAATTAAATTTATGTAATCGTCTGCTTCGAAGTTTAACTTGGGAATTTTAAACTCTCAAATATTCTTTTCAATTTTTTATTTTTTTTTCCTTAATTTTAAATTTTTCTGAGGCTCAATTCTCTGACGGTGTTTTCTATCATCAGCTAACATTGCCAAAATAATATTTTCTGGATGGGCATAATAAGCATTTCTTATCTACAACAATTTTTATACCCTCAGGCTAAAATCTCGATTTATGACTGATGATGACTGACTTTTAATTTTAAACCACACATATGAGTGTACCTTCACAACATACTCTGTTAATATTTTCAAGTTATGGGTTGGATCTTCTGTTGAAACATATAACCTTAAAATTATATTTGTCGTGGTCAACCATCTGGAATGATTCAATTTTCCTGGATTTTTTTGTGACAAGCTTAATGGAATATATTTATTTGATATACCTGTGCACATTTCGTAAATGTATCGTTGAACAGTGATAAGATCCTCTAGGACAATATCTGGCAAAGTTACTTATATCTTTTCAAAGTTTGTCAAAGGCAATTTTTCACAAGATTCAAACATTTTTTCCAATTTTTCCGTTGTATCCTTTTGGTCCTGTGGTTTTTCCTTCTAAATGTTGCAACAAATAACGTAAAGGTAGCTGTGTATTTTGATCCTGGTTCTTGTATTAGAACGATATGTTCTGTTACCGTCTTTCTAGAAATCCTTTCTCTTTCTTTAATCATTACTAAAGTTTAATCTTTTCGTTCATCGAAGTATATTCCATATTCTGATAAAGAGGTAGTTTCCTCATTTTTCCTTTTCAGGTAGCTGCGAGTCTTTGTCCTTTCTCTTCTAAGTTTACTACGATCAACTATGTTTGATGAATCATCCTTGGAAATTTTCCCCATATCCTTCAAAGCAGCATTTATTAGAATTGCTGCTGATCTATCTGAGCTGCTGAGCTACATTTGGAAGTTTAGTTCTCGTTTGTGAAGTTGAAGAAGAATTATTATCAATGACTGTGTTTATAGTGGCATTAGAATTCTGAAGCAAATTAAAACTTAAACTAGCTCCCGTAGTAGAGGGCGAGAGTATTTTGGATTGTTTTCCTTTACAATCCTTGAGCTAAACGTTTTGGCTCTCTGCTTCCCTTTCTTTGCGCTGCAACCATTTTTTCAAGCATTCTGCTGGTTTTAATGCCAACATTTCCAATGACCATTTTTCGAAATGTCCTTTGATCTGTTAAAAAAGCTCTTTCAGCAATAGGTACTTTAATTTTGAAAGTACAACTGAGAAAGTTCTTACATTTACATATGCTAATATCAAATATTTTTTTTTTCTGCTGATTCCCTGAAGGACACAACCTTTCGAGAAATATAGTTTGCCAGTATTTTTTAATAGTTTCTTAATATTTCTATATGCTTTATGGTATTTTTTCAGCATATATATTATTTGTTGGTTTATTACAATTGGAATCGAACTTTTCCCCCATAATCCTTTGAGCTCTTTAATTAAAATTGAACATCCATCAGCCACATACTAGCATCTCTTTTACAATCTTTCTGTATGTAAAGATAATACTTCATAAATCTGCATATGTTGGAAGTGTGTTAGGCTTCAATATTTCAGCCATTCCAAACACGGGACATACATCTACTGATCGTGTCCTAGGCATTTCGACTAGTTCACAGAACCGTGTATCCTTAACAAACAAACCAAACCCAAACAAAACTGAACTTAAAGATTAAAATTTCTATATAAAAAATATCTAAAATAAGTAAAAATAAGCAGGGGGGGGGGAACTCGATATGCAGCCATCTCCTCGTGCTAAGTTCTGGGTTGTTTTAATAATTAAAAAAAAAGCGAAGAGCTGCAAGGGGAAGCGCCCGTGTAAACGCGTGGTCGCAATGATGAGTCTATTGAGAGGAGTAGAGACGCGCGTGATGGCGCTCTAGAAAAAGGGAAATTTTTTTATTTTCCGGGATAATGTTAAGTGTAAAACTTTTTTTTTACAAGCAGGGAAGTTCATTTCACCCACCCATGGCTTTAAATAAGATGTATTAAATTTTTTTAAATGCGTTATTATTATTTTTGTGAAAAAATTGGCAAAATATTGAAACTTCAAAGTGATTTGGGCACCTGAAGATATTAATTGATTTAGCTCATATTTAGTACTGTTAATAAGCATGGTAGTCCCCAACTATTCCCACCATAGGCGTTTTCAATTTCCGAAATTCGTGTTTTTCGCTCCACCCTAATGTACATACCTTAAGAAGATGTCTCCCGTGGAGTACGTATCTAGGTATAAGAACTATTATCTTTCTGCCATTAAATTTTATATCCAATTTAAACTTCTCGAATTATGTTTTCTTGTACCTGAAACCTTTTGTATGTAAGACGTTATTTGTTCTGGAGTTTTCGCCAATGTACCGTGCTGCTGTTGGCGTTCGCCGTTTTGAGCATATGTTGTTACAATGGGGAATTTGTAGTATTGTTTAATTTGATATTGTTGAATAAAACCTTTTCTTAATTTTATCGGTGTCCATTCATTCCATCTATTAATGTTTTGTTTTTCACATTTCATGACGCAGCACCTAACGCTCTCTACCGTATTAAAATTGGAGTTTGAACCATAGATTGTATGGTGATTTGTGATATTTTAGTTATGTGCTATTACCCCTTAACGTATGTACCATGAGTTTAGGAATATCCTGTACTCGAAATTGCTTAAAACTGCGACGTACGTTGCATAAAAAAGTCTTTGTATAATAATTGTTCCTTAATTTCATCAAAATTTTGGCCGATTTTTTTAATGATAGGTTACGATGTTTTGCAGTACAAAGCGCTCTAATTGCCATACCTTTTTTTGTTAGCTACTGAACAACCTCCCTATACCACCCCAAGTAAATTACCACACACACTTTATATGTAACACATCTGTGTCAATGACAAACTATTTAACTTCAAAAGTTATCGACCCCCCAGAATTGCAAATTCTGAGAGTATTCCTTGGTTTCAAATGAAGTAAGTTAATTAATATCCATGTTTTAATATAAATTTGTAATACATATTTAGCCTATAATTATGTTTTACGTCTGTTTTTGAATTTACTGCAGTTTTCAAAATTCAGACAAAATGCCTGCAGAACAATTGCTATTGCTTGGAGTTGTGTTGCAGAACACTGAATATAATTCAGCACCTGGGACTCTGTATATCGTCATTAGCAAAACTGGCCAGAACTTGATGAACGAGATATGTAGTCAGAAGAAAACTGACCAGATTTTGATCGCGTTTTCACAAACAAATCGGCAATATCTTGGTGACGAGTTATCTGGTCATCAGAAAAATGGTCATATATAGTTGGCCGAGATATATCTTTGAAACTACTTGGAGGGTTAAAAGAAACATTAAAACTACAAAAGTTTTCTTAGAATATTATACGTTAAAAGAACTATTTAAATGTGAAAATCGAAACATAAAGTGCAATTACAGAAAGAAAAGAATTATCTCGCTTTCCTTTACCTTTTGGATATTCGATAATTCAATAACAAATATAACTGACACAATCAATTCCCAAACAGTGATATTAACATTACGTTGTTTCCTTTCCAATTATATTTCATCAGATTATGAGTTTATGGCATTGAAACGATTCCCTCAACCACAAAAATCGTTTTACTGGTCACCTTAGGTTTGTTCACCCACCTCTATTATCAGAAATGTTTCCCTAAACACATTCCGGTTTTCCAAATTTGATGGCTCCCATTTGAGCTCTAGTAATCACTTTATGATTCGCAATTATATCCCGATCTTCCGGAAACGCTATGTCATTAAACGGATGTGTTCTGGAAATTACGCTACCGTCTATTTTTCTTTTTTAATTGACCATTAATAACAAATTTGCATCGGGAGATCCTCCGACTGCTGGTGGACGTCGTTGTGGTGTGTGGAACTTGTGTGAACAATTCATCAGACACGGAACTAGCTTTTACGTACTATTATTGCAATACCTACGTAACGAAGGAAATGAATAAAACAGAATAAGCCACTCTGAATGGGAGTATCAACTTAAAGGTTCTTGGTGGTTTTCAAGAAGTAGGACATAGTAAAATGGTAATGTAATTTCATAGGTAAAATGGTTTAAAAACGGAGTTTTTGCTGTTGAAAAAGCGAAGTTTAATTCTACCTTGAGGTGCGGTACCAGCCCTTTCATACAAAAATTGTAATTCTTTCATAACGAAAGAAATTATTTCAATGAAAAACAGAGTAATCCCACTTTAATGGTAACTTTGAGTTAAACATTCTTAACAGTTTTTTCAAGATCTAGTGTTTGGTTACTTAAACTGTTTGGAAAATGGAACTTGTGTACATTTTTAATTCTGGTTGAAAATACTAATTTTATTTTATGGAGTGAAATTACGCTATTGTCTGTATTTTCTTTTTAATTAATCATTTATAACAAATTTGCTACGGGAGATCTCCGACTTATGGTGTTGTGGACTTTCGAACGTATGTGAACGATTCATCAGACATGTAAATAGCCATTAGGTACACGGATTTTATTTTCTACATAACGAAATAAAATGTTTCAATGGAAAACAGTATAAGCCTCTTTGAATAGGAACATCAAATAAAACTTTTTTAGTAGTTTTTCTAGAATTAGGGCAGTATTTGTGTAAAATTGTTTGAAAAAGAAGCTTTCGTCCATCTGAAAATATTGTTGAAAAAACGAGGTTTAACCTTACCTAAATATGCGATACAAGCCCATTCATACGAGGAGTGTAATTCTTACATGACGAAGAAAATTATTTTAAAGGAAATCAGAATAATCCCTCGTGAATGGGTACATTAGTTTAAGATATCTAAACGGTTTTATTCCAAAGTTCAGTAGTACAATTCCAGTATTTGTGTAAAATTGTTTGAAAAAGAAGCTTTTGTCCATCTGAAAATGTTGTTGAAAAGACGAGTTTTAACCTTACCTAAATATGCGATACAAGCCCATTCATACAAGGAGTGTAATTCTTACATGACGAAGAAAATTATTTTAAAGGAAATCAGAATAATCCCTCGTGAATGGGTACATTAGTTTAAGAGATCTAAACGGTTTTATTCCAAGATCTAGTGTTGGGCTACGTAAGCTGTCTTGAAAATGGAACGTGTGTACATCTTCAAATCTGGTTGAAAATGCAAAATTTAATTTCTTGAGTCAAATTGCGCTACTGTCTATTTTCTTTTTAATAGACCATTAGTAACAAATTTTCATCATGATCCCAAATGTTTGTGCACGGCACCAGAGTTGTGAACAGAGCTGCTAGTGTGAAATGTTTATCAGATATATAACAAACCTTTTAATGATTGAACTGCAATTCTTACAAAGTAACAAACTTACATAAATGGTGAATAGAATAAGCATTCTCGAAAGGTAACATTAAGTTAAAAGTTCTGAACAGTTTTTTTTTTTAGAACTAGTGCGCAGTTGTTACGTATGCTGTTTTAAAAACGGAGCTTGTGAACATCCGAAAGTTGTTGAAAAATACCCCGAGTTTTAACCCTTTAATTAGATACGGAACAAGCCCAAAGATTGTAATTCTTACATTTTGAAAGAAAATACTTCATTGGAAAATGCAATAAGCCTTCTTCAATGAAAACTTAAGATTAAAAGTTTTGTAAAGTTTTTTCAAGGACTAGTAAGAGGTGTTATGTAGTCTGTTTTTAAAATAGAGTCTGAAAGTCTTGTCGAAAATGGAGTTAAAATTGCTTTGTTTTAATTGACTATTAGTAGGATCAAGAGGTATCTCAAAGGTTTTTAGACGACGTTGTGGATTGTTATTTATGTGTGCACGATTCACCCTTCGCCTCTAGGATTGCAATTCTTTCATAACGAAGATAATTAATTCAGCGAGAGACAAAATAAGCTTTCTTGAATATTAACATCAAGTTAAAAGTTTTCAACGAAATAACAAGTTAAAAGGTTTCGTGTGTGTATGACCGGTACTTGACTTTGGTTTTCTTGTGTTTAGTGCAGCTTTGCCAAACATGGATCTTACGCCATAAAACACAGTCAAAAGTAGTTATGTGCAGCTCTAAGAGCTGGTGTTATATACCAAAAATATTTAAACCATAAAAAAATGTCGAAATGGTAGAATCGTGTTTTTTTTTCATAAAAAAATTGTTTGGGACAGTTCAAAATATTTTGAATTGTTTCTCTTAAAAGTGTATCTTACAGATCGTAATCAAGCAACACACTTGAATAGAACATGACAGACTGAATTGCATAATGCATCATGGGAAGTGCTGTCACTTCGCACCCACGGTGAACTTAGCAAGGACATGCCTTTCTTGAGGACTTTGAAGAAGCGGGCCAGCATTTACACGTCATCATAAAGGACCCTAATTGACACCATCACACTCTAGTATAGATTATACACTTTTGGAAAAGACCACATTCCATCTTATCGTATCGATGCATATGTTGTTACATCTGTACAGTAATTATATTTATATCATCATACTATGTTACACTATATACTAAATACAATGTACAAAAATAATCTCTGGGGATATTCAAGTCCTAACGAGTGCACGAATTTCTCCATGCCAATGATTTTGACCCCTGCGCCCTTGCTACAAATCATGTTCCTAAGCCATTTAATTTGATGGTGGTTGGCAGGTGTCATACTATGCGAGAAAGGGATAGACTGTGATGTAGTGTGGTGTGCCAACTTCCAAGTGTGCCGATTTCATCACAACATAAGTTTTCCGAATTGGCTTTTTAAAGATCGTTCCTAAGGTAGAAATGGGCCATGTCCTGTGAAGAGGAGTGTCTTTAAGAAGTCAAACACGAATTTAACACATACGGGATTCGAACTGGTAACCAAGCGCTTCAGTTTACCAATATCATGAGAGTCATACTTTTCTTAGCCTCTAGGCCACTAGTGTACACAATTAGTGATGATGCCAATTAAAAATTTGTTTAACGTAGTTTGGACTATACAAACAAACTAAATAAATTCATGAATAAAAGTAACCCCCATTATATTCTTGTTTATTCATGAATGAATATCAGTTGCGTTTCGCAAACTAATTGAACTACAGTCATTCATTTCACTTTTTGGGTAAGCAAAAATAGCCTCATTAATTTTTTGTAATCTGAGACAGACGTTCTATGAATGAAAATTTCTTGGCTCTAACTCAATTTATTCTGTGGTTCCAAGAATATTAACAAAAAATGTATTGTAAGACCCACGTTTCATTTTGGGTATGGATTACAAAACCTTCCCTATTATGATAATAGAATTGTAGTTTATACAAAAATGAAAACGAAAATCTATTTCCGTCATTACAATAAAGACGGCGTGTGTTGAGACTTCAATTAATTAGAAAATGATTTGGATCTTTAAATTGATGATGTAGTTCTCTTTTGTGTCACAGATGCAAACAAGAAATGAAAACCAGTAATTAATTTAGAGCGAGTGGTCAGTTTTGACGATTATAAAAAGGGACTAAATTAAACCATTATTTGAATAAGATCTGAAAGGTTAATGTAATCTTAGGATTTCAAATCACAACCACGAATTTCCGTTTAAAGTTAAATGTATCTGACTCACAGTTAGAAAGTTTGACTGCAATTTTGAATGTAAAAGTACTTTAGTGCTTACACTAATTTTTGTATTTAACGTTTGGTGGAAAATGTTTTCTGTTGTATATCTAGCCTATTAGACTTCAACCAACGTTTACTTAGATTTATTATGTACTGGCCAATACGTGGCCAGCTCGGCGTTGCAGGCTGTGTTGGTTTGCTTCGCAAACCACCTGGCAACGCAGAGATGTAAGATATTAATCTGGTGTAAAATGTTCCTCATATTTCAAATCCGCCCCAGTCAAAATGTTTTTCATTTTTTTTGCTCTCATTCCCTCAAATGGAATAGGGCAGGAAATGTAATCTGTTTCTTTTTGGAAAGAGAAAGATCACGGTGAAGTCACAATCTCTCTTGCGAAAATATAAAAGATATATTCAATTAAAAAGTTATTTATTTAAAGGAAATCATATTTTTAGGTATCGATCTAAAGTGAAATTTTCCGCAGATTTCAAATCTGTTGAAAATTTTACTCAAAATTTAACGGTGTAGGAGATAGAAAAAAGAACTAAGTGACTCCAGTTAAAACATTATTTGTTTTTATGTCTGGCTGAAAAATCATTCCTCCGCGCAAAATCAAACAATCCAGTCAAAATGTCGCTGTGGTATCGTTTGAGCGGAGACTACGCATTGCCATTGCGAAGAACGGAATGAAAAAATCTGCCTAGGTTTCAAAGGCTGACGTCAATAGTGACGATTGTGACGTCACGTCAGAGGGGAAGATAGAAGAATTCCGTTGTTTCTTCCAATGCCGGAGCGGGACGAAACGAAGTTCCATATGAGAAAAAAACTATTAAATCCCTTTAAAAAAAGTTCAGGATTGAAATTTAAAAGTTCGCCGCGACCCTAAAATTCCAAAAACTTAGGACTACCTGTGTACCAAATCCCACTACTGTAACTCATAGATTCGTCAGGACTTTGATCACAAGAAACAAACAAACAAACAGACAGACAAATACACTCTATAACAAAAAAATCGACGCACCAAGAAGGAATCATCCAATTGCTTTGACATTTCGTATGCAAAAAATTTTGACCAAATATGCAAATGATTAAATTTGGTGTTCAATGAATGAATAGTGCGATCTCCAGCGCATCGGAACTGCGCATCCAGCAGATGTATATAAGGAGTTGTTCTTGAACTCTTGTTAAAAATTTCTGCTGCATTGCTATTTAGGATACCTTTTAACGACTGAAAAAATGCCTCGCACCAGGATTCGAGCTCATTACGAGCAAATTTCAGAGTTTGAAAGAGGTCGTATCATTGGATTGAAAGAGGCAGGTTGGGCAAATCGGAGAATCGCTCGTCATGTGAGTCGAAGCGATGCGGCGATTACAAGACGTTGGCAAGAGTGGGTGGACAGTGGCAGATTTCAGCGTCATGATGGTAGCGGTCGACGTAGGGCCAAAACAGATCGCGAGGACTGAGTTACTGTCAGATCAGCTGTCACGGCGCTTGATTCTTCGCTATCAACTATCAGTCGTGCGACATACACACGAGTGTAACCATGACCATTCACAGACAGCTGAGAGAGCGAAATCTACGCTCGTACCGACCATTACACCACCTGCCACTCACGCCTGCACACTGTCGAGCCAGATTACAGTGGTGCTTGGATCTATCAGGCTGGAATGATGCTGACTGGGGACGTATAGTCTTTAGCGACGAATCCCGCTTCCAACTGTGTCCTGACGATCATCGAAGATGTGTCAGGAGACGCCAAGGACAGCGTGCCGATCCTGCTTTCACTATTGCACGCCACACGGGCCCTTAACAAGGAGTTATGGTCTAGGGTGCCATTTCCCTTGATAGCCGGACCCCTTTGGTCGTCATTAGAGGTACACTTACTGCACAGCGGTACGTTGACGACATTCTGAGACTTGTTTTGCTACCGTTCGTTTCGCAATACCCTGGGCTTATTTTTCAGCAAGACAATGCCAGACCACATACGGCACTTGTTGCTATGAACTGTCTTCAAGCTTGTCAAACACTTCCTTGGCCAGCTAGATCACCAGATATCTATCCCATCGAGCATGTCTGGGATATGATGGGAAGGCGACTGCATCCGGTAGGGAATATTGATGACGTAGTCCGACAATTGGAGTAAATTTGGCAAAAAATACCGCAGGAGACCATCCGGGAGCTTTATCGGTCTATGCCACGCCGTGTGGCAGCTTACATCCATGCTAGAGGCGGGTCGACACCTTATTGAGCTCGTTACTGTAACTCTGAAATAAATCATTCAATTGTTCTGAAATTTTAATCATTTTCTATTCTGTACATAATTTTCCTATCCACCAATTTTTGTCTCTATCGGACAACTCCTTTATGCGCATTTTTTTTGTTATAGAGTGTACTTCCTTTTATAATATTAGATAAACCATTATTTTGGAAGATATTTGTTGCAAATCTAAATTTTCTGTGAAGAAAATAATAATTTCTCAAAAACTAAATACTTTATTTAGCTGTGTTATTTTTGTTTAAAAGTTTTTTTCTAACGGTTTCTCAATTTTTCATAAAATATTTAAAGTTAATGGATTGTAAAAATTGAAGCCTGGTAGGATGTTCTAAGTTTTATAATGATTAACAGCTTTAATTTGTGTATATTAGCAGAAGTAACTTTTACCTCTTTTGAAATGATGTATAGTTCTGGACATTTGATAACTCTGGACAACCAGTTAGTTTTCTCTGTCAATTGATTCGTTTGAAATTATATTCTCAGAATATCCTTATTTCTCTACCGAAATTATCTAATCCTATGCTATCTAGAACTTCATTTTTTCCCTAGAACCCAATTGCTTTTAAAGGTTTCATCCTATCTTGAAATGCTGACATAAATATTCGCAGCACATATTATTTTGATACTTTAGAACTTCAGTTACAAATATAATGTTTTCATTAAGTGCTTTCAAAATTGCATTATTTCAGATTTAGCTATTTATGCAAGCAGGAAAATTTTTTTTAGAAGTGACACATTTGATAGATAACAATTCCATCAATTGAAACCAAAATGCGGGATCATTGTAAACTTGAAATTTATATGCATGTATAACATTTGTTTTGTATTTCTACATATTTATTTTGCTAATCTTTTAAGTGGTTTTGCCGAGTTATCTCGTCCATCAAGATATGCTCTTCAAACTACTTCATCAAACTACTGCCGATTTTTTGAGAATGACGATATCACGATAGATCAGATTTTTTTCGAAGGACGAGGCATATAGTCTATCAAGATCTGGCCAGTTTTATTATAGACGAGAGTGACCACTTTCATCGTCGAAACAACGACCAGGTTAACTCCAATTTTGATAGTGACAAGATGTCTCGTCATCAAGATATTATCAACTTTTTATGATGACCAGATCAATACTTGGTTAATGTTTTTCTGATGACGAGATATTTCATCAATCAAAATCTGACAGCTTTGCTAATGATAAAATACCTCGTCCAGACAACTACCAAAAGCGTCAAGACGTATATATGATCTTAATATTTACCTAAAGCAAAATAACGGCTGTAGAGCGTCAAATCAAAACACACGAGAGTGTCATTGGTAGGATGGGAATTAGTTAACGTCGCATTGGAGTAAGACAACGGACTGTTGACAACTGTCCAGGATCAACATCGATTTGAAAAAATCCAATGACAACATCTCGTAATTTTTAACCATAGTCCGATGGCTGGCTCGATACCTGAAGTGGTACTCCCCCATCTTAAACTTCCACACCACGCCAACCGAATGTCATGGAGGAATGGGTAATAACGATAGCTTTTACTTCTTTTATTGGCGAGATATCTCGTCCTTCAAGACCTGGTAAGTTTTGCTGATTATGAGATTCCTCGTCTCGAGACAATCACCAAGAGGATTAACATTTTAACATCAGAAACTGATCATGCAATCTGCCTAATATTTTATGGCGAAAATTTTAAGCACACGATTTTAAAGCCAGGTATTAAACTTGCATGCCGTATTGTTGGCAAGTTTATACATTTTCCCCGTATCGAAAATATTAATCAACATCACGTTTCCTCAAAAGATGGGCCTATAAACTTTACCCAAAGTAAACGAAATCTAATTCATGAAATAAGGAAACAAGACGGCAATTATAAATGTGCCATATACAGCAATATGCTTATGGGTTTAGATATATAATTTAGTGAGACATATGAGAAATTTATGTTACCGTAAAAGCATTACGTTTTATGTGAAAATTCGCTTCGCTCTACAGAATCGCCACAATGGCCGTTCTTGGGAGAACAATAAAATATTTTATAGGTCTATACCGAACGAAAAACACCAGCCAGGTCATTTTAAATCGCGTCTTTAGAACAACTTCAAGAGGCTAGTTAAAAATATTTTTCATGCTTCCCTAGCGATTTATGTTATCTACCAAATATAAAGCTGTATGGTTGATACATCATCAGAATTTCTTCTGAGATGTCTTACGGGTTTATCTAAAATACACATGAAGCATATTTAATAGTAAAAATATGACTGTTATTTTTATCAGTATATTTAAGACTTTGAGCACGATTTCGATCTTCTTCATGGCTGTAAAACAATTCGTGCTCGTTATAATTCAATGGGAGAAATCCTGATGTGACTGTTTTTTTATTGAAAGTCCACCAAATCATTTATGTGCAGTGTAAAATATTTTACAGTTCAGCAACTTAAATGCATTGGTTTTATTGAAATAATTGGTTGCTTTTGGTACTTATAAAAAAAATGTAGTATTGAAAAATTGAAAAAGTTTTTTTACCATTAGTAAACAATTCATTCTTGTTACAATTCGAAAGGTGGCACACGTTTTTTATTATAAGTAAGAGAAGGTGGGGCACGATGTTACACGTTTTTATTTTCAGATTTGGCAACAAGATATGCATCGATATGAAGCAAATAAAGCCCTTTAAATGATCTTTGATCTTTTAATTACATCTTACATATTATTAAAAATTAAAAAATAGTAACATTTATTTACAGTATTTGATGTTTTTGGTACTGATGTACTTTGTAACACTGTATAAACTGTCGGGACACAGTGTTACACACTCTGGGATACAGTGTCACGTTATAGTAGCAATAAATATAAAGAATGGATTTTTATTAAAATTCATTTTAATTGAAATATGCATATATCTAATTATTCCTTAGGCAGGCTAAAATAAGAAACCAATTTTGATTAGTTTACATATAATTGAAAAGCTTTAAATATGAGGTAAACATTAGCAATGATTGTAGCCTACAGTTACAAAGTAGATGATAAAATAAGATTAAAGAAATTGTAAAGTTATTTTAGGTTTTGATGGGAAGTTAAAATCAGCTTGTTAAAGAAAATCACTTTGGTAGGGAAATCAGCATTTCTGCTTGTCTCATTGTCACTTCTGATGGAATTGGGAGAGGAAGTTTCACAGCGATTTTTGATTTTTCAAATGATTAAACTTCATTTGTTTATGAAAATTTGTAAGATGGAAAAATTATCTTCACGTATAACACTTCAAAATGAATATTGTTCCGATTGATTCAACATTGGTTCATGTTCAGAACTTTCCCAATAGAGTAAATTTTACGTTCTGCAAGGTATCCTGCAACTACTTGGTAAACACCATTGTTAATTGCTGTCGTTTGCAGCAATGCCAGATAGCAATTCTGAAAAAGAGATGTTGTCGCTCTCAGCGTAAGATGGTGAATCTTCATCTTCTGTTGATGAAATCTCGGCAGGTTTATGCCTCAGGTTCACTTTGGCTCGCTTTTAAGGAATTTCATTCTTTTTAGGTTTTAGTGCTTCTTTTCATCTTTGATATTTCCTGTTAAAATATTTTTAAGTGGAGTATCAGTCAAGATACAATATTTCACCCGTCATCTATTTTGTGCAGTTTTTTGGAGTGGGACTTCAAGAAAAGCCCTTACTTCTTGAGGCATAATTTTGTTAGCTTGTGAATATTTCAAAGGGATTAACAAAATAATGCAACTCGTGTAAAAAAAAATTGTAAACATCACATAAAAAATATGCAAATATCACATAAAAAGATATGTAAAACTACATGGGGAAAAAGCTTTAGGAAAAATTAGCCAATTTAATGTATAATTAAAAATCTTAAAATGAAAAGTGCAGAGCTATAATAGTTATAAAATTTGCATTGTGAAACATATGCTTGTTTGTAATGTGTTAATTGGACACATTATATATGTAACAGGGTACCCCATTTCATTCTGTAACACTGTACCCCATCAGACATAGCTTGTAACAAAAAAATTTTATGACTACATAATGTGAATTTAGATTATCCATTTTATCTCAACAGAACCTAAACACAATTATCTTTACTGCTAAAATATTATTCATTATAAAATGAGCAACAATCATGAATAAAGATAATTTAATTACAAACACAAAATTTACTTTTACTTTGCAATTACTTTTATTATTTACTTTACTAATAACTATGCAAAAATATATATTTGATAACAGAAATGTAACTTATGATACAAATTCTTCCAAAACACATGGACGTCTGGAAAAGAAGATGGCTAACAAGATTATAAACAAATTAGAGCTAATTTTGCTATGACTTAAAATTAAATACACTTTAACACTGTATCCCAGGTAATACTGTGCCCCATCTTCCCCTATATCACATCATTTGTATACAGTTGAAAATATTTTACAGCAAAAACTTTGAGATATACTGTTTTTTTATTGAAATGTGAACTCTATACTACTTAGAAAGAGAAAAAAGTATATATAGTATACAAAATGTAGCAAAATCAAACGTGTAAGGAACATTGTTGTGAACAATTGACAATTCTTGGTCGTTATATTTCAAAGGGACAAGTCCAGATGTAACAGTTCCTTTTTGAAAGTCGACAACTAAAAGTATACAGCTGAACATACTTTATAGTGCAGATCTTATGAAATATGTTAGTTTCTTTATACGTTGTTTACTTTTCGATAGTTAAAATGAAATGGTAAAAATGATTAGTGTAAAATATATAGAAAGCTTGTTGTGTTGCCATGTTTTAGTTGGTGTTCTTTATAATTTAGAGGGAAAAGTTCAGATGTGACAGATTTTTATTGAAAGTTTGTCAAATATTCGTTTAACTTGAAAACTATATTACGGACTAAACACTATGAAATACATTGTTTTTATTGAAATACGTTTACTTTCTCAAACTCTTAAGAATGTTGTAGTACAGAAAAACTAGTTTTAAATTCATAAGAACATTGATGGAGTATTAATTACCAATATATATGTTTGGAGAAATAATTAAAATGTTTTTCCTGATTCTTATTTTTGTATTTAGATGTTCAAATTTCCTCTTCGCAACAAGAAATTAAAATTCGTCAGAAATAAGCGTAAAAGTGTCACAATAAAACATAGGTATGCCCCAATTTTTATTGAATGAATTTTTAAATTTATTTACGTGTTATATAAATTCTTAAATATACATTTATTAAGTACATTTCCAGTTATACTGAGTTTTACGGACTTAAACAATTGTGCATATGCAGGACTTTTGACCTTAAATTCTGCAAAAAGCAACATGGATCATTTGCGTAAAGTTTCCATAACAGTCGAATCATGATCAACAAATAAAATAGTGTTGTAAGAACTGACGGAAAGAAATGTGTATTTTAAACCATTTATAATTTGGTAGTTGTAAAAAGTTGTCACCAAGTTATAGCCCTGTTCATATGAGGCGTTTTATAACGCGCATTTTCGAGGTCAGATTTCCGTTTAAATTATGTGTTTTATTCTTCTAATTCAAGTTTCTGTCTTTGCGATAGTTGAAGATAGAGTGGTAGATCTAGAGATACCTAAAAGGTGTTTTCTTTAAATAAATAATTAACTATTTAATAAAAATAACTAAATAACCAAATGGTAAATAATTAAGTAATAAATCTGTTTTGGTTCCGATCTGGAGTAGAATTTTACGCTGATTTAAAATCCGTTGAAATTTTTACTCTATCTTCAACGATCGCAAAGATAGAAACTGGAATTACAGGAATAAAAATACATAATTTAATGCTTACAGAAAGCTGACCTCGAAAACGCCTCATGTGAATAGGGCCATAAAGTTTCAATATTGGATGACATAGCTTCCTAATAGTTCTTAGTGATTCATAGGTACATATGTATAACAATTTATACGACAAAGATTAAAAACTGCAAACTGATTAGCTCGTATTAAGTGGAGTTACTCCATGAGTTATGGAAACTTTATTTGACATTTAATAAAATACGCCTATGGAAATGACATTTTAATTCGTCTACCGAAACCAGACACATTTCGCATTTAGATTCCTCTCCAAAAGCATTTAATTCAAAATATTCAGAATTTAATAGTCTCATTAGAACGTACAAACTTTATTATCTAACTTATTAAATATGTAGACAGATGGAAGTTAAGTAACATATACTTATTTAATCTCGACTGTTAACTTATATCAGAAAACAGCATTTTTATTCTTGTGACTTTTTCAATTTTCAATTACTTTAACCATAGTGTTTTTCATCTTCTGTATAAATATGTCCGTTTAATCTTTTACTTTTCTAAGTACCTTGTAGGCAAAAAGACAGTATAAGGTCTTAGTTATACAATTAATAATTATAATAATTTTCTGAAATTCATCAGTAATGAATATATTTACAGCATTGCAGAAATGATGCATTTTTGTATATTTATACATAAATGTGAAATAGGACTAGTAATTTAATTCAAACAGGACTTATTTTATTTTCATAAAAATAATATCACGTTCTTAATAAAAATATTATCTTGTTCAATATTGAATATGCACTAGGTCACAAAACTTCCTATAATGGTACTTATTTTACAAAAATTCGATCATGAACAATCCAAAAATCAACTTCAAAAATCACAAAAAGTTTTAATTTAAGCGTTATAAGCGATTACAAATCACGTCAAAGTCACGTGACTGAAAACGGGGTGGAGTTTGGTGTGATGTCATAGTACATGAAATCTTTTGCTACATTCGCCGGCTGCATGTTATTTCAGGTTGCTTTCATTCATTTTACGCTAATTTTATTTTTTAAATAATTGTGTTGATTTATAGTTTTTACATTATTATTACTATGCAGATTTCTTCTTTAAAAATGACGACTGTAGAACAAGACTTTGTAAAAGGCCAGTCGGATAATCTACCTAAATTGGATGGTATATCCATGTTTTCTTTTCTTGGAAACCATCCAAATTTTATGGGAGTAGAAATGAAAGGCGTGAAAGCGAAGAGTAAAATAATATTTTGTACCGCATATTTATTTTTTAAATGTATTTTTATATTGCTTTTAAAGAGTAGTGCTATTATCGAAAAGTTGTACTTAAGAAAAAAGAATATTAATAGTTGCTCTTTTTTCCTTAATAAGTAACTCAATTCATTCTGAAATAGATTTTTATACAAATAATTAGTATAGTATATCAAATAAGAGCTTTATATTAGGAAAATAATTTCAAAGTAGATTAAAATTGTAGGGGTATCAAAATAGTGAATTTTGAAAGCTAACTTAAAATTAATTTTCTATTTAAATTTTTTAGCAAAATTATTTTTGTTAGTAAATGAACAATAATTTTTAAAATATATTTAAGCGGTAAAACGTAATGTACTAAAGGATGATCCAAAAATAACATGTGTAGAGAAACTTGTTGCGAGAGTTGCAACTGCATTAAACATTGAACACAACATTTGGTAGTCCAACATTTTAAACCATGAAGATGGTAGTGTGATAATCTGATTGAAATTGCAAGAATTTAAAGCCTTGTAATTTTATAAAATTATGCAAATTTAAAACAAAATTCGTAATTGTTTAAAAATATTAGTCTTAATGCTAAACAGATGAGGTGAAAGCTATGTTACTTCGTACTACAAGAGAGACGATACTTCCAGTAGTTTTCCATGTCATTCTCCAAATATAAAATAAAGTAATATATAAATTAAAAATTTTTACTTGTAGCACTATTTATCAAAATGTGTTAACACTAGTTTTTAACTTTAATTTCTTATTTTTAATAGAAATATTTGTACAATGCTTTTTTTTAATAAATTATTTATTCTAACTTTTCACTTTAAAAAAATTATATTTATATACATCTATGTATTGTAAAAAAAATATTAAAGTTTTAAATTTCAAATTTAGAAGAATTATTTTTTAATTATAAATCTTAATTCCCCAATGACACTTATTCCATAATACTTATCATTCAGTTCAAAGAAGAAATATAACACAGTTTTACCAAGTGTATGAATTACAGCAAATTAATTATCATGAGTATAATAATTCAATGTTTGTTGATGTTAGCTCTCTCTATATTTTTTAACCAATTTTGATTTTTAAATATATAGTATTCCTATATTTATTTATTAAATTATTTTTCATGAAACAAGAAATTTTATGTTCTATAATAATTCAATGTTTATTGATGTTAGCTCTCTCTATATTTTTTAACCAGTTTTGATTTATAAATATATAATATTCCTATATTTCTTTATTAAATTATTTTTCATGAAACAAGAAATTCTGCACTATGAGTGACTTGATACAGAAAGAATGTTTTCGTTTTAACAAAAACACTAGTAGTCATCCACAAGATTAAATCACACAATTCTTATTTAAAAACAATCAAAAATATAAATAATTTTTGGTATTTTAAACTTACCGAAAAATGATCTTCACAACAATTCAAGCAAGAAGTAGAAGGCAGCTTTTTGTTTTTCTTTTCATCTCTTTTCATAACGTTGCACCATCTTCTACGAACTTGTTCATATTTTGGTGCAACAAAAATACTTTTTTGGTGTTTTAATCGTTGAATTATGACACAAATGGAACAATACAATATTTGTAATTCTTCTTTTTAACTATTTTCGAATTTTCCATTGCTGAATTAATCAAAAATCTGTAAAAATAAGACTACTAAAAAGATACTCATAGAGACAACACAGGTCAAGGAACGCTCAATGTGAAAATCGTGTACGATGACGTCACAGGCAAGAATCGTCAGCGACTGCACTTTTTCGTTAAAAGTGACGTCAGAGCAATTTAAAAAGCGTTTTAAATATAATTAGTGTCGTCAGATTGCAGTTTAAGTGGCATTTTTCTACGTAGTTTTTTGTAGTCTTTCATTTTAAAATGAATTTGAAAAACATGCATATTGTCCATTATTTTATTTGGCGTTAATTTCATTTCTTCGTTGTTTATTCACTACAGATCATTTGATGGATGAATCATAAATGTGTTAATTAAGATTAATAATTAAGTATCTGCTTGTTAAATAAGCTAAATTTTTTTTAAAGCAGTTTTTGTTTTTTAAGACTCAGCAATGCTTATTCAATGAATTGTGTCAGAGTGCACAAATTCATGTGTGCTACCCACTGGGTTGTGAATAAAGCGGGCCAAATGTATTAGCTTAAAAAAGGGTGGGATGGTGATGTGTACGAAATTAATTAGCAACAATAACTAATTTTTCAACTGTCAAACATCAATGACATGTCATTTATTTTCATTATTAAGACATATTATGAATTTAATCCTGTTGTAAATAGATATCCTCAAGATATCTTCCACTGAGATCTACACCCCAAACTTCCCGAAAGGCTCTAGTAGAGTATGAAGAGAAAGATTACTGAAAGGTAAAGACTACATACTCGTTCAAAAAATGTTACAATAACATAGGGAGACTCGCACAACACAGACACTGCAAAATGCTGTACTCCTGTATATACTAATTACAAATAATCCTTCCTAGAACCATTTCCCTAGTTGCTAAGGGTCTTCCGTAGACCAGTTTGTAGTCGCAAAATAGCAACCGGAGGGCTGCGAATTCCTAACTCGATCCAGCCAAGGATTGTCGTATATGTTTGTGTGAAGGCGTTCACAATAAATCTAACTGAGGTCATGTTGTCATGCTGAGGACGTTTGAAGAGTGGGGTGACCTCTTAATCGGATAATGGTTTAAAATTACTAGTGGTTGTCCTATGATCTTTCACATCCGGATGGATTCCAGACTGTCGTAAATAGCTCGTTGTGTAGCTCTAGCACGTAAATTCAACTACATATTTATTTGAAAGACATTTAATCATCATTTATATACTGTGTAGCAGAGCAGAGAGTGCTTAACACTTTTTCAATTTACTGAAAAGAGATTCGCACACCACACACACACAACACAATGCTGTACTTCCTGGAAGTTTTAATTACAAGGGATCCTACCAAGACCCATTTCCCTAGTTGCAAAGGGTCTTCCGTAGACCAGTTTGTAGTCGCAAATTAGCAACCGGGCTGCGAATTCCTAACTCGACCAAGGATTGTCGTATATGTGTGTGAAGGCATGCTCAATGAATCTGCCGCTTCAACCAATATTCCCACGTTGTCATGCTTAGGAATTTTGGAGAGTGGGGTGGTAGCTTAAGTGTTGACCTCTTAATCGGACAATGGTTTGACCGTACTAGGTGTTGTCTTATGATCTTTCACATCCGAATGGATCCCATACCGTCGTAAATAGCTCGTTGTGAAGCTCAAGCTCGAAAATGCAACTACATATTTATTCGAAAGACAGTTAATCCTCATTTATATACTGTAGCTGAGCGAGGTTAACACGATTTTGGTGTACTGAAAAGTATTTCGTGGGTTAGATTAGTGGTATTACTATTACAAGTTAGTTTTTGCAGTTGGTTAAGCTTCACGCAATACTCCAACTGTATAATTTAGAGGCTGCATAACCGCATTTTACCAGTTAGGCACTGGGGTGTAAACCAACAAATAAAAAATAATTTGAAAGGTCAAATATAGATTGTTTTTTCATGTTATAGAGATACCTGAAACACAACACAATGCTCACCTCCGTCACCTCCTAAGTTGCATACGATCCTTTGTAGACCAGTTGTTTAAGTCGCGAATTAACAACCGGAGTGTTGTGATTTCGAAACTCGATCCAAACAAAGATCTTAAAGGCTTTGTGTGTGCATGCTAAATCTGTCTTGACCTCAAATACCCTCGTATTGGTGTGAATGTTTTGAGAGCGGGGTGCCCATCCTCATTAGAGTGGACCGAAAAAAAGTAAAGTTTTTTGGATCAAAATCTAATAGCGTGGAAAAGTTGCCTTTGGTAAATAGAAACCGAAAGAAAATTTTTTATTGAAATCATACAATATTTGGCCCTTTCGCATCAAGGTAAAAGTTTCTTCATTCTGAGACTTGTATTTTATTGTAGTCTGTCAGTATATGATATATAAGCACTAACTAATCATTTGCCATAATTTTTACATTCGCAGTCGAAGGAGGGAGGGAGAGATAATGGTAATTTTAGATAACATCGTACTAGAGCAACCCAACGGGCTATTGACGACGGTCCGGGATCAGTCCCTTAATTGAAAGATCCCAGGACATCACCTCGTAATTTTGAACCAGGGTCAGATGACGAAGCAACACCTGATGTGGAACTCACTCTCCAAACTTCCACACCAACCTAACGTGAGGACTTTGGGAAACGACAGATTTAAGGTGCACCAGCCGCCTCTACACCATACGCTTACAAACATACATGCTCGGACACGGATTCGAACCAGGAACCTTCCGATGTCGAGGCTAATACCTTAACCACTATACTGGTTAGTCGGCGAGGAAAGGAGAGAGGGTGGGGTTTATTTCACACAAAATTACACTTAGACCATTAGTTATACCATTACTTCTGTAAAACGAAATGATTAAAACGTGACGCATCACAGGTGCACACAATGTGTGTGTCTATGAAGGGAAAATCACAATCAGTACAGATAATAGCTTTACTCTTTATACTTTGACGGTCAAAAAGACTATACACTGGTGATAGAATCAATCCATAATAAGCGTTTTCGTAGAGTCGTGAAAGAGGAACACATGTATGTGATTCAGGAGCCAGGATATAATTACATTTCGCACGTGTCTCCTTTGTCAGGTAAGGCCTCAGACATCAGTTCAAGTATTATTTCACACTTATCTAAGCAAAACATATCCTTAGATGAATTGGATGTCGTCGGATGTGACGGAACAGCAATAAACACGGTTATAGGAATGGAATCACACGGAGGTTGGAACTGCATCTTCTTAGAACCCTACAATGGTCTGTCTGTCTATTGCATTTCAAAGAATTGCCGTTCAGGCATTTGTTTGAGTATTTGGATGGGGAAACTACAGGACTTACCTAATTTTCCGGTCCCATTGGTAAGGAACTATGTGACTGCGAAAACTTACCAATAGTTGAGTTTGAAAGCATTGAGTGTAATCTTCCTCTTCTAGATGAAGCAGGTCTCAGTAAAGATTAGAAGTATATTCTAAACATTTCTCGAGCTATTCATATAGGATTCTGTCCACCAGACGTTTCTGTCTCTGACCCTGTGCATCTACCTAATTCCAGGTGGTTGACGGCTGAAAATAAGGTTATCAGATTATATATATATCCTCAAAAGAACCCTCACACGAACTTAAAAAGATAGTTACATTCTTTTTAAAGAGCTATATTCCAGTTTGGTTTGCTATTAAGATTGAAAGTTCTTTTATAGATGGACCACACACACACACAAAACATGTTTTCAAGGCAATACAATCATCAAGGTACTTACCTGAAAATCTGCTACAAGTATAGATCGAGTGATAGAGTGCAAAGGATATTTTGCCAACCTTGAAAACTTGCTCATAGCAATGGTGTTTGACGAAAGTAAGCATATAAGGTAGCTTGATTTGCAGCGCATTTTAAAGGCACGACAACTTCTTCCCATGAAGAAAATCTTGCGCACTTTCCTGTTTCCTCTATCAATTTTTATGTCACAGATTATTCTGACTGGAACTCTTGCGAACTGCCTCCCCCACCTCTCCTGCGTAATGTCAGCACATATTTTATCAGTGCACTCATTAAATCGGGTGCTGTAGCAGATTGGAACTGTGTGCCATTTACCTTGTCACACACAAGCGGTAGAGAGGTGTGTTAAACTTGTGACAGAGGTAGCAAAGAAGGTTTGTGGCCCAGAAACCAGGGATGGTTTGATTCTATCCACACTTCTGTCCAGAAAAATTGTTCCTAAATTTACCCTTAAGAGAGAATTTTATCCAGTAACAACAATAAAACAAAAATTAATATTTCTGTGCAAAAAAAAAAAACTTGTCTGTAGTAGGATGGTTGAGAAGGGTGAGGGTGGAACTCTACGTGCAGTCACCTTCATGTGGTTAAGTTCTGAGTCATTTCAATGAGCTAAGAGCTGCACATTACACAATTCATAAAATATGTGGGAGGGGTGTATTCGCGATCTCCCACGTTCGTACCAATTGAACCTTACAACAGCAATGGTCTAAATGTAATTTTGGGTTAAATAACCCCACCCCCTCTCCATCCCCTTCGTCTCAGAATATTAGAATTATAGCAAATGATTAGTTAGTGATTATATATCATGTATTGACAGACTACAATAAAATATAAATCTCAGAAGCAATGTTTTAAAAATATGGAAAAAAGGTAAAAATCGTAAAATTTTCGAAACTTCGACCTTTATGCGCAAAGGTAAAATATTATTTGATTTCAAAATTTATTTTCTCTTGGTTTCTTTTTACTAAAGGCAATTTTTCCGCACCATTAGATTTTGCTAAAAAAAATACTTTTTTCGGCCCACTCTATTCTGCATACTCTGACCGTGGTTTAAAATTACTAGTTGATGTCCTCGGATCTTTCTTTTGTTGCTACTCTGTTGCTTCAATATTTAAATTCAACTACCTAACTTTTCGTAAGACTGTTAATCATGTGTTATCCATTATAGAAGAGCTTGATTACTCCAACTTCGGTTTACCGAAAAGTACCTGACGCTTGAGATTAGGTGCACTACTGTATTTACTATCGATTTGTAAGTCAATGTTTCTACTGGTGCCTAACTCACACCTATAAACCCTTGCAGACAGGTGGTGCATAATCCCACCACTTGTAGACACATGGTGCACCCATCCCACCACTTACCAGTTAATTGACTGATTATGTAGGTATGTTAGTACAAATAAGGCAATATTTCAGAGCCACAAAAGACAATTTGACCCATATATATATATAGCCTTCAATTCCCTAAGGGAAAGATCCTAGGGCAATACTATGGAATCACGGTCAGGTACTGAGGCAACAGCCGTGCTGGTACCCAACTCTCCAAACTTCTACACCCACCCAACAATGTTGGGTGGGTGTAGAAGTGACCAACATGAGGACTTTCGGCCACGACAAATTTAATATACACCAGCCACCTTTACGCCACATGCTTACAAATATTCATGGACTGACCCGGATTTGAACACGGAACCTTCCCCTAGAGGCTAACACCTTAAACACCAGACAGGTTGGTCGGCCTGTGGTTAAAGGGAATAACTGGAAAATTCAAAATTTAGCAAAACAAGATAAGTGTGTTTGATGGAGGATTTGTCTTGTGACCTTTCGGCGTTGTAGAGAAGTGAATAAATAATATGCATGAAACCAGAGTAACATAGACTGTAGTCAAATGAACTATTAGCAAAGCGCGCGCGCGCGCGCGCGCGCGCTCAAAAAAAAAAAAAAAATTTTAAAAGAAAAGAGCAAATCTTAAAACACGCTCCGCAAAAGTAGTTTTTAGACTTTTATAGTAATTCCCCTTGAGCACAGATATATATGAAATTACTCGCATGTAAAGGCGATAGGTAGGTTGGTATTTTAATTAACATCACAATGGGAACAACACACCAGGATATCGGCGACGGACCAGAATCAATTCCAAACACAAAGATTCATAGACAGCACCACGTAATTTTGAACCACGGTCGGATGATAATATAAAGACGAATAATAATTTGGTCTTTCAATAAAAATTCTATAATATTATAGAGTCTCGCACACAACACAATGTCCATCATTTGCCTAGTTGTAAGTTCGGAAACTCTTTCATGTTATTAATACCCATGGGGCAGGCGGGTTGCGGGCGTAATTTGAATACTCTGGGCGCTCATACGTCCGCACGCCCCACATTAACGCTGGCATGGGGATGCTGTTATGGTAGAGTTACGAGTTTAATTATAACCACAAATAGCCCCCTTAGAACCGGCGAAACGACAGTCTGGGGGCGGGCGGTTGGCCTGTTTTGCTATCCGGATCTCACAATTCCACGTAATTTAGAGGTCATTATTCAGTCGGCTCTACAACGGGGTAGTTGATCATATTCGTTGTTGGGGTTCCCAAATTGTGAGGGGCACCTATCTGCGTCGAATCGGATGCACTGACCAGTGATTTAAGTTTTTCTCATTACTTTGATGGCTCTGGGAGACCGAAGCTGAAGTTTTGGTTGTTGGTATTTTGTTTGCGGAATTTATGAGGTGGGTGGTAATGGAAATGGATAGATTATAGTTGTTATTGGATGTAGAAATACTTTCGGTCGTCGAGATTACGATGATTTTAAGTCACGGATGTTTTCAAGAAAATAGTGTTCTTAAATATGTGTATAAACCCATCACTTTACCTGCCGTATTAAATTTTTTACTTATCGTCTTCATTACATTTACTTTCAAGACACCTGTATCCTTCCTATTATTTACAACAGCCAGACCTGCACAAGACAGCTACGGTAAAATTTCTTCCTTTCTCGGCCCTTCTTGTGGTTGACTCGACGAGCAGAACAGACCAGATCGTGATGGACGATATATCTCGTCCATTAAAATCTCGTCGTCTGATGTCAGTATAATAAAAATAACCACATCTTGATATTGTGGTCAACAAAGAATCGGCAGTATCTTGATGACGAGATATTTCATCGTTATCAAAATAGATGAGATTTTAATAGACGAGATATCTCGTCGAAACCACTTGAGGGTTAAATCTATTGATGAAAGGGTCGTTACTCGCACTTTACACCTTAATAAAAGCCAATTATAATGAATATGATAATCGATATGTACATTTCAAACCTACCAAGGGGGCCTCGATAGCCCGGCTGAAGATCATCGGATCAGCAACTGGAGGGTTGAGAGTTTACATCCAGCCAAAGACCGTCGTGTACAACGGGGACTGGTGCACGTTAAATCCGTCGTTGCCTCATTACCCTTTGGTCTGAACTTTGGTATGCTTTCACTATTCTACCCGAAAGCCATTTAGTGCCAGGTGAATCATTTTTTATCAACACCAATGCTCCACAAGATACATCGGTTTTACAAAATTTCGATTTGCATCTCTCCTGTAGAGTGTTCAGATAGTCTCGCTTCCATATTTTTATGATTTTTTGCGAGAATTTTGTAATTTTCTGCCATTTAGACAATTTACTTTCAGTAATATTAATTAACTGAGGTTCTACTATATTCGGTACAGGCCGACCAATTAAGAAATGACCTGGTGTCAATGTTTCAAAATTGTCGAATTCTGGAGATAAGGTGTGTAAGGGGTCTCGAATTTAGAACTTCCTCAATTTCCAAAATCACCGTTAGGAATTCTTCTAACGTGAGTCTGGAGTGACAATTCTGAGACCAATGACAATTTTCAAGTGAAACTTAAAGAATTTCACCCTTGCTTCCCACAAGCCAGCAAAATTCGGCGATTTTGGAGGAACGAACTTCCAATCTATACCTTCAGAAGTGTAGTAATTTGCCAAGGTTTCATCTGGATCAAAAAGATCTGGATATTTAACTAGACGAAATAATCTTTTCATTTCAGAATTTGCACCTACAAAGTTGGTACCATTATCACTCCACAACTTCGCAGATTTGCCCCTACGATTGAAAAATCGCTTTAAACATGCAATAAATGCATCATATGTTAAATCGGAAACAAAGTCCAGGTGTATTGCTTTATTGCACAGGCATACAAATATAGCTACATAAATTTTATTTAGCACACGTTTTCTTTGATTCTTAAACTTAATAATAAAGGGTCAGCAAAAGTCAACACCAGTGAAATGAAAAGGAAAGGATGATACAACACGCTCACTTGGCAAATCACTCATGATTTGTGTCACTGCTACAGGCTTGTTTTTGAAACAAGTAATACACTCGTGTACTATTTTACGACACATGTTTCTGCCATTTAAAGGCCATAAATTTTGACGCACATAATATAACAAGAAAGTTGGTGCAACATGCAAATATTTCAAATGAAAATGTTTCAAAATAATATAAGTTAATTTATGATTAGCAGGTAACAGCATAGGATGTTTTGCACTAATACTTAAATTAGAATTACTCAAACGTCCACCAATTCTAATAATTTGATCATTATCCAAAAAACAATTTAGAGAAGATAATTTGCCTGTAACAGGCAGGCTTACCCTTCTTCAAAGCACCATATTCATACTTGAATTCAGATTGCTGTAATGATCTGATTAAACTTTCCTCACCACCTCTCAACTCTTTGGTGTGAGAGGGCCTTGCTTTTATTGAGTTGGGGTTCTAAGGTTGTATGAAAATCTAAACAAATATTATATAACTCGCAAAATATGCACATAATTGTTACTTAAATAAAGTAATTTGCCCAAAAGAAAATTATCACAATCATTTAAATTCATTAAACAGTTACTGTTGTTCTTAGAGTTTGTTCTAAGTTCTCTTTCAATCTCTTTATCGGGAGTAACCACTTCCCAATCCTTGGGAATAGGATCACCTGCCTCGTGTAAGAACTTGGGTCCATGCCACCACAACTCGTTAGGGATTAACTTTTCAGGATCAATACCTAGTGAGAGAAGATCTGCTGGATTTGAGGCAGATGGTACATGACGCCATTGGGCAATGGACGTCAACTCCTGAATCGTGGTAACTCTGTTAGCCACGAGAGTTTTGAGATCACAGGGTTTCCTTTGGATCCATGAAAGAACTATCATGGAATCGCTCCAAAGGTAGGTGTGGGACACTTTTAGCTTCAAGGCTTTGAGAATCCTATTGGTCAGTTTAGCAAGAAGCACGGCAGCACACAACTCAAGACGAGGGATCGTCACACGTTTTATGGGTGAAACTCTGGACTTGCTAGCCACTAAACTAACCAATATAGCACCAGTTGAAGAATTTTTCGATCGATGGTACACCGTGGAGCCATACGCTTTCTCTGAGGCATCCGAGAAGCCGTGCATCTGGATCGAAGCTGGATCGTCCGTTAGGATTCGACGATCAATGTGTAAGGTTCTCGTGGCAGCAAGCGCTGAAATAAAATTTCTCTACTCAGTCACCTCAGACGATGGCAATGGATCATTCCAACCCAATTTCAGCAGCCAAAGACGTTATAGGAATATTTTAGCCCTTGAGATGACTGGTCCCAGAAGACCAAGAGGGTCAACGATACTAGCTATTGTAGATAGCACAGCTCTCTTAGTGACACCCATATTCTCATCAAGTAGGTTGAACGAGAAATAGTCACTGTACTGCTTCCAGGAGACATCCAATGTGTTGGTATCTTCTGGATGTGCGAACGAATACTCGGCACTTGATTGTACAGACAGTTCAGGACAATTGGCGAACCATTTGTGGAGCTCCATTCCACTTCTCTGAAGGATGCCAATTAACTGCTACTGAAGTACTTTAGTTTGATGTAGGTCATCACCGCCAGTTACGCACATAACTCCCGCGAAGTTATGTGCGTAATTTTAGGCACAATAAGAAACTCTAGTTTTTACTGAGCTAACGTGAACATGGTCCTAGCGACCGGAGGTTGTATCGACCATGCTCTCGCTAGCTCAGTAAAAACACACACGTGGACTATAACACACTTTATTTTCAACTCTTAACTCTTTCAAAGCTTTGCCACGAAGGGCACACTTCCTCGTTGAAGGTGCTTCACTGTTCGAAACGCCACCTCGCGACAAGAGTTTGTACACTGTTGTGGTGTAGAAGTTTTAGTACTTTCTAATATTTCCGTGATGTTTTCAAATTTAAAAACTAATAGTACTAAGCTATAGATATGACGGTTTTAACAAAAAAAACCGAAAATATCCCAATTTTTCCCAAGTTTCAAAAAAATGTTATCAGGAATCAAATTGAAATTTCTAACAAAACTCGGCAAGGTGCAAAAATTCTCGTTTAGAGGTACTGTGAAGAAAACTGACGTCTGGAGACTGAAAATGTGTATGTGTTTTGTTCACTTGCGTTAGAAATTTTGCTTTTTCGACTTTTGTACTTAATGCACTCTAAACTAATAGCTGCATCAAAAGAAACATCTTCTCCATCTAGTTCCTGTACAATTTTGAACAAATCATGCTAATTTCGTAATTTTATAATCCGTCTAACAAATTAAGGCTAATCATGAACACTTTTCAGGTTACAGTTACTTGCTATTTCTGCTTCATTTAATTTACTCACAGTTGGCCAAGGATATTTTTGATTATTCTCGAATGTATAGATCAATTAGAGAATTTCTTTGCACACTCTGTTTAAATGAAATAAATCTCTTTCAGACAGTTGGTTTTTATCTTCCAATATCGAAACTAATACATTTTTCGAGTGTCAAACCTCCGGTTTGAGGAACAAGGTGTTTGTGAACAAGTGTTTTTAAACAAGGTGACGTATAATTAATTGATCATACGTAAATTCCATTGTTGGCAAAACAATCTAAAGCCTATCAAGAGGTGTTGCTTAGGGCTTCATTCACAGCCATTACGAACGTAATTTTCATAGGAATTTGTATCCAACAGTTTAAAGGGTTGCTGGATCAGATGGATATAATGGTATTATTCAAATACAGACCGTTTTCTCGGAATGTATTAAAATTGAGGTGTTTGTGAACTCGTATAATCCTTATACAATTATTCAGAGTCCATTAACTAATTATGATTAAGATTTCTTAGAAGCATGATAATCTAGCTGCGCTGGAGAACTTATTTTTGAAGTCACAGTCCCATAATTCCAATCCTTGAGGCCATTTAGAACCACCTAATAAAATTTTTCCTCATGAAAGATTTTATGTAAAAGCCCTATTTTTTTCAGAATAATTTTGAAAAAAAAAATATTTTTGATATAACCTTTTTACTTACTTTTGATCAGTTAAATGACAGTTGGAAAATAGGAATGGATGTACAATTTGGTCAAGAATGCTGATGAAATGCAATTACTGACAGTAGTAACCGATGCTAAGCTATGTTAGAAATTCATTTCTGCTTTAAATTATACGACAAGGCTTAAACACAGCATTTGTTGCCTGGGTGTATTTTTTTGCTAAAATTCATGTGCTATGTAGCATTGTTTTTGAGCTGGCATTATGAACCTTAAGATGAATTACAAAAAATATTATATTTAAAACTACATACTTAAAGATTGTTTTAACACTTTTGTTATATGACACTAATTCCACGACGCTCCTCTTTTGAGCTGGGTCTCCATTTCTGGGTTTGACTTGCCAATGCGCTAGCCAACTTTGAGTTGTAGATGGAGCAGGTTCAATTCTTCAATGAGTTTATTTCTCTCTTCCATTTCAGTATTTCTTTTTATGTATTTATATTTTTCAATCATTATAAATTTTAGTATTTCTTTGTATATATAACGTTACTTGACGTTGTTTGGCACATCTTGACTGAATACGACCATTACGTTATAAAACATGACCGAACACTGTTGAGTTTTAAGTGTCCCGCAAAACTTAATACAGATGGCGCTAGTATTTTGGTGATTATACGTATTTCTGGTTTTATTCAGGAAGTGACGTTACTTTGCTTTATTTTCGAATGAGCTTTCAGCACGTAGCTTAGAGAACTCATCATAAATGTATCATATTTTAAGTTATAAACCAAAAGCTAAACGCTAATTGTTTCCCCAATAGTTAAAAGTCGAAGAAAATTGACTGCAAATACCACTAAATGCCAAAAAATTAAATTAATTCATAACTGGAAACATTAAATTCATCTACTGGTGGTATGTCTTTGGTTACACTGAAATCTCTAACAAAGAAATTACTTTTATCTCAAATTACTCACAAATAGTTTGGGCATATATTTAGGCGGTTTTTTAAAAGCAAAATTTGAAAATTTTTCCTTCTTTAAATCTGGCTACCCTGTTCTCGGCTACTCCGAATTTACATCTGTATTTTGACTTATTGTTCTAAGTGCTGATCCAAGGAGTATATAGAGCAGACCATAAAATGCCAAACGCCCAGGGTATATCATGTTGACAGGTCAAGGAGGATACGCGTCCCATTTTCAGGCAGTTGGTATCATTTCCACGAATACCGCCGTGCAATTCCATTGCAAAAGAACTTCAATCTTTCGAGACCCCAGATTCACCAGACAATTCTTACACTTTGTGATTTTAGCAGACTCCATAGTCCCAAATGCCGAAATAGCTGAATTGCCAGAAATGGTAAAGCCAGACTGAATCACCATTCTCTCAACTCTATCACGTCTTTCATTTAAATAATCGAACGTAATCTTCGTTGCCTCGATTTTACAGTAGAGAGGTGTAAAAATAGAAACTACCCCAGAAATTCATATAGTAGTTTAACAATGTAACTAATCTCATTTATGGAGTACTTTATGGTACATTGAAATTTCTCTGTCATTCCACCGGTTGGTCAAATTTACTGACTTACGTATTCTTAAATATAACTCCTTATGGTAATAATAACTCCTTAACGACAGAAGTTTACTGTGGAATATTCTCGTCTACTTACGACGAGAAATGGAGATAGTTTACCGATCTTTAACTTATACACACATTGAGAGAAGTTGCAGATTTCAAATGTAACGTATTCGACACAGATCCTATAATTCTGATGACAGAAATAGCGCTTTTGTATACCGCAATATTCATCCATAAATAGCAATATTCCTCCGTAATAGACGTTGATTCATAATAGATAGTGAGAGCTGTACAAACATCCCAGTTCACAAATTGATATTCTAAATATAGGATTACATTAACAATAGAGTTGTGATCTCACTCTGACTGTTTTCGATTATTTCATCCGGTTTCATCGAGGAAATGGCAAAATTTGTCGACGGAATAATTATCTAGGTATGCCAATGAGTGTTTCAATCCATCGTCGTTATGAAGTCTATGTATTGACGACTGTACTGGTCCTTAAACAATCTTTCCAGCGAAACAATGAAGACGCAGTTTAGTAATTATCTGAGACAAAATGAGATATGGTAGGTGCTCAACTGCAAGAAGAATAACGCAATTTACAGCGCAAATAGGCAGGTAATGGAAATTGCTTGTAAACACGCATGCGGAAGGTATAAACAACATGAATGTATTCTAGTACTAGCAACTTTGATCACATGTCTACTTGCACATTAACCCTCTATGATTTTCGAGTAATGCAGCATTGTCTTTAACCCTCAACATATAATGACTAAATAATCACAGTGATTGGTTGAAGGGCCTTAAACAAAATGATATTAATATACAAGAACAAAAAGGTACGGTCAAAAAAAAAATATATATATATATATATATAAAAGGGTGCTAGTACGTATTAGTTTCTTTGCGGCCTTAAATGTCAACTCGATTGCATGGTGTGGAAATTTGGAGTGAAGGGTGACAGCTTTGGTTATTTGTGGTTTTTTACCGTGGTTCAAAATTACGCTAGGTTGCCCTCGAATCTTTCCCTTGGGGGATAAATCCCGGACCGTCGTTGATAGCAATTTGTGTTGCTCCAGTATCATGTTAATTTTAAAAATACCAAGTACACTCAGAGTTTTATTTTGCGATATTTGTCTTGTTTATGGACATATTGTATTCAGATGCCTAAAACCATCAATATAACTACTTTAGTTAAGTATTTAACTAATGTCGGCAATGGAGCAACACAATGCGCTATTGGTGACGATCCGAAAACAAACCCGGAGGGAAAGATCTGTAAAGAACAACACGTAATCTTGAACCATGGTTAGATGATGAGATCACACCTGAGCTGGCACCCTACTATCTTAACATCTACACCACTTCAAAATGAGGAATTTTGAAGCCCTTACAAATTTAACATGCACCAGTCCGTAATAAGGAATCGATCTTTGAAATCTACTCTGAGCAAAATACTGAAGAAATGGTTAACCAAAAAGCCACTATTCACATTAGAAAGACTTTTAATGTTCCTACTTTTTCGCTGACGATACCAAAGTAATACATGTTTTACAAAAATATGGCATATCAAAAAATATTTTGTTTCCCTCAAGATAGCAGATTTTGTTGTTTTACTTCGAACTGCTTTCCACAATTTCAAATATTTCCTTTTCAATAAAACATCGAAAAGATTCCAAAGGGAATAGAATGTTGAATTGAAACACATGCATAAAAACCAATTTTACGAGAACTTGTTTTAAAGCAAAATGAAATTTTGATAGCTTAATCATACGACATATGGGTGATTCCGATATTTATGTCCATGCAATAAGCGAAGGCTCCCTTTCGATTTCTTACCAAGATATGGCTGAACGCACTAAAAGATATGATAAGCCCAGAAATTTATGACTTTTAAAGTTTAAAACTAAGGGCGGACTGGTAGATTTACGAACGCAGAGACACAAAGTCATTCTGGGGTATCTGTATAAAACGGTCAATGCACAAGCACTGAACAAGATAGTACGTTTGTGGCATATTTTACGACAGAATGTCACACGGGTGATTCAGATACTCTTCAAAAATATACGGGATTCTTCTCTTTCGTGTGGGAAGCCATGTTTCATTCTTGATAAATTGTGTTTCGGATGCGAAAAAACAAAAATTGTATATTTCTAGCCCTACGCATTTGTGATAATAACTTTATGTCAAACGTTCTTAGGGTCGAAAACGGGTAAATAATGTTTTCAAGTGCAAATTTTACAAGGATAGTGAGCAATTTAATCATCTAATCAATAAGGCTTAAGCATATATTCCATTTTTAGAATTAATATATTCGATAACAGTGTTTAAATATCTTGGTATATTCATATATATTTCATTAATTTCACTACCATTGCATTTATTTATATTTTCCTGGGTATTCTCTAATTTTTTTTATATCAAAATCACAAAATACATTCGTTACCAGTCGGTAATGTCCTAAAAGTTATATATTTCACAAAAATGCAGGATTTATTATTTTGAAAAATAGTACGCAATACAATGTTTAAGAATGGTTTTATGTAAATTATAACCACATTTTGATTAATATTATTTAATTGATGTTTGGTGAATAAAAAGAAACCGGTAATGTTCCAGAATTGCTTTGGATTTATTGAATGAAGTTATGCATAGCTATCTACAAATTTGAAATAATGATGGTTTTGCAATAATTTTGTTTTGTTGCAAAACCATTCCGAATTTGTACGTAAGTATAATATTACCACTTGATGACAAAGACACAATTGTTCGTTTAGGTTCAATTGATTTAAAACGGTTATTAATAATAACTCATATGTATAATAGCTTAATTGCTCTAAATCTGTTATTAGTGTAAATGAGATGAAATCATACAAAATTATGAAAAAGATAGGAAATAATACAAAATTGAAATTCATAAACGATAAGAATAAGACTCTTACATGCCAATTTACGACATGTATTGATAGGAGGGAAATGTAGTCCTTTTATTACCTCGGGACAAATTATGCCAAACATTCTACGACAGGAACAACAGATGCTTAATGTTTCGGAGATTGTACATTGGTATGAGTGTATGATATGTAAAGTGTATGTTTATGTACCAACTGTATCCATGTTGTAATTTCACATTAGATCGCTCACAAACATTAAATCTAAATTTAAGTTAATATTAACGCATTGTTAGTCATGGCTTAACATTTTTTTAATACAACCCATACAAAATAGTTTAATATATATAAAATATACTAGTAGATATTCTAATTGAATGTTCTTTTGCATGTACCTTGTTATTATAGATTTAAATATTTAAAAAAAATGCGACAGCGCAAGAAATGCGATTGCAAGGAATGCGATAAAATTTCAATCAAATGCCTAAACTTTGAAGCTGAGGTAGCCTAGTTGATAATCAAAAATTTGCAACCAGAGATTTAAGTTCGAAACTCTATAAACTCGTTACATTTGTATTAGTAGGCCGTTGCTTGTTAAATCAGTCGTGGCCTCCAATACCATCACGTTTACGTGGTGTGGAGAGTGGGGTACCAGATCAGGGGTTTTGACCCGTTATCAAAATCACGAGATGTCCTCACATATTCCCCTTCAAGATGGAATTTAGACCGTTGCAAACAGCACGCCATGCTGTTCCATTATGACGTATGTTCCATTATGACCTATCTACCTAAACTTTGAAAGGTTGTGTTAAATGACTTTTTAAATTATAAATAGAAATCACATATATATATATATATATATAATTTCTGCTTTATATCCCTCAACTTTTAATGCATTCACTAATTCCTATACAATTTGGATTATTACTTTGAAAACACTGCACGTCCTTAAAGCAGGATATTGACAACCGTATTTAGTAAACCACATTATCACACCACACTTAAAAATCTCCATAATTAACAATTATTATAATTAACAATTACCTCAAACATAATTAATGCAAGCGTAAGTAACTAACCACATTATTCACTACAGACCAGCTGCACTTGTTACAATCATTTCGTAATTGAAGGTCATTTACAAGTTCGTCGTATTGGTATTAAATATAAATTGAAACAATACACACGCAATCAAATCCTGTATTGTTGAATACATTAACTAGCAAAGTTATGTTGCTAGTCGCTATACATAATGCTGCGTCAATAACAGTTCCAATAATAATATATCACCGCCACGGTTGCATAATTCGAGCAATAATGATGCAATTAATTCAAGCACAATGTCGCCTACTGCCTTTAAAATTAATTCCCAAGAGTTATAACCCGAAGTACCCTGATTCGTTAAAACAACTTCCTAATAATGCGATTCAAAACACTGTCCTCCACCTTCAGCCATATTGTAAATACGTTTATCCGCCGTTCACCGTCCCTTCAACACAAATTCCAATCCTCCGCTTCCTTTAACAGCACAGGCTGCGTCCATGCTTCGATATTATGCGAATTGGGGCTAGCTGTGTCGGAGATTCGGCCTAGGCATGCAGATCAAGGTATTAGCCGAAGCAGTTTTAGGTGGTTCTGACTCTCCCCAAACGCCGTGAGGTAATAAAGCTCGAAAATCCCTTTCCGTGAAAGTCTTGGCGACACATTTGGAGTTAGTAAGTGTCCGAATAAATGGGCGTCTGTTCCTGAGCCGTGAGTAGGACATGGGATTGGATAAGTTTAGGCTGGTTGTGTAAACGCGGGACTGCTAGATAGGTGAGCTTTGTCTGGAATAAACTAACGTGTCACACTAGTTTCTTTCCATGGGAGTGTCAGTAGAAGCCAGACACGTAACAACGGTAAGTAGGTAGTATTAACCGTTGATTGTTAGACTGTCGTAAGAATTGTATTTCAACATTTAAGTGTTTAATACAGTTCTATTATATGCCCAGCAGTGGATTACAATTCAGTTTTGGTATTTTTAGCTTATCAGTACATTTTGCAACTCTCTCTTCTGAGGTCTCGCAATTAAATCCCCTTTTAGAGAGTTGATTTTAATGTTTTATCTTACGTAAGACTTATCTTACGTAAGTTTGGCTTCGTTTGTATCTTGCGCCACGAAATAAAACCTAATATTTTTAGATCAATTCATTAATGTATCTCAAAAGTAATACGAAAGTACTTTGATTTAAAGAGCTCGGTAGGAAGTTAATAACGTCGCACCTAGGGGCAGAATTATATTCAGTGTTCTGCAACACAACTCCAAGCAATTACAATTCTTCTGCAGGCATTTTGTTCGAATTTTGAAAACTGCTGTCAAGACAAAAACAAACGTAAAACACAACTATCGGTTAGCTATGCATTACATATTTATAATAAAACACATTAAAATTAATTAACTTACTTTATTTAAAACCAAGACATACTTTCAGGATTTGCAGTTCTGTCGAAAACTTTTGAAGTTAAATATTTTGTCGTTGACGTAGAAGATGTGTTATTTATAAATTGTTTGTGGTAATTCCGGCGTGGTAGTGAAGTTGTTCCGTAGCTAGAAAAGAAAAAAAAGGTGTGCCAAGGAGCGCTCTTTGCTCTGCAGAACATCGTAACTTATAATTTAAAAAAAAACGGCCAACATTTTGGAAATTTTTGTGGAAAAAGTGTTCTACGACGTACGTTGCAGTTTTAAGCTGCTCCGAGACGTCGCACTGAAGTAACACAACGAAATATTGCCAACAGATAGGGATGAATACCTAAGAGAAAGATGCAAGAAGAGCTTATATGTGTTTTGTGTTGAAACAAGTTCATGTGTGTCTGAATAAATACAAGTGTCACTGTAGCCTGCTTGGTAGAGTAACGGATTAGCAACCGGACGGTTGTGAGTTCAAATAAAAAAATCGTGTACAAAGGGGGCTGATGCACGTTTAATCTGTCGTGGCCTCAAATGTCCTCGTGTTGCTGTGGTGTGCAAGTTTGGAAAGTGGGGTACCAGCTCAGGTACGACCTCGTCATCTGACCGTGGTTCAAAATTACTGGGTGTTATCCTCGAATCTTTTCCTTCGTTTTTGATCCCGGATCGTCGCTACTAGCGCGTGTGTTGCTCCAATGCAACACTGATTTAAAATACTGAAATACGCGAATAAATACTAATTTATAACGTACAAAGCATCAATATATACATAGATATTTTCAATAAACAATAGACTATTGTATTGCTTTAAGGCGGACAGGACACTGCATTCATTTTTTATATCATTGATATGCTGCGAAGAACTTTAGTTTAAAGATTTTGTGGGTTATGTTTGTGAAGAATCTGTTTCTTAGATTATAGGTATTAGAAGTCTCTCTATATTAAAAAAAGTTACCGCCGCCGCAGGATTGAAAACTGTATTGTTTAGGTCGATTCTTAGACGGTTTCCCGAGAAAGTACGAAAACGAAATTAACATAGTTTGTTCTTCATCCTATTTCCTGGACAATTATTAAGCTTTTTTTCCGATGCGCCTATAAGTTTAGGGTTTATTAAGTGTCAAAATTGAAAAAGCTAAATTTCTTCCGCGAGAGAGCAAACACATACAAATTTTCAGTCTTCAGCCGTGAGTTTTTTTTAACGACTACCTCTCAAAGTACATTTTTGCAGCTCGTCGAGTTTTTTTTTTTTTTTTGAAATTTCAATTTGGTTCTTGATAATATTTTTTTTTGAAATTCGGAAAAAATCGAGACATTTTTGTTACTTTTGTTTAAAACTGCGGTATCTATTTCTTATTAATACTAGTTTTTAATTTTTAAAATATCGCAGTATACCTCAGAATGTAAGGTGGTACGGGGGATGGCGAGCGTAAGCGAGCAGGGGGCTTAGCCCCCTAGTCTATTAAAATAAAGGACATTTTTATTTTTATTGAAAATCTTGAAATTATTATAAAAATGTATTAAACCATCCTTACATATGACATTTAATCGTATTTTAATTAATTTTGAAAGCAACAATTTATTTTCTAAATATATTTGAATGTTCCCAAGATCGCGCCCATATTGTAATTGACTACGTATCTAGATCAATCCAAGCCAACTAACTAGATCGAAATAAAATTCTGGAATGTAGCTCACTACTTCTCTATTCCAATTTAATCGATTTCAGTCTGAGGTGTAACTAAATTATAAGGTCATTTCAATTTTCAAATGCAATATATACAAAATTTTGCAGAATATAAAATAAATTGCTATTGAACTGTACGAATATTCTCCATGGTAATCATTATGATGAATATAAATAAACAAAGACATTTTCTTAACTACCATTAAATCAATATATTTATTTGAGGAATTCCCCTATATTTATCTTTCAACATACACTTTAAAGAAAATTTAAAAATCAATCTGTAAAGTCCCGCACTCATTAAAAGGTCGGGCAGTGATGAATTGCATTGTTAACACACTTCTGAACAAACACGTCGAATCATCGATTAAAACATTTTATTTGAAACGACCTCTCCCATACTGCAACGGCACACGCGAGAAGCAATTCATCAAAACTTCCATTATAACGCGGCTGAAAATATGTTTCCTCGTGTCACTGTGTAATTGCAACAGAAAATAACAAATCCCTGCTCGAAAAACTGAAAGAAAGGAAAGAGAGCGAAAGGCAAATAAATCCTAAGTATGAAGAACTTCTCGTTCCTCGAGATAGTTGATAACAAATTACTACGTTACGCGCTGAGAGATTAGAGTTGACGCGGGGATCGTGATAAGGGAGTCGAAAATTTCGCATAAAACTCGTGTTATGTTTCCCAACTACTTTCCACAGCGATGTCTAATCACTTAATCTCCCCTTGTCTCAGACGTACCTTCGAGGGGGTAATCAGATGAAAAGGCATGTCCAACAAAGATAAAATAATGAAACAAAGAGCAAAAAAGCAGGCGACGTAAAAGAAGAGAGGCAAAACATACGATAAAAAAACCTCGGAATACGATAAGGAGATAATCGATGAGCTTGCAAAATAAAAGGGGAGAAAAAATGAAGCGAATAGTGAATTTCGCGGGCTTTTGGCGTGTTGAGTAGTCTTGTGCCTGCTCCCCCACTTTCCTTAAACCTCAGGGTGTGTGACGTCAGGAGAAGAGGCTTCAGATTTTTCCGACACGTCGGGCTAAGTGATGGATGGATGGTTTTTGTGAAAAGTTTATCAACCAATAGTTAACTGCTTACTCTAGAGAGACAAGTCTGTTTGGGGGTTATTATTTTTTGGTGTTGTAGTTTTTCCAAGACACGTGTGAGGTATTTTTATGTAAACTTTCGAGCTCCTCTCTCTATCCACACAATGGATATTACTTTAACAACAAAAAATGTGTTGTTTGGGTATTATGTTATGCAAAGAAAATATTTTTCTTCTCTGATTTTATTCGACGTGCCTTAAGTGTCCCCGTGCAGTTTAAACACTAAAGGGGTGTTCCCGGGTGATGTTAAGATCGCTTAAGTGTTTCTGCCCCTGTTTCGATTTGCTGTTTTGGACAGGGAAAGACTGTACAGTCTCGCTGGGACTGCGTGACAGTGTATAGACTAATGACTGCGCGATCCCGGGAGTCCGATTGCCGATAGCGATGGAGTTCCCAAACAATTTGAATTGGATATAACGCAACAAACTTATAGATGTGTCTTAGTTTTAGGAAGTATTTCAAAGTTCTGCTATTCGTTTATTTAATTTCGTGTCATGCAGTTTGTTGCTTGCAGTGTTGTGACTTTGAAGTAAGATATTTTGCCTGTCAGATGGTGTTGTTACATGACACCGTCAAAGAAGATGCTCAAACTAATTTATTCGTATTAGTATGATTAATAGATTTAATGTGTATGGTATCATTAATTGACCAATATATGAGGGCATTCGATGTGTACATCGATCTGTCCTTTAAAGGGTTCTAGGTCTCACATACCATTTCCTTAAAATGGCCAAATCTAGGTAAATAACTAGGCTGTGTAATTAAAGTTACTCAATTATATAAATATTTTATGTATGTTAAAGCTGTTAGGGTAAATGCTTTTTGTATGTACATTAAAGTTGTTAAAAGTAGTCTATGTGTACTAAAGCTTCTTGAGTATATACGCTCAGGAACATTGAAAATAACGCACCAAGAAAGGAGCATCGGATTGAAATGAAATTTAATACACATAATAATACAGATGAGAGATTCACTTGATCCCAAAATCAAGACAATTAAACAAATACAGTGGGTACAATTAGACAAATATAGTGCAACTTCAATAGCGCGTCGGACCGCCTCTTGCTGCAATACATGCCGCAACACGGTTCGGCATTGAGTTGATTAGACGTCTGATGTTGTCCTGAGGCAGATGGGCCCACAAATCTCGAACAGCCACCTCGATATCATGTACAAAGTGACACGGCGGCATCTGGCGTTTCAGCTGGTCTCACACAAACTCTATAGGGGACACGTTCGGGGTGCGGGTTGGCCATGGAAGAGTTTGAACATGACTTAGGAAGTCTTGAGCAACTAGAGCTGTATGCGGTTGAGCATTATCTTGTTGGAAAATTACCCCTGCAAGACCATTTAGGAAAGGTCCCGCGTGGTATCAAATAATGTCATCAACATAACGCTGGCCCGTTAAGTTTCCACGTACCACAATTAGAGTGGACCGACTATCGTAGGCTATGGCCCACCAGACTATTTCGCACGATGTGCGGGCAGTGTCGCGCAACAGCGTGGATGGAATTGCACCTTTCACCAGGGCACCTCCACACCCGTACGCGGTTATCCTCTGTCCCCATAATGATCCGGGATTTGTCACTAAACACCATGTTTTGCCAATCTGTGGCATTCTGTGTTAAAGGCAGAACGCGTAAAGGGCGCTTGATTACAGATTCGCTAACGCAAGGCGTCTGGAAATGGTTTGTGGAACAACTGGCACACATACATCTGATTGTATTGTGGAACGAGTCACTGTGGGATCCACAAGAGCTTACCGCAAGATCCTTCGATCATCTCGCATTGTCATCTTCCTGGACTCACCAGATCCGGTACGCCTCACGTGGGTACCATCTCGTGTCTTCTGCTCCCAACGTGTTCTGATGGCACACGCCGAACGATCGACCTGGCGAGCAACACGGCGCGTCGACCAATCTGCGATTATCATGCCGATGATGAGGCCCCTTTCAAACTCGCCTCGCATAACTGAGAGATTTGTCTTCTTACACATCTACCTGACATTATTAGCTTACTGAAATCATCCTAGAGTCGGAATGTGATCGTCATGATTATGAATCTTCCATTATGCGCCGGTCCCACTTCCAGATTGTAGCGTCACTGCAGGAAGTGTAGTCATGCGCATTGGCACCAAACTTGGATCATTTGCATATCGGATCTCACTGTACTTATTTGCAAAGTTTTACGATTGTACCTTTCTTACTTCTTGGTGGGCTATTTTTAATGTTCCTGAGTGTCCATATTATTCAATTTTTAATTGTTTGCGAGTGTGCTTTCTATTGGTGTTGAGAATGTGGAGCACACCATTTTTTAAAGAATTTTTGTTACGTAAAAATGCATTAATACAGGTGATAAGGGACTGTTTTAAAATAACTTTTCTCAGAATAATGCTCTTCGAAGGGTTGATAGAGATGTGCTGTTGGAGGAATGTCATTAAGCGAATAAAGTCAATTCACAAATAAAAATTCTTTAAAATTAAAATGTGTATCTAGTAATTTTAATTTCTTTTAAAATGAGAAGCATGTTGCTTTTATTGTATGATTCTTGAACAAAATTACTATTTATTTATTCGGATTAATTTTAATTAATAATGTTACCATAATATTGAACTATTTTATGAAATTAAAACCTTAACCCTTAAGAAAAAATAAAGCAAGTTTTTATACACTGGTGTCTATAATTATCTTTACATGCATAGAATCCCAAATTTCTCAGAAACTCTGAACAATTATATGAATTTGTCTGGAATGAGACAACTTCATAACACATAAATACAAAGGAAAAATTTTAAGAACACTGCATCTGATATAAAACTGTCGTATGAAACCATAAAAATGACAAAAATATTTTGACACGAATAGTTAAAAAAAGTGAATAACTCAAAAAAGAAATTAAGGCTTATGAATTTAATAATGGAAAGTGATTGCCCCCGACTTGTACACACATATCACAGCATGAATTCAAGCTGGCAATAATGTTGTTAACCACAGTTTGGGGAATTAAATTCCACTCTTCCAGCAATACGGTCTTCAGGACATTTATATCTCTTGGAGGAGGATGTCTCAGTGCAACTGTTTTTCCATGGTAGTCCCATAAGTTTTCTATCGAGTGCAGATCAGGATATTTTGCTGGCCACGGTATTCGCTCAATGGCTTAATTTTCAGTGAATTCGTCGACAAAGTTTGCTCGATGTCGACGAGCATTATATCGTCTGTCAGTAAAAAATAAGATCCATATGAACGTCTGCAAAGTCTTACATAACGTTCTAAGACCTCATCCCGATACCTCTGGTAGGTCACATATCCCTTGTTGAAAACGTGTAGGATCTTACGTCAATCGATCATTATTTTAACCCACACCATCACACCTGCACTACCGAAATGGTCGCACTCCATATAGTACGAAGAAAGATTTTGCGTTAATGACTCAGTCCAGATGTAGAACCGCTTGAACTGTAAAAATGGGAAAAGTTGCATTTATCATTCCGTAAAGTTGCATTTATGAAAATAAAGTTGCATTTATTTTTGATACACTAAAATCTAAAAAAAAATTAGAAGTAAAAAATGAAAAAATTCTAAATTTATTTGTACATTATTAAATACAGAAGAACATTGACAGCTATCCTTGGAAAGTAATTTCTTTAACATTGAAAAACTGCGCTCAACAGAGGCTGATATTGTCTGACATTGTTGCATTGGACTTTTACTGCGGTTGTGAAACAAGTGTACTACTGACGTAACTTGGAGCAATCGCGGATAAAGCACCTAGAGTGTCATATAATATGCTGTATCGGATAGCAGAAGCGCAAAATTATTTCGCTCAACATTCAGAGATTTTAAAACGTCATCTACAAGGAAATACCATATTGATGATCGAAACTCAGGTCTCAAACTCTGCAGTCGATGACGCAAGTTTGCTCTGGATTATCATGAGTGCCAACCAATGTGTAAAAGTACTTATTGCTATTTGTATTTACTTTCGTCTGTTAGGACGAATACCTTCTTTCCATGAACTTCTTGTTTGATCCGCAATACTTCGGCGCTCGCAAAATCAGACACGCGTGATCGAAGGGTTGATTCAGAGGGCACAAAATGAAATAGTAATTTCATATTAATTAATTTAAGCTAAATTATAAAAAGTTGCAATTATGTAAAAAGTTGCATTTATGTAGAAAGTTGCATTTATGTTGCGGTTATAACTCCCTTAGAATACACCCCATGTAGGAAGAATTTTGTTTTTAGTACTTTACATAAGGCGAAGAACGTGTGAATAAAAGTTGCATTTGTTGCAAAAAGTTGCCCTACTCATCAGTAAAGATAACATGGATCCATTGTTGTTGACTCCAGTTATAATGTTCTTTGTACTAATTAAAGCGATTCCTCTTGTGTTGCAAATACAGTGAAACTCACACCCTTGGCCTTCTGGCATAAAGGCCTTTTCCATTAAGCCATCTGTATACAGTTTTCCGTGATACAACTCTTTGCGTGGCGTCTGCAAGATCTGAACTTAAATTCCGAGCAGTAGAATTCCTGTTACGACGGGCAATTATTGCCAAATATCGATCTTGAGAAGCATTTGTTATAAATTTACGACTTTCTCCGTGACTTCTTAAAACAGTTCCAGAGTTCTGAAATTGTTTCCATAGCGCTGAGACTGTCTTGAAATATTAATTCATCTCGCTGCTTTCTTGATTGTCTGTCCTGCTTCTAAACTGCCCACAGTGTGACTTCCAAATGATACTTCGGAGTCATAACAAACTGATTAGTGTCCTTACACACTGAAATCAAACGATCTATTGCAGAAATTCACATAGATATTCACTTTGCGCAAGGCGCTTGATTCACCGATCGATGACGCAACGCCTTGATTTTCCTATCAGAAACCGTTTGAACCCTTTTGATTGGATAGTTCTAATTAGTCCTGTCTTTCATACATTCTCTAAAAAATTGGATTACATCGATTGGGTATTTCATCGAATATCATTCTTTTTCAGTATCTGAAGATAATTTTGGACATGAGTGTATTTTGCATATCTGATCGTTATAAATAATATTAAATCCCTAAATTAAATTTAGAGATACTTGATAAAAACTATTTTAACATATCATTACATGTGCTTTAAACGTAAATCTTATTACATTATTTTAGGTATACTACATGTTTAGAAAGTAAACTAACTGTTTAAAAATTCCAAGTTTAATATTATCTCGCATAATAACGAACATTGCATCGAAAAATATTTTTCTTTGCATTTAATCTGATAGCAAACTTATTTAAAACTTCTTTAATTAAAATATCATTAGCAATTTCGTAATTTTCAGGACTACACTGGATTTCTAAAGGTTGAATTTACTAGAGAAACAAGGTACTAATTAGTACAAAACAAGATTGTAAATTTTTGTTATGGCATATTTTATCTAAAAATAATATTTTTATATAATAGTGTTAAAGTATAATATTGATTAAAAGGGGGGCCGGGACACAATTTTCTATTTTTTTTTGGTTATAAAGATATTGCTTTGGAATTTTTCATGAAGACATAGCACCTAATTCACAAATAGAAAATTATAAAAAATTAACTTAATATCAGTTCAAAAAATTTTAAAATGTAAAATTTTTTTAAAAAGTTACTGTTTTTACTTTTGATATAACTTGAGAAATTATTTATGAAAAGACGCAATATTTACATTTTCTAAAAGCAGATATTATATTTAAAAATTTGTCTTTACAGTTTTTAAATACTTGCATATAAAAAATTTTAAATTAAAAATGAGCATTTTTTAATTTCATAATTTATAAAAACACTTATATTTTATAACACATCAATATTTTTAAAAATTGCTGAAGACAAATCCCTTAAATATGTATGAAGAATATACATACCAAATTTCATGCAATTATCTTGAATAGATTTTGAGTTATATCATTTTAAAGTTGGGAAAAGTGTGAAAAATCCATCATGGAGAAAAATCACCTTAAAGTTTCATTAATGAAAATCAGTTACAAAAGTGAAATTTTAGTACCTGATGGATTTTTCACTCCGAGTACGTAAGTAAATCCGTTAATGTCTTCAGACCTTTGATTACCGTTTATTTTGGCTAATAGTACCTTTCTACGGTACAATTTGTATGCAATTGTACTTTTGTAGCAGTTTTTCGGATAAGTCGACATATTTTTCGTTTCAAAACTTTTACAGCAATCAAAACGTTCTTTTGTTTATAACTTCGGTTCTACTCAAGATATCATCATAAAATTGGTGTCAAACAAAAGATAATTAAAATCCAAATTAGTTTAGAGTATAAAACAAAAAAGGCCTTCCTGAAGGTTTTTTGTGTACTTTAGAACGAAATAGGAAACCACATACACACGCATAGCTAAAAAACAGAGTACAAATTTAATTTGGTAATTAATTTCTTGGTGTGTGTAATGTAATACAAAACAATTGTTGATGACTCAAAAGTTACCTAATATTCTTGATTGTTTTTGTGTGCTGCATAAACAAAATGAAACGGTAGTTTACACTTGTGCAAGCAATACAAACTCACGAAATTTGTTTTACTTTACTTGAATTTCGTACTTACTGAATATATAAGCGTACTTACAGACTTCATTAAAAAGTAAATATTTTAAAATAAGACCTCTGCAAATTCAAAATTAAAATTACGTTTTAGAGAACTGGTATGTAGAATACATAACTTAAGAGCTCCTCAAATGAAAAAGTTATAATTTATCATATGGATAAATATCTGTAAAATAACAAAGCAAATTATAAAGTTCTAAAATGTCACAACTTATGTCAGTAATAGCTGATATCATGGAAATATCTAGATATATTTACCGATAATTGGGAATGCAATTGAGTACACAAAATCTTCTGTTCCAGACTTGTAAATGACTAGCACTTCTGGTGTTTTTTTGCAACGATGTATTTTGCCATTATATAAACTGGTCATACCTTGATTGACTAGATCTCGTCATTACTAAAAACGGACCACAGATCGTGATCTCGTTATCATAAAAAAATCACAATATCTTGATGGAGAGATATCATTAGCATAATTGGTCAGATCTTGATGGACGAGATATATCGTCGAAACCTCCTGGACAGTTAAAAGTTATTTTGTGATACATCTGTTTTAAAAGTAAGCTATCGTTTCCATTAACAAGTGCTATAACCAGTGATTTGCTTGATACTTTTATAATGTCGTATTATAATTAATTAATTCCTATTTAAGTATACATTCAGTGAACATAAATTTGATAAATGAAGTCATGCATTAACCCTTTAAGTAGTTTCGACGAGATATATCGTTTATCAAGTTAGCGTTACTACCACGTCAAAAGCACGAATCTGCATTTTGTCGATTTTCACCTAACTGCATTTTTCGAGTCACCATTTCATATTTTATACTATGACAAAGCCACGAATCATCTTAATTCTTGAATTTGGAACTTATATTTTGTAGAAACGTCCATTTTGCAAATTCGTGCATTGGGCGTGTTGGTAAGGATATGATCAGTTTTGTTAATGATACAGTACATGATCATCAATAAGGCCGATTGAATTCCTGTTGGTGCAGGTTTTACCTCAATTTCTTTATTACGAGATTAAGACCAGGTCAGATTTTCTAATGACGAGATATCTCGTTCATTAAGATCTGGTGAGTTTTACTAATGACGAGGCACCTCGTCGACATACAGGGGTAATACTTTTACATGCATATCTGAAGATTGAAGTTTGAGCGTCGATGGACGTAAAAGCCGTTCGTTCCCTGAGGCATGTGTAGTCCGATCCTGAGGCTGAATGAAGAGATGTCAGGTTCTAGTTGTGAATATTCTGGTATTCTGGTTTGGTGTTGCAGTTCGATTGCAACCAGTTGAGAACAATAATGTATGGCCGACGCATCTGGACAACCTTCATTCAACTGAATGAATACAAAAATATTGTGATTGCTGGATACAGTTTGACATTGTCGACAAATTGTCTGTCATCTGGGACGCACATTGATTGACCCTAAACTTTGCTGGTAGCAGTGGATCAAGAATCAACAAATGTACGTCACGGAGGCCTCTGGATGTTCCAGACGCACACAGGAACGAGAGGATAGGCTGATAGTACGACTTACTATGGAACAAATGCAATAGCTTCCTTGTCAACTATCCAACAACGCACATAGTTCGCAATGCAACCGATAACTGTACGACTCATGTACAATAGTTGTACGATAACTGTACGACTCATGTACAATAGTTGTACGATAATTGTACGACTCATGTACAATAGTTGTACGATAACTGTACGACTCATGTACAATAGTTGTACGATAACTGTACGACTCATGTACAATAGTTGTACGATAACTGTACGACTCATGTACCATAACTGTACGACTCATGTACAATGGCTGACAGACACTTGTCTCAAACACGTGACCCCTTAACCTTCCAAGTAGTTTTGACTAGATATCTTGTCATCGTTATTGCCGATTTTCTATGACGTCGAGATCAAAATCGTGTCATTTTTTTTCTAATCACTATACGAAGAAACCTGGATGTGCGATATCAGGTTCATCAAGGTTCATGTCAGTTTTGCTAATGGTCAGGTACATCGAGAATACTACCAGGATGGTTTAGAGGGCAGCATTTGACAACGAAACATCGTCAGATGCGTCTGGTGTCACGCCGTGTTCGAGATTGGTGAAGTGCATAATGTCAGCGTCATGTTTAGTGACGAATCACCGCATTGACGTTTTGCGTAGACCTCAACAAAGCCATCATTATATGTTTGCTATCGAGCGGGAAACCTCTGTAACTCCTATTATAATGGAGGGGGGAATTTTCTCGTACGAGATCCGGCAACTTTTAGTAGTGGTTCGAAGAAATGTTATGTTATGATTTTAAGTGGTCCCTTGTTGCTACTATGTATAAGCAGATCTTAGATATTTCTACTGAATTTGCAAGATTCGTGACAGAAAAGAGATCTTAAGCCCTGCCCTAAAACCGAGTTTAAAGAAGGACCAAACTGATATGTTACAAAATGCCAAGTTTGACAACTTCGGACGTTAGCCAGAGACCAAGCGGATACGAGGTAACAAGAGATTCCTGGTGAGTCGTCAGACATAGTCTCTTTCCAAAGTCCAGCGGATAATTAGGTAAACTTACTTTTAATCTTTACATCATAAACACAACTAAAGGAAAGTGTTTTGTAATTAACTTTTTAGTCTTTAAAGAATATTAATCATATCCCCACAGCAGTTTGGTAGGCCAGTGGTAAGTGGAACATATAATACAGTTTGTTGTTTTGGCTTTCATGTCATATGTCCAAGGGTTATGAATCAGCATAGCAACTCCAAGTCCACTGTTCACCTCTTTAAATAATGCTGCCGTAGTGTTAAAACTCTTATTTGGCCACAGAGATACCTATATTTGTCTTCTATTGAGCATGTCAGAGATGTGCAAAATTGTCAATTGCATAAACCTCTGGAATATAAGGGATCTGAAGCAACATCCGAAGAATACTTGACATTATTTGTCACAGGATAGCACAATAATTTAAGTTTCTACTCCATACCACGCCAAATATTGACACGTGCAGCTGACAGAGGGGCTTTACAACCTACTAATTTATTATTTTTGTAAAGTTATTCTATAAAAATGAAGAGTTCGCTAGATTTGAAATTTTTGATGTTTTAATGCACTTTAAGCATGCTTGGTTATTTCTCAATCAAAGACTGACTTTGTGTGCTTCTATAATTTATTTATTTATTACTTTCAATAATAATGTATCATTGTATTCATAATTTGCCGATAGATTGGAAAATTGGGCACAAATATCACATTAGTATCCTGGAAATTGAACCCGAAGTTTGGATAAAATCTTCAAATACCAGAAAAGACCGTCTATGAGGTATGTCCAGACTTTTCCCCCCTTGACTTAAATCTATTATAAACGTATTTAAGTCTCCTATCAGCACTGACAACCGAGGGAATCGTTATCAATCGTTTTCAGTTTTATTTTACTATTTATGAATATCTTTTTGAATACAGGCTGGGGATTCTATTATTATTTTTATTTTTATTTTTGTTTCTATGGACTTGTTGCAACGGAAGTTTGGTGTTAGCATTTAGTTGGATTGTGCAATTGGTGGCATTTGGTGGTAATTTTTAGGCTTGGTGTTGTTGATCGCCCTGGGTTTGATTTCGTTTTGTTCCTGCTCTGTTTTCTCTGTTTTGGTGTTTTATTTTTGTTTTTCTTGCTTTTTGGTGGTGTTTGGGGGAGTGTATGAGCAATGTTTTCAGCCTAATGCTGCTCATAAGTATAAAACATAATTTATATTATGTAATATATATTTATGTTCTCTGGGTCAGGCTCCTCAATGATGACGCCCTAATACACCAACATTTCTTCATTTTTTATCACTTAAAAAAATATGTAGTAATTTTTTTTTGAAATTCCTTTGTTCTTGAAATGATATTGCTTATCATGCTATGTCTGCAGCTTCGGCGCGCTTGAAAAGGTAGTTTAAAGTTTCGGTTTCTGGTATATGCACCCCGGCTGTTTGGTTATTTTTTTGGATGGCCCACAATGGGTAGTTGAATCATCAATGCGATGCTAATCACTTTCAAAAACCGCCCGAATCTCTGCGATAGCAGACACTTTTATGTCCTATGACGGCTTCACTCCTTTCATTGCCGCTCAGCCTTTACTTCAACAAGGGCACTCATACTCGGCCGCTAAAGGCAACACAGGACAATTACAACTGTGATCTTAACACACCTCTCACAGTCTCACACAAATGACAATCATTCTAGTAGTGACGTTATGTATCAAATTTCGGTTACCGCTAAAGTTTGGGTGGGGAGTATTGGGGGTAGAGAGCTTCGTTACCACTACAAGAATTAACTTACGGTTGAGTAGTATATACATCAGTGTAACCCAACTCTACCATGAAGTACTTTTTGGTAGATATAAAGTTGCACTGTTTCATTCCGTCTTGCTAAAACCGTTTGAAAAACCATCACATCAATATCCAGACTGAGAACTAACTGAGCATCTTAAAAGCATAAAAATTGATAGTTGTGGGACTAGAACGAATAGATATTGCAACAACTGTCTCGATATTAAACTCACAAGTAGTCAAATATTTTCCTGCTTTGTAATAGTAGCTGCTCTTCGAATCTTCGACTGCTATCCTGAATAAGAGCTTTACAAAAAAACAATTTCACATCGCTAAATTTGTGCGGAATGCACACAGTGACATCGAACTCAGATATGTAAACAACAGCTACAATAGAAGGTATAACACGATCATTTTACCTATGACAAATTGAAAAGTCGAAGACCATGTAGACTTTGAAAGGTTTTAATAGTATCTTAAAAAAAAATATATATATATATATATATATCACTCAATTTCACCTTATGTACCCCAAAAATCCTACATCAGAAGAGTTCAACTAAGAAATCTTAAACTTTTGAATGGTGCAGAACAATTTTGTTAAGCATTTCAAAACAGCTGTCAAAATTTGGTATAGTTAAATTTTAACGTTAACAATCAATTTTTTATAACGGAATATGCATAGAAATTTAAGGGATTTATTCATTACTGAATGGTACCTTTGGATTTGCTTTATTTTGAATGTGAATTGAAAGTATATGGATCAATTTATTTCCGCAGTTGTACTTATCATTACATAGTTCGCTTAGAGGTATAAGACAAAAGCCATTCTATTGTTTTAATCATTGGGATTATTCTCTTAACTCCTCTGTAGAATTAGTTTCATTTGTATAAATAAAGTTACAGTGGCTAACATGTAAATTATCTAATCGCCTCTAGAAAAATGCTTTTGATTCCATTGTTTTAATCATTGGGATTATTCTCTTAACTCTTCTGTAGAATGAGTTACATGTGTATCAATAAATAACTAGTAAATAGTCTAACCGCCTGTAGAAAAGATTTCAGTACTTTTGAGCTTTTGATTAATATTAGTACTTTTAAAGCTAAAACAATAATTTCAGTGAAATATGTTTTCGTACGTGTGAGAAAAAACAATAAAAATCTTGATCTCACTTAAAGACGTGAAAAAATAAAAATAATATAATTCCTCTTTAAGTTTCCTTAATTGCTCAATTTTTCCCAGACTTTTTCTTTAGACGACTACTTCGCGTGTTTGAACAATGATAAATAAGCACGAAAAGCTTCCTTAATGAACATTTAGAGCTCTTTATACCGGTTTGGAGTTTACTGTTCGCGTGATGATTTTATGAAGGAATTGATATTCAATAGTTCATATCGTTAACTTTTGTTTTCCGTTAATCACATAAAACATTTGGGATTTTCATTATTTGTGTTTGCAACATCATTTTCTTTTCATAAAAAGTTATAGCAATTAGCGTAAAAAAGCACTTTTTCAATCACAACGAATGAATTAAAGCGTGATTTACAGCAGATAATTTGCCAAATATTTATCATAAAAATTTTACCGGTCTTTGTTTGATGATTTCTCATAAAAGAAAACAAAAATTGAGCTTAAGAAAGGCTTTTTTTTCTGCATAAAGTTGAGGGTGTACTCCCTTATCTAGAACACAGATAGAAAAAAATAATAGCATTTAATTACTAGTCATGTTAAGAAATATTTCGAAAATGAATTTGTTTGGATTCATACAGAGCTCTAACGGTTCATTCTTAATAGATCTGTTTTGTAATTTTCCAATTTTCTGTTTTTTTGATGATCTTATGCAAGAATAGATATCCCTATAGTTGATCTTGGTAACTTGTATTTTCTATTCATCGCACCTATCATTTTATTTTTCGTTTTATGTTTGTACCGTCATTTTCAGTTTAAAATACTTGGTTTTCAACCAAAATGAAGGAATTGAAGCATACTTTACCTATCATTTACTTATTATTTATGGTAATAATAAACAATGTTCTCCGTCTTTGATAGTTTCGCATAACAAGAGACACAATATGGGCCTCATGAAACTATGTTTGGTGCATTGACAGGTCTGATGTAGTAATTTACTCCCTTATCAAGGATCCAAACAAAACAAGGAATATAATACTTCATTATTGATTCTTTCTCAGAAATATTTCGAAACATGATTTGATAATGTGCTTTATGTGTTTATTTCTCAATGATTCCGTAGAGCTCTTTACAATCTGGAAGTTTCCTGTTTGTTTGACCATTTTATATAGATTAGTAGTCACTAGTACATTTCATTAATTTTTAATTTGCTTTCATCGCACCCAACGATTTATGTTTCATTAGTTGGGTTTGCAATATAATTTTCCTGTCATGAAAATGTGCAGCATTTAACGCAAAAAAAATCCCACTTTTCAACCAAAAAACATGAAAATTTGCAGATATTTTGCTTTAAAGAAGATATTTTCTGTCTTTTCTTGACAATTTTGCATTAAAGACAAAAGAATTGTTCATAACAAAAATTACTTTTTCGGCTGAATAAAGTTAAGTGTAAGATATTATAGTAATTTGCCCCCTTATCTAAAATAAATAACACTACGTTTCATTCCTGTTTTTTTCTAAGAAATATTTCGAAACACCACTAAGTCAGAGTTGAGGAAACCCTCAATTTCCTTTAACCTATTGGGATGTTTTTTTCTAAATTGACAAGGCTTGCTAACCTGTTAAAAAATATCTGTTGTCACCCTGCTATTACTAAGAAAGATTGTGATAAATGCGAGTGATCCAGCATTTTCTCTGACAAGATTGCTTCATTGAGGTTACCGATATCAATCATTCAATTATTTCTGAGACACGTTGTTTGAAGTAGCTCTTTCTGGGGAACTCACTTTCTTTTTCTTCACTTTCAAATTCCTTGAAAACGCATAGGAGAAACAAACTGCATTATAGGTTTAGAATTTCGCTTATACATTTTTTTAAATGCCCTCTTAGAGCAGAAACTCATTATCTGACACCAAATATCTTTATGGTACAGTTGTATACAGATTAGCAATCAGTTTTTAGGACAAAATTTTTAAAAAAATACCTGCATTTTAACAGTATTAAAATTTTATCAAACAATGTTTACCACATTACCGAGAAAATAAGAATTTAGTGTCCCCCCAAAAATGTTAGTTCATGAGTTTCTGTTCTAAGCCTGATGAAAAGCACAATTCATTAAAACGACCAAAAAATGTTGCTTACTTCACCAGACTTTTTTATATAATAGTTTCTCTAAGAAAATCTGGAGAAAAAAAATAATGTATATTATGGGAATTGAATCAAAGTTAGAATACATTGTTATTATTATAAATCATAAACTACAAAAAAGTTTCTAAACATTTTGTACAAACTGATAGGAATATAAAATGTAAAATTGTTGACTTAGGAATGTATCTCCGCGTATGTCTCGACAATCTCAAGCATTAGGAACTCCGACTAGTCAACTGGTTTTTAAAATCTTATTTCTTAACAGCTATAACAAGTGAAACGCATTAATTGTACCATGGCATAAATTTATGTAAGTTAAATTTAATCAGAGCTCAACATTTTTATTAATGATACTGCTATAAGTTATAGAAAAAGATAGCAGAACTTTGTACGTTCGAAATTCGATGTTCCTCTTTGATTAAATTTATATCCTTGTCTAGGAATAGGTATGCGGTCAAAATAAATGTTTGCGCTTCGTCTTATATTTCTGGGGTTCTCGTGTTTTTTCAGAAATCCCCGAGACGACATTGCAGAAAAATCCTATCCAATCTCAATTCTAGGGTTTAATTCGAAGTGTCCAGGCTTAACATTTGGTACATCTCCAGCACTGTTTAAAGTACCGAAGATGGTTAGCACTGTTAAATGTTGTATGTCAGAAATGTATACATACGCAGACACAAATTGCTTCTGTTCTGCCTTCACAGTTGTGATAAACAAAAGTAATACTATTATTTTTTGATTTGGAATAAACCCTATTTAAATCTTTAAGATTTGTATATTGGTAAAAAAAGGGTGAATGTCCTAATTTTCCTGACTTTGAGTTACATCCACGAATCACTCCTATACACTATATGAACAAAAGTATTTGGACAATGCAGATATTCAGAGGAGGATCCTTCTAAGTGTGGGATTATTTTTCTTGGTTAGGACTCGGCCTATTATTTTAAGTACCTGGTATCATGAAGAACGCTGACGTGTACCTCGTCGTTCTGAATAATTCGTTAATTCGACCTTGCCAACACTATGGCAATACTACGGCGATGATGGTTGTTTCTTCCAACAGGATCGAGCTCCATGTCATACTGACAAACGTGTGCTGGACTTGTTTCATAAAAATGAGGTGAATTTGTTGGACTGACCTGTTCAGGGCCCCGATCTCAATCTGATCGACCTCTTGTGGGACAAACTGGAGCGACGAGCATCACACCGTCACGCACACCCATCTTCACAACAATCCCTTCTCTCACAGCTTTGCAAGAGCAAGAGGCATGGAGAGGTATTACTGCCCACACTCTTACAATATATATATATATATATATATATATATATATATATATATATATATATATATATATATATATATATATATATATAAATATATATATATTATTTATATCTATATATATATATCTATATATATATATATATTTATTTATTTATATCTATATATATATATATATATATATATATAGATAGATATAGATATATAAATATATATAAATATATATATATAGATATATAGATATAGATATATAGATATAAATATATATATATATATATATATATATATATATATATATATATATATATATATATATGTATATATAGATATATATAGATATAGATATATAGATATATATATATATATATATATACTTACAAAATTTGTTGTTGTAGTAATACACAATTTTAAATCGAAAATGTGAACTAACAGTAAAGCAAAATGTGCTGTTTATTTATTTCAAGTTGCACAGTTTCCTCGACCATCGTAATATCACTCTTCTCTATATATCAAGATTTTATTATAATCCCCAAGAAGTGTGATATATTGAGGATAACAGTATTTTATAAAATACATACATATACAACGTTTTATAAAATACATAGTATATACAACATTTTGTAAATTTATCGAGATAATAGTTGAATTAATCAAAACCTCCTAAAGCCTTAAACTTTTCCAAGCCAGATTATTTATGGATACAAGAAACGAAAAATCGTTTCACACCATTTGTCGCCACTTTTTCTTCTCTTCAAAACCGAAAAAGAAATTCTTAACAAACACTTTCTTTTTTAAGCTGTTTACCTAAGTATCGTGACACCAGATTCAATACAGAGATTTTGTGGTTTATCTCACTGAGAAAATTAATGGTTGGGGATAGCGGAAAATTATCTGTTGCTGTGACTGCTAAACCCATAAATTTCCTCGGGGCGAGGAGGAAGAACCGGGGACTGACGTCTCCGCTTGATTGACGAGATAAGGAAGTATCAAAGCGGAAATTATTGTACTTAGAAAGAATGTGGGAGATTTTCGTCATCATTAAGATTTCGGGTCCCCTTGTAGCTTATTGTGGCGTTTCATGCAGTTTAACTTCAACTGAAATTTGACTCTTCCAGTTTTTGTTGATATTTATAGTTAAATTGATAAGTGCTTTTATTTGAGGCAAACGAGCTGGATAAACAAACCATTATTAAAGATAGAGGGTAACTAATGTAGATAGGATGAACGATGTTTCGAGACGTTTAAATTGTATTGTTGAATCACTTTTATCCGCTGTTGTGAAGACTTTCATCATCATTAAGTTATTGGGCCGATTTGGAGGCACGCTATTTTTGAAGGCAATGACTTTGGTCTTTATTGCATTGTTTCCCTTTGTGTTACTTTAAATTTTTTACCTCTTCAGTCATTGTTTTCTTTGGAGTGTTTCATAACCTTTCTGGTGACTGCCTCGACAGTAGCAAAACTGACTATAAATTGATGGAGGGTAACTAATGTAGATAGGATAAGCTATGTTTCGAGACGTTTAAAATTGTATTGTGGAATCACTTTTATCCGCTGTTGTGCAGACTTTCATCATCATTAAGTTAATGGGCCGATTTGGAGGCACGCTATTTTTGAAGGCAATGACTTTGGGTTTTTATTGCATTGTTTCCCTTTGTGTTTCTTTAATTTATTTTCCCTATTTTCTGTCATTGTTTGCTTTGGTGTGTTTCACAACTTATCCGGTGACTATCTTGACATTAGCAAAACTGATTAGAAACTGATGGACGAAATATCTCGTCATTTGAAGAAAACGGACCACGTCTTGATATCGTTATCATAAAAGAATCGGCAATATCTTGATGACAAGATTTCTCTCATGTCTGGTCGGATCTTCATGGACGAGTTATCTCGTCAAAACCAATTGGAGGATTAATCGTTCTCTTGCATTACGTATGAGCCCTTTTCATTGAAAAAAGTTTCAAGCATCTTGAAACTTAGCATGGTATTTTAAGTAGTTTATCTGAATTTCCATTTTTTTTCAATTCTTATTTGTCTTGTTTTGATACATAAATAAAGTAAGCAAAAGACCCATAAGGTCAATTTTTAAATCAAGACTTCATAAACATTTAAATTACTTCTGTGTTGAATAATCTGATAACCAAAATATATGTTACTGCTTCTGTCTGAAGTTATATGAAACTTGATAACGGAGAAGTTGCCTTTTTCTTTGTGCAAAACGCGTATATCATGGAAACAAAAGGAGAAAAAAAATGCGTGATTATACAAACCAATGAATTCTTTTCCAGTTATTCATCGTAATCCTTTAGTTTATAGTAGTAAAAATATAAAATATGTATTTCTATAAATAAAACTTGGGAACTCAAAAGATCATACTTCGTGACCTATGTTTATTTTTATTATTGGGTTTTTATAATGATTAATTCCATTTCACAAGCGTTTCATCGTGTATAAGTGTTTTAATGACCTATTGTATGCGTCACGCTTTGTATATTTAACTATTATGATCTCACCATAAAACATGTGTAATATCAAGACAAAGCTGTGTATTTTAAGGCAATTTTCAAGAAGTTTATTTGAAGGAAGTTCACTGTCAAAGTGTTTTAATGAAGGTTCACATCTTGTTTCATCCATTAGATTAATGAATGTTTTATTTAATTTCAATTGTATGCATTATCTTATAATTCTGATATAGTGATTTTATAATTGTTCAACGAGCACTATTTTAAAAGAAACAAAATTTTTGATTATACAGAAAATTGGTTTCTTAAATGCATCAGTCTAAATATTAATGATGTCTGTATAAATATTGCAAAGAGACAACATTTAGAAGTACTTAATTCTTCTAACTGAGTCGTTTTTAAAAATAAATCACTCAAATAACAATTTTAACTATTGAACCGGTCTAGTGGTTAAGGTATTGGCCTCTGGATTGGTAGGTTCCTGGTTCGAATCCGGGGTCAGGGCATGGATGTATATTGTGCTGTCCTTTGTTAGGGGCAATGATGGTCCTAAAACTGAGTGCTCCTTCACAAGTGGCCATAACTTCCGGCCTTGTAGTGGCCACTGATTAAGTTCATATGGGCCCGCCATTGGAAAAAAAAAACATTGGAAAAATATGTTAAACTTTGAAGAATTTGAAGAACATGTTAGCATTTGAAGAAAAAGTCAAGTGAAGAATACGTCAAGCCTTTTAAATTGAATCACATTTTAATTACCACACCAAATAAAGAGAAAATTGTTAGCCTGAATAAATTTTAGTTGAATTATGATGTTAAAAAATCGTAAATAAATATATACAGAACTGAATCCATTTGAACACAAATACTATTTTAAAACGAGGTAATTAGTATCCGTTATAATACAGTATGCCTGTCAGATATCTCCCATCAAACAACATAATTTCAGTTAACCGTAAACACTTCCAAACTTTTCAGAGAATGTATTTGTATGTGAGGTTTGTTACCGCTTTTTCTCGGTTTTTGCACAGTCGGTGAAATATGAACATTAAGCTCTAGACACGTAATAAAGTTGAAGATTGCTTTATTTGTAAAAATAATTTATTAAATATCTCAAATGTCTTCACTACTTGATTAATATATATCACAAAGCTTTTACTCTATACTTATTTTGTTGAATCCAATATTCGTTTCGATTTCTTAATGACCATGCAGATGACACATCGAACCATTAGATAGACATGAAATGAATGGAAACAAATAAAGTTCATTTCACCGACGGATTCAAAGCATTTAATGGGCTCGCGATTTGCTTTTACATACTTTAGTGAAATAAAGAAAATGTTCAAATTGATATACATTAACTATACTTTATACTAAGTGCTACACCAAGTTCCTGCTTTGTCAAAACTTCAAAATGAAGGATACAGAAATCAATTTCCGAAATGTTTAATGGATCAGTCGGAAAATATCCGTTTGAGGGTATTTTGAGACATTATTCTGTTGCTAGATTGCAAATGAATGTATTTTTTAGCATAACTTTTCCAAATAAGATTAATGAAATTCAAAGTCTATTTTTATAATTTACCATCCAAGTGATTTCAACATCTTATCCCGTCCATTGCGATCATACCAATTTTGCTTATGACAAGATATATCATCATCAAGATAGTGTCCAATTTCTATGATGCCGAAATCAAGATCTGGTTTGTTTTCGTCTAATGACGATATAACTAGTATCTCGTCGAGGCAACCACCAGTAGGGTTAAAGCTGTGTTGATGCAGACGGTTGTCACATGAAATAAAAGCAATTGATTCTACTAAATATTTATAGATATAAGTATTTATAAAAAACTAAATATTTGAACCCTTTATTAATAACATAACAAACCCGTAAAACTTATTTTCTCCTTAACCCCTTCTAGGGTTAAAACTGTGTTGGGGCAGACGGTTGTCACATGAAATAAAAACAATTGATCCTACTAAATATTTATAGTTTTAAGTACATATAAACTAAATATATGAGCCCTTTATTAATAACATAACAAACCCGTGAAAGTTATTTTCTCTTTAACTATTCAGTACAAATTAGTGATAAATAGAACTTTAGCATTAAAAATTCAATTTAAGGAACTAACTCAATTCATCATTGCATTATTTAATTTAAAAGCGGGTATTCAAAATTCTTTTAAAAATTTTCACCATCCTAGATTAATAAACTATTCTTACCTAGCATATAAAATGAAAATTTCTGTAAAACAATTTTACTATGCGAAAAAAAAAACGAGGTTACACCGGGAAAATAAAAAGAGTAAAAAACAAAATTAGAAACAGGACTTGTTGAATTATGAATCTCGTAATTGCTTTACCCTAATACAGATGTATTTTTTATTTTGCTACTTACACGAATTTTTCCGGATAATTTCATTAACGAAAATCATCAAGAAAGGTTAAAATTTTAAGCAGGGTAATTAAGCTCCATGCAACGAACAAAGTTAATACTTCGAAAGAGGTTTATTTTTTATATCTCCAACAGGAAATGAGAGCTGCAGTAATATATAATATAGGCATGTTCCCTCTAGCCCCATAAACATTACTTATTTTTGTTCGACAAAAAAGTTTCAGAAGCCTTGCATGTTATCAGATGTCCAAGACCTTTTCGCGTGAGTAAAGGTATGCCTTATAGTTTACGTTGTTTTATCTGTAACAAATAGTTTACTCCCCTGGTGGCTTTAGAAAACTCAGCAGATGATGGACATGACATCTCGTCACTAGAAGAAAATTGACCAGATCTTAATCACGTCATCATAATTCTAATCATAGAAACAAACAACAAATTTTTTTTAATTTTTACGGCGGACAGTTTATAACTGATTATTTACAAGGCCAGAATCGATGAACCAATTGTAAAGTGGAACCCAGTGAGTGGCCATCTCTACCCTTAACTAATGACATCATATTTACGTTCATGCCATGACCCCGGATACAAACCAGGAACATTATAATCCAGAGGTTAATAGCAATATTTTTACTATGAGATATCTCGTCATAAGTAAAAGTATCCAGATCCTATAGGACGAGATTTAGAGTCAAAATTAAATGGAGGGTTACAGAAATGGTACAGTAAATCTATTTTGTCCCCTTTCCAAGTAAGAATGGTTCTTGACTAAACGAAAAGAAACTAATTAAACACGATAGTCACTAAAAATTTGAATCAAAAATCAAGTAAATGTAACTCGAAACAAACATAGCCTTACAAAGAACAGCGAAAGTTAAAAGGTCAGGCTGGTCAAATGAAAGCCAAATTCCATTAAAAACTCTCCTAGTGGTTTATCGTGAAGTCAGAAACCGTCCTGTAATTCCTAGCCTCTGGTACAAAAAGCTGCTCAAAACTATCACCAATATTTATGTGTATTTCATATGCTTGTAATAACATATACGCAACAACACAACTGCAATCTAACAAAATATACTTCTTGATAGAATCCATGGCACTGCTTGTCACCATAATGTGACAAGTTGAAAAGCAAAACAATACAAAACGAAACGATTCACAGCATTGGGAATTGGTAAAGGTCCAGTTGCTATATTAACTGAATATAGGATGAGACTTGCTTGCAATGGTTACAGCATTGGGGATAAATATATATTTTAACTAGCAAAATACCCGACCTTACTCGGTTTAAATTGGTTTACTCTAGATTGAAGAGATAATCAAAATATATAATGACTAACGTTTTTTGTAGAATAAAAATTTATTTTAACATCTTTCACCATCTTTATATTTTCCACAACTTACTTTGGACACAAATCCTACACATGCATATCCATTCATGTAATACATTTCACATACATCGCACAATTGCTGTATGACAAAGCTACAAAATGACGAAAGGTGATACTAAGGTTACTACTATAAAAGAGGATTTACAGGAAGATTTGGAATTCCCTTTCTTAAGTTATTTTCATGTTCAACTCAATTAATTAAAATTACGATTTACGGCGAGTTCTCTTTCACTCATAGTCAACAAAACAATATTTTTTTACTTGTGGCACTCTTGCCTCCGGTATGCGACATTGTGAAATTTTGCAATCTTCTCCTGTCATTATTACAACGAATTTTTTAATGTTGGAAAAAGTTCCAGTTTGGATTAATAAACATTATTATTCTATAAATAACGGCATTATTCTTTCAATAACGGCATTATTCTTTAAATAACGGCATTATTCTTTCAATAATGGTATTACACTTAAAATTTACTGAAAATTTATACTGACTTACCTAACATTTTTAAGTCTAATACGTTGTGGTGCTGTTGCGTGTGATGAGAAGGAAAACACATTTATTAAAATAATAAATATTTAAAACAGGAAACAGCGAAGTAAAACAAAATAAAAGATGTCGCAAAAAATTGTTCTAAAGATATTAATTTGTGATTCAATTTTATCTCTTGATCTCGCACAGTTGCCACAACTTACAACTAAAAGTGTACAAAATTTAGAAATGTGAAATTAATTCAGAGCGAAAGAACCAGAAAAAATATCACTGCTCGCGCGATCTTGTTCATTCTCGTTTCATTGAAAAATATCGTCTGTCCCAAATATTCTTAAATCGTTTTCATTTCGCAAATAATAAAAATAAGACTCGAAATAAATGAAGTATCAGAGATGAAATTCCATAAAAAAATAATAATTTTTTGAAAAATAATTACTTTTTCAGCAGTACTGGAAAAGCAATCGAAGTAATCGTAATATTCAATAGACTTTCCAATTTTTCCCAAACTACCAAATTATGGTTGATTTAAGTATACTTACTCAGGTGTTTTAGCATGAAACTCAACTAAATATAACAATAAAGAAATGTTTAATATTGCATTCACTAAACTAATAGATAGTGTATAAAATAAAATACAATGCAATCAAATATCTGGAATACAATTCATGTGATGTGTACACAAACACACTAACACAAAATCGAGCATAGAACAGAAAGACGGACAGACAGACTTTCGCAACCAATGCCACTCACTAAATGAAGATAAGTACTCACTGTATGCAAATTTTCATGAAAATATCTTAAACCGCGTGGACGTGTATAGGGCACAACATACAGACAGACAGACAGACAGACAGACAGACAGACACCAAACGAGAAAAAGACGGATTCGGCATCAGAAGGGTCCAAAACGGATAGAAAACTTGAAATGGGTCGAAAATATTGAATGTACAAACAAACACTCCATTCTTATTTATATAGATATGAGTTGAACAAAAGAGAGGGGACAAAACTGGGAAACCTTCCGGGAGATTTAATATTTTCTGGAGAGATGATGACGGTAAACTAACTAGCTCCTCAAAAAAAATTAAGTGAAAACCAAACAGTTGATCATTGATCTTGTAGCTTCGTCCTCATCTCATCAGCGCCCCCCCCCGAGCCCCTGCCAAAGGTCGATCTCTTGAACTTCCCATCTATACGTCTATAGCCATGATGGTATCTATATACCACAATACTACGTATTACATGAAATATACACGAAATTAGTGTTTGAATGATCAGTGTAGATCTCTAATCAGATCTTCATACGGCATATTTATTCGATGTAATGACAATCTTCCGTGCATACATGCATAATTGCAAATTATTAAATAAATTAATATGTAAATTCACAACACATTGTGCTCCTCCATAATACAGCTGTTATTATTATTATATTATATACAACTTAAGTTAATAATTGGAATGGGTTGTTATGTTAACCGCATTAGCTCTAGAATCAAGCCATTCAATAGATGATGCAACTGGTTGACTGCCAATTACATTAAACTGTGAGAGCGTTATTACGATCACGTAAACAGTCTCGTTATGTCTGTAATAATAATCAATTCAAAATTGACAATATTAAATTAACTGAATCCATAAAATTTTATACTATACAGTAAAATCTACATTGCATTAGTATTGAATGCAACTTATTGCATCTCTATTGCGTTTAATTTAATTTTGAATAATATTTTAAATCAAGGTTATTTGAAACTGAAATTATTTTATCAGTTATTATTTAAATATTTTATTTGAATGGGACTTTATAAATACTTGATTAATTCATTCTATACATGATGAATTCCACTATATGGGACAACTACACAGAATTAAGTTATGAAAATGGCTGCGTCTTTTTTCTTATTCAATGAGTACTCCTTTTCGAACTTGTTAGCCATTATAGCGTCATATGGACCATGGTTCAAATTTGAGATGTGTTGTTCTATGATCTTTCCCCTTCGAGATTGATCATGTATCTTCGCCATTTTCCCAAGGCATCGCTTCACAGCGACAGTAATTCAACTACCTACCTACAAATACCCCAATCTTTATGAAGGTAAGTTATCTTCCTCTCATAGATCGGGATTCCAAAATATTAGGTATTCTCTTCGGGTCTTTCTCTATCGGATGGATCCCGGACAGTCACCCCCCCCCCCAATAGCCCGTTGCTCAAATGCAAAATTCAAACCACTTGAAGTAAAATTATCCTAAATTTTTAGGACACATTCGTCAAGTTTTGTGATCACAAAGAAAATAACAATCCGTCACGTCATATTAATATGACCCGAAATGTTTCATACGTGGTTGCTTGCTTGTGTTTATCAGCAAGAATCATATCTCGCCAAGCTGTTCCAAACACAAGACATGCAACATCAAGTAATGGACACGGACACACAAGGAGCATTTTATTGACATAAGAGAAAATGCAACCAACTGCAAATTATAAAAAATCAAAACCTCATTCGCCAGCTAGACATTAATTCTGCTTATATAGATAAGCAGTTAATCAACGTCAAACTGGAGCAACACAACGGGAGGTGTGAGATCAATCCCATAGAGAAATGTCCGAGTAAAACATGTAATTTTCAACAACGGTCAGATGACGTGTCAACTTTTGATCTTGCAACCCACTCTCTAAACTTCGAAACCACGTCAACATGAGTGCATTTGATGCCACGATAAATTTAACGTGCACCAGCCCACGCGTATACGACATTCTTTAGTTCGGCAGGGTTTTGAACTCACGACCCTCCGTTTCTAATCGGCTTCTCTTCAAACTGGGATACGGCGGCCCCTTTGTTAAGGAAAAAGGACGTGTGTCCAAAATCTGGAATGTGCTTTTATGAAGGGAAGGTAGTTTAAGTTTAAAAATGTGGTGTTTAATGAAGAATAAAATAGAAAATACAGCCATTTCCATGGCTAAAATCTGAAAGGGATTTTTCCATACGTCACAGTATAAAGCCTGCGATGCATTTTATTTGATTATTCTGAGGAAACTTTCTTTCCACTACATGATAAATAGATACCTGATCTTTTTACTCACTCCAAAAAATGTTATATTGCTCTTTCCCAAGATACAGGCCTTGCCTATCGAACTCCGCATTGAATATCCAAAGATATCCCGAATCCTTGCCACCCAAGAGAAGCAACCCATCAACGTCAGATTCTCTTTTTCGGACAGATTCAATGGTCTAGGACATAAATCTCACCTTCGAACCAGACCGTCAGGTACCCAGACACATTCTGACATCCATAGCCTCGAAACGGACAGTGCCCGAGGGGTTCGGGCTCTGTCCAGCAGATACAAAAATATCTACTTTGTCCTGAGTACTTCTGTCATTTTCAACTATTCGGAGCATTCTTCACCGTGGAGGAAAATTTTCTAAAGCTCGGATCTTTTTCTTAAACCATTTCTTCCTTCTTCTCTTTTTCCTTTAAAGTTTTCTGGAAATCTTTTTGTAGTCCGGGAGGAGAAAAAATAAGATTCTGGAACGGATGGCAATGCACCCTGAAGCTCGAGGGAAGGGTGAGGCTGGAACTGATTCTACGGGGGTTGGTGCGAATGAGATATGTGGCGCAAGTGGGTGGATTCAAGGGGTGGATGTAGTGAGAAGTGAAGAGAGCGTGTATAGAATTTCGGAAGATAGGACCGTGATGGCTCTTTATATCAAGCGTCCCGTCTTCGCTTCTAGGGTCTTTCAAGAAGCTGGAAGTAAAAAACGAGTTTTCTTCAGATGCGAGTGTAATTTATTATTTAGGAAGCTTTTGCTTCTGGTAAGCATACAGTTAGGCCTAATGTTCGCCAAAGAAAGAAAACACGTTTTGAGAAATTCTGCAGACACTTGCTCAGGACTTTATAGGGCATTGTGAACATGGTACTGGGTTATGTGTGCAATAACTTATTCCGAATGTTTGTTGGAATTTTAAAAATGTGTTCTCTGTTCTTTAAAGGTTAGGGATAGTCTATCTAGGTCACGCACAGGGAAGTGTTTTGGTATAAACTTAGATGTAAAATATGTAAGGCTTGAAATATATTAAATGAATTCCTTGTAAAAGTGTAAATGAAAGAATGAGAAATGTAAAATAATGCGTGACATAAATGTAAATGTTTTGTAACGTGTGACGGTAATGTAAAAGTAAAGTAATGTTTGAATCTTCAGTCATTACTAGGTACATTGATACTGATTATTGTGATATTGAATTGTGTTGTGATTGTATATTAATGGTACATGATGTTGCTTAATCTTAGTTATATGAGGAGACGACAGATTATGAGTGAGTACTCACGCAATCAAGTGTTTGATATGCGTTATCTCTGGTGGGGTCAATGGCAAGGGATAATAGTTTGTATCTCGCATAGTATTGATGTGTATCACTCATTGTGCAAATTTGGGTGCTCTTTTGCCATGAGTACAAGTCTCTCTTGACTAATATATCCCACAAAACACAGAACTAATAGTTATTCTCTCCAAATCACCAGAAGCAAAAAAAGATCTATCTCACCCATACAACAAAATAAAGCTTTCCGTTAAAGCCCCTCTCCTAATCAACTCCCAGTGTAATTTTTATATTATGACCAACTTCAGTGATTAAATTAAGAGACCTCAGTTAAACATTTTTGGTTCTTTGACCTCTACAGTGTCATCTGGATGAGAAAACTTTCATGCCACTATAAAGTTGATAAAAGGAAAATGCCTTATTTATAAGCATTAAAGACAATTAAAGGAAGGAACAATCCCGTACAAAGAGTTCAGTATGTTTGGATCAAGAGTAGATCACAAGAGTACCTCCTTACTTAAAGATCTATCTGTTTAGCAACCGCTCGGATTTGCGAACACCAGGGACCCACTTTCTTCGACTGTTTTAGCATGTGCCTGCAAAACCGTAACAATGATACAATTCAATCAAATGGAGAATTTTAGAAGTCTCTCAGTTCGGCTTCCGAAATTGGCAAATGCAGTAATCCACCACCGCCACTGTAATATTCCAACTATTTCCTCTTTAATTTACACTAATTGAATTATTATTTTATTCCCCATGTTATGTCTTGCTGCTTTAGCGTGCATACATGGAGAGTTCTGTTTTACTGACGTTTATTCCACATTTGTCAACTTTGTGTTAACTTTTTGGCTTTTTCAATATTTTGCTTTTCAACTCTTCGGTGTATATTATACATATAGAAAATGTAATATTTTTTTTTAGAATGGAGCATGTTCAATAAAACATTATATTTCTAATCAAATCGAATATTTTCATTGATTTTCAATCAAAAATTTTTGTTTTAGGAATACCTTGCTCATTACTAAGGCTTATATTCGTAATGGGAATTCCTTAAACACCAGTTCAGCAACTTTCTCCTTACTGAGTTTGCCTATTTAATAACTCATCGTAACGATATTTCTAACTAGTTTTCACCAAAAAGGTACTATAGTTTGTATTCTATAACAATTCAATGGCTAATCAGGCCATTTCGAAAATGTCCTAGGAAAAATTTGATAGATAACGAAGTATTAAGCTAGTAGTAAAAATTGTAAAGGCAGTAACTATCTAATAGATCCTGGGAATCAGACATTTGTTGGAAGTGATTTGGCAGTCCAACTTTATATTGAATATCACCCATAGAAGTAATTTTGAAGTGATTTTTGTTTCATATTAGAAGCCCGTAGATCTTAATGCTATAGATGTAGACCGTCAAGGCCTATGTGTGTGTTCATATTGAATACGTAATTGAATGATACATATGAATGTATCCTCAAAGATTTAATATGTGTATAACTGAGACATGTTTATATTAACATCTCTATGCTACAGTAATTTATACTGTGATATCGTCCAACGCTCCAGATGGGCTTGACTGTTTTAACCAGAACATAAACTTGTAGAGGACTTCCATGCATAATATAATTTAATTCGTGAACCACCTGCCTTTAAATATTAACTAGCCCCTGCTTAAAGCGTTAACAGAAATCATGAAACATTAAGAATAAATGAAGCAAGTGAGATGAAAATCGATTCTGTAAAGGTTGAGCCCTAAGCAGTATATATTGATTAAATTAAACTAAGAGGTAGAATATCATCTTCAGAACGAAATGCCACTCTGAAACTATTAATAAGCACTATTTTTATAAGCTGTTTTCATTTTGACTGAATACGTCTCAATATTTTATTTATTTTATGTAAATCCAGTTATATCCAATCCAATCCTATAACCTTTGAACTCACATTAAAAAGCTGCTATTGTTTCATGCTATGAGGACCCTACTATTTCAAGCTGCACTAAACAACATTAGGTAAATGGACATACACATATGGTAACTTATACTGACACAAAAGAGAGAAATACAAATAGAGTGGAATCTAACCTGCACCGCCTACAATTCGCAGGTGGCATAAAAATTGGATGTATCTAAATATTTTAAAATTATTGTGAAACCCTGCAGTTTTGTGTTTGAACACATTTGATATCACACATCTGTGCTTCGTACGTTTTACAATAATTTAGTTCCTTTCAGTGAAACTGAAAAATCACAATTCAATACATCGTCATTGATTTTTCAGAAACGTATTAAATTCAAAACCATCTTTATATCGCATTATTCAAACAGAGGAGACAAAAGGAAATGTTCTGTACCCTTGTGTTTACCATGGAAACCCCGAGAAATCCTCCAAAAGCTGCGAATCCTGACAGAAAAACTTTTTTTTAAAGACTAAAAATGGAACCGGAACCCAAAATCCGAGTGATAAATGGTTTTCATTCTTGTTTTTATATCCGCTTTGGTGTGAAGTTGCAGCACAAAAGGGAGAAGACGGAGACGACTTTTTTCCCTCTCCCGGAAATTCCCCAAAACTGCGTATGACAGGAAAATCTGGAATGTGAATTATATTCCACTGCAATGGATTACCAAATGATAGTAAATGTTATCATCTGAATTAGTTTCGGGATGAAGGGATGTCAGTTTAGTCTTTTTTTTTAACATTCCAGGAAGTTTATATTCGTGGGTGTTATTAGAATTAGTTTTTAAACTTTCAAAACAGAAAAAAAAATATGGTCTGTTTCTACCATGAATTCTTGGAATCTTGCAAAGTTCACAGGACTCTTGTTGTATTTTAGGACTGCATCAGACATCTCTATCAAGACTACTTCTTTCTTAACCCAGTGTAAAAAAAATTGCACTAAATCGGTGCAAGAAGAAGTTTGGGGGCAGTGTGGCAGATGGGTCCTTTAAAATCTCTGGTGTAAATTCAAGGCAAGCAGTTCTCCTGGTGATTTACTGAGGTAGCAGTAATGAAAAGGTACTGAAGATGCGCAATGGCTTTTTAAGTACGATCAGTTGGTAGTCTTCCTTTTGTATTCAATTCTACCCGAGTTATGGACATGACGTGGGTACAATTGAATGCGCCCTCCTTTTGCATTCAATTCTACAAGTGTTATGGACATGACATGGGTAGAGTACGTCTGCTATTGATCATAAGATAAGGAAGCCATCTTTGTAAAAGTCCAAATTAGACCCCCGTTCACATTCCTATAATAGCTGGGAAAAGCAGCACAGCCTTCACCCCTTGGGTGTCTTTATGAGTAGTGTATAATCCCGACGTACTTTGCTGTGCTACCAGTTTCACACTCTCGCCACCATGAGGCTATAGTATACTAATTTGAGTGAGTAGTTCTTGTTAAATCATAGTAACGTTTTTGTCGTGATAATTATCATTTGATACCGTATTATTGCTACATTCATGAAAATAGTACAAATTCATGAGAGAGGTTATCAAGAATTAAAAGTGGGCATTCAGGACATATGGCTTTTGGTGGAAGAATCAATAACTTCCCAATGCATCACTGCATCAGCAACTCCAATCGTATTTTGTATTTATTGATGTATCTGTGGAAAAGCATCATCTGATCGCGGTTCAAAATTACGAGATGCTGTCCCTGGATCTCTCCTTTTGGGATTGATCCCGGACTGTCAATAAGAGACCGTTGTGTTGTTCAAGTTCGACCTTAATTGACTACCTACCTCTGTTTAACAACTCCTGGAGGAATAGGATTTTGCTGCCGTGCGATTTAAAATACATGGTCGTTTCTATTTCATCGAGGTTTCATCTTGACCAAGGGGAAACGCAATGGTATATTATTTGATTCGAGAGTTGCTGTAGAGTTGACTTACTTATTTTAGATTTTATTGTTTTTCCTGTATAATAGCTCCTGAAAGAACATAAGTTCGTTGCTGTACGACTTCAAATAACGGTCTTTTGAACTTAATCTAGTTTCCATCTTGGCCACGGGATTACAAAACTTAGGTTTTGTAATTATAGGTTTTGTTTTGGTATTAATATTGTAAATGTATGTTTCAAACCGTAATTAACCTGTTATGTAAACGCACAGGGCTCTCATACCATGTGAAGACAGGACACCCATGAGACGCTAGTGTTTTGATGGCATTACGTAGTTTCCAATACGGAATTTGTTTCGTGACCTGCCATGCTATACAAATGCAATTTCAACACATCGCTTATAGAGAGAATCATCAAAATAACTCGATACAGTGCTAAATCGGCGATCAGTCCAATATTATATTAGTTTTTAATCTAAAGTAATATTTCTTCATTCTGTGTGTCCCCAGAAAAAAAACAATGCTGACTGTTATAATAAACCATCACGCGGTTTTGTTTACGTTTGTATTGAAACTCATATTACACTAACCTAGAAGTCAGCGTCTTTGATTAGGCCTTTTGGTTTAAGGATTATTGAAATGATACGTGATGTCATAACTAAAAAGAAAAGCGCGTTCAATCAATAATTGTTTGAGTGATCTGTCCAATGTAGCGATTTTCAACTAATGGTACGCCTAAAATTCTGCGACCCACCAACAAATACAATATGTCTAGCCAATCTGAATAAAAAAGGTATAATTTTGATTGGGTTTTAAAGTATAATAATAATTACCTTCTTTTTTTGTATCGAAGTGGCTTTTGATCATTCTTTTTGAAACAATTTGCTTGTGCTTATGATACTATATTATTAAAAATAGTACACAAAATTATCTATAAAACTATCTGTTGTTGAATCTTTTTTACCATTTAATATATTATAATTGTAACATATTTGATAAAATATCTAAACATTTGCATTTATAACTATTTCAATAAACCCTGAAAAAAGCTGACTAAGTAAAACCTAAACAAAATTAAATAATTTCATGTATTACAATTCTGCATTCTCATCATTAATTATATTCGTCATTATAAGGCCAGTATTGGATCTAGCCTCATAAAACTCAAACAAACTACGAACCTAATTATTGAGTACTAAAATTTATCCACTCCCCCTTTAATAGCACAATAATCTCTTCATCTACAAAATACTTTTTCCTTCTTCGAAAAACAAACTTGATTTTGAATGTTTATCAACTACACATGCAATACCAATTCTAACCCTGTGGAAAGATAAAATACTAGAGATAGCGAAAGAATCGTTTTCGAAACTCAACTGAAACAAGATAAAGCTAACTATTTTCTCCCTAAAAACTCCCTGGACACAAATTATTTTGATACCCTTTTAGATCAAGGACACGAAATACCGCGATTGTCCTTTGTTCTCGTGAATGTAGGTCGTTTTCGGACGTCTTGATATTTCTTCTTGGTCTCTAAGGAAATTGTTGATAACAGAATTTTCTCAATTATTTGGTGTAAGAGCATTGTTTTGTTCTCTTTTCAATACTTAGCGGATGCCACATATTTGTTCTTGTAGTGAAACAAGCCTTTTAAGGTATGAAAAAGTATTAATCGCATTGTACCTAAATAATCCAACTTGTATAGGACATTACAAATACGTTCATTTAGGACTAAGACGATACGAAACATGGGTTACAGGGGACACAACAAGAGCATAGTAAATGCTAAAATCTGAAATGCTAAAAAATGCTGAAATAATAAATAAATGCTAAAATCGTGTCTGTTGTTACGGAGACCTCAGCACTAGACGGAATCCGCAAGGTAATTGCAGTTTCACACGTGGGCGTACACTAGAGAAGCAAGGACACTTAAGAGACAGGAAACTTCTGTGAAACATTTAGCGGATTCAGCTATCGCGAATGCGTTACAGCAGCGTTTCTCAACCTTCATTATTCGCGGCCCAGTTTTCAATCATAATTATCATCGCCCCCCCCCCCTTCCCCCCGTATACAGTAAAATGTATACAACAATAATATACACTCTATAACAAAAAATCGGCTCACCAAGAAGGAATCATCCGATTGTTTTGAAGTTTCGTATGCAAAAATGTTTTGACCATGCAATTGAATATGCAAATGATTAAAATTTGGTGTCCAATGAATGAATAGTGCTATCTCCAGCGCATCGGAACTACGTATCCAGCAGATGTATATAAGGAGTTGTTCTTGAATTGTTGTTAAAAATTTCTGCTGCATTGCGCTTTAGGATACCTTTCAACGTCTGAAAAAATGCCTCGACGCAGGATTCGAGCTCATTACGAGCAACTTTCAGAGTTTGAAAGAGGTCGTAACATTGGATTGAAAGAGGCAGGTTGGGCAAATCGGAGAATCGCTCGTCATGTGAGTCGAAGAGATGCGGAGATTACAAGATGCTGGCAAGAGTGGGTCGACAGTGGCAGATTTCAGCGTCATGATGGTAGCGGTCGACGTAGGGCCACAACAGATCGCGAGGACAGAGTGACTGTCAGATCAGCTGTAAGGGCGCCTGATTCTTCGCTATCAACCATCAGTCGTGCGGCCCACACACGAGTGTCCACCATGACCATTCACAGACGGCTGAGAGATAGAAATCTACGCTCGTACCGATAGTTACGCCACCTGCCACTCACGCCTGCACACTGTCGAGCCAGATTATAGTGGTGCATGGCTCGATCAGGCTGGAAAGATGCTGACTGGGAAAGTATAGTCTTTAGCGACGAATCCCGCTTCCAACTGTGTCCTGACGATCATGGAAGATGTGTCTGGAGACGCCCAGGGCAGTGTGCCGATCCTGCTTTCACTATTTCACGTCACACGGGCCCTCAACAAGGAGTTATGGTATGGGGTGCCATTTCCCCTGAATGCCGGGCCCCTTTGGTTGTCATAAGAGGTACACTTACTGCACAGCGGTACGTTGAAGACTTTCTGAGACCTATTTTGTTACCCTTCCTTTCGCAGTACCCTGGGCTTATTTTTCAGCAAGACAATGCCAGACCACATACAGCACGTGTAAGCCTTCCTTCGAAAAACTTTGCCCGGTAAGACAGGCCCAAGGAAATCACTAATAATTAATAATTTTTTTTAAAATTTGGTATGTTTTGATTAAGTAAGTTTTGAGTTAGAAGTTGTTTTACTTTAATAAGTTAATTATTAAATATGTCGAAATGTATTTTGTTTTCTATGTGTATGTGTGCTTTCCTTTAAGTCAGTTAATCAATGTGTTAAATAATATTTTCTCTTGGATATTCTCGATCCCCCACCCCCCTCTAGTGTGCTCGCGACCCTTTAGGGTGGCGCGCTCCACAGGTTAAGAATCACTGCGTTACAGTATGCTGAATATATGGTTTTTTAATGTTTTGAATCGTCTATAACTTTTTAGGTATTTAAAATATTGCATGCTTTATGACATACCCTTCAATTCAAAATTTATCGCCAGCTTTGTTTTCATGATGTACTTTTCGTTAGCTCAGGTATGAACATGGACTTTACCGTTACGCTGTAATGTCCCTATGCGTGATACACGCTCAAAAATGAAACAAAATTGAGTGAATCAACTTTATGTCAGGGTTGCTTAAAAACTATAAGGACTGTTAATGGGTGGCACAAAGTCACAGGGTTCTATTTCCAAGAATGTCTTCTGGTCGTAGTACCTGTCGTAACTTCCTCGTATTTAATTCCATCACCGTTATGTTCACGTCTTGTTTTAAATATTATTGCAATCACACGTATGCCCCTTCATTTTCATTTCCGTCCATAGAATTTTGCAGTAGATAGAATTATTTTACATTTCGTTTTCATTAACACTGCAAAAGTCCTGACGCAACTATTGATCTTTTAAAAGTTCAAAGCATGTCATTGAATCGTTGAATGGTATCGTTTTGGAACAAAGGCAGATCAGTTTGTCTTCTTCTATTGGCTGAGGGAATCGCTCGTTTGGTGTTGACGTCATCACTGCAACGTCAATTACTATGTTTTTTTGTTAATGGTAAAAATCAGAAGAAAACATCATAATGTTAATTAAAAATATCATGATGTTAATTAAAATATCATAATGTTAGTTAAAAATATCTGTATGTTGATTAAAAAAACTCGTATTTTCATTTTAAATATTTATTAATTGCTTGATCAATTATAAATGTTTATGGACACATTGGTAATGATTAAGATGAAGGGTGCTGCTTTTCTGAACGTTTCGAAATTACTTACACTATCAGGTATTTGAGATGCTGTGTAAACTACCTCAGGATAAATGGAAGGAGAAACTTTAATCCAGAGATTTAAAGAAAAATGGTTCTCAGGTACGATCGATCTTTTTTTGTGTAGTTGTGCATGTTTGGGTGTTATCATACTGGGAATCTGGTTGTCCTTTCAAAAGGCCTGAAACAGACGATCCTCTCGTCCAACAAAACGAGATGGGCTGCGGCATTTAAAGCGATCTTCTGGCTTGGCTTCAAAGAAGCAGCTAGAAAGTCATTTGTTGGATGTAAACGAAATACAATTTGACAAAGAAACAAAGCAATTTAATTCTGAGGCTGAATTTCTTGCTTTCAAAAATGAAATGGAACTAGCCACAAATTCTCTCTATGTTTACTCAAGAACTGTTTACCTTTCGAAACATGCCTGCATCACCTGTTCATGTTCATCCATAGTTTTCAAGAACTATTTACATTTCAAAACCTGCCAGACTGCAAATTGGGCACACCAGGCTATTTTTACCATCATTGGTGACTGCAAATGATACACCGTGAATTTGCCGTTGACGCTGAAGCATTCCAGAGCTTGTCTTGAAAGACTTGCCGCAAATCGAACAGATGTGATCGGAATCCATCAGAAAACGTTGTTTGGAAAAATAACAATCGTGCTCGAAACAAATAATACTGAATCTGATTAAGCTAAATCTAAATAAAAGTAAAGCGCTAACATATAAAGCCAATCGTATCGAACTCGGAAAACTTTCAAACAAACTGATATAATAAATAACAGTTTAACTTAATCATAAAAGCATGTATTATCGGTTAACTGTCTCAGTCCCTTCTGCGCAAGCGCAGAAGGATTGCGAAAAAGGTCTGAAAACGACTAAGCTTTAACATTGCTGATCGTTCTCTTTCCATCCGCTTGTCTAATCTCTACCTTATTCCAACAAGATGGAGCACCTCCCACATAGGACGTCCTGTTTAACTGTTATTGCGACAGCATTTTACAAAAAAATGGGGTGATCAGGTCACGCTTTCTCATCTTCATGGTCACCACGTTCACCAGATCTGAGCTCTTCTGACTTTTGGCTGTGGGGTTACCTAAAAATCATGGTTTATCAGGGAGGTATTCAGAACCTTTCAGATTTGAAAGACAATGTCCTCATGCACACGCGCAGCATCACAAATGATCAGTTACTTGCAGTTGTTGAACACGTCATCACCCAGTACCAGTTATTGCTTCTTCAACACGGTGAACATATTGAACACTGCTTTCTACAGCCTTCTTACCTCATGCTTCCCCCATTCCAAGAACAACACGTTTTAGATGCATTAATAAATTGACATTTTGTTGTTTATGACTATTGTCAGTATCTATTGCACTCTTATACTACTTGCAATTTGTAATTAATATGCATCACGATTGTAAGGCCATTTCTTGAATAATGTTTTTACTAGGAACTGTTATCAGCGCCAACTTATCCCCTATCGGTCCTTTTCGGGACTAAACTTTTTTTTCCGTCATTCGTTTCCCCCATGTTCTGAAATATGTACCACGCAGATTTTTCGTTCTTATGGTTTTTTCTCTACTACTGGTTTTTTTCCTCTACAGTGCTCTGAACAGGGATACTTTAATTATAACCACCCGGTATTTAATAACTAACAAACTACGACCATTTCAAAGCATAAATGGAAATTAAAAATACCCCAGTTTGAGCTATAGTAAAGATTTCAATTTCATTATGACAAAAGTGGTTAGCTCAATACTATTATAAAATTATCTTATTCGCGTCATTAAAATACCTTTCACTACCATATTTTACTTTAATTCAGTGTTCAGCTTTGATTTTATAACACTTAAAGTGTGGTGTAGGAGATGTCACTTTATAGGAGACTATCAGGCCAGCACGGCGTTTTCCGTAACAGTTCTTATCGTAAAAACATTAAAAAGAAAAAAGCAATAATTTTAAGAATAAATCCCACTTCCATCCGTCATGACACTGGTATATCACCTCATTCTTTCCAACTCACTGATCCTTGAGAAATTAGTACGTCTCCAATGTGTTGAAAAACTGTTGTGTAGTTAACAGAGTCTCAAATCTGTGAGATAAAACACAATAATTGTAAGACTGCGTTCAACCTCCCCCTGACATGACACGGGCGTGTCGGCTAACGATCGCGAAGATAGAAAACCTCAAAGAGTCCTTTTTATGTTCGTAGTAAAAATCTTCGTCAAATGTGGTTAAATTCGTATTGCTACTATACAGGGTGGTCCCGAATTCATGGTACAAACTTTAATGGTAGGTACAGGACATTGTAACAATGATTTATTGTATAGGAATGTATAGTCGCAAGTGACGCGGTGAGGCGTAAACAGGGGAAATAAAAGGAAAGAGAAATGGAGTGATCGGTTGGTATCATTGCCGGTAGAGGGCAGTAGATGTCTAGCCGCTGTTGAACATGATGCATCGCAGTAGGGAAAAGAGCCATTCACAATTGTGCTGCCGTAGACGATGGGTGACTTTACGTATGCAGAAAAAGCAGACATGCATTACATGTACGGCCGTGCAAATGGTAACGGCAGAGCTGCGTTACGAATGTATCGCGCGGAGTATCCTGATCGACGAATGCCGGATCATAGAATTTTTCAACGGTTACATCGTCAACTTTGTGAAACAGGTGCGTTCGACGTCAACAGACATGGCGCTGGTCGAGTAAGAGCTGTACGCACTTCAAGGCTTGAAGAAAGCATCTTGAACATTGTGGCTGATAGACCCGAGTCAAGCACAAGAACTGTTGCGCGTGACGTAGGTGTGAGTCATCAGACTGTATGCAGAGTGTTAAACGAAAATCGCTTACACCCCTTCCATTTTCAGAAAGTACAAGCATTGAATCCGGCAGATTATCCTCGCCGCGTGAACTTCTGCCTGTGGGTGATGCAGCAATGTGCGTTGCAGCCGGATTTCGTAGATTATGTGCTATTTACAGATGAAGCGACATTTTCACGCGAGGGTGTCTTTAATGCGCACAATTCCCATGTGTGGGCAACCGATAATCCACATGCAACGCGTCGACATGCGTTTCAACAACGTTTCAGTATTAATGTGTGGGCTGGTATTGTGAACGACTTTTTGATTGGCCCATACTTACTACCCACGCGGCTCACTGGCGGAAGTTATCTTATTTTTCTGAAAGAAGTGTTACCACAACTGCTGCATGATGTTCCGATCGCCATTCATAACCGCATGTGGTTTCAGCACGATGGGGCGCCAGCACACTTCAGCATTGATGTACGGAATTACCTGAATGCCATGTTTGGTACTCGATGGATTGGGCGTGGTGGACCAGTCCCTTGGCCACCCCGATCTCCCGATTTATCGAGCCTCGATTACTTTTTATGGGGACATCTAAAGCATCTTGTTTATGAGACTCCAGTTGACTCAGATGAGGATCTCGTCGCTCGCTTATCTGTAGCTGCTGCAGGTGTGCGTGAAATACCAGGCATCTTTGAACGTGTACGCCAATCGCTCCACCGACGCTGTCAAGCATGTATCGATACTGGTGGACGCAATTTTGAACAATTACTGTAAACATGACACTTGTCAACAACGCTTTCAATAAAATCTTTGTTTTTCCTTTCGGCCGTTATTTCCCCTGTTTTCGCCTCACCGCGTCACTTGCGACTATACATTCCTATACAATAAATCATTGTTACAATGTCCTGTACCTACCATTAAAGTTTGTACCATGAATTCGGGACCACCCTGTATAGAAGTTGTAATTAAAGTATCTATTTAGTATCTCTCTTGTGTAAACTTTTCCACAGGTTTCAAATCGGTTGAAATTTTTACTCTATCTTTAACGATTGCGTCGATCGGAAGTAGAACTAAAGTATAAAAAAAAAAAAAAAAAAGAATAAACGACAGTCAAAAATTTTTATTTGTTTTGTTTCGCTTCGCTGGAATTGTATGTGCTCAGGAAATGAAAGGTAAAATAGAAATCAATAATCTGTGATCTATTCACGCTGTTGCCATTCTAAGGGAAAACAGTAAAAAAATGTCAATTAATTAATTAAAAAATGTTCTAGATTAAGTTTTAAAATTCAGAATAAATAATTTCACGGCGTACCTCAGAAACATAAATAATTTCACGACACTATGAAATAATATTTTTCTAACATTATTCATTTTTTTTCTATTTCATACCTGGAATTCAATTAATAAGATCTTTCTTCACGAATTTTGCGTTTAGTCAAATAGCAGATACATAAATAGGAATAATTCTTAAAAAAAGAAAAATACCTTTTCAAATAATTTTACTTGCATATCTTCTAATTTTCTGAGTGATATTTACTCAGTAACGATAAATTACTTTATTGTTTCAATCATATACTTGGACTTGGTTTTGTGAACACAACATTTTATATCTGGGTCTATGTTCGAGAGAGCTTTGCGCAATTCGTGATCAAGACTTTTCAATGATGACCTCTTTAAATTATTGATAGTGAGCACAGAATGGAAACTTTGTTTACACACATATGTATGTGGTATAAAATTATAAAAAAAATGCTTATAGCTTTTACGTCTATAGATGGAAACTCTTTTTTGCAGTTAGTCAGAATTGAGATAATGAAATAACATTAAACTCAGCTTCACACAAAAAGATACGATCACTTTTTAAGTCTAATAACTACTCCTTTCCTTTCATTGATATATCGAATGCCATGTGATCTAATGAAGATAAAAATGGATTTCGCACCCAATTCATTTTTCTTCTCTGTTAATTTGAAGTAGTGATGAAGCTTTTTCTCAAGCAGGCATTGATCTACACATTCTCGAAGTTCTTTATTTAGAATTTGAACTGCAATAATAATACAATAAATTATAACTTTTAAAGGGAACAATTTTTCACCACAACTTTCCAATGTTGAATTTTGTTTTTTTAATCCATAATTTTGTCAATGCAAGTTAATATATTCAAGCATTTTGGATTTTTGGATGAAGTTGATTTAGGTATTCAAATATGTCAGCTATGTAGGCCTTTTTTTGCAATCAGTAAGTGTCTTCCAACTTAACTGAATACTGATAGTTTCCTTCAAGAAATTATTTTAATTCCCCTTGCAACTCTTGAGCTGTACAGAATTGTCTCTCTTGACAGTCAACGGGATTTAGTATGGAACAACAAGTATCGATGCTCTTATCCCATTTCATTACATAAAATTGTAAAAAGACACGATTGAAGTGGTCTACCTTTAATCACATTCACTATTTTTTAAATGTCATTAAGTGTGGAGTTTAATTCTAGGGGAAAACTATTTCATATTAGAGCTTCTCTATGAATCAAGCAGTGTATTACTTGAATATAAAGTTTCCAGACCGAACTACGGCCACCAACCCTTTGACCCTTGCTGTCATTGCCCATGTTCCATCAGTACTTAAACTTAATCAACTCTGATATGAAATTTTGTTTGTAGCAAAGTAGTCATTGATCATTTTAAAGGTATCCTTCCCAGTTGTTTGTTTCTATAGTTTTCTGCAGAATGAATAATACTCTTTCAACTCTTTCTCATCAGGAATTCTAAGAACTGTAAATAGCTGATAAGAGTTTCTAACATCTGTTGATTCATGAACCTACAGGGGGCAAATTTCTTAACTTCACACATCTTTTGGATAAGTGTTCCTTCCATGCTAACTGATATGACTTCAATTTACCTGCTAATTGTATTATTTGAAAGCGGTTTTTTTCAGTTCCTTTATCGCCAAGCATAGTTTTGACAATTTCCACACAAGCTGTAAAATGAGTGATTTGGGAATTGCGTGTGGTTTTACGACTTAAGCTATAATTTTCGCGATATTGTAACTTGCTTCTGGAGCTCGGTTAGATACTATTGTGGTTCATTTCATGAAAGAACTTTCATTAAAATTTGAGTTCGCAGACGTTTAAATTCGTTAGAATTCTTATCTATGTACGAAGGATGCTTGGAAGTAAGGTGACGATGTAGTTTACTTGGTACCATCGCTTCATTTGACAAATATTCCAGGCGTCTGAGATATTGAGGCGCAAAATAATTATCAGAGCATATGAAACCAAATTTCAGATAATCCTTTTTATATAGTCTATGACTTGCTGCGTCTTAAACTTTTCTTTGATTTATTTTCTTCGACTCCCGAACGTGATGGACTTTTTGATTTTTAAAAATATTTGTCCATTTTTTTTTAAATATTTGTCCATTATAATTTTTGGTAGCACACTTCCAGCCCTTTCGTGCCACACCAATGTGCCACGACACATAAGATGGCAAGTTCTGCGTAAGGTACATCACATCCTTGAGTCTGAAACATTTATGAATAGGTAAAAAAAGAAAAACATCTCCCGAACACAAATTCAACAGTTTCTTTTGCTCCCAAATTTTTATCAAAAACAGGTTTGCCTCACGGGACAGGGCACTGAAGGAAATTGTTGTCATCCATAAAAACCACACTTGTTTAAAGGCGAACAGTAGTAAACAGAAAGTAGGATCAGTTATTTCTTTCGAAAAACCAGGGATCTAATAGAAGCTCTTTTACAACATTTCCCTTTAATACATTTATTGCGTGTAAAATCAAGAAAGATAATGAACGACAAAATCTGAACAAATGTGTGAATTACAGTTGCTTTTCAAAAGACTGGTGCCACTACAGTTAATTTTATCTCCCTAATTCAATTCAAAGTGCGATTATGGGGATTAATTCTCTATACACTACAACCAATTTACTCACGTTTTCCAAACTGCCACTAATTATATTAAACAAAAAGAACTATGGACAGCACTTTGTTCTGAATATCAACTCTTCCGATACGTGGTTACATGGATTTTAACAACGTATATTCTCACCTTATAAAGCAGTGTTTTTTTATTGCTGAAAACATATTTACCACGGATCCATTTACTGGTTCAAACATCTTTGCGGCAACCAGATTCTTAAAGTGGACAATCTCTAAAGCCCATGGGGATTGATACAAATGTTTGGACAAGTATTATCCTCTTGTTATTATCTTTGACCTGTCAAAAAATTACTTCCAGCATGGGTTTGAAGACTGTAAAAGAGGTGGGATAAGTGCATTGTATGTAATAAAGAGTATTTTGAGAAAAAAAAAACATAAAATTTGGAGTATTAGTACAGGAAATAATTTTTTATTAATTTATGATCATTCTTTATTTAACAGCCCTACTATAATGCCTGTTACTAGATTAAATCTAACTTTTAATATCATTCGTAGTTTGGTAATATTTGTATCCATTAAACAACAGTCGGTATCCCTAACGAATATTCAAAACATTTTCCAAACAACCAATTTTCACTCTCTCGCCTTCTAACAAATATTAAATTCTAAAACAACGTAATTATTACATAGGATGGAAAGTACTTTCCTCAGAACACCAACATTTCCCATGCGATCAGTAACATGGATTGCTACAATGTATTTCCCCAAGCTACAGAACGATGGCATTTAATGTAGAAACCACCTTTACCACGGATTCGTCTACAAATCCAAATACCTAGCAGCTACCAACTTCTTAAAGTGGACAATCTCTTAAGCCCCACAGTGAATGATGCGAATGTCTGGACAAGTATTATCCGCTTATTGTTAAATCTCAGCAGAAGCCCAGTGCCCTATAAATGACGCGAATGTCTGGACACGTATTATCCGCTTATTGCTAAATTTCGGCAGGTCCTAAGCACTCTCTAAATGACCACAGTCAACGCGACACGGAAGGGGACATTTTCTGTCGCCTATTGCTCTAGGACAAAACTGTTTCGGAGCTCTCGTGGCACCTGGTCCCCTTATTAAACTCTAGAAGTGTGTCGTCATATAGACTCAAGTAATGAGGCAAATATTTATTCTCTGCTCTGGTGCAAGCAGGCAAATCTGGGAATACATGATCAATTCATGAGTCCGATTGTACGGATTCCGGAACTGCCTTGGAGGTCTGGATATGCATTATTCCATTACTTAGGGTGTTAATTATGTGCTGATGGATGAGAGAGAGTAATATAGGAGTACTATTATATAAAATATGTAAGCGACTAGTATGCATACATGGGCTGGTTCTATGAACGAGTATCAATCATTGATCTTACATATAGATAAATCACACTCTAATAGTTAGTGCTGAGTTATTAATTTAGTATTCTAGTTTATAGCAGGTGGACTGTGAATTCACATTTCACAGCATCCATAGTAAAGCTGAAAGCATAATAACTACATAATTCCTAACTGATTAGATGCATTAACTTAACATGTGTCAATATGACTTTCACATATTTATATTCGTTTAGCAAAATGACTGTTGAGTGTACAAGCAAAACCAAATCATATTTATATAGATATGTATACTTACTGAATGAATATACACTTAACCGTCAGAGAGTTGTTCGAAACCTCACTTTTAAGAGAGTCACTAACAGTCAGTCTGATTAGAAGTCATTGTACATTAACTCTCCAAGTGGTTCTGACGAGATATCTCGTCCATCAAGTTTTAGTCAGTTTTGCTAATGAAGAGATACTTTGTTGAGATAACTACCAGGAGGGTTAACTTTACTCCTAAGTTTCTACAGGTTTCCATCCTTATTTTTCTAAGAACTAACAACTTTGAAAAACGATGGAGAATGTTACATCTCATAGTGTATCCACTATTTCTCGGACCTTTAATCATTCAGAGCATGTCTGAATTACCTTGCAATTTTGGTTTGCTAGATTTCGTACCGAGTAAGGTTTTATACAGCAACTATTATCGGTAACTTGTTTGTTGTTGGGTTCGGTAAACGTGACTCGATCAATTTTCGAGTACATCCAAAACTACATCTATTTTATTGATACTTATTTCCAAGATTTAGTACGTTTTTGACAAATCATCAACCTGCCTGATATTAAATTTATACTATCTGGAAAAAATAAAAGTGTACAATTTGCTGATAAACTGATAAAATATATGTTGTTTTTATTTGTAATTGCTAAAGAATAGTAAAGCGCTCACAAGGTTGCATGCAAGAATCTATTTAAACTTATATTTGACAGTTAATTTTAGTAAATTGTTCATAAAAATGCGTTTAATGCATTTTTAGGAAAAATTCGGAAATAACTACTTTAGAAAATTACTTGATCATTTTGGTCACAATTTTCTACCATATTTCGAACACCTTTTTATTATTTCATCCCTAAACACTTCATCTTTTGGTCAAAGTAATTTTTCCAGATGCCTTTTTAAGTCAGCCAAGGAATTAAAAGTCCCCCTCTAAGAAATTCTTTAAAGATCGGAATAAATTTAAGATGCAATGAGAGAGCACGGTGAATGACTTAAAACTTCCCCTATACAAGCTGTAACAATTTTTGTTTCGTCACCAAAAAACACGTGGTCTTGATTTATAGCATTGGAAGATTACACTTTTACTGTTGGCTGATTCCGGACGATTTTCGTGGAGTGCTGCTTTTAATTGGTCAACTCCGGTCAGTGGTTATCGAAATAAATAATTTAGTTTTACAAAAGGGGCTCAACTATTACTCTTTCAAATCCTCATAGAAAAAACTTCTTTAAATAAAGACCGGCCTTAAGAATGATAAGGATGCTTAGCTCTAATTTTGACGAGATACCTTGAACATAAACATTTGACCAATTTTGTTATACTAACAAGATACCTCGTCATCAAGATATTGACAATTTTTTTTGAAGATGAGATCAAGATGTGGTGTTTTTTACACTCCAATTGTAGAGATATCTTGTCCATCAAGATGTGATCAGTTTTCCCCCTTCAAATGACGAAATATTTCATCCATTAATATCTGGTCAGGTTTGCTAATTATGCTATTATTAATAATATACTTCGCCAAAGACAATCACCATGAGGGTTTATTTTTCTTGCTACGTGATCTCTTTTCAATCAACATTCACAATGCGTTCTAAAAAGGTAGCGTTGCCTTTGTATTTAAATAACTGAACGAACTTTTTTGCCAACACCTAAACTTTCAATAAATTAGAGTCTAATATCGTGAGTCAAGACCGTTCCCAGTCAACTCCTATATTCAAAATTTAAATTAATTTTTCATTTCATTTTCTATTAGCGTTCTCCTATCAATCATCGGTATTGTTGGTTTAATTAAAAAGGTGAGAAGTTTGAAGCTTATCCTAACAGAGGATTTTTATCGCATTGCAATTGAATTAATCTGATTACATTTCAAAACTCATCTTCACTAGAATCAGCGCACTTGTCACGACTTAACTCTGAATTTAAATAATACTATCGTTGTAAGGTTTCCAGAAAAAAGTAACGCCCTTGAGTACTTCAAAGGTTTCTTTGCAACTGATTTCCTTATGTTCCTTGAAGACAACGTCAGGATTTATTTTTAGGATTCGAATGTTGTTGACCCAAAAATATTTTTACGTCCATCATATCAGGAATAATGCATTTTTAAATGCTAAATATGTAGTTCGGTCTAAACATGAAAAATATGCAAGAAAACAAATTTACTCTTATATAAATTAAAACATATTCAGCATATCTGAATAGTCTTCTACTCTTCAGCTATCAGAAAAATTATATTTCATTTTTTTTTTTTTTTAGTTTTTGTCCTTTTTCGAGAACTTGAGTTTCAAGTAATAAAACCATCCTGCTCGATGAATTGAAGTGATTTCCGCATTCAAAATTTCTCTCCTTTTCGATATTTTACTAGTTCTTATTGCTTTTTAAATTATTGCCAGAACTAGCGTACAATATGAACATATTTTCTGAAGGCAAAGTAGAATGAAACGAATTCTGGAAGTAACGTTATTCGTTAATTATAATACTAAACACATTTTTGTACTGGAGCTTAAATATTATTTACCATATAACAATTACAGAATGATGCTATTTGTTTTGAAAAATTTATTCAAAATGAAATCTGTCAAATTCATGCAATATTAATCATTCTTTTAAATGACATCATGCAGAAGCTTTTGGTTTTGCTTACTTTCGATTTTACTTCTTTTACTTCTTACGTACAGGCATGCTTTACTTATTTACTTTTCTTTTTTCTTACTTATTATATATATATATATATATATATATATATATATACCCGGGTGCACAGGTGCACTGTGCACATGAAATTAAAATTGTGCACCCAATTTTTTCCCGTTAGGTGCAGGCCGTGCGCCTAACGTTAAAAATGTGGAGGGAACCTTTTATGTTATTTTGATGCTTGAACAAACTATTAGTATCGAACTCTCTCGCTCGAAATGAACGTAATTAAAATTCCTTATTACACACTATGCAAAAACAAAATCGATCGGCCGTAACGGGTTTATACAGGAGGAAGGTTTACTTGTGCCACTGACAACAGAACTTTCCGAAGATCGAAACATTTTCCAGATGGCTCTGTTGAAGCGACTGTCGTTATAGCCGTGCGCTGGAGAAGGGAGAATTTAGATGTTTAAATATTTTTATTTACTATCTACTACTAACGTATCTAAACACACACAATAATAAAGTAGTTTACATTATATCAATGCTCTTATATTACGTTTTTTTAATGTGCACCTACAATATAACCAGTGCACCTATTTTAAAAACTTAGGTGCACCTGTATTAAAAAATCTATTTCGAGGCCTGGATTATAAAATGGCAAGTCAAGCCAAAACGACATGTCCTTAGTGGAGGAATAAGTAATAACTATAGCTTCTCAACTAACTTAAAATATTAATTTTCTTCGATTTTATCGAATAGCCGTGCGATAGCCGAATAGCACAGCGATAGCCGTGCGACGGAGAAGGGAGAATTTAGATGTTTAAATATTTTTATTTACTATCTACTAATAAAACCTATCTATACATGACCGACTAATAAAGTAGTTTACATTATATCTATGCTCTTATATAACGTTTTTTTTTAATGTGCACCTAAAATATAACCTGTGCACCGAATTTAAAAACTTAGGTGCACCTTGCGCACCTGTACTAAAAAATCTATTTCAAGGCCTGATATATATATATATATATATATATATATATATATATATATATATATATACTTACATTTCTACGTATAGTACAGTTCGAGAGAACAGACATGCGAATAGCATACGCTTACAATGGTTTTACAAATTACAGGTTACAATTTGTTTATTATGAAATTTATTAACATAATTCGTACTATATTTTCAAACGGAAGCAAAATCCCTTTGAAACTGGCAACTGGCACTATTCTGGCTACTGCAAATGTTACTTATTTTAAAAACAAATTATTCTTTGAATAAAAAACAGTTTTAGGGATCGAAAAAAAAATCATTATCTGCTAAGAATAAACCCATTTGTTAAAAACGTAAATATTATGCTTGTATATAAGTGTGATTGATTACATAGTGAACAAAGGATATTATAGTCTAACTTTATTTTTCTTTTTTTCTGTATATCAGAGATCGATAACATATTCTTCTTGAAAACAAGATACACAAGAATCTTCAAAATGACTTTTTTCTTCAAGTTTTCTTTCAGTTTTCAAACAACCCACTATACTTTATTGATAGGATCAGCTTAAGGAGTGATATTTTGTTTAATGTTAATTATTTTGTAACTTTGACGCGTCAAAGTATTTTGAATTGGTGTCATTTAAATTTTTGTCGATGTTACACCTTGAACATATAATTTTCTTCCTACTATTATAACTAGTTTTTTTTCCCATTTAAATATTACCTGAGTGTGAACAAAGTGATGTTATTAGCTTCAGATGATAATTTAAGTTTTGTGTTTAACTTCTCACTATTACCCTATTACATTAGTTTTTTGCTGTAACTTAGAGAAAAGGTAGAATTACAGGTAAAGTTTTGAGTCTGTTTAATATTTCAAGCTACTGTCTTTATAACCTATTCTACTTTGGCTAGTTATGGATAATTTGTTCCGAGGCTATAATATTTTTCATAAATTCCGTACAGTGATCAAAGTTTATACAATTTACCCACCTAAAAAATCACGTCATTGCCTGTATTATAAAATAATATAATCCTACAGTAAACCCAATTCAAATGATAGTTAACGCTATAGTTTGTTTACATCTAGCAAATTAAAGTTTTAAAATGAACAACACACGCTTTAAAGTAGAGTTTATTTGTTATTAGCTATAGAAATTCAGGTGGTTTCGACGAGATATCTCGTCCATCGCTATCTGACCAATGTGCTAATATAAAGGTACCTTGTCATCCAGATATTGCCGATTTGTGATTACGACGAGATCAGGACTGATAGGTTTTCTTCTGTGATGACGAGATATCCCATGTGCAAGATCTGGTCATTTTTGCTAATGACGAGATGTCTGGTCGAGAATACCATCAGGAGTGTTAAGAAATTGATACGATCTAATTATTTACCCAATAAAATATATTGACTATAGCAGGGCTCGAAATACCCGGGTGCACATGAAAAAAAATTTGTGCACCTAATTTTTTCCCGCTGATGCATGCCGTGCACCTAACGTTAAATAAAAAGGGAGGGAACGTTTTAAGTTATTTTGATGCTTGAACAAACTATTTGTATCGACCTTTCTGGATCAAAAGGAACGTAATTAAAATTCCTAAATACGCACTATGCTAAAACAAAATCGCTGGGCTTTAACGGGTTTGTACAGGAGGAAGGTTTACTTGGTGTCACTGCCACCAGAACTTTCCGATGATCGAAACATTTTCCAGATGGCTCTGTTGAAGCGAATGTCGTGACAACCGTGCGCTGGAGAAGGGAGAATTTAGATGTTTAAATATTTTTATTTACTATCTACTACTAACGTATCTAAACACACCCAACTAGTAAAGTAGTTTACATTATATCATTGCTCTTATATTACGTTTTTTTTAATGTGCACCTACAATATAACCAGTGCACCTATTTTAAAAACTTAGGTGCACCTGTATTAAAAAATCTATTTCGAGGCCTGGATTATAAAATGCCAAGTCAAGCCAAAACGACATGTCCTTAGTGGAGGAATAAGTAATAACTATAGCTTCTCAACTAACTTAAAATATTAATTTTCTTCGATTTTTTTTTCAGTAATTTCAGTAAGATTAATATGTTTGGTTTTAAGATGTATATATAGTTTTCATCAGTACATATGAATTGTTACTTATGAATTTTCTATGTATTTAAGATTTTTTTTTCGATATTGGATAAATAGCTGTTCTTGTCAACATGAGGATTAACCCACCGTTACAAAAAAAAAAACATGAGCTTATCAACTGCAGTAAATACAATCTATAACAAAAACTTACCAAGAAAACGTCGATTTACAGTGGTGCCGGGCTTGATAACTTTGCAACAGCGCTGACTGTAGAGATGGAGTCTTTAGTGACGAGTCCCGTTTCCAATTGTGTCCTGATGATAACCGTAGACGTTTCTGTTGACGTCCAGTACAGCGTGGGGATCCTGCCCTTACTATAGCATGCTCAGAACAGGTCGTTATGGTATGGGATTCCATTTCCTTTGATAGTAGGACAACTTTGGCTGTCATTTCTAGCACACTTACAGCACAGCGGTACATAGACGACAATCTGCGACCGGTTGTGTAACCGTTCCTTTAGAGACACCACGGACTTACTTTTCAATAATGTAATGCCCGGCCGCACACGGCGCGTGTTGCTATGAACTGTCTTCAAACTTTCCAAACATTTCCTGTGTCAGCTAGGTCTTCTGATCTCTCTCTCATAGAACTAATTTGGGACGTTATGGAAAGGCGAATACAACCATTCCGAAATATTGACCATTTAGTCCGTCAGTTGGAGATAATTTGGCAAGAAATTCTAAGTGACACCATCCGGGAACCTTTTCAGTCCAGTCTATGCCACGCCGGGTGACAGCTTGCATCCAGGCCAGAGGTGGACCAACGCCTTATTGACTTCCTCCCTTTGTAACGGTCAAACTCTAAAATAGATAATTCAACTATTGAAATTTCAATCGTTTGTTTTCCTATGAATATTCTTCACATCCACCAATTTTAATCGCAAACGGACTCTTGGTGCGTCAATTTTTTTTGTTATAGAATGTATTTTGATTTTAAGCTTGCAGTTCAGATACGATACCAACAAATATTTTTATCAAGTCAATAGACCAGATATGCCCATTTGCATAGTTTTACCGGCCCCACTATAGATACTTTACATCGGACAATTTTACCAGCAAGCAGACTTGAAACAGAACTTTAAATATTTTTATCATCATGAAGATTTGACTATTTTGTTAATGATGAGATATATCGTCATCAAAGAATTGCTTATTTTTTGATGATAAAGAGATCAATATAAGATCAGTCTCTTCTAAATAACGAGATAAAGATATGCTAATCAATAAAGATATGCTAATGACGAGACACCCCATCAAGACGATGACGAGAAGAGTTAAATAATATCATGTAAACAACCAAGTTTCGTTCTAATAGCTACAGTTTGCTTTACAGTTTACTTTCTTTTTCCCTAATTAGCGCTTGAATAGGTAGATAGCACTTTTAAAAATAATTTTAAACGAACTGTCTTCAAAGCCAGCGTATAAAATAAGTTCGTTTCGTTAATATGTGTATAAACTGATTTCCACTTCATATTTTTCAAATTGCGTCATAATATCATCATCTAAGTAATCAAGTTCACTAACGAAGACTTTGAGATCTATATTTCCAAGCACATGTGTGTCTCATTGAATAAGTTTCGAAATAAGTTCAGGCGGTACTGATTCTACATGTGTTACGCAATGCATTCAAATGTAAAGGTATCTCATTTCAACCATTAAAATTACTTAGACTGTCTAGACAATTCTTGAGTTGTCATTGCAAAAGAGATATTTGCGGGAGCTAATTATATGTTACGTCTTTTCACAAATTATAATATTTTATACTATCCCTATTCCAATAGTATTTTCCCTGAATAGAAGTTTTCGCTACGTTAAACGTATCTATTGTCCTCTTTGTATATTTATCCCGTAATCAAGGCTTATAGAATAAACTTACAGTCTTTAGAAAATATAATTCAGGTTTAGAGTTAATTTAAGTAAACATAATTAACTCATTTTAATCATAGTATTCTTGTTAAACTCTGTTTTTCAAATTTTTTGTAGTTTTTCTATAAATTTTGTCATTTAAAAACGTTCTCTATCAGGTCATTCGTTTAAGAGTATGAATATTTGATAAATACTGAAACTTGACAGAACCATAGAATTGGGGATTTTGGGATTCGTTTTCCTATTAATTAGTCTATAATTTTACTATAATCCGTAAGCGCAATTTATATTTAATAGTTATTATATTAAAGAAAAAATTAGTATAGCATTAGTATTCAAACTTTGGAAGAGACCGACAAAAAGAGACGTCCAAGTAGAATAAAAAAGTTTTCCTTTTGTTTAAAAGGTTATAAAATGTAGTTCCATCATCATTTTACCGCAATTTCTGCAATTAACTTTTGTTGTAATTTAACGTAGATTTTAATATTAACCCAATGACCCTACGCCATCTAGTTGTGATGATGGTCGAACAAAATGTTTAAGCTTAATTTTTATTTAAGAGGGACCAGAGCACAAAAATCTTTCCAAATTTCGATTTTTTTTTACAAATATAAATAAATGTGTATATAATTCTGTTTAAAATGATACTTTGTTTATGGAGATACGTTGAATAAAATTAATTTAACTAATTTTTTACAAAAATACCTGTACGCTTTGAAGTAAGGTAAATTTTATGCTTTAAACTTGAATATCTCAAAAAGTGTATTTTTTTCCCATAAAAGGAACATTTTTCAAAGTCTATTCAAGCAAATATTTAAAAAAATGGCTTCACAAGTGTAACATATCATATAATACATTTTAACACAGACATATTTTTCTATCTACTTAGAAAAGTTCCTTTCAATCGTTGAAAAGTATAAAAAAAAATTTCAGTTTTCAAAAAAAAAAAAATATGAGTTGAAGAAAAATAATTTTATAGCTTCAATTTTTAAGTTTTCTAAAAATACATGAGTTAAAGGTAAGTTTTGAAAAGTGTCTTCATAACTTGTATAAAAAAATTCAAGTCAATACACGCATAAAAGATTTTGAGAAAATGTTCCTTAAAATTTGACCATTTTAACATTACGTTGATAGGACTGCACTGGGTCCCTTAAAAGTTATTGTATAGTTATGGCAACACGATAATTACAGGATTAGTATTACAAGTTACAGTTGAGTTTTGTTAAGTTTTTTAATAATGTTTGTTTTTAAAACTCGAGAGAATGACGTTTTTATCAATTTGGCTCAGTAAAATTTTGATAGAATTCAATGTTTATAAAAATTCTTTTGTTATTTTAAGCTTATATTTATTGGTATTCTGGATTTGTTTCTGTATATCGTTCTATTAGACTGTGTTCGTTCATAAGGATTGAATGGGAGTAAAACAATGAAAAGTTTTAAATTATCGTTACTTATGGTAATTTGTCAGAATTTACAATTTTGGAATTTTTAGGTTATCAAAATTATAAAACTCTACTTAATATTAAGCGGATATATTATGTATGGATATAAATATACAAAAAAAAATTGGGATCAGTAAGGTTGTGTTACTAGTGACGTACGAGATGACATTACATTTATTTCGTTATAAATTTAATATTTTCTATCCACAGACTACTATCTTTTCTACCACAGATTACAACTGTTCATGATTCTTGTTCAATAATTTGTTATTGTATAACGTATTTTTATTTTTACACTGGCTGTTCTCACTATTTATATTATGTGAGTAGAATCGAAAAATATTACAGACTTATCATAGGGGAAAGACGAACAGTAAGTTGTGGGAGGGCTGTATAGGTATCCACACTCGTGCGCTTTCATTTTCAACTTGCCTTTCAACATTCAATTCAAAATTCGATTCAAAATGCGTCAACGCATGCCTTATTGCATGCGTTTGGAGGCATGCCCTTCACCTGTCCACACTCGTGCCTCACTTCAGTTTCAAGAAAGATGAAGATGATGCTAGTCTGTTAAATCAGTGCGGCATATTTAGTGATAAGGCAAGTAAATAAACGTGAGAAATCAAGGCGAACGATTTGTGTGAAAGAATATTTCAAAACGAGTCATAAGTATTTATTAATTTACGTTAAAATTTATTATTATAAAATTTAAGAATAATTGGAATCTTTCCTGTTGTTCTTTCGACCAATAGATGTGGTTATTTAGTCCTTATATGTGTTGTGAAACCACTAAAAAAATTTATAAAGTGGTTAAAAAACAGTTGTATATAATCGTCGTTACCCATTAGCTGGATTTCAAAATTTTACTGCTGAAATCGGAAGATAAAACCTAACTATGCATTTCGTTATACGTAAGCACTTTTAATGTTGTTGTTTCTCATGACTACACTGTCAGACCAGAGGAGTGCCAGGCTCGTCGAAGACGGCAAGAGGCGAGAGGGTGCGCCTCCTATGTTATTGAGACCCATTGGGAGGAAGTCCTACTTTGCTCGACATACATGACACTTCCGTTTTACAGGATGACCCCTTTCATATATCCACATTCACTCACTCATATCGTAATTTAGATCCCAATCAGAGGCCGATAACCCCCTGATCAGGTACCCCCCAGAGCTATTGATTTGGTATGGGAACATGGGGGACATTGTGACCACGACCTATTTTACGTGCCCCAGTCACCATTAGTGAACACGACGGTCTTTAGCCAGGTCGAAGCGCCGATCTCGCAATCATCAGAATTGCAGGCTACACCGAGGACAGAACCCATAACCCTTCTGATGCGAGCCCGACGCTCTACTGACTGAGCTACCGCGGCTCACTTTTAATGTTTAAGTTAAATATAAATAATAATATTTGCATATAATCTATGCTTAGGAATTTAGATGAGTTTTAGTTTACAAATAATTATATTAATAATTAAAGGATAAATAAGTGTTTAAACGAAGTACATTTATAATATTTCTCCTAGCTGGCTTAAAAATTAATTTGTTTCATATTCATCCTTTTACATCTTTAGAACCTGTACCGTAACTAAGAAAACGTTAATGGATCCAACACAATGTTTATATTACACTGGTATGATAAAAAGCTTAATTTATTAGTTTTTAATTCAGTTACATTTAATATGTTTCATTAATGCATAAACACATAGTCAGATTTTCACTCTTTATACTCTTTCTTAGTGTCTATTTATGAAAAAAATATACATAAAAAAACGATTAACTCATGCAGTGTTTCAACAAACAATAATTTGTACAAAAAACATTTTTTAATTCCATCATAATAAAGTTAAAGGCTCTTGTGTTGTTATTTCGCTAGGGAAATTTAATAAATGCTCTTTACGAGTTTTGAATAAATGACGTTTTAAATTATTTTTTAATTTGATTTAAAATTTATTATTACGTTATTAATTTATTTATTAATCATGACGTGTTTCATTTTTTCGTATAAGATTTACAATGTATGCTCCACAAACACTCATAATACCTGTAGACTTCTGTAAATTCAAGAGTTTGTTCGTTATTCATGATAACACACTAAAAAAAGTTAGTGTGTTATCATGAATTTCGTTATACGTTGGAACTCCTTGTGCTACGCTGTGCGCTATGAAATACTGCTACTTCTGACTCATCTCGGGCATCCCCTGAAGTAAGCGTCCCTTGGGTCGAGGCATGCTCTTAGCACATGCAAAAACGTACAAGTGTAGACATACCTTATGGAGAGCCTCAATTTCACCATCTAAGAGAGTTGTAAGTGAGCAAACGTGCAGATGAAAGGAAAATGTCTGACCAAAGACACCTGCGCCAGCGCCCTGAGAAAAATCCATAAGGGACCCATCAGTGTAGATATGAAGCCACTCGTCAGAAGGTAAACGGGTGTTAATAGTTTCTAAGGCAATAGCGCGAAGTGCTACAGGACTAAGGTCAAGTTTTCTCACATTCAGAACCAAGTCCAATTTAATATCGAGTACCATAAAGTCCAAAGAACTCGCAAAGGACAAAAGTTCATAGGGCACACCATTAATGACATTATATTGGGCGTTCTAACGAACGCATTGGATGAAGCCCCTCCGAGTTTTTAGATTACGTGAGCTATCACAATCACAAACCCGCCAGAAAGAAGTCCCTGGAAGTCTAGTTAGTCTATTATAAAGAATAGCTGCATTCCTCTGAATTAGATTTGTCAATGGTTGTAGATTACAGAATAAATGCATAGCAAGCACGGGTGTTGTGTTAACTCCACCAGTGATCATGCGTAGCGCTTGGTTTTGAAAGTATTAGCAGTTTCAGGACTTTACCCGAGGCGGAGATCAGCACTTCATTGCATTAATTCAGAACCGGTAGAATATAAATCTTGTAGGTTGTATCCAGAATAGAACAAACAATTACATTCATTGCATTGTTACCGATTTAACTTGATCTATAAAAGTTATATTAATAAATATAAATATTTTATTCGTTTTTTTTTTATGTCGCCAAATTGTGTATAAATATTATATAAAAATATCACTTCGTAATAAAAAAAATTAAACCTGTTTTTCGCTCTATGAGTAAAATTACCTTTATAGCTACGAGTTTACTACCTGGCCCGCCGAGCTTAAAATTTTTACTATCTGGCCCTTTCTGAAAAAAAAGTTTTCTGACACTTGATCTAGCATATTCAATGCTTCAAATTCTCCACAAATGTCAAAATAGGAGCATCTTTTATAAAATGCAAGATTACCATTGTTTTTTAATCGCTATATTCACTTCATTTCAGATATTTTACTTTCTGTTATAAAATGCAAAATTATGATGAATAGGATTGTTTAATTTATTACAAATCATTGAATAATACATTTCAACATGCAACGTTTTAGCATGGATTTAATGGACATTATATTTCGATTTTGAATAAATTATTAGAAACCTCGAATAATTAAATGCATTTTTGTGTTTCACATTTCATACTTCCTTACTGAAATAAAAACAACAAATGTTACAAATTCAAGGACGAACTATTTAGAAATGTATGTGTAATATTTGCCATGAAATATTAAAATTTCTCTAAAAAGGACGGAAAATTATTTTCAATTTGTTTAAAATATTAATTTCTTTAAGTTGTATTTTTAATTTCTCATAATATTATTTTGAAGATATCATTTAAAATTATTATTTTTCATTTAATGATGACAACCTTTTTGAACTGTGGTTCGATGTTTAAAGACCTTTGCCACACTTTAAAAAGTTTTATAATAAAATGTATATGATTGTTTTGAATTTCGTCTTTTCACATTATTATAATAAGCATTTAGTTCGAAAGAAAGGCATTGATAGCACAAATTTGAAGTAGATGGAACCTTTATATTTAAAACGGCTTTCAATTCATCTAGAGTATTCAGTGTAAAGTAGTACAATTTCTAAAAAAGTTAATTTGAATTTTTTTCTTCGACTTGTGTTTTTAAATTTTATAAAATGATTAATGTTTATGAATTTCCTGCCATTTCTCTAAACGAAAACGTACCATGTTTAAATTATTGTTTAATAACCAATGATAATGATGTACATTTGTGTGGGGGACCATATTTTTTAAAAGTTTAATTAAGCAGCCGGTAGACAAATTAGTGCATTTTATCAAGAAATAATTACCCCGAAGTTAATTTTTAATTGCACTTGAAATATTTTTTTGTTCTTAGTGTCATGTAAGGAAAGTAATTAAAATCTGCTTTAACATATCATTAATATTTTATAGCTTATTATAATAATTTCTCCATGTATAGAATAAGAATTTTCTAGTAGTTAATCTATCTTCAGCTAGCTCAATTTCCAACTCATTAAATTGTTTAGCATTTATTTCAGTCTCAGTTGCTTATTGAATGTAAGAATAACACTGATTATAAATAGACAAGACTCGCTAATTTATAAGTATGAAAAATGGTAAGTTACTGGTAGTTTGAAAATAACGGGATGGTTCTCACCCTATTGGTAACAATCTTAAAGCATCCAACAATAACAAAAATGCAGATGTTTTAAATTACACTAAATTTTTTCATAAGTATAATAACTTAACTAACGTAATATACAAGTACAAATTGATATAATTCATTTACACCGCATATATTAAAGTAATTGAATAGTGCATATTTAAAATACTATTTAGATAACATACATTTAAATTAGTCAGATTTCATGTATTAAAAGTTACTCTATAGTATATACCCAGAAAAAGTGCATGATTATTTCCTTCACATAATTATCTATCATTAGTTTTTAGCGACGAAATATCTAACCACTACTACAATTATTGTTCCTAAATATAGCGTTACCTTTTAATTATGGGCAATATTTATATTTTAAGTAACATGGATTTTAGAATAACTTTAAAGTAGTAGTTAACAAACGTATATCCAAAGAGGTTGATTGCGTTTGTAAAATAATTTGTTAACATATATGTAAAGTACTAGTTCGTAAAGGTATTATATAGTATATACACAAAAAAATTGCTTCTTTCCTTCCTATAATATAAAAAAAGGCTAATCTAGCTTTAGGTTTTAAAGACATTTATATCATCAATGGTTTTCCATAAACATGGCTTTGCCTTTTATATTCATTGATATTATTTTTATTAGGGTACTTAGGCAGTAAAAATATGAAGTACTAGTCAACATATACTTAAAAGTAGTTAGATAACAGAAAGTTAAAGCATTAAATAGCATAGCATATGTTTAAAGTAATTACGTATCAAAAATTTATATAGATATAAATTACTTGTTAAATAGCAAAAATGTAAAGTAATAGTTCGTATACATTTAAAGTACTAGTTAGATAGCATAAGGTTTAAATCTCTTGGTAGATTGTTTATATTTATAATTCTAGTTAGACAGCATATACTATTTAAAGTAGTTGCAATTTTGTTAGGTAGCATATATTTAAAGTACTAGTCAGATAGCATATATTCAACGTAGTAGTGAGATAGCACATATTTGAAGCACCAATTAGACAATATGTATACATTTAGAATACTAGTTAGCACATATATATTTAAAGTTATAGTTAGCACATGTATATTTAAAGTTATAGTTAGCAAATATATAGTTAAAGTACTATTTAAAGTAGGTTAGCTGAAATTTAAAGTACTAGTTATTAAATATATATTTTAAGTAATTAGCAGAGAGAGAGAGAGAAATTTAAAGTACTAGTTCGATAGAATATTTTAAAAAAGATGGCATATATTTAAAGTGCAGTTAGAACATATTCAAAGTGCCTATATAGCATAAATCTGGGAAAAGATATGCTTATTTACTTACACATAATAAATTCGGCTAATCTACCTCCATTTTCCATCGCCGACTAGCAACCAACCACTCTCATTCTTCCCAAACGTGGTGTTGCCGCGTATTCATGGGCATTATGAGCAATCCCTTTTGACCCCTTTTCGCCTGGTTGACCAAATGGATGCTCAGCGATCTAGGATCACTTGCATCGGCCTAGCCTCCGGTATCTAGTGAACCATTCCATGGCAGTTGGGTAATTGATGGCAAGGAGCCACCCCCCTACTAGGGTCCTTAAGAAAATTGGATACTTATGTTACTGTGCTTGATGGCCCATGAATATCGTTTACGGTACCCCGTACTGCGGATTTTTATACGACTCTGAAACATATGTTGCCCAAAACTTTTATTAAGATCGTGATAAATTAGCAGAGCCGTTGTTTCGTTGGGCTTATTGTAGAGGAAACCTTTTATATGCAACACTTTATACGAATAAAATATACATTTTTTCCAGTACCTTTTAAAAGGAACCGTCGCTCTCAATAAATGCATATTTTATGGAGTATATTTAGTTATTATAAGATTATATTAAAAAGCATTTCAAAATATTTTTTCAACTTCATAACTTACGAGCGTGGCTTGTATTTTATGGCAGTTGCTTGTATTTTAAATTGTTATTTACGTAGGATCATATTTTCTTGCTGGCTGATTTTTTTAGCCTATAAAATGGGGGAAATGTTATGTTTAAATGACGTTTACAATATTGCCAATAAATCCATAGGTTTTTGATTGTTTTTCAGAAACCACTTTTGTAAATTATGAAAGCATTTGTAAAACTAATGAATATAGTAAAAAGTAACATGTAGATCATGATAAATCAGCAGAATAGCTGTTTGTTTTTTACGAAGAATATACTTTTTTATTTTGTTAGTTTAAAGAACAGATTAGTTAAAGAAGCCTTATTCAAAAAACAATTTTCAACTTTATAACTTATGAGTGTACATTACTGCAGTTTTGCTTGAATTTTAAATTAGTATTTAAGTAGAATCACATTTTTTCAATTCATTATTTATGTAGAATTGTATACAAACTTGGAAAATGGATAAATCTTTTTTCTTTTAAATACAATTTTAAGATGCTAATAAATCCAAATATTTTAAATTATTTTAAAGCAATCTGATTGAAAAATTAAAGTTAATTTGAAAGCATTTTAAGACATCAATTCGAAGAATTTGGTCAATCCTGAAACATTAATATTTCAAAATTAACCTGAGGCATTATAATAATTAGCATCGTAAAACAATAATATGTGTTATAAAATCTATGCTATTCGCAAATTCCCTAAATATTTACAATAATATTCTACTGATATATAAAACGGTTTTTTAATATGCATTCTAATTATGACCTTAGAAAAGTAAAACTACTTTTTTTGGATAAAAGTAATTTAAATGATTTATGTGTTCAAGGAATAAAACTAATCATTTAGGACACCTTAGAAATTAATTCTAGTTGTTAGGGAACATCCGCCTTTAAATTCTTTACAGACAATATAAGCGTCAAAAACATTCTGTATAAAAATAAAGGTATTTAACTTATTACGAGTCAAAAACTATTCATCTTCCTATTAGTACATCCTACTGGATGTCCTATTAAATGTTTAATTTGTTTTACAAAAATTCAACTAGTTTAGTATAACTATGATAGGATCGCCGTTGCCCAGCTGGTAGAGTCGAGGAGTAACAGGAGGGTGACTAGTTCGAAACTCCATATATCGGTAGGTAGGTATTTTATTAACATCGCAATGGAGAACACCAACGATCCACGATCAGACCCTTAAAGGAAAGATCCCAGGACAACACCACGTAATTTCCAACAACGATCAGATGACAGGGTCACACCTGAACTGGCACACCACTCTCGAAACGTCCATACCATGCCAACGCGAGGACATTTGAAGTCACGACACATTCAACGTGCATCAGATCCCGTTGTACTCGATGGTCTTCGGTTGAATTCAAATACGCAACCCTCCGATTTGCTACCGCGGCCAAAAATTTGATCTAAACAAAGAGGTTCGTGTACGTGGGGGCTTGTGTGTATTAAATGTACTACCGCCTCAAATGTTATCATTTTGGTGCGGCGTGGAAAAGTTTAGAAGATGGCATCCAGCTCAGGTGTTGACCTCGTCATCTGAGCATCGCTTAAAAATATGAGGTGTTGTCCGTAAATCCTTTCCTTTGAGGTTTACCTCGTAAAGTACAACATAAATTCAGTTACCAACAAACCATGTTAAATAAGTTACGGCCTTGAATGGTGGATAATTGTAAAGTGTGATGACAGCTCATTCGTTTACCACGTCATCTAAACTTCCGTTGTTCAAAAATACGAGGTGTTATCCTTGGATTTTTCTCCCAATCCATCTCCAATAGCATATGTCCAATGCGAGATAAATTCCATTACCTATTTACTTAATCATACTGATAATTATGGAATTGTGTTTTAAGGAATTTGTATATGGCATTCTAAAAATTACATATTTAATTTGTTGGGGAAATTATTTATTCTGTGAGGAAGTTTTGAACTAAAAATGATATATACTGTGGTTACTCAACCTTTTCTCCAAGCGTTCGTTTTGTTGCAGGCAGCTTCTGTAATGAAATGACATATCTAGATCGAAATGCATAATTCATACATTTTCCCATCCAATCTCACTCTCATTTCACGGATATTGAAAGCGTATCAGCGGATTGTATATAATTTCTATTTTTACTCTTTCTTAGACGGTTGGAGTAATAAGTACAACCCTCAATTTCAGGCTGCCTTAAGAAGTACTGAATATAACTAGCAGATGTTCACAATGGAATACTCAATCCACAATTAATAATTTGCAAACAAAGGGATACTTCATTTCAGACTGAAAATTGGTGATAGTATATAGTTCCCTTAATGAGGCTGATTGAATAGGGGGAGGGGGAATTCAAATAACGGCTATTTGAATTCGTAAATTCCTTGTAACGGCGAGTTTCATTTTTCTGCTACTAAGAGCTGATTGCCGGCCTCCTTCACCACTGAAAGTAATACTTAAAATCACCCTTGAAAGATAAATGTGAAAATATTTTAAGTTTGTGGTTATATTTGGGTGTGTAGGACAAAATATAAGTGCTTGATTGGAAGTTTATTTGGTAGTTTTTTCGAAACTGAAAATTAAAATTGATCCTAATATATCATTATAGATGCTCAGTAATGTATCTTTAGTGTTTGGTTTGGCTGCGATGTTCTATTTATTGATGATATATATTTCTCGTTTAAAGAAAATAAATAATTATGCGTTCGAAGACTGTTCACATGTTGAAACGGCAATTGTGTAAATTATGGTAGTATATTCCTATCGTTTTGATTTTCGTAGTAATTGTATGACATGAATTTAGTTTCATAACAAGAATGGAGACCAAAATAACTTACAGTTTCAAAATTAATTGTTTGTTCTTCTGCATTCGTTATCTGGCTCAGCACTCTAATCGATAATCTTTGACCGTTTTCAACCCCAAACAAATCAAAACTCAGATTGCGCTATCCGTTTTTCCAGGCTCTATAACAGATTCAGTTAGCCATGGTTTATTTCATTTCCGCTTTGTCATCATCTAATCGTTGTTCAAAATTACGTGGTGTTGTCATCGTGTTGCTTCAGTACGACGTTAATTAAAATACATACCTACCTACCATTTCCCCTTTACTATATTAATTTTTTTCATTAACTATATCTCAATCTTTTATAAAACTTGTAAATGATGTGCGGTAACTAAGCATAAGGATACCTGATTTTTAAGGAGTTTTTCAAGAAACTAAATACACCACTGAGTCAGTTTCCAGAAGGGTTACTTGTAGTTTATGATGTGGATCTTGTGCTCAAAACTAAGGAAAATTCATTTTATTCTCCAATTAGACATTTTCGCTTAACGACCTGTCTGTATAACGACTGCTCTAACTCACGAGATCAAGATCATGTCAGTTCCTTTTCCAATGTGAGATATCTCGTCCATCAAGATCTGGTCAGTTTTGCTAATGATGAGATAGCTTGTCGAAGCTCTCAGGGACATATATTATTTAGGTGTGAACGAGGATCACAACCCCGAGCCAGCTGACTGATCTTTCCTTTATTTCAAATTTTTCTCCTCGTAAATCCTTCTGTATTTTGATTTTACTTCAACCCTCATTGTGTTGTCTGTCTTGTGTTAGGCTCAGCTTGGCCAGACATAGCCCTTGCACCATAACACCCTGTCCCGAAATAATTCAACATTTGTAGGACATTACAAATATGTTTATTTGGGACAAAGCCGATACAAAACTTGGGTTACATTGAACACAAGGAGAGCTTTATAAATGATAAAATCTGAAAGTAGTTCGTTTGTTACGGAGACGTCAGCACTAGACGGAGTCCGCAAGCCAACTGTCTTTGTTTTATATGCCCGGGGGCGAACATCGTCAACACGGCTCTTGATCGGCCATAAACCTCCGAGAGCTATTTACGATGCAGCTGGTCACTTATCCGAGACAGCTGGCATTTCTCTACATTCCGAAAACAACCAACCAAGCTTGTCGAGACAACCAACAGAACGGTTAAGGAGTGTATGTGCATATTATAAATGTCATTCGTGTTTATTACAACGAAGAATTTAAGTCTATAATTAGTTTTCAGAATTCGTACTCATTACTTTCTTTCTACTAGTTTGCATAACTAATTTATCTTGCTTCAAAACATTCATGACAGGACTAGCTATTAACATGACTATCTGTAACACCATCAGGAGAAGCAATATCAAATTTCAATATCAAAAGCGACGAAAAGCATTAACACGCAACCAACTTTCAATAAAACAAGAACACGTTAGTCGCTGGCTTGACTGTCATGCACGGAGTTTTTATCGCTACAATCATAAAATCACTGTAACGTATCATTCGTCTTGTTTCGGAAAATGTCAAGCGATTACCTGAATCTCTGCGAAAATATTAAAAAGAAATGCCTTGTTTCGGAAAACGAAGCTCGATATCAACTAGACTCGGATCATTTTGTAATCCAGATGTCGCAGACAATCGCTTACTCAAATCAATGATGATCCAAATTGCCTCGTATCACGAAAAATCCTCATCACATTCGAAATGATCGTGTTCTTTTGGATGTTATGGCGATGCGTGTACCTCCTGCGGAAACAGAAGACAAAAATAAGTCCGGTAACTTTCTTTCATGAAGAAAAGTTTTAGTTTCTTAACTAGAAGTGGGTAATGTTAATCTTTATATACTTGTGTAGTTTATAATAAAACTGGTATATTAAAAAAATACTGTTAGGAATATTGTTATTAGAATATTTAAAAAATGAAAGAACAATTTTTCAGGAACAGTAATTTATCAATCTCTTATTTTGAAGTAAAGAAAATACCTTAACATTTTCAACTCGTGAGTGAAGAGGGGAGCATATTTCTTACGAGCTACATAACTATTGATTTTCTCTTTCATTAACTTTCGGATCGTAATGAAGAGGTTTAGATCCTTAACAATAAATAAGTGGGAATACTATCTTTAATAGTTATAGTATAGAATAATATTGCTTACTTAATACGCCAAGTGGTTCAAAAGAGATATCTCGTTCATCAAGATCAGGCCGATTTTGCTAATGATGATATAAATTTTTAAGAAATTGCCGACTTCTTAATGATGACGAGATATATCAACTATATCTTGCCAGTATTACTAAAGACGAGATATCTCGTCCAGGTATCGTGTCCTACTACTCCCAGGGAAATCAAGATCCAATTTTAAAAATATTTCCTACCTTGGAATTGGTGGCAGTATTGGAGCAGACTTTTGCATCGAATGCGGGACATTATAGGATGATGAGGAGATCGAGATCTGGTCAGTTTTCCTAATAACGAGAGATAGAGAGACCTCGTTGTGATATCCACCAGAAAGGTTGAGGCTATAAAAACCTGAATAGGATCGTTGTTTGGTGAATTATAATCTTACAAAATATTTAAGAAGTCTGAGAGGTAAATACTACACCAAGGGAAATCAAGATCCAATTTTAAAAATATTTCCTACCTTCGAATTGGTGGCAGTATTGGAGCAGACTTTTGCATCGAATGCGGGACATTATAGGATGATGAGGAGATCGAGATCTGGTCAGTTTTCCTAATAACGAGAGATAGAGAGACCTCGTTGTGACATCCACCAGAAAGGTTGAGGCTATAAAAACCTGAATAGGATCGTTGTTTGGTGAATTATAATCTTAAAAAATATTTAAGAAGTCTGAGAGGTAAATACTACACCAAGGGAAATCAAGATCCAATTTTAAAAATATTTCCTACCTTCGAATTGGTGGCAGTATTGGAGCAGACTTTTGCATCGAATGCGGGACATTATAGGATGATGAGGAGATCGAGATCTGGTCAGTTTTCCTAATAACGAGAGATAGAGAGACCTCGTTGTGATATCCACCAGAAAGGTTGAGGCTATAAAAACCTGAATAGGATCGTTGTTTGGTGAATTATAATCTTACAAAATATTTAAGAAGTCTGAGAGGTAAATACTACACCAAGGGAAATCAAGATCCAATTTTAAAAATATTTCCTACCTTCGAATTGGTGGCAGTATTGGAGCAGACTTTTGCATCGAATGCGGGACATTATAGGATGATGAGGAGATCGAGATCTGGTCAGTTTTCCTAATAACGAGAGATAGAGAGACCTCGTTGTGACATCCACCAGAAAGGTTGAGGCTATAAAAACCTGAATAGGATCGTTGTTTGGTGAATTATAATCTTAAAAAATATTTAAGAAGTCTGAGAGGTAAATACTACACCAAGGGAAATCAAGATCCAATTTTAAAAATATTTCCTACCTTCGAATTGGTGACAGTATTGGAGCAGACTTTTGCATCGAATGGGGGACATTATAGGATAATGAGGAGATCGAGATCTGGTCAGTTTTCTTCTAATGACGAAATATCTCGTCCATCAAGATCTGGTCAGTTTTCCTAATAACGAGAGATAGAGAGACCTCGTTGTGACATCCACCACAAGGGTTGAGGCTATATAAACATAAATAGGATCGTTGTTTCGTGAATCAAAATCTTACAAAATATTTAAGAAGTCTGAGAGGAAAATACTTCCAGGATCAATAAAAATAAACGAAGAAAACTTCCGTCTTCAAAATAAGTTTTTAACTCATATGCAATATCAGGTTATGGTATTTTACACAACTGTTTTATTCTACATTCCCTATCAGGTGAATAGTTGTAATCAAGCATGAATGGGATTCTGTCTGCTGTCTCAGTAAAACTTTTCTAATGTGTGATTCCATATTTCTCGATATCGTCTACCTTGTATTTTGCTCATCTTGCCCAGATATAACCATTGCGCCGTAAAACCCAACAAACCAACGAGCATTAATAAATTTCGTAGAACATAATTAATATAAACTGAAATTTTGAATGAAAAGTGAAATTCTACAGTTCCTTTGAATCATAAACGCTTACACAAACAAGTATGGAACTTATTAAGTTAATTTTAGACTAGATGTGAAATGGTTTCTTGACAGATAATAAATATTGGTATTATGCGTGTTGTAATAAAAACTACCTCAATGAGTGTAAGAAAAATGAGAATACGCGCGGGTTTAGTTAAATAATATAAAAAATGTAGAGAGAGAGAGAGAGGTTATGTGTGTGTTCTTATATGATAAAAAATAGTTAGTTCTTTGAAAATCTTAAAATATTAGTGATACATTTGAGAAAGATAAGCAAAATAATTAGTAGAAAAAGTAGAATACAGATTTTGGAAAAACATTAATAAGAAGAAATCAGAGTTCGTTTGGGATCGGCTTTTAAAAACGTTATATTTTCGATTTAGTTTTAAGCAAATTAAACTAAATAAAAAATAACTTATTTGATGAGAAACGTTTTAACAGACTTAATAAATAATTATAATACTCCCTCTAATTTGGCAGAGCAGGCAGTTACAGTAGTAAGAGAGACTAAATTAACTTCAAATAAACTTTACGGCAAAAATTACTTGCTAAATAGTTACTAAGTCAACGAATCTTGAGTTATTTGTTGCATGGGTTATACAAAAAATCACATTCAAGAAGGCTAAAAAGAGCAACAATCCATACGTTGGATTGAAAACGACCAGCATATTAATTTAAATATAACCAAATATAATGAATTCCAAAATATAATTAATTCAAAAATATAATTAATTCAAAAATATAATTAATTCAAAAAATATAATTAATTCAAAAATATAATTAATTCCAAAATTAATTAATTCCAAAATATAATTAACAATTTTTAAATGACTTTAACTATCTTTCACTAGTTCCGAGAATAATAATAAAGTTTCCCAAGTTTTTACGAATTAAGCCGAAGGAAAAGTTGTGGTAATGAGCTTCCCCAAAATCTCTAAACTCGGCTTACTTACTAAATAACAACGCCTACAACAAATATGCAGCGTATGCATCACACTATTATTTTTTAATGTAATTAGGTCAGACGTATAGAAACTTGCCTTATTACTCGATTTACAGAAGATCGTTGTTAGAGAGAAGATATCAATCTATGGATAAAGAAAATTAGGTTTTCGCATCTGAACGTATTTTAGGATTAATTCTACTTGTGTTCCGTAACGTCTTAATGAATTTTGAAACAATATGCTTAGCAATACGTATTCCTAATGCTCATTGACCACAAAAACTATTATGTAGTTCTTTTTCTATTTTTTTGTATAATTATTTCACGGCTTAGCAAAACGTATCCTGAGTGGTATTGTTAAACAAAGAAATATATAGTTATTTCTATATTCATTTGTACTAAAGTTGTAGATGTGTAACTAAAAATACGATAAAGAGGCTTCTAAAAATCTATTAACTGAACCTTGAATTCGAAAACTGAATTATTATTCCCCGAATTTTATTTTGGTTGTATATATCATTCCGTTGTACCCTTCATGGTTTGTGCTTATGTGTTTCTCATTACCTTTATAGTACTGTTTTTTACGTTGCGTTATATTTTGTGAATTTTTCCACTATTATGGAAACAGATTTTTCGATATGGCAATGTAAATGAATAAGTAAATAAAAAATTCAGGAAAATAGATCTTTGTAAACTTAAGTTGTACAACATATTACAGATCGAAAATGATCCATATTTCAACGTCGTTACTCCCTCGCGCTCCAGATCTAGGTATAGTACCTACAACACCCTCTATGTAAAGGCTCTGGTCACCGATTCCACTTAAAGAAACATCGGAGAACCAACGAACACCCCTTTTCTTTGACTTGGAACATTCTCTCTCTGTCATCTTCGGTGAAATCGAAAGTACCAGGTACCATCAACTAAAAACATAAAAAAGACACAAAACTTGCTGATTTCAATGGATAGGAAAGGAATTCCACGGAGTAGAAAAAGAAATCAAATATCTCATAATAATGTAGCTCGAAAATAATCAATACTTATCGGTCCTTCATCTTCACTCAAAATCCTCGTATAATTGCTTTCGATCGCTTTCGTCAAATCAAATTCGGATACGTTTAAGGTTTTTCAAAAGAAGTCTTCTTCTGGGCCAGGTCTTTGCAAAGACCCTTTTCTGATGCCTTTGGAATTGAGATAAAATTAATGGAGTTTGCATACCTCGGATTTGGTTCCGTGTAAATTTGCTATTCTTCGTAATATCTTCTAAAGATGACTGTTCGTTGCTTATTAAGAATTTCTGGACTATCTTTTAACCATAGATTTTAAAGATATTTTTTCTGTTAGGCTTTAAATGGAAAATGAATCAATGCAGATGGATACTTAAATAAATTAAAAAGACAGATTTTTTAATATTTTTGTGGCATTAAAATACAGACCAATGTTTTTTTACTGCGCTTTGAAGGGAAGTGTAATTTTACGAGGTGCATTTCTGGTTTAATCAGGTATTTTGCAATTCTTTTTTATAAGATACGACTAGGTATCTCGTCATTTGTAAAACTAACCAGGTCTTGATGGTCCATATATCTCGTAATTAGCAGAAACTGACCAGATTGTGATCTATTCATCAAAAATTCAATATAGTGCTGTCGAGGATATCGTCATTAGATAGATCAGATTTTGATAGATCAAAAGTTGGTCAGATTTTGATGGACAATGTATCTTCGTCGAAAACATTGTAAGGATAGTAAAGAGCAACAAATTGTTTTATTATTTGGTAAAACCAATTTAGATAAGAGGTGAGACACTACCGTACAGAAACAATAAATATAAAACTTTAGCAATCTTCACTACAGCATTGACAATACACAACGTGGCGCAAGGTGAATCTCATAATGTACCAAAGTACTGTTACATGTCATTCTTAAAACTTCACTCCTAGGTTAAATTGCCCGGTTCGAAGAACAGCAGATTAGTTTCCGGAGGTTTGAGAATTCGAGTCCAACCAAAGACCATCGTATACAAAGGGGGTTGGTGCTGGTTAACCTTAAAGTGGCCTAAAAAGTCCTCACGTTAGCGCGTTGTGGAAGTTTGAAGAGTGACAGCTCAGGTGTGACCTTGGCATCTGACCTTGGTTCAAAATTACGTGGTATTGTCCTCTGATCCTTTCATTCGTGATTGACCCGGACCGTCGCCAATAGCCCGTTATGTAGCATCAGTGCGACGATAATTGAAATACCAACCTACATAGGTAAAATTATAACATCGATTCAATTTCTTTAAGGGGATGCAGTACCTAAAAATCACTCAAAATATCGAAAAAATTTATTGATTTTAATTAGAGCTACAACCTTTCTAAATAAGTGTGCAAAATTTTAAACTCGTAACTGCATTAGTTAAAAAGTTATAGACACTTTTCTGATCCAAGACACAATAAAAATCACGGGCTTCGAAGTAGGTGTGCGACCTTCAAAGACGAAATTTTTGGTTTTTAATTCAAAGTGTGTTGGAAAGACTATAATTACGATTCCTGGTGCTTTTATCAAGCTGCATTGCCTCATGGTTCCATCTGGTTCTCATATGAAGCATATTAAAACACCAATCAACGAATCGCATTTGGCAAAAATATTGACAATTTACCAAAGGCTTGCTTCAACTTAACTGTTACAACGTTCTGTAAGGTGTACCACACAAAACTCTTAATGTAAGCCTGCACAGTGTTATATGCAGTAAGTATCAAAGCTGTGCATCACTGCAACGTGTTACTATTGCTGTTTGTGATGCTATCACAGAGTTGAATGTGGATACTCTAAAAGCTGTAGAAGGTTTTCAAAAAGAAAACAATCTTTCATTGAGTGTGCATTCTAAATATCTTGCTATCTATAATGACTATCGTAGAATGTAGTTAAGAAATAGAAAGAAGACAGCAGTTTATTTACTAGCTCAGAAAAAAATTAAAACTGCACGGCTAAGTAGGTAAAAAATTGAACTAAAAAAGAAGGAATTTCGAATAAATATGGCTACTTTTAAATATACACACTGATTAATGCTTTTTCAATTGTATTTTTAATTTGTGTAAAGTTATTATGAACTGGATACTAAAAAAGTTAATATTCAAAACTGGTATATTATGTATTAAAGAATTTTGAGTTCGTGTCGAAAATTAAATGGTTTTAAACTTCAACTAAATTAACTTATTATTTCGGATTTTATTTTAGTTATAATATTTAAATTCGAGTAAAAAATACTTTTTTTTTTGTTTTGGCACGATAAGGTATTCAAAATGCTAAGGCTTTTGATGTATCAAAGAAAGAGCTTCCAAACTTTTCTACTTATTTTTATATGTCTTTAAAATAAAACTGTGTATGGATTTACATCTAAGTGCTATATTTATTTTTTTAAATAGTTAAATGGTTTTTGATTCATTTTAGCTTTAAAAAATTGTATAAAATTTTCTATGTTTATGATTTAAAAATACATACACAGTTTTAAGTATATTTAAAATAAAGTTGAGAAAAAAATTTGAAGCAAAATAATGAAAATTGAAAAAGAAGTAGCATTTAAAAAAAATTCAAACAAAATTTATAAAAATGGAATTTTTTTTTTAATTGAGTATCTGATGAGATTTTTTCTTTTAAAATCAACTTATTATTTACAAAACAATAGAAAAACAACACTATTTTAGTTTTATTATAAAAAACGAAGAACATTTTTAAAATGGAACCGAGCCCCCTTAAACCCTAAACTTTCCAACACGCACATTACTGTAAATATCTCACTCAATAAGTTAGAGACCAGATATCTAGTCTTTAGCAAAATTGGTCCGATCTTGATGAACAAGATGTCTTGTCAAAACCACTTGGAGAGTTAAATCCAAAACGTACTGCATGTGTTGTTGAAATGACACAGATTTCGATTCCTGTGACTGAATTGAGTGTTTCTTTCTTGTCATTAAAACCTTCCTTCAGTTTATGCCTGTTTACATAAGAGAAAAACATTGCTACATGCATCTTGACTATATTATTACATTCAAGTGTATTTTTCAATAGTTCTTTTAATTCTCATACATGCTAGGTCTCAAATCAAATCAAACAGATCAATCATTCTTACAATAGTTTTTGATCAGTTTGAGTTTTTATCATAACCGAGTATAAAAAATAATGTAGTTGCTTTGTAGTGCTTCAAATTTATTTGACTAGTTTGAATGATAATTAGTATAAAGTTAAAACTCCAATAACTCTAGTTTTGTTTACAAAACCTTTTCTCAGAAAGAGCTTCTCATCACGAGCCCAATTAGTCCATGGATGACCACAAGGATGACCATAGATATATGAGCCAAATCATCGTCTTTTTACGATTAATTTAACTGAGGCAGAAATACCAAAAATACCTTTATAATGAAATATAACGACTTTTTAAGAGTCACAAATAGTTATATAAATAAAAAAAATTTACTGTTTTCAGTGATTTATGTAATTTGTTTAACACATTCCTGTTCTTATCTTTATTTTTTTTTCTTGAGATTTATTCCTATTACTTTCCACATGTGTACCCTCAAAAATAATAGTTACTATTTGATTGGTACGAGGCACATTTTCTCTGAAGCTAAATATAGATGGCGGTAGTGGTTGTGATGATACATGCTTCTCATACGTATTCTGATCGTGTCATCATTTGGCTTATTTTTTCATATGATTTCAGCGCAGCCAATAAAATCCAGTTATAACAAGCGCCAAGCATTGCCAAAACGGCCATAAACTATATTTTAAGGTAACTATGATGTGTATCATGATAAAGAGTTGGTCACTTTTCGAATTTTACGACATGATTTTTCCACTTGGACTTTGTTATATCTTGATCAAAGGGATTAATAACAGACCATGTGTTTTGAAATTCTACCATTAGTAAATCCTACCATTTTGATAAGTCACGAAACATGATTTTAAAAAGATGCGAAATATTAAATTTATTTATTTAACTAAGACGTGTTTAGGAAAGTATTTCTTGACAATGAGGAACTTGCATCCGTAAGGAAAATGCTCATTTCTATCTTTTATTAATATTAATTCCCATTATAGAGTCTGCTTCGTTTCCTTGCCAATAAACTGATAAGCCACATTTTAACACAGTCACTACTTTATCCATCCCATCTCAAAAGAATCTATTGTAAGAAGTATTGTGAAGATTGGGAACACCTCTCATCGGTCCAGGATGATCTTTAGTGCTGCAGATGAATGCATCCGACCAACAAAGGTATGATAGACCAACAGTTTTGACGATGCAAAAATTGTGGTGGAAGGTAAGTCTATAGATGCCAGAAATGTCAGGTTCCTCTACATCCTGAGTGTCACGAGATTTATCTCGCAGCATAGTCTAAACAAAGAGTGCAGCAAATGTGTGAACTTTAGGGATGATGTTCGTTCTCAGAAAAATGGTATTGCTTTATATAATAATTAATTAATACGAATATTTAATTAATTTTTTAGATTATATACTTGGATAAACTGTTCAGTTCAAATTCTTCCTTAAATACTAAAAGTAATAATATGGGGGAAAATATAGATCCAAAAATACAGACAAAATACAGTCTGAAGAAGGTGGCTTCACCAATGTGGATCCTCAACTGGTCAATATTTCTTCATATTGTTTGTTTTAATGTGTTAGATAAATATTTCATTGTTCTTTTTAAGTTATTTGTGTTTTTCTATAAATGTGAAGAATATATAATACTTTTACATTTATGTGCACACTATAGACGATTGGTCAAAAACTTTCCAGTTAAAAAACCATAAAAATAATTTTTGAAAAAATCTGAAAAATTTAATTTATACTTTAAATGGTCTAAATAAACAAGTTATAAGATAAAAAGTTAATTTTTAAAACTATTTTCAAGTCGCCAGTAATGGGTTAATACAAATCATTTTTAGATCAACAAGAAAGAAATACCGCTTGCTATTTCAATGTCGTTATAAAAGTAAACAAACCATCGTGGGGCACTATGATGTCACAAGTAGCGGCGTACTAAAACTAGCGCTTTTGAGATAAAGTAAATAGTAAGAATTTGAAATCTTTTTACTTTACCTTTTCGGGCTGTAAAAGTAAGAAAGAAAGATACTTTCAATCATAGTTTTTTCATTTGTATATTATAAAAACATAAACAAAAAACTTGTAAGTTCCTCATTATGCTAGCAGAATAAGAATGAAAATTTGTCATAAGCAGGAGCTACATCATCAATCTGGAAATACATCTAGATACGTGAACATTAGGGTGGAGCGAAAAACACGAATTTCGGAAATTAAAAACGCCTATGGTGTGAATAGTTGGGTACTACCATGCTTATTAACAGTACAAAATATGAGCTAAATCAATTAATATCTTCAGGTGCCCAAATCACTTTGAAATTTCGAAATTTTGCCAATTTTTTCACAAAAATAATAATAACGCATTTAAAAAAAAATTAAATACATCTTATTTAAAGCCATGGGTGGGTGAAATGAACTTCCCTGCTTGTAAAAAAAAAGTTTTACACTTAACATTATCTCGGAAAATAAAAAATTTCCCCTTTTTTTTAGAGCGCCATCACGCGCGTCTCCACTCCTCTCAATAGACTCATCATTGCGAACACGCGTTTACACGGGCGCTTCCCCTTTTAGACCTTCGCTGTTTTTGCGTTATGAAAACAACCCAGAACTCAGCACGAGGAGGTGGCTGCATATCGAGTTCCACCCCCCCCCTAAAAATTTCAATTTAAGTAACTAGCTTACCCTAAAAAATTAAACTGAAGTTAGTGGCAAGTGGTTTAGCTTAAAAGTGGTTGATATTGGATTTTGGTTTCAAATCTTGGTAAAGCAAGTCTGGAAGCAATTCTTGACCGAATAAATCCATCTCGTGCTTTTGTACCACATACTGTACTATATGCTTCAGTTACTAATTTAACGCAACGTTCTACTGCTTGTGAATGGCATGGAAAGTTAAACATATTACTATTGGTTGGAACGTCTAGAATCATAGACTTGAGTTGATCATCAGAATGAGATACTGTAAGTGGTGGATCTGTAATGGAATCTGATTGCCATTCAATTAAATTTATGTAATCGTCTGCTTCGAAGTTTAACTTGGGAATTTTGAACTCTCGAATATTCTTTTCGACTTTATTTTTTTTGGTCTTAATTTTAAATTTTTCTGAAGCTCAATTCTCTGACGTGTTTTCTATCATCAGCTAACATTGCCAAAATAATATTTTCTGGATGGACATAATAAGCATTTCTTATCTACAACAATTTTTATATCCTCAGGCTAAAATCTCGATTTATTTAAAATATGGTAAAAATTAGGAATTCCCTTACCGACATGATGACTGACTTTTAATTTTAAACCACACATATGAGTGTACCTTCACAACATACTCTGTTAATATTTTCAAGTTATGGGTTGGATCTTCTGTTGAAACATATAACCTTAAAATTATATTTGTCGTGGTCAACCATCTGGAATGATTCAATTTTCCTGGATTTTTTTGTGACAAGCTTAATGGAATATATTTATTTGATATACCTGTGCGCATTTCGTAAATGTATCGTTGAACAGTGATAAGATCCTCTAGGACAATATCTGGCAAAGTTACTTATATCTTTTCAAAGGCAATTTTTCACAAGATTCAAACATTTTTCCAATTTTTCCGTTGTATCCTTTTGGTCCTGTGGTTTTTCCTTCTAAATGTTGCAACAAATGACGTAAAGGTAGCTCGTTAGCTCATTTGTATGTAATAAACAAATAAACCAATGCACAGGACATCCTAAAAAGAGCTCGATATGTCGAATGACTCCATTTTTCAAACATGTATTTACCACTGTACCATCACAACCAACCACTTGCATCTTAGAAAAATCTATATTTTTCTCCAAAAAAGTTAAAATATTTGTTTTAATATTTTGATAAGAGTCAGTTGTAGGAGTGACACGTCCCATATATTTTGATCCTGGTTCTTGTATTAGAACGATATGTTCTTCTGTTACCGTCTTTCTAGAAATCCTTTCTCTTTCTTTAATCATTACTAAAGTTTAATCCTTTCGCTCATCGAAGTATATTCCATATTCTGGTAAAGAGGTAGTTTCCTCATTTTTCCTTTTCAGGTAGCTGCGAGTCTTTGTCCTTTCTCTTCTAAGTTTACTACGATCAACTATGTTTGAAGAATCATCCTTGGAAATTTTTCCCATATCTTTCAAAGCAGCATTTAATAGAATTGCTGCTGATCTATCTGAAACGCCAGTTCTGTCACAAGCCTGAGCTACATTTGAAAGTTTAGTCCTCGTTTGTGAAGTTGAAGAAGAATTATTATCAATGACTGTGTTTATAGTGGCATTAGAATTCTGAAGCAAATTTAAACTTAAAGTAGCTCCCGTAGTAGAGGGCGAGAGATTTTGGATTGTTTTCCTTTACAATCTTTGAGCTAAACGTTTTGGCTCTCTGCTTCCCTTTCTTTGCGCTGCAACCTTTTTTTCAAGCATTCTGCTGGTTTTAATGCCAACATTTCCAATGACCATTTTTCGAAATGTCCTTTGATCTGTTAAAAAAGCTCTTTCAGCAATAGGTACTTTAATTTTGAAAGTACAACTGGGAAAGTTTTTACATTTACATATGCTAATATCAAATAGATTTTTTTTTCTGCTGATTCCCTGAAGGACACAACCTTTCGAGAAATATAGTTTGACTGTATTTTTTAATAGTTTCTTAATATTTCTATATGCTTTATGGTATTTTTTCAGCATATATATTATTTGTTGGTTTATTACAGTTGGAATCGAACTTTTCCCCCATAATCCTTTGAGCTCTTTAATTAAAATTGAACATCCATCAGCCACATACTAACATCTCTTTTACAATCTTTCTGTATGTAAAGATAATACTTCATAAATATGCATATGTTGGAAGGTTGTTAGGCTTCATTATTTCAGCCATTACAAACACGGGACATACATCTACTGATCGTGTCCTAGGCATTTCGACTAATTCCCAGAACCGTGTATCCTTAACAAACAAAACAAACCAAACCCAAAGAAAACTGAACTTAAAGATTAAAATTTCTATATAAAAAATATCTAAAATAAGTAAAAATAAGCAGGGGGGGAGGGGAACTCAATATGCAGCCATCTCCTCGTGCTAAGTTCTGGGTTGTTTTAATAATTAAAAAAAAAGCGAAGAGCTGCAAGGGGAAGCGCTCGTGTAAACGCGTGGTCGCAATGAGGAGTCTATTGAGAGGAGTGGAGACGCGCGTGATGGCGCTCTAGAAAAAGGGGAAATTTTTTATTTTCCGGGATAATGTTAAGTGTAAAACCTTTTTTTTTACACGCAGGGAAGTTCATTTCATCCACCCATGACTTTAAATAAGATGTATTAATTTTTTTTAAATGCGTTATTATTATTTTTGTGAAAAAATTGCCAAAATTTTGAAATTTCAAAGTGATTTGGGCACCTGAAGATATTAATTGATTTAGCTCATATTTTGTACTGTTAATAAGCATGGTAGTCCCCAACTATTCCCACCATAGGCGTTTTCAATTTCCGAAATTCGTGTTTTTCGCTCCACCCTAGTGTACATACGTATCTAGATGCATCTAGATAGCTACGTATCTAGATACATCTACATACCTATAAACAACTATGTAATGAATTAATTGTTTTTAATGATCATATAATTTGACGAAACAATTTATACTTTATATTGTTAATTTAAATCATCAAGTTTACCAAGAGTCGTAAATGTACAATAGGGGAAACAATTACTACACGATCATCTAAATACGTCAATTTTTTAAATATATACGAGTTATTAAAACATAACAGTGAAATGTTGCAAATGTGCAGTAGTTATTTTGTCATTAGTATATATTCTTACTGATATCATGGTGTAAAGTTTTTTAACCATGGAAAAAAGTCCCAAGCCGAAACACAGTTACCAAAGACGTTAGTCAAGTTTTGTAGCTTTATCTGAATCAAACCATCCCACTTATTTCGATTAACCCTATGTCGCACTAATGTTCATAATTTCAAGGAAAAGAAAGATTTAAGGAATGCTAAGAACGTATTTGTCTGCTTTCTGATTAAAAAAAAAGTATTTGTAAACAACTCTAATTCTTCCAGCGTCATTTTGAAAATTTGGAGTTTAGCAAAATTGGCATTATTTCGTATCTAATTTAACTATGAATATGTAGTCGTGATGCATGAAGTCACATATTAAATATTTTCGCTTTTTTCTGTCCATTGAACACCATTATACTATTCCAGAAGTCTATATCCCTTACTTTCGATCAATAAACATCATTATTTGAGCAAAGTTGAGTTTCTCCAGTGCGACGTTAATTTACTACCTACCTACCAACTTTCAACAAAGTTGTTTTGCTCCTGTGAGACCTGAATTAACTACTCACCTACTTACTATCTACTTACCTACGATCTGTGAATAAAATTTCCACATACGACGGTTGAATTGCGGAGTATGCAATTCATGAAAAAGTGGTTCAATATTTTCTCGGCTACTTTTATTGGCAATGAATATAAATTATAATCCATAGAATTGATTTGTTAACCAACTGTATTCAGCCTAATTAATTATTAATCACATAATAATCACCTCTTGCAAAAATATTTACAAAGCTAATTTCATCTTCGGAGGAATATTTTTATACTTACGTAGATTCTAACTTTGAACATTCTCACATATTTCATCCTTCTTAGTCTATTCACTAATGCATGCATTTGGAACAACTAATATCTTCTCATGCAAGTGGTTAAATGGAACGTTAATTCCCATCGGTGTTCATCCTCGTGGACCCATTTATCCTGTCACTTTCTATCAATACCGACAACTTGAAACTAGACATACACAATACTTCTTTATAAGCGACTATCGAAGGAAAACTACGAACAATGCATTTCATTGTTGGATAACAATAGCTTTAGAAGTGAGACCTGAATCGTTACGAAACTTAAGTCCTTTCAATTAAGCCACCATAGAACAGCGCGACAGGACGAGGGATGCCCAGAGGTGCTCAAGAGGACTCGCGAGGACGGACAAGTGTCACATGTTTCAGAGTCGAAGACTTGAAGTTCGTTAATGAGGCACGTGAGATTTCGTCGCCTGGCAAGGATGGATGCTGTACATGCAACCACTACATTGACAATTATTTCGATTGAACGGCTTAGGTACTTAATAAGTATTGTCGTATGCCCTTATGAAACTGGTTTGTTGGGGGCTTTTGCTTTCCATTCGTGTTAAATCAGACTGGTGCTTTCCATTATTCCTTATTCTGGGTTGACAATGCCTTCTTCACAATCCTGGTGATTGTCTTGGCAAGGCGAATTAGTTAAATTTACTAGACTTTAGCAGAACTGACTAGATCTTGATAGATAAGATATATTCCTTTATTTGAAAAAAAGACTTGGTCTTTATGTAGTCATCCTCACAACGTAAGAAAAATCTTGATGACGAGATATATGCAGCCAAACTAATTCAATTCTGGTGGGTATAAAAAAGAGAAAATATTGTCGATTTAAAAAGGAAACAGGTCAAAAGGCATGTTTAGAAAACGAAGTGGAAAATTTTCTACTTGCAATAACCCTCTTAGTTGTAGCCTAGTTGGTGTCTCGTCATTAGCAAATTTCTATGAACGAGATATCTCGTCAATAAAAGAAAACTGACCAGATCTTGATCACGTCATCATAAAAAATTCGCCAAAATCTTGATCACAGCAAATCTAGACATTAACAAAATTGGTCAGATCTTGAAGGACGATATATCTCGTTGCAATCACTTCGAGGGTTGAGAGAACTTAACTAACTAACGAACACCAACACACACTATCGTGCCGAGTGTCGTGAGACACTGTACCAGTTTAAATAAGTGTGATTGGATGAATAGAGCATGCCACCAAGGTGACATGTCTATCCATAATGTTAGAGCACATTACATATATACATCCTTACATCTATACAGAATACATTAAATCATTATACTAGGTTACATTATAAATATATATATATATATATATATATATATATATATATATATATATATATATATATATATATATATATATATATATATATATATATATATATACATCATGCAAGGTGAAAAAAAAAAGTTCGTTTTTCTTAGTCTCAGGATAATCAAGTACTGATGATTTTCAATGAATCTCACCAGGTTAATAATTTTAACCCTCGATCCCTTGTTACATGCAATGTTCCTGAGCCATGCAATTTTAAGCTTGTCGACAGGTGTTCTCATATGTCATGACTGGAAAGGGGCAAACTGTGATGTAATGTAGAGGTGTGCCAATTTCACCACAGGAGCAGTTTTTGGATTTGATTTTCTTAAACCTCGTTAGGTAGAATGGGAATGGGCCTTGCGCTATGAAGAAGAGTGTCTCTTCCTTGGTCCAACTTGCAGATTGTAGTGACGCTTTTGGTAACACATCATGCAACGTCCTGCCTGTTTCCCATTCGTCCCATTCATTCTGCCACGCATCAAGTAGCCAGCTAGTGGTTTTCTTTCTGTAATGACTCTTGGGCCATTTCACCCCTCATATATGCATTCCATTAATGTTGCCTTTTTTTTGCTAATCTATCTGTTCCTTTGTTTCCGTCGTGACCCGCATGGACTTTTATCCATCCTAAGCAAATTTCGTTGTTTTGTATAGTAAGAGTTGTATTTCTCGTGCCATTGAACAAGACGTCTTGGGGTTTTTAAGTGTCAAGAGACCAGCTCGACTGTCTGACCAGATCTTGACATTTTTGTCTCTGCTGCTTTTATGGCTAAAATAATTCCATAAAGCTTCACCTGGAAAATGGATTATTGTCCTGCATTCTAGTGGACCATTGTTGAGTTATGCGCCCTTCTTGAATAGAGCAGAATGCTTCTCACACTTTTCTCAATTTTGGAACCATCGGTGAAGTAACTTATGCCGGAATGAAGAACTCACACTACTGGATTCATTATGTCATTCGAAAGGGTTTTAGTTTGATGTATAGACCAGCCTATCGCTCTTTACTCGTAGTCATCTTTGTCATAATTTGTATCTCCAAGCTTTGTACTTATTCTATAATTCTCAGTTTGACGCACACCTCTTCTTTTTGAAGTGAAAGATGTAGTGGTGCAATTCCCGCAATTGTTTGTCGGATCTTTCCCTTAAGGGACTGATCCCGGACCGTCGTCAATAGCCCGTTGTGTTGCTCTAGTACTACGTTAACTAAAAATTACCCGCAATTGTTTGAAGTGCCATAGTGAGTGCTGTTCTGTAACTTCTTGTAATTGAAATTAGAAATTTTCTTTGTATCCTATTTAACTTTCTTATAGTACGTTGAGTTGGGTTGAGACACCAGACCACGGCATGGACTTTAGTCCATGACTAAATATTCTTTCAGTCACTGTTTTGTACAGCAGCTTTCGAAATTTATGCCTTAATCCCCATCTCGTTCCAGCTATTCTTTGTTGCATTTAAAATTGAAACTAGACTTTGTGTCCTATAGTTTCTACATGAGCCGCCCAATATAGCTTATCGTCTAGTATAAGTCCTAGGTACTTTTTTAATGAACTAGTTCGTTTTATTCTTCTTTTATTCCAGTAGATGGAAGGTCCTCTCGAGAGATTACTAAGGAGGAGGTATTTAGTTTTTTTTCGGACACGTTCAAACCTTGCTGATATGTCAAGGTTTTTAACAGATCTAGTGCATTTGTGGCTAGCTCACCTAATTTGGGCTCTGATTTTGCCGGGATTACAATGGCAAAGTCTTTAGCAAATGCTTGAATTTCGATTTCTTCAGGCCATGGTAGATCCAATGCTTCATCGGCCACGATATTCCACAGTAATGGTACGCTGCACGATTCCTGTGGACAACCTTTTCCTTGTATCTTCATTGCCGGACCCTCGCTTGTCATCAGCATGACTTTTCTATCCTCGAGGATATTAGGAAGAGTATTTTCAATATTGGAAGGGCATTTAGATTTCGCTAGTCTGTTTTTGATGACATTGTAGTTAAGATTGTCGAATGCCCCCTCAATATCAACTGACACCGCAGCAACGTGCAGTTTTTCTTTTTCTCTTCATTAGTTTTGTTTAGCAAGGTTTCTAGAGCACTGTCAACACATCAGCACTCCTTGAAACCAAATCGGAAAGCATGCATTTCTTTGTTTTCAACTTGATGACAAGTTAATCTTTGCACAAGCAATCTCTCCAAAGCTTTTCCAAGAGTTGGTAGAAGGGAAATTGGTCGATATGATTTTACTTAAATCGTGTTTTCTTAATGCCCTGTGGAAAATAATAATAATTCCGATTGTTAGGAACTTATAAAAGGTTGCAAGATTTAGACATTTATTGAAGAAAGCAAATGAAAGTTCTGGAAATTTGTTATTGATTATTTGCAACACCAGATTATCTATATCATCATATAAAGGTGCTTTGCCTTTCGGAAGATAGTTTACAGTTCTATTGACCTTATCTTTGGAGAAGTCTGGGTCCCTTGGCGTATTAGTAAATTCTTCAACCACAAGTGAAATGGCACTCCAGACCATAACTTCTTGTTGAGGGCCCAAGCGGCGTGCAATAGTGAAAGCAGGATCGGCACGCTGCCCTGGGCGTCTCCACACACGTCTTCGATGATCATCAGGACACAGTGGGAAGCGGGATTCATTGCTAAAGACTATACGTCCCCAGTCAGCATCATTCCAGCCTGATCGAGCCAAGCACCACTGTAATCTGGCTCGACAGTGTGCAGCCGTGAGTGGCAGGTGGCGTAACGGTCGGTACGAGCGTTGATTTCGATCTCTCAGCCGTCTGTGAATGGTCATGGTGGACACTCGTGTGTGGGTCGCACGACTGATGATTGATAGCGATGAATCAAACGCTGTGACAGCTGATCTGACAATCACTCTCTCGTCGCGATCTGTTGTGGCTCTACGTCGACCGCTACCATCATGACGGTGAAATCTGCCATTGTCCACCCACTTGCCAGCATTTTCTAATCGCCGCATCGCTTCGACTCTTTTCACGAGCGATTCTCCGATTTGCCCAACCTGCCTCTTTCAATCCAATGATACGACCTCTTTCAAACTCTGAAAGTTGCTCGTAATGAGCTCGAATCCTGCGGCGAGGCAATTTTTCAGTCGTTCAAAGGTATCCTAAATCGCAATGCAGCAGAAATTTTTAACAACAGTTTAAGAACAACTCCTTAGATACATCTGCTGGATGCACAGTTCCGATGCGCTGGAGATCGCACTATTAATTCATTGGACACCAAATTTTAATCATTTGCATGTTTGGTCAAAACATTTTGGCATATGAAATTTTTAATCAGATCGTATGCAATCGGATGATTCCTTCTTGGTGCTTCGATTTTTTTGTTATATATATATATATATATATATATATATATATATACCATGTGCGCATAAGTTTCTTAATTTTCTGTAGTCTATGGATGGCAGTTTAATAATGCATTTGATTACATTTAATACTTACAACTCATCATATGGCATCCCTTTATAGAGCTGTTCATGTATTTATAAAAAAAATAATGAAATATATGAAAGGCTTTCTCTGTCAACCTACACGTTGCTATAGCCCAGAACATGAAATTACAGATTCGCATCCGGATAGTTCTGAGAGTATTTCAAATGAATTTCATCATGAAGGTTTCCCTACCTATCAGTTATGCAATATAGAACCTGGTTATCTTGCTTGTCTTTTGATATCCAAGAAGGATACTGTGAGGATATGAGGTTCTCCGGCCACACAAGGAAGAACTCGTGTTGGGGGAACGAGACATCTTCTAGGGACGTTGGCTGGTGTGTCTTTAAAAGGTCACCCGGGTCAGGATGAGAAAAAGAGGAGAGGAAAAAGGAAGAAGGGATTCGACCCACGGAGACCGGAGGAAACGGACGTGAGGGACTCTCGGTTGCTGTCTTAAACTATCTCTTATCTTATAAGGTATTCACCTATATAACCCATAATGTTCAAATAAAAATATATGATATATATATATATATATATATATATATATATATATATATATATATATATATATATATATGAAGTCTTGCCCTCTCCAGTAGATGAAACGAACCACAGTCACACTTACCAGATATATAGAGGTAGAGAAAGGGTTGTTGGAGGTGTGATAGATACTTATTTAATTCTCTGAGAATTTTTCAAGGATGTGTGATCTTACGGGTTTGGTCCGGTGCACTTGTCTATACCAGACACATCTTTCTAGTCTAGATGGGACCAGAAACAATATCTGGGTTTAAAATTCCATTGGATTCTAAATATCTTTCGTGTAACTTTAACAGTGTTATGCTACTACATAGCTCACAAAAAGCATTTTTGAACTAAGTGTAGGCAGGTATTTTATTTAACGTCTTACAGGAGCATCAAAAAGGACTACTAACAACGGGTCCGGTTTCAATCCCCCAAGGAAAGGATTCGACAACAACAACACATAATTCTGAACCACGGTCAGCTGACGAGGCACCACTTGAGTTGGCACCTCACTCTTCAAACTTCCACACCGGACCAACGTGAGGACATTTGAGGCAACAACATATATTTAGCGTGTACCAGCCTGCTATGTACTCGACTATGTTTGCTTGGATTTCAACTCGCCACCCTCCGATTGCTAATCCGTTACTCTTCCAACCTAGCCGTGTATTACCTTCATTTACTTTAGTAGAAAGTATGAGAAAATTGTAAGCTCTCTGATTCGTTGGTTTGACACCGTGATCAATGACGTTGCTCACTCGTATTCGTAAGAAGTATCAATATTTACGTGCAATGGCAAGTCTCGTGCTCAGTCCATCCCTTCATGATTGATCAGTGGAGATTTTGTAAATTATTCTCCATTAACTGTTCTGTACACCTTATACCATATAGACAATGTTTATATTCAAGATTACTATGAACATTCTTTTAGTTCGAAAACATGGTATGTATTTACATTTCTGTACCTCAGAGTAAAAGTATCTTAACTGCAAATTTTTCACTTGTAAGGTTTTCATCGTAGTGGCATTTAAATTATGGTAAGCAATGGGTTGTCACAAAAAATCAATTTTCGAATTTCTACCGGGGCACCCTTCTAAAAGTTGCCAATGGGCTAGAAAATGTGATTGGCAAAGTTTTAGCTCATTCTAATAATATAAACCCGTGCCTCATTAAGGTTAAAGTTAAGAAAAACAGCGATTTTTAGCAAAAAATCGTAGTTTTTACTCTTTAAAATTGAAACTATTCGTCCTAGAAACCTGGTTCTTGTTTTATTTCATAGGAAGTTTTATTGACTTGAAGTTCTATAACACATCTACTTTTTTTTTGCTAAAACTAATAGAATGGTATTTAGCATTTTTCAGGTAAGATCGTAGTGGATATCCTCAAAAGTGATTTTTTATGCAAAGCCCTAAAATCATTACAATATTCAATTACATCTGCTTTCCAGGTATTGTTTTTGTAGTTTTCATTTTGTGCATTAAAAAGGCTTTTGTTAGAGGTATTTTCAAAAATAAATCCAACAACATTCAAATTCAAAATGAAGGAATTAGGGGTAAAGAAGAGGAAGCAAGGAGTAAAAATGACAACAAATTGTGTTTGAATGTATTTACTAATTATATTGTTGAATTATACATCGTTACATTATTATTATTTAAATATACAAATTAGGTGGTAATTACAAATTAAGGTGGTAATGTCTTAGATATTGTAGCTTTTAAAAGAGTCTTGAAAAATGTGCCTACATTCAGATACAACTTGTTTAAGTACTTCAGATACAACGTGAGTGGTATTTAGTATTTTTCAGACATTAGGTCATGACCTACAGAATTTAATTCTAGGTAGAAGTGTCGTACGACCCCGCAACTGATCTCATGAAAAATAGATTTAGAAATTCCGATTTACAGAGAACTGTTATGCACTGGGATGGTAATGGTAATTTTAGTTAACGAGCAACACAACGGGCTATTGACGACGGTCCGGGATCAGTCCCTTAAGGGAAAGATCCGAAGACAACACCTCGTAATTTTGAACCACGGTCAGATGACGAATCAACACCTGAGCTGGCACCCCACTCTCCAAAATTCCACGCCAACCCAACGTGAGGACTTTCGGCCACGACAGATTTAAGGTGCACCAGCCGCCTCTACACCATACGCTTACAAACATCCATGCCCGGACCCGGATTCGAACCAGGAACCTTCCTATCTAGAGGCTAACACCTGAACCACTATACCGGTTGGTTGGTGCACTGGGATGGGAAATTGCTTACAGATTTGTTGAGTGAAGAAAATGTGGAGCGGATTACGATTTTGATTACATGTGGCGATGTAGAACAGTTGATAGGTGTTCCAATCCTTGAAAATAGTACTAGATTAATTCAGGCAAAAGCTGTATTATCAACAGTTGAGTATTGGGGGACAGTAGGGAAAATTCAGGCATTGTGTTTTGATATAACGGCAGTAAATACTGGTCGTCTTAGGGGAACCTGCGTTTTGCTAGAGCAGTTATTAGAGAAAAACTTTCTGAATTTAGCATGTCGCCACCATGTTTTAGAAGTTTCTTCAAATCAGTTTTTAATTGCAAAATAGGCACATCCACTGGTCCTCAGCCATATATTTTTCGAAAATTCCAGACTGGGTGGTCTAAGCTAGACAAGAAGAAATACAAATGGGTATAGAAGAGGGAAATATTAGAAATAAAAGAAGTTATCCAGACCAAATTTCAAGTTTTCTTTTTTAACAATTAAAAGACCGACAGCCCATGGATGATTATAAAGAATTCATTCAACTTTTCTTAATTCATTTAGGGCGTCTTCCTCAAAAAGACATTACTTTTAGAGTACCTGGTGCTATTCATCACGCCAGATGGATGGCAATTGCCATTTATTCTCTTAAAATGCATATTATCAGGAATAAATTTTCGTTAACTGATTTAGAGAGAAAACGGTATTGAAGATATTTGTTTATTTATAATCAACATTTATGTAAAAGCATGGTTCAATGCCCAAAAACCCACTTTGGTCCCCAACCTAGAACTACAATTATTAGAAACTTTAGTTAGATACAGGAAAATTGAAAAAGAGGTTGTAGATAAGACCCTTTCTAAAATAATAAACCATCTGTGGTATCTGAACTCGGAGCAAGTTGCATTTTCATTTTTCGATGATACTTTGGGGGAAAATGCCAAAACAAGCATGGTTGAAAAAATAAGGTCCGAAGTAAAAAATTATGAAGATGATTGTGATGATAGGGATGTAAAACCAAAACTCAATCTCCCACAAGTTGTTCAATTACTGGACAAAGAAGTTAATTATTTTGTTTCTGCTTGAATTCTAAATTTTTTTAAGAGATTTGAAATCGATAGAAATTTTTTAAATACTGATCCCGATATATGGTGTGAAAATCAACATTATTTAAAAGCTAAAAAAATAGTAAACGGTTTAAGATTGTTAATGATACTGCTGAGAGAGGAAAAAAATTAATTAAAGACTTTAATTCCTCTTTGACGAAAGACGAAGAATAACGACAGTACCTTTTACAAGTAGTATTTAAATGTAGACAAATTTTTCCGAACTCTTCAAAAGCTACAATATCTAAGACATTACCACCTTAATTTGTAATTACCACTTAATTTGTATATATAAATAATAATAATATAATGATGTATAATTCAACTATATACGTAATAAAATACATTTAAACACCATTTGTTGTCATTTTTACTCCTTGCTTCCTCTTCTTTACCCTTAATTCCTTGATTTTGAATTTGAATGTTGTTGAATTTACTTCTGAAAATACCTCTAACAAAAGCCTTTTTAATGTAGAAAATGAAAATCACAAAAGCAAAATCTGGAAAGCAGATGTAATTGAATATTATAATGTTTTTAATGGCTTTGCATAAAAATTCACTTTTGAGGATATCCACTACGACCTTACCTATATAATGCTAAATACCATTCTATCAGTTTTTGCAAAAAAAGTGGATGATATCCAACTTCAAGTCAGTAAAATCTTCTATGAAATTAGATAAGAACCAGGTTTCTGGGACTAATATTTTCGATTTTAAAGAGTAAAAACTACGATTTTTTGCTAAAAATCGCTGCTTTTCTTAACTTTAACCTTAATGAGGCACGGGTTAATATTATCAGGTTGAGCTGAAACTTTGGCAATCACAGTTTCTAGTCTATTGGCAAATTTTAGGGGGGTGCCATGGAAGATTGGGCGGAAAAAAATTTTTCCCTATATACCTTGAGACCCCCCTAGTAAACAACCATTTATTTGCCTTCAAAGCATCTTACTTAATGTAAAGAAAGAGATCTATAAAAAACTTTTAATCTGCGTAATGTAAAAATTTCCAACTGTCAGTTACGATAGTTTATCCCTGAAGAAGATAATTATAATTACATCACAGAGTTCCCAGGCATTTAATATTTTTTGAAGTTTATCTTCCGAAGAAAGCGAACTTACGAGCAAAATGTAACGGGGAAAAACTAAAAGAAAGCAATTTTTACTGAGAGCAGTGAGGCGCTTCCCCACCCCCACGAGACTCGGCATTGTACGTATATATTGATAGTTCTCACGCATGCGCACGAAGCTTGGTTGACGTAATAGATAATGGTGAGAAACTAGATAATCAGCGGGCTTAAAACTTCACAGTCAGACATTGCTTAGCAGAACATTTGACCTTGATGAAATTGTTTTCACAACAATAAAAAATGCAGATAGATCTTTATCTTCTGAAAGTATAAATATAATATATTAGATTAAAAAATCTCTTAATATATTAGAGCAAAAAATAAAAAGTAGTAGGGAGTACGGAGGTGAGAAAAAGTCCCTGAAAGTAGTTAGTTTAAGGCCCTATGCACACATCCTGTTTTTCAACGTCCGATGCCGCTGCCGCAACGCAAGTGCGGTCTGAGATACATTAGATCCAATGGAGTAGTGCACACATTCATCCGGCGACGCTGCTGCGCCGCACGTCTAACTTGAGTGCAATTTGTACCGCAGTTCCCCAATGCTTCGCAGCTCGCTACACACGCTTCTCCTGTCTGAAGTACTTTGTTTTCAGAAATAAATGGACTATAAATACTAATTAAAAAATGGTTGCATTCAGTAACTTCAATATTTTTTGTTTCAAAATATACTTTTTTTTACACCATGTAAGTGAAATAAACACGTTTTCTTCGATAGAATATTTATCGCAAATGGCGAGAAATGAGTACTTGCGTCATTTCACGGTTACGTGTGCATAATTGGGCTTCTGTGCCGCAGCGGCGCCGCACGTTGAAAAATTGTTATTTGTGCACCGGGCTTTCCTGAGAGCAGTGAGGTCTTCATGAGACTCTACAAAGCACGGAAATATTCATCCTTCTCACGCATGCGCACTATGATTGAGTGACATCTTAGATGACGGTGATAAACCAACGGATCAACGGGCTTAAAATTTTCACACAGCTTCTACTGGTGTAAAGGTAGGTTATATGCAACCCGGCCTTAAGATGCACTATCGGGAAATGAATTTATAATGTTGTTGATTTTATGGTATTAATATTGAATGGTTGCATACTGCAAAGTTATGTCAAATACTATAACACAATTCTGTGTACAGGCGTAATTTAATACACATATAGATTTTAAGGTTTATTAAATACAAATTCTGAGCCATCAGGAATAGATAATGTTTGTATAGATTACTAGGGGGCTCCGCCTCCTGCTCGACTACACTCGCCAACTCCCGAGGATTGCGAAATAAAGCAACACTCCTTTAGCAGATCTCATTTCGTTTGTTTCGCGAACCAACTTTTCTCAGAAACAAATTCGTGCGACTGCGAAACTATCTTAATAATTCGTATAATAGGGATTTTACTTTCCGGTCCAAGACATCAAAGCGAGGGCTTCGCTACCTGCTAGCTGACGCTCGCAAACCACCGGTTAACCGGTTATTGTTACGCAATCCCATTTGGTTTGCGAAGCAAACTCCTTTGTAAGTGATTACTCCTTTTGAAAGTGATTTCGCTTTCTTCTTAATTTAACACTTAATGCACCTAAAACTAATAGCCGCATAAGTAAAAAACCTTTTCCATCTTGTTCCCTGTACAATTTTGTATAAACCATGTTAATCTCGTAATTTTCTGATCTGTACTTTCTCGGAAATTCGTCTGTGAATAGAGCAAAAAATGCGAACCTTTTGGACTTCTGCTACATGACGTCCCATCGAGTTGGCAACGGCCAAATTAAAAAAAAAAACGTTGCTATGGAAATTGTTGCTACGATAAGTTTTATATGTGCCAAACCTGTTAGCTAGAAATGCAATCTTACGTTTCACCGTTACCTATGCGCAATCAACAAATTGTACACTGTCTTGAAATTATACTTTTTACAGCGTCGAATTTATTTATGAACGAATTTTAAAAATAATTGTACCAACAAAAGAGTGAATTCTAAGCTTTCACGTGGTACTTTCAAATTTTAAATCTAAAAGTATTAAGGCATCATAGTACCCTAAAAATGACAAAAATATAGAAAAAAAAATGTTTTACATATTTCTATGGCTCATACAGTGAGACAACTATACTCAAAATTTTAGACCTGAACTCAATTTAGTTTTTGTGGTATTTGAAGTTTCTGAGCGATGTCAGGCTCAAATTTTACAACTTTCGTGACGGATTAGTTTCCGAATATAATTGTGGTACGTTGACACACTTCAGACCTTTCATCTCCCAATTTAGTTTGACATCAAAACACTTTTCTTTGTTCACTGACTATAGAAGAACCTATTTTCGAAACACAACAATGTCTGTAAAACATAAAATTGCACAAACTTGGAAAACTGATATGAAAAAAAATTGGAAGGTATTGTGTATAAAGTTGGTTATTTCTAAGTTAGTTAAGATAATTTTGAATCACGGCATTGTGTTTTAAAACTTTTTTTGAGAATATTTAATATAAACAGCTAAATTGTCTGTTTTTTGTCGCGGTAACCATATTTTCAATTATATGATAAACAACAATATTTTGGATAAAAGAAAAACTTATTGTGATCATACTGAATTAAAATTTTGCTTAAGTATACGTAAGAAATTGAAATATAACATATTAAGGGGACACGGTACCCTTTAGACAATTTTTTTTATTTTCAAATGTGTAGCAAAATGTTTTAGTATAATATATGGGCATGTCCATCAAATGTATATTTCAGGGGAAAAAATTCAATTTTACTCAAACAATAATTCAAAAATTTAATTTTTTTGAAAAAAATTCAAAATTTTAAAATTCATACTACTTTTTTCAATTTTATCTTTTTTAAATTTTTTTTCCATATTTCTACATATTAAACTATTTTCCACATTTCTGTGGATGGGTTTGCTTGTATTCTGGTTATTTATTCGTCTAGAATTTTTTTTCTAAGCAATACTGGTGAAAACTGTAAAAAAACAGAAAATATAGTTTGTCAATTAAAAAAAAAAAAACTTTTCATTCAAATATTTTCCCCATCCACAGAATTGTCAAACATGCTATTATAAACAACAACAAAAATTTTCAAACCTCTAACTTAAATTTTAAAAAAGCCTTATTATTTTGAGTACTTGATAGTCATCAAAAACAGAAAGCTGAGAAAAAGCCCTTTAAAGTTTTAAATGGTAGTGAAATATGTGAAATAGATAATGTATGATGTTAATTGAAGTAAATATCATTTTTCAAGCTATAGTATGCAATTTAGAATCAAAATAGATAATCTAAATCATTATATATACCTTAAAAAAAATATAAACATTGAGAGCTAAAACATATGCTTCACTGGTGTTTTCGTGTTTACGAATTGTGAATTTGTTTATTTTAAGGAAATTAGATGAGCATTATAAACTTAACTTTACGTTTTATCAAAAATGTAAATAATTAATTTAAAATGCCCCAGTCTGATAAGTTGGGCCTTCTCTTTTCAGTAACGAGGCATTTTGTCTCTTTTTTGCCAACGCAATTTTTTTTCTTGCTGCGGCATGCACAGCAAGATTCTTTCTCTTTCTGTGATACACCCGGCGATAATCACACATAACAGCCAAAGCTCTGGACTGTTTGTTCATCATGATTCCACTTTCTTTTTGTAAATAATCAATTGATTGCAGTGTGCCAACATTAAATTCGGAAACTGCTTCGCACACTGCAATGGTCACTCTGCGAAAAGTGGCAGAAATTTCTTTTGAACATTTGTTCCAAATTACACTGTGCAGACTTTCATTTGAGTTCTGCGTAATGCATCTGACACAGCGTTCCAACAAATCACTGGAAGCCAGTCTTTGGTATATAGGCATGATTTTTTCAAGGTGATGCTCATTTACAGGAGTCTTAACTTTTTGCAGATGAGATCCTGGTGCAATACCTTGAGCTAATGCTCGTTGGTAAAAACACCAAGAATCATCCCCAACAGGACATTTTGAATGCTGCGGTTTCTTGTCCGTGGAAATGCTGTGGTATAACGTGGCATAAATAGCCGATTTCATGCCCTCCACGTCACCTTTATGAGAGCGAATGGCATTTTGATAGTATCTCGTCAGTTTTTTAATGGTTTCTTCCTTTAAACTGCCACGAGATTTTCCTCCTAAGGTGACACCTTTAGCCCGCCACTCTTTTACCGCCTTCCTCAATGCTGTACCCAATCGTTTACTGACGTGGTTGATACATTCTTCTTTTTTTATTTGGGTGTCAGGACCATAGACTGCCATTGCATTCAAATGCTGATGAGTCTTGGCATCTCCATCTGACAGCAAAGTTGTATAACGAAAGCCAATGCTTTCAGACCTTCGCCACAACTTCAAAGCTGCCTCTTGTTCCATAGAATTTGAAGATCCCAGATGATTGATATTGCATTCTGGTCTATGGCCCTCGTACCACACACTGAATTCCGCAGAACTTGCCTGCAGATCCCTTTTGGCAAACTCGCATTCGATGCAGCGTTTCGACATCACTTCGAAGTCCACGACAAACCCCGTCATGATGTCGATTACACAACCTACACCGATTTGCGAAGTGTGCCCTCGGGTCAACCACGTGCCATCAAAAGTAACATCGATGTTTGTCATGTCACTCACATCATCATATGTCTTTTTAATGATGGCTCTTGTGTCGTTCAAACTTTTGTTGGTAGAATTCACCAACGACAAGTAAAGCTTCTTTTTATAAATGTTAAAGGTTCGACTCGAGGGCAGATCCATGTTCATTAGCATGCAAAATCTCTGTAGGGCCAAATATCCTTTCCCGACACTCAGAAAGGAATGCACGACGCGCATGTTTACATCAAAAGATTGTGAAGTCGTTTCTTTTTGATCAATTACTTTTGATGAAAATGCGCTAGATTGCATCGCATCACAATTGGTACACAAAATATTTATTTTGTGAGAAAAACCAAATTGTCTACCTACTATCAGAGATACTGATGCAGATTTGCAAGAACTGCACAACAAGCCTTTCATTAATCCTTTCAAGATTTCCACATCAATAATCAAATAATGAGGAGCTAGATTATCCAAAGCAGATGAATTTCCTGTTTTCACAGATGTTTCCAGTCTTTGAAACTTCATATTCATTGATGTTGTAGAGGTATCAGATGAAGCAAGCAGATTTGTGGAACTGCTTTTACCACACCATCGTTTATCTGACTTCTTCTTATTCAAAATACTACTGCGCTTCATTCGCGGCATTTTTCACAATTTATCACTAAAAAACTTAGTTTAAAATTGCAAAAGACAAGTAAAAATATCTTAGAAAGGAAATAATATAAGTGGCTTTGAAAAAAGCCTTTGTAAATACTTATAAAATTATTTTGAATGCACAAAAATACAAGCGAAAATACGCAGAAAAGCAACAGAGTACGAAAGTAAACATTGAATTACTTCCCTTCACTTCCCATTTAAATATCGAGTCTTTAAAATAAAATTTCTAGAAATAGAGCAAGGCTATGACAGTAGTTTATGTGCTGCTTGGGCACAAGAGCAAATGACGCTCCTCAAATTTTGGGTTTCGGTTTAGTACATCCAAGAGAAAAATATAAATAACTCCTAAAATAATGTTGCTAGAGCTATGAAATTTTGTACGCATATTCAGAAAGGTTGTATATTAAAAACAAAGCAATAAAATTTTTTTCGGTATTTTGGTCAATTTTAGGGTAATGTGTCCCCTTAAAAAATTAGAGCTCTACAAGCACTAAAAAATTTTGTTATATATCTTTAAAAACTTAAAATGCATTTTTCTCAGACTTTTATTTTGGTGATAGTAACTGTTTTCTATTCCCTAAGGCTTTTTTTCTGTTCATGGTAGAGTATTTAAATTTTTCTTATATACTTGTAAATATATATACTTAAATGTTATTTCGTATTTTGTGTCTTAATACTATATATATATTTTTAATGTCAAAGTGTATAGATCTATAATTTTTCAGGGTTTTTCAGTGTTCTGGCATAAAAATCTTATTGAAGTCCATCAAGGAAAAAGATTTTATAAATACTAGCTAGAATTTAATTTTAACTATCCAACAATTATAAAAAAAATCACAAAGAGTAAAAAACATTGAAAATTGACTATTTTATAAGAGTCTAAAAAAACTTAAAAATATGAGGGTTTTTTTTAATTTTAAAAATACGGTTCAACTAACTGACCTTATTTTTTGAAATATGATTATAAACTTACTTTAGAACAAAAATAGCAATTTACACTTTGTTTAATTGTCTCTAAAAATGTGTTCTGAAAAAAGGTACTGTGATGCCTTAAGCTATAAATATAACAGTTTTAATTTTAAATAGGAAATTACGATCTGAAAGATCCGAAATTTGTGTGACCAACTTTTAATTGCATCATCTTAATTTATTAACTAATTTAAAAAATAATGGTACCATAAGATAAATAGTACATTCTAAGGTTTTTAGTGATGCTTTCAAATTTAAAAACTAATAGTATTTAATTGTAGATAAGACAGTTTTAACAAAAGAGTAACAAAAATGTCTGGATTTTTCCCGAATTTCAAAAAAATATTATCAGGAACCAAATTTCAAAAAACTTGGCGTGGTGCAAAAATTCACATTTTGAGGTACTCTAAAAAACTCACAGCTGAAGACTACAACCTTATACATATTTTGCTCACTCACATTAGAAATTTCCCCTTTTCTGACTTTACCAGTAAATGCACCCTAAACTAATAGCCGCATCGGAAGAAAAGTTTTTCATCTTGTTCCCTGAACAATTTTGAACAAACCATGTTACTTTCGTAATTTGCTTAATGCGTGCTTTCTCGTGAAACCATCTAAGAATCGAGCGAAAAAAGCGAGTTTTCAATCCAGCGGCAACAGCAGCGGTAATTTTTTTTAATACTAGGGGGCTCCGCCCCCTGCTTGCTTACGCTCGCCAACCCCCGGAGATTGCTACGCGATCCCATTTGGTTTGCTTCGCAAACCAACACTCCTTTTACATATGGCATTTGGTTTGCCTCGCAAACCAACATTCCTTTCACAGAGTGAAACTATCTGAAGAATTTGTATTATCCTGATTTTACTTTACGGTCCATCACGTCACAGCGAGGGCTTCGCCCACTGCTCGCTTACGCTCGCCGACCCCCGGGGATTGCTACGCAATCCAGTTTGGTTTGCTTCCCAAACCAATACCTCTAACGCAAGTGATTTCACTCTTTTTTGCTTTAACACTTAATGCAACCTAAACTAATAGCCGCATGAGTAAAAAATCTTTTGCATCTTGTTCCCTGTACAATTTTAAGTAAACCTTGTTAATCTTCAAACTTTACGATGTGTACTTTGTACTTTATCGGTAAACCGTCTGAGAACAGAGAGGAAAAGGCGAGCCTTTTTCCTCTCCAAATAAAAAGAAATCGTTTTTATGGCAATTGTTGCTACGATAAATTTGATATCTGGCAAACCCGATAGTCAAAAATACAACCCTCCGCGAATACAAAGCTCCGCAAATTTGCTCCGCGAAATAAAAAATACGAAATTTGTGTCACCAACTTTTGATTGCATCGAATTTATTTATGAACCAATTTTAAAAATAATGGTACCGTAAGAAAGAGTACAGTCTGATATAAACTGCGCTATTTTCAAAATAAAAAACTAATAGTAATACGATATAGATATGACGGTTTTAGTTAACGGTTGTAACAAAAAGTAGCGAATATATCCAATGATTCAGAATTTTGTATGACCCACTAGGGTGGTCACAAGGTATATGGAGAAATTTTTTTTTCGCCCAATCTTAAACGACAGCCCCCTAAAAGTTGCCAATAGGCTAGAAAATGTGATTGGCAAAGTTTCAGCTCAACCTAATAATTTTCACCCGTGCCTCATTGAGGTTAAAATTAAGAAAAACAGCGATTTTTAGCAAAAAATCGTAGTTTTTACTCCTTAAAATCGAAATAATTCGTACTAGAAACCTGTTTCTTGTCTCATTTCAAAGAACATTTTATTGACTTGAAGTTCGATCGGATCCACATTTTTTCTAAAACTGATAGAATGGTATTTAGCATTTTTCAGGTAAAGTCGTAGCGGATATCCTCAAAAGTGAATTTTCATGCAAAGGCCTAAAAACATTATACTATTCAATTACATCTGCTTTCCAGATTTTGCTTTATGTATTTTTCATTTTGTATATTAAAAAGGTCTAAGTTTAGAGGTGTTTTCAAAAGTAAATTCAACATTCAAGAAGAGAAACAAGGAATAAAAATGACAACAAATAGGGTTCAAATGTATTTTATTATTTATATTATTGAATTATACATCATTACATTATTATTATTTAAATATACAAATTAAGTGGTAATTACAAATTAAAGTGGTTATGTCTTGGATATTGTAGTTTTTGAAGAGTCCGGAAAAATTTGCTGAAATTCAGATACAACGTGTAGAAGAAACTGCCGTTGTTCTTCGTCTTTCGTCAAAGAGGAATTGAAGTCTTTAATTAATTTTACTCCTCTCTCTGCAGTGTCAATAACAACCCTTAAACTGTTCACTATTTTTTTAGCTTCTAAATAATGTTGATTTTCACACCATATATCGGGATCAGTATTTAAAAAATCTGTATCGATTTCAAATCTCTTTGAAAAATTTAGAGTTCGAGGAGAAACAAAATAATTAATTTCTTTGTCCAATAAATGAGCACCTTGTTGGAGATTGAGTTTTGATTTTACATCCCTATCATCACAATCATCTTCGTCATTTTCTACTTCGTACCTTAATTTTACAACCATGCTAGTTTTGACATTTTTTCCTAAAGTATCATCGAAAAAAAAAGGCAACTTGCTCCGAGTTGAGGTACCACAGATGGTTTACTATTTTAGACAGTGCCTTGTCTGCAACCTCTTTATCAATTTTCCTGTATTGAACTGAAGATTTTAATAACTGTAGGTCTAGGTTGTGGGTTTGTGGGCATTGAACCATGCTTTTACAAAACTATTGTCTATAAATAAACAAATATCTTCAATACCTTTTCTTTTTAAATCAATTAACGAAAATTGATCCCTGAAAAGATACATTTTGAGAGAATAAATGGCCTTTGCCGTCCATCTGACGTGATGAATAGTACCAGGTACTCTAAAAGTAATGTATTTTTGAGGAAGAAGATGAATTAAGCAAAGTTGGATGAATTCTTTACAATCATCCTTGAGCTATCGGTTTTTAAATTGTTCAAAAAAAAAAAACTTGAAATTTGGTCTGGATTACTTATTTTATTTCTAATATTTTCATCTTCTACACCAGTTTTATATGTCTTCTTAAACTAGTCTGTCTAGGTTAGACCACCCAATTTGGAATTTTCGAAAATATCTGGCTGCGGACCAGTGGATGTGCCCATTTTGCAATTAAAAACTGCTATTAAAGCAACTTCCAAAATATGGTGGCGACATGCTAAATACAAAAGGTTTTTCTCTAATAGTTTTTTAATACGATTTTGAAGATATCCACTACAACCTGACCTGAAAAATGCTAAATACTACTCACAAGTTGTATCTGAAGAACTTTTACAAATTGTATCTGAACGAAGGCACATTTCTCAAGACTCTTCAAAAGCTACAATATCTACAATATATTGGATGAAGAAGTTGATAATTTTGTTTCTCCTCGAACTCTAAATTTTTTTAAGAGATTTGAAATCGATACAGATTTTCTAAATACTGATCCCGATGTATGGTGTGAAAATCAACATTATTTAAAAGCTAAAAAAATAGTGAACGGTTTAAGGGTTGTTAATGATACTAGAGAGAGAGAGAGAGGAGTAAAAGTAATTAAAGACTTCAATTCCTCTTTACGAAAGACGAAGAACAACGGCAGTTTCTTCGACACTATGTATCTGAATTTCAGCAAATTTTTCTTGACTCATTAAAACTACAATATCTAAGACATAACAACTTTAATTTGTAGTTACCATTTAATTTGTATATTTAAATAATAATAATGTAATGATGTGTATTTCAATAATATAATTAATAAAATACATTTGAACCCTATTTGTTGTCAATTTTACTCCTCTGTTTCTCTTCTTTACACCTAATTCCTTCCTTTTAAATTTGAATGTTGTTGAATTTACTTTTGAAAATACCTCTAAACTAAGGCCTTTTTAATGTACAAAATGAAAAATACAAAAAGCAAAATTTCGAAAGCAGATGTAATTGAATAGTATAATGTTTTTAGGCCTTTGCATGAAAATTCACTTTTGAGGATATCCACTACGACTTTACCTGAAAAATGCTAAATACCATTCTATCAGTTTTAGCAAAAATGTGGATCCGATCAAACTTCAAGTCAATAAAATGTCCTATGAAATGAGACAAGAAACAGGTTTATAGGACGAATGGTTTCGATTTTAAAGTGTAAAAACTACGATTTTTTGCTAAAAATCGCTGTTTTTCTTAACTTTAACCTCAATGAGGCACGGGTTAACATTATCAGGTTGAGCTGAAACTTTGACAATCATATTTTCTAGCCTATTGGCAACTTTTAGGGGGGTGCCATGGAAGAAATTCGAAAATTGATTTCTTGTGACCACCCTAATGACCCACTTTTGATCGCATCCAATTTAATTATTAACCGATTTCAAAAATAATAGTACCGTAAGAAAAAGTATATTCTGAGGTATACTGCGATATTTTAAAAATTAAAAACTAATAGTAATAAGATATAGATACGGCAGTTAAAAAAAGTAACAAAAATGTCCCGATTTTTCCCGAATTTGAAAAAAATATTATCAATAACCAAATTGAAATTAAAAAAAAAACTGCAAAAATTACGTTGAGAGGTACTCTTTAAAAAAAACTCACGACTGAAGACTGAAAATTTGTATGTGTTTTGCTCACTCGCGGAAGAAATTTCGCTTCTTCAATTTTGACACTTAATAAACCCTAAACTAATAGCCGCATCGGAAAAAAATCTTAATAATTGTCAGGGAATACGATGAAGAACAAACCATGTTAATTTTGTTTTTTTTCCGATCAGTACTTTCTCGGGAAACTGTCTAAGAATCGAGCTAAACAACACAGTTTTCAATCCTGCGGCGGCGGCGGAAACATTTTTTTAATATAGAGAGATAGAAAAATATGAGGCTATCAGAACCACAAAATCCAGACAATTTTACTATTACCTTTTATTACGACCTTTCACATTTTTGAAATACGTCGGTTTAAGTCTTTTAAAAATACAAAATAATTTATTATTGATCAGTGAAAAATAAATTTTCAGAATCTCAAATCATATTGTAGATTAATAAACATAGATAACAAAAACCAAGAAAATCGCATTTTTCTCCATTGAGTTTGTTGGTGGTTAGGTCACTCTTGCTTTGATAGCGTTACCACCCTGTGAAAGGCACCGATTTGCATTTTGGTGGTTTTAACTTAACTGCATTTTTTGATAACCATTTCTTGTTTTATACTATGACAAAGCCACGAGTCACCTTGGTTCTTAGAGGAAATGTCGATCATCATGAGAAAACAACCTTTGAGGCGTCCATCGATTTTTCACGAAGCGTCCAAACTTTGTAGGCGTTATTGTGGAAACAATTTTTGCAGATTGGTTCCTTTGGCGTGATGGTAGCGATATCATCGCATGAAATTTTTAGACATGAGTAGAAATAAAGGCGTAGCTGAACTGTGTTTGGATTCCAATTCGTATAAGGAGCCTGTAAGGTTACAAGTCCTATAAACACAGTTTTAGAACGCATGTTAAGGTTTAAAAAAATGATACAATACAGCTTTAAGTAGCGAACGCGTAACAGAGGTTGGTTCTTTTGGCACGTTACAGAGATTGGTTCTTTTGGCGTGATGGTAACTATATATCATCGTAAGCCATTTTTAGACATGAGTTGAAATAAAGGCGTAGCTGAACTGCGTTTGGATTCCAATTGGTACATGGAGCCTGTAAGGTTACATATCCTATAAACACAGTTTTAAAACACATGTTAAGGTTTAAAAACACGATATAATCCAGCTGTAAGTAGCGAACGCGTTACAGAGGCAAGTGAAATTCGTCATACAAAACAAATTCCGCGAAAGTGAAATGTGACGTAAAGTCCATATTTAAGCACAACTCTATCAAATCAGAATTTATGATAATAAGCGTGATTGCGTTCGCTTCCACAAAAGCCTAACCACCTCAAGCGCTGAAATAAATATAAGCTCCAAACTCAAAATGGAAAAAAAAATGCACACTCTTGTAAACCTCTGTCGATGTCCTAAGGGAATTACAGTATAAAGGAAAGATATGTGATACAACGGTGGGCTCGAAGTAAAAGAAAAGATCCCTTTATGCGAGCAGGCATTTATTTCGATCGGCGACATTTGTATAAATAAAACACCCAAATCAAAACAAGGCTACAGAAAGCAATCCGGGTCTTGATACCCCCAAAGAAAGAGAAAAACAAAATGGCTTTAACTGGAAGACGAAATCGACTTTCACTCGGTTGAAACGTTTCTCTGAGTTGTTTCTCCCATGGGTGACTGTGCTAGTGCTGTTTCCAATCCAGTCATTTCATTTCTCGAAAAAGTTAAGAATTCCTTTCATTTCTTTTGTTGCTCGGCCATCGCGGTTGAAGAAAACCATAAGCTCTCTTCGAGGTGTGATATTATCAATACCCACTTTAAATGCAGAAATTTAGGGACGAATTCCGAATTTGAGAATCGGAATAAGGGTATTTGTAAGTGGTGGCTTCCATGCCGTGGAGTCCCATCTCGACAAAATGCTTTGGTTTATTGATTTTTATGAAAAAATATGTAATAATAAGGTGACTATCTGGAAGCTGAGTAGTGTAGGGGGATAAGGGGCTGTTGGAAATATTTTTGTTTGTCTTGTTTCTTATTCTTTGTTGTGTTCGTGCATAGAAATGTCCCGCAGTTCATTCAACATCAGGTGCTGTGAAATTGTGGGTTGCTGTTTTGTGGAATTCCGTGGGTGTTCCTTATCTGTGCTGGTGAACGATTCAAATTTTATGATTTTCGTGTGTACAGCGGATCTGATGAAATGAGAATTATTTTGTTTTTATTGTTTTGTTTTTATGTTTTAAAATATGCATCTTATTGTGGGAAAGGGTATGGGAAAGATATAATTTTATTATGATTGAAAATGAAAAGTATAATTATGCAGGTAGGTAGAACGTCTCACTAGAGAAACACATAGGGCAACGGTTCGGAATCCATCCCTAAGGGGAAAATACAAGTACAGCGTCACGTAACGATGTCAATACGTGAGCTGGCACTCAACTCTTCTAACTTTCAAACCATATGGACGTGAGTACTTAGAGACAGTGACAAATTTACGTACACTAGCAATCGCGTAAATGGTCTATGGATGAATTCGAGCTCGTAACCTTTTGGTTGTTAATCTGTTGCTCTTCCACAAATTTAACGTACACTAGCATCCGTGTACATGACGGTCTATGTATGAATTCAAGCTCGTAACCCTCCAGATGTTAATCTGTTGCTCTTCCACAAATTTAACGTCTCACTGGAGAAACACAACGGGATAGAGGCAACGGTTCGGGATCCATCCCTAAGGGAAAAATACAAGTACAGCGTTACGTAACTTTGAACCACGTTCAGATGACGATGTCAATACGTGAGCTGGCACTCACCTCTTCTAACTTCCAAACCATATGAACGTGAGTACGTTTGAGACCGTGACAAATTTAACGTACACTAGCAACAGCGTTAATGGTCTATGGATGAATTCAAGCTCGTGACCCTCCGGTTGTTAATCTGTTGCTCTTCCACAAATTTAACGTACACTAGCATCCGTGTACACGACGGTCTATGGATGAATTCGAGCTCGTAAACCTCCGGTTGTAATTATGTTGCTCTTCCATTAGTGTACCGCTTCTCGTTGTATAATTAATCAAAACATTTATTTATAGACTGCAGTTCCATGAACAATACTTTAAATAAAGGTGAATTCCTATTTAACTTGTCGATCATACCTTCTGAAGCCTTTTGTGAAAGACATAAACAGGATATACAGGGTACCCATATTGAAAAGCTGTGGCGGAGTCACTTATACTACACGTTAAAGATAGATAATGTCTAAACGCATGGTCATTGAATGTATATGATTCTCCACGCGTTAGAAACTGATGGTAAACATTAGAGCAGGGTACCTAGTGAAAATCTAAATATATCATGAACTTCTAAATACAAAAAAAGTATATTGTTCATGGACTAACTGCATGAAAGAAACAAGACACAAATTTCCACGAGTAATAATAAAAATTATCACATCTTGTACACTCTGAAGCCATAACTAGGTTCTAAGTTGTTAATGGATGAGCAATCATTCCCACAGTGCAGTGGTTGAAGCGTATGCGACATAAAATTTACGGTACATAAATGCCTTTCCCCCAGTTACTTTTATTCATTAAAAACTATCGATGTTGTAAAGAAGTAGAAGGTGCTTTAAAGAGAAGCAATTACATGCATTGTGAAGAGATCCTAAAAGAAGCACAACTGACCCATCGGCTGTTGTGCGTGATTAGCTCAGATCTCACGACCTGAGGATGACTATCCCAAATTCAAGGAATGTTTCTGCATAGTCTTTAGTTGTTATTGTCATGTCCATTTCTAAGTCAAATTGGTTGCTGAAGTCATGCATATTTAACTTCATTATTTAACATCATATACAGGGTGGTCCCGAATTCATGGTACAAACTTTAATGGTAGGTACAGGACATTGTAACAATGATTTATTGTATAGGAATGTATAGTCGCAAGTGACGCGGTGAGGCGTAAACAGGGGAAATAAAAGGAAAGAGAAATGGAGTGATCGGTTGGTATCATTGCCGGTAGAGGGCAGTAGATGTCTAGCCGCTGTTGAACATGATGCATCGCAGTAGGGAAAAGCGCCATTCACAATTGTGCTGCCGTAGACGATGGGTGACTTTACGTATGCAGAAAAAGCAGACATGCATTACATGTACGGCCGTGCAAATGGTAACGGCAGAGCTGCGTTACGAATGTATCGCGCGGAGTATCCTGATCGACGAATGCCGGATCATAGAATTTTTCAACGGTTACATCGTCAACTTTGTGAAACAGGTGCGTTCGACGTCAACAGACATGGCGCTGGTCGAGTAAGAGCTGTACGCACTCCAAGGCTGGAAGAAAGCATCTTGAACATTGTGGCTGATAGACCCGAGTCAAGCACAAGAACTGTTGCGCGTGACGTAGGTGTGAGTCATCAGACTGTATGCAGAGTGATAAACGAAAATCGATTACACCCCTTCCATTTTCAGAAAGTACAAGCATTGAATCCGGCAGATTATCCTCGCCGCGTGAACTTCTGCCTGTGGGTGATGTAGCAATGTGCGTTGCAGCCGGATTTCGTAGATTATGTGCTATTTACAGATGAAGCGACATTTTCACGCGAGGGTGTCTTTAATGCGCACAATTCCCATGTGTGGGCAACCGATAATCCACATGCAACGCGTCGACATGCGTTTCAACAACGTTTCAGTATTAATGTGTGGGCTGGTATTGTGAACGACTTTTTGATTGGCCCATACTTACTACCCACGCGGCTCACTGGCGGAAGCTATCTTATTTTTCTGAAAGAAGTGTTACCACAACTGCTGCATGATGTTCCGATCGCCATTCGTAACCGCATGTGGTTTCAGCACGATGGGGCGCCAGCACACTTCAGTATTGATGTACGGAATTACCTGAATTCCACGTTTGGTACTCGATGGATTGGGCGTGGTGGACCAGTCCCTTGGCCACCCCGATCTCCCGATTTATCGAGCCTCGATTACTTTTTATGGGGACATCTAAAGCATCTTGTTTATGAGACTCCAGTTGACTCAGATGAGGATCTCGTCGCTCGCTTATCTGTAGCTGCTGCAGGTGTGCGTGAAATACCAGGCATCTTTGAACGTGTACGCCAATCGCTCCACCGACGCTGTCAAGCATGTATCGATACTGGTGGACGCAATTTTGAACAATTACTGTAAACATGACACTTGTCAACAACGCTTTCAATAAAATCTTTGTTTTTCCTTTCGGCCGTTATTTCCCCTGTTTTCGCCTCACCGCGTCACTTGCGACTATACATTCCTATACAATAAATCATTGTTACAATGTCCTGTACCTACCATTAAAGTTTGTACCATGAATTCGGGACCACCCTGTATAACTTGGCAAACTATTTTACAACTTAATATGATTTAGTTTTTTTACGTTTTGCTTCTCTTCTGAACATCATCGTTTTTTACAGCTCAAAGATTACTTTTATAATAAAGTACAACACGTTTATATTTTCATCGAGAACATGGTAAATAAAATATTTAATGTTCTTTTCGTGTGACTCGTTATTTCTCAGAAGTTTCCCGTTCTTTTCATATCATATCTTCACGTGGATTCGACTGAAATGTGTTCAGCGCAAGATCATTCCTTCAGAATAACCGACTCTAGTTCAGTTAAAAATTTCTCTGCCTATAGAACAATATTTCAAGAAACGTGTCAGCCAAAATAATTTATTCATTTCCAGGCGTGTAGAGGCAGAAAACATTAGGCTCCGGAAACTGTTGAAGCACCTCATAAAAATATATTCGACTTACGGCGTAAATATTTCACAGTTTACGACATTCTGCATTGAGTTTTAAGTTAAGACTTTTCCCAAACTTCACGGCTGGGCGGTTGTAAAATTTGGATCTAGAACACGAAGAGGAATCTTAGAAATTAGAAGAACTTAGCTGTAGCATTTATGGTATTTATATTTCTATAAATCTTCGCATGGTTAAACATTTTTAAATGCGTACTTCAGCTCGTGAAAATTATTTTTTTTTAAAAATTATGTATTTAGAAATTATTAAGAAGCCGATGGAATATGCCGAAGGACTTTAAAAGAACTTTTTATACATCCAAGTGTTCATTTTTTATACTTACATGTTTTAACATTCTTCATTCCTGATAAATATTTGAAATAACTTTTGCTCAAAGGTCATACCAGAGGAATGACCTTACGAATAATGAAATGAACATTAAAAATGAATGTTTACTATTATTTGTCATTTTGTTTGGTAGAATTTTATAAGATTTGAGGGCAAAATTGTAAGTTTGAAGTGTGAAATCATTTTCTAAAGTAAGTACTGTACATGCTTCTTTAGTGTTATGTTTAAATGCAAAACGATTGCGGAACACATTTAGCTTATATCTAGCAAAAACAAATAATCACATTTATGAAATGTTTTCAACTTAAAGTACATATTTCAGTGTTTTATTTATATACTTGCATGTTATATCATGCTTAATGAGTAATTAAATAAAATTTTGCGCATTGACCATTCCTGAGATAATTGCTTACAAATAAAAAAGTAACATTTTAATAGCAATTAATTAAATTAGTGATGCTATTAAATATAATCTTAAGTGTATACTCTTTTGTTTATGTCTGAATCATTCTGACTTTTATAAATCCAAGTCAAGTACAGAACTATACAATACTGATATTTATTTTATTACCATTGTTCTTGTAAGTTGGATGATAATGTCCATTGCGCAGCATATATAATTGATTATGAAATTGTGACTTTCGTTAGGGATTCAGTATTATATTACTTAAACTAAATATTTATTTCCTTTTCTGCGCCTTATTGATAATACTTTTTCTACTTAACTAGACACATACCCCTCACTTCTAACAAAAGAAATGAGTTAGTATTTTCCCAAGACAAATGAATTGCAATAAGAAAAAGACACTAGCAATTCTAAAAAATGAAGCGTCAAGGAAATAAATGAATGAAGCATTCAATGCGTTTAGAGTAAGTAATCTTACTGTTTTATAAGAAAAATACACTCAGGGTTTCATATCAAAATGTTAATATAAAGATAAGTTTAATTAAATACTTATCAAATGCTTGTAATTGTATAATGCAAAGATCAGTTAGATTTCACTTTTCAAAAACACTATCCTCTAGGTTTGTGGCTTCTCGGATAGTAGACCTCAACTTCGATATTTGGTCATTTTGCATTTGACCGATCTAATAAGCCACTGTGTATCAAATGAGGATCGAAGAGAGAGAGAGAAACCAAACCTAAAGTCAAACCTTATTGGCATTTGTAAAATTACATCCATTATAATTATAGCAATTAAAAAAAAACAATCAATATCATATGTACTTAATCCTTTTTTCCACTTCATATTATGTAAACAAATCAAACAATAAGATGTTATGGTATTAACAGAGTAAAAGCAAAAACTCAATGTTATAAGTTTCATTTGATGTTTACTTATTATCAAATTATTGTAAAATAATAATTAATAATGTCAAGTAACAGTTAATAATTTACATCAGTTAACTATTAAATTAACAATTTGTAATTTAATGAAGTAGCAACAAAATAAAAAAAAGTAACTTGATTAACAAAAAATCTTAAAATCTCATTTAATACTCGATTCAAATTTCCTTAAAAAATAAATATCTTGGTTTTAAATATTAATGATGTAATCCTACAAACATTATTTTTCAAAATTCTATTCACCTATTTCTCTCAAAATATTCGTAAAAGCAGGTTTATGCATTTACAGAATCGTCAATTACAACCTGAATTTGAACGCAGATTGTGTGGAAGTTAGACTCCAAAATAATCCAACCATAAATATAAAAATAATGAAACTAGCAGAAACCGCGAATGCGTTAAACAATAACACTTACGCATCAAACGTGTCCTTAAACAGTCTAAGTAATGAACAGTCCGCAAGCTTTTGTCATTGATGAATGCTAATTTGATTTTAATTTCAGTTTCAAAGGCTTGAAGTTTGATTAGTCAGAGCACGCAATCTTGAATCAGAAACTTATGGAGGCATCAGATTAAGAGCCAAAGGTTACGGCCAATTGATGTAGGTGTGCTGTCTACCACTTACTAGAAAGTTGTCAGAAAAGACTAATTACCCATCTGAGAGCTATTAAGCAATATTTTTATTAACCTTTATTCTGTTTTGTTTTAGCAATGATATATCATTATGCTTCAACAGTAAGATAACATTTTATTGCACTTGTATGCAGAATTCAAAATGGGTAATACAGGGTTCCTGCTAAATTCGATAGCTTCCTGCTAAAGCTTAAAAATAAGATGAAGACTACAGAACTAAACCTTCAGGTGGCTGGCTATCTTTATGATCTTGCTATAAGCAAAACTGACCAAATCATGGAGGAGATATATTGTAATTACAAGAAAACTGACCATATATTGGTGTCACCATTATCAAAAAAGTGGTGCTCTTGATGATGAGATATGGAGTAAAATTAGTCAGATCTTGATGGACGAGATATCTCGTCGAAATCACTTGGAGAGGTAAACTTAATTCATACAAAAATGTGTACTTACAAGTGTTGCATAGATTTGTAAGAAGGTACTGTTCAACATTGCTAGCAGTTGTCTAGTTTGGGTCATAGCTATCTTAGACTGTTTTTTTCCAGATAATATATATCTTTCACAAAAGCTGAAACGTATACGCACCTAGTATTGTAAATATACTTGGGGAACCTTGCTATCGAAAATGTACACGTACGGCAACGTGTACACATGCTAAACACATCGACCCCGGCACGAAATGTGACACAACTCAAAAGAGCAGAATTTGAGAAACAGGAACTTAAAGGATGCTATGTATAAAACTTATATTGAAATAGTAAAAGCTTCTTTTAAATTTTAGGTAAGTATTTATGGTGGTAACTCCTATTATATTCTATAAAATAGTAATATAACACGCAGGGGCACCTCATACATATTTTTCAATGAAATAACATCAAAATTTTTATTTTTTGATTTGTGTCACTTATCTTGCCGGGGTGCTGCATGATATTTGCATATCTGAGCTAGATATCACCAATACGTCTAATCCAACAAAATTCAAGCATTTTATTGCAATTTTAGGAACTACTTGTCATGCATAACGCTGAAAAAGTTGTGTAAAATAAGAAATGCCGAAAAATTCCGAATAATTTAATTATGTTATAATTTCCACCTTTATTTAATGACTAAATTATAGCAAAAACAATTCTAATCGTAGGTTCAAATGAACAATAAAACAACCGAACTGTGACATTTCCTACACATATGAAAGCGCTTTTAATTCCATAAAACAACTAAATTGGTTTTTAGATTAGCGAAAAAAATCCATCGCAAACGGTAGAACAAAATTACATCAGTGTTAAAGTGAGATAAGACTGATGAAATATCCAATTCCATTGATAAAAGTTCTGCAAATCCTATTTGAACGAAAGGAATAAACTCAACTTGAAAAACATCGCAGATTTTCACTTCTTTTTGAAACTATTTTCAGCAGAGCCCTGGGGGACAATAATTGGAAAATTTCAGTTCCCAATCCTTTACTGAAATGCAAGGAAGAATAATTGCGAGCAATTTTCTGTCCATTCTATTCCTCATCTGTCATTCTCTCTGGCCCCCTCGGAGTTTAAAACGAAAGTGGCAATAGATGAAAAACGCAAATAATAAAAAAGCACATTTTTTTCCTCGTCTTCTTCGTTCGCAGCTTGTAATTATTTAGTTTTAATTACATGCCAAGAGGAACAAAGAACGCAATTAGGTAACCTTTGCCCGGAGCACTATCTGGAAGAATGAGCGGGGAAATCACGTCTGGAAGACAGAAATAATGATTCATCACTGGTTCTCCAGTGTGTACTTAGAGAAACAATAAGAACATGCGAAATAATAACGAGCCGTGGTTGCAAACAGTACTTATATTTGTTACTCTTTTGAAATCATTCGTTACTTCGGTTTGAATAATTTATTGAATGGCTTTTTGAGAGGTACGATGAGAATTTTGCCAATGACTCCAAGTAATTTTTTTTGGATAATAAAGTATTGAAGCATTTAAGTAGCATGGCCATAAACAAAATTTTTATTCAGATCGTCACAAATGTCTTGTTTTTAAGCATTTGAGGATAATTTATTTTGTATGCGCATTTGAAATTTATGCTATAGCAGTGTTCCTGGCTTTGCTTCTATTTTCCCAGAACATTTGAGGAAAAAGTGAAATATTTTGGTATCTTCATTTAAAGAAATTATGCTTTTGTAACAACATGTACATACATAATTAAATGGTATTTTACTTACATAAAAAAAGATGATTTTTGTAAGAATGATAATGAAAAGATTTTTGTGTTGTAAAACAATACCAGGCCGTGACAGAAAACTACTAATATTTATTTATCTTTTGAAATCATTCGTTACATTGTTTTGAACAATATCGAATGACCTTTCGAGTGGTATAATGAGGTATCGGACATTGGCTCCAAGTAATGTTCCGGGGTAATCATATATATATATATATATATATATATATATATATATATATATATATATATATATATATATATATATATATATATATATATATATATATATATATACTGCTGTTTGTAAAAAGATGCAACACCTTGAAGGAATCATCCGAAAGAAATGAAATTCGCAGCAAATATCAATTGTAGGATTTTATGCTAAGTAGTAAAGTTTCAGACACCACGCATGCGTGGTGTGAGCAAAGCCCTCTGAACTCATGCTAAAAGAATATAAATAGAGGGCTGTAGCGGGACGTTGAAAATAGTGCATAGTTATTTTTTGAGTGGCGAACGTTTAGGGAGACCTAAGTATGCCTCCTCGACGAAATAGTGTGAAAATTCAACTACTTACGGAGTTCGAATGGAGTAGAATCATCGGCCTTCGTGAAGGAGGATTTTCCTATCGCGCAATAGCAGCTCGTATGCAGAGGAACAGCTCCACAGTGATGCGATTTTGGATGCCGTGGACCGACGAGCACCGGACAACTCGAAAAACTGGGACTAGACGACGGAAGGTGACGTCAGGGCGCGATGAAACCTGGTCCACATGGGGGTGAATGACCGTACAGCTTCCTCCAAACATTTGGCAGCACTTTGGTCTATTGCTTCAGGCGTACTAATGTAGGCTTCGTCAATTCGCTGACGTCTGCTGCACTGTGGACTGCGTGCAAAGATACCTTTATACAGGATCCCCCTCACGCCAAACCATCGACAGCTGCGTCTTCAATTGGCTCATGAGTACAGAGCCTGGCGGACTAGTTGCAACAAGCTGTCTTTTCTGACGAATCCCGCTTTAATTTGCGGAACCATGATGGCCGCATTTCCGTTAGACGCTATGCAGATGAACGCTGACTTCCAGAGTGCGTTATCGAAATCATAATGGCCGAACACCCGGAGTTACGGTCTGGGGTGCGATTTCGTATCATAGACGATCCCAGCTGCTACGAATTTAGGGTAATCTGAATAGAAACAGGTACGTCCATGAAGTGCTAGAGCCCGAAGTCGTTCCCTTTCTTCAAGCCATCCCTGGAGTTATTTTTCTACAGGATAATGCACGCCCATATGTTGCAAGGAATGTTAAGGCCTTTACAGCCCAACATATGCAACTTCTTCCTTGGCCTGCTTATTCGCCGGATATGTCGCCTATTGGGCACGTGTGGGATTTGGTTGGTCGGCGTCTCACTCGTGATCCGCGTCTTACAGCTTCAAAAGACAAACTTTGGGTGCGCATAGAAACTATATGAAATTATCTTCCACAAACAGACATTCAACATCTGTTACACTCCATGCCACGTCGTATAGCAACACTCATTGCAGCGGGTGGTGGCTACAATAAATACTGATATCGGACACTTAAAAATTTATTTTATATATATATATATATATATATATATATATATATATACATTTGATATTTTGTGTCACAAAAAGAACATACATAATTAAATGTTATTTCAATTTTAAAAATCGATGATTTTTGTATTAATGAGCGAAATAATCCCAGCCGTGAATAACTACACGTTGCTGAGACAAAAACTTAGATTCAGTTACTGTTTTACATGTTTTTCCTTAAGATGGATAGTAGACTGGAATCTATTTCTAATATGCATTACTTAAAGTGAATTCCGAATCACTTAAATCCAAATTCCATGTCACTTTTTGGATTGTGAAACCAGAGCCTGCAGAACGAATAGACTTCGATAGCCAATCGGTGCAATTCGATTCCCATGTCGACGTGACTTACACTTCCCACGATAGGGACTCTGCCTATATGTTTCGTCTATTTTCATTTCACAACATACTCGGATAAATGTTATTTTGTAAACTTGGCTGATTGAAATCGTATTTTTTTTTTAATGTTTGTTTCGAAGAAGGCGTTTGGAAGGCTCCTGCCGTGTTGTTGAGAAGTATGAAGCCGGTCAGACCGTAATAAAGAGGTCATAAATTTCTATTTTGTGGATGACTAATTCCTCAAATCTTCCGCAATTTTTTCATTTCTGAAGACAATTCCAAAAAGTCTATGTGGATGCCGCATAAATCTATTCAGATGACCGTATCTGGTCTGCAGGTTAGATAAACCTGTTAGAAGTGCCACATCTGGTGTAGGGATAGGTTTAACCTATTCGCAACAAATCATTTAACGTGTACAGTTTTTGTGGACAACAACCTGACTCCAATCAAGATAACAGCTACTATTTTGCAATTAGCTAAAACCCTCGATCTGCTTTTAGTTCAGTCATTCACCCATAGGTTATAAGAGTGGCACAATCAAAAAATCACATTTTGAAATCAAACGTGTTTTAGTTTTTCATTACCACGAAATTACATAATATTCTGTAAAACACTACTGTAATTCAGCAATCTAGTATTAAATTTTGCCAAATTGCTGATGGATGAATTTAGTATTTCATATATAAATAATCCAAAAATCATATTCTTTGAGTGATTCCAATATAATAGATGCAATATTTGAATACAGGTCTGAAAAAAAACATAAAAGCTTTTAATAAAATGTTCAATGAATAAATTATTATAATTAACTATTCATTGAGATAACTATCAGTTAAAAGTAAACAGTGAAAATGGAAACTAAATATTTTTAAACTTATGTTTTCTAAATCTCGAAGTTAGATCGTGTCCCATGGAATTATGGCTTCTATTTAGTGGTCACCAGCTGAAACAAGTATATTTATAGAGTATACCCTGACTAACTATAAAACTAAAGGTTCGTTAGCCTCTATTTAATCTATCAAAGGGCTTGTTTATCAATACTCCAAGCGAAAGGATGTCTTCGCCATTTTTTCCTATCAGAGTTGTGAGATACATTATTCTGTAATGCTTTTCAGAGGCCTTTCCTTTTATTTTCTTTCATAAAGCCACGTAGTGTGTCACGAGTGAGCATCGATACGTGAGCTTTGGGGTAGGCAGTCCCATTCACAAACTTCTACTTCAGTTGGACAAAAATAAAAATAAAATCGAAACACAGAATGGCGGAGGAAAGAATAAATGCTATGTTTAACTCTATTTTCCCAAGTGGTGCAAGTCATCACAGTGACACTTTTTAGATATCAAATCTAGAATTGTATTACAGAGTTCTCGAGAAAACGTCATGTAAGATTTATAAGTTGCAGAGTTATAGCCAAAATTATATTTCAAAATGTAAGCCTTTAAACATTCATATGAAATTGAGTCAGTCTATGCCACCAATATTGGTACTTCTCTCTCTCACCAGAAAAAATTCTATTATTTTCTTGTTCGCAGAAGCTATAATTTAAGAGCCCAGGGAAGAGGGAATGCCACCAATTTTTTACAATTAATTGTTTGAAATTTGAAAAAAGAAATCATATGACAGTATTTTGTACAAATATATTTATAAAGAATGCTTGAAAAAGTTATTTGTCATATCAGGGATAAATTACCATTGCTCATTATCTACCCATACTTATAACAACGCATGTGTAAAAGACTGTGTGTATATTATTTCTTTTAAACTTTAAGCTAATAATTAAAATAATATTTTTAATTATTGGATTTAAGAAATGAATTTTATGTAACTAATTACTAATACAAATAATTTTTATTTCACATGTTAAATCCTACGCCTCAAAAATTTGCAATATGATCTTGAGTGTGTAAAATGCTGAGGTAACCTTTGAGAGAAAGATTTTAAGAAGCATATATTTGGAGGCATACAAGCAAATGGTATGTAAAAAAGATTTTAACCAGCTATATAAAACAACCAGATAGTATTTAATTCACAACAAACGTAGATATCAATCTTACATAAATATAGGGTAAGAGGTGGTTTGGACATGCCATTCAAATTTCCATTGAAGTGAGTACAAAAAGCCTTTCTGGCCAAATAGCGTTAGGCCTAGATGAAAATCAAAGTTCAGACGGAATGTAGACAGGGATATTGTTATTTGTAAAACTGAGAATTGGAGAACTAATAATAATTATAATTACATTATAATTCTGTTAGTACATGATACAGAGTACACTATAGTAACAGTAACATATGGCAAAATCAGTTCAGAGATTGTGGTCTGATCATATATGAGAATCAAGTTACTTCTCCAGAACACTGCTGATATGCACTTACGCCACTGTAGCTGCAAGGACAGTGTACATAAAGAATCGAAACCTCAAAGCTCAGAATAGCCATTGATCACGGCTCTTTTAATGGCTCTACACTGTCATGCGAGCAAGTCATCCGCAGTGTTGCAAACCGAAAAGATTCATATACGGCAAGAAATAACCGTAACGAAAAGATATCAAGGAAGAAAAACTTGAATAAAACTAAAAAAAAGGTCTTTATATCGTCTTTTTTTCCAATAACTTTTTCGTTGTTGTCGTAAAGTAGGAGTATCAGGTATAGTTTTTTGATGCTCTGAATCAATATCAGATCCTTCTAGTTGACATTTTTATTTTACCGAATTTGTATCAAGATTTTACTTCTGCATTTTAGTGCTCTGAAACGTAAAAATTTTACGTGGTGATATCGGCATATAAAACTTGACCAAACTCGAATTCTAACGTGGGGATAAAGGATGGAATGCCTTTTAACAATCGAATCCATCGAAAGAAGTTACACTTTCATTGTAGGTGGTTTTGAGGCACACAAGCTTGATACGTTCCAATAAACATTTATCTCATCTCAAATTATTCTAATATTATAAATTTATGTAATGGTCTTTAGCTTTCTACATAAAGGTATATGTATCATAAGTAATAGGGTGGGCCGAAAAACACTTTTTTTCGAAATCACTATTATAATAGTGCGGAAAGGGTTCTCTCTGGGTTCAATAAAGACGGTGTAAAATATTGTTTTGATTGGATAATATCTTCTGCCCCCGCATCGCACTTGGATTTTGGAAATTTGGGTAAAAATTGGCAATTTTTACTCGGCGTAGGAAATTTAATTATTTTTCAAAATTGCTATTCCAATAGTGCGGAAGAGGTGTCCACTGGGTTCAATAAGAAAGGTGTAAAATATTTTTTCGGTCGAATAATATCTTCTGTTCCCGCATCACAATTGAAATTTTGCTATTTTTGAAGAAAAGTCACTTTTTCTTGCCTTTTCATGCTGCCTGTATCCGACACGAAGTGAAAGGAGGGGAGGGGGTTTCACAATTCATATTACTCCGCTGATAAATCTGAAGTAGATTTAAATCTAGACATTTACAAACCATCGACATCGAACCGTTTAAACTCTCTTACGCGTACAAACCTAAGTACAAACAAATAACTCCGTTTGTATCTAAATCATCACAAAAGCGACTTGGCCTCCTGATGTGGTTGCCGACAGGTAGACAGGTATGGAGTCTCGGACCGGGCTGTGGTTGCAATTGCTTCGTGTTCTTTACGATGTCAGTCTCATAACTAGCAACAACTCAGATTTGGTAGTTACCAAAGCAAGCTGAGAAGGGGAAAAGCTAAAGTTAGAAAGGAATAAAATTGCAAGCTTTAAAGTGAAGCTCAGGCATTACTGTTGAAGGGACTGTATTTCGATGGTCGTAAAGATTCTACATTGATAGAGGAGATAATAGATACTAAAAGATACACGAGAAAAGCAAAAGAGGAACATTTATATCCTATTGAAGAACCAGGTTCACGTTACGTTACTCATTTGAGTCCATCATTTGGCACCCCAAAACAGATTTCCGCGACTGTTATCTGATTTTTTGAAGTGATCACAAGAAATCTCTCTCAGCTTCTGGCAATTGGCTGTGACTGCACATTTGTTAATACCGGATGGAAATCCGGTGTAATTCGGTGTTAGGAATTGAAAGTTGGTAAACTTTTGTAATGGGTGATATGTCACCTGCATTTTAATGAGCTAACTCTAAGGCATCTGTTTGAAATGTTGTATGGGCCAACAAATGGTCCAAAATCATATTTTGGTAAAATTGAGAAAGCACTCCTTACATGTGAAACTGCCAGTGACAACTTTCAAAATTATTGACGCCGAGTTACCAATAACTGATAGCCATGACTTATGGCCCGTTTACGATTCTCCGTATGTCCGTATGCGTCGAACCAATGATAGAGGAGAACCACGTGATTGACAGATGGGCGGGATTACGCAGACCCTCTCTGTAGCTTCGTATGCGTTAAGGCGGAGCCTACGCATACGGACGTACGGAGAATCGTAAACGGGCTTTTAAGCAAGGATCAAATGTACTTACAAGAAATACCTCAAGCGGTACGATTGGGTAACTGTCCTGATAAATTGGCTAGATGCAGTCCTGGTCCATTATGACATTCACGCTGGCTAATAACAGCGAACAGAGTTCCAAGACTATATGTTAGTTCTCCAGATCTTTCTTTAAAGTTGAAACAAATCGCTGAGTTTATTATGAAAGCTTACACAATAAAAAGTGGTTTGATATAAAGTCTAAACACTTGCTGAAAGATGGAGCTAAGCATATGTGGAATAGTATTTCTAGATCCAGGTATTTATCTCAAGACTTTAAGGACGTCGTTGATGGAGTAATTTGTCGAAATTCGTTCTTTGCTCATCCCGAGAATATCTTGATGTGTATGTTGAAGAATGAAAGACCGCACATTAGTGAACTTGCTGCACGACGTATAATTAAGTCTAGAGAGTCATCTTCCAATGTAAAGTCGGTACGTGTATTTCTCCCACCAAAACTGAATTTTGAAGCTGCTGACTACACGGAATTGATTGACTGGTCAACAATTACTATTACTTCTCCATCAATCCTCCGTGATATATCTACTGCCGTATTTAATTCCATTGTGCGCGATAAGAAAAATCCTGAATGGGACTTTGTTAATTTCCCATGGCACATACAGGCCGTTGAACGGTGTGTCAAGTTAGTGTCAGAAGCACCCACTGAGGTTTATGGGTTTCAAAGTAGAGACAGGTTCATTAGATCCACATTCTTTTCCCGATCAATTATATGCCTGAATTCGTCCATAAGGCTGATTTAAAGCCTCTTCCTTCTGATTAAGTGTAAGTAAACTTTTGGTATTTTCATGTCATAACATTTCTATGGATACAATATTTTTAACAAATATTATATTAATATAATGTGCCTCAACTATTATTTAATAATTTTCAGGCAATATAATCAAATGTACAAAACCATACAGCAATAAATAGTGTCTGTACTCATCTATTTTTAATGTTTGACTTATTTCTTTAATACATAAAAAAAGTGACATAAAAAAAGTACAAGAAAATGACAGACTTGTAATCTCTGAGGTGAGAAAAAATGCTGAGTTTGACCGATTAAGAGCGAGATCTTCTACAACTCCAGAATTTAAACCGTTTAAAGTTATCTCGTAACCCGTAGACTGGCGATCCAGCATTTCTTTGAACCACAGCTGATTACAATCTGTTAAGTTAAAAATTTATGTTTGAAACGTTTTGGTTTTAAAATTGTTGTATGCTACATTTCTGCTACCCTACATAATCAATTGAAAGGGATGTTGTTCCAATTATTTACTACTGCCAGTTATGTTTCCATCTAACAAACACTCATTGACTTTTACTTCTGGGAACTTAAATGCATCTACAGTTGAATGTTTACATTTACCCCCTATTTTTAAGGGACGAGGTGATTGTTAACATAGCTTTGCCAAGTGTTTTGTTCAATTTGTATGGAAAACCAATGCGTTTTTTTACGTCATTTGGTATTTAATCGTATTTATTACTTTTGAATTGCGTTTTATTGCATTTTTCGTGTTCTTTGGGAGCAGGTAGACTGATTTACTAAAACTTCACAGATGTAGTGCAGTTCTTACAACTGACCTACTTCTGTCACGCCTGAAGGAAGCAGAAGAGAAAAAGAACAAAAGGAAGCCGAGTGAAATCAATGTGAAAGAGCCAAGAGTAAGCACGAAACCAAGAAAGAAGCAAATAGAAAGGAAAGCAGAACCCGAGGAAACAGCGAGGATATGGAACTATAGAAAGAATTGAATGATTTTGACAATGAAGAGTTTGAAGATCTCCAAACATTCAAGCATAATACGGTAGACGAGCTTCTAGTTGAAATTGAATATTTGGAGCCTACATGGGAGACATTGAAATGATTACGTTTCTGCTTGTAGTTGTTCAGGGGGCAGAGAGAAAGAAAACCCATTTTTCGTATGTTTAAAAGGTGGTTGTCGTTTCAGAAGAGGAGTTTGAGGTCACTGGACTCAAAGCAACGACAAAATTCGTTCTGGTTCAAAAAGACAAATTCTTTATTGCCAAAGACTATGTCAAAGCAATTTTACCTTCACCAACCTTTTGCAAAGAAGGCCGTAATTTTTTCAATTTGAGGGCTCTGTTAACGGCCAAAAATATGTAATGTTATTTTACCACCCAAGTTTGCATGTTCCTAGTTCGAATCCGGGTCAGTACATGAATGTTTGTAAGCTTATGGTGTTGTCGGCTTTTGCACCTTGAATCTGTCGAGGCCGAAAGTCCTCATGTTGGGTTGGTGTGGAAATGTGGAGAAAGGAGTGCCAGTTCAAGTGTTGCCTCGTCATTTAACCGTGGTTCAAAATTACGCGGTTGTCCTCGGATTTTTCCCTCAGCGGATTGATCCCGGATCGTCGTTAATAGCCCATTGTTTTGATCTAGTACGACATTAATTAAAAATTACTATTACCCAAGTTTGCAGTTTCAATTTTTGTAGTTGTAAATTTCAGTTTTTTACACTAAATACATTATTTGTCCAGTAAATGATTGAATTAGTTATTCTTATTATTACCTGAAAGTTCATCTCATAATCATTGCAGCTTTCAAGAGTCACAATATTTTGCTGGGGTAAGAAGTGGGAGCATGGGATAAATGAAAACATCAAATTTGGGTAACTGAAAAATGGAATTAAAAGGATCAAAATACCATTTGAATTAATTATATTGCTTGACCACTTCTCGTACTGTCACTTGTTCATTATTTAATATTCATTAGAAAGTTGTTGTTTACAATTACCCCTACGTTCAGGCGTACGGTGTGAAATATCTTTTATGGAATCTTCGTAATAATAAAATATCAAAGTAGGATAGTGACAAGTTAGTTGAGTAGTGTGATCAGTGTTTAATAACTCCATCAAGAGTTTGGAAGTAGTGATTGAAAGTGAGCATACACACATTTCGTTTACGATTACATCGTCTGACCCTATACCTATGTATATACAAAACTTCAAATGATTAAATAAATTTAATACCTAAATTAACAACCCATTCTACACCTCTATGAAAATATTCAATGGCTTCAACCTCTGAACGAACCAACAAGCATATCACATTCCGACCGTCGAGTGTTTCAACACAAGCCTTACTCCGATCATCTCACCAAAGACCATTCTGATTGTTCGACATACGCACGTAAATCGGGCCATCCAGTCGTCAGAAACCAACCCCTCGATTTAGGGAAGAAGTCGAAAATAAAAGCAAATTGTCTCCTGGAGGCAACCCGGGCGGGGACAGACGGCGATATATCCCTGAGAACAAACGTAATCTATCTTTATTTGAGCATTCGGGTTGCCGAGATGCTTATTGGATGCGAATTCCTCGCACGTATGTGGACTGACGGATGAAACAGAAGATTGAATTTCCAGAGACATAGGTCGCATCCTATTGATCCCGACTTAGGGTCTGCTGGAAACAGCTTCTGCGTCCGATAGTAAATCAGGGAATTATTTCGCTCCTTATTAGGGGTGCTTTCCTTTGAGGACTATTCTCTTTCTCTTCTTCTCATCCCCACCCCTGGCTAGCTAACAGGGTTTTCCATTGCGATGGGGTTCAGTCACTTTGTATTGTCTTCCAATTTTGGGGACTATCTAAGTCTTGTTTGTTGTGTTAGATGTGGTACAGAATTCGGTAACCCTCTTGAGAAAAATTGACCCACATGATATTCACAAGTATGGGTTTTCTATTGCGTTGGGGTTCCTTCACTTTGTACTGCTTTGCAATTTTGAGGAATATCTAAGTCTTGTTTGTTGTGTTAGATGTGGTACAGCATTCGGTAACCCTCTTGAGAAAAGTTGACCCATACACTATTCACAATATATGGGTTTTCCATTGCATTGGGTATCCGTTACTTAGTATTGCTTTGCAATTTGGCAGACTATCTGACTTGTTTATTGTGTTATATGTGGTACAGCATTCAGTAACCCTTTTGGAAAAATTGACCCTCGCACTCTTCACAATATATGGGGTATTCATTGTGTTGGGGTTCCGTCACTTATTATTGCTTTGAAAATTTGGGGAATATCTGTCTTGTTTATTGTGTTAGATGAGGTACAGCATTCGGTAACCTTCTGGTGAAAATATGATCCACATGATATTCACCATACATGGGCTTTGTAGATTGCGTTGGGGTTCCGTCACCTAGTATTGCTTTTCAATTTTGGGATTTTCTGTCTTGTTTATTGTGCTAAATGTGGTACAACATTCGATAACCCTCTTGTGAAAAATTATACTACACAGTAATTAAAATATGTGGGTTTTCTATTGTGTTGGAGTTCCATCACTTAGTATTGCTTTCCAATTATGGTACTATCTAAGTCTTGCTTACTGTCTTAGATGTGGTACAACATTCGGTAACCCTCTTGAGAAAAATTGACCCATACAATATTCAAAACCATGACAATTCATGTTTCTGAGAGTATTTGTTTCTCATGTCGACGAATTAACCCAACTGGTGGCTTGTCTCAGCGAGGTATCTTATCACTAGCAAAACTGACCTGATCTTAATGGACGAGATATCTCGCCATCAGTAAACTGATTAGATCATGATATCACCATCTATCTTGCTTGTTGCGTTACATATGTCATACGACATTTGGTAACGCTCGTGGGAAAAATTGATCCATGCAATATTCAAACTAAGACAATCAATATTTATGTTTATATTTATTCTAAAGCCGGTGAACTATCCCTCCTGGTGATTTGCATTGGTTATGTATCTCGTTATTAGCAAAACTGACTAGACCTTGATGGACGAGAAATCTGATCATTAGAAGAAAACTGACCAAATTATGATATGACCTGCATAAAAAAGTCAGAGATATTTTGATGATGAGATACTTTGTCGATAGCAAAATTGGTCAGATCCTGACGTACGAAGTATCTCGTCGAAACCACTTGGAGGGTTAATTGATTATTTTCATCATGACCCTACATGAGCGTATCTGTGAGCCACTTAGCGTTACCTGTTGCACCAAGAGGGTGGGTTCACGTCACATCTCACACTCGTATCACGCATTATATAAACAGTCCGCGCACCCATTCAGTATAGTCGGTTGATTGTTTTTAGATTTTATGGTGTAAGGGTCATATTTGGTCAAGATGCGCTAAACACAAGATAACCTCAAGTAACAAATGTTGCAAAATAGGGGGGGGGGGTAATAACATAAAGGTAATAACATAAAGCGATGAAAGCAGGAAAAATCTGTTGGGGGCTCCGGAAGAGAGCAATTCCCGTCCACAGTAAAAACAGCAAATCCCAGAGAAAAGATGATTAGAGTTCCACGGGTACCTGAATTTCGTACAAAAATCTAAAGAAGATGTGCCCTTGAGGGTTATTCAGTATGTACAGATATATGTGAGTGTGAAATGCCAAAGTGAGACTTGAATCCGGAACATTCCAATCAGGAATCCAGCCCTATGACCTCTAGTTTGATAGGCTAGTGTAATATTTGTAAATTACGATGAAAATTGAATCATAAATCCCATCAGAAACATGATTTTTTCATAGCGCATTAAATAAAATGTCTCAAAACACTTACAGGGATGGAACTGATGACATCCCTAAGCTGTTGCTCAATTGTGTATTACTACTGGTCACGACTGCCTATTCAAAGTATAGAATCGATTATACTATCGCTCCTGAACCTTTATGTAGGTTCTGTGATCTTCGGAGGGAAATGGGCAGTAATTTGCTACTTTGTTGTCGTGCGCTCATTAAGAGTTTGATTTCGATCGCTACTGGGAAGTCATGGACCATTTGGTTTTATGGACTGTTTCTGCAGCTTCTATTGTGTGTACCATTCTTTGTATTATCAAATTTTATTTGTGACGAATTTTCGGACTCTAGCAATCTTCGTAATCCTACCATTGTTAATAAAAAATATTCATAAATTATCACTTCGTAAATCTCATGTATATGAATTTCATGCACTTCGCCTATCAAGTTACAAGTTCTTTAAATTCCCAATGTTTGACGAAAAACAACTCATACCTCTAGCGGTCACTTTCATCACAACTAGTTTTCAATAAATACTCGTAAGTTTTAATTACGCAGAACACCCCAGTTGAAGGTAACCAATATAATTATACACCAAATTAAGTTCTCTGTTTACCGAGAATTTAGTCTCTTAGTATTTTAAGACTTCGATTAAATAATGTTATAAATTTTATGTATGTGTGTATAATTAACTTAAACAGTACGGATGAATTTATGTACACAATACCATAACAGGGGTTGTGACACCCTTACCTTCATTTGACTTTGCTAGAATGACACTGAAGATGCTTCGATGAGAAAAAAATGGTTTAGTCAGCATAGATTATTATAAGATATAGAGGATTTCCCCAAAGTTTGAATGTAATCGGAAATTTCAACGAATTATGAAAAACTGTTTTAGAAGTAGAAAATATCAATACTTGTAGGCAGTTCTCTCTCTTTGCAAATGATTGTAATACAAAAAAATCAAACTGTGTCTTGAAATAAAAAAATCTTGAAATTTTTAAAGGTAAAAAAGTTAACTATGGAATTTTTTCTTGTAGCATTGGAGCTTATATTTTACCATCTATCCAAATTTAAACGTACTTAACCATCCTGATGTCATTATCCTTCGACGAAATATCTTGTCATTACCAAAACTGACCAGATCTTGATGAACGAGATCTATCATCACTGCGAAAAAAACTGACCAGATCTTGATCTTGTCATCATAAAAAGATCGACATTATCTTAAACACAAGATATATCATCATTAAAAATACTGACCAGATCTTGATCTTGTCATCATAAAAAGATCGACAATATCTTAAGGGCACAGGGAACATAATTTGGCTCAAATTTTCGATTTTTTAATTTTGGGCTTAAAAAATAGCGGGAATTAAGACGATTTCAAAAATGTATAACTTATATAGGTTTGAAAACTATAAACACAATTAAACAGACATTTACGAATGTAAACAACGCCTGTCACACACCCGTTGGCCTAGTCCTCTCCCAGTAAAATCACATGTACGTACGTTTTGACTTCAGAATGTTTCGGCTAGTTTTCAGCCTCAATTTTACTGCAATATTGACACAGTAGGTTTTCCTTACTTTTTTCTTTAATCCGTGTGAGTAGAATTAAATGCTTCTTTATACATCACCTGCACAATGCACGTCTTTTTCAAGACATGTGCATTGAGCAGGTGATGTATTTTTGAACCGAGCTAAGGGATTGAACCACGTGTTTTATGATTTGTTAAAAAATACAGCTTTATATATTGATTAAAAAGTTCCTTTTACTTGTTTCCAATGACGAGAAAAAAGTTGTTTGATAGACGCAAATTTAGTGGAAATCGGTTTACTGTTGTGAGGAAGGTAAATGCTGCTGATGACTCAGTGACCAAAATTAGCGCATCTGAGAAGAAGATTGACACAACTTTTCCGGAAGCTATCTAAAAATGCCAGAATGAAGTTAAAGTTGTTGAAACAAAAGAAATATGATTCAGAAATGCTGAATCAAAATGATTATGGTGCTGGAAAATTTTAATCTAGTGAATTTTAAGCATAGTAAGTGTTTTTATGTTTTTTTTTTCATTTTTCTCAAAATGTGTTTTTTTTTATGCTTTGGTACACTTTTCTTAAGTTCTATTGAAGCTACACTTTTCAAATTTTGCACACTTGTTCAAACAAGTGTTTTCAATAAAAATACCTATTATTTTAAATTTAAATGCAGAACATATGGAAATATCACTAAAAAAAGTTTTAAAAATTCTGTTATTTTAAAAAAAATATTTAAAAAATATTTAATTTGATTTCGATTAGATTAAAATTAAAAATCCTTCTTATTATTTTCAAATGAGATATCTTTTGTTGCCAGGAAAATTTTGGAGACAATACTTACAATAGTTTTCGAGAAAAGTGTACCAAACTGGGACATTGTGGAAAAAAAATTCAAACAGTTAAAAAGTAAGTAGCTACAGAAAACAAAATTATGAAGGGAATACATTTTGTTACAGTAAATTATAAAATGTAATGCGTATATTTTCAAGGAAAATTTTATTTTAGTTACATGGTTATTTTTAAATTGTATATGGCTTGATGAATGGTGAGCTTAAAATTCATGCATTTAGTCTATCGAGGTGGACCGTGTGCCCTTAAAGACAAGATATCTCGTCATTAAAAATACTGAACACATCTTGAAGAACAAGATATTTCATCCAAACCTGTTGAGGCTTAAAACAAACAAAAAATTTTCAACCATAATGATATTCAATCTGTTACAAAAAAATCGACGCGAAGAAGGAATAGTCCGATTGCGGTCAAAATATGTGGATGTGAAGAACATACATAGTAAAACAAACTATTTAAATTTCAGAATAATTGAGTGATTTTTTTTATAGTTTGACTGTTACAAAGGGAGGAAGTCAATGAGGCGTTGGTTCACCTCTGGCCTGGATGCAAGCTGTCACCCGACGTGACATAGACTGAAAACGTTCCCGGGTGGTGTCCTGCAGAATCTATTGCCAAATTGTCTACAACTGTCAGGCTAAATGGCCAACATTCCGGGACAGTTGCAATCGTCTTCCCGTAACGTCCCGAATGGACTCTATGGAAGAGAGATAAGGAGACAGCTGGCCAAGGAAGTGTAGGTAAAGCTTGAAGACAATTCATAGCAACACGCCGGGCATTATTTTGTTGAAAAGTATGTCCGGGGTGTCGCAAAAGAAACGGTAACACAACCGCACATGCCCATAATTTGTGGCATTTTGTGGGCATGTGTGGCCTTCAATAGTAAGGGCAGGATCCTACGCTGCCCTGGAAGTCTCCAGTTATGTATTCACATATCGCACCCCAACATGAAAAGTGACACAGTACAAAAAATTAAAATTTTGATGTTATGTCATTGAAAAATATGTATGAGGTGCCCCAGCCTGTTATATTACTATTCTATAGAATAAAATACAAGTTACCACCATAAATACTTTCCTAAAATTTAAAAGAATCTTATACTATTTCAATATAAGTTTTATTGTATCCTTTAAGTTGATGTTTCTTAAATTCTACAATTTTGAGTTGCGTCACTTTTCTTGCCGGGTTGCGATATGTCCTGACTTAATATCTAAGATGGATATTTGTCCTCTATATTTAGTCATAGCTTTTCAACCAAACCTAAAACTGTCTCAGCCATCTAACCCACTTAACCAGCATCATCTTACCTCTTTATTTACAAAACTGAAAATCGTTTTGAGAGAGGGTGTATTTTTGACAGTCCATGAAAGAAACGAATCGGCATGCGAGCCCAAAAAAGGAACTTTTTTAAAAAGCGACACGGTTGTTATGAGGAACGCATAAAGGGGAGAGGAAAGTATTTTATAACATCTTAAGGACTTCCCAGGTTGCATTGTATACCCGAAAAACTTTAAATAAGACCGGTCTTCGTATACTAATGCTTCAGCTCTCTTCACAACCTTTTCTACATGACGAAGTTCAGAAGCAAATATTTAAATGAAACTTAAGTACTTTCGTTTCAACCCTCTTTTTAAAAATGTATGGCACCTATTAAATATTAAAAAAGTAATGGATAGTAGAAAGAAAAAATACTTAGATATTAAAAAAAGTAGCTCAGTTTATATAAAAGGGGTTTGAAATGAAGTCATTGTGTATCCAACTTAACCTTCCAAGTAATTTTGACGAGATATGTCGTCCATCAAGATAAGGCCATATTTGCTAATAACAAGATATATCGTCAAAATATTGCCGTTTTTAATAACACGATCAAGATCTGGTCAATTTTCTCTAATGACGTGGTACCTCGTCAAAATATTGCTAATTTTATGATACGATCAAGATATGGTCAGTTTTCTTCTATTGACGAGATATATCGTCCATTAAGATCTGTTATGTTTTTGCCTTGTGAAAGGATACCTTGTAAAGATGACCACTAGGAGGGTTAAACTTAAATACAATTATATTGAATGTTTTGTTTTAGATAGTTCTGATATTGGTGCTATTATACACTCTACATATAACAACAAAATCGACGCACCAAGAAGGAGTTGTCCGATTGCGATAAATATTGGTAGATGTGAAGAACATACATAGATAAACAAACAAGTAAAATTTCAGAACATTTGAATGATTTATTTCAGAGTTTGACTGTTACAAAGGAATTCAATAAGGCGTTGGTCCACATTTGGCCTGTATTCAAGCTTTCACTCGGCGTGGCATGGACTGGGAAGTTCCCGGATGGTGTCCTGCGGAAAATTTCTTGACGAATTGTCTGCAACTGTCGGGTTAAATTGTCAACATTCCAGAATGTTTACATTCCCCTTACTCATACCGTCTCAGATTTGCTCTATGGGTGTCAGATCTGGAGACCCAGCTGGCCAAGTAAGTTTTGGGATAACTTGAAGACAATACATAGCAACACGTGTAGCATTATCTTGTTGAAAAGTAAGTCCTAGGTGTCGCAAAAAGTACGGCAACACAACTAGTCGTTAAATATTTTTAGACCAGATGGCCCTACGAATACTCCTTCTTGGCTGTTCCTCCCACTCACTTAGAATTACTTTCAGTCATAATTTGAATTTTTAGACGTTAATAGGTCTCTGCAGATCTTTCATTTATATTATACGACCGTTAAGGTAAGTTTTTATCATATCTGGTATTTTTTTAGTTACAAGAACTCTTTATTATGTTAATATTTCTACAATCTGTCAAAATGACAAGCGCACTAGAATCACAAGATTTAACTGTGAAATTTGCCAGAAATTTATATATCTGGAGCACTCCAGCACATTTTCTCAGAATGTAACTCTGCGTTTCAATGACTATGAAGACTGGTCTATTCCTTTTTATATTAAGTTCAATTCAATGTTTATTTCTTTACTATATTTCATTGATATTATTTAAAGCATAATTTCACTAAATACACCCTTTACATTTTAAAATAGTGTATCTAAGAAATATCCGCGTGGAGGGCGCATACTCTGGAAGGTTAATGAGTTCCTGCTCTGTAACTACGATAAAAATCAAATTTATAAACAGACATGGTTCTGTCTTAATGTTCGGGGATCAGAGGAGGCCAAGTCCCATAGTCATGTTACCTCCAGAATTATCAGAACTTCCATCGAGATGTTTTATGAGCTTATCGGAAAAAAGTTATCAAAGGTAAGTCCTCATCAATTATAATCTTTGTTTAACATTACCAAGTTGAAAACATTATTAGTTCCACTTTTGAGCTTGCACTAGCTTTCAATTTGCACTTGTTCTACGGAGACCTCTTAACTTTGGCCTTGCTTCATCTGATGTATTCGTCTACAGTTGAATTTGACATGGTAGAACGTTTCATTTCCTCGTATGGAGATCTATAATGGAAATGGTATATAATGGAGATATATAGACGGTTTCTTGAGATTGGTTAAACCGGCGTTTGATGAAATAGAAAATCATTCTGTAATCTACGGAATCAGTAGACGGAACTGAGTCTTTTTAGTTGGGTCAGGATATACTCTTGTCAACTCGTCTTGGAAACTTCCGCCGCCCCATCCGTAGTACTGTAGCCTTCGCCCTGGTGGTGCTTTGAGCTTTGGTGGTGAAAGGCGGGACCAGACAGCTTTATCTAGGTTCAAAACTGGACACCTTAGGACCCTAAGGTTCTCCCGGGGAAATAAAATCTTTCCCACTTGTACAAAATGCAACAAAGGTGAGGCCACCACCGAGCATTTGCTAGGATGCATCGCGTTATCACGGGAGGACCTACTATGTAGCCCTGGTGTGGTTCTAGAAAGATTGAGGGCGGAGGGACTCATAGACCTGATCTGATCCAGATCAGTGGGATTAGAAAGAAGAAGAAGATACTTATACGTATTCATTTCCCTAAATTACCTAATAGTAAATTATTTAAGCAAGATTAAGATATAATTTTAGATTAAAGTAACATAAATTATTTTTTTAAACTTTGTTAGACTTTCCTATTACGGCTAAAAAGCCTCATTCAATTATTTGCTTCATTTGCTCGTAGTGTTAACTGAATCTTCATGGGCAACTTATTTTAGTAAGCATTGTATTCCGATACTCCGGTGTCAGGGAAGTTGCACCAAACAGAGAACAGAAACAGAGAACAATAAAATTAGTTCAGCAATGTTTAGATCTGGTTTTAGATTGAAGTAGTACGAATTATTTTTCAAGTTTTTTTAAGGATTCCCTTTATCTTACAAGCACACACAATTACAATGTCACGAAACTGAATGTACGTATGATATATAGCAGTCTTCGCTTTATAGCTCTATAGAATCCAATATTCAGAATTCCACTTTTACACTTTCCGAGTAACATTGTATTGATTTTTCCCTACAACACACATAAACGAGTAAGTTATTACTGGTTAATTAAATTGTGAGAAAGATTCGATTGGCCAGGGTCTAAACCAATGGTATGCAAACTTACTATGCCCATGGACCCCTTGTTATACCAAAAACCTGACCGTGAACTCCCAAGAGAAACAACTCTACATAACTGCATAGTAAAAAAAAAATTACTGATCTAGCTTTGATGTCTTGATTTGTAAATGCTAACGTTAAAATAAATTACATACGAATAAAACATTCGATATTTTAAGTAATACTTATTAAAATTATAACTTTTGTTAAAAATACAAAAACACATTTTTTTCAATGAGATGGGTGAACCTGATGGGATGATGTGAGATTAGGTTCTTGGTTGTGAGATTAGATGTTTAGGCTCTATGTTTGTGAGTAACATTCGTCAATTTCCAGGTGCACTAAAATACAGACGGTTTCTTTTCTTCATGATTAGGTAACTGCACTAAATCCACGTTCTACTAAATAGGAAGACAGGGAACCGATCAGCAGCTTCTGTAAAGTGACCCATAATACAGGATGTAAAATGTGTGGTATCCTTGTTCAAACATTGATTCCACCTCCTCATTTGTGGATAATTTAATAAATTGCTCCTTCATTAGTATGGATTCATCTGAGTTTGCGGATCTACTTGCAAATGGGTCCAACGTCTTATCAGGGATAACCAAGTGAAGAATATCTTCAAATATCTGGCTGAGGTCAGAATGAAGAGCTGTTAAGTATTGACAAAGAGCAAGCAAAACTTTATCTTGTTTCTGCAATTTTGAAAGATTTGGAAACAGCATTCTCCTCTCTCCAAGTTTTGTTTGTATAGAAAAAGTTTTATAGCAAACGTAGATATTATACGTTTAGTTTTGATTAAATTTAATTGATAATCTTGTACTCGTAGCTTTAAACTGGTTTCGTTAAATTTGACAAATAATTCTGTCATATAAGCTATGTCATTGTTTTTAATTAATAAAATTGAGCCGCATTTCATTGTCTTTACTTTCTAGGAATTCCAACAATGAATCAAAGAGTGCATAAAATGGATTCAAACATGAACTTTTAGATAACCAACGAACTTCTATGCTAAGTAGTAAACTATTATAATCTTAATAATTTTCCAATCAAAGTTGAGCAAATAATCTCTCATTTAAGGCATTCCTTTTGATTTCATTGACTGCTCTAATGGCATAATCTAGTGAGCCATGCAAGCGTTCACTTAGATTTTTGCGGCGTAAATGTCGTCAATGAATGGCACAATGCACAGATAATACATTCGGTTTACCTTGTGTTAAGAATGCCAGAAGGCATTGATGTCGTCCTACCATTATCGGAACACCGTCAGTAGCAACGGATAGGATATTACTCAAGGGTTTAGTTTTTAAATCGAAAAATATTTTTAATTCATTAAATATTATTTCATCTTTCCTATCAGTTTACAAATATTTGGTAAATAACATTTATTGGGAATTTTTTTCCTTTGCAAATCTCTCGTAAGCTAAAGATAAAGCTTAGTTTCCAGACAAAGTTGACTCGTCAAGCTGTATAAAGAATTCATGCGTTTTTAAAGAATTTACTCATAAAACTTTTTCTACGCATTGAGCCATTTCGTCAATCCTTTTTGTATTTTATGTACCTGTCTTTTCTTGCATTTTACATTTTACCCAGGATGTAAAAGTCGATACGAATTATTTATTTTAACTTTCAAAATAATGAAAATGGGTTACATTTATTTTACTTTATATTAAATCTTTCGCTGACCCCCAGACGTTGTCCAAGCACCCCCAAATTAATTTTAATTTGCCACAGAACCCCATCCCCTCAGCTGTGACAAGAACCCCTGGAGGTCCATAGGAACCACTTTGGGAACCACTGGTCAAAACTGACAGAAATCGTACAGGGAGGACTATAGGAGGCAGAACGGATATATGCATGTGAACCCCTTCGTGAGTTGACTGGATGAGCATGATCTTTGTAAATTTTTAGATTATTTCTCCCATAGCTGTAACTTTATTTGAAGTTCTGCTATTGAATATGACACATCATTAAAAATTTATAACCATTCGAAACCAAAATATTGTTTTCTAAAACACCTTGGATTTCGGTTTGAGCTTACAAGGAGTTGGACAGACGTATTTCTTTAACCATTCTAGTGTTAAAATTTACTAAACATGAAAACAATAGAATATTTTGTAGAATGTACGATATTTTTAAAGATTTACAAAAATCCCCATGTTGAGGGTCGACTTTAAAGAATTCGTGATTGTATCTCTCCTAGAAATGGTTATATCAAGACGCCCTTTTTTATAGTCACTCTTTTTATTAAAATACTAGCCACTGCGTGGCCAGAACGGCGTTGCCCGTGACAGTTCTTTTCGTGGTGTCAGATGAAATCACTGCTCGCTGACACTCGCCAACTACTGATTCTCATTTGGATTTCTTCGCAAACGAAACGCTGTGATGGCCTTGAGGTGGCTGTTAACAACAACGTGATTAAAAACACGCTAGAATCGGAAAGTTTGGCATGGTTCCGAAGGTAATTCAGACGAAAAACGCTTGTTACATCAGAGGTCAAAAATCGCAAAATCGACTCGATTCTTCTTTCTGATACCACATTCCAGAAGAAAAGAAAGAATTGTGAAATAAACTAATAAATTCATTTTAAAATGTTCTAGATAAATTCTAAAATACATAAAAACGCAAAACATTTCCACTACATGTGTGTCAAATTGCATTATTGTAAGTGTCATAGATTCGTCAAGAACACTGTAAGATAGACAAGTACTAGTAGTACTACAACACGAGAGATAGACAAGTACTTCCTTTTATAATAGTCGAGATATACATTAAACTCAAAAGAGCTTTGAAATAGCTGGAAGAAGTTCAAAAATACCTCAATACGCTTTTCCTCAAAATACGTTTTGATTTTTTTGAAATCGTTTCTAATAATAAGGTTGTTAGTTAAAATAAAAAATTTCATCTAACAATGCTACGTAATATTGTAACAGTAAATATTTGGGTTTTAATGGATGATATTGCTTTTTAGATAACATCTAGATTTGCTGTGTTAGATGGCATTGTTTACGCCAATAGTGTATCTATTTTTATAAAACCAACGCGTATTCTGAGAAAGAACGTATTGAGATATTTGTGGGGTTTCTTACAAAGATTTTAGAGCTGTTTTCATTTTACTAATATATTTCAATAAAAAGAGTGACCACCAAAAAGTATCTATATCTTTTGTGTTGTAAAGCTACATTCATGTCCCTGAAGATCAAGATAACCGTCATATGGAAGTGGCTTAGTGTTAAGCTGTAAGTATCGTAGCGTGTACTATTCGTGCCATTTTCGCCTTGGGATCACTTTAAACACTAGAATTATTGAAGAAACATGTGGTTTTAATTATTTTATACGATCATACGGCGTTTTAGATATTTTAGAAAATAGTAAAATGGTGTTTTAGAAAAAAATATCATTTTAATTTTGGAGGTCTAAATACTTTTACTGGGTTATAGTTAGTCAATTAGAAAAAAAATCAAATGAAGCGATAATTGGGAAGTAAATAATTCAAATATCTGGAAAAACCAATTGTATTCATCATAACAATATTTTTTTAACGTTGGGCCAATGGATTGAACAATTCAATCATGACAATGCAAGGTGAAACACTTTGTGTTACATGGTGTAACCTGTTGGTGTGTTCACGTTACACCTCCCATTCTAACCCTTTATTCTAAGAACAACCCCTTTGATAGAGCGTCGACATTTATACAGAAAGGACAACCATACATGTCATTTCATTTTAACCAGGAACCTTCCGATCCATATATGGTCTACTATCTAGAATTAAATATTCAAATATTGATTTTCGTTATATAGATTAAATGGAGTTAAAGACTTATTTAGATTCAATGTTTTCTTTATCTCAGTTTCGTTACTTACCGACTCTCATTAGAAAATAATGTGAATATATATTACCAGATCATTAAAAGCTAACGTGAAAGTCTAAATTTTCTAAAATAGGTTTTGTTACTTTAATTTCAAATAACATGTAAATACAGATAAATTAATTTACTCTTCGGTAATTCAGGGTAACATATATAAGTGGAATGTATAAGCATATGTAGAATGCTAATTCCACGTATTTCAAATATAATTGTAATGCTGATAAAGAAGTCAGGTTAATGTTTGCTCACAGATAATTTCACTTTTATTTTTGGTTCAAACCAGAAAACAATATCAATGGTCATTACTAAAGGTGATTTGCCTACTATAATTCAGCTGCTACAAGGAGACCAATGAAACGTAATTCGTTTAAACTTGCCCCAACAAGCTCGGGTCAATCTACTTATTCCTATCGATTCCAGAATGATCTTCAACGTGATTAACGCGCGGTTGGCATTTAAGTGAAATATAATCGACTGGAGATTGCTGTTGAGATGGTATCTTCAAAAGGTGTAACCATCATGTCAACTAGCAGTCACGTGACAGCGCTATTAAGAAATTAATTGGTGTGACGATTTGGGATCTCCTCGTTTGCCGATGTAACATCTTATGACTGGGAAGGTGTCTGATTTCGTATTTGTATCGAGTCGAGACAAAAGTACTGAAATCTCCAAGCTGTACTACTGTCGCACACTGACCAATCAGTTGATGAATGTTAATTCCCCACTGCAGATGAAAATAGTTTTAAGACTCACGTTACAACTAGAGTTTTCGTCACATCACTTTGCTCTTAAACTATCACGTATCACAACTAAAGGGGGCCAGCTGTCAAAAGTAATATCCCCCTTGTATTATTAATCTCCCCGTCAATAATAAAGTCACACAATAATCTTTTTTTTATATTTTCGCATGATAAAAAATGCATAATATGGATTGAATAAATGGCGCGTTATCTCATCTGATAACATAAAATTCTTTTATTTGTTTTTTGCCATCATTATATCATAGCTCTTGTATTTTGCTTCAGTGCAACTCTAATTAACAACCTACCTCATTACTATCACGATTTTGTGAAGATTACACACCATACTAACTATTATTCCAAGAATTGTCACGTATAAATTTAAAAACCGATCTAGAGCGATGATATTCTGATTTTTACTAATCTAAGTAATATACTGATCTAACTAAGCAATCTAAAATACTCACGTAAATTACGATCTCATAAAATTGCAAATGTGTTAAGGATCGTCCTTTTTTTTAAATTAATGAATTAATTAATTGCAATTCAATCATGTTTCATTGAAGCGCCTTTGGCCATGAAATCCTTATAAAATAACCAACAGTCCTTGAAAAGGTATTTTCACTGAAACGTAAAATAAAAGTGGATGCTTAGAACGGATCGGCATGCAGGTATAAAATATTCACTTAAGTTATGATCTTATGAAATCGAAAATTTATTAACTAATTTATTGATTAATAGAAATGAAGATTATAGTTTACTATCCAATCATGTTTCATTGAAACGTACTAATTGAAACGTACCTTCATAGTAGATGTTTAGAACGGCTCGACTAAATACAAAACATTCACTTAAGTTACTATCTCATAAAATTTTAAATGCGTTAATTAATTTATTGATTAAGAGAAACGTAGATCTTTAATTCCTATTCAATCATGTGTCATTGTAACTTATATTCATCGAAACGTTTCTTCATAGTAGATGCTTAGAGCAGATAGACTAGATATAATTCACTTATGTTATGATCTCAAAATTTAAAAAGAGAAATTAATTTAGTTATTCAGGGGAAAGAAGAATTTTAATTCCTAATCAATCGTTTTTCAATCAAGCGCCTTTGGCCATAAAATCACCATCAATCAACCAACAATCATAGAAAACGTATTTTCACTGAAACATCGTAGTAGAGTAGATGCTTAGAAAAAAAGGATCGAGAAGCAGATATAAACTATCCTCTTAAGTTACAATATCATAAAATCGAAAATGTGTTAATTTATTTATTGATTCAGAAAAATAAAATTCCTAATTCCTATTCAATCATGTTTCACTGAAGCTTATTTTTTTCCTTTGAAACAAAATGAGGGACATTTATGAAAAGAAAAGAAACATTTTATCCATGATAGGACTTCCGGCATAACGTTATTTCATTACTATCTCATTATCTATGTAATAATTACCACAAAAACCCACCGCGCTAATTTTTACGATTTCTCAAGGCACTTACTCTAAACCTTATTAAAATTAATATTGTGAATCGCAACTTGAAAGAAAGGTGCAAACACGACCAGAATTCAAAATTATTCCTACTTTAAATCAACAGCGGATGGTAAAAGCACAATTATTTTAAAAATCTAATTAAAACTGATGAGTGAAAAAATGAAAACTGACTAGGTGAAAGAGAAAAATCTTAAATAAATTGCTTAACGCTGCAACTTCCGTAACACTAGAGTTGAATTATTCATCGTTGAAAGAATTAAAAATAAAAAAGCAAGGCGCAAGATTTAAAAATAGTAATCATCTCTTATATGCTGTTCAGTTTCCATAGTGAAATACCATTTCTCAAATCACGTTGGAAACAGTTCCTAAAAACTCTTCAGAATTTAATGAATGCTAAAAATGCTCTTATGACGAGGTTAATATTTTTTTTTCTCTTACGAGTAGCTACCAGCAAAAATAACATTTAAGTAACGAAGAAGCAATATTTTACGACTTTCAGCGTAATTTGAGTGTTTTCCTTCCTTTCTTTGCTTTGCTTACTTTCCCTAAAGCAAATTTACTGTGGCGGATAAGAATTACATTTAAATCATAAATTTTTTTATTTATATTATTCGAATCGAAACACGCGGAACATTTTCGGATTTCGGCCCCATTCTATTCTTTTCGCTTAAATCGTTTGATTAGAATGACCATAAATAAAATGAACGAACAATAATTTAACGAAGTGATGTAAAATAAAAGCGTTTACTCTTTGTTTAATGCTTTGAAACAGTACAATTGAAATAAAAACAATTACATAAACAAGTGGATGCAAATGATCATAGAATGTATAGAATAAATGGATTTTAGCAATTGAATTCAATTATTAAACAAATATTATAGAGGCCAGTAATGTTTGATAAAATGTAATACTTTGAAAACTTATTACAAAAAATTATTTAATGGGAGAAAATCTGTGTTTGTATTGTTTTTCAATCTGTGTTTATTAAGTTATTGTAAATACTTTGTGTAACATTGAAATTTTCGTATTTTTGCTGCTTTCGTGAGAGTGACTACTTGTGTGTTTTCCTAACCAAGTATTCTAAAGAGTCTGTCAGGAGACGTGCTATTCCTAAGGATTTGAAAAATTAAAATACTTGTTATTAATTCATTAATATATACTTCTAAAGTAGAGGGACATATTAGTATATAGCAATCGCAAGTTATGTATGAAAATAGAAATAATTCAGTACATTGGTAGAAAAAGGATTGACGTCCATTTTGTAAGTTTTCCATTCCACCTGATTTAGTCATTTTAAACTGAAATACAGCATACGAATTCTGTTGATTTGATTCTTTCATAATGTATTTATAGGGCGACATTGGCACATTTTACTGTTTTTACTTTCATTGCATTGAAGATGTTTGTGGATCTAACTCAAATTCAGTGAATTTTCATCAAATACATCCAATTAAATAAAAATTTTCTAATACTGTATTTCTAATTTGTGATTTTGATAAATATCTCGTTACTTCACTTTTATAATTAAAACATCAGCAATGTTATTTGTGTTTGGGATCAAATTGGTAACTCAAATTCAGCATGTCCGAACTGTCCATGTCTTCAATAGCATATTTTTAGGTGAGTGCAAGCTTATTGCCTTACAACTGTTCGCTTACTATTTATCTTTTAGATTCCTTCATAAGCACGGCTTGGGACAATGCTTTGCGTGATAGTCCATATACAGTAATGAGGCCAAGACAGACCGCTATTTCATGGCCCACCCTGTATTTTTAAGCATTTACTTTATACCTTTACTTAAGTATTTACTTTATTTACTTTATATCAGTTATTTATGTGTACCTTTAATATACTTTATAATCAGTGGTCGATTGATATGCACAAATAGACAAACTGCTATCACACATGACTTTCGAAAAATCTCTATTGGGAATTACCGCTGTCCACAGACAAGATTCCATCTTCTTTTTTACCTAACTTGCTTTGTATGAAGTTGTTTGTCCATATTCTCATAACCAAAAATTTTAATATATTTAAACTATCAAGGAATGTAAATATTTAGGCGAAAACTCTCTCATTGACACTAATACGTACTTAAACCTCCAAGCATCTTCAACGAGATATCTCGTCCTTTAAAACCAATAAATTTTGTTAGTGATGATATACCTTGTCCAGACAAAACTGCACTATTACTACAAGGGAGAATGAATATTTGAGTAAGAATAAATTGTTCTGACAAAACTGCCCTGTTACTCCAAGGAAGAATGAATATCATAGTAAGAATAAATTGTTCTGACAAAACTGCCCTCCTCCAAAGGAGAATAAAGATCCTAGAAAGAATAAATTGTTCTAACAAAACTGCTTTCCTCCAAGGGTGAATGAAGATTCTATTAAGAATAAATTGTTCTGTAAAAACTATCCTCCTCCAAAAGAGAATGAAGATCCTAGAATGAATAAATTGTTCTGACAAAACTGCCTTCCTCCAAAGGAGAATTAAGATCCTAGAAAGAATAAATTTTTCTAACAAAACAGCCTTCCTCCAAGGGATAATGAAGATCCTAGTAAGAATAAATTGTTCTGACAAAACTGCCCTCCTCCAAAGGAGAATGAAGATCCTAGAAAAAATAAATTGTTCTGACAAAACAAAACTGCCCTCCTCCAAAGGAGAATGAAGATCCTTGAAATAATAAATTGTTCTGACAAAACTGCCTTCCTCCAAAGGATAATGAAGATCCTAGAAAGAATAAATTGTTCTAACAAAACTGCCTTCCTCCAAGGTAGAATGAAGATCCTAGTAAGAATAAATTGTTTTGACAAAACTGCCCTCCTCCAAAGGAGAATGAAGATCCTAGAAAGAATAAATTGTTCTGACAAAACTGCCCTCTTCCAAGGGAGAATAAAGATCCTAGTAAGAATAAATTGTTCTGACAAAACTGCCCTCCTCCCAAGGAGAATGGAGATCCTAGAAAGAATAAATTGTTCCAACAAAACTGCCTTCCTCCAAGGGAGAATGAAGATCCTAGTAAGAATAAATTGTTCTGACAAAACTGCCCTCTTCCAAAGGAGAATGAAAATCCTAGAAAGAATGAATTGTTCTGACTAAACTGCCCTCCTCCAAGGGAGAATGAAGATCCTAGTAAGAATAAATTGTTCTGACAAAACTGCCCTCTTCCAAGGGAGAATGAAGATCCTAGTAAAAATAAATTGTTCTGTCAAAACTGCCCTATTACTTAAAGTGAGAATGAAGATCCTAGTAATAATAGACTATTCTATCAACACAATTAGTGTCAATATCAAACAGTTTTTTATGAGTAGCTGGTTACCACAGAACAATTTTCGACACAAAGATAAATCATTGAGAGTGTTATTCATGCATTCCTAGTTGAAATTTACACTATTCTTTCAAGACACTATTCTATTATAGTTTCAGAACACATATGTTTAAATACTTTCTGTCTTTCAAGTAACTTATTTTAAGGCTAATATTTATGCATCACTGTAATACACGTAATCAATGTTTGATAGATCTCCATAAATAGACGATCCTCTATCGTGTAAATACATTCCGAAGCAAGCGTACAGGGAAATAGCCCTTGTCCACATCCAACGAGATACCATCTGCCCTTCCACAAGACTCGTTCTGTATGGGGCCGTCTGGCCAAATTCTGATGACCACAAATTTCATTAGATTAACGCCGCCGCATAGCGAAGTCATTTCGAAACGCGTGCTGTTGTTGAAGAGCTGACGTTCATTGAGAAATTTCATATCCCTGGACACACGTTATTGAGAATGCGTGACTGTAAAATCCCATATTGCTTTCAGTGGCGTGATCGTGGTCGTAATCAGCGGCTCCGGAAATGCGGTCCGCACCGCAGGATTTCATTAACCTGGGGTAGCCCTGGCATTCGAGGGGCTGAAGGTGATCTTTGTTTACAGAATGACCGGTGAACCGAGTGTTCGAGGTAATGCTAATGTGTGACATAATCTAGTGAGCAGTTTATAAGCTACTAATCTGAAGGTGGTTTCCATCATTCTAATTACCTTAGCGGCACCGTGCGGAAGGGCCTGCATGGCAGGATGTTTATGGCTGCGATATGCTTACCTGATCAATACGCCGTTAATATCAAGATCGCTACGGTGGGTGTTTGTTTCAGTGGAATATGTTAGCTTAAAGGGGATTTGTGAGGTTCGTAACCAAGAAAGTTTCCGTTGTATTTTCCGTTGGTTAGATAACAGCGATTAACACCTGCACTCAAGTTTCTTAATTGTTTTTATAAGTGGATTGCTGTGTCGCTGCTAGCGTTTTATACCTAGTTTAAGTCAATTTGCAATTACATCGGTCTGTACTGCTCCAAACGAAATAAAAGTTACCAAAAATATAAAATAGAATTTCGTAAATTATTTACCTTTGTTCATTATTATTTTCCCTTTACACTTTCAAATGGTATTGATGAGATATCTCGTTCTTCAAGATCTGAATATTTTGATAACGAAATTTCGACCATCATGATCTGGTTTGCTAATGCTAGTGAGTCGGAGATAAAGCTACTCTGTTTCTCCAAGTAGAAAAAACAAATTGTCTCTTGACCAGATACATATAGTTAGATAGCCGCGATCAACACCTGCACTCAAGTTTCTTAATTGTTTTTATAAGTGGATGGCTGTGTCGTTGCTTGCGTTTTATACCTAGTTTAAGTCAATTTGCAATTACATCGATCTGTATTCCTCCAAACGAAATAAAAGTTACCAAAATATTAAAAAGAATTTCGTAAATTTTTTACCTTTGTTCATTATTATTTTCCCTTTACACTTCCAAATGGTATTGATGAGATATCTCGTTCTTCAAGATCTGAATATTTTGATAATGAAATTTCGACCATCATGATCTGGTTTGCTAATGCTAGAGAGTCGAAGATAAAGCTACTCTGTTTCTCCAAGTAGAAAAAACAAATTGTCTCTTGACCAGATACATATAGTTAGATACCCGCGATCAACACCTGCACTCAAGTATCTTAATTGTTTTTATAAGTGGATGGCTGTGTCGTTGCTTGCGTTTTATACCTAGTTTAAGTCAATTTGCAATTACATCGATCTGTATTCCTCCAAACGAAATAAAAGTTACCAAAATATTAAAAAGAATTTCATAAATTTTTTACCTTTGTTCATTATTATTTTCCCTTTACACTTCCAAATGGTATTGATGAGATATCTCGTTCTTCAAGATCTGAATATTTTGATAATGAAATTTCGACCATCATGATCTGGTTTGCTAATGCTAGAGAGTCGGAGATAAAGCTACTCTGTTTCTCCAAGTAGAAAAAACAAATTGTATCTTGACCAGAACTGGTTAGAGTTTGAAATGGGTTTTTGTTTCAGACGCTAATCAATTCCGGTCACTTTTGGACACGAAAGTAAACCACCAGAACAGTTCACATATGTGGTTAAAAGAGCAAACATCCTTCAAATTACTACAGTTAGTTTCTAATTATCCACTTAATTACATTTAATTAACTTTTTAACCCTCCAAGTGGTTTTAAAAATGGTTCTCGTCCACGAGGATCTGATCAATTTTGCAACTGACAAGACTCTCGCTTTTTGATGATAACGAAATTGAGATCTGGTCAGCTCTTCTTTTAATAGTCTCAGATCTGGCCAGGTTTGAAATTGACCAGATATCTCACCATCAACATATTGCTGATTTTTTTATGATAACCAGATCAAGATCTAGTAAGTTTATCTTTTAATGACGAGATATCTCGTCCACCAAGATGACGAGATACCATGTAGAGGAAAACACCAGGAGGGTTAAAAAGTGACACGACATCTGAGCTAAACTTCATGTTCGTTTACAGTTTTTTTTCTGTTCTTTTTCTACCTTCTGATTATCTAAGTCTAATAGTCTCTAATCTGAATAACTAAGTCCAAGTCTAATATAATAATAATTTGGGAGTGTATCAGACTCTTAAGGAATGGCATCAAAAGTAAGCTCTGCAATGACCTTGTTGTAATATTATTTAGCTTCATAGCTGAAATCCTACATATTTAGACAAAATTGACAAATGAATCCAGTAGAGTTTGATTTAATATTAAATTGATATCCGTTTTTGCCATTTGCTAGTAGGGAAATAACGTCGATATCAGTACTCCGTACATAAGTGAATGGCATAGATATTGTTCATGACGAAAAATATATTATTAAAAACATTAGAAGCTATCGTTAGAAACTGAATATGGTTGCAAATGCTAAGCTGATAAATAGTTTTCGATATTAGCTATTATTGACCCAAATCCACCTCCTCAATCAGCTTTATTGTGAGAAATATAATACATGATAGTTTCATTTTCCAGAAATGTAAAGTTCAATTAGACTTTTCTTGGATTTAATGAGCTGTATTCAGTTTCTGAGTTAAGTTACATATGCATTGAGCCTCCTAAATTCGGCAGACAGACATCCTAAAGTTGAAAAGTCTGATACAATAAAGTATCAGACGAGGATTTAACGGAATAAAATGAGGGCGGCATAATGAATTATTTGTCTGGTGCACCAGTTACTTGCGTCCAAGTTGAAGTTTACGAAAAACAAGAGGTTCAAAGGAGATAAAAGATTCCAGTGAAATTCTCATTTTTCGTATGTACTAGGTTGTTCCTGGCTTACACACTCTTGGGAAAATATACGGGATGTTTGAAGTTATCCTGTACAATGCGATACGCCAATACCGCTTAATTAAAATTGTGAGATATATCCACTGTAATAACAAAATTCAAATATATTATAATGACAAAATGAAGAATAATAGGTGGATTAGGGCGTCATCATGGAGGAGCCTGACCCTGACAACCCAAAATAATGTTTTCAGCTTATGAGTAGTAGTACGCTAAAAATTGCTCACAGACTCCTTTAAACACCATAAAGAACAAAATAGAAAGATAAATTAGGTCAAATGTCATAGGACACAAGGCCAAAGAGGCAAATACACTTCTTCAAACTAAGAAATTATGATAAAAGTAACAATACATACATCCTGACAGAGGAGTGCGCTAATGCTACAAGTTACTCTGGCAGGAAAACGATTATAACATTCAAACACCCAAAACATCTCTCTCCATTTTTGATTCAGATTAAACATTAGATGACTAAATGAAAACATCTGATCAACTAAGTTGTAAAATCACATGGAATTTGAGAGGTTACGTCGTTAACGTCCATACGTTACAAGAATTACGTTTGTTAACGTGGTGTTCAGTTGTGTTTTCTCTGCGTTTGGGTTTGTCTTGGGAAGGGTGAAGATTGGAAAGACTCGGGCTGAGTCCCCATGTAGAACTCTAAATTGCAGTTATAGAGATGGAAGCGACATTATTAACAATTAAATATGTTTATTTACAGTGGATAGGAAGAAACTATTTACAGTTTTTTACTTACAAGATAGTTTAGGCACAACGTTACATCGGTTGTTCATCCGACATTTGTGTAACCCATCCTCTTCTTAAGTTATTCTCTGAAATTGTCTCTGCAGAATATCACAGAACAGATTCTGCAGTTGTGTTATTTCTGCTCTTGACATTGATGTGCTTGTTACTTCCTGGATAACAGGAAGTGACACCTTTTCTACTGGGCTTGTTCTTTATACTATAGCCCACAGGTATCCATCGCATCAAAATCTGTCAAGTCTCATGCCTCAAAAATACAAATTTCAGACTACAAATTTTTTCATCCTTTTATTTTTACAGCCATATAAAAGTCATGCGAAATATAATGTTTATCTAGAAAATAGAGGCAGAAGTTGTATTTTGCTAGATACTAAGTCTAAGTATATCAACCCGGCACTGGGAACGGCTTTACATGCTCTCTAATATTCTGCCCTATTGAATCAATCTAGAAACCTAGTCCGTTCAATCATTTCCCTTTGTGACGAAAAAAAGATAATTTATTCAAAAGACGTAGAAATATACATTTATTTAATGTAGGTATATAAATTTCTTAGAGGCCGAAACAGCCAAAAACTTCTTCTTATGAACTAGTATATTTATACTGCAACATAGCATACAAGAGCACTTTTACATAGCGTATGAAGTTTATGTTGTTCTCTCTAAGTAAGATTATACCGATACGTACGTTTCAATATATTTAATGTTTGCCACTGTTATAATATATACTAAAATGTATTCGACGAATTAAAATGCACCAGCCCCCGTGATAACGGCTGTTTTCGGGTGGACCAAGTTTCGTACTTCCAACACTCTTGCTAATCATTCTTGTTTTTCTTGCGTGTTCTTCCAACTGGTCAACAATGGTCAGTCAGTGGTCGGGGATTAGCCTTTAAGGATCACATAATTATTCAACTATAAATTATATAAGCCATACTTTGTGGTTGAGTTGAAATTATTAAGTCAAAATTCATTTCAATACACTTTTGTTTAAATTTACAAGTGAATTCTTCCGTTTAATAAATACGTTTATCCTATAAAAAGATCATTATTTTTTCCAGTAGGTAAAACTAGTATAGGCTTATAATAAATTATGTAGTACGATTTATAATGTCTAGACGAAAGTTTAACATTCGTAGTTAATTCATAACTCTCCTTTATTTTGTAAACCCGTTATCTGCATACCATTACGTATGCCTACTGTCAAATTTATGTTTATTACGCAAAGTTTATCGAAAATGTCGTTTTTTATTTAGTCGAGCAAAAATTGATAAAGAGCTAAAATAAATCCTTTAGGATTTCAGATCAGTTGAAGCATGTTGGATTATTTTTCTCTTGATTAGAAAATAAGTTTGAAATCAGAACAAATCTTTTTTTTTACTAAGTAATATTTTGTCGACATTGTACAACATAAAATAAATTTAAATTAATGATGTTTATTTTAAAATAGAAATAACTGTACTTTATTTCGCGTAGGAAATATTTACTAGGAAAAATGCGAAAAACAAAATTGCCTCAGTTCTTAAAACTATAAATGGAAGGAATTTTAAACGAAAAATTACTATGCTTGCTAAAATATTATTTAGTATAACATACTATGTATTATATATTACGATAAAAGTACAGCTCCTATTGCGCGTGCCTTGTTCTCTCAAGACCCTTACACGCTAAGTCATCTGGCTCCAGGGTAAATCTCGACTCATCCATGAATATAACGTTAGCCCAATCAGACGCAGTCCAATTCACATGTTGCCGACACCACTTTAATCGTATTACTCTGTATTGAACGGATAGAGGAACACAAACTCGTGGTACCCGTGCTTACAGTTCATTCATGTGTAGCCTTCGGCTCACAGTAGTAGCAGATATCATCCTACCAATGGACGCTGCAACCATAGATGTCACACGTGTGAGATCTTTAGTTTCGCTTCGCTACAACAACACTATATCGATCTTCCGTGGGGGTTGTAACCCTTGGGAGATCGGCCACAGGTCTTCGGACAACTGCTTGCCTTGTTTGGAATTGCTTCCATAATCGTGAAATGACGGAATGATGAACGTCGAAGAAAAGAGCAACATCACTGATTGATTACCCTGCTTCAAAGCGTCCCACAGAACGACAACGCTCACTATCTGTCCTTCGTCTTCTGGAAGCCATAGAAACACGTCTGTCTTGAAAACTAATCGTACGAAAGTTCTAAATACTTTTTATCAGCATTTATATGTAACTTCTCTGACCCTTCACAATACTGGCTTCTTATACGACTGCCTTTTTTGCATATTTCTCGACGCGAAATCGTGATTGGTTGTTACATAACACTTTTGCATACTTTCATCTACTTCTGCAGCAAATTGCAGCCTCTTAAATTCAGATAGGCTTCTGGAAATTAACATTTTCCTCTCCGTCCTTAACTTTTGGCTGTGTGTGTAAGATCGCAGTTAGTTCATAAGGACTAATAAGGTTATTTCATAATAGTACTTTTGAATGATATATTTTTTAGATAATTTGCTTAGGTATTGTAAATAGCAATACACTAGAGCAACAAAACGGGCTATTGGAAACGGTAAGTGATCAATCGTAATTTTGAACCACGGTCAGATGGGGTCACACATTCTCTGGCGTCTCACGCATGCACTTCTCCACGAAAACGTGAGAACATTTGAGGCCACCACAGATTTAACATGTTCCAGTCCACTTTGTACACGACAACATTTGGTTGGATTCGAATTTGCAAACCTGCGGTTGCTAGTCCGTTCCTCTTACAACCGGACTACCACGCCCGGTTTCACTTGGATTTCCATCTTAGGAATTGACTCTGGAACACCTGCAATAACCCATTGTATCGGTCCAAAGAAACGTAAATTAAACTACCTACCTGCATAGTTTAAGAACTCAACAATTGTCATTTAGTACGCAACGCATGTAATTTTATCCAACAAGGTTTTGCTTTAATTCCGATTTTAACTAATTTGAATACATGAAATCCTACAAAATGTATTATAGATTGATCTTGTCGTGGAAATTTAGAGATTGGTTGCCAGCTCAGATATTAACCTCGTCATCTTACCATGTTTAAAAATTAATAGGTGTTGTATTCGCGTTAATTCGAGGGGGAGAGGGCGTTGCCAATAGCCCAATGTGTTTCACCAGTGTGACGTAAATTCAAATATCTACTTACCGTAGTTGAAGAAATCAAATTATTCCATTCAGTACCATATTGATAGCCCGTTGTAATGCTCCTGTGGAACGTTTTTAAATAATACAATTCCTACTTACCTAGAAATATAGATCTTGCAAGCATAGCTTATATTCGATCCAAAATATTCATGGTTTGATTCAGAACTAATTGCAAATCACGAAATCCTACAAAACGCATCTTAGCTTTATCGTGGTGTTCAAGTTAGGACAGTTGGGTGCCAGCTCAGGTGTTTCAGAATCCGTCCCACAGTGGTTAAAAATTACAAGGTGTTAGATATTTCCCTTTGTGATTGATTCTGGACTGCCGCCAATAGCCCGATGCGATGCTTCTGTGTGGCGTAAATTCCTCTACATTTTACCATATGCTTAAAAAATCGACTATTTTCATTCAATAACCTCCCGAGGTACCTGTGAGTGATCTTTTCTCCCTTTCAATATTACTCCTTTACTATCCTTTTGTTTTTTCTTCATCCCTCATTATGTTGTCAGTCTTGTGATTGGAGGTGCTTAGCCGTACTTGGCCAATGAGCCATCAAACCCAAACAACCCTTCAGTTATCAACACATCTTGCAATACAGACATTTATTGTATTCGAAACAAAATATTTGTTCTTTGAGACCGATTTTTTACTTTTGCAAATCTCGAAGAAATTCAAAACGCATTCTGAACCAGACTGCCATAATCTCGGCTGTAATCCCATCACAAATTGCTAAGATTCATACGGCCCATTTTGCTGAATGGGATTCGAAATCGCCACCACTCTCCTTAATTTCCCCCATTGTCCTCAAAATTTCGCTGACCTAATCTAAATAATCCAGCCTCCCTAAATCTACTTAATTTACCCCTCCGCAATTCCTCCCCACGCAAACAAAAGCACCGTGTCTGATTTCGGTTGAGTTTCGGCCGCAATTAATTAGTTAATTAAAACTGATTTTGTCCCAAGGTAGCGCGTGCCAGCCAAACGGCCACTGGCAGCCTGCGCCAAACGGCAACGGAAAGCTCGAGCCATACATCAACAGTATCGCGAGTATACATCACCATGGTCGGAAGAGCGCTACAATGCTGGTTAAATTAGGTTAAAGCCGGGCAACAGCTTGGGATTGAGACCTTTCTGTGAGGGATCAGAAACTGGGTTTAATTATTGGTTAAACGAGTTTTGAAAGAGGATTTATCACCTCGTCCCTCTATCTTAACGGTAGTCGGTTTGCATTCATTCTCGACTTGTGTTCTGCACGCCTGTTGGTCGCGAAGCTGGGGGATCGGTGATATGAGATCGGATAGACAGAGCGGCAGCAATTTTGATTTATCGCGTCGGTGTTATGGTAATGGAGATTCAATGAAGTAACTTGTGCTCGGTGCAGCTGAAATTAGCGATTTCTGCAAGAAAAACAGTAATAACATCTGCGGCGCTTGAGTACAAGTGAATAAATTATGTCTGACGTTCGAGTTCAAGAAGATTATTATGAATTTGTTTGTGTAAACTGTGTAAAGTTACATGTTTATAAAATAAAATGATGAAACTAAAGCCAGATATTTGAATTGACGTATTTGGTCAACACAATTATAAAAACGTCATCTATAAAAAGTGTTCATTTTCTGTTTATAAAAAATATCATTAAAGAATTGATTAATTTCAACGAATATCTGAGCCGTTATTTTTGAAAGTGGTATAAGTCCATTTTATCATACATCAAGATAATTAAGGGTTTGCTGTTTAAATTAATTTTAAAATATTGGCAAACGTTACTCAATTCGGATGATGTTTTTGACACTATAAACCTGTTAAATTTTAGTATGCAATAATAATTATTAAAATTGTTAAAGAAAATAAACTGATTTTTTTTAAAGTGGACGTATACCACTTTCAAAAATAACGGCTCATATGTGTATTTAAAAGTTGATAATCTCACAAAATAAGAAAGTTGTGGTCATGTACGAATCCCTCTTTGAATCTGACGAACAAGCGATAGACTCTCCTTACATGCACAAACACTCTTTATAATATAATGTGTGTTTTGTCGCTATTTGCATAGTGAACACAACACACACTTATACATGTTTTCAGAAACATCTGAAATATCCAACATTTTCGGATCCTACCCAACACGCACCACATTTTCTAACTAACTCGTACTAATATGTTTTTAATGAGTGAAGGTCAACACTACCAAGGGCATGTCGCCTGTACTGCCCTTTATTAAGCGAGTGATACATTTATTACAGCATTGCTATAAAATTAATTTTTCTTTCATCTATGAAGTAAGGATTATAAGGTAGATGTTTAGCCCGGCAAAAAGCATTTAGTTCACCTATTTTATTGATTTGCAAACAATATCTTTAATAAATTTTAGATGTTATTAAAATAATTTTAATTTTATTTTTATTTATTAATTTTATTTTATTTTAATTTTATATATATATATATATATATATATATATATAATTTATCCTCAAAACAAAGCACCGGTTTACAATTTCTGTGGAATAATTCCTGCAACTGTTATTTCCCCTCAAGCAATTTTTGACATCTCACAATGAAGTTGTCTTGATTTTTTTAACAAAAATAGAGAAATATGATTTCAATGAGCTATTCAAAATGTGTCCATCACCAGGGATCATTTGATTATTAGTTGAAAATGTAAAAAAAGCGCATCGAGAAGGAATTCGACAAAACATATTAAAGCTTGATTCAATTGAAGGTACTAAAATTGAAAAACAATTAGGATTAAAACATACTTGAACATAAGTCGGTTATCTTAACTATTATAACGGTATCGTAACTATTTATAGGGAGCGACAGCCCAGTTGGAAGAGAAACGTATTAGAGACGCGAGGGTTGCGAGTTCGAGACTAGGTCAGCTACAGACTGTTGTGCACACGGTGGCTGCGGTGTACGTTAAACATGTTATGTCCTCAAATGTTCTCACATTGTGTGTGTGTGTGTGGAAGTTTGGAGAGTGGGTGACTTTTCAGGTGTTACTCGTGTTTCTGTACCGTCGTCAATTGCCCGCCGTGTTACTCCAGTGGACCTTAATTAACCTTTACGCTGCGGTGCTTAGATTATTTTCAATCGTCTCACAGAACGGCTCTTTCGCCTTTCCTATCTTGAGCGATAGAGCCTTGAGAGGCATTTACAACTGACGTTTTACTTTCATATAATTGTGTGGTGAATCCTTTGGCATGAGAGAGATATCACCGGAGCAACCTTCTACCTTTCCCCAAAACATTGACATCTCACAGTCGTCAGAATACGGTACCGAACAAAAGGAGGAACTCTCTAAAAGGTCAGTCGCTGGAAGCTCGTAAATGGTGATCGATGCCAGTGGTCACTTAAAATTAGGATAACATCCACTGTACACAGATCAACACCATGTTGCTGGTGTAAACGAAATTTTAGTGGTTACGATTGTCTATCTACCGCAGTGTAAAGGTTAATGCCTTCCTGCCAATTAAGTTTATTTTTTTTAATTTTTTATTCCACAGAGAAACACATGATTAATCAAATATTATTTTCTAGAAATAACTATATTTCATTACTAATTTCATTAATCAGTGGATATGGCCACTTCTCTAGCACCCTACAATGCAGGTACGATTCCTCCATTGGTGTATCTCTCTATTCTTTGTCAGTTTGTCAGTAAAACTTCCCTTTCATGTGTACGTCTACTACGTACTTATCTTCTGTATCCGGCGCAGCATGGCCAAAAATATGGCCCTAGTGTCATAACAACCCAACAAACCAAACCGAAAGGACATAAGGAATACCCCTACTACGATAAAAACATTTACTACATCATACCTTATGAAACACCATATCCTTCCAGAAACCTATCTGTTACAGGCATTGTGCCGGCCACATTTCATCTATAAATAAAACTAAGTCACCAGTTCTAGTGCCTTGCGCTACCAAACGCATTCCACAAAACAGAGCGTAATATTTTTCAAATCACCAAAAAGCCACTGCATTTTTTTAATTGAAACCACCTTACTCCAGCCCATTTGTTTCAGGTGCGAAAGGTTCGTTTTAATCCCCCAATCGAAAGCTCCGTGGAATCATTTTAAGAGGATTACAGGACCGGGCGAGATGATATATCTAAAAAACGTGCACCCACCGTTGAAATGAAAGGCGGGATTTTTATCCCCGGAAAGACGCATTCCACAGTAGAATGGCCGCATCCTTTAGTTTTACAGCGTAGTAGAAGGAGTTGATTAGCTCAATATTTCAGACCTATTCTCACACGGGAGTTAAAAAGATCGCTCGGTGTCTGTAGGAGGTATAAAGTTGATTTAGTTTTTGCAAAGAGTGGGTTTGGGGTCCCTGGTGGATTTGGCTGCTCGATGGATTTACGGCGAATTCGAACGTATTCGTGGGGAATCTTGGTTTGTTTTAATAACTGAGGTGTATCTGTCGCAGTATCGGTGAAGAGTTAGGTTCGATGGGTTTTACGGTGAAAGAACGATATTTATCCAAGCTTAGCCATGTTGTCAAATATAAATATACATTTGAAGAGTAGAAGATATCTAACGTCGGTATAAAATTTTCGTATAAACTTGGGTTCGGATATTGGATTTTGTTTTTATTGTTAGCTAAACATACTTTCAAATATCGTGGGTTTGGGGTCCCTGATGGATTTGGCAGCTCGGTGGATTTTCGACGAACTCGTACGTATTCGTGGGGAAACTTGGTTTGTTTTAATAACTGAGGAGTATCTGTCGCAGTTTCGGTGAAGGGTTAGGTTCGATGGGTTTTACGGTGGAAGAACGATATTTATCCAAAGTGAGCCATGTTTTCAAATATAAATATACATTTGAAGAGTAGAAGATATCTAACGTCGGTATATAATTTTCGTATAAACTTGGGTTCAGAGATTGGATTTGGTTTTTATTTTTAGCTAAACATACTTTTAAATATCGTGGGTTTGGGTCCCTGATGGATTTGGCTGCTCGGTGGATTTTCGACGAACTCGAACGTATTCGTGGGGATTCTTGGTTTGTTTTAATAACTGAAGGGTATCTGTCGCAGTTTCCGTGAAGGGTTAGGTTCGATGGGTTTTACGGTGGAAGAACGATATTTATCCAAGCTGAGCCATGTTGTCAAATATAAATATACATTTGAAGAGTAGATATCTAACGTCGGTATATAATTTTCGTATAAACTTGGGTTCGGAGATTGGATTTGGTTTTTATTTTTAGCTAAACATACTTTTAACTATCGTGGGTTTGGGGTCCCTGATGGATTTGGCTACTCGGTGGATTTTCGGCGAACTCGAACGTATACGTGGGGAAACTTGGTTTGTTTTAATAACTGAGGGGTATCAGTCGCAGTTTCGGTGAAGGGTTAGTCTCGATGAACTTTACGGTGGAAGAACGATATTGTTCCGCGCTGAGCCATGTTGTCAAATACAAATATACATTTGAAGAGTAGAAGATATCTAACGTCGGGTATATAATTTTCGTATAAACTTGGGTTCAGAGATTGGATTTGGTTTTTATTTTTAGCTAAACATGCTTTTAACTATAGTGGGTTTGGGGTCCCTGATGGATTTGGCTGCTCGGTGGATTTTCGGCGAACTCGAACGTATACGTGGGGAAACTTGGTTTGTTTTAATAACTGAGGGGTATCTGTCGCAGTTTCGGTGAAGGGTTAGTCTCGATGGGCTTTACGGTGGAAGAACGATATTGTTCCGCGCAGAGCCATGTTGTCAAATACAAATATACATTTGAAGAGTAGAAGATATCTAACGTCGGTATATAATTTTCGTAAAACCTTGGGTTCGGATATTGGATTTTGTTTTTATTTTTAGCGTAACATACTTTTAACTATCGTGGGTTTGGGGTCCCTGATGGATTTGGCTGCTCGGTGGATTTTCGGCGAACTCGAACGTATTCGTGGGGAATCTTGGTTTGTTTTAATAACTGAGGGGTATCTGTCGCAGTTTCGGTGAAGGGTTAGGTTCGATGGGTTTTACGGTGGATGATTCGATATGTTTTACGGTAGATATTGTTCCAAGCTGAGCCATGTTGTCAAATATAAATATACATTTGAAGAGTAGAAGATATATAACGTCGGTATATAATTTTCGTAAAAACTTGTGATCGGATATTCGATTTGATTTTGGTTTTCCAGTTAAACATACTTTTAAATATCGTGGGTTTGGGGTCCCTGGTGGATTTGGCTGCTCGGTGTGTTTTGGTGAGCATTTTCTTGGGTTGTATTGTTTTGTTATGATAACTACACACACAAGAGATATTAGCTTCAATTAAACTTTACATTGGGTGAGTTTTGTGGCACAAAGACCGTATTTATACGATGCGCCAATTTAGTTAAATATAAAGATACGATTGACGAGTAGAAGAAATATAATGTCAGTTTACTTTTTGTACCAACTTTTGTCTGGAATTCTGTTTTAATTTGCCGCTAGATGGGCTTTTAAACAGCTTCGGTTTCGTGTCTCAAATGAATTTTGCTGCTGTATTCTAATGGTTAACTCAACTCTTCTGGTGGTTGTCTCGGAAAAATATATCTCAACATTAGAAGAAAACTGACTTTATCTTGATCTCGTCTTCACCGAAACACCTGCAATATCGTGATGACGAGATATCTCACCATTTGTAAATATGGGTGGATCTTGATGGAGGAGATACCTTATTCAGCCCATTTAAAGGCTTTAAATTAGAGCCGCCGTAGCTCAATCAGTAGAGCGTCGGGCTCGCATGAGTTGGGTCGTGGGTTCTGTCCTCGGCGAAGCCTGCAATTCTGATGATTGCGAGACCGGCGCTTCGACCTGGCTAAAGACCGTCGTGTTCACAAATGGTGACTGGGGCACGTTAAATAGGTCGTGGTCACCAAGTCTCCCATGTTCCCATACCAAATCAATACTTTTGGGGGTACCTGATCAGGGGGTTATCGGCCTCTGATTGGAATCTAAATTACGATATGTGTGAGTGAATGGATGTATGAAAGGGAGCTTCCTGTAAAACGGATGTCCTCCCAATGGGGCTCAATAGCATGGAAGGCGCACCCCCTCGCCTCTTGCCGTCTTCGACGGGCCTGTCACTCGTCTGGTCTGCCAGTGTAGGCATAAGAAACAACAAAGGCTTTAAAATTAGGTTCATTGTGTGTTTTTTGTGGCATAGAAGTCATATTTGACCAAGCTGGGCCAATTCTTTCAAATTTAAAGATAAGAATTACGATTAGATTATAACGTCGGTTTAATGTTCGCATATGCTTGGGTTTAAAATCTCTTTTTGATATTGGTTCTGAATGCACTTTGAATAGCGTGGATTTGGTCCCAGGTGACTTTGTTGCTGGCTTGTTTGGGTAAATGTTAGGATGGATGGCGTTTTCTGTGGCACAAAAGCCATATTTGCCAATCTGCGTCATTTTCGTCAAATATAAAGGTAAGATTGGCGAATAGAGGATTAATAGAGTGCCGGTTTACTTTTCGTATAAACTGGTTTGGAATCCCGTTTCGATTTTGCAGATAAATGTACATTTGAATAGCGTATGTTTGTGAGCAAAGGCTGTTTAGGATATTAAAGTTGGAAGTTTTTGGTTTTTCATCCACGTGTTCAATCATTTTCTGTATATTTGTCGTTCAGAGTGCATCATTGTTAAATATACTGTTTATTGTTTTAATGTTTCAGAATTAACAAAATTTTTCAATTTCTTCATTATAGTAGGATAAATAACTGTTTCAGTAGAAAAGTCTGTTTCAAATGAAACGCGTTTGAATTAAATAGTTTTATTTTCAAATCGTTTTTCCTCTGCTTATTTTCTTTTCGTTGCGGGCACTTTTTAGTGTTTTATGACAAAAAGGCAAACTTGATCAGATGTTCTGCATAACTTTGGTTCAGATTGCCTAAGTGTCTCAGAGTTGCATATCCTGCAAAATATTATAATACCACATAATTAATGAATTATTTGTTTTCAGTCTAGTATGAGAAATAATCAAGAAAACTTGTTCAATAGAAAATTCATACATTCAAAATAATTTAAATATAGATTTTAATATGTTTATTTTTAGTTCGTTCTAAATAATTTTTGTAGAATGAAGTAGGGATGCGACATCGACAGCAAAACATCGATGTTTTGAAACATCGATGTTCAAAATTAAAATATCGATGTTGATAAAACATCGTTTCAAAAACATCGATGTTTTTAAAATTCAGTGTATTTAAACTTTTTTCCCCATTTCTTAAAACTGGTTTAGCAACTAAGGATGCAACATCGACAGCAAAACATCGATGTTGATAATGCATCGCCCCGGAACTATCGATGTTTTTAAAATTCAGTGCATTTAAACGTTTTACCCCATTTCTTATAACTGGTTTAGCAACTAGTGATGTGACATCAGCTCCAATACATCGACGTTTTTTATAAAACATCAATGTTTTTAAAACATCACTTTTCAGACCCTTCACCTTTGGTCACTTTGGTCTAAAAGTATGTTCAATTTGCTGATAATGAAAATTATGCTACTTGGTTATTTTTAAAATTTCTATAACGGTACTTTTTCATTTAAAAATAAAACATCGATAGCGTAAAAACATCGATAACATAAAAACATCGACAAGTTTCAACATCGATGTTACACAAACATCGATCCCAATACATCGATGTTAAATACATCGATATTTTTTTTAAAACATCGATGTTTTTAAAAACATCGATGTTTTGAAAACATTGACATCGATGTCGCATCCCTAGTGTGAAGGTGTATATTGTATTGTTTTCAGTGTGGTATGGAGAATAATTAAGCAAACTTTCTCAGCATAATTTGCAAAATGTTCGTTTACAATGCTTTAAAATGTACAGATATCCCATATTTCAATATGCTGTAATTAAAGAAATGTTTTTCGTTGTAGTACGATAACTAACCAAGCCAAAATTTCCCAGTAGAAAATTCATAGCTTTCCAAAATACACTTTCACGGAATAATTAATAGCCTGTCGTGTAGTTCCAGGGTGACGCAAATTCATCCACAAACCACGAAATAATTCATATTTTTTAAAAACAGTTTTCTCTATGCTGACTTTCCCTTTCGTTATTCCAAAACGACACAACGCGAGGTCTCTAAACAATTGGATTTAATCAAGTTAACCAAACAATCCAGCACCAGGAAAATCTGAAAACCTCAGGTATTCCGAATTTTCATTTCGGCTTCTCGTGACATTGTCTAAAAAGTAAGTTCAAAACGCTTTCTCTCTCCGCTGTGTATTTTCGCTTCCTTTATTCAAAAGTTAGCGCACGTTTCATATCTGGAAAAAATTTTAAGTTTGAAGATAATATTAAAAAGAATTCTCACACAGTGTATGCAGACGCACTTGCAGTATGAAAGAATATATATTTCCCTTATGTGTAAATATTTCTTTATCTGCGAAGTTATATATACCTCAGATTTCCTTTTTCATTTTACTTTTTTTGGGTTCTAGACTTTATCTAAAGTTCAAAAATGCTGAAAGTTTCCCTGTGACTTGTTTCTTATTCCTGAGTTTATAACAGGTTGAAATGTACCGCGAGTTGATTCTTTGGAATTAATATAGTTTTTTTAGACACATTTAGTGTATATTTTATTTCTATGTTATATTCGTCCAAGTGCATCAATGAGATTACTCGTCCAAGTTCTGGGTAGTTTTGCTAAGAACGAGATATCGCGTCGAGATATAACTGCCATATAACTTCAAAGGAATAAAGATCTAAGTAGAAAAACAAATTAACAATTTTCCATGACTGGTGACAGTTTGGAACAAGTTTTCCACCAGAGGCTAGTTATGCTTTACGCTGCGGTAGATACACAATTGTTACCACTAAAATTTCGTTTAAGCCAGAGGATTGGTATAGATATGTGTACTGTGGTGATGTTATCCCCTTTTAAATGACCGCTGGCATCGATCATAATTTACGAAATGTCAGCGACTGACCTTCTAGTAGGTTCCTCCTTTTGTTCGTACCCTACCATGTCGACCATGGCGTATGAACGCTTTGGGAAAAGGCAGAAGGTCTCTCCGATGATATCTGTCTAACGCCAATCGATACGCCAAACAATCCTATGAAAGGAAAGCGTCAGTCGCGAATGCTAATTTAGGCTCCATCGCTCAATTAGGTAATTAGGTAGGGGGGACATGCAGGCGAAAGAGCTGCATCATCAGTATTAACCCACTTCGTGTAATTGTGTGTGCTTTAATGGCCTATGTAAAGTTAATTTACCATATTTACCACATTACATTTCTTGCCCTGAATTTATATTAAGTATCAATTATCATCAACATTGTGTAATGGGTCATATATTTTGGGTGTTTGGTTCATAACATCGTTTTACTGCTAAAACTTTGTAAGTAAAATGTAAGTGCTCGGAAATTTATCTGAGGGATTTGCATTATTTTTTTACAAATATACTTGAAAAGTTCGTTTCAAAAATATTTTAAGTCTGCATCTGTTATAAAGCACTCTATCGGTGAATTTTCTTAACCTCGTATGAATTGCAACTGATCTATAGTTTGTGAAGGGGCCGTAGTAGCAAGGTTGGAAGGGTAACGGATTAGCAATCGGACGGTTTCGAGTTCGAATCCAACTAAAGATCGTCGTGTTCAAAGAGGGTTGGTGCATGTTAAATGTGTTGTGGCTTCAAATTGCGGATACAAAGAACGAACTCAATAAATGCCGGTTTCCAGAAAACGCATTTTAACGTGGAGCTCTACCGTTTTTAGAACATAGGAAATTTGCTGTCAGCTATACTTTTATATGGTTATAAAGGACGAACTCAACTATAAAGTTAATGCCATTATCCTCTAATGTCTGACAAACCAAAATCAGGAGAAAAAATTTTCGCTCAATGTTGAGTTCGCCCTTTGTATTCGCAACGCCTCAAATATTCTCACGTTGGCGTGATGTGGAAGTTTGGAACGTGTTATGCCAGCTTACTTGTGACCTCGTCATCTGACCGTGGTTTAAAATAACGTGATGCTGTCCTCTGATATTTCCCTTCGAGTTCGATCCCCGACTATCGCCAATACACCGTTGTGTTTCGGTCCGACATTATTTAAAAATACCTACCTACAATTTGGTATCTAGTTTTTTAACCCTCCTGAAAATATTTGATTTTAAGATAATTATGTTTTGCGAAGTTGAGACAACAAAGCGTCGATATATTGTTCTTTTAGCATACGTTATGAGGTATTTTCTACCACATGTCATACATATTAAAACCATCAATTATACAAATTAGCCTTGAGAGAATTGGAGAGATTCCAAGAGACGCCGTTCGGGTTTATACGGATGGCAGTAGAGACGATTGTAATCGATCTGGCAGTGGAATTTACATCAAATTACAAGATCATGACTTAAGAATTTAGAGGAGAAATCCCGACTACTCTTCAGTATTTCGCAGTGAGCTAATAGCCATTGATGAAGCCCTTGAATCTCTTGTGTTTCTTCCCGATGGAAACGAGATACGGATTCTGTCTGATAGTAGAAGTGCAATACAGCACTTGACCAATTGGCAAAGTGTGAGAGATAGTATTGGAGTGTCAATACTCAACAAGTTAAAACGGCTTTCCATATCGCATCGGATTCATCTGCAGTGGATTCCTTCCCACGTCGAACTTGAGGGAAATGAGATTGCGGACACTTTGGCCAAGGCTGGTGCTTGTGAGGCCTCTGTGCCGTCAGCACCCCTCACCTTTTTGGAGATCTTCTCAAAAATAAAATACAAGAATAAGTCAACTTGGAATGTCCCTCCAGAGCACCCATGGTAACACTGTTCATGACCTGGAGGCTCAAGGTTTTAATAGGCAGGACCAAACTATTCTTGCCCGCTTTCGAAGTGGTCACCTTAAATCAATGAAATTTTCCGAAGGACCCAAGATCTTTGAGATTTGTAACAACTGTTCCACTGAGCAGGCTTCGCCTCACCACATCCTTTCGTGCCTGGGGCTCTCCAAACAGGACTTGACTGACGATCCATTGACGGTGTTGGATTTTTTGAGGGTGTATAACGTCATGGACCTGGTCTAGCACTGCTGGCCAAATGGGGGCGTGCAACAACAACAAATTAGACTTCTTAGTAATAAGAGCGTATTTTCACAAACTACGAGCGATGGATTTCTCTGCCCTTAAATGGTTATAGTTTTCTAGACCAATTAAAAGCTTGCTAGGGTTCTGTTTGTCAATTGACATAGTTATTTAGTTATAAAATGTGATTCGGTATAAAAACAATACGGCTTTTGAAAAATAAACCTTCATATGTAGATACTATTAAAATATTCACTCGATATAGTTTATAACCGATACACTAGTCAACCTATGCATCTTTAGAGGGAAATGTGTCTTTGAAAAGGTAGTAAATTATCAAAAATGGAGAAATAGTACAATTTAGTAATATACAAATTTAATTGAAAAAAATTTAAACATTACATTTTTATTTGCGTACATTTAACGCATGCGTAAGTAAAAATATATTCTTCCAAAATGTTTGAAAGTAGATGATTAAATAAAACAATATGAATTAAAAGCATAAAATAACTTTCTCTCACAGTGTAATTTGAGTTAACACTCACTCAACTTAAACATATGAAATCGACAAAACTCAAGTTACCAAAAATTGCAATGCTCATAATAATGATTTATTATCTTTAGATTTTATGTTTCAGTTTTTGTATTTGTCCTTTACCCTTTATTGATTCAAAGAATGCCTTTTGAGAAAATCTTCTAGGAAAATGCAAAGGGTAAAACATTGAATATTGTTAAGCCAGAAAAGCTAGAAAAGTCTTTCACTTTTGTAATCAAGTAATCTTAATGAACTTTAAAAAATAACACTTTTAATTGAACACAGCTCAAAAACACTTTTTCTTAAGACATATTTAAAGAATGAAAGATTTATAGAGAATTTCTTATTCAATGCTTCTATACCAGATCTTCTTGTTTGAGCATAATTAATTTAGTGTTGTACATAATTTTAAAACTTAGAATATCGATACTCATAATTATAAGTAGTGTTTTATTCATTTTAGGATACGTTATGTTTATTCGCAGCTAATAAGCATGAAAAAACTTAATTTATTTCGCTTAATTAAACCTTCTAAGAATGACGATATTCCGATATTATTTTATGTGACTTAATAAAAGCAAAGGTATGGCTGTTCATGTTTAATGTATTTATAACATAGAAAAATGTTCTGTATTATTAGTACATTAAACGTAAACCATTAACTGTGGTAAATATATACAATTATTATACACAATTAGGCGCCGCTTTATTTAATTATATTTATTACTGCTACAAAGTATACACATGCTTCGTTTTTGTTTTGTTTGAATGAAAGAAATATAGCTTCTTATAATCAGAAAGTGGCTTCGTAATTAAAATATTTAATTAGAACTTTAACGAAGGCATGAAATTAACTCCACTGAATTGTTATGTAATTCTTAACAATTCTTTTTAAGAGAGCATTTAAACATGTCTTTTTTCCAATATTGGTGAACACAGCAAAAGTTACTTATTTAAGAGCTTCAAAAACTTGTCTATAATAACTATGTTGAACTATGGTCATTTCGTTTACTACACCATCGATGGGACAGTAAAAAAAACAATCAAGTGGTACATTGAATTAACTATAGTAAGCATAATGAGTGCATTAAAGAGGAGGGATTCATGTTTTCTCCGTAACTCTAGATTTATTTCGTAACCCTCTGAGTTTCGACGAGCTATTTTGTCCGACAAGATTTAGCCACTTATGCTAATTACGAGACATCGTGTCAATATACTGTCAAGTCTCCTGTAATTACGAGACCAAGATCATCAGTTTTTTTCTAGTGACGAGATATTTTATTAGAAATGTTTCGTATGGAAAGATTTGGAAAAAGATAATTAATAATAATAATAAAGATCTGGTCAGTCTTGTTCCTTGTTTCGAGATACACTATTGAGATCACCACAAGAAGGGTTAAAAACTATGACGCCACTCAAAAGAGTATATTGCAACATATTTCATAAACGGATAAACGTAGTGTCAGAAGCCATCTTCAAGGTAGAAAGTGTATAAATATTTCTGAAGTTAATGAAAAATCGAGTCTGATAAATTTCAGACAAAATTAAGCGCACTGTATTTCTTTATTCCTACCGAAATTCCTCCTACCTACTTAGCTTTACTCAATTTGATTGAACGTGCATAAACGGACTAGCAAATGCCTCTGGCATTGATTGAAATTTCAATCCCTCGGAGCTGTAAAACTCTTTCCCTTGATAACTCCTGCTGACGTTATAATTCAACCCACCCAACGTACACTGAATTCTTCCGCGCGTGCAACACTAACAATGATGATGAACGGATAGTTCTTTGAACTTGCCCACCATATATCTTGTCTACGTCACTTTTTATTCATTGCTCGTCGAATCCCATGACGTTTTCATTCCAACGTTTTTCTTTTATTCCCGAATCCTTCAAGATTTGCTGGATTTATGCATATTTCCTTGGGCAAAACTCATTTGCTTTGTGCAGCGACTGTGAAATTGAAAATTTACCCCATGCCATTTGTTTTCCGTGGTTTGGTTGTTCTTTTTTGTTCTTTTCTCTTTACACTTTGTTATTTTTTAAGATTCATCACAGTTCAAGCCAATTTGTCATTGCTTGGGACGCGTTTGCAACACGTAGTATCCTCAAGGCTGTGAAGAATAAACTTTCGACGCACTTCGTTTGAAGTTCGATACAATTAAATGTCTCGAATAGCTGTTTAAATTAATAGCCATTAATAGGCGGATAAACATCGTCAGTATCCCAAACTTACAACTTGTTGGTACATATGAAAAAGGATTAAATACTATTTACCTTCTTTCCTTAGGTGAGTTGCTTTACAAACAACATAAATAAATGTATATAAAATAAAAATTTAATGCAATTATATTTTATCTTTTATCTACAATTTACTATTATTATTTCTCTTTACACTTTATTATTATTTTTAAGATTTATCACAGTTCAAATCAATTTGTCATTGTCTGGAACAATTTACAATGAGTAGTACCTTCTCAGTTGAAAATTATATTGTTTTGAGTTTACGACTGTTAAATGTCTTGTGGTACGATTTCAATGTGACGACTGAAACGCTTACACCCGTGCGACTAGAGGTGCGCGATCTAAGCCATACGATCCGAGTCGCTTGTTCATCTTCCGATTCCACGAGTTTCAGTTACGCGAGGGTCATTGTTGTTGGTATCTGATCGTCTTGTGAGGGATTGGATTGGATGTTAAGGTTTTGTGGCGCAAGGTGCAAACACGTACAAGCTGCAGCAAACGCAAGATAAAACAATAAAAGTTATGTTAAGATTAAAATTTTAAAGGAAATACGGTTGAAGTCAAGCGCAAGAAATTCTATGGAATAAATATTTAAAAAACCTTGTACAAAATTTGTATTAAAAATTAATGTACCAAAGTGATGATTTAATTCATGTTTATATATTTTTAGTAATATGATGTATAACATAAAAATTACATTTATAATTTGAGAAAAAAATTAGATAAGATTAAAAAAAAAACTGAAAGTAAAATTGCATAAAGATTCAAACAAGGTTTTTCTCCACAAAATCCTCTAAAATTAAAATTCTATTTTTTTAAATTTTTTGGCGACTATGATTAAAAGAAGAACATGTAATTAAAATATGATGAAGAGTGAAATCCGAAGAACATGAAGAGCAAAACGGGGGATTAAAGCCCAACGAAAGATCACGATGAGTAAATCGAGTATGCCCGATGCGGGGGCAGGTCAATTTTACATCACTGCCACTCATTGAGGCTGAGGGCCATGAATTAATAAATTGCTTTATATAATGTAATTTATTATTGATTTGCAGATCTCAACACTCTTGAACAGTTTAATTATGTTTTGTCAATCATGAAAGTGAACGAAGGAAATAGTTTAGAACGGATTATCAGTCAGAGGGTTGCACGTTTGAATCCAATCAAAGACTGCCGCATACAAAGGGGTCAGGTGCACGTTAAATATGTCGTGGCCTCATGTTGGCATTGTGTGGAAGGGGAACATATCAGGTTCGACGTCGACATCTGACCATGGTTCAAAATTGCGCGGTGTTCATCGAATCTTTCCATTCGGGTATGATCCCGGACGCTTATTACCAACCTTTACTGGAGTAGAAGACAGGGAAATTTTAAGCCCTCTGATTCGTTGTTTTCACTCCCTTGATCTATGACGTCACAACGTGACGTCATTGTTGATAGTTTGAAACCAACGAATCAGCGGGCTTAAAATTTCCCCATGTCTTCTACTCCAGTAAAGGTTGGTAATATGCATCAAGGACCGTCTCCAATAGCCCTTTGCTCCAGTGTGACGTTAATTAAATACCAACCTACCGTCATCAACCTCATATGCTGATCAAACAATCCCATCTAACTGGCAGCATGAAACTTTTCCTGTTAATTCCGAACTCCGATAACTACTGATTAGATCAACTAAATTTCTAAACCTAAGCGTTAAGTTTTACATTTTCATTTCGAAAAACCTTTGAAGCACTTCCATTCAGCGCCGAATGGGGAGCATCGAAGTGTCATCAGGACAGTAGACAACATAATTGTCTCCACTGTCTAGCGGATTAGGATCTTCTGGCACCTCTAAGCCTGCTGTGTCGCTAAACATAATCGTGGTGTGACAGAATAATACTCTCTTGAGGATTTTAAGGTGCTGTGTGTGTGTAGAAGGAGACAGATCTTACAAAATTTATACGAGTTCCTTACCACTGGGCGAGAGGGTTTGACAGGTAAGGACACGAGGAATAGGAACAAAGAGGATCTAACAATTAGGTAATGTTAGATTAAAGTTTTCAATGAACTTGTGAGTGGATATTAGGAGGTACTTGAGGTAATTTGTTTTCAGGTAGGTTTTTAGAAGGTTGTACGGTGACGTTGATGAAATTATTCTTAATGTATCGCATTCTGTGTTTTTCTTAGCTTGTTTATAGCCAAGTTTTGTTTTCTTTGTCGTCAAAATCATTATTTTTCTGTGTGCAGAAATATTTAGATATGGTCATTGTTGCTTGATGTTTATTTTGAAGTACTACAGTTATACTAGTTAAGGTAATCTGAGAAACTCAGGCTTACTTGAACCGTTTTCACCTCGCGGACTAGGACCGTGGTAGATCGGTTGGAAGAGCATCAGGTTAGCAACCGAAAGGTTGCGAGTTCGAATCCAGCAAACTACCGTCGTGTGCAAAGGGGCTGTTACACGTTAAAACTTCATGGTCTCAAATGTCCCCGCATTTACGGGATGTGGAAGTTTGGAGAATGGGATGCCATCTCAGGTGTTTCCCCAACATCTGACTGTGGTTAAAATTACGTGGTATTAAGATCATATTCTCAGATCTTTACCTTGAGAGATTGATCCCAGAGTATCATCAATAGCACGTTGTATAGCTCCAGTACGATGTTAATTAAAATGCGTACCTACCACGTTGACTCTAATAAGTTCCTGATTTGCCTTAATGAATAACAGACTTTCGCATCTTTCATAGTTTTTGATCTATAAAATGGTGTATTATCTGTCTTTTTATGTATTCTGAATTATATTTTAAATATTTTTAAGATGAAGATCTGGAGCTGATATATCAAGTGACATTTTTGTTGCACTCAATGTATGAACAAAAAAACTATCATTAATAAACACTAAAAACTATATGAAGTAATATTAAATGCAAAACACAACCACGTTTGTTTGAACCACAAAATAAAAAGTAAGATTTTCCATTTACAGTTAGCTCAGGATTACTTTTTACCGGGTTTCTAGGTTGTATGACGTTAAATGTAACTTTCAGTTCTTTTTATTTTAAGAAATACTACAATATGAAAATTCAAATTTTAGGTCAACAAGACTTGAATTAAATCATTATTAAATTGCTAATGCGAATGTTTCGGATTAGCAATTTTACGTCTGGCGTTGCTATAAGCGACTTCCTGAGTAAGTTAAATTACATGCATTTAACCAAATCTTAATTTGGTGTCTTCAAAATTCTTATTTTATTGCTGTTCCCTTTCAGTCGATGCGAAATTTGAACTTAATCTTCTGAGGCGGTCACAAGTATATTTTTGCGTATTTTTGGCTTCTTACTTGCATGGTATCAAACTATTAGTGACTTTTTTGACCAATAGAGCCTTTCCTGGTATTGTTTCATACAATGAATGTGATCATTTAGTTATTATGTGTATTACGAAGTAAAAGAAATTTTAAGCTACTCAGAATTTTTTTAAACTTCAGAAGGTTAAATTAACTATACAAACGAATATCCCAAGCAATGCGAGAAAATACTCACTATACGAATTACGAAATAAAATGAGTAGACCGAAAAATAAATTCCCCCGCAACCCATATACTCATACTATTATTATGCTCTTGCATTTCCTAAATTATTAGACTCTTAGTATCATAATAATGTGCTGTTCATTTGAGAAAAGAGGATTAAACACCTGACATTCATAATTAAAATAATAATACACTCGTCCTAATTTACTATATGTTATAAGACATTACCATGAAGATGTATCTTTAATCAATCATAATTCTGAACAATAAAAGTCTGGTAGAATGCAATGTTATAAACTGATAAGATTATCATTATATTTTTACTCTTATGTACTATTATTATTGTTATTATTATTATTATTATTATTATTGTAGGTTAGGTATGTACGAAAAAGGTTTTGTGATTCAGCTAAATGCTAATAAATTGTTCAGTGTCTAGAAATTCGAGTCGGACTACAATGAATGAGATATTTTTTATTGAAGGATAATAGAAAGGCCTAATATATTATACCTAAGACTATAAAGAGGCCTAATATATCATACCTAAGACTATATATGTAAACCTATTTTATACCTAAGACTATATATGTAAACCTATTTTATACCTAAGACTATATAGAGAAACAACCTTTGAGGTAAGGTTTAGTTTACTTATACTTTAAGCAATAATCAAGTATCAGATCGTGTATTCTTTTAATACAGGCACTTTTTTTTATTTAGTTTGGTTACAGAAAAAAAAGTGTTATAAATTTATCCCATAAAAAATATTACAAATAAACATTCTGATGAGAAATGTACGTATTATGCAGATTTCTAAAACTATTTACCCGACGAAAAATTATAGTTAGATTTAAGTGACGAATTAGCTTTACAAATTCGATTTAATTTTTTTTAATGTACAGTATGTTTGGAGTGTAAAGGATACGTAAAGTATTATGTGAGATAACATCCAGGTACTCAAAAGTGCGTAATGGTGTTCTATTCTATGGTATACTACGTATTAGAAGAATCACTGCCTTTACTCCAGATCATCAATTCACATCAGCCATGCATATAAACTCATCTAACTTATAGACACTCTGTAAAAGGTTGGGTACTTAACGAAGTAAATATTTACAAAGGAAAAATATGTATCGGTCAATACCAAGTGACATCCTCTTAGGTATAATTTTTCACCAGAAATTCATATACTGGAGAAAAATCGGTGATTCAGATCTAAAGTTACTCCTACTTTAGATACTGTAATCTACATCATTATGTTTCAAAACACTTGACATTTATGAAATTGATACTTTCCATTTATTAATTAATATATTGGTAGCGCAATGATCAGTGTTACGTGGGAATATCGCTCAGGATCTTTGAAGTCGAGCAAAGTCAATCTCAAGCTTTAAAAAAAAAACCTGTCTACAGAACAGATCGTCAATCCATATCAGCCATAAGCATCTGAACTCGTCCAACTTATAGACATTCTGTCAAAAGTTGGGTACTTAGCAAACTAAATATTTACAAAAGAAAAGAAAGGGAGCTGTCAATACCTTTTAGGTGATATTAAAGTAAAACGGAATCAGATATAAGTAATCTTTATGACACGTAATTGGATCCTTTCATCCTTGAGCAGCCCACGCTAGATGTCTCTTTAAACACTTGACGGGAAGAAAAGAAATAATTAGGATGAGATGAAATGATCGATGACTGTAACCTAATCGTGCTCTTTTAATCATCACTGACAGTAATGAAACTAGCGTAGGCTGCATAAAAAGTTTTCCTCTGTCGTACTTTTGGTTGTCATTTTGGTGTGTGCCAGTAGATTGAAAGATTAAAACCGTTAATGGCGATTCTCTATGTATGAAGTATAAGCGTTTTATTTCTTTAAAACAGTGGTAAGTAATTATGTTTAGTTTTTTTTATGGGTTTACTTATTTTACATCTATGCGTGCGTTTTTGTGCTCCTAGTGTTTCCCCAGTGCGACGTTAATTAAAATACCTGTACCTATCTCTAACACATTAGACATTTACCGTTTTGTATAAGGAGCAATATGATCACTAATTTGTTTTTAAATATAGAAGCATTTGAAAGTAAGATATTGTTTTCTACTCTCTTACTGAAACGTCTTCGAAGGAATATTTGAATATTTTGTAAGAACTTCGTAAAAACTAAAAAGTTATTAACAAAAACAAAATCTGCTTCTTTTGCACGTGAATTTTAATATCATGGGCACTCTATAGTTTGTATCATTGATCAAACTATAGAGTGCACTAACAGTGTTGGGAAAAAATTTACTGGGTGTAACAAGCATTTTATTTCGTATTTCGTATAAAGCGTAACTGTAAAAAAAAGTTGTTTTTCAAATTTTGTACCATAGTTCTAGAGTTCATTTTGCAATAGATACTGATCAATAATTTAAGGGAATTTTATCTGCGTAAGGTGACGTGGTACCAGTGAATTGGCGGGGCTCCTGCAACCACTAAATATAAAACATATATGTGATTCAAGCAGAGACTGCCACCTGCTGGAAGTGTTTGCAGGAGTTGTATAGATTATTTTCACCACTAGAACGCTTTGAAAGGGGAGTTCCCATATGAAAGAAGGGCGTAATTGAAATTATATGCTCCGGTTTCACTTGGAATTGTATTATGTTCTAATAGTACATTGTAAAATAACAAAACAGTTCATGGTATGCTCTTGCCGAATCATGTGGAGCACATACAACCCTATGAAATAGCATTGAAGAGTATCGTTTATAAACTTTTAATAATGGTAATTTTAAACAAATAAGAGTGTAAATTTGTATAATAAAAGTGTTAAGTATAAAAAATAATAATAAGAGTGTAAATAAAGACTGCAAAGAATCTGAGTGTATGTGATAAAAATCTGAAATTTTAATAATTACTATGACAGAATAGTAAGTAGTTCAATATGAACTTTAACGTTTTCAACTCGTTCCTGCTAATCCTGTGTGTTATTAATTGGCTACAGACTTTAAAATTCAACAACCTAATTCGTTATAGCCTATTACCAAGTTCTTATGTACAGCCTTCAGAGAAAAAACGATTCACCTGATTGCAATTGCACAATTTACATCGCAGAACAAAACAGAAAATAGCAATCGATAGGGATTAATGTTTTCTACAAATATCAACATTTAAAATTTGTCTTCATATTAAATTAGGTGCTGTCTCCGATAATTTTAATACAAGCCCCATATTTTATCACACATTTGAATTCTACACACAATTTCTGGCGAAATTTTAAAAATTAATCAATTTTATTGGATTTTTCATCGATATGTAAGTGTTTATAAATTAGATCTCCTAATGCATTTTCTCGTCAATTTTACGCCATTTTACATTACTTTTTCAACAAATCCGCCTGAAAAATTTTATGTAGAATCAAAATATGTAATAAAAGATGGGGTTTCGTAGAGAAATTACCTTAGCAAGCGCTCAATTTAATATGAAGACGGCCCTTTAGACAAATTGTAAATATTGATATTTGTAGAAAACGTAAATCCCTATCGATTGCTACCTTCCGTTTGGTTCTGTGATGTAAATTGTGCAATTGCGATCGGATGAGTCGGTGTTTTTTGACCGCTCTACACAAAATGACGAGAAAAGTGAGAGATTCTATGTACACATAATTTTAGTACAGAAAATTTTACAAGTTACAGCCAACATCCCAATCAAAACGATTTTTAAGAAAACTGTATGTTCATAATAGCACATATGATCAAGCGGTATATTAGATATTACTGTAGTGAATACAGAGAGGAACGCAATATTGCTATAAATGATTTATTGTCATACATATATATAACAATGTACTATTTATATGCAGTTTAAGGACATTCCGTCGCTCAAGTTTAAAAAACTACGATCACTTAATTTATTTTGTGACCTATATTCGTGGCCTCGAGTCTGGTTTAAAATTACGAGTCATTGTCCTTGGATCTTCTACTTAGATATTGATCCCACACCGTTCACCAATAGCCCGTGTGGTGCTCCAGTGAGACGTTAATTTATTACCGACCTTGAGATCACGCGCTGTTAGACTTATCATCATCTCATATTTTCGAAATTCTGATTACTTCATGTTTTTGTCTACTATATAGAGGAGTTGTGAATAAGGTATAGTCAAACCTACACAGTTGCTGTAAATAATAGAAGAAGAGAAGGGAATTTTGTTTGAACAGGTTGGTAATACAGGGCTAGGATGCCGTTAGACATTCATGTTGTTTGAAGGTGGTGCTTTCAACATATAATTCGTATTTTTCATTTTTCTGCACCTAAAGTAAAATTTTGAAGTAGTTTTTTTAATTTTTCAGTGTTCCTTACAGACATATACACTGTTTAGAAATTAATTCTACTGCTCTTCTAAAGTTAATTCATATTTTGTTTGGATCGTTCACCCAACTTCAACCCTGCCGTATTGGCGATCGAATTCAAAATGGCCAGCTGTTGTACCAAGGGATACTTTTGCCTGTCGCACCCAGGGACAAAATACTCTGCTATCCCTTCGTACAACAGCGGATCGACAATAGATCTGTTTCCAAGCTACCTTGAAAATTTCAAAATGCAATGCAATTCATATGTAAAATGATTTAGTATGTGCTTGTGTAAAATAAAAATTTACTGATAAAATGATAAAAAAAAAACTTTAGTTTCCTGTTATTTTACCAGTTTTGTGTAGGAATAAGGTTTTTTACGTTTATTGATGCACTCAAAACGCACATGCTAAGAAAAATATTAGTTCGTTCTCTGCAATGTATTGTTAATGAAGAAGTCTGCCATGATTGTGACCATGAAAAGAAATTTCACTGATCTGTTGATATTATATTTGCACAAGTACTTGATATTTTGATATTTTTGTAAATAATCTTAATTTTCTGAGAGTAAAATTCTTCTGGATTATTCAATAGCGTTAAGTTTGAGTTGAAAAATTGTTTACAAATATTTTTCACTTTCTGGGCCTGTCCTTAGGTATGGAGGGGGTTCATACCAATGGACAGTGGAAGAGGTGAACAATTTTACATCTTCAGATTGATAAAAACGAAAATTGCCACCCTCTAAAATAAGATAGAGGGAGAAAAATACCTCTAGCTTAACATGAATAGCAGCATACCTCTCTAAATTTGATAGAAAAATCAGAAAATTCGAAACAAAATTTTGTACATATGGTTATTTGATTCATGAGTCTTTATGTTTAATCACCTCTACAATAGAGGTGATTCAATGGGAATATAATATAATATTAACACTATTTCAAACCAATCAGAATTTTTGTGAAAAAATAATCTGTCCATAACATTAATGAGATTAAGCAATTTAATACTATGGTATAAATGTTTTTCTTCTGTCACCTTTGTGAGTTATGTTCATAACGTCAGCATTGATATACATTTTTATGAAGCAATATAAATTTTAAATAATAAATATTCTCCCCCACGACCCTGAGAGACGACACTGCCAGTATCAATTTATTCAAATGACTCTCCCATTCTTCCACCATATGAAGCACTCACCGAAAATAAAAAGTATAGGAATTCCGATATAACTGGAGACTGGGACAATTTACTGCGGTCACAAAGAAATAAGATTTTCGCAGTCTGAACTTTCCTTCCAATTGCATCATTACCGTGAGATTTTTATATTTTTAGAAGAAATAATTCTTTCCAATCCTCACTTTTTCGCTAGCGATGATTCTAATTTCTTTCCGTAGAATGTATTTCCGTGAGCCGTGCTACGGTGCCTTTCCCAAATCACCTATGGCATAAAATCTGCATAAGCCATAACCCTGGTATTGACTATCTATCAAAGTTTTGCATAATGAAGTGCATTTCCGATTTATTTCTTTTCCATTTGATTTTGAGATATCGATATTTTTTCGATGATTATGATGCCTGCTGAGACATGGAACGACTATTTTTTTTTCGACAGATACGGCTTGATAACATATGCAGTAGAAGAACAGCTCATAGCATATGAGCATATAAGTTGGCTATTGCCTGTATCTATGGGTGGTAGTGTCCCGTCACGGTTAACTAGTATATTATTTAAATACATTTGTAATGAATTTATATACATTTGTAATGAATTCATATACATTTTTAATGAATTCATATACATTTATACTGAATTCATATGCATTTGTAATGAAATCATATAAATTTGTAATGAATTCATATACATTTGTAATGAATTCATATACATTTGTAATGAATTCATATACATTTGTAATGAATTTATATACATTTGTAATAAAGTAATACACATTTGTAATGAATTCACCGCATAGAATCGAGTTGACATCCTTGATCCAGTGAATAAATTGGCATTTATATTTTGGAGAGATACGTCTTAATCATCCAAGGGATTTTGACGAGATATCTCGTCTATCATGGTCAAACCAATTTTGCTAATGACATGATATACCGTCATCAATATGTTATCTATTAGTTTTTTGATGCCGAAATCAATATCCGGTCAGTTTTCTCTAATTTCTAGAGACTACCGTAGCTTGTTGAACGAGATATCTCGTCCATCAAGGTCTCATAAATTTTGCTAATAACGAGATACCTCGTCAAGAAAGAAATGTAAGAAAATTTATGTATATAAAAATAATGTAATTTATATACTTTTGTATAAGAATAATCATTAGTGTAATATTTTTTTTTATACTTAGGTAACATTTTAAACATTATTTAGCGTCCCCATTCTATATATATATATATATATATATATATATATATGTGTGTGTGTGTGTGTGTGCGTGTGTTTGGTGTAATATATATACTGGTATTTGCAACATATATTATTGGTATGCAGCTTAAACAAATAGCTTTAAAATGTGGAAATATTTTATATACTTAATCTGTTAAATCACAGGAACATAAACCGAAACTTTAGCTTCAAAGTTTAAAGTCAGGGAACAAAATCTTAATATTTCATAACCTAAAAACTTCACTCGATGATAAATTGGGTTACATTTACAAGGGTCATTTGTTTTAGCAAGTACATCCTTTTTATTTTGAATATCCTTGTTACAAAGTGCAATAAGAATATTTAAAAGATGAATAGATGAAATGATGAATCTCTAATAAAACTATCCAATATGTTGTTTCGGGAAAGTGGATTTCCAAAAGAAATTTTTGAATTATTATCCGATTGTTATAAAACTTCTACAGAATATTTGCGTTCTGCTAAGAAGCAAGCCTATATACAAAGTTTGTTTGTAGTTGTGTGAAAGTTATTGCATAGTACGTGGTAAAAATTTCAGATAAATAAGTAAAAATTGATTGGTTCCATGGGCATTAACTTTTTACTTATTCGTAATAATTTAATACACAGATAATTTCTTAAATATAAATAAAATTAACTCCGTGTTTAAGAATATCACTGAATTTTAAAATACAAGGAAAATTATGCACTAAAACACGTAAAATTTTGCAAAAATATTAATTTAAGCAACATTTTAAACCAAAAACTTAATATTTTGTAGCATGATATCTTTTTTAATCCAACTTAGATCCATGTTGACGATATATACATGAGACACTCACACAACCGTAGATATATACGAGGATTATCAAGAAAAATATTCAAGGTAATTAAACACCTGATGCGAGGGTTTCCAAATCAGAATGTCACACATTTATCAATCGGAGAACACGCGTTTCATGATAGACTTATTGCACCTATCTACTACATGTTTTATATTGGTGTGTACACTGAAGTACCAAAAGTCATGCTATGCTTCCTAATATCGTGTGTGACCACTTTTTGCTTGGCAAAGTGTAGCAGCCCGACGGGGTATTGACTCAATACGTCGTCGGAAGACCCTTGAAATACTCTGTAATGTTGCCTCTACAGCCGTGTCCATAATTACGAAAGTGTTGTCAGTGCATGTTTTTGTGCACGAACTGACCTTTCGATCATACCCCATATATGATCGATGCTATTCATGTCTGGCTATCTAGTTGGTTAAATAATTCGTTGAAATTGTCCAGAATGTTCCTCAAACCAATCGCAATCGATTTTGGCCCGGTGACATGGTGTATTGTCATCCTTGAAATTTCCATCGTTGTTTGGTTACATAAAGTCCATGAATGGCTACAAATGGTCTTCAAGTAGTTGTACTTAGTAGTTGGTTCCGTTTGACCAGAGGGCCCAGTTCATGCCATGCAAAAACAGCCCGCACCATTATGGAGCCACCACCAGTTTGCACAGTGCCTTATTAACAATTTGGGTCCGTGGCCTTGTGAGGTCAGTGGCAATTCGAACCCTCCCATCAGCTCTTAACAACTGGAATCGTGACTCATCTGACCAAGCAACGTTTTTCCAGTCACATAGGGTTCAATCGATATGTTCATGAGCCCAGCAGAGAAGCTGCAGCCGATAGGGTATTGTTTGACGCAGTGTTGATTGTCTGTTAACAATGACTACAATAAGCACACGTCGCTGGTCTCGGTCGTTAAGTAGACGCGATTGGGTACTGCGTTGTGGTAATATGTCAGAAATTATATTTTCTCGGCACACTCTTGCCACTGTGGATCAAGGAAGGCAGAATTGCCTAACAATTTCAGAAATGGAATGCTTCATGCGTCTAGCTCCAACTAACATTCTGCGTTCAAATTCTGTTAATTCCCGTCGTACGTCCATAATCACATCAGAAAACTTTACACATGAATCACTTGAATACAAATTAAAGCCCTGACAATGCAATGCCATTTATACATTTCTTACGCCATGCTACTGCCGTCTGTATATTTCCATATTCCTATCCCGTGACTTTTGACACTTCATATGTATCAATTAAAAAAGATAGTAACTGACAAATAATTTTCGTTCTCTACAGACTTTGATATGAATTGGTTATTCTGAAAGTTTGCAGCCCCCTTATCCCTCCTGATGGTGGCGTCGACGAGTAATCTCGTCGTTAATTAGATATATCTTGTCAGTAGAGGATAGTTGCCCAGATCAAGATCTGGTCATGAAAAAATTAGCAATATCGATGACTACCTCGTCAATATGAACATTGGTTAGATGTTAATGGACAAGATGTCTCGTCATCATATGAAAAATTGGTCAGATGTTAGTGGATGACAGATATCGTAAATACCACTTGGAAGAGATTTAAATAAATAAACCACAACAATCAATATAGTCAGAAATATTCTTTATATATACACACTACATACATACATTTAAATCAATGTAACTTGGAGTTAGTGTGAGTTTCTGTTTGAAAATCATAGAAACAGAGAACCGCTCATTAGAGGACACAAATATGTTATTCAGATATCAAGAGCGTCCAATATGTTTTACTTTCTGCCACCATCATTTGTCTGCATAAAAGTCTATGAGAATAAAAGCGAACTAATTTGAAATTCAAATTACAATGAAACAGATGGTTTTGCTTCCACATCTGAGCTACATTCTTTGACTCTAAATAAATGCAAGATTAACTAGCTCCTTATGTACCTCTCTCAATCATATTTGGTTGTCAAACGTTTCTACGAAACAATACAATGAAACACTAGTTGTTGCGTTGTAGTTTGACTCCCAGGATAAGTAAGTCGACCTTGTTTCAGTCTAATATTGAAAAGGTGTAAAGCTTTGTTAGGAGTTAGCTGCCATACGCATAAGTATGAATTGTGATCCTTTGAGATGGTTTTCCGCGTTATCATTGCAATTTTTTTCGGTACCGAAAGATAAATTCAGAAATCTAAATTCAACTGTACAGACATTTTTTTATGTTACCAATAGTCCCCTAATTTACTTATAACCCTCCACGCGGTTTTGACGAGATATCTCGTCGATCTATATCCGACCAATTATGCTAATGACGAGGTATCTTGCTAATCAGAATCAGACCAATTTTGATAATGACGAGATAACTCGTTTCAAGACATGTTGCCGATTTTTTGATGATGACGAGATCAAGATCTGGTCAGTTTTCTTCCAATGACGAGATATCTCGTCTTAAGATATATGATACGATTTTTTTATGATGACAAGATCAAGATCTGGTCAGGTTTCTTCCAACGACGAGATATCTCGTGTATTATGATATTACTGTACCCTCGTCCATCCAACTCACCAGAGGTTTAGAGTTCTCTTTGGAGGGACGGGGAGAACTTGTTGATTATTTTGTGTTTTCTACCTTTTCAAATTGAAGACCTTATTTTTCATTGGATTATGCTTTCGAATTCAATGCTCAAAAGTACATTTAGCGGATCATCAAAGTCAGATTATATTAAATTTTATCTCATTTTACTAACTTCAAAATATTTTTTGATAATCTTGCTGTGGTTGTTTGTGACAGAATGAGGAGACATGTAATTGTTTTTCTCTCCTAATAGTGTTTTAACAGTAAACATTTAATAATAATTACCAATATGGGATAAGATGGAATTATGGAATCCTTGTCCATAAATTCTATATTTATTAAAATTATAATTTAAAAAAGTACAATAAGAGCTAATTTATAGATTTTTCCTTCAAATATAAAAAGCAAGTTTTATTTTTAAGGGTGTATATTTTGATTTTTTATAAACATCCATATATTTTAAGGACTTTTTATAGCAAGGATTATATTAAAATTATAATTTTAAAAAGTACAATAGGAGCTAATTTATAGATTTTTCCTTCAAATATAAAAAGCAAGTTTTGTTTTTAAGGGTGTATATTTTGAATTTTTTATAAGCATCCATATTTTAAGGACTTTTTTATGGCAAGGATTATAGTAAAATTATAATTTTAAAAAGTACAATAGGAGCTAATTTATAGATTTTTCCTTCAAATATAAAAAGCAAGTTTTATTTTTAAAGGTGTATCTTTAGATTTTTATAAACTTTCATATTTTAAGGCCTTTTTTTTTGAGCAAGGAGGAGATTATTCTTAAGTGTAAATGATATTTTTATTACAATAGTTGATGAGTTCTAAGTTGAAAGTGAACCTAAGCTAGAAGACATCAGTTTCAGCAATTATTTGTGAGAACATACTTAATATAATATGATTACGACATCCTTTACCCTTGCAATTATTCATAGCGATGTTCATTTCTTTCAGATAAGTACAGTGTATGAAACTTGATTTGAAAGTATTGTTTCAGGTTTATGAATTTATGAAAAACACATGCATTTTCCAAGTAAATTTTGTGAGTCAAGGGTAAACATACTTTTAAAAGACATTTTTTTGAATTTAGATCTGATGACAATAATATTTGAAACAATATGGTGGTAAAACAGATAAAAATGTATCGTTTCAGATATAATTAAATAAATATTCTTTGTATCTTTCTTTTAACATTTTTATTCAAATCATTGCAAGTTCTCGGAATATGTTTTTAGGTTCTGGCAAGGCAAAAAGAAAAGATGTTATTTTACCTAATTGGCTTGAAAAACGTTAAAACAAACCTCACTAATTTTCCAACTATAAAACCCACAACTTTCATAAACATATCATAAGAGAGCCGAAGAATTAGTAGAAAGTTTTTTAGATCATTATCTACTCAAATAAATAAACTTGATACTTTAATTAAAACTTTCACCCAAATTGTGTATAAAATGCTCTAATAGAGCTGATTACTTAAAGAGTGGGTTACAAAAAAAATTGTGTACTTGGAATAAAATAAATATAAAATAAAATGAGAGAAAACGAGAACTTAATGACTCCTAGTTTTCAAAACGAAAATATACAAAATGGTTACATACTATTTTCGTACTAATGCTGTTTAAAGAAAACTATATATTACGTAGATAAGAACGATTAATTGAAATTTAATTATTTTTGGAGTACCTTAACTTGATACTTATAAAAAAATTATGTAACAACTGAGCCTTGGCAATTTGAATTTGTGTATGCGTTAAAAGTAGCATTTGTTTGTTCCGTAGCGTGTACTATGTAATAAAAGCAATCTCAGTATTGGTGTCATGTGCCGTTATTAAAAAGAAAGGTGTGAATAGGATGGATTACAAAGTAAAGAAAATAAATAATCCGGCGAAAATATATTATTTCCGAATAAGTAATGAATAAGAATATTTTTCCTTGAGAATTTTATAATAACTTAAAGTGTAGCTGAGAGTATATTTAATAAATTTTGGTGGTTTCGTTTGGTTTTCTGGACATTTTTTCCTGGGATATACGAACTTAATTCATGTAAAGACCGACATTCGAGACCAAGACAGATTTAATCTGTACCGGTCCCTTTGCACACTACGGTCTTTGGTTGTATTCAAACTCACAACTGTCTGGTTGGTAATCCGTTATTGCAACCGGGCTACCAAATACATTACAACTTAGCATGTTTATCAAACTAAGAGTTTGTCTGCAGATATCTATTATTCTGACTACCCTCAATATCAATCTCTCAATGCTTATATTTCAGAACTGATACCATTTAAAATTTATTCGTGTGCCTAAAATGCTTCGATATGCACCTAAAATATTCAAAGATGAAATCAATTTCTATTAAAACCACTTTCTTCCTAATACACTTGCACATACAGGTACGCCTGTACCTGGGGACTGGTGTTGGAAAATTATTCTTCTACGGTCATTCGAAAAAAACTCAAATTTAATTCCATTTTGATTATGAGGTTTACATCTAAAATGTCGAGTTCTTAAATCTGAAGTTAGACGAATTATGTGACCAAAGCGGTAAGTTTTAATTATAAAGGATTAAGGAAGAACCTTTTACTCGTTACAATGAGATTAAGTACATTTATAGATATTTCATAAAATGAAAACAATAATCTGCAAAGTGAAAGTACAATTTTGTTCTTGTTTTAATTCCACATGCAGTGGCCGACTCCAGCAATGCCCTGGGTGTTTTAACTAACTTAGAAAAATCTTGACATTTCCCAAGCAATGATTTAATCTAAATTGAATATGCGAGTAGAGCCTTTAGAGCAAATAGGATTCAATTATACCCAAAATTTCGCTTACCTTAAAATATTTAACGGAATAAGATTAGGAAGAGATTATAAATAATTCTTGCGAAATACACTACATAAATACACTTAGGCATGAGTCTCCTGAAATGTTTTGAATTTTTGTTAATACTCTGTTCGTATTAAAAAGAGTAAAGTATTAACAGATAAAATCTATTTTTATGTGTTAATACTTGAAATATAGATTTCGCAATTAATCAGTTACTTCTTAGTTTACAGCTTTGCAAAGCTTAGTTTACAGATTAACAGCCCTTGAGCCATAAAACCAACGAACCAACTTAATTCACATTTGCTATATGATTTGTCTAATGATCGTTAAATGATATCCCATTGTAGATGAATAATGTCCAAGCTAAAATAAAAAAAGCACATTTTTGCTTAGGTTTTTAGGAGGCTATATCCCACTTTGATGATTCAGAGAAATGTCTCATTTGCCTGAAGAACAGAGACCTTGAAGTACGTCTTATTCCTGTAATGGGAGAAAAGTATTTATGTAAATTCTGACTGCATTATGTGGCTCATAATCCATTGCTCCTGTTTCTTAATTATCTTGGTAGTTGCTTCGACGATGTATCTCGTCATAAGCATAACTGACAAATCAGTATGGACGAAATATTCCCTCATTAAAAGAAAACAAACCAGATCTTGGTAGTGCCATCATCAGAACATGTCAGTATCTTAATGACAAGATCGCTCGTCAACAGCAAAATTTACCAAATCTTGACTACTTGGAGGGTACTTCTTCATGTATATTCCGCTTGATCTCAATAGGACATATCGTGATATCAGAGCCAGTAACTCATCCAACTTCTAGTGAAATAGATGAAGCATGTACGAGCAGCTTTATGCTATTTCTTCCGGTCAATCGGTTTGAAGATCTCTTACGTGGTTGTGGGAAAAAGCATGAATCCTAAATTGTTGATGGATTAAAGTAGTGATCCACCGTGATCAAAAATACACTCTATAACAAAAAAAAATTGACGCACCAAGAACGCATCATCCGATTGCTTTGAAATTTCCTATGCAAAAATGTTTTGACCAAATATGCAAATGATTAAAATTTGGTGTCCAATGAATGAATAGTGCTATCTCCAGCGCATCGGAACTGCGCATCCAGCAGATGTATATAAGGAGTTGTTCTTGAACTGTTGTTAAAATTTTCTGCTGCATTGCGATTTAGGATACCTTTCAACGACTGAAAAAATGCCTCGCCGCAGGATTCGAGCTCATTATGAGCAGCTTTCAGAGTTTGAAAGAGGTCGTATCATTGGATTGAAAGAGGCAGGTTGGGCAAATCGGGGAATCGCTCGTCATGTGAGTCGAAGCGATGCGGCGATTAGAAGATGCTGAGTGGGTGGACAGTGGCAGATTTCAGCGTCATGATGGTAGCGGTCGACGTAGGGCCACAACAGATCGCGAGGACAGAGTGATTGTCAGATCAGCTGTCAAAGCGCCTGATTCATCGCTATCAACCATCAGTCGTGAGACCCACACACGAGTGTCCACCATGACCATTCACAGACGGCTGAGAGAGCGAAATCTAAGCTCCTACCGACCGTTACGCCACCTGCCACTCACGTCTGCACACTGTCGAGCCAGATTACAGTGGTGCTTGGCTCCATCAGGCTAGAATGATGCTGACTGGGGACGTATAGTCTTTAGCGACGAATCCCGCTTCCAACTGTGTCCTGACCATCATCGAAGACGTGTCTGAAGGCGCCCAGGGCAGCGTGCCGATCCTGCTTTCACTATTGCACGCCACACGGGCCCTCAACAAGGAGTTATTTTCTGGAGTGCCATTTCCCTTGATAGCAGGACCCCTTTGGTCGTCATTAGAGGTACACTTACTGCACAGCGGTACGTTGACGACATTCTGAGACCTATTTTGCTACCGTTCCTTTCGCAGTACCCTGGGCTTATTTTTCAGCAAAACAATGCCAGACCACATGCGGCACGTGTTGCTATGAACTGTCTTCAAGCTTGTAAAACACTTCCTTGGCCAGCCAGATCACCAGATCTCTCTCCCATCGAGCATGTCCGGGATTTGATGGGAAGGCGACTGAATCCGGTAGGGAATGTTGATGACTTAGTCCAAAAATTGGAGTAAATTTGGCAAGAAATACCGCAGGAGACCATCCGGGAGCTTTATCGGTCTATGCCACGCCGTGTGGCAGCTTGCATCCAGGCTAGAGGCGGGTCAACACCTTATTGAGCTCGTTACTATAACTCTGAAATAAATCATTCAATTCTTTTGAAATTTTAATCATTTTCTATTCTGTACATAATTTTCCTATCCACCAATTTTTGTCTCCACCGGACAACTCCTTCTTGGTGCGTCGATTTTTTTGTTATAGAGTGTGGAAAGATGCTGACTGGGGACGTATAGTCTTTAGCGACGAATCCCGCCTAGTCTGTGCTTCAATAGCCAATCGTCTAAGTCAAATTGCATGTCCACGTGATTCACCCTTCAAGGAACTTACGACATTGACTCTGTTAACATATTTTTTCCATATTATAGGGTGGATACCATGGTTTCTGTTTGCAGTTTTGGCCTTTACGAGTAGTTATTGGCATCGTCGTTCGATTCCTGTATAATCAACTGCAGCCAGGTTTGAAGTTGCAAGATCATTTCCATTGTAGCTGCCATGACGTTAACCATGGTCGCTCCGCCTTCCATTCAAGTCGTGGTTAAATAGGTAGGACAAGGTACAAAGCGACACGCGCAGGCCAATCAGAAGCTCCGGCGGGAGCGATGAAAACGCTCTGATTGGTCTGCGCGTGTCACTGCGCCTTTCTCTTCCTATTTCATCATCGCTTTACACTTTAAAGAAGTGTATAACACTCTGTTTTTTCTATAATGGTGCCACAATTCATCAAATACTTTCAACACAGTACAGAAATAGTGTTTTCTTTCAAAAGAATAACTATGAATGAACCGAAATATTTAAAACTGTTCGCAAATGTGGTATGCGTGAAAAACAAGAGAGAGTTGAATACTTTTTTTTAAAATTGACTTAGTCTAAAATAAAAGTAAAGGTCCTTGCTTAAAAGTTGGCCAATGGGTCATACAGATCTGATACAAATTGTTATTATTCATTGTTGTTCATTATTATTAACAAAATTTCAGATTTCAAATAATGTCTATTCAAGTCCCTCTAACCTCGAAAAACTTTAAAATCTTCTCAAATAATGATTTAAGAACATTTTAGAAAAATTGCTGCACTGAATTGAAAATGGTAATAGTGTTAATCAGAAAAAGAACAACTTTATGCAATACAAAAAACTTCATTCGTCTACATGTCTGTCTAGCTGGGTCCATCAAATCTAGGCAAAATTGAAAAAAACAACAATTATTTTAGTCTTAATCTTAAAACTGATATTAAAGGAATAGCAATTAACAAAATAAAAGTCCATCATTCTTCTATTTGTAGAATGAGATCTTTTTGTATAAAAATGTTCAGTGATCGACTTTATAATATCTATCCAAGCCCCTTTAGCATTGATATAACCAAAATTTACAAGGAACAAGTTTGAAAACGGCTTTGGAACAGCTTCTTTTGAAGTCGTATGTGCTGTTAACATTGTATGACATTTTATCAACAAAAAACTCTGACTTTCATACCAAACCTCCTACTTTCAAACTAAATAGTAGTATTTGGAATAAAATATGAGTTTAGCGACTCCTACTAGGATTTTTATTCGGTTAGATAAATTTCTTTCTACTATCGAGCAAAATATTTTATGTGACATATATTATACACTATACTGTATAGTCATAATATGTAACCTTTTTCAATTTAAAATTCGGCAAATATATGATTTTAACAATTATATATATATATATATATATATATATATATATATATATATATATATATATATATATATATATTGCCTTAGGAAAGAAACTTCCAAACTTATTATTACTACTTTAAGAGATTATCGGTACCATATGGTTCCACGTAATTTGAGCGACATTACTTAAAATTCACTACAAAAATGAGCTTTAACTGCATCGATAACATCATAAAACAGTGCACTAAAAGAAAAATTATGTTTAAAAAATAATAATTCCGTCTTACTCATATTAACGTTACACTGGAGCAACAAAAAGCGGGCGGTCCAGAAAAAATTCCAAAGGGAACAATCGAGGACAACAACCTGTAATTTTGAACCACGGTCAGATGACGACGTTAGCACCCCCACTGTCCAACACACACACACTACGTCAACTTGAGAATATTTGTTGCACCGCTAGGATCGAGCATCGAACTCGCGACACTCCAGTTGCTCAATCGAGCAACAGGAGGTTCAAACCTCAGCTCTTCAGCCGCAACCGGAAGGCTGGTATGTATAATCGTATATGGTACTAAGAAGGAGGGCTATACTCTAGCCACGTGTTGTGCTATCTAGCCATCCTTGACCCTTTACCTTCACTACAAGTTCCACTACAAAATTATTACTTTAAGTTAGGCATAAATGCATGTCAATTGAAAAAATATTAATATAGGTCCATATACTACTCACGAATGAGTCTAACCATGTTGGAAAATTAACGGCTTAGCAATCGGAGGGTTGCGAGTTCAAAACTAGGTCCAATCTAAGACCGTCATGTACATGAGGACTGGTGCACTTTAAAGCTGACGTGGTTCCAATTGTCCTCCCATTGGTGGTCTGTGTTTTGGAAGTTTGGAAAGTGGGGCGTCAGCTCAAGTGTTGACTTTGTCATTTGACCCTGGTTCATTATTACGTAGTGTAAGTATATTTCATGCAGCATAAGATTTAAAGATTTTTACCAAATCTCATTCATGTGTATGAATAGTTTAGAATTGATTTCAACTTTTGTTCGTAAATTTATGTAAATCAGTGTAGCTTACAGGTTCATCAAATCTTTGTTGGTTATGTATACAATCTGATGATTATTTCTTGGTTTCCCCTTTTGTTCGTAAATTTATGTAAATCAGTGTAGCTTACAGATTCGAGTCATCACATCTTTGTTGGTTACGTATACAATCTGATGATTATTTCTTGGTTTCCCCTTTTCGTTCGTAAATTTATGTAAATCAGTGTAGCTTACAGATTCATCACATCTTTGTTGGTTATGTATACAATCTGATGATTATTTCTTGGTTTCCCCTTTTCGTTCGTAAATTTATGTAAATCAGTGTAGCTTACAGATTCATCACATCTTTGTTGGTTATGTATACAATCTGATGATTATTTCTTGGTTTCCCCTTTTGTTCGTAAATTTATGTAAATCAGTGTAGCTTACAGATTCATCACATCTTTGTTGGTTATGTATACAATCTGATGATTATTTCTTGGTTTCCCCTTTTCGTTCGTAAATTTATGTAAATCAGTGTAGCTTACAGATTCATCAAATCTTTGTTGGTTATGTATACAATCTGATGATTATTTCTTGGTTTCCCCTTTTGTTCGTAAATTTATGTAAATCAGTGTAGCTTACAGATTCGAGTCATCACATCTTTGTTGGTTACGTATACAATATGATGATTATTTCTTGGTTTTCCCTTTTCGTTCGTAAATTTATGTAAATCAGTGTAGCTTACAGATTCATCAAATCTTTGTTGGTTATGTATACAATCTGATGATTATTTCTTGGTTTCCCCTTTTCGTTCGTAAATTTATGTAAATCAGTGTAGCTTACAGATTCATCACATCTTTGTTGGTTATGTATACAATCTGATGATTATTTCTTGGTTTCCTTTTTGTTCGTAAATTTATTTAAATCAGTGTAGCTTACAGATTCGAGTCATCACATCTTTGTTGGTTACGTATACAATCTGTTGATTAATTCTTGGTAATACATGTTTTTTAATCAATATTACTCAATTATTGTGGTTTTAACCCTTATGATGGCTTATACTTTTGTCGAAAACTTTGGTAGAAAAGCCGTTTCCAAGCTGTCACGAGTTCTGGGCTAGGGGCAATTTGTTTTTTCTACTTGGAACTTCGTTCTCCTTGGTGTTATCTCGAAGAGATATTCTGTCATAAACAAAATTGACCATACCTTCAACTAGATACGTCAAAATGCTTGGAGAGTTAAAATATGCTTGTGATAAATAAAAAAATATTATGAAAGGAATAGCAAATCAACTCGAGAGGTAGTTTCGTTACACGCAAGTGTTCCATTAGGAGTTCAATTGTCCTTATTAGTCTTATCCTTTATTATGATCAATTTGATAGTTAACAATCCAAGTGGTTTCGACGAGATATTTCGTCAAACAAGAACTTATCAGTTTTGTAAATGACGAGGTATCTCGTCTTCAACATATTCCCGATTACTGTCATGATGACGAGATCATGATCTCGTCATTTGTTTCTAATGACGAGATATCTCGTCCATTACTATCTCTTCAGCTTTGGAATATCGAGAGATACTCGTTGAGACAACCATTTGGAGAGATAAACAAACGGCGCTTTTTGAAATCTTGTCTGAAAGTTCTATGCTGTTTAGGTGTACAGATGAAACAGTACCCTTATATACTAGGGTGAGTATTACTACTCTATATTAAGTTCTTCCATTTTCTCAGAAAATGAGGTTTAATTTTCTATCTTGCAGGTTATACTTAGTAAATAACGCTAAATACACTAAAGTTCGTGTCTCGGTCGTTCCTTCGAAGACTATGAGACCATAAACTTGCTTCCTTGAGCCGAAATTCAAAGAACTTGTTATATTTGGGCAGATAAGCTTTGGCTCAGCAGCCTTTGTGAGTTTGAAATCTGATAACAATCGGTGTTTGGTGTCTTAATATTGTCGAAGAACTAATGAACTTTGGAGTTTCGGATAATATGCAGACTTGGATGGGGAATTTCGAATCCAACAATTCATTTCTGAGAAAGGAATATAGTTTATCAAATTATTGACAGCCGAAACTGGTGTCAAAAGCGTCATTATTATTTTTAGTGCTTCGAAATCCTTTCCGAATATTGACAAGAAGTATTTATGTTTTTTTTTGTGGACGATCTTGCAATTCGAGCCAGAGGACTTAAGTTTGTCAGGGTAAACTGGATAGCATCTTCAACGAGGTTCATGTATTTTTAGAGCGATTAAAGAGCTATAAAAAGATGTAATACCTATTTCCAGTGTTTTGTATTTGATAACGGCGCTTAACTAGAATAGTAGTCATTGTAAATCTTCCTTTGCACGTATATCCACTTATTTGATGTGGTCTCGCAGGGAGGTTTGTACTTCAATAAACACCACACTGGAGTAACAAAACGGGAAATTGACGACGGTCCGGGATCCATACCTGGAAATCTTCGATCAACACCTCTATCAGGTGAAGATCCGAGGACACCTCGTAATTCTGAACCACGGTCAGATGAGTTCAACTCCTGAGCTGCCCCGTTACTTCCACACCACGCCAACGTGAGGACATTTGAGGTTATGATAGATATAACGTGGTTGGATGGTAGTTGAATTTACATTGCACTCAAGCAACGAAACGTGCTATTGAAGGTGGTTCGGGATCAGCCCCAAATGGTCAGATTCCAGGGTAACATCTAGTAATTTTGAAGTTCGCTCTTATAACTAGAAGGACACCTGAGATGACACTCCACTCTCCGAAATTCGACACCTCACCAACGTGAGGACATCTGAGACCACGACAAATTTAACGTGCACACCCCACGTACCTGACGGTCTTTCGTTGGATCCTACCAACCTGACTACTGAGGTCTTGATGTTGTCTGACGCAACTTGACCAATATGGTCATTGCGTCATAAAGATAAACGCAACCAACCAAAGCCACCTAGTTGGTTCGGGTTCGAATCATCTGTGTTTGTAAGGGTGTAAGAGATTGTTCCAACAGTAGCAACGGAGGCATATACACTGCATTGACAAAAGTCATCGGACATCTGGAGAAGAAACAAAACACAGTATTTATTGGCATATATTAGTAAAGTAACTCATCCACCTTTGACCCTAAGCTCGCATTGAGCCTTCTAGACATACTTCCAATAAGATTTAGGAATAAAGCTATATGCGTGTGCTTCTAGTCAGTACTGGGGATGCGACATCGAGCCCGTGTTTTCAAAACATCGATGTTTTCTATTTACTATATGTTTTATATTTTACATTTTTGTATTTACCATTGATGTATTAGAGCCGATGTTTTTTCTAACATCTATGTTTAAGCGTGTCGATGTTTTATTTTTAAATGAAAAAATACCATTATAAAAATTAAAAAAATTACCGAGTAGCATAATTTTTATAATCAGTAATATTAGTTTTAGACCAAAGTGGCCAAGGGTTAAGGGACGAGGATAAAAGCGGTAGCTGTGTCCCAAGCAACGGAACAAATGGAGCGCTTGGAATGTTCCCGCTCTATAGAAAGTGTTATTAACGAAAGCGGTTTATAAAAAGCATCCATGTTTTAAAAACATCGAAGTCGCATCCCTAATTTCTCAGTTCGTGCTTTAATCTTGTTGTGGACTTGTGAGTCTTCATTTATTAAAGCTGAGGTTTCTAATGTTTATGTTTTTCATGGGGATGTGAGGTTTTCTGTTCTGGTTTTTTTTTGGATTTTTAAAATAACAATTCGTGTGTAAGTGTCAATTCAGTTTAGGGATGTGACATCGATGTCGATGTTTCCAAAACATTGATATAAAAACATCGATGTATTTACCATCGATTTATTGGAGACGATGTTTGTTTAACATTGTCGTTGTTTTTACGTTGTCGATGTTTCACTTTTGAATAAAAAAAGTACCATAGTAAAAATAAGGGGAAAAAAACGCGCAACTAAGTATCGTCCGTGATGAAGAATTTTTTCCCTAACTTGTGGGATTGTTAGTAAAAAAAGAAGTCGGCTTCAGGTAGCTAAAGTTAACAAACTACTTTTTTACAAGATGAAAATAACAAATATTCGGGTATGTAATAGTTATAGACCCCAATATTTTTTTATTTACAGTAAAGAAAAAATAAGTCTGCTTTCTCCGCCCCCCCCATAAGTTGATAAAGAATTAAAATTAACAAACAATAATTACTGTTATGTACCAACCTGATTATACTTATAGTTAGTAGTACCTGTGTCAAATTGTTGTAAATATTATTTTCTTTTATATTATTCAATTTGAAATAAAAGTTTTGAAAATAAAAGACTTGTTAAGTAATTTTATTAATTTATTTTTACTTTGTTTTGACAGTTGAAAATATCTTAGTTACAAATTAATAAACACAACAAATGACAAATTAAATCCCCCCACCTCCCGGCGAGCATTAATGTTTGAGGTTACTAAACCAGTTTTAAGAAATGGAGAAAAAAAGCTTAAATACACTGATATTTAAAAACATCGATGGTTTTTGGCGATGTCGCTGTGACAACTTAGCCACAGATCTCCAGATAATCCCTATGAAAGGGAATTTGTAACGCGCATCTTCCCTACCCGATGGGGAATTCGTCAGATTGATTTGGAACGTGGTCGCAGAACGACTACGTCGGAATGAACCTATCCATTCTCTTTGTTTCATCGTCTTTGTGTCATTGTCCTGTCTTTGTAAATAAATAGACGTTTAAAATAGAAATGGACTCGATGTAATAGTTATTACGTCACAGTCGTATCTCCCTAGTCAGTACGTAAATGCCCAGGGCCCGATTTAGAAAATTTGGTATAGTAGGCACAACACGCAGGAAGCCCCCCCCCCATGTTATTTGTTCATCACAAAAACTAATTTTATAACAATAATTGGTACTTACGTATTTGACTGTTGACCGTTTCACAGATGTCACCAAAAATTTTGAGAAAACTCACTTATAACTTTTGGCTAAACAAAATAAAGCGGATGAAAACTAAAAACATAATAGTTAGATAATTAATGTAATTACAAGAATGTGATAGTGGGGGAAACGGTCGACGGACATTTACGTAAATACCCAATAATTTATGTAAGTACTTTAAAATGTTTAGATACTTTTGAAACTTAGGGGCCCTCTAAATTACGGGGGCCCTAGGCCCGTGCCTCACGGGCCTAATGGTAAATCAGGGCCTGTAAATGCCACAACTAACTGTTGCTTTAATAAGTCTTGGTACCAAACTTAGTATTCTGTCTCTAATTCAACAGATTCAGATAAGGGATCTGCTGACCTATCCAAAATCATAAGGTTATCTGAGTTTGGCTGATGTTTTGTAAAACCAACTTCTGTGAAAAATTTCACAAAGACATTCGGTTTTCTGGTATTTTTACCCTCTTCTTTTCCTATCAAATTTGAAAATCCATTCCCGAGGTGCGTATCTACGATGTATAAGCTACCTATATGTAAAATTTCAGGTTTGTACGTTGCTGAGCTGATGTCCAATATGAATGACAAGCTCCACCTATCTTCGTTTTATTAATATAAACATGTAGCAGAACACCAGTGATTTTTTTTCTCTCCTTCCCAATCGGAACGATTAATTGTTTATCACGTGTTTCAAGGACGCATGTTCGTGCTCGCTTTTATACATGTGCCCCGTTTGAGTCCAATCGTCTGTTCTGTTAAGAAGCGAAAGTGCAGTCTGTATGTAGTCCATTTGGAGATGTGTGGTGTTTCGTTTCTTGTCTGTAGATAAATGGTTTGTCTAGTAGAATTGATTTATTCTTAGTTAGCTTACCTGATAAGTTGCTCTGCTATATATATAATTTAGCATTTCTTAGTTAATATATCGAGAAGACAAACACTCTCGATTTCCAGAAATGTATGAAATTCATTATTGCGATTTTCTTACCTGAAGAGATCACAAACTTCAAGAATCAAAAATTTTTGTTCAAAATAGTTCCTTTATAAGGGAGGCGAATACAATTTAACAGTAAATTTTTTCCTTTGAGAAATGAGCATTTTTTAAACAAGCATTTAAAATTCTAAATCAATGAGGCCATTCATGGAATACAAATTGAAAATAGAATCGGAACAAAGTATTGAAAATGCGCAGCAAAGTCAACGTTCATTTCTGAAAAACATGCATGCACAGGGAAGTACCAAAACCCAGATTGATTTCGTAGAAATTCGTTATCGTAAGACTTGTGCTGCCATCTAGAGGAGAATATTAAAAATATTTTTCATCGTGATAATGGTAGAATTAAATATGTATTTTCAGAGAAAATAAAAGTTAAGCTTCTTAATAAATCGCTGTAGTTCAGAAACTAAAAAATTAATATAATTAAATTTTTACTTCTTCCGTAAACTTATTCTGCCATAAAAGATCATAAATAATATGTCTAGACATAAAAATAACACTCATCTGCCTATCCTTTGCATGTGAGATTTATTAGGATTCGCTTGTTGTCTTAAGCAAAATATTTCGATAAATAATGTAAGTCAAAGAATAAATATAGAAAATTCGTAAATAAGTATAATTTATTCCTTTTGAAAAAAAGCTATTCTGAGGCAATGTTTCGATATAGCTTTAAAAGAAAGTAATCATGGTGAGACAGGGCCTAGTTGGCATCGTTTTAGTTTTTTTATTTTATTTTCAGTAATTCTCTTAACTAATACAACCAATGCTGCTGATAGGGGTACTCCTTTGCAATACATTAATGAAGAAAACATCACTAAAAATAGTAAAGTTTACTCGCTGAATATTCAAAAGTGAAATTGTTTGTTAATAGTATGCCAATTTACTCATGATGCGGGGCAGGTTGGCATAACGCCTGACGTAAGGAATAATGCGAGTTATTTAAATTAAATCGACTTTAAAACATATTTTAATGTCAAAAAAGAAAAATACGAGAAAAAAAAAAAGAGCATGGAAACATAAATCGCCGCATGTTCACTTAAAAAGTAGGGTGATCATTCACGAATTTGTGGTTGGCCAGGTTTTTCGAGGTTGTACCAGATTGTGTCCAACAGTTCTGTCCATCTCCAAAGTTTGTGTTTTCACCATTGTGAAAATATTGAATTAATCACCGATGATTTACACTATCTTTCTTACGCCAACTTGCTCCACCAAGATTTTTGAGACAAGATGACTGTCTCACTCTTCTACATAAGTTTTCCAGTGCATTAATGCAATTGTTATTACTCACTCTATCCAACACAACCATTGAAAACTCCTCAACAAATTCTAGGGCTTCATAAGACAACAAAACCTTCAGTTACAGAAAAAAACACTTACTTGGCAAAAAAACACAAATCGGTATTTTTTCTCTTTGATCACACTGAAATTAAAGTTTAGGATGCAACAACACACACGTGCAGCTAAATAATGGCAATATCACCGCTCTGAAATCATTGTGGTAAAAAATACAAGGCGAATGCCAACTTACCCCGTATGCCAACTAGCCCTGGTTTCCCCTATACTTAATAAATGACAAAATGAAATGAATTATCTAATTTGCGTGTAAATTGTTGTGATGTTTTACCAAACAAAACGATCGAAGATTATCTGAAACTTCAAACTAAATATAGTAACTATTTTTCTTCTTAGTACAAATTATATGTTTATTTGTGTCCTAAAATATCATAGAACCTATATAAAATTGGTAAGTCGAGTCAAAGTTACAAACTAAATTTTTCAAATGAATGATTCGAACCTGATGTTCGATTGTATAATTGATGAAGCAGGTATAGGAAGAATCATGGCCATCTTATTGTTAATATTCAACAATTAATTCATAGTTTGAACGCTTAAAGTGCATGATATAGATAAAACAGTTGTGAAGCTTGACTTTTAATGGATGTGCTGTTCCAGTTTTAAAGACGTATTCACGTCAAAATATTTTTGCCTATATTCCGAGTGTTTTTTTATGGTTATCTTATTTCAGTGGTTTCTAATTCGTTTGGTGTGAGGCCATTTACTGATTAAATAACCATTATGCCGAGTGACTCCTTATATATTCATTAACTAACTCTATGCAAGACCTTATTCGACAAAAAAACTTTTAGAAAATAAAACTTCATGGGCTCGGACCTCTATTCTTAAATGAATTTAAGTTCCCGCATAAAAATGGTGTGTATTTTGTAAATGGACACAACCGGCAATCGTTGTTGTTTTTCATGCCTACACTGGCAGACTAGAGTAGTGCCTGGCCCGTCGAAGACGGCAAGAGGCGAGGGGGTGCGCCTTCCATGTTATTGAGCCCCATTGGGAGGAAGTCCGACTTTGATCGACATACGTGACACATCCGTTTTACAAGAAGGTCCCTTTCATACATACATTCACTCACACATATAGTAATTTAGATCCCAATCAGAGGCCGATAACCCTCAGATCAGGTACCCCCAGAGGTATTGATTTGGTATGGGAACATGGGGGACTTTGTGACCATGACCTATTTAACGTGCCCCAGTCACCATTAGTGAACACGACGGTCTTTAGCCAGGTCGAAGAGCCGATCTTGCAATAATCAGAATTGCAGGCTCCGCCGAGGACAGAACCCACAACCCTTGTGATGCGAAAGGCATGTGTGAAGGTTCTCCGCCACCTCAGCCAGACAACACCACGGTGAGTTTAGCATGGAATCGGACACAACCAACACCTTACACAACGGGGGTTCCCCTCCAGGAAGGGGGAAAGAACCCGTTTTAAGAGAGGCAAAGGGAACTTGCATGATGGCCAGCGAGAAAGGGAGACGTGTTTGCTGTTTGCGCTGGGGAACATTTGGATTTCTCCAGACAGTGTAAAAAGACGCTAGGCTTAATGTTTCTGATGGTATATAGTATTTAGCAAGTAATCAAGAATTAAATAAAATGTTAAATTAATTAGAATGTATGATGTTCAGTGCATTGTTTGAATGTTGGGAAATGACAAGGCGGAGGCTATAGGACATTCGCCGATAATAGGAAAATAACCAAATCACAGCATGAATCCGTCTTTCTGTTATTAGAGAAAAGGCACTTTGTCGATGGAGACATCTTGGTGGTTATAAGATACAGTCTCACCCCAAGGAATTTTGAATATAAAAAAACGAACCGCTGGCAAGTTGCAAACCTTTGAAAGCGTTTTTTTTTTTTTTTTTTAAGAAATGCGGCCAGACGGGAGAACCTTGTGACAACGCTGTGCTTGGAAAAAATCTAAATGTTAATTTATTCTTAGTATAAATTACCCAGTCCTTCATACAACTATTCCGTAGTCTACATTATTGATCTGTAAATTAATCTTAATTTAAAGTTTAGTGATCAGTTTTCTTTAATTGACCTCTAGATCCATGAATCTTTCGAAAAACTACAAAATGACCACGGCCTACTTATACGATCACATTTGTAGGATGTACGGGAAAAGTCAAACTGTAAGATAAATATAATTTTACTAACAAAGTCCAGTGATAGAAATGAAATTCACCTTTACATATTTATCTCAAAATTTTGGTTTACACTGGTAGTTAGGGTCAATCCCGAAGGGAACGATACAAAGACAACACCACATAATTTTGAACCATACTCAGATGACGGGTTAAAACTGGAGGAAAATATGTAATAAAGATTCGCCAATTTTGACACTTAACTTTCTGAGCTTTACGAAATTTCCAAATTGTGTAGGGTTGCTTTTAACCCCTCAAGACGCAATTAATACCTAAATAACCCACATGTTTGTAAATTTTCCGTGGATTCTTTTAACCTTTTAAGAAATACTCTTTCTCTCATTTCCTTGTAGAGATTTTAATTCTCCTTTTCTTCGAAAAGGGAAGGGGAAGATTCTTGGGAAGATTATATTATTCGTTTCCTTAGAATAGGAACTTTTGGAAAGATTTTATTCCTTTTTTGCTTAGAAATGAATCCTTAGGGGAGTTCTATTGCTCACTTCCTTTGAGTAGAATCCGTTTGGAAAATTTATGAAGATTATAAAAAAGTTTTGGTAAAAATTATAATTATATTATTCTATGCCTCATTTCCGTAAAATTGAATCCCTTGGAGAGATTTTATTTCTCTTTTTCATCAAAAAGAAACCAACAGGAAAATTTCATTATTCATTTCCTTAGAGTAGGAACCCTTGAAAATATTTTATTGTTTGTTTGCTCAGAAAAGAATCCTTTGGTGAAACGGAAATCATGCATTGAAAACTGTAGTTTCAAGGTGAAATTATTCGAGTAAACCCTTCGGAAGGTTAAAAAAATGTCTGCCCGCGATTTAGGTGGTCGTCAACTACAACTTGTGCTGAGATTTCTAGACTACATATATAATAATTCCATGAAACACTGTGAGCATTGAAAATTGTAGAAATTAATTTTCCAATGACTTTAACAATTTTTGCATAATAAATTAAGATTTTTCAGTTCGACGCGTAGGTTAAAAGAGTAAGCTCGAGCAATATCCTCCTATTTCCGAAGCACACATTAAATTACCTCGGTTTGCTTTCGCCAATTATCTTTAGATATGAACGCAAAGACGAGCGGGCGAATGAATTCTCGGTTCGGGGTTGTGCTTCGTAACGCATTCATATCTCGAAACCAAAAATTTCAGCAAATGCTTATTGAATTACCATTACCACCGGAAAATGCGTCACAAATTACTCGAAAACGGGAATTCTTTGTTGATGCAGCAAGCATTTTTACGAGACCACCAAATTGAATTTACCACCATCTCAATACCCAGGCTTAGTTACCGTTTCATTCAATTAAGCTTTGGAATCCGAGATATCCCTAGTTGGAAGCACAAGTGGCGTTAGTCATTCCCGTAGCCATGGCCTGGACTTGAAATATCATCCACATTCTTCGTCTGAACTGTAATTAGTTAAATTTTTGATGATAGAGCGGTAAGTTAATTCGATGAATCCTCTGCAAAAAGGGCAGCGTTGAAGGTTAGGGACAATTTTGGCAATGGTAGGGAAGATAACATTTTGATGAGTTTTCGTTGTGTTAGGAATTAGCATTCAGATTTTCTGATGTTATTAATCACCGCTGTTGGTGAGTGCTATAACATATGTACATTAATTTTAACTATGTTAATTAATGTGTCCGGTTGCCTCTACGTGAGGTAATTAAAAAGTTCTAAGGATTCTCATTCGACAGACATTTTATCGTTCAGATATTAAAGTAAAGCATAAGGGCATATTCGATCGTACTAGCATTTATTAACACGAAAATTGTATACATTTCTCAAGAACTCGAAAAGAAATTATTTATTATTCATAGAATTTAAAGCCCTCAGGGGCACATCTTCTTTAGATATGTACGGTCATCACAGTCTTCTTGAGGTACACGATATATATTTCTTTCCTCATTGTGTTGCCTGTCTTGCGTTCGGCCAAATATGATCCTTGCTCCATAAAACCAATAAAAAACAATCATTTGTCATATAACAATTCCCATTCCCATTGAAGTTGGAGTTGTTTGTTTGGGTGGTTGGGTTGGATTTTGGCGAAAGGGCCATATTAGGCGAAGCTGCGCCAAACATATGACTCACAGGAGCATAGCATGGAAGTAGTAATACGGATAAACCTTGGAAGATTCCATATATGTGTGAATTACTGAATGAAAATGGTAGTTTTTTTAAACTTACGGTAAATAGAACTTCGCAATGTATCCGATCTTTCCATTCGGGATTGTCTACGGTCCGGTATTAATCCCGAATGGAAAGATCGGATGACAAAAATTGTAAATTTGAACCACGGTCAAATTTTGAGATCAACACTTCAGGTGGCACCCCACTGTCCAAGCTTCCACACCATGACAATGTGAGGACATTGAGGCCATGTCAGATTGAAAATTACCACTTTGTGAGTTATACAGGACAATTGTAATTAGGTAACTGGAAATGGGGTGATTATGCATTACAGTCAATAAATTTGCTAAAATCAAAAGAAAGAGTGTGATTATGCCGTCTTCAAAACTTATTAAATACTAAAGTATTTACTATACAAGATAATACTTAGTTAAAAATTCTAAAGTATTTACTATACAAGATAATACTTAGTTAAAAATTCTAAAGTATTTACTATACAAGATAATAGTTAAAAATTCTAAAGTATTTACTATACAAGATAATACTTAGTTAAAAATTCTAAAGTATTTACTATACAAGATAAGATTGCTAACTAGACGATATTCGTTTACATTGACACATCATAGGTACCTGGAAAGGCTTATAAGAAATAGCAATTACCTAAATTGCAAACTCTCTCTCTTAGGAATTAAAGTATAACAGAAGAATCTTGAAGATGTATGATTTTAACATTAGTTTCTCATTAAGGCTCGTTGATGTCCATGATGTCCTTATCTAAGAAAAGGGCATCTGAATAAAAGACTGATGCCAATATCAGACACAAATGTCATTAATTATGCCGAAATTGTTATCTAATTAAGATGGTTAGGAAACATATAACTCATTTATATGCATTTATGCTTGAATACCCTGCCAGCAATAGCGCATCGGCCTTTTTCCCGTCGTGACTGATCTATTGCGTCCTTAGCTAAAAAAATTGGTATTTTGTGTCGAGGACACAAACCGTAGTTTTGACTTGGAATACTCGGGCGCCTGATGTTGGATTGTGAAATGAATGGAGCAGGCTTATGAAGTTTGACGATTGTTTATTGTGTGGATATTCAACAAATACTTTGACAGTTTGAATGCATTTTGATATTATTATTGAATAACAATTTAATTGATTAAAATTCTGAGAATGTAGAATAGTTTGATAGATCTCGAATGACACCATTTACGCAGACCTCACTCAACGCAATAGAATTAAGTTTGAGCTACAGCAAACTTCTATTGTTCTGAATTAGATTACACTAAAAACTGAAGAAAATAAATTCATAAGTAAGACGTAGTATTTTGGGTACAAAGGATCCTAGTAAAGTTTTCCACACAAAAGAAGATAAAAAGGACGCTTAATTCTATATATCCTAATTGAAAAAAAAAGAAACCGTTTTCTCCGCTACCGCATAGAAATACCGAATCATAGATATGTTTTAGTTGATCCGTGTTGTTTGTTGTAATAATAGTACCTTTTAAGATTTTCATATTCGACTGTTGCTATGGAAACAAAGTCCAAATCTGCCGGTTTTTCTGAAAGTTTTCCAAACCTTCTAGCTTGTGCTCTCAAATTTTATGAATGAAATAAAGAAAAATATATAGCTGTTTATCGACTGCGCTTGCTCCCAATTGATTAGCCCGTTGAAAAACATGACTCGCTACTATCAATCACAAAGCGAATAAACCTGAAAAAGATTGAAAAATGTTCTTTTATAATAGAAAGACATGGACATTTCATATTTCTTAAACAATTATAAGATCATCTGGATTATACGTACGACAATGTAAAAAAAAATCCTAATATTCAGCCTCAGCAATAATTTTGTCAAAACATTATGGATAAAATAAAATATGTGCTAAAACGCGAGTACTAATTAGAGGGGCTGAACAAGCAACAGCACATTTTTCTCAAAATAAATGTAACTGGTTGATCAACAAAATTCGAATAGTGGAATAGACTCGAACAAGAAGATGGAATAAAAAGAAAATGAAGGTGAGCTCACTAAGGACGAGATGAAAAATGCAGCCAGGAATGGCTGTTGAGTTTTGCCATTTTTTAAAAAGCACCAGTAAACTGGGGTCTGCATTTCTGGCTCTGCATTCATGAGGAAGTGTGTGATTTCCCCTCTTGACCAGAGCTTTTATCACCTCCGATCAGGGTTTATTGAGGGACCATAGTTTCGTCCTATTCGTTTATCGAAGATGATCTGTTTGCTCTTGATTACCTTAACCCACTGGCTGATTATCCCGCGATTTCCACGGGCAACTCAAATGTAGCAAAATTTGCTCATGTGTTTTTCTATCTTTATTGAGGAGCGCATCCCGCTTTTTCACCGTTTAACCAATGAAATAAATTACTTACAGTGTTAGACGTTAAATTTAGATTTTGGTCAACAGCTGTCGCTAGTCGTCCACTAAATTGCGGCATTTGAAAGTACTTTGTATTTACCGCTCTAACTTCGCGCCTTTGTTTGGCGCCTTTTTTTTAATCAGAAATGGCTGCTAGAAAACGTTCAGCGATTGACAGAGTATATACTCCTGATGATTTAACAGATTCTGAAAGTGATTTTAGTTTTGATAGTGATAGTGATATAGATTTTTCGGACTGCTCCTCAGATAGCGATGAATCTGATCATGATTCAATAAACTTGCAAAGCGTTAAGCAGTGGTGCAAAATTGATATGAGGAATATTCCTCCTCCTTCTCCAGTTCCTTTTCGTGGAAATCCGGGAATTATTGTGCATATAGCTAACAATAACTTCTGACAGTTTAGTTTCTCATGATAAAAATCTATATAAAAAGTCTTTTCTAGAAAGAAAAAAATGCATATTTCAATTCTCCAATATATAGATTTTTAATATGCAAAAAAAAAAATATATATATACACGATTTTTGTAGCGATTTCGGTCCACAAATTGAGCAGTCAGAGGGTTAAAGTCCAGGTTAGGAAGTTAACGTCAGAGCGTCCCTTCGAACTTGCCTGGGGAACAAGTATTTCCACATTCCGCTGGCGTAATACGATATCCCAAAAGAAGGAGGTAACCCAAAAGCAGGCCCGAAAAGCACTCGTTTTCCCCGATACTTGAATCGAAGCGAATGTGTGAAAAAAGAATAGATTAACCAAGTTTGCACGCGTATATTCAAGTTTAGCACACTCCGTACTCATAACTTATACATTCTATACTTTTATCTTACTTATACATACTATGCTTATAATACCACTGAGTACATAACATTAGTTCCTGTATGCTTTACAAGGGAATCTTGTACCATTCTTCCTGCAAAACGGTGGCAAGTTCAGGTAACGATGATGGCGGTGGATAGCGATTACTCACTTTCCTCTTCTGTATCGACAACAAAGATTCAATAACATTGAGGTCTCGTGACTGTGGTGGCCAGTGGAGATGTGAGAAATAATCCTCATGATCAGAAAACTAGTCGATGTGAACTGTGTGAACAGGGGCTTTGTCGTCTTGGAAGACACCATCACCATTGAGGAACAAAGTTTGTACCATGGTATGGACTTGATCGTCCAAAATGCTCACATAATCCTTCGCCTTAATGTGACCTTGCAGAGTAATCATGGGGTCCACAGAAAATTACGATATGGCTGCCCAAACCATCACAGAACCCTATGTCATGTGACAAAAACTTGTAATCCACTCTAGACTGAGTAATAAACGAACTCAAACACAAAACTCCAAAATTTCACTCACGAAACTTTTATTAGAACATCGTAACACTAACGGGTTTCACAGACGACCACACACATAGAGCACGGCGCAAGGAATGGAACAGCATGTCTACCGACGGTCAGAAGACCCCCAGTAACAACCCCCCCCCCAGTTGGGAGTCAACAGAAGAACCACTACAGATTGCATCAGGGTGATGACCCACGTGACTTTCAAATGTTGTCTTTACAGCGTTATAATTCAGGCAGTCGTAAACACCATGTTTCACTCTTGGCAACAAGCAGTCGGTGTTATAGGTTTGGAATGGCTTTCGTCAGACGTAATTTCGGACAGAATAAGATAAAGTGTGAAATAAAACTCATCCGACCAAATTACTATCTTCCAGTGCACCATAGTCTAGGCTTTATGACGTAAACACCACTTATTCCTGCTACATGCATTAGCATTACTGATGAATGGTTTTGAATTGCAGCTCGGCCAGAAATGTACCGTTGATTAAGTGAAGCTCCCTTCTTATTGTTTTGGTACTCACAGGGTTTGTGATCACGATATTCATTTCATGAGTAACTTTTGCAGCTGCTTATCTTTAGTCGCAATTCTCCGAAATAATCGTCAGTCACGAACACTCAACACACACTTTCGTCCACGCTGTGATTTAGCGGATGATGTTTTTCCGCTTTTCAACTATGCGGAATAAATCTTAGATACGATACCTCTTGAAACACTAAACACTTCAGCACCCACCAGACAAGCTTCAACAATTTGCTCAAGTTTGAAGTCTGTTAGTTTTGACATGATGCAATTACAATTTCAAAGAACAGTGCCCAGACAACGACGTTATTTACGACGTTGTATAGGAGACGTCAGTAGGCGAAAACACCAGCGCTAGCTGCACATTTCACTAGAATATACATTTATTTTCAAGCATGAATTTCACGAGATGTTTCCTTATTTTTGTCCAACCCCGGTATATGAAATATCCTATATCTGGAGAATAGTCTTGTATTGGGACGCGGATAAGTAGGCTATGTTGAATCAGAATAATTTATTATGGCATAGTATTTGTATTTTCTCCAGAAAGAAGGGAGCTAGGTTCAGTTACATATTTTAAAGATGATAATATTCAGAAAAGGCAGCATTACAGACGTGTTAAGATATTTAAATCTGGAATTTCAGAAGACATGATAGATAGGTTATTCCCTATAACGTCATGTTACGTATTGTATTATGGTGTATCCAATGACTCGTATTGGCTCAGTGCCCCTAGACAGAGGATGTTCAAAGTTTGACAGGATTTTTGACCTGCCTACAGGGGAAAGAAGGGATTAAGCATCCCCTCATCCTTAGAAACATTACATCATCTTTGAAAACATAATAAATTATGTTTTGCAGAAACACCAAGAGTTCAGAGATTATCAATATAAAAATATTTGTTAGTATATATATATATATATATATATATATGTATATGTATGTATGTATATATATATATATATATATATATATATATATGTATATGTATGTATGTATATATATATATATATATATATATATGTATATGTATGTATATATATATATATATATATATATATATATATATATATATATATATATATATATATTGATAGATAGACAGATTCTGTGGTGTGGTTTACCTATTCAGTGGGTCGTATCTACTCTGAGGGCCTGATAAAAATATCATGTGGGCCGTTACTGGTCTCTGGACCTGAGATCAATCTATTTGCTACCATTGGTTTATATGAAGCACTATTTATTGCTATTAGCTATTTCGGAAGTAGCGGAAAAACGATTTAAGTTACAACATTTACTAAAAAATACAATATTAAAAAATGCATCTTGTAGGATTAAACAATAAAACTGGTATTATAATGGATATTTAAATGTGATAAACTTTGTTTTCAGATACAGAAGCATCTATATGAAGGAAAATGTTGAAAACTAACCACTGCTGAACACACGACAGTGCGACGACGATATGCATAGTTACAGCGCTCAATGTCATTACGACGTCTTATTACTCTTAATGATGTCGTTCGCATTGACAACTAACTAATGAGCATCGGTGTTAATGCTAATGACACGATTATGAGAGAGAGGGGACATAAAAAAAACAAATGTGAAGACAAAAAGTGTCTTCACACTTCATAATTTTGAAATCCCTTTTTAACGATGACGGTTGTTTCTAATGAAGGGGAACTTTTTCTTATCCTAATACCTTCATTTTTTAAGATTTATTATCTTCCAATGCGATATAAAATACTAAGAAGGAAATAAAGACCTCAATTAATGAGGCTACAATCGCAGGTAAGTGACATTAAATTATAAGTTCGTGAACTTTATGAGCAAGACACTTTTGGATAGTGGTCGTGTGGCTTGACGAAGATAATTTTAGTCAACAGTTTCCTTACATATGGAATATAAATAAACCTTCTGTGTATAATTAATGTGCGAGACGGTTTAATTAAGAGCAATTAATGATTATTAATTTGGAAGCAGCAGTAAGCATTTAATATATTTTTTAGTTCCAAAATAAGGGTGATTATTGGTATTTTTAATTTTAAGATAGGCTTTGGTATAATTATGCAGTCATGACTATCAATTTTGAATATATTCAGTTTTATGCTTTCTGTATTTATAACATGTCGTGTCAGTCGTTTTTTTTTAAATAGGATTTTGCCTAATAAGTGATGATGATGAATGGTAAATAATAGCTTTAACGCATTTTCAATAATAATTGGAGAAAAAAAACATTTCCCTAATACAGGTTTTATCACATAGATTCCCACGTCCTCGTCAATTAATTGTTTAAACCAAAATTAAATTTTTATAGCAAAATTGGATAGTGGAAGCCAAATGTAAAAAAAATTCCGACTGATAAAGTGGATGATTTTTAATTGAGGTCCATTGTAAAATTTTGAAACCACCATTAATTGCTTCGTTTTCAATGATTAAAGAGACTTGACATCCGTAGAACTAATTTGTCAAACATTAGTTACTTGATATTATTGTGAGTTGTAACTTGTCTTTTTAAGTTTAAATAAAGGTTTTTATATAAAGGTAATTTTAAAGGTAAATATTTTAAAGTCACATCCCTATTTAAAAAATAAAAATGTGAATTTTTTTTTTACATTTTAAAATGCTACTCCTTTTTTATCTGCTATATTAGTTATGTGTTTAGATATATTAATAACATCATTTTCATGATTTCTTAGGATAGAATTTGGGAAATCTTAGTTTTTGAATAAAATTCTAAAAAGAAAATTCCCCGACGGTAAAATTATGACAGTTTAGCTTTTTCAAACAGATTCCAATAAAATTTTCTATTTATTTTATTAAAACTCAGATCAAAAATTTCTTCACCAAAACGAACGAACCATATTGCTATAGAGACATCCAGACTTGATTTTGGGAGCAGTTATGGCAGACAGATAGTATTGATTCTTTAATTTTAAATGGTAGAAATTGATAAACATTATTTACTTACTAGGATAAATGGCCCGTTGTTTGGAAGGTGCATAACAAAATTTATTTATTTTGGACAAATTTCATTTATATATATTTTGAAACCTGACGTTGTGTGATCACTGGCTCTGTATTAAACCTTTTTTCACCTCTACGTGTGAATTTTAGTTAGTCACTGGCTATCTATAAGCCTTTACCCACCACTATCTGTCAACTTGCCTTGCTTTCGCATGGTCTTGTTTTTTGAGCAATACTGGTGAAACAATATTATTGGAAAACTTACTTTTTATCAACACCGGTAAAACAATGAGCTGCGTATGGCAATCTTTATGTGCTCAACTACTTTGCCTGCCACTCCCCGGAGGATTGCTTTGCAATCCTCATTGGTGTCCTAGCAGAAGAGATTGTTTACAAAATATGATGTTCCAAAAAATATTTTAATATAAAATATATTCATCAAAAAATATTTTTCTGTGGTACAACAAATATAAATTAATTTGTTGCATTACAGAAAAGTTATACAGTACCTCTGGAATCAGAACTCGAACAATTTGGTATTCAATTGAAAACTTTGAACAAATTTTGACTCGAAATGTGAGGGCTCCTTTGGAAATCGAATACCAAGCATGTTGTTTGTATGTACATTTACCCAGCACTCGAGCCGACCATACACAGTTTCATTGCGTTTGTTGTCGAAAGTTGTACTGCAAGCTTATTGTTGAACTATAATTGTTGGCCCTGAAAATGGCATATAACACTATAGATTCAATCGAGGCGCGACGCTTCGGATTAAAGAAATATTCGTACAGTGTTGCCAAAACGCGATAACAAATAACATCTTTTTTTTGTGTGCCATGTAAGAGAATTGTATTTTGATCTTATTTCTATGGTGATTTCGAACATAATGATTTTTGATAATTCATATCTCTTTTCGCACATGATATCACGCAACCAATCGAAATAATTAGAAACTCCTCCTACTCGTGACGTCACACAACCAATCAAAACTTTAATAGCCACGGAAACACAGGAGAACATAGCCTTTTATATAATAGGATTGCATGAGTGCAGCTGGTATTATACTCCTTTCCGCATAAAAGGCTTCTGATTTGCGTTATAAAAAGCTCAACTTAAACGAATTATTTTTAGTATGAAACACCATCTCTTGTTACGAGAAAAAATACCTAAATATTACATTATCATAATTATGACAATTCCTTTTTCAAACTTGGTGGTTATCCTGGAAGCTGTCTCGACGAGTTATTTAATCAAAAACTCAATCATTAGCAAAACAAACTAGATCTTGATGGTCGAAATATCTCTCCATTAGAAGAAAACAAGTCATATATTCATATCGTCGTTTAAAAAAAATCGCAATATATCGATAACGAGGTATCTCGTCATTAGCCAATTTGGTTGTATCTTTATGGATGAGATATTTCGTCGAAACTACTTAAAGAGTTAACTATAAGCAGTAGCAACTCCGATACAAAAGAAATGCCATGATTTAAAAACCTGTTTTAAACATGACATTATATTTCTTCTATTGTTAGTTAGGATTTGAACGAATCAGCTAGCTTACTATATAACTTACAGACTTAACTACCTAAACGGAATTGACTCTTCTAAGGTCATCTGGCTTGTCATTAGAGTTGTTTAGGAATAATATTCTATTTAATAACGAGAGCGACGTTTATAAATTAAAAGTGTCGGAAAATGAAAGAAATCTCTCTATATTAAAAAAATGTTACCGCCGACGCCGCCGCCGCAGAATTGAAAACTGTGTTGTTTAGCTCGATTCTTAGACGGTTTCCCGAGAAAGTACTGATCGGAAAAAAACAAAATTGACATGGTTTGTTCTTCATCGTATTCCCTGGACAATTATTAAGATTTTTTCCCGATGCGGCTATTAGTTTAGGGTTCATTAAGTGTTAAAATTGAAGAAGCGAAATTTCTTCCGCGAGTGAGCAAAACACATACAAATTTTCAGTCTTCAGCCGTGAGTTTTTTTTAAAGAGTACCTCTCAACGTAAATTTTTGCAGCTCGTCGAGTTTTTTTTTAAATTTCAATTTGGTTCTTGATAATATTTTTTTGAAATTCGGGAAAAATCAGGACATTTTTGTTACTTTTTTTTAAAACTGCCATATCTATATTTTATTACTATTATTTTTTAATTTTTAAAATATAGCAGTATACCTCAGAATGTACTCTTTCTTACGGTACTATTATTTTTGATATCGGTTAATAATTAAATTGGATGCGATCAAAAGTTGGTCATACAAAATTCGGAATCTTCGGATATTTTCGCTACTTTTTGTTACTACCTTTAACTAAAACTGTCATATCTATATCGTATTACTATTAGTTTTTTATTTTGAAAATAGCGCAGTATACCTCAGACTGTACTCTTTCTTACGGTACCATTATTTTTAAAATTGGTTCATAAATAAATTCGATGCAATCAAAAGTTGGTGACACAAATTTCGTATTTTTTATTTCGCGGAGCATTGTATTCGCGGAATGTTGTATTTTTGACTATCGGGTTTGCCAGATATCAAATTTATCGTAGCAACAATTGCCATAAAAACGATTGCTTTTTATTTGGCGAGGAAAAAGGCTCGCTTTTTTCCTTCTGTTCTCAGACGTTTTACCGAGAAAGTACAAAGTACACATCGTAAAGTTTGAAGATTAACAGGGTTTATTTAAAATTGTACAGGGAACAAGATGCAGAAGATTTTTTACTGATGCGGCTATTAGTTTAGGGTGCATTAAGTGTTAAAGCAAAAAAGAGTGAAATCACTTGCGTAAGAGGTATTGGTTTGCGAAGCAAACCAAACGGGATTGCGTAGGGGAGAAGCCCTCGCTGTGACGTGATGGACCGTAAAGGGAAATCAGGATAATACAAATTATTCAGATAGTTTCACTCTGCGAAAGGAATGTTGGTTTGCGAAGCAAACCAAATGCCATATGTAAAAGGAGTGTTGGTTTGCGAAGCAAACCAAATGGGATTGTGTAGCAATCCCCGGGGGTTGGTGAGCGGAAGCGAGCAGGGGGCGGAGCCCCTAGTAGAGAAAAAAACAATAATAAATATAAAGAGATGTTGCTTTTATTCAAAAGAGAGACTCGTCACAAAGCGTAGAAGTAAAAGACAATTTGTTTGAACGCACAGTAAAACGGTGTTTATTAAGAGAGATTATAAAAATTAATTGAACACGAAAGTTGGATTGTATCAAACAAAATTAAATCATTCACTGCAGCATGAATAGGCTTCAACCAATCGTTAGTAGAGTTTACCTAGTTCATTTATTTCTGAACCTTTTTACAGTTTTGAATTTATAAGAAAAAAAATTATCTGTTAGTAATTGCTTGGAGCATTTTAAAATTCCTAATAACTCTTATCACCGTTTTACAATACAATGAGTATTTCGAACACTTCAAGTTAACTTCCAAGTAGTATAATTCAGGGCTCGAAATACCCGGTTACACAGGTGCACTGTGCACATAAAAATAAAATTGTGCAACTAATTTTTATTATTTTAATTTTAATTGTGCACCTAATATTTATAAATTAGGTGCACGGCCTGCACCTAACGCTAAAAATGGGGAGGGAACCTTTTATGTTATTTTGATGCGTGAACAAACTATTAGTATCAAACTCTCTCGCTCTAAATGCACGTAATTAAAATTCCTTATTGCACACTATGCGAAAACAAAATGGATGGGCCGTAACGGGTTTATACAGGAGGAAGGTTTACTTGTACCACTGACAACGGAACTTTCCGAAGATCGAAACATTTTACAGATGGCTCTGTTAAAGCGACTGTCGCGATAGCCGTGCGCCGGAGAATGGAGAATTTAGATGTTTAAATATTTTTATTTACTATCTACTAATAACCTATCTAAACATAACTGACTAATAAAGTAGTTTACATTATATCAATGCTCTTACATAACGGTTTTTTTTAATGTTCACCTAAAATATAACCTGTGCACCGAATTTAAAAACTTAGGTGCACCTTGTACACCTGTACTAACAAATCTATTTCAAGGCCTGGTATAATTTCTGAGGTGCATCTTAATTCATTGCATTATGGAACCTTTCTATGAATCTCATTCATGTGCTTACGAAGAGCCACTCATGAAACATGACAAGTCTTTTTTTAAGAATACTATATTCCAATCCTGAACTAGAAAATATTTATAATCCCATTCCAACTGATAGATTACAGGATATATTCCATTACTCATTCTAAAATTTGTGTTTCGAAAAGAGCACTTAGAGAGCATTTTGAGTAACAAAAGGCAATGGAATAAAAAAGGCGAATTACCTTTCAAACGTACAGTTAATGATACGTAACAATAAATATCGATTCACGTATAAATTTTCTTCGATTAGGAAGAAATATAAACAAATTTGTACAAATCGGAAATGAACTTTCAAACTCTTATCGTTTACTGAAATATATGATTAAAAAAAAATTTATGAAGACAGTTTTGTAACTAGATATTTAATTAAAGAGGACAGGAAGAAGATAAATATTATTTTGTTATCGAAGAAATCCGACTTTGGATGAAAAGAAAACGATTTATATTCAGTTTGCGAAAACTAGTTTCATTCACGTCATTGTAAGTGCTGCCATCTAGTGGTATTAGGTTTACTTAAAAGAAAACTAATGAGTTCATACACTACTGAGTACTACGTTCATAAAATTGTAAAACAGATATTAAAACGTCCATAAAAGGGAAGCTGGAAGTATAGAAACTAATTTAAGCTCTGTAAATAAAAGATGTAGTAATTAAATTGTTCAAAATTTGCAGCAAGCGTTAATTTGCATAAATTGTGAGCGAAATTTTTTGATGAAATTTTTCTGGTTGATTAAATTTTCTCCGATCTATAATTTAAATAAAGTAAATATTAGAAAACAAGAATTTAATGCTTGAAAATTTAGGGACTACAGTTTGTGTTAAACATGGAATAAACGGAATTTGGTTTATGTGTCGAATAGAATAGGTGCGTAATGAAAGTCGCTTGAAAGAATATGTATGTTATAGCAACTAAAAAACATTAAAACACTCTTTGGCATTTTTATTTATAGTGACTCTGATAATCAATGTGGGTAAAAATTAGATATACTGGGATATTTAATAAAAAAATATATTCAAAAGTATTTTTATTATCACATACAATTAGTTTGTTTGCTCTTGTCCACACCATGGTTTCTATAAAATTTATAGATTTATTTATAAAGCAACAGTAACTTTTCCTTCTAAGATCATTTGTACTCACCATGGAACATCATGATCACTCTCAATACGGAAACACTTCAAGGTTTCTATGTATTTTTTATATTCTCAAATCTCTCTCTGTTTTGAAAACAATTTAATTTTCAAGTAAAAAAAATAACTAAACCATTCCCAAGGACATTTTAATGAATTAAAAATTATCTAATCAGTATTTTGCGTCCAAACTCGGCAATTGAGATAGGCTGAGCTTCTTAACACGGGAATTTTCGAGACACTTCAGTAGTCTCTTCCGAGGAACACACTCCCACACAACTTTACTTTACTTTGCTACTTGTACTTTAATAATATATATTCTACTGTTCGTAATGAATTACAATATATAACGTAGAGTACCTTGTTATTAGTCCTATTGTGTGAGTTGCTATAGTACAACGATAATTAAAAATTACCTCGGATCTCTCAATTAGGGAATTGATATCAGACCCTCGTTAATAGCCAATTGTGTTGCTTATTAAAAATTACAAATTTCTTCAAATTTAAAATTTGTTGAAATTTTTATTAAAAACTTGTATAATTTGTGTTGATTGTTGTATTATTTTTAAAATCGATCTTATACACATTCATATTTTACTACAATGCCAAAAATTGTATTTCCTAAGAATTAAAGAGATTTAAGTTTTTGAAAAAGGCAGTTGAGAAAATTGAATGGTGAAAGGAGTGAGAAACGTGCTTTTTTTTATTCAAAACCGAAAAAATGAGTCTCTTATTTTTTAAATTTTACAACTGAAATGTGTATCTTATTTTGAACACAACAATGAAATGTGTTGATTTGGGCAACATAGTACTCAAGTACACAGAAATCGCTAAACGTGCAAAAAGATATACAGAAACAAACAAAAAATAGCATAAAAGATCAACAAATTAACATAATTTCGTAATAGCAGTAATTTTTTAATTTACAGCCCCAATATGCAAAAAAAGGCAGTCGTATAAGAAGCCAGCATTGTGAAGGGTTGGAGCATTGGTGTCATTAACAAAATAATGTTTAATCCAACATTGCATTTTTAACATATTTCTTAAAACGAAACCGTGATTGGCCGTTAACTAACGCATTTTAATACTTCCTTCTTTCTGTGCAGCACATTGCAGCCTCTCAAATTCAGATTGGCTCCTGGAAATTAACATTTTACTCTCTGTGCTTAAGCATGGGTAGTGAGTGTATTATAAGACAAATATGAAAAAGTTACTTATGTTAAGTTACTTATGTATGAACTGACTTCAGTTCGTATCGTAGCGCGTAAAAGTAGCCTCGCGATAGGATTTAGAGTTGTGACGTGGGCTTTGTATAAAGTCGGTGTTGGTCTAACTACACTAAACCGACAACGCAGTAAAATGACGACAATGTTATGCAAACATGACTGATATTTTCGTGAGGTATTCGTGAAAATATAGCAGTATAATCTAAAGGGAGAAGCTGATACTAAACAAAAGCATAAAAACAGCATTTGTTTTAGTCGTATAACAAAACATTGTGGGGCGTACGTGAAAAGAGGCCGTTATAGCGAAATGCCATAATTTTGTTATTATTTAATGCAATTTTTTGTTTGTTTCTGTGTTTGAGTGTCTTTTGGAAAGAATAGCAATATTAAATTTTGATAATTTATGCAATATAAAAATTTACAAAAGCATCACCTGTTACTTTTGGTTTTGATATCTTTTTGGAAGTTTAGCGATTTCTGTGTGCTTCAGTTTTCGTACAGCAACATTTCCATCGTTCATCAACGTATCTGAATCAGATGCGTCAAATGTGCATACTGTTCCACTCTTGAGTCATCTGATTTAATCGTATGTACAACAACAAAAATGATAAAAATTAACTATACGAAAACCAAAGTACTATACAGAAACAAACAAAAAGATTACATAAATGAAACAAACCAGAAATTGCACAAAAGATCAAAATTAAATATCGCTAAACTTTGAAAAAAAATATCCAAACTAAAAGTTAATATGCTTTAAAAATCAAAATCCAAACTATCGTAGTCTAAAAAAGAAACAATAACAAACGTATTGCACAACCGTTATCCAGTTTCAAAAATAAAATAAGCACAAGAAAAAGATACTTATATAAAATATTAAAAGTCAACTCTAACTAAAAGTTAACATGCTTTTAAAAAGGCAATAAATTTTTGAAAGGATATCCAGTAATCGGGCGGCTACACGGCAACGGATACACACGCGCAGTAAATATGGATTCATTCAATACCGATTCATGACAGTTGCCATTTGGAAGAAAGATAATAATAATAGAGCATCGCATTAAAATAATTTTAAAATTTTCAAGATTAAATTTTAAAAATCGGGCTGGTCTATAAAATTGCAAAAAATTCGTACTATATGTGTGCCAAATTTCATTAGTGTGAATGCCATAAATTTGTCAGGGCACCCCGTACAGGAACATACACACGCACACAAAAACTTTAATTTATAATAGTAGAGATGAAAGAAGCAATATAGTATTTCCAAAGGGTTAAACAGAGGCTTTTCACACATTTTTTAGACAGTGTATATTGTAATCACAAAACTAAATTACAGAAAATTCTTGTGTTTTAAATGTTCTATTTGATAGCCCTTATTCTGAACTATCTTTCGACACTAAATTACAGGACGATAATGCCTTTTGAAGTGTCAGAAGAGGTATTCTATCCCATTCCTCCTGAACAGCTTTCCATAGTTCTGTAAGGGTTGTGGGACGACGTTTGGATAATGCAGATTTTAAAAGTACGAAAGCACAAAAATCCATAGGTGATACATCGGGAGATTTAGTAGGGATATAAGTGAAGGGTATGGCCTTGATACCGGTTTTTTTTTCCATTTCTTTTAGGAAATTTACAGTGGAATTTGATGTGTGACTGCTAGCTTTGTCTTGATGGAGTTCCACAAATTGATGGAACTGTGGGTAAAGCGATGGTATTTCATTCAGAAAATTGGCGATAAAATATGTTCCTGATAGTATTTGGAGTTAATCTTGACATTTTTTTACACTCTCTTTATTTTTAACTTGGCATTAGATGATAAACCAGCAACAATCATGAATCCCTTAGAAAAACTTTCTTTCGATTCTGTGAAACATGTACTTAAATTTTTTCTCCCCTTTTATGATAATAAATGGCTCTTTTTTTGCTGCAATCATTTAAATACACACATAATTCATCTATTGTGATAATTTTTTCCATTTTTTTTTTGGATATGTGTTTCTCATGTAGAATTCGGCAGCATGTCCTGCGTTCAGCGATATGCCTTGGAGAAAGACGATGCACATTGTGTTTTTTCGCTTTCTTAAGATTTAAATAAACTTTTATCATTTTGTTTACAGTGGACACCGAGCATTTTAATGATTTTGCAACTGTCCTTTGACTAGTGGGATTTTCTTTTAACATTAAACAACGTACCTTTGCAATAGTCGAAGATGTCCGTTTCTTCCTTGGATACTTGTTTGGAATTTTTGTCCCACTTGAGGCTCCAATTTGACGTTTTTTTACCCTTTCTTTTTGACGATAGTACCTATCGACGCTTTAGATATCACAAAACCATGACTATCACATCGTTTTTGGGTAACGGAATATGAATATTTCTCTTTGGAAAGAGCATAAGTATAGCCTTCGAACCACTGCTTCGTTAAAAACACCATTTTGAATAAAAACAAACTTCTCAAGCCGCAGACGATAATGTTGACTTTTAAAAACATAGTACAACTGCAATTATTTATTTTGCAGCAAACGATTTTTTATTACAGCTAACCAAAATCGTCTAAAAAATGTGCGAACAGCCTCTTTAGTCTAAGGAAAGGACCAATGTAATAGTTTGAAAGGGTATTAATTGAGCAAGGGACCAATGCAAACTTTTTAAAGGATTCTATTATGATGAAATGAGAAGTATGAACTTTCAAAAGTATTTCAAGGAAAAATCAAATAGAATCGTTCCGAAGGACCTTATTCTAAGAAAATTATCGATATAATCTTTCCAAAGGATTTTATTCTAAGGAAAGGTCAGTATACACAGTAATTTTTAAGGCATTATATTCAAATGAAAGGAGCAATATACATTACAAGATATCGAAACAATTCTATTCCATGCAAAGGAACAATATATAATCTTTCAAAACAATTCTATTCCATGCTTAGAAGCAATAAAATAAAATTCTAAATATTCTATTCTAAGGAAAATACCAAAGAAGAATTATCAAAAAATCGAAAAGTAGATATGATTATTTATTCATGTGTGTTTTTTGGGGAAAAGGAACAGTCATGGAGTAAAATATAAACTTTTTTTTAAGATAGGTGTAAATTTCTGTAAAAACTTGACTTATTCATCATGCAAACGAAAGTTTGTTTGCGCGAGTATCATGTCATGATATTTTTTTAATTATATTACCTCACCGGATCAATTGATCAAGTTTTTTCCCTTAATCTTTAACTTTCATATTAAGTTGCTTACTATTAACTAGGATTAGTTCTGAATCAAAAATGGATTCGCAGCTTACACCTTCCTGAAATTATTTCCAATATTAAAATATATTTACTATCAACGGAAGAGGAGGAATTTAAGTAACTTAAAAAGTAATAGAATTTCAACTTAGTATAATTTGCATAAACAAATAAAGTTTCCAGTTACATATTCAAGCATAAGATTTTCAAAGATAATTTATTCCTCACGAATAACCTATTTAGGTTTCAAATCACTCCATCTTTAAAAAAATTCTGAGATGGTGATAAGAAACATGAGATGGATTCGCCCGAAATTTCGAAGTTGAAGTGTATTGCGATTCCTTAATGAGCGTACGGCGTTTGTTTTTCGCTGCAATTTTTCGTTCTCATATTCATGGAAACCTTTTGTAAACTTCTCACATAATTAAAAAGACTAACGAAGTTGGTTTTTAAGAACATCAACTATGTAATTGCATTGCTCGTTAAACGAGCTCCTTGCTTCTTTTCAAATGTATACATCAGGTAACTGGGGATGATTCCGAGTTAAACATGCGTATAATTTTCCTTACTCAATTAATTTTTATACTGCAATCAGAGTAGAAAGTTTAAAATAGAATCTGTTATTACTTAAAGTAATGATCCATTTGAAATTGTGTCGGTAGATTATTATTAAATATAGTAAATCGCTAGAGATGGTCTTCTATTACGATAGCAAATAAAATAATAATGTTATTACAAATTAACAGATAGTATCTTTTACCGAATTTTATAACAGCTATTGTTAAATAAAGAGTAGACTCAATAAAACATAATTAAGTACTCAACATACAGAGACCGATACAAAAGTGTGAAAGCTAGTAATAAAAAATGAGTTATATTTTGTATTGTATTTGTAATGTATTACATAATTGTCAAGGCGTTACTTTTATCGAAACAAGCTAATTCATACTTCCCAAGACGTTGTTTCTAACCTCACACTTTACATTCACTGCAGTGTTATTACTATAGCAGTTAAAATACTAGTGTTTTATTACGAATTAAAAGCTATTTTAACTGTTACTGAAATCATAAGGTTATTTTAAAACTCTGAGTCGATTCAAAAAAACACAATTAAGTACTTAACATACGGAGAAAGATACAAAAGGGGGATTGCTAATAATAAAAACACATTATACGTTTAAATTGTATTTACATAATTAAGGTATTAATGTCAGCAAAAGAAGTTTATTCGTGCTTCACAAACGTGTTCTCTATAGATTAATTCCTCACTGGCGACATTCATTGGGCTGTAATTCTTATAGGAGTTAAAATAATAGTGTTTTTACAAATTAATAGCTAGTGTATGTTGCCGAAAATATTAAGTTATTCTTGAATACACAGTAGACTCATTTAAACACAGTTAACTACTCAACATAGAGACCGCTACAAAAATGGGATTGCTACTAATAACATGTATTATACATTTAAATTGCTTTCACATAGTTGTGAGGTATTAATTCAGCGAAACAAACTAATTCATAATTTACCAAGACGCGCGTGGTCTCAATAGGGTAACTTTTCACACATAACATTCACTCCTGTGCACTGGTAATTGGTAATTTAAGTGTAATAAAATCTTGTAGAATGACATCCAGGATATGCATTTCTGTAAAGTTCTTCAAGGAAAAGTACTTAAATAGCACCAACAATCAAATCACATTATATTCTATAACGAATATTGTTTCTTAATATGATTTAAAGCAAGTAATTTAGTGTTGGTATAAAAATTGTGCATTGTTAATAGGAATAATATGCGGATTAATTCTTGTAAAATATGTCTTGGTATGAGCAGTTATGTGTTGTTTTGGTCAGGTTCACTTCATTGCATATCGTATGGAAGCATATACCGTCATTGCTGTAATATAAGTGCATTAATATCGCTCGGAATTTTCATAACACTTCTTTAAAGAATTCTGGAAATTAAGGTTTTCCTTCTTTTAACAAGCAATGATAATGCAGCTTTGTTACAAGTTAACAAAGTTAGTGTATTATACATTCGCCCATAAAGTTCTTAGCTAATAATTTGAATTCCAAACACTCAGTTGGTGTATGGTGAATTTAAGTAAAATAACTAAAGTCATTGTTGGTGTTAGCCATCACTATTTTGTACCTTACTTTATGGATTATAACAAACTAAAACGTGCCGCTGTCATATATATTTTTGCTGTGAAAGTGAAAAGGAAATCATAAATGTATACATCTAACTTCAGTAAGAGAGAGTACCTCTCAGAAAATTAAATAAGAGTAAATTTTATTCCCCTTAAATTCTACTTCTTGATCATCAACAAAGAAAAACTATTTTATTTTCAAAAATTAAATCGGATCTTGATTACATTTTCTATTTCCTCCGAATAACTTGAATTATCGATAAATTTCACAGATGCCTACATTTCGTGTGTAGTTTCACTTTACGTTTAGAATTTTTAGGCATATTCTCTTGTAAAAATTGTTTAGCAATTGAATTAGTACCGTAACTGTTCAACTTTGTGATACAGCACGAAAAGAGAATTATTCCTTCGGGAAAGAAACAAAAATTCACTATACTGATTACACTCCTGATGTCATTGGAATCGTAAGGTAAGAAATAATACGTTTTCCGACCTTTGTTTATTACTGCCATCTCAAAGCGTAGAAATTGTCTAGAAGCCTTTTCATCCCGTACTGAGCTTGTTCGTCACTGGATCGCCTCCCACTTTGGTGTTTATGGAAATGAGATATCTGACTAACTGTTAAAAAATGACATGCATATCCATCCGACCGGTAAACAAGATACGTACCTGGGAATTGCAGTTCGAATGATAAAGAATAAATTAAGATAGGTGTAGTGTAAATGTAACACCTCTTTACCCACCTTTACTTCTTGATGGGGAAAACAGAGGTGCAAGGCCGGTAGCAGAAAGTGCTTAAGACTGTGACGTACGTCGCAGAAAAAAGTCTTTGCAGAACAATTTTTCCTTAATTTTATAAAAATTTTACCGATTTTTATTCAATTATAAGCTGAAGTGCAAAACGCGCTGTTTGCAGTAATGTTTATTTGATTTATATCATGTCATGTTTGAGGGTTGAGTTTTATGAAAACAATTCTTGGGGATCTGGTTAGTACACTTTAAATTGCTGGTGTATCATTGAGTGAGGATGTAACGCCAATAGTACGCGTTACAGTTCTGTAATATCAAACGCGCTTTACTAGTCGAAAAGACGCCTAAAAAAAACCCCACTCGTATAATTCACCCCTTTGCAAACTCGCAGACACCAAATTCTTGAGATCTTGTGCTCCAGCGGGGGAGTTTCTATTACCAATACTGACATTCCATCGGTCAAAGAACACCAGCGCATGCGTTCGTTCTGGAAAAAGTTTTTATCAGCAAAGATCGTCACCCTTCTAAGTTAAATTAAACTGGCCGATGAATCATATATTAGTCAAAATTGGCCGTAGAGTCTTGGGATTACTATTAAAATACTCATCAAGGCAAGACAATAATTTCGATGGTAATTTCAGACTTCTACAACCTACCAAAAATTGAGTAGCCCGATTAATTTAATTTATCCCTTTTTAGTCTCGAAAGGAAAGCGGAGAGTGTTGCTTTCTGGTGTTTTTCCTGGCGACTCGTCAAACGAGAATGACCAATATTTCTGGGGTGCACGGACCCTAATTGGCGTAGTTTTCAAAGTTTTTCACACGCAACGGAATTATTTGCAGGTGAGAATATCGCCAGACACCCTGAGAACTTCCAACTGCACGACAACGTGATCGAAAGCTCTTATTTATTTTGCCGAAACGGGTAATCCTTCCCCGGACTCCTCGGCTGTTCGGAATCCCTCTCGCTCAGTATTTCTTACGCATTTTATTAAATGTGGATTTATATAATCGACAGTCGAAGAATTTTAGTTATGATGTTGATGTATGCTGCGGAGTCATCTTGGATAATTCTTCTTTATAGAGTACCGGTCTTCCCCCTTTATCATGAACCATTACTTTCACTACCGTCACTTTGCCTGGATATATTATTGTCAAGGATTTTACACAAACCATTGCGATCGTAATGCAGTGGTGAATCACGAGAGCATCAGAGCCAACCACAATTTTGGGATGACAAATACAGAAAGTGTGATTAAATATCAGAAAGATTCGTGTGGTTATTCCAACTTTAACTTCACTAAGAATATGAACGATATTTAGCCTGGTTGCCCCGATCGTACCCCAAGACCTCTATACTGGACACGAAGGAAGTACCCTCTCACCTGGAACTTGTCGGATGAAACTGTTGAACCCTCTCCTGGAGATGTCAGCTGCATTACCTCATAGATTCATATCCTGCCATCGGTTATCATTAGTGAGACTATCTTCGATCATCTGAGGGATTACCTGAACTCACAGGACATATCAGTTTAGTTTTTGGACTCTTGGTGATGAGTTTAGCGGTTGCATGTCTCAAATTCATGTGTATTGTAATCCGAAGATCAACCCTTGTCCACTCGTGTCTCCGTCGCTCATGTGCAGGTTGTATATATTTATTTTATTATTTACAGTTTTGATTTAAGAATGTCATTCCTTAATTGAGGAACCCGCGGTCGTTGCCTGGTGGTCCCCTTCCTTGTATTAATTACAAGAAACGGGAATAAACCACCAACATCCATGGCACTTCATGCAATATGTACTTAACACTTCTTCAAAAATTTAAAATTAATTAAATACCCAATCCAAATAAGTACATTTCTTAATAACCTTTACACTTGCCAAGCCTTTTTTTTCTCTTATAGCTACGGAACAACCTCTCTACAACGCCCTAATTACCACAAACACTTTATAAATAACACATCTTCTATGTCAATGGCAAAATATTTAACTTCAAAGGTTTTCGACATAATTGCAAATTCTGAAAGTATGCCTTAGTTTTAAATAAAGTAAGTTAATTTGATGTATTATATCAATATATAATACTTATTTAGCAGATAGTTGTGTTTTATGTCTGGTTTTGATTTTACTGCAATTTTCAAAATTCGGACAAAATGCTTGTAGAACAATTTGATTGCTTGGAGTTGTGTTACAGAACACTGGATATAATTCTGCACCTGTGGGTGCAAGGGTCACGTGGTCAGAGACGTGACCACGTGACGATGCGAGGGGTTTCAATAGCAGGTGGTGGGAGTAGAAGAAAGGTCAGAGAGGGACAGGGTAGGAGAGAGCGAGGAAGACGATCTGGCATTGCAGACCGAGCTTACTGCTCTTCTCTGACACAAAGATCGTTATTTAATGTGACATTGGATCAATTAACGTTTATCCAATAAATTTTTTGTTGCGTTTCAATGTTTTCTTTAATTTTTCAGAAATAAACCACATAAGGATCATACAACAGGTATAAATTGCAGTTTCTAATAACTCTGGATTGGTATAAACATCTGGCCCCCAATGCAACTTTACACCACTTTCAACTTTTGACCTTGACCAACTCCTTGTTTGGGGTGCAGCCCCTCCCCTATCTGAACACCGCTATCTTCTACTGAAGTCACTGTGGATATTGGGAAGTCCTGAGGAAAATATATCACAGGTCTCAACAAAATCATACAAGAATCGGTATTCACAGGGTGTGAAACCAAAAATTTAACTTCGCCAGATAAATTTTCACACGTTTGTCCATATGTCACCTGAGAAAGGTGTCCTTCAGGGCAACCTTACGTGGACACTAAACGATATCATTTAAGTTGGTGACGAATAGAGCTTATCCCTATTTGTTTGTACTACCATTTACAGCCTGGTTCGAACATACGTTTACAGGGCTTAGGTGAAATTTAGCATTTCCTGTTTCATTTAACGAGTACATTTTTATTTGCTTATTCCATGATATTTTATTGAACTAGATTTACTGACCTTTAGTATATACCTTTTGTGCGGAAATAGTTAATGATCCATTCTCCATTTGGATGCAGGTAACAGTGGAATTGAAATTATAAACGAAATTATCTTTGACTTATAAATTTTAGATTGCTGACATAGCATGATTGCCTGGCCAAGCATTTGCATCTATGTCAGCCCAAAATATACTCTATAGAGAAGAATGACTGACAGGAACTGTAACCACCTCTGGAGAGTTTTGCACTATCAGGTCAGGGCATTTACACACGCCATTGGAAGGCTAAAGATCTTTTGTACCAGTAGGAATCTGTATCTCTTTATAACCTTCATTTTTGTTCTATGCTTTAACTTCATGTGTTTCATAGTGGTACATGAGTTTAATATATGTACTGTCTAAGTGCCCTTGCAATAAAAAATATTTATTAGTTTCTATACATTTTTGTTGTCTGTGTTTATAGGTTAAATGGAATTTATGGTAAAATACATAAATAGGTGTGTGCAGTCCGGTCTCAAGCACTCTTAAAACATTGACAGCTGGCAACTTGTACATGACCCCCAGTGTCGCGAAGAACCAACGGGGTGTTTTAGTAGTAGAAGACCAGGTATTAGTGTGACCAGTTAGGGGAGGCTTTACGTGAATGTTTTGCTCGGACAATAGTTCTGTAAATTAATAGTTTAAAAGTTTAAATTATCCAGTTTTTTTAAAAACTTCTCTGTAAATTTATAACTAACCTGTAAAGAAAACATAATTTTAAGTTAATTGATCCGTTCATGTTTTAACTGAGGATAATTCTACTATGTGGGCTCACAATATACTATATTTGTATTGCAATATTTTAAAAAATCTCAAGGGCGATATTTGTGAGGGCAAAACCTGCTGTTAAGAGATGCGGATGATTAGGTTTGTTTGTGGCGAATGGATATCTCAGGAACCCATTTCTGCTATTAATTTATAGTTTTGCCTTTATTCACACCGGAATTTAATATTTGTTGCGTACGATTTAATGTAATCAGGCTTGAATTTCAGTATTAGAATTAAGAAATGTTTTAGTAAGAACTGTAACAACCACACTTAAATTTTCATGGTTAGAAAAGTTTAAATCAAATCTTGTATTCGGTCTCTAATCATTTATCAGAGTGGCTTGGAATGCTGGTAATCTTTAATATTATTAGTCTCCCAAATAAAATTGCATTTGTTTCGAAAATTGTTTCCAAGTCTAAATGTTTCTAAAGTAGCTGTTTCAAAGCTATATGTGTTTATGGAGTCTGTTCATGAATGAGGAAGTGCTAACAATTTTAATTCATTTCTGCATTTTTTGTAAAATTGGCTAAAATTCCCCGTTTTTTAAATCTGGAATCATGGAATGGATAATTTAATTTGTAAAGTTAAATAACGTGAAAGCATATTTTAAAGAAGGCAGTGGCGCCATCTATAATCTGAAAGTGTAAATACACAAGGCACTCAGTGGCTTAAATATCAAACAGCCAAAATAGATGTAATGTAAAGGGATTAAGAGGCATCAGCAAGTAGATAAAACATGAAGTTCATATCTTTAAAAATTGTTGAACAACAATAATGAGCTAGTGATTTAAGAAAATTAAATTAGAAAGAGAAATATAAGAAAAAGGTATGAGTTTTAGAAAACTCTAAACGCCATATTTGGAAAAAAAAACTTGAGCATTACAAAAACGTAAAACACATAGAACATCACCAGTTAGACGATCTGAATAATGATGGTAGTACACCAAGATTTAATTAATTTTTTCGTAAGATTTGAGAACTAAGACAAATTTAATAGTTTCAAAAATTTCTAATGTTTAGAATTGAAGCGTCACATTTAGTAAATGGTGGTCTAAGAAAAATAAAAGCCTGCTTGAAAAACATTTATCTGATTCATTAAAACTAGCAGTTCGAAACATTAAAACTTTTCTTGACAATCCATTTCCATAAATTATAAGTTCTCATTTGATCTTTAAGCAAGATTGTAGTATCAAATCTGGAGCTCCATTCAGCCTACTATGGAATTTGCTAGTGGAAACAACAGCGAAACTTAATCAAAACGTGTAGATTACTTTTATTCATTCAAGTATTAAAATTCAAAACAATCAAATTCATTTGAATTCAAACATCTTGTATCCTATGGTGCAAGAGCGTTCGTGTTCTACGTAAATTGCTCCTGCCAATATGTCTGGCCAAATTTGTTCACGTAAAAACGGACATCACCACACTTTCAATAGAGAATGCTTGAAGAATTCCATTCAGCTTTGTCATTCATATAGGCTAGACAAATTTGAAATAATATTTGTTAGTATTTACTTGTTTACAAGAAGATCGAGGTAGACCGGTTGGAAGAGCAGGGGATTTGCAACCGGAGGGTTTCAAGTTCAAAACTCGATCCAATCCAAGACCGTCGCGTACGTGGGGGGATGGTGCGTGTTAGATATGTTGTGACCTCAAATGTCCTGGTGTTACGTTGAAGTTTGGGAGAGGTGTACCCGCTCAGATATCGACCTCGTCATCTGACCGCGATTCAAAAGTACAAGGTCCATAGAGCAAATATAAAAGTAGAGTAAACAAGGGTACCTTTTTATGTAACCAAGATCATGGGATCTGAACTCGGGCTAAAGTAACAGACTATTTCCGTTTGCCGTGTTGAAACGAACATTCATAATATGACTAGTCCACGGGACGAAAGAAGTTGTCCATCCGTTAATTCCCCATTTGATTAGTTTGATCGACCATTTCGTAGAGTTTAGCAATTTCACCTTTTTTGACGACACCCTATAGAAATGCGTTTTCGCCCATCACTACCCCGTTTGGGATGTGGCTCCAAACGAGGTTTCGAAGCTCCTTATATTTCGCGTTCATGTCTTATCCTTTGATAATTCCCTCTTTGGATTGATCCCAGATCGTGGCCAATAGCCCGTGTATTGCTCTAATATCAATAATTACCGGCTAACTAAAAACAACAGCCCTGTGTTTTTGTAGTGACCACAAGCTAGTCAGTGGTTAAGAGGCTCAGGAGGTAAACATACAGTATCCCATTTAAAGGCTTTAATCCACTGTCCACCGATGATGTGCAAAAGGACCGAAGTGTCGAATTACCGATTTCTAAAGTAGACTGTATTGCAAAGTAATGCATGTACAAGATACTCCCGAATTCAAACCTACAAAACCAAGTATGACATTTGTTTCAACTACATAGCTACATGAGGACGACAGTTGAACTGATGAACTCCAAATTGACAGTTGAACTTCCAAATAAGAATTAAGCTTCCGGCTTAAGATTTAATCGAAAATGTGCCAGAACGTTGCACGTACTGCAAATATTAAAATGAATATACTGGTGGTTATCAAAATAATGGAAACACATGTGAATAAAAGGGACCTTTAAGAATGCGCTTCGTAAGCATTAAAATATAATCCTAGCTACCAGTTTTTTTTTAATGTAAAAAGTACTATAGATCACAACTCATATATCATGGTAGTATGAGGTAGCTTTAGTGAAGTTGTATACGTCGTGGATATTTGTCAAAAGCGTAACATGTCAGATCTCTCACAGACTTTCAAAGAGGCCAAATTGTAGGAGCCCAACTAGTTGGAGCAACTGTGACAGAAACATACCAGCTTTTAATCATTTCTAGAGGTACTGTGTCGAAAGTCATGACAGCGTACACACAACGCGACAAGACAAGCTTGGGAAAGCAAAATAGTGCACGGAAGGAGAAGCTGAGTGGAGGAGACCGACGGGTATTGAAGCGGATTGTAATGTCTAAAAAAAAAAAAAAAACTGCAGACAAAGTGACCGCAGAGCTTGATCAGCATCTGGATTATCCAGTGTCAGTAATAACAGTGTACTGTCCGGTCCCGAGCACCCTTGAGACATAGGCAACGTGTGTACGACCCCTTGGAGGGATGTCGCGAAGAACCGAACGGGGTGTTTTTGGAAGAAGGAAGCAGAGTGGACGGAATAGGGAGAGGGCTTGCGTAGCCGTTTTGCTCGTACACAATAGCTCTTGTGTAAACTAATAATTTAAGAAGTTTAACCTATCCAATTATCTTCAAACTTGTCTGTAAAATTTTTAACTAACTTGCAAATAAACTTTAATTTTCACTTAATTGCTCCGTTCCTTATTTCATTGTGCTTATATTCAATGATTCCTTCAACATTCTACAAAATGGCCACGGCTTGTTCATCCGAGCACATTCGAAGGAAGTAAGGAAAGGAGAATTTGACTAACAGTTAGAAGGGACCTTCATAAACAGCCATATTAGTAAAGGATTCCTTATAATTCCAGTGTGTTTCCATTATTTTGATAACACCCTGTAAATTGAGACTTTTCAATCGTGAGCTTGTATTCACACGTTCCAAGAACTACTCATCTAAATCAACAGACATCCACAATCTACGAGAAAATAGCGTCTCACGCAACAAACATTTATGTAAACCTTTATACAAACGTAGCTCAATGCTTTCCTCTTCTCTATAATTTTAAAGCAATATATATCAAAATAATTTCTTAGTGACTAAATACTTATTAGCGCAATAACGTTAAAAATAAATGCTTTACCGCAAGAATAATAAAATACTTATAAACTTCTAAGTAAACACATTCGAGAATGTCAAAAGAAGTCACCAGTTTTTCCTCCACAGCTATTTTCTGAATTCCTTTGCTTCAGTGAGTATACATATCTGCTTTTAAACTCATTATTGTTGAACTGACTAGAAAGAAAAATTTGAAAATTGTTCACCAACATTCCTCATTTTTTTGGAAACTGGCAAATTCTTTAGAATGTTGAAAATAAATTTTTTATCTCTTTAATATATGCAAGGATATTTCCTTAAGGATACAATTAGCCAACCCTATCTTTTAAAAAAGTACCATGTTCAGTAACATAAAATAAGGTTGGTAATTTTCTTTTAGAGATTGTAGACTGATATTTTGTAAATTTGATCACGATGAAAATGAAGTGAAGGAGATAAATATAGATTTGGTGAAAGCGTCAAGGCATTAAAATCTTAAAAGGGGGAACAAATTGTTCTTTCTACAGTCCCCAAGTTCTACCAAAAATAATAAATTACTCTAAGAATTATCTTTGCATAACAAGTTTGTTTGAAGACAATATTTGTTTCAAAATTGAATTTGAAATAGCATAGTTATTTATTTTTAAACAAAGTCAACGAATCTGTCTAGTGGTCAGGGTGCTGACTTTGGACAGAAATAATCCTGGTACGAATTTGGAGTAAGTTATGGAAGTTTGCATGTAATTGTAATTGTAATTTTAGCTAACGTCGTACTAGAGCAACACAACGGGCTATTGACGACGGTCCGGAATCAGTCCCTTAAGGGAAAGATTCGAGGACAACACCTCGTAATTTTGAACCACGGTCAGATGACGAAGCAACACCTGAGCTGGCACCCCACTCTCCAAACTTCCACGCCAACCCATCGTGAGGACTTTCGGCCACGACAGATTTAAGGTGCACCAGCCGCCTCTACACCATACGCTTACAAACATCCATGCCCGGACCCGGATTCGAACCAGGAACCTTCCGATCTAGAGGCTAACACCTTAACCACTATACTGGTTGGTCGGCGGAAGTTTGCATGTATGGCCTCTCAATAACTCAATAAACGGGTTGTGTCTAGAATGTGTAATATGTGAGATGTAGCGTGTAACTAACCACTTGATGTACTAAGGTAAAGTCTATGTTCGCATACCCCCCCCCCTCCTCCTTGTAGTTCCATGATAAATACTGTTCAGTTGGTTTAGCATTGGAAAACCCACAGAAAAAAAGGAAAATATGTAAATTTGCAGTCCAAGGTAATATACTTATTTCTGTTTCAATGTTTCACTGAAAAATGCTTTTAGAACATAATTGTGGAGCCCCAACACCAAATGTGGGGTGGGGGTGCTGGTACATTTCCATCGTGGATAGAGAGTGATAAGGAGTTTTTGGATAAGTAGAACGTTTTGGTATTGAAATGCAAAGTATGTTTTATAAGGTAGGTAGGTATGTCATTAACGTAGAAACGTTCTACTGGCAACTGTCCTGGATCTATCCCGACGGAAAAGTTAAGATGGCAAAATCACGTAGTTTAGAACCACGGTCAGATAGCGATTTCACATCTGAGCTGGCACCCACTTTCTAGATTTCCAGGCAACGTGATAGGATTTGAGGCCACGATAGATTTAACGTGCATCAGTCCACTTTATAATGGCGGTCTATGGATGGATTCGAACTCGCAAACCTCGAGTCACTAATCCAATATTCTTCCTACCGGATCACCACATCCACTGTTTTCTAAGGTAACATTATTATAAAATAGCAGACCCGCATTTAGCATATGCTCTGGCACATGTTAATCATATTCCATGCTTTATTTAAATCCCTTTATAATAAATACATGAGCCAAAATTGGCATTTCATACATACCATTTCCATTCGTCCAAATTCAAAACGTTGGAAAGGCGAGTGCTTACAACAAATGCCTGTTCAAATAAAAAGAAAGGCCGTCTCGAGGTTTTGCTTAACGGCACGGCACGGATGACTTGCTACTCATGTGTGTCGCATTGGGGCTTATGTTAAGTATTTCTTCCTACTCTGGAAATAATGAACCTGTGGCCACCAGCCTCTATGCGAAGCACTCCGCGGTAGTTCTGAGACATCTCGATGTAGTCGAGATAGATAACTTTAGAGGTGACAACCTCTAAAGATTCCTCTCAACCTCTCAATAGATCAATCTCTCAAGAGGTGATTTAGCTTGACGTTTTCTCATTTTTATTCTGTTTAATTCTTTTATTTTTTTTGTTTCTGTATATGTCTATCACTTTTTGTATTTTGTATTCGTCTGTTATGTTTTGAATTTTGTATCTTTGTGTTCTTTTTGCATTTTGTGTCTGTGTGTTCATTTTACATTTTGTGAATGTGTAATTTTTTTTTTTTAATTTTGTATTTGTTTTCTTTTTGTACTTTGTATCTGATAGCTTTATTCTTGTATTCTGCATTTGTTCTTTTGTTTTATGTATATGTTTTCATTTTTTATTTCTAATATGTACGTTATCTTTTGCATTTTGTATTTTGTATCTGCATGTTATCTTTTGCATACTGTATTTTGTATCTGTATGTTATATTTTGCTTTCTGTATCTGTACTGTTTCTGTATTTTGTGTCTGTATGTTATATTTTGCTTTCTGTATCTGTACTGTTTCTGTATTTTGTATCTGTACTGTATTATGTGCCTGTACTGTATTCTGTACTGAATTCTGTATTCTATATCTGTACTGCATTCTGTATTCTATATCTGTACTGCATTCTGTATTCTGTATCTGTACTGTTTTTGCATTCTGTATCTGTTCTGTATTCTGTAACTGTACTATTTCTGTATTTTGTGTCTGTATGTTATATTTTGCTTTTTGTATCTGTACTGTTTCTGTATTTTGTATCTGTACTGTATTATGTGCCTGTACTGTATTCTGTACTGAATTCTGTATTCTATATCTGTACTGCATTCTGTATTCTATATCTGTACTGCATTCTGTATTCTGTATCTCTACTGTTTTTGCATTCTGTATCTGTTCTGTATTCTGTAACTGTACTATTTCTGTATTTTGTGTCTGTATGTTATATTTTGCTTTTTGTATCTGTACTGTTTCTGTATTTTGTATCTGTACTGTATTATGTGCCTGTACTGTATTATGTGCCTGTACTGTATTATGTGCCTGTACTGTATTATGTGCCTGTACTGTATTATGTGCCTGTACTGTATTATGTGCCTGTACTGTATTATGTACTGAATTCTGTATTCTATATCTGTACTGCATTCTGTATTCTATATCTGTACTGCATTCTGTATTCTGTATCTGTACTGTTTTTGCATTCTGTATCTGTTCTGTATTCTGTAACTGTACTATTTCTGTATTTTGTGTCTGTATGTTATATTTTGCTTTTTGTATCTGTACTGTTTCTGTATTTTGTATCTGTACTGTATTATGTGCCTGTACTGTATTCTGTACTGAATTCTGTATTCTATATCTGTACTGCATTCTGTATTCTATATCTGTACTGCATTCTGTATTCTGTATCTCTACTGTTTTTGCATTCTGTATCTGTTCTGTATTCTGTAACTGTACTATTTCTGTATTTTGTGTCTGTATGTTATATTTTGCTTTTTGTATCTGTACTGTTTCTGTATTTTGTATCTGTACTGTATTATGTGCCTGTACTGTATTATGTGCCTGTACTGTATTATGTGCCTGTACTGTATTCTGTACTGAATTCTGTATTCTATATCAGTACTGCATTCTGTATTCTATATCTGTACTGCATTCTGTATTCTGTATCTGTACTGTTTTTGCATTCTGTATCTGTTCTGTTCTGTATTCTGTAACTGTACTATTTCTGTATTTTAGATCGGTATTCTTTTGTATTTTGTTTAAGTATTCTCTATTCTTTACATGTACTATTTCAGTATTCATTATGCTGCATCTGTATTTTTTCTGTATTATTCTTTACGCTGCGACGCATAGATTTTTTTCAATCGTCTCACAAAACGGCTCTTTTGCTTGCAAGTCCGACACCCTTTACCTAATTACCTAACTTGAGCAATAGAGCCTTGTATGGCATTTTCGACTGACGCTTTCCTTACATAGTGTTGTGTAGCGTAACGTTTGGCGTGAGATAGATATCCCCGGAAAGACCTTCTGCCTTTCACCCAAAGCGTTCACACTTCACGGTCGACAGGGTAGGGTACCGAAAAAGGGGAGGAGCCCTCTAGAAGGCCAGTCGCTGTGAGCTCGTAAATGGTGAACGATATCAGAGGTCAATTAAAAGGGGATAACATCCACAGTACACAGATCTATATCCGCTGGTGTAAATGAAATTTTAGTGTTAACAACTGTCTATCTGCCTCAACGAAAAGGTTAAGTATCTGTACCATTTCTGCATAATGTATTTGTACTGTTTCTGTATACCTTTTGCATTTTATTTCAGTATGTCCTTCTTTGTTTTCAGTATTTTTTTACTAACATTTTGAGTTCGCTCCCTTTCTCTATTTTAGATATATTTTTATTGAGTGTTTTCATGTCTGTATATTGTCCTAACCATTAAGAAAAAAATGCTGCATTCAATGATTGATTGACTTAAAAGCCCGTGTGAATGAAAAAGTATTTTGCTTTGTGTTCAGAACTAACGCTCCTCGAGTTTACTTCGTTCAAAAGACTGCAGTAAAGAGGGAACTGGTATTGATTGCAAAATGGGCTTGATCTACAATTCCGAGCAATATTTGAGTTCCTTTAATGAATCCGAATTAATATGAATGGAGTTCGATTGATTGATTGAGGTTGAAAATTTAAATTTTCGTCGACCCTTCTCCACACATCCAAGTGTCACCAGATCCCAACAGGAATCAATCATTGTGTTAGGATAATTTGGTACCGACTTCGAGTGAATGGGGAAAGGACACTTACCCATAAATCACCAACTAAATATTAAAACTCATTTTTTGCAGACGCAAAATAAAAAAACCAAGTTAAAGAAACGAGTAATAAATCAAATTACACGCTTGATTTAAGACACTAAGTGAGACAGCTAAGGAACGAGGAAAAAATGTATCAAAGAGCTGGGCATGAGCAATAGACAAATGATGCATCGATGGCAATGTTCCAGTAAAGCTCTCAAATATGCTATTGAAAGCAACTGCATCTCCATGTGATTTATACAGTTGGGTACTAAGTAACAAGGAGTTGAGTATCCTCTTTCGTATCTGAATGAGAAAATTGGTGATCTTCGATGAGTGAGACATTCATCTAATAACAATTAATACTGTTGCGGATGCAGTTTTTGTATCTTTGGACTGGTCGAGTCGAGCTTCTTTCATAAGAAAACTGAATGAAATCGTGACGAGTCCAAAACAAAAGAATTCGCCATGAGATGAAGACTTGTAGTTTAAAAAAATTAAATGTTCTTTTCGGTGATATTGAGTTATTGCGTTGAATGTCTTTTATATATAGAATGGCAGGTATTTATACCTTTATTGGACAAATGTATATATTCGTGTACTAGTGGAAGACACTAAAAGCTTATTATGGATCCAGCACCAATGCAATTCATTTTGAAACAATAAATGCTATACGGTTACACGTAATCAGACCGTGGTTCAAAATTACATGATGTTGTCCATCGTGGCGTTTGATTCCATACCGCCAACCATAGCCGGTTGTGTTGTTCCATTCCGAGAAAAATTAAAATTAAAATTAAAAAATCACTTATACTAAGTGTATTACACTTGCAAGCCTGGATGTGATTTATAAAACAGATTTGACCTATCTGAACTTGGAATCGTTTGAATTAGAGATATATTTTACTGACATAAGTATTGTGAAACACAACAAATATACACACACAAAATCCTATTTATTTCAAAAAATGGCACCAATATTCAATCGAATTTTCCATATTCAACTCCATGTTCTGTTTGAGCAAAGCTTTTTGTTAATACTTAAGAAAATACACGATTAAAAGTATTACAAAAATACACCAAACATGACGGCTTTTACCCAAAACGAGATTACACACCATATTTAAGACTGAATAAATTAATTTTTGAAATTCAATTGTTAAATATACACAGGAAAAGAACAATGTTAAAAAAGTTAAATGTCTCGGTTTTGTCTTCTCGGTTTCTCATTTGTCTCTCGGTTTCTGAACGAGAAAAATAAATAATCCGAATGCTAAGTGAAATAATAAAAGTTCTTTTATCCAAAAGATTTCTTTCTCAAGATCATATTGGATTAAAAACCGTTATTTTTGACCGAAGTTGCAACGGACGCAATTCATTACTGGGCATCATAAGTTTAATGGATGCCTTCATGGATTAGGTTTACCCTCAAGTGACCAATGCAGGTGTGCCAACTGAAGGGATGGACACAGTCTATCTGCTGTTTGACAGCTTAAACAACTAAAACAGTTAATATCCCTTACCCGTTTGAGCTTCGTGAGATTTTCGAGCAATGTCGTGTTGTCACACATCATAATTAATGGGTTTCTAAAGAATCCATGGTTTCTTTAAAACTTCAGGAAGATTCCATCAGATCCTTAAGAAAAGAATATTCCTTTGGAATGGTTCTACTGGTTCTTTCCATGGAATAGAATCATTTGGAACTATCATATATCCACCCATTCTACAGAATATAATCGCTTGAAAATATTCCATTGTTTCATTCCTAAGAATATAATAATTTGGATACATTATATTTCTCATTCCCAAACATAAGAATCATTTGAAAATATAATATATTTTCTTTCCCGAAAAATAGAATCCCTGTTTAACCCCCAACGTTTGATATCCTGTACTGTACACATGAAATATGTAATGTACACTAGGGTGGGCCAAAAAAATTCCATAATTTTTTTCAAGTCGAAATACTACAGAAAAGTTGCGAATTTGGGAGACTGAAAAGTGGTAAAAAAATCGGTTATATATTCCGGTTCCGCATGTGCTCTAAAGTGTGCCAAAGTTTGGAAAAATTCACATTTTTATGATAGTTGATAACATTTTTAAATTAGCCTCTTCCCGAATGTAATGTAATGCTCAAATTCTTATGTATTAGAACCACAGAAAATATTATTTAAATATTACTTAAATCCATCAACATCTTCCGCTCGCGCATTGCTTTCAAAGTTAATGAAATCTCTCTATATTAAAAAAAAGTTACCGCCGCCGCCGAAGAATTGAAATTTTTGTTGTTTAGCTCCATTCTTAGACGGTTTCCCGAGAAAGTACTGATCGGAAAAATATGAAATTAACATGCTTTGTTCTTCATCGTATTCCCTGGATAATTATTAAGATTTTTTTCCGATGCGGCTATTAGTTTAGGTTTTATTAAGTGTTAAAGTTGAAGAAGTGAAATTTCTTCCGCGAGTGAGCAAAACACATTCAAAATTTCAGTCTTTAGTCGTGAGTTTTTTTTAAGAGTACCTCTCAACGTAAATTTTTGCAGCTCGTCGAGTTTTTTTTGAAATTTAAATGTGGTTCTTGATAATATTTTTTTGAAATTCGGGAAAAATCGGGACACTTTTGTTACTTTTTTTTAAAACTGCCGTATCTATATCTAATTACTATTAGTTTTTAATTTTTAAAATATCGCAGTATACCTCAGAATATACTCTTTCTTACGGTACTATTATTTTTGAAATCGGTTAATAATTAAATTGGATGCGATCAAAAGTTCGTGACACAAAATTCGGAATCTTCGGATATTTTCGCTACGTTTTGTTAAAACCGTTATGTCTACGGCAAAAACCATTATTTTTTAAATTTGAGAACATCACTGAATACACTACATTACACTCTTTCTTATGGTACAATTATTTTTCAAATTGGTTAATAAACAAAATCGATGCAATTAAAAGTAGGTCATACAATTTTCGGAACTTTCAGATCGTAACTTCCGATACAAAACTAAAATGGTCATATCTATATAGTATTACTGTTAGTTTTTAATTTTAAAAATATTGCAGTATACCTCACAATGTACTCTTTCTTACGGTACAATTATTTTTAAAATTGGTTCATAAATAAATTCGATGCAATCAAAAGTTGGTGACACAAATTTCGTATTTTTCAGTTCGCATAGCTGGTTCGGCAAACAGCAGTGGGTTGCATTTTCTACTATCGGGTTTGCCAGATATCAAATTTATCGTAGCAACAATTGCCATAAAAACGATTTCTTTTTATTTGGCGAGGAAAAAGGCTCGCTTTTTTCCCTCTGTTCTCAAGACAGTTTACCGACAAAGTACAATGTATTGATATTAACACTGTTTACTTAAAATTGTACAGGGAACAAGATACAGAAGATTTTTTACTGATGCGGCTATTAGTTTAGGGTGCATTAAGTGTTAAAGCAAAAAAAAGTGAAATCAATTGCGAAAGAAGTATTGGTTTGAGAAAGCAAACCAAACGGGATTGCGTAGCAATCCCCGGGGTCGGCGAGCGTAAGCGAGCAGGGCGCGAAGCCCTCGCTGTGACGTCATGTACCGGAAAGTGAAATCAGCATAATACGAATTATTCAGATAGTTTCACTCTGTGAAAGGAATGTTGGTTTGCGAAGCAAACCAAATGACATCTGTGAAAGGAGTGTTGGTTTGCGAAGCAAACCAAATGGGATTGCGCAGCAATCCCCGGGGGTTGGCGAGCGTAAGCGAGCAGGGGGCGGAGCCCCCTAGTTTTGAAAAAAATTATAAATAAAGGTAGATTACAATTCAAAGGGAAAAAATGCTTGCAACTTATAACAACTAACAACTTACTTCTAGTAAAGACAGCTATACCGACCCAGATGTTGAAGTGCCAAAAAAAGTTTCATCTAATTATTGGCAGATGAGAATTCAGCTAAAATCTACTGCATTACTGAGCGATTGTTATGGAGTTTCTGATCGCGCTACTGCTGAAATAGCATCAAGTGTTTTACACGACGTTGTTTTAATTACCGATTCTAACGTCTCACATATTATAGACAAAAACAAAATAAGAAGATGTTAAAAACAAAATGTAAGGGCTGAATTGTGTAGTAAATATGACGAATTACCATGACGAGGTCTTTATTTGGATGGGAGGTTGGACGACACGTTAGTGGTAGATCTAGCGCATTCGAAAAGGTTCTGTAGAGTAAAAAAAGAAGAGTATTACTCGCTAATTAGAGAACCTGCTTCAGTCTACATGGGCCATGTTACTCCAACTTCTGGAAGTTATGAAGATATTTTCACTTCTATTGTTTCTTATACGTGGTATTTCTCTTGAAAAATTAGCTGACATAGGACGTGATGGCATTGCTGTTAATACAGGTTGGAAAACGGTCTGATTCGCCTAATCGAAACAAACACAGTCCTGTCACATTAATGTGACCACCTGTCAAAAGCCAGAATAACCACCTTTGGCAGAGCGGACCGCTGCGAGACGTGCAAAAAGAGAGTCAATTAGGTTTCTGAAGGTGTTCACTGGGATGTTGAGCCATGCCGACTCCAGTGCCGTGGCCAGCTTCGCGCTAGATTACGCGGTTGAGGATCAATGGCGCGAACAACCTGATCGAGGTGGTCCCACAGATTCTCGATTGGGTTTAAATCCGGTGAGTTTGCTGGCCAGGGGAGTACGGTAAACTCATCCTAGTACTCTTCGAACCACGCATTTACCCTGCGAGCTGTATGACATCTCGCATTGTCCTGCTGGTAGATGCCATCATTCTGAGGGAAAATAATTAGCATGTTGGGGTGGACACATGGTCCGCAAGGACAGATGCGTACTTGTGCTGATCCATCGCGTCTTCCACAATGATGAGTGCACCCAGTGAATCCCAGGAAAACAATCCCCAACCATAATGCTCCCTCATCCAGCCTGGATTATTCCGGCAATTGTTGCAGGGTGTTTTCTTTCAGACGTTTCACGCCGTATACGCCAACGTCCATCTGTCCGAAGCAGTCAGCATAGGTGCATTAACCAGGCGTCTGCTGCGGAGGCCCATGCGCAGCAACGTTCGCTGAACCGTTGTTGAGGATACACTTTTGGTTGCCCCTTGGTTCATCTGGGCGGTCAGTTGCTCAACAGTTGCACGTCTATTCGCCCGAACGTATCTCCGTAGCCTTCGTTCGCCTCTGTCGTCTATAGCCCGTGGTGCACCACATGTGCCACGCCGCTGATTTTGGATAGTGCCATTTTGCCCTGCACGGTATACTTTTACCACGGCGGCACGCGAACAGTTCACAAAATTAGCCGTTTCCGAAATGCTTCCACCCTTGGCCCGAAAGCCAATAATCATACCCTTTTGGAAGTCGGATAAATCGCTACGTTTCTGCATCACGCCAACGATTGAAATTCTTTCCGATGCCCTAGGACATCCTTTATATACACTCCACTGCAATGTGCTGCCACCTGTTAGTTAGGGCAGTTTGCCTCCATTTCAATGAACTGCCATTCCGACATCTGTTTCAATACCTAGACGGTAAATCAACAGGTCCGAAATCTTTCAGAGGGTCAATCGGTGACAAGCTAAGCGGCTGCGAAAAACGTCCAGTGATTGGCTTCAAGAGAATTGGCTGTCAATCTCCACTATAGACAGAAGTATACTAAGTAAGGATCAGCAATATCTACTCGATATTTCCATGGCAATAAAGTCGGGAAACTGTAAAAAGAATATGGCTGTACGAGATCCCGGTCTCTTGTTACATTCGAGGTGGTTGACAACAGCAAATCGAACTCTCAGATTGCACTTCAGTGAAAAAAGTCCCACACCTGAACTACAATAAATAGTTGTATTTATTTTGAAGTCAAACATGCCAATGTGGTGTAGTATTAAAACAAGTAAATACTTTATAAGGAGACCAAAACTTGTGTACCAATCAATACAATCTCCAAGGTACCTGCCTGAAGATTAACGTAATATTGTCGACCCTATGATCGAACGAAATGGCTTTTTAGCTCATCCAGAATATTTAATGATAACCATGACACAAGATAATACGAAACACATAAGAGAGCTCGGACTTCGATGAATTCTAAAGGCGAGGCAGTTAGATCAAAATAGAACAGCTATCAGAACATTCATGCCGCCAAAACTCAATTTCAAGGCTCAAGACTACTAGGAAATAATTAGCTGGATGGATTGTGATGTTATACTTGGTGTATGCTGTTATACTTGGAGGAGGGGGGACTGTTTTCAGATAATCAGTATGGGTTTAGGAAGGGCAGATCCTGCTCTACAAACCTTTTGAAGTTCTATGAAAATATTATTGAGGAGCTGGATATAATAAGAGCAGTGTAGATACCATGTACATAGATTTTCAAAAGGCTTTTGATAAAGAACCTCATGAGGCATTACTGCTTAAATTGGAAAGGCTGGGGATTCAGGGGAAAACATTGATATGGATTAAGAAATGGTTATTGGTTAGAAAGGAGAGAGTGCAAGTAAAATGAAATTATTCACAGTGGACAGAAGTTATAAATGGGATGCCTCAGGGATCAGTTTTGGGACCAATTTTATTTATAAATTTCATAGATGATATTGGTCAGGGGATTAAGAATAAAATCAGTATATTTGCAGATGACTTAAAAATATGGGGGACAGTGGATACCAAGTTACAGGTAGAGAATTTAGAAGGGGATTTTGATAAGATATCCGAATGAGCTGTAAAATGGGGTACGTCATTTAATGTAGGGAAATGTCAAGTTCTGCATATGGGTTACAGGAACAGTGGAGCCGAGTACTGTCTGCAGGGAGTAAAGGTAAAGGAGGGAGAAACAGTCAAAGATCTTGGGGTGATAATTCACAGGGATTTTAAAATGGGTCACCAATGTTCAGCTGCGGGTAAAAAGGCTAATAGGTTATTGAGGTACATTAAAAAGACTGTAGCTTCAAGGGATAAGAATATAATCTTGCCGTTATATAAGGGTTTAGTAAGACCACATCTAGAATATGGTGTACAATTCTGACCTCCATATATGCGAAAGGATATAGAGTTAATTGAAGGGGTTCAGCACAGAGCTACAAAAATAATAAAGGGGATAGCAAATCTCGACTACAATGAACGTTTAAGTAAGATAAACATGTATACATTGGAAAGAAGGAGGGAGATTTGATTCAGCTTTTCAAGTTGGTAAAACAAGGGGACACAGAGGGCATAAATTTCAATAGGGATGACAGAACAAGGGGTCATGGGTATAAATTGAATAAGACACATTTTAATCGGGATTTAAGGAAAAAACCACTACTTTAATAGGGTAATAGACAGTTGGAACGCGTTGACAGAGAATATAATCAATTCAAAGGGAGTGTACGAATTTAAGATACAATTGGATAGTCAGTGAGGATTGGGAAATTCATAAACAAAGCCTTGTTGGGCTCGAGCCTGAAGCTGGTAGTCAATATTTGTATTTGTGATCTTTAGTTATTTGAGAATAATTGCGAAATCTTTGTAGTATAAAATGAACTTTATTGTACGGAGAGATGCGAGTGCGCGTGCAAGCGCTGCGGTGGTTGAGAAGGAACTGCTACATAAAAAATACAAAAACACAACGAGTAAACAACTAGGGTTACACGAATTCCTTCAGAGCGGAGGGTGGCAAGAGATGCGGGGAACATTGCGCCAGCAATCTTCTCACCCATTATTAAAAGATATCAGTGACGACGAGATTAAATCACATATTCAAAATGACTCAGTCCCTATTTGGGATATAACATTCAAGACACTCCCAGTTCACACACAAGAAAAGTTAACGGAGCTGATTCTAAGGAGGTTGGGCAAGTTTATCATAACGACTCTGCTGTCAAGGTTAACCATGCCAAACTTCCCGATAAATCAGATTTCAAAGCACCTTCAGCTAAGAATGCGTGAAAACGGAGATATTCGATTGTTCAACATGATTTTCTTGGACTTACGACTCTTCACACAAAAACTTAGTTTTTTCAATAAAAAAATCAGTTTATAAATATTACTTATGGTCTAAAATAATTCGTTTATTCGGAGCATTTAAAACTTGTATTCATGAAAGGAAACAAAAAAAAATATGTAAGTTGTTAGTATTTTTCCCGCTTCTACTGTGATCTACCTTTATTTGAAAATATTTTTCAAAATTTCATTCACTTTGAAGGCAATGTGCGACCGGAAGATGTTGATGGATTTAAATAATATTTAAACATTATCTTCTGTGGTTCTAATACATAATAATTTGGGCTATTACATTCGGGAAGAGGTTAATTTAAAAACGTTAAAAACTATAGTAAAAATGTGATTTTTTCTAAATTTTGGCAAATTTTAGAGCACAAGCGCGATAAGAAGATATAAACCGATTTTATTCATTTTTTACCCCTTTTTAGTCTCCCAAATTCGCAACTTTTCCGCGGTATTACGACTAGTAAAACAATTTTTTTTTTCAATTTTTTTGGCGCACCCTAAGGATAATAGTATATAATTTTATTCGTGTCTATCTATTTGATACATTGAAATGTAACTGCGTTAATTTAAAACTATAAACTCGCCAACTCAGCTTGATTTCGGACGGGGTTTCCTGGTCGCAAAAACTCGCTCGCGTCGCTCTAACACGGCCCACAAATATTCTAAGGGGTTTAGGCCGGGAATCTGAGCAGGTAGTACCAAACAAGTTGTTGGATTTTATGCAAATCCGCTGGGGTCCGGTCCATTTTTGTAGGGTAGTGTGTGTTCCAGATTTATCGCAGAGACTGTAAATTAAAAGATTTCTAATATAGTTAGAAGTCTCAGTTTCTAATATAGTTAGAAGTTAGTTTCTAGACTGTAAATTAAAAGATTGTAGACAGACAAGTGAAGACAACGCATGTGCATTTATGTGACACAATGGTATAGAATTTAATCGCTTACAAAACATCGGGCAGCGGTGGCCTGATTGTATGAGTCACGGATTAGCTACCGAAGGGTTGCGAGTCCAAATCCAACAAACACCGTTGTGTACAAAGAGGACTGGTGCACGTCAAATTTATTGTGCCGTCATATGTCCTCACTTTGGCGTCGTGTTGTATTTTGAAGCGTATGGTGCCATCTTAGGTTTTCTGACCGTGGTACAAAATTACATAGTATTGTCCTTGGATCTTTCTCTAGGAGGATTGATTCCGGACCGTCGTCAATAGCCCATTGTGTTGCTCCAGTGCGAAGTAATTAAAATACCTCCTTTCCTACATAAAATACATCGAGAAAAGTTGTTGACTCATTTTCATATGCAATATATTCGAACTCCAACATAAAATCAATAAAGATAGATAAAAATCTACGTAAATACTTAATGCAGTCACTTCTGTTAGTAAAATTTAATCACATTTCTTGATTGTGAATTGAAAGATAGTGCACAGACAAGTGAAGACTACGGAAGTACATTTCTATGACAATGTTATAGATTTTAATCGTTTAAAAATATCGAGAAAACATGTTGAGTGATTTCCATATGCAATACATTCGAACTCCAACCTAAAATCAACTACAGTAGAAACAAAAGTTAATACTTAAGGCAGTCATTTTTGTTAATAAAATTTAATAAAAGAGAATGTATAAGTTACACATGGTTAAAATGAGATGACTGCGAGTTCGGTTGGTTTCCCAGTGGTGTAATCAGAGCGCCGACATAAAAATTATTTGCTCAATATATTTTGATCGCGGGCCAATTTTGCCTGGAGGGACGGCTAGTTTCATAATTCCATTAGCACTCTGCTACTGAAGGTCCGTATTAAAGTCCCCTGGTACAGAGATATCCGGAGTTTCCATCTTTTCTATCCGCGATTCTGGTTTGCTCTAGTTGGAATAGTCATGACACTCAGTTCAGATCTGATTTTAGAAATGCACCACGATTGGGTTTGTTTTAAGTTGAAACCAGCGGAGAAAATGGTTATTTTTCAGAATCCGATTTAAAGATCCTTCAAAATTCTGATGTTAAGGAATGTAAAAAGAGCATAAAACTCCCATGGACACAACAAAAATAGCATAAATGCTTTTATGGTTTTCGAGGTACGCACTCGTCGAGGTTGAAAATTTAACCACCTGAGAGTCGTAAGATTTTTTAGTAGTGTAGTAATCATTTTACTCCAGAAGACACTTATAAGCTAAATAACTATATTAGAAGACATTTATTTTCAACCTTCAGAAATATTCCATTAATCCTTTCTTAGAACAGAACTTCTTTTGAAACATTCTGTTGGCCTCTTCAATAAAATACTTTTAAAGGATTAAAGTGGTATTTTAATTGGGAATAGAACCCTTTGCAAAGATTCTCTATCAGCTTTTTACGTCAAAACAGAATCACTTGGAAGGATTTTATTCTTTCCTTTGGTCCTTTGGAAAGACTGTCGGTCCTTTCGTTCAAATACCTTCTTTTTCTTGGAATAGAACCCCTTAGTAAAGTTCTATTTATTTGTAAAATATTGTTTGGAAGGATTATAATGGCATTTTCCTCAGAATGGAATTATGTGGAAAGATTCTATTGGTTCTTTCTTTAGAAAATAGAACCTTTAGAAACATTATATTGATCTTTTCCTCAAAATAGAACATTTAAAAATATCTATAGGTCCTTTCCTCGGAATGAAATCGATTGGAAAGATTCCAATGGTGCTTTGCTTGGAATAAATTATTTTGGAAAAATTATATTGGTCATTTTCTTAGAAAAAAAGTTTTGAAAGATTTTATTGATCCTTTACTCAAAATCGAATCCTTTGGAAAGATTGTATTGATTAAGGGTATTTAAACTGGTCAGATGTCATGCAATAGGCAAGTATTCTGGTTGTAAGGTGGAATTAAGCATGTATGCATCAGAGGTTAAGAATTTTTTCGGCACCCACTGTCCGAAACAAAATTATGTAAATCAAACGTTATATGTAATTATAAATACATGAATACTCTTTTCTCCTGGTGTTAGTGGAAAGTGGATTTTCCTTAAATGATCTATCATTGTTTCTTAATGTTTTTCGAATGGATAAGTTGTAATTCAATCATGGCCTGAGCACCAACATCCTCATTAAACGCTGCTAAGCAGATGCAAATTACAAGCAACTAAAACAGGAAATTGAGGTAGAATTGTTTAGAAACGCTGGTTTGAACTCTTATCGCGATAAAAAAAATCCCTATCTTATTTTTCGTCCTCATTGTAGACTGAAGATAAAACAAAATAATGTTTTCCAATTAAATTGTAATTAGATAGATTATATCATGAACTGGGGAAGATTTTCACCCGCTTTTTGTGTGAGGGAAAATATAACAATTTCTCATTTTGTCACTTGGTTAAAAGAATCGTACAGATATGATAACTTAATTATAAACTTTTAATTAATTCACCTCTGTTCTTACTATTTTGTTTTTCCTCTCAAGGTTCTAAAATCATCCACCTAACACAAGTATCGACATCTCGTGACTTCTATTTTATGGGGCAAAAGTGTATTTAAAAGATTAGAGTGTGTCGATCTAAGAGAACCATGAATATGGTTTTAAGTATATTCGAATATGGCCCACCAGCTATATTCGTTCAATCTACATTCGGTCAAATAACAAGTAAATGGGCATACACACAGGATGAAAACTTCACTGACACATGTTATGTCCTTTTAAGACATAACATTCGAATCGATCCCGACGAAAAAATTCAGAAGGAATTTTTTTTTAAATTAGAAAACAAGAAAGGGGCAAACATGAGGACTTAAACTACACATGTCGGCACATAAATGCAAAATGCTGTTAACATACAGCAAAACTTAGGTACAGTATGCAATGACACAAAATTAAAAATCAGAGGTGAACAGAAGGTGCTGATGACAACATTAGCTTCATGAGATGGAACAGAGTCCACTATTGGCGAGACTGGTCAGAGAGTGATCAAGAGCATTTTCCCACCAGGCACCAACAAGACACATGGCGACACGGCACAACACAAAAAAAATGCACTTGATGACGTTGAAGGCACACAACACTGATGAAGGTACACACGTGGCACTGATCAGTACACGCTGAGAAACGAGCACACATCAAGACTGACGGGGAGGTAGTTCGTTGGTGGTAGGGCTCACTTCTGCATGTCTGGTGGCAGGGCTCACTTCTGCATGTCTGGTGGCAGGGCTCACTTCTGCATGTCTGGTGGCAGGGTTCAATTCTGCATGGCTGGTGGCAGGGCTCACTTCAGGCAAGGTGCTGGTGGCAGGGCTCACTTCAGGCAAAGGCCCTGGTGGCAGGGCTCACTTCAGGCAAAGGCGCTGGTGGCAGGGCTCACTTCATGCAAGGTGCTAGTGGCAGGGCTCACTTCATGCAAGGTGCTGGTGGCAGGGCTCACTTCAGGCAAGGTGCTGGTGGCAGGGCTCACTTCAGGCAAAGGCGCTGGTGGCAGGGCTCTTGACAGAGACATTGGAGGAACACATTGTGTATCGAGAGTTCACAGGAATCAATGTGTTTTTGTAAAAAAAAATTTGTGCTGTGTTTAATTTGGTTAAGTGAGTATGCATGGGATCACTCCTGACAGTCATGATGTATTACACTGAGGTGGTCTCGAAGAATTCACAAAAAAAAAAGTTCTATGGTGACACAATTTACCTATAGCAGGAGGAAGTGGTAACACAAAAGCATAAAAATTACCACAGTACTTGAAGAATTGACCAACAGTTAAAGACAAACAATAAGTAATTTGGCAAGAGCTTGAAGTATGCAAATTCTTAAAGGGACAAGATGTAGAGTAAGTCTACATTAAACCAAATTATCGACCAAGGAAAATGAAAAACATTATTTTCATAGACCACACCATAAAAAGGAAAAATTGGGTCGATTCGACTAAATTAGAGAAAAAAAAATCCATTTAACATTGTACACAAAGTTATCAAAAACCAAAATTTTATCATAAGCATACAAATGTGAGAACACACAAATTGATTGGTCACAAAAGGAAAAACGAAAATATTGAACTACTGAGTGGTGTTTAAGTTTGAATTTGACCACTTAAATCAGCTATGATTGATTCCCCATTTGATCTGAGGACTACCTAACTCGCAAGAAACAGAAATTTCAAAAATAGTGTGAGGACTCTACCCTTTTGACTGGTTATCAAAAGAAAATAAGGTGTTGTGAAGTTTGGATTTCATGTATTTATGTAGCAATCATTATAAGTCACACACAATAAATGATTCTTCCCACTCAAAAACAACATGAGCAGTTAGACAGTGCTACTTCATGCCTCGAGTCCCATGATGAGACGACGTCTCATCTCACCCCAGAAAAAGAGCCATACGTGGAATAGCCATTTAAATGGAAAAGTGATACATATAATTATCGACCTTGAGGATGCTCAGAGGGTTTACCAACATAATCTACACCAACTAAAACAAAACCATAAAAAAAACTCAATCAATCAAATTAACTTGAAGTACTCTATCCATACTCAACTCAAAATTCATTTCAAATAAAAGATTTTATCTCCATTTGGAACCCTATCATAAAGAAAAAGCTATCCCTTTTCATTTGGAAACACAACAAAAAAAAATTTCGCACTGGGAATTATCAACAATATTAGGGTCATTTTGTTCCACTTGGAAACTTCTCGAAAACACAACTAAAGACCAACTTAAACAATTCAAACTCAAACCATTTGGTATCAAAAAAATTTCCTCAGATCAAAGGTTATTCAAATAATTAACTTTCCTAAAACAAGGGTTATCTCAAATCACTTAAAAATACTTATGGATGGTAATAAAAGTGAAAAAATGTGTCATAGTACATGTAAAAAGATGTGTCAAGTGAAATTCAAATCAAAAATTTGTGCCAAGACAAAAATCAAAATTCAGAAAAATAAAAAACGAATTGTCAAAATGATCAGCAAACTAAGGAAACGCGATCTAGACATTCAAAGCGCTCTCGTTTTTACAGAAAAAACGCGGTTTTGAGTGTCCGGAACAAATTAGGCATGTGAAACAGTATTCAAAAGTTAAGCCTCGATGAAAATTCAGAAGACATCGACAACTCCGATCAATTAATGCATGACAGTTTCTCAGTTAGTGAGAAAAATTAAATTAAATCCTGGTCACGGCACCATTTCAATGAAATCATGAAGGAATCCAAACTGATCCCCATATGTCGCAGGTTGCTTTTACAGAGAGCACGTCATTGAGCCACGTTGATCCCAACCCAAAAATATGGTTTCATGTTTTACAGATCAATGTTATTTACTTTGAAATTAAGGTTTTGAGTGTGATACTATAGAGTAATTTTAGAGCAACTTCTCCCAGACGATTAGAAGTAGTTGAGAAAAGTTAGCATAGCTTTGTTAATAAAGATCATAACTCATTTTATAGTATTTAACCCAACCCCTGTGGATTAGAAAACTTATATTAAGTATACAACTAACTAATACAAAACTTTAAACCATCTTCGATGTAAAATTGACAGATTGATAAACTACTCTACAATAATGGACCCGACGCCGGCGGATTTGCACAAAATACGACAACTTGTTAGGGGGTATTTTTCGTTGTATGGCCTGGGACCTTTGCATGTTGTTCCTTGTCAATTAACGCCTACATGAACATTTTGGACGATCAGGTTCTTTCTAGGCTCTGGAAATTTTATGCAATGGACGAATGTTACTTCCAGGACAACAACGTTCCATGTCATGTTGCAGCCTCTGTCTAGCAGTGGTATCAATATATGTATGCAAAACGCCTTCCCTGGCCTGCTCAAAGTCCCTACCTAAATCTCATAGAACATTTATGGAAAAGTTAGAGCGACGTTTACGGAACAGGGAACGACGTCCGAAATCTACAGCTGAGCTGGCGACATTCTTGTAGCAAGAATGGACACAAATACCCATAGCTGTAAATCAAAACATTGTTAAAAATATAACCAGAAGGGTTGCTGGTGTAATTGCAGCACGTGGGGAACCATCACCCTATTGAAACATGTATTATTTCTTTTATACCATCACATCTTGCTGTTCGGTCCGTTATTGTAGGGTAGTATATATGATATACAGTAAAACGCATCTTTGTTATAATTTACATTACTAAAAATATTTAACTATTAGCTTTAAATATTAATTATTAAAAATAATGAACACTGCTAAAAATATTTAAAGTAAAAATAAGGTATCCAATATTGCTATGCGAAATGCCAATGAGTCCCTGTCCAGAGTTCAAGATTCAGTGATAAAAGTATCAAATTTATAAATTAGAATTATAATGAGAAACTGATCGGATAAGCAGGAAATGTGAAATAAAAAAAAAGTGGTTTATATTCAATCGATGCACACATAAAACGTGTTGAAAGAGAAACGGAATAGCAACCGGATGGGTGCGAGTTCAAATCCAACCAATGACCACCGTCTAGGGGAGGGTGCACGTTAAATCTGTCATGACCACAAATGTCTTAACGTTGTATGGTGTTTGTTGTTTCTCATGCCTACACTGGCAGACCAGAGGAGTGCCAGGCTCGTTGAAGACGGCAAGAGGCGAGGGGGGTGCGCCTTCCATGTTATTGAGCCTCATTGGGAGGAAGTCCGACTTTGCTCGACATACATGACACTTCCGTTTTACAGGCAGGCCCCCTTTCATACATCCATTCACTCACACATATCGTAATTTAGATCCCAATCAGAGGCCGATAATCCACTGATCAGTTACCCCCAGAGGTATTGATTTGGTATGGGAACATGGGGGACTTTGTGACCACGACCTATTTAACATGCCCCAGTCATCATTAGTGAACACGACGGTCTTTAGCCAGGTCGAAGCGCCGATCTCGCAATCATCAGAATTGCAGGCTCCGCCGAGGACAGAACCCACAACCCTTCTGATGCGAGCCCGACGCTCTACTGACTGATCTACCACGGCTCCTGTATGGTGTTTAAGTTTGAAGAGTGGGTTCCAGCTGAGGAGTAACCTAGTCATCTGACCGTAGTTCAAAATTACGTGGTGTGTTTGATGGATCTTTCCCTTCGGGATTGATCCCGAACCGTCTCCAACAGCTCGTTGAGTTGCTCCACTGTGACGTTAATTAGAATTTCTACATACCATTGGTTTTTGCCTTAGAATAGAAACCGCTTAACGATTGTATTGCTCTTTTCTTGAAAAAAATATCCTATGAGAAGATGGAGACTGGGGTGCAAGCTCATGTGTTGCCTCGTAATCTGACATTGGCTCAAAATTACGAGGTGTTGTCCTCGATTCTTTCCCTTAAGGGATTGATCCCGGACCGTCGTCAATAGCCTGATGTGTTGCTTTAGCACGATATTAATTAAAAATTACCAATTACCCATGACAAGATCGTGTCGCTCCCTTCTTTAGAATGGAATCTTTTAAAATGAATCTAGTGCTCCTTTCCGTAGAATAGAATGAATGTATTGTCTGAGAAAGTCAAAATTGTTTAAAAGTCTCCAATAGCTCGTTGAGTTGCTCCAGCGTGACGTTAAATAAAATTCTTACGTACCATTGGTTATATCCTTAGAATAGAAACCGTTTAAGGATTGTATTGCTCTTATCTGGAGAAAAAAATCACATGAAAACATTTTGTCGCTCGCTTTAGAATGGAGTCTTTTCAAATGATTATATTGCTCATTTCCTTATAATGGAATCCTTTGGAATGAATATATTGTTTGAGAAAGTCAAAATTGGTTAAAAATAATGTAAGGGAAACTGCAGATTGCAAAGTGCAATTATGAGTGTGATCTAAACAGAGGGCTTATGAATTAAAACAGTGCCTATATTCAGGAGCAGACGTAATAACTGTATGAGAGCTTACAAAATGTTTCAAGGAGTTTAAAACATATTAGTAGAACTCGCTGTCATCCATTTGAGTTATCCAATCCTCCAGTAATCCGCACTCTCGCTAATCTGACTCTTTTGTGCAAGAAATGATCGAATTACCTAGAATAGAGTGCAAATTCTTTGTTAGTTTCTTGGTGACACAATAGAGGGCAGCATGGTCTATCGTTTACTTTTGAACAGCTATAGAACAACGGACGGGGAATTTTCACCATGTGCATCGACGTTATTAAATGTTCCATTAATTACGGACATCTAGTTTCAAATTACTTAGCGTTAATATGAATAATGCAACCACAAAATTGTTTGAAGGATTGCGCCGGTAATAATAATCATGGAACTTTGTGGACTCGCGGAGCAGTAATTTGATACAATTAACACGACGTATGCTTAATAATGATTTCGAATCCTTCGGCGTTTTGTTGAATGCGATACACGGCAAGCTCGTTCATTTAAATGAAAGAATGAGAAATGCGTGTTTCTAGTTGCACCACTGGATAATTGGATAGTTTCCTGCCACTTTATACTCAGCAAAATTTAACACGCATTTCAGAGTAATTAGTTGAGTAAGACAAATTCAGGAGAGAACTTATTACTCTATTTGCCAACAAATGCGAGAATTAAAATTGAATTAATAATCCTTTTCAGTCCCTTTCCGTTTTTACTTATAATCTTTCATTCTTATAACCTATCACTCTTCGTTATTTAATTAAAAAAAAACGAATATTACTGACATAAAAGAGCGGTTTTCTTGTTTACTAAATGCAAAATATCTTTGTAATCTTGGAATATCTTGGAATGCTACCAAAATATACTTTCACGATATCGCTTTCATTAAACCTTAACACAAAACGTGGTCAAAATGGTTGCAGATGGGACTAGTTCTTTAAGGATTTTTTAATTTTTTATTCTCCAATAGTTAGTTTTAATGTTCCCTGGAAAACGTCTACATTACGGGTATATAAACCTCTATTACAGTGGTACTTGTCGTATTTACCAAAGTGGAGCGAGAGACTTACGTGTTGATTTCAAATACGCTTGATCGTGCTATCATCTGCGCATGCGTCATTTGAAAATTATTCTGGTTCTAATGGACGAGATATCTCGTCGAAACCACTTGGAGGGATAAATAGGTCTGAAAACATGTACACGATCAATTTTAACAGTTTAAAAAAAACAAAAAAACTTATGGGTATAAAACAAACTTAAAGATGGTGCCCAAACACAACATTTCCTGAAATGTTGAGCAAACCTAAAATGTTGCACAAACTTGAATGTTTAGAATTTTGTACATATTTACAACATTTAAAGTGTTTTTGATTTAAATTATAATTTCCAATTGTTTCCTATAAAAGATCTATTTACATGAATAAAAGTAAAAGGAATTTTGTCAAGGAAGAATTTACCAATGAAGAGCATCTTGTTTTTTGTTATTCAATTATTGAATAGCGTTGAATTTGCTGAAGTGTCTCCCCGTTACATCCTGACACTCTTCGAGTTCGCGCGGGCTGGTGCACATCAAATCTGTCGTAGCCTCATATCTCCTCACGTTAGCATAGTGTGAAAGTTTGGAAAGTGAAGTAGGTCAGTTATTGTCGGGGTACTGTTCTTTGAAATTGTAATTACATCATATCAAAGCTAACAAACTTCGAATGTGGGCAAATTGTTGGACCTCGTCTGGCGGGTGCTTCCGTAAACAAAGTAGCCAAAGTGTTTAGTGTTTCAATAGGTACTGTATCTAAGATTTGTTCCTCATATTTGAAAAGCGGAAAAACCGCTAAATCACAACGCGGACGAAAGTGTGTGTTGAGTGATCGTGACAGACGATCATTAAGGAGGATTGTGACTAAAAATAAGAAGACCACAGATGCAAAAGTTACTGCTGAAATGAATGTCATGCTCGCAAACCTTGTGAGTACCAAAACAATAAGAAGGGAGCTCCAAAAGCAGCAGAGTATTTCTGGCCGAGATGCAATTCAAAAACCATTCATCAGTGATGCTAATGCCTGTAACAGGAAAAAATGGTGTTTAAGTCATAAAGACTGGAGTATGGAGCAATGGAAAACAGTAATTTGGTCAGATGAGTCTTGTTTAGAATTGTTTCCCACTTCTGGACTGATTATGAGTGAAAATTGGCTGTGGGTCTGTGATGGTTTGGGCAGCCATATCGTGTTTTTCGGGGGCCCGATAAATACTCTGCAAGGGCACATTAAGACCAAGTATTATGTGAACATATTGACCGATCGAGTTCATCCCATGGAACAAACTTTGTTCCTCAATGGTGATATTGTCTTTCAAGACTACACAGCCCCTTTCACACAGCTCACATCGTCCAGAACTGGTTTTCTTAGCACTAGGATAATTTGTCACATCTCCCCCTGGACAACACAGTCACCTGATCTTAATATTATTGAATCTTTGTGACCTACATTGGAGAGGAAAGTGCGTGATCGCTATCCATAGCCATCATCATTATCTGAACTTTCCACCCTTTTTCCATGAATTTTTACGACAATGTTTTTTTTAGAGTTTTCAACGAACTTTGTTTATGAAGACGTGAAAATGCGATTTTTAAATTTTAATGAAAAAAACAAAAGTTCTTTGATAGGGTAGAAAAAGATAGACTTAATATGCCAAGATTTATTTTGTTCAATAAAGGTTTTACTTTCTTCTTATATAACCCAGTTATTAATATGTTCTTTTTCTAATTTAAATACACACTACAGGTTAAATGAAACGTATCACTGGAAAGTGAAAGTAACATGAATCGTATTTTGTAGTTTAAATTTTACTAGCTTAATTGAATTATTGAAAGAGTTAGTCTATTCTATTCATTAAATACCAGTTTTCGATATTTTATTTTCATGTATAAAGCGGAGATAGAAATCTAACATTGCTCATTTTCATCCTAAAGCGCAAAGTGAACTGCAAAGAGGAATATTGCAATGGAATTAAATACTCAGATAACTTCCATTAAATTTTAGTATTTGTGTATAACCCGTGTAGTGCTATGGCAAATCATCCTCTTGATTACAGAAGGATTAATGCACACCAGGGCACATGTGACGAATGTATTGAAATTCGCTTGGACGTTTCCAATTAGCTGCTCCCAGAGCTTCAAAGAGCAGTCGAAAGACTGTTTCGGGAAGACTGGCTAACGCATTTGCATCTACGAGCTCCGTAATGACCCCAGTGGTATTGAGGACAACTTCCAAGGAACTATGAGTGAAAGGGTTAAATTTTGAGTGAGTCTGATTGGGATTGGATCATTAAGTAGGGCTCAAAATTCTCTAGTCTTAAGCAGCTTGGCATCAGGTTTTCCTTTGAGGATTCGATACTACTATGCTATAACTCTTGTGTAGCGAATATTCTTTAAGGTGACTGCCTACGTTCGGAGACCTTTTTTTTTAACATTTCAAAAATTGACTTTTTATGTGCATTATACTATCAAATACATCTAAAAACTATGAATAATATATAAAATAGCTATACATGTTTTTTTTAATTTCATTTTTTGCAAAAAATTAACAAAAAATCTCAATAAATTAGCAATATCGCAGAACAACAAAACTCAAATTCAAATTAAGATATTCTATTTTTGTAAATTGTATTGTATTATCAAAACCCTCTTCTGGGATCTCTACCCATTTTATAACTGAAACTTTGTAATAAAAAAGCGTATGCAAATAAACCTTTCGACATAGAAAAAAATCATCAAAAATTATTACACTTCATACTTATGTAATCAAAAAACTAAAAAATAATGCATAAACAATTAAAATAAAGGTAGGTTACCTGAATTGAACCCTTTAAAATATTCTACCAAAGTTTAAAATTATTTGAAGCATAATGTTATGAGTTATGATGTTTTGCGGAAGAGCAAAATGTAAAAACTTCCGTTAGCAGAACACTACTTACGGTTTGAAAATCTGTCAACATACTAATATTAAAAGTTCTGAAACTAGAGTTCTAAGTAAGATATAAACAAAATTTAAACTGATTTGGAAATCTAAGAAACTATACTTTCAAAGTTAGGCAAAATTAAAAAATTGTATTTTATTCCACAAATGCGGTTTTATAGGTAGGCAGGCACCTTAACCAATTGTTTTTATAAAAAATCATATGGAATTTTTTTTTTTAAAGGGTTAACCTTTGAGTGAGTCTGATTGGGATTGGATCACTGAGTAAAACTAAAAATAGATTGGTCTTAAACAGCTGAAAGGGTAACAGCTTGGTTATCATTTCAATATGGCTTAAATCATTGATCATTGAGCAGAGCTTAAAATTCTCTAGTTTTAAGCAGCTTGGCTTCAGGTTTTCCTTTGAGGATTCGATACTACTATGCTATAACTCCTGTGTAGCGAAAATTCTTTAACCGATTGTTTTTATAAAGTATGTTATGGAATTGGTTTTTTTGAAAGGGTTAACCTTTGAGTGAGTCTGATTGGGATTGGATCACTGAGTAAAACTAAAAATAGATTGGTCTTAAACAGCTGAAAGGGTAACAGCTTGGTTATCATTTCAATATGGCTTAAATCATTGATCATTGAGCAGAGCTTAAAATTCTCTAGTTTTAAGCAGCTTGGCTTCAGGTTTTCCTTTGAGGATTCGATACTACTATGCTATAACTCCTGTGTAGCGAAAATTCTTTAACCGATTGTTTTTATAAAGTATGTTATGGAATTGTTTTTTTTGAAAGGGTTAACCTTTGAGTGAGTCTGATTGGGATTGGATCACTGAGTAAAACTAAAAATAGATTGGTCTTAAACAGCTGAAAGGGTAACAGCTTGGTTATCATTTCAATATGGCTTAAATCATTGATCATTGAGCAGAGCTTAAAATTCTCTAGTTTTAAGCAGCTTGGCTTCAGGTTTTCCTTTGAGGATTCGATACTACTATGCTATAACTCCTGTGTAGCGAAAATTCTTTAACCGATTGTTTTTATAAAGTATGTTATGGAATTGGTTTTTTTGAAAGGGTTAACCTTTGAGAGAGTCTGATTGGGATTGGATCACTGAGTAAGACCAAAACTAGGTTGGTCTTAAGCAGCTGAAAGGATAACAGCTTAGTTATCATTTCAGGACCAAATGACATGTTGAACTTCTGTGTAGCAAACAATGTCATAAACCGATGAAAGGTTTTATGAAATATGTTATTGAATTCAGTTTCTGAGTTGGAAGGTATCTCTTCGATAGAAGAACGCTATAGTGTCTAAGTAGAACATTTTTAGGAATGAGAAGAAAATCTCATAAGTTCCATCGAATTGTAAAGATTCTTCAAATGCTTTAAATAGACGCAGACTTTAAATGGAAATAAAGATATGTTTTTAGAGTAGTTAGTGATTAGCTAATTTAGTATTATTAACTATCCAGGAGAATGTAAGAATCAACTTCGTGACGCTTTTAACACTTAAATTAACCCTCCTATTGGTAATTTGTTTTGTCGAGGTTTTCTCGTCAATAGAAGAAAAGTGACCAGACTTTAATCTCGTCATTAAAAAAATCGTCAATATATTAATGATGTCGTGTCTATGGATTGCCAAAAAAAAGTCTCAAATATTGTCAAAGGTCCGAAGGACCGCAGCTGCCAGCTTCGGTGCCTCAGAACTGTAGAGGGTCTCCCATAGCAGATCTCTATCTGGTAACAAGCCGAGTTTCAAGATCTCTGCAGTAATTTTTGGACATTCAAAGATGTGTTTTGGTGTGAGTTGGATCTCTGGGCAGTTCTTGCAGTAAGGATAGGTCCTTGTCCCGTCAGGAAGTATTTTCATTCCCTTATAATGATCCGTTCTTAGTCGAGCAAGTGTGGTCGTTATGTCTCTAGGGAAGTCGAAGTCGGTTATCAAAGGTTTCTTTGAGGGTTGGTTTAAAAGTCTGCATCTGGCCACTGCATTCGCATCTGCAAGTGTGATGGTGGAAAGAGGTTGATCAAGATTTCGTGCCTCTTTGGCCAGGGCGTCCGCAGAGGTATCTCTTCATTAGAAAATTTGGTCAAATATTGATTGGCGAGATACCTCGTCGAAATCACGTGACGTCAAAAAGAAGTAACCACTATTGATTGATGGAATACTCATATATTCCGAATTGTTTAATCTCTTTTATAAATCGTCGACAAGTAATGTCCATACATACACAAGGAAGGTTTTACTGCCCAAGAAGGGAGATATACACCCAGGATAAGTAACAGGAATCGAACTTGTCCGCTGGCTACTTGTGCAGTGAGTTTAAATGAGCCTCTACGGGCGGTGGTCACTGATCAGTATGTAAGATGTAACATATAGCTTCAAAACTATTTGGCTTTGTTCCAGGAATGACCACGTCTTTGTTTCAAAAATAAACATTGGTGAAACAATATTGTTTTAGTAACCCCTGTTTACTTTTTTGTTATGGCATTAGATCAGCAGGGAAGTTAAGTTTGATTACTGCAAGTTACCCGCACTTCATTTTTCTTTTGTGATGATTATGGCTTCCTTTATCTATGCACACTATTTTACGATGATTTATAAGATGATCATTAAGATGTTTAATGCAAATTTTAATGAACATAAGCAAAAATAAATAAAACGTGAGTTAACATAGTTGGGCATTCTAGAGTCGATCTGATGACAACGCTCGCTACGCTATTTATTGTATGAGATAGCTGGTTTGATTTTAAATGGTACTTCATATGGTATTTCCTATTCCTCGTAGCAAATATACATTCTTTAAATTTGGATCTGACATCACGACAATCTGCAAGTATATTTGTTGCAAAACTAATGCTGATGATGCTAGTGTTTTAGTGATGTGACGTTTTTCCTGAGAGTATTTTAAAAGCGACATAATTTAGTTACATATCAAGGTAACACCGTTATCTAAGAGTATCGTTCGGTGACAATAGATAATGGGTAGTTAATTAAAGACGCACTGGAGTAACACAACGGGCTATTAGCGACAGTATGGTATCAACACCAAACAGAAATGTCCGAGAACTACTCATCCTATTTATTAACAACGGCCAGTTGACGAGATCAGTATCTGAGCAGGCACCCATACCCTCCAAACGTCTACACTAAACCAACATGCGGACATTTGGGGTCATACCAGATTTAACACGCACCAGCCCACACGTAAACAAATGTCTATATAGTTTCGTACTCTCGACCCTGTTTTGGTGACATTGGATAACAGGAAGCACAATCTTTGTCGTCCTGTAGTTTGTTTGTTTATACTTAAAATGTATCTCTCTTATAGACAGTTATTTGAAATAAATATGTTCCAAATAAAACGAACAGTATCTTGACTTCTCAAAAATTTATCTCTTTAACTTTTTTATGAATAAATTGATTGATGGTATCGGAGAGGAATTTTCAGGACAAAGAGCAGATAGCACTACTCTTTGACTGTAGGTAGGTAGTTGAATTTATGTCCCACTGGAACAACACAATGGGCTACAGGCTATGGTCTGAGATCAATCCCGAAAAAGAAAAATATGAATGCAATATTTATATATTACTTGCAAAATACCCGACCTTACTCGGTTTGAACTGGTTTACTCCAGATTGAAGAGATGATCAAAATTTATAATGACTAACGTTCTTTATAGAATAAAATAATATTTTAACACCTTTCGCCTACTTTATAATTTCTACCACTTACTTTGGACGCAAATCCTACACATGCATATCCATTCATGTAATACGTTTCACACACATCGGACCATTGCTGTATGACGAAGCTACAAAATGACGAAAGGTGACATTAAGGTTACTACTACAAAAATACTATTTTGAGGGAAATTTAGAATTCCCTTTCTTAAGTTCTTTATATGTTAAACTCAATTAATAAAAACGACGATTTACGGCTAGAACTCTCGCACTCATAGTCAACAAAACAATATTTTCTTACGTGTGGCACTCTTGCATCCGTCATGCGAAATTGTGGATTTTTGCAATCTTCTCCTGTCATTATGACAAATAATTTTTTATTGTTTGAAAAGTTCTGGTTCGGATTTTTAAACAATATTATTATTTCAACAACGAGATTATTCTTTCAATAAAGGCATTATACTTTCAATAACGGCATTATTCTGTCAATAACGGTATAATTACACTTAAAGTTGCTTTATTCAGACTTACCTGCTACTTTAAATCGAATACTTTGTGGTGGTGTTGCGTGTGATGGAAAAGAAACACAAGTTATTAAAATAATAAATATTTAAAACAGAAAATAAAAGAAAACAGCGAAATAAAACAAAATAAAAGATGTCGGGAAAAAGTTGTTCGAAAGATATTCATTTGTGATTCCTTTTTATCTCTTGTTTTCGCAGTTGCCACAAGTTATAAGCAAAAATTGTAAAAAATTTAGAAACATGAAATTAATTCAGAGCGAAAAAAACACTAGTTTTTGTTTTATTTCCGTTCTTTGAAAAATATCGTGCGTCCCAAATATTCGGATATCGTTTACATAGCGCAAAGAACAAAAATAAGAATCGAAATAAATGTAAATATCAGAGCTGAAATTCCATAAAAAAAATAATTTTAGGAAAAAAAATTGCCTTTTCAGTAGTACTGGTAAAGCAATCTAAGTAATCGAAATACTGAATATATTGTACATTCCAATTTTTCCAAAACTAATAAATTATGGTTGATTTAAGTATACTTACTTTGGTGTTTATGACCTCGGTCAGCTCTGTACTTTGTATTGTATTGTATTGTATTTGTATTTGTCTTCGCAATTGTACTGTCTTGCCATTGGAAATATAAAAAAAAACTTTGGTGTTTTAACATGAAACTTATCTAAATGTAACAATAAAGAAATGTTTTACATTATTTTCACTAAACTAATAGATAATTTATAAAATAAAGTCTATTGCTATCAAATATCTGGAAAACAGTTCATGTGATGCCTGCACAAACACAAAATCCAACTTAGAACAGAAATTGTACTGCCTTCGGAACCAATTTCACTCACTAAATAAAGATAAGTACTCACTGTATGCAAATTTCCATGAAAATGTATTGAACCGTGTGGACGTGTATAGATCACATACATACATACATACAGACAGACAGACAGACAGACACCAAACGCGGAAAAGGCGGATTTGGCATCAGTATGGTCCAAAACGGATAGAAAACTTGAAATGGATTGAAAATATTAATGTACAAAAAAACACTCCATTCTTATTTATATAGATGATCGGTAAACAAAGTGTTCTCATCAGTAAGTGCATGCATTAAACATGAAACAAATTCCAGGTTTTTCATAAGATATGGCATTACTAAACTAGTAATTTTGGTACTTTATATAGAGGTCTTAAATTTTGAAGTTATAATAATTCAAATTTGAAAGTATTTCAAGAAATATCTTTTTACTATCGACTTCTCTGCCTCTAATATTTACAGTGTAAGGTTCAAATTAATGCATGTATACGAAAAATGCAATAGTTAGAACATTGCTCTAAATGCAGTGTTCCAGTTTAGTTAGGTTTTTTAAAACGTTTTTATTAATTTATGAAAACAGTCAAAGGTGACTGATAAATATACCATATTAAATCTGTCCTGGTCATTCTTAAACTGAAATAAAAGGTAAACATATTTACTTATTGCGGTAAAAAGTTTCTGAAAATAGCTTTTGAGGGAAGAGAATATCAGTATCTCGAAATATCCACTTTGCAATGTAAAATGTTCAAAAATGAATTCTCGAAAGCTGGACTTTGCATTTGACAGAAGTTCTTAAGAGTTTAAAATAAAAAAAATTGTATTGCATTTTTCAATTTTCCTGGTACTATAATAAATGGATTAATTAGGTTTCGCAATGTGATAGAATCTACACATTAAAATGCAAATTCATTTTGTTGTTAAATAAGCAGTCTGCCTGACAATTTATGAGATATCACTTGGGCAATAGAATCAATTGGTGGGAAAAGATTCTCTGGGGAATGTCTAAACCAAACAATTTTTGAACAAAGAACTGCAAATCCTTTTGAAAGGTCTTTCAAACAATCCACTTCATACGATTGATTGTGTCCTCTCTACCCCTTAAAACCGGAAAGATTAAAAGTCTGAGGGACTTGGTTTTTTATCTTTCTCTGAATTATTGTGTATGCGGTGTACGTTTGGGATTTCATGGATTAGTTTGAATGGTTCAGTCTCCACTTCTGAGAGTTTTCAAAGTAAAGCAGATCAGTATCCATTAAGATGAAATGCAATAGTGCTAGATGTATAGGAAGTTTATATCTTTTTAAATAATCACACACTGCTTATGAGATGAAAATCATTAGGAGTGAGTTAGATAAAAAATAACTTAACCATTATAGTGGTTGTGTAGAGCAGGTATATCGTCATTATCAAAATTGACCAGATCCTGATGAACGAGATATCTCGTCATTTGAAAGAAAAATGACCAGTTCTTGATCTAGCCATCATGAAAAATGACCAGTTCTTGATCTAGCCATCATAAAAAATACGAAATATCATGATGACGAAATACTTCGTCATAATCTCTTTTTAAATAACAGTTCATCTCTTTTAAATAACACATTGCGCTTATGAGATGTTGAAAATCATGATAAGATGTGAGCTAGATGAAAAATAACTTAACCCGCATAGTGGTTGTGTAGAGAAGGTATATTATTCGCCTAACTGACCAGATCGTGATCCCGTCATCATAAACAATAGGCAATATATTGTTGATGAGACATCACGTCATTAATTAAATTGGTCAGATCTGGATGGAACAGGTGTGTAGAAACACGTGTAGGGTTAAAAGTAGCTAGTGCTAATTAGTTGGAGTACGTTGGAGTTTAAGGCTTTATGAAAGCGGTGATGTTTCCCACCAGTGTTTCGAAACTTCCAGAATAAACTTTAGAGGGAAGAACGAAACACACAACTAAACCGTTATTCACAAGAAATGTCTGTTCACAAGTTTCACTTGAATTTGTTAGAGAACCTTGCATATATAGCGATTAAGGTGTGGGTTGTTAGGTTTAGGTGTGTGGCACAAATTCCATATTTGGACAAGACATGTTAAACACGAGTCACACAGAGTCAAGTAATGGACATATAAAGAAGGAGAGGGTAAGGAATATGAATAGCCCACAATTGGTTTTGGCTAACAGAAAAAACGAAGGACAGTGAGATTATACTGTGAACTGTACCACGACATGAGTCGTGTTGAATCATCAAACTCTCCCACCAGACTGAATCTGGATATTTCCCTGTAATCAAGATTAATACCAGTTGTCAAGAGAGTGCATTGCTGTTTCGTCGTCACAACTTTAAGCACTTAATGCTCTCTCTCTCCAACTCCCTCTCTCAATAACTCTCTCTCTCTCTCCAACTCTCTCTCTCTCCAACTCTCTCTCTCCACAACTCTCTCTCCAACTCTATCTCTCTACAACTCTCTCTACAACTCTCTCTCTACAACTTTCTCTCTACAACTCTCTCTCTATACAACTCTCTCTTTACAACTCTCTCTCTCTCTACAACTCTCTCTCTACAACTTTCTCTCAACAACTCTCTCTACTACTCTCCATCTCTACAACTTTCTCTACTAATCTCTAAATATTGATGGTACAATTATTGTAAAATTACTAAATTAAGACTTTTGGTGAAGTACGAATAAATAGGCTCGTAAGCCCACAAAATATACCATGGCCATCCTTTGTCGATCGAACCAGCCTGTGTGCCGAAAAATCGTATATAGGATTTTAATTTTATTATGTACTTTATGTCGATATTTTAGCTTGGAAATGCGCTTATTGTTAAATCTGATATTACGTATTACTGTTTTAATTTTAAAAAATACTTCTTACATAGAGGAAATGTTCTACATTTTTACTATTTTACATCTAACTGAAGACTAGCTTTAGATATTCAGAAATTAAGATGAGTATGAAAAATTTTCTAGTAAATTTTCTGCAAATCCCATTATTGTACCTATCATCAATGTAATATTATATAAGTATGCAGATAGGTATTTTAATTAACGTCACACTGTAGCAAAAAAACTGGTTATTGGTGACAGTCCGAAGATAAAATATTGTATTGAAGAGTAACATTTCCAATAAACAATTAAATGATAATCTAAAGTGGAAAAAATAAATCGCTGCATAAAATACAAGTTTTCCTTCTTAACGAAAATACATTTTATATAATACAGCCGATTTATCTACTTTTAGATAGAAAATAATTGTTATTAACTTCATTTTGACGTTTATAAAGTACTGAACACACTCATAATCTTCCATAGAGAACCTACAATATAAAAAACCTTTTACTATATATATATGTGTGTGAGTTTCTCCCTTTGATTGTAGTCTCATATATATTTCTAGACACAAACGAAAGAAAGTTATGAAATAGATATACGTATGTCGTGTAAAGAACTTTTTGTAGAAGTTATACCTATCTTATATTGCTCCTGTAATACCTTGAAAAATAAATTTTAGTTTCGAGTGCATTAACAATTTGCATATGCCAAATTGCTTTTCTGAGATCCTTAACTATTATTCTTTTGAAGAGAGCATTTTATTCAAATAGCCAATAAAATAGTACGGTATAAAAAGTTAGTGTGATGTTAAGTAATGAGATGGATAGTAAAATATATCGCTTTAAGGTAAGTTAAAGAAGGTTTTCCAGTCGAGATGGAAATCCTGCGCATAAAATGAAACTCGATCGTAATTCATTTGCGGTACGGCGAATGGAGATTCCTTGCCACTTCATTTTATATTCCGTCCACTTTTGAGACTCATTTTGTAAATCACCAAATACCGACTACAAAGGAGCAACAATTTCAGACCAATAAATTTATTTCTTACACAACAAAACCCATCACGAGCTTAAAAATATTTCGGATCCTATGCGTCTTCCCCTTGTTCGAAGGATTCCTTTTTTTACTTGCACTTTTATAACTTTTTCCTTTTTCATGCGCTTTGTGTGTTGTGGCGTCCATAAAACTTCCAAACTTAAAAAAAGTACAAGTAAGAGATGGAGAGACTCGAAATAGCTTGTTTGGTGCGCTTGGATTAACTCGAATCTACCGAAGCCTGCGTATTAGTACTAAAGGTATTTGGGGTGGCTTTTTGGGTCTTGACTTGATATTTCACATTAGGTTCAATGCGTATACTTGGGCAAGAGGCCAGGAAAGAAGAATGAGCTCCGAGGATCCCTGTGGCTTTCAAAATTGGATTGAGCATCAGGCCTTGTTTTAAACTTACTTTTAACGCAATGGCGGTCTTCAGTTAAAAGGGAATGGCCCCTTCAGTGAACTGTTCCAGAGAATCATCAACTACTCCGCATAACTGCTACCATCAAACTCCGATTTACTAATTCTGTTACTTATGGAAGGTCTTTATAGTTTTAAATTATCTAATTCAGTTGGATGTATTAATTTAGTATTTGAATGATATTTTTATAACTACCTTTTACTTTTACAGACTTAAAATTCATTTTCAGTACACACGTTTAAGCACTTATGACACAAGTTAGGTTATCACTAGAAAGAATACTGAGCTTCGAGGATCCCTGAGGATTTCAATTTGGATTCAGCACCAGGCCTTGTTTCAAACTTACTTTTAACGCAATAGCGTTCTTCAGCTGAAAGGGAAAGGCTCCTTAAGTGAACAGTTCAAGAGACTAATCAACTATTCCAGATAGCTGATATCATCAATCTCCAATTAATACCACTACATATGGAAGTTCTTTAAATTTTATATTACCTTATTCAGGTCAATGTATTATATTTGTATCTCTACTGAATGCTTTTATAACTGCCGTATACTAACTTGGAGACATATTTAATTTTCAGTTCACACGATTGAACACGTATCACTCAAGATAGGTTATCACTAGAAATAAGAATGTCCTCAAGGGATCCCTGTTACAATTAAAATCGGATTGAGCACCAGGCATTATTTTAGGCTCGGTGCACATATCCGGTTTTTCAACGTGCGGTGCCGCAGTCCAACTATGCAAATGATGCAAGCATTCATTTCGCGCCATTTGCGATGAAAGACTATCGAAGATAACGTGTTTATATCACTTGCTTGTTGTACAAAAAATACAATTTTCAACAAAGTAAACGTAATTGGATACATTCATTTATTGATCTCGAACTTTCAAAAGGTAGATTTTACACATCTTTAGCGGATTTACGTGAAATTCAAGATAAGTTCTTTAATTACTTCCGAATGATTGTACGATCATTTGACGAGCTTGCGGAAAAGATTACAAATAAGATTAGGGTAAGTGTTCCCAATATCACCTACCCTAACTATTTCTCTGTATCTCAGCCTTCTGGGTTAGGAAATCAAGTTGGAAGCTAAATGAATATCACTAGGAACAATTCTCTTTTGGTTTCCAGAGACCATATACCTTCTTTACTCTAGTCAGTTTAAGTTAACTTGTAGAACATCAAAAAGTTTCCCAAGAGAATTTTCAAGAGTGGGTTTCTTATTTCGCCTACCTCTGTTTCGATTACCATCCACCAGGTGAAATTAGGGGCTACTATTAAAAACGAGTTGATAGTAAAGCATACATACCTGCCTTTAGTATTCAATGTACTTTCAAATCAAATAAACGAAATTATGATTTTAAAACACTTTCCCGAATATTCCCTGAATTGATTGAAGACAAATAATATGTTGATCAAAGCCTCAAATACTTCAGATGCAATAGTGTTGTTGATATAACTGATAGGATATTTACAGGTGGCGCTACGTGTGGAAAAACCCTATACAGTCAAGGTTAACTAAATAAACTCACTCATGTCGCGCATAGTAGCTTGTAAACACGAGTAAGCGATATTAAGCACATGAGACATATTTGGAACACCTGCACTATGTCTCAAATACCTGGAGAAGACTTTCTATACCTCCTTTGGAAACTGTAGCTGTTGCTCTGAGGTAAGTGAATCTACTATTATTTCCTATTCTACTCTTTGTAAAAATTAACAGGGCATCAGCAGGCAACCAAATGATTTCAAAACAAAATTTAGACATAGCACAAATCAGACCAAAGTCCTTTTAGCTGCATCCAAGGCGAGAGGCATTCGTATTCTGACCGTGATCGAATGAATATCGGCGCAAAATCAAAACTTCCCTTTTTTAACAACCTATTTCCGTAACCCGAACAGGGAAAATATCATCGTTCCGATTGTTTACAGAACTAGGGGGACCGCCCCCTGCTCGCTCCCTCTAGCCAACACCCGGATCGTATCGAATTTATTTACTAACCAATTTTAAAAATAATTGTACCGCATGAAATAGTACAGTCTAAGGTATACTGCGATATTTTCAAAATGAAAAACTAATAAGTAATTAGTAGAGCTCGGATTTTGCATATTTTACATATCTTTTTTTAAGCCTCTAATGTTGATAGAAATCCGCTTTGAATGCTATTTAGCAATTTGCAACAAAAAAAAAAAAACACGAATTTATTTTGCATAGTTGGTTTTTTTTTGCATGTTTATATTGTGCATATTTCGACAAATTTGTTTCTATTTTCAAACATTTTTACAAAAAAAAAATTCACATTTTATTTCGAAGAATTTTGCTCAGTGCGTTTGGAAGGAAGATTTTGAGAAGCAAAACGCATTTGGATTGGTTAGCCTGACCTTTTCTTGTTTAGCCAAAAATGTATAAAGATAAGACAGAGGAACACAGAATTTTATGTAAAGAGTTGGAAAAAACAACTCGCTCCACAATCGCCAGGACAGTGGGTGAAGCGATTAATATTTTCTGGGGGTTTCACGCGCAGCAGTTTGGGGTGGAACGATTGTAGGCTTTTGTTACGGATAGTGCAGCCTAGGTGCTGAATGCTGGAGAAAGTCTAAAAGTTTTTTATCACAAGATGATTCTCCTAATGTGCATGTCCCATGGTGTACATCGTGTTGCAGAAAAGTTGAGGAATAATTTACATGATTTAAATAAACTAACCCATTAACGCCAAAATTATTTTTTTCGAAGCAATGGAATAAAAATCTTAAATCTGGGGTAATTTACCTTCAATATGAAAATTATAATCGAATTTTATTGAAACGGACATCAGTTTTTTAAGAAAATGACGTACTAAAAATAGATTGATGTTCATTGGCACGATATTTTTATAGCAGATAGCTGACAAATATTAGTTCTTCAATAAAATGTTTATAAATGACAAAATAGATAAAAACAAAAATACATCACTTTTAAAAAACATTTATGTGTTTCGAAATACTTAGAAATATGTAAAAAACTTATACAATAATAATAAAATAAATAATTGATTCAGGATTTGCTAAATGATGCTCAAATTTCTAAAGCACTTAGAAGGGAAAAAAATGGGAGAAAACACAAAGAACTTAAAATTTATAAGTGGTATATTATATTATGAAAAACATGCAATAAACTAGTACCAAAGTAATAAAACACATTAGTTACAATTTCGAGTGAAATTTTGTAAAACAGTTTTTGCATAAAGTGGTAAAGCTTTACACAAAATATAAATGGTCTTGATTTGCAACCTTCAAATCGGTAGCGTCTTTGAACATTTCGCCCGCCAATATTATGATCCACTTTGTCATAACGAACATCATCACTAACATCGATTTTTGAGGTTGTGGGGAAGCTGTAAGGGCGATCTTTTAAAACTTTTCTTCCGATCCTCAATTAGATATTTCACAGCAACAGCTCTTCGAAAATCGTTCATCGTCATGGAATAAGATCCATGAATATTTGTATACAGGATAATTGCATTGACTAATGCGATATCAATAATTCACGTGAAAAAGCACCAATACCATTTTTTACCTCTAATTGCAATGCTGTGCTTTTCTAGCAACCAGTCATGATGATCTACCTCTCCCATATGTTTGTTGTAAGCATTTATTAAATTTGGTTGTGGGATTGTTACTCTTTCCTTTTTCACACGAGACCATCTTTGAACTTTTGACTTTGCACTCGATGTTATTTATCAAACTTCATAGCAACAGCAACACTTTTGTAAGCACGAAGTTATCTCTCCACCTGACTACCGTAATTTCATTTTTTCGTCAAATCGAAAAACATATTTGCCACGTTGCATTTTATCTAACTATTTTCCTCTGCTTCCGACCATTTGGTGTAATTTCGTGTTTTCGTTTTCCAGGCTACTTTTGGCTTTTCAGTTATTAGCTTTTTAGTTTTCGTCTCAGAAGTTGAAGGCAAATCTGTTTCATCACATTCATCATCTACTGAAAAAACTTCTATTTTCCTAGCAATATTCTTTATAACTGGAGCATCTAACTTATCTATTTCCTCTTCGTCCGTCAGTTCATCAACATCAGGTGGTATAGCAATAATATAATCTTCAATTTCCTTAGAAAATAGATATTCGACCGCATCCTGAACGTTACTGAATATTTTCTGATTCATTTTTCCAATCTGAAGAAATAGAAAAACGAAATTATCGTACTGCCTGCAATAAGGGGTAAAAAAAACGCTTGAACGCCCAGCGATCTATTTATAGTACATCAACATTTCGGCGCTATTTGCTACTAATTAAATTCATTTTGAGCAAACACAGCAGAATATCGAAATAGCTACATCTATAACGATTAAATAAAACCCAATAAAGTTTCACTTACCGCGATCACTTAAGTTTCACTTTCCGCGATCACTTAAGTTTCACTTACCGTGATCACTTTACTGTTTTCTGGAGAAATGTGAACAAAGATCGAAAAACCGCATAACGAAATACTAAGATAAACTTTCCTCTATCACTGCCAGATAACAATTACACCAAACGAGAAAACCACACGACATTTGAACTCGGGAATGTTTATTCTTGCCACGTGTACAGTTCCACTGCCCTGGAGTGAATTGAAGGTCACTTAAAAGCACTTTACTTGAACTTCGTCTAGCGGTCTAAAAATGTACCGCTGGGCGTTAATGGGTTAATATTTTCGACAAAAAAGGTATTTGCTAAAATTCTTATCAGAGTAAAGGCTTTCAAATGGATGTCTTAATATTCCTCTACCACCTGAACCAATAATCCAAGATCGGGTACGCAGATTTCTGCAGCTAATTATTTTGCTGAACATCACCAAAGTTGAAGAAAGTGATTGGAAGTTTTGATGAAACCGGGAACCAAGCTATTGTAAGGAGCTGTTCAGTGCTGCCAGGAAAGCCATAGCAGCACTAAACAACTTTTCTGTTGGCAACATCTGGCTTACATCCGATCCAATTTTGGTAATTTGACAGATTTAATTACCACTTTGGAAAGTAGAGGAATGAATCTATGTAATTCTGTGGGTGTGATTGAAGACTTGATTACGAAAAGCAAAGAATGTTACGGTCCCATCGGGGAAAGCATGAGCATGAAGCTGGATGCGGTACTGAAAAGAAATCCTGAATGGAAGAATACTCAGGCTGTGTCAAAGATCTTGAATGGAAAGGTTGTACCAGAATGGTGAGTTGACGGACCCCAAAGAAATATTACCTTACCGATTCCTGCCCATCGTCTCATATGACGTGGAAAGGTCTTTATCTTCATTGAAGAATGTTTTAAATGACAAAAGACGAAATTTCAAGATTGAAAACCTAGAGAAAAATTTGATTATTCAATGTAATTTCAATTAGCTGGAGGACATTCAGGGATGTAACTATACTAGTTTCCGTACGGGGCAAGAACTCACCTTAGTACACACACACACACACTTACCAAGCAAACCAAAACCCTCCCCGACAACACCTATAATATCCACCACACATTAATTTCACTATTACAAATTTTTTTAACACTAGAAGATTGTACTTAGATGGTAAGGACTTGATTTCAAAGGTAAATAGATTAATTTGCAGCAATTTCATTTTTAGTACAAGATAGCAAGTAATTGGATCACTAAACTGAAGTCTCAACTAGACACTCTAAAAGCTAACCAAGTTCATTTTCGTTTGCCAGCGCAAAGTATCAAAGCCACTCAGAAAACTTCCTCGAGACACGAGCCCGTTATACTAAACACTCGGAAGCTACGACGTTATATCTCATTCTTTACTCACATCAAACTCATGCAACATTTTCACACATTCTGCATTTAGCTCTTTTTTGTTTTTTGGCTTTTGTAGTCAACTAATAAGTTGTCCTCTTCATTTTTTATCATGCGTAAATATATATATATATATATATATATATATATATATATATATATATATATACTAGTAAAAACCAAATACTCGGTTTGTTTAGCAACCCTTCCTAATCTGGCGCCCGGGCACATGCTCCGTCTACCACCTAGTTAAGCCTCTGAGGACATTTGAAATGTTTTCATTTTAATCTACATTTTTCAATTATTTAATATTTGTTAATTTGTATAGTTGTTGCTTTGTATATTTTCTACTAATCTTTATCTGCGCTATAAAAATAAAATTGTGAATTAATTGAATGAAAGTGGCTCAATTTCATTTTATCCTCCTCACTACACTTTTTATAAGAATGAAAATGTGTTTTGCAACTTCGCATATTTTTTTGGGTTTTATGCATATTTTGAGATTTTGAAATGCATATTTCAGGTCACATTTTTGCATATCGATCCGAGCTCTTGTAATAAGATATAGATATGACAGTTTTTAAAAAAAAGTGACAAAAAAGTCCCGATTTTTCCCAAATTTCAAAAAAATATTATCAGGAACCAAATTTAAATTTCTTAAAAAACTTGACGAGCTGAAAAAAATTACGTTTGGAGTTTCTCTGCAAAATAAAATCACGACTGAAGAATGAAATTTTGTACATCTTTTGCTCACTCGCGTTACAAATTTCGCCTTTTCAATTTTGACACTTGTTAAACCTTTAACTAATAGCCGCATCGGAAAAAATCTTCATTGTTTTGTTCCCTGTACAATTGTGAACAAACCATGTGAATTTGGTATTTTTCTGAACCGTACTTTCTCGGGAAACCGTCTAAGAATCGAGCGGAAAACGCGAGTTTTCACTCCTGCGTCGGCGGATATAGAGACACAACTTCCGATAGAGCCGTATTCTACTTCAAAATAACAGATGTGTGTCCCGCTCAATTAAAAACGAGGTACTTGAGACCGAGAACGAATTCGCGGGGAGCTGGGGCGCCGTGGGAAACTGCGGTACAAATTGCACGAAAGTTGGAGGTACGGCGCCTTAGCGGCACCGGAGGTATGTGTGCATTACTCTATTTGATCGAATGTATATTATACAGCACTTACGCTGCCACAGCGGCGCCGCACGTTGCACTTTGCATGTTATGAGTACTTATTTTCATTTACTGACTGAACGTGGTTGCATAAGTCTGTCTGTCCCTCAAAATGTTCCATGTTCGATTTGGTATTTGTGTGTTTGTGCAGACATCACATGAACTTTATTCCATAGATATGATTACAATATGCTTTATTTTATCTATATAAATAAGAATGGAGTGTTTGTTTGTACATTCAATATTTTCGACCCATTTCAAGTTTTCTATCCGTTTTGGACCCTTCTGATGCCGAATCCGCCTTTTTCTCGTTTGGTGTCTGTCTGTCTGTCTGTCCGTCTGTCTGTCTGTCTGTCTGTCTGTCTGTATGTTGTGCCCTATACACGTCCACGCGGTTTAAGATATTTTCATGGAAATTTGCATACAGTGAGTACTTATCTTCATTTAGTGAGTGGCATTGGTTGCGAAAGTTTGTCTGTCCGTCTTTCTGTTCTATGCTCGGTTTTGTGTTTGTGTGTTTGTGTAGACATCACATGAATTGTATTCCAGATATTTGATTACAATGTGTTTTATTTTATACATTATTTATTAGTTTAGTGAATGCAATATTAAACATTTTTTTATTGTTATATTTAGAAGAGTTTCATGCTAAAACACCTGAGTAAGTATACTTAAATCAGCCACAATTTGATAGTTTTCGAAAAATTGGAATGTATAGTTTGAGTATTACGATTACTTTCATTTGCTCTACCAGTAATTCTGAAAACCAATTATTTTTCAAAAAAAAATGTTATGGTGAAATTTTAGCTCTGATACTATATTTATTTCGAGTCTTATTTTTATTCTTTGCGCAATGAAAACGATTTCCGAATATTTGGGACAGACGATATTTTTCAACGAAACGAGAATGAACAAGATCGCGCGAGCAGTGATATTTATTCTGGTTCTTTCGCTCTGAATTAATTTCACATTTCTAAATTTTGTACACTTTTAGTTGTAAGTTGTGGCAACTGTGCGAGATCAAGAGATAAAATTGAATCACAAATTAATATCTTTAGAACAATTTTTTGCGACATCTTTTATTTTGTTTTATTTCGCTGTTTCCTGTTTTAAATATTTAATATTTTAATAAATGAGTTTTCCTTCTCATCACACGCAACAGCACCACAAAGTATTAGACTTAAAAATGTTAGGTAAGTCAGTATAAATTTTCAGTAAATTTTAAGTGTAGTTATGCCATTATTGAAAGAATAATGTCGTTATTTAAAGTATAATGCCGTTATTGAAAGAATAGTAATGTTTAAAAATCCAAACTAGAACTTTTTCCAACATTAAAAAATTCGTTGTAATAATGACAGGAGAAGATTGCAAAATTTCACAATGTCGCATACCGGAGGCAAGAGTGCCACAAGTAAAAAAATATTGTTTTGTTGACTATGAGTGCGAGAGCACTCGCCGTAAATCGTAATTTTAATTAATTGAGTTGAACATGAAAAGAACTTAAGAAAGGGAATTCCAAATCTTCCTATAAATCGTCTTTTATAGTAGTAACCTTAGTATCACCTTTCGTCATTTTGTAGCTTTGTCATACAGCAATTGTGCGATGTATGTGAAATGTATCACATGAAGGGATATGCATGTGTAGGATTTGTGTCCAAAGTAAGTTGTAGAAAATATAAAGATGGCAAAAGGGGTGTTAAAATAAAAAAAATTTTCTACAAAAAACGTAAGTCATTATATAATTTGATTATCTCTTCAATCTAGAGTAATACAATTCAAACCGAGTAAGGTCGGGTATTTTGCTAGTACATTATATATTCGTTTAGTAAAGGTAATATTAAACATTTCTTTATTGTTATATTTAGATGATTTATAGTTCTAAAGCACCTGAGTATGTATACTAATATTCACCATAATTTGGTAGTTTTGGAAAAACTGGTATGTATATTGAGTATTACTGTTACTTGGATTACTTTACCAGTACTGCTAAAAAAGCAATTATTTTTCCAAAAAATATTTTTATGGAATTTTAGCTCTGATACTTAATTTATTTCGAGTCTTATTTTTGTTCTCGATATGTAAACGATTTCCGAATATTTGGGACAGAATATATTTTTCAACGACCTAGAATGAAACGTAAACTTGTATCAGTTGATGGATTGCAGTGATATTTTCATTTTTTTCCCCTCTGAATTAATTTCGCATTTCTAAATTGTGTGCACTTTTTAGTTTTAATGGCAACTGTGCAAGATCAAGAGATGAAAAAAATAATCACGAATTAATATCATTTAAACAACTTCATACCCGAAAACTTTTATTTTGTTTTATTTCGTTTTTTTTCTATTGTTTTTTGTTTTAAATATTTATTATTTGAATAAATTGTATTTCATTTTTATCACACGCAACACAACTACAAAGTATTCGACTTAAAGAGGCAGGTAAGTAAGAATAACGCGAATTTTAAGTGCAATTATGCCTTTATTGAAAGATTAATGCCGTTATTGAAAAAATAATAATGTTTAAAAAATCCGAACTAGAAATTTTCAAACATTAAATTTTTTTTTGGCATAACGGCAGGAGAAGATTGCGAAATTACCCACAATGTCGCATGCCTGATGCAAGAGTACCACATGTAAAAATAATATTTTTGACTAGAGTGTAAGAGCACTCGCCGTGAGTCGTCATTTTTATTAACCGAGTTGAACATGAAAATAATTCAAAAGAGGAAATTCCAAATCTCCTTACATATGGTTTTTTGGTGGTAGTAACCATAGTTTCAAGTTTCGTCATTTTGTAGCTTTGTCATAGCAAGGGTAAGATATATGTGAAATGTATTACATGAATTGATATGCAAGTCTAGGATGTGTGTCCAAAGAGCTTAAGTAGTAGAAGTTATGAAAAAAGCGAAAGGTGTTAAAATATTATTTTATTCTACGAAAGACATAAGTCATTATACAGTACCTTACAATAATGGACCGGACACCAGCGGAATTGCATAAAAACCGATTACTTGTTTTTGGGTGTTTATCGTGGTATGGTCTGGAACCTTTGGACACCGACGCCTATTTGAACGTTTTGGACAATCAGGTTTTCCATCTACGCTCTGGCAATTTTATGGAATGGACGAAAGTTATTTCCAGGATAACAACTCTCCATGCCATGTTGCAGCCTCTGTCAAGCAGTGATATCTAGATTTGGATTTAGAACGTATTCCCTGGCCTTCTCAGAGTCTCGACCGAAACCCCCTAGAATATTTGTGGGACAAGTGAGATCGACGCTTACGGACCAGGGAACCACGTCCGAAATCTATAGCTTACCTAGCGACATTTTTTTTAGCAGGAATCGACACAAATACCTATATGTGTATCAAAAATTTGTTTAAAGTATGCCCAAAAGGGTTGATATTGTAAGTGCAGCACTAGTTGTTCCATAATTAAGTAATTCTTCTACCAAGTTTATAATTTTAAACTAACACATTTACACTTCAATGTATCAAATAGATAGACACAAATAAAATTAGATACTATTGTCCTACTCACATTTTTTGTCCCCTTTCAAACAAGATCATAGTATATGACATGCATTTTTGCCCCTTTACATTGGGCTAGAGCAGCTACATGAAATATCATTGAAAAGTATTAAAATATATATCAATGGTAAGTTTAATCCTCCTGGGTAATTTCTAGTTCAGGTATCTCGTCATTAGCAAAATTGACTAGAGATTAATGTTCGAGATGGAATGAAATGAAAGAAAAACTAACCATATATTGATCTTGTCATCATTGATAAAAATCGGTAATATCTTGATGACGACTTATATCGTACCTTGTGGTTTCAGCGAGACATCTTGTAAATACAGATTTGACCAATTTTGCTTTTTACGAGTTATCTCGTTCATCAACATTTGATCAATTTTGCTTTCGACGAGACAGTTCGTCATAAATAAATTGCCGACTTTTTGGGATGATACTCATATAAAGATTTGGAGTCTTTCCTAATGATGAGATATTTCGTCCATGAAGACTAGGTTTCTTTTGCTGATGACGAGATAACTCGTCTAGGCAACAAGAGGGTTAATAAAAATGTTCAGATATTTATGGACGAGCTCTTTAGTCGAGACCTCTTGAATGGTTAAACGAATAAGGTTGTATACAGACATATCAATAAAGAGTCTGGAAGTTGAATGGTTAAAATATAAACTTAAAAAAAAAACATTTTGGGACAGAGGACTAATTAGTTGAATATGAAGTTTGAAGATTCGCACTTACCCTACCTCACCCTATTTCTTTTAAAAGCAACAAGTAATAAGCTTACAAAATTGCGATTTTAATGTTTTAAAATATTATGTTACAAAATATACGAAGCAAAGAAAAGCTTGCAAAAAAACATAGTAATTTAGTAAACCCTTATGTGAAAGACAGATAAAGCAATGTATTTTGAATATTGCATTACATCTGAGTGACGCATGGATATGCGACTATTCTAAAAATATTCTTGAATGTTAGATTTTATATACCTACATGCATCCTCTAAAAAAAAATATTTGTGTCATCACTTTTTTGAAAAGTGACATATGAAGTTCCTATACATTTGAAATAACTGTGAAAATACGACTTGCCTTTTTCACTGATATGCCCCCCACAGGGAATATTGAATACTTTTATATGTATAATTTTATTACTTTAGAATTGAGTAAAAATTTCTTATATTCCGTGCAGTGGAATTCCTAAGCCGTCAATTGCAATTTACAATTCAGGAAAATTAATATGAAAACCCACGATAAGAATGCTTTTTATTTAAGTCGATGTTCAAATTTTGCTTTCAAACACGTTGCTATGGTTTTCCTAAGGGAAATACGAATTGTTATGGTTCACTTAAATTTATTTATCTGCACTTTTTAAGGAAAAATAAAATATAATTTAAAAAATTTCATATATTTTATGATTTTTGTATGTAATACAGTAATACCCCGAAGTTACACAACAAATGGAGCCGACGAAACACGCTTAAGCCGAATTCGAGTAAGTCGAGGTACAGATTCCATCGATCGTAGAGTCGTAATCCTGCACGTACATTTCGCGCGAAACGCGTCCAATGCGTATCACAGCAATAAAAGAACTGAAGATAGCGGGCGGAAGTGTTGCCAAACGAAATTATCAAGAACCGCGTAACTCCGAGTCCGCGTATGTCGGGGTAATACTGCATATATAAGGTATAATAATATAATTAATTTCACATTTACTACAATAATATTGCTTAAAAATGATAAAACCCAAATAATGCTAACTTTGAATTATCTAATTAGTTTATCTATTGAATTATCTAATCAGGCCATTGGAACATACCATCATTAATTCTCCTGGTGGTTGTCTCAACGATGTGTAGCGATATCAAAACCGACCAGTTCTTGAATTACAAGATATCTAGTCATTTGAAAGAAAGATCAGGTCATAATCTAGTATTACTGTATATATTGTACAATATATAATAACATAATTAAGTTCACATTTATTACAATAACATGACTTAAAAATGATAGAAACCAAATGATACTAACTTTGAATTAACTAATTCGTAGTATCAGGCTATTGGAACATACCATCATTAATCCTCCTGGTGGTTATCTCAACGAGGTACCGCATCGAATTAGCAAAACTGACCAGTTCTTGAAGGACAAGATCTCTCGTAATTAAAAAAAAATGATCTGATTATGACCTCGTATTATTGTATATATAATGTATAACAGAATTAAGTTCACATTTACTGCAATAAAATGAATTAAAAATGTTTAAATCCAAATAATACTAAATTTGAATTAACTAATTCGCAGAATCAGGCTATTGGAACATACTATCATTAATCCTCCTGGTGGTTGTCTCAACGAGGTACCCCATCGAATTAGCAAAACTGACCTGTTCTTGAAGGACAAGATATCTCGTCATTAAAAAAAATGATCTGATTATGATCTCGTATTATTGTATATATAATGTATAACAGAATTAAGTTCACATTTACTGCAATAACATGAATTAAAAATGTTTAAATCCAAATAATACTAACTTTGAATTAACTAATTCGCAGAATCAGGCTATTGGAACATACTATCATTAATCCTCCTGGTGGTTGTCTCAACGAGGTATTTCATTGCATTAGAAAAATTGACCAGTTCTTGAAGGACAAGGCATCTCGTCATTTGAAAAAAAAAATGATCAAATCATGATCTCGTTATCATAGATATTCTGCACTACGTAGATGACGAGATACCTCATCTAGTACGTCATTACCTAAGTAGGACAGAAGTTGATAAACGATATGTTGTCAAAACCTTCAAAACCATTTTAATTCATCTTTGATAGGAAATATAAAAGTAAAAAATTTCTTAGAAAACACCAAAAAATGTAATTTAACCATCAATTTTCAATACTTTAAGGTATAGAAAATTTTCAATTTAGTATAAAAGCAAATAAGTTACTAAATACTTTTTAAAAGCTTCTCTTGCATTTTAAAGATAGACTGCTTAAAAAAAAATCTACAAACCCATTGAACTTTTATTTCATCGGATTGCACAGTGGTGGGGATAAAATAAAAAGATTTCTCCATGCATTTAATGAACAGAAAACATGATGAATGTTTAAAAGTATTCCCGATGTATCAGAAAGCTAGGAAATTCCAGAAAGACCCAACTGTTAAGCTGAAGCAGTTTAAAGAGGATACAGGAAGTCGATGGTCTTCGTTGATCTTAGGAAACGGGTTCTAGTAATTGAGACTACAACTCTTTTAATGGATATCGTTTAATGCGAAAGTAGTTGGAGAAGTTTTTATGTGTTTCCCGATATCAAACCATTGCTTAAATAGGGGCCTCATTTATCTGAGAGTCGCTTTAGTGAAAAGACAAAGATCGTACTCAGAGATTCTACAAATCATTATAGTATAATAATTAATGTAATAATATTAATGTCTTATGGATGCGATTTTTCAATGAATGCATTGAATAGTTTTCAACACCGGAAACAAGATGTCCCGGAGACAATATTTTCACTGTCAATGTTTCTAATTAATGTTGACTTATCTAGAAAATGACTTAAGTGAATATTGATTTGGATTGATTCTCTAATTTGGGCGTTTGTTACATCTATACAAGCCAGATATTGTCTGTTTAAAATACTTCGCTAATGTTGCAAAATATTTTTTAAACGATAATTATTGGGGGAAGCATCCAAACACCTTAAGGCAGCGATATGTCCTGCATTCAATTTTGCTTTAATTTACTAATGTTGCTAATTAGGGTTGACTTACCTTGAATAATATTTAATTAACTTGTGAGATACATTGACCAGATGAACTAGAGATAGTTATGTCCTAGATGGAACTTTTTCAATAACTGCTAATGAAAATTAGGGACCACATTTGAAAAAAAAATTAAAGCGACTGTTGAGTTCATTGACATTAACTATTGCATCTAATAAACCTGTAACTTGCTTAATTTTGGAAATTTTGACTGTTCCAGTTTTGAAAATCGCAGAAGATTTTTTAAACGATTATTTGATGTTATAAATGTGACTGTTTTCAACATTGACCTTAGGGCTATGCTGAGTCCTGGATGTTGTTTTTCTACAAGTGACTTTTGGAGTAGCTTTCATTCTTATTTGAGCGTCTACCCCCCAACCAAGTCTAATTCTGCAACTTTAAAATATGTTTTGATAATTGCGGAATGCTTTAAAAACCATTATTTTTATGTTATTTGTGGAACTAAAACAGTTTTTAGAGTGTTTAGATTTGGCTAATGTGGCCTGGAGACAAATTTTCTATTTGTTTCTTCGAATGATTATAGATGAATTATCTGTAAAAAAATTCATCTATAGTTAGTCGACTGTTTGAATGCAGTCAACTGTTTCTTGAATTACATTAATTTTAGTTTAACGGTACATTGCATGTAAACGTAATATATGAAAAATAATTAAAAATAGCTAAACACTTTAAGGAGCTATTTTATGTCGCAACTAGACGTGATCAATCTAATTAATTTTGTTATTAAATAGTTGGAAGAGTTCGGAGTTCAAGGGACAATGCGAATTTCAGAACCTATTTTAAGCTGATTCTAAACATTGACAGTTAGGGAAATGTATCTACTCTAATGTATCCCCATTAAGAGTGATAATAGCTTACTCATTGTACACCCTTGTCTATTTCTTAATCGTTATCAATGATATTATAAAACAAAAGTCATCTCAACACTCAATGGCAATACAGCAATAGGAATATATACGAGTTTCGTAAGGCAATGTTTCAGGGCCGAGGTAGTCCAGTTGGTAGAGTAACAAATTATCAACCAGAGGGTTAGGAGTTTGGAATGTTATCCCACATATAACTATCGTGAGCGTGGGGGCTGTACGATAAATATGTCTTGTCATCATGTTGTCGTGGTGTGGAAGTTTGGAGAGAGGTGTGAATAGTTCAGGTGTGACCGTGGATCAGAATTACGAGGTGTTGTTCCCCTTTAGGATTGATTCTGGACAGACGTCGGTAGCCAGCTGTGTTTCTCAAGTGCAACCAAAATTCAACTAAGTACTACTTTAAGAAACATTTGATTTTAAGCAGCTTTCTTGGTACCTAAAACAAAAATCAACAATTGTCTCACTCGGACGAATTAAAACAAATTTATGCATCTGAAGTGTTCAAATCTCATGTTCTAATGTGAAGTTTAATAAAATGAAAGTGTTGAGTATTCATGATTTTTGTTTAAATAAAAATCTGTTAAATTACAGTTCCATAATATTTTGTTCAAAACTCATATAAACATATGGAATATTCTTTTTATTATGATGCATTTGTATTTGAGTACAAATTTCTATTAGTATTCAGAAAAATAATACTAAGTAATATCGCACAAACACTTTTTATTTTGGAAGACGAAAACACCAGAAAGAACCGTGGAACTTTTATTTCAAAGCATTTCTCATATTGAAATTGATAAATCGAGCTTTTTGAAAGATGAAAGTTAACTTGTATGAGAAATGCAACTAATATAATTTTTCCATTTTTAAAACCATTCGTTTTTCAGCAGAAAGAAATATTAATCAAAACACAGAATGAGTAGAATATGATTACTTCAGATACGTTAGTGATTTTAAAATTTGAAAATGTTCTGGGATATTTTTATGAAGAAATCTAGCATGGACTCTTTCTTAGAAATATTGCATCTGCATTAAATTTGAATTTAACTGCGTGAGTAGAAACAGCGTGCAATATATCTAGCTTGAAGTATTTACCGGAATGCATTTTCAATTGAATAGTTGATTTCTACTCTGCTGATGTAAAAAAAGTTGAGTCTTCGCGATGCTTTAAAAATCTCGATAAAAATATTTTCTCATTTTCAGCATGCTGAGTAATCACCAGTCCATAGGCAAGTTTCTATTTTTAAAATTTAGGTTCAAAAACAACATTTACGACAGTGGTTAAATTATGAAACAATGCTTTGATGAGGAGGTGGTTTAAGACACACGAGAAAAGTACATATAGTTTCCACACCGTAGAAACACTGTGAAAGCATTTTTCTAAGTTAAATATAAATATGTCCCATTTTTAATTTTAATCATAGCAGTTTCATTAAATACAAAGGAATTTTATTAATTTTAATAAACTTGTTAATTATTTCTATAATGATTTTTACTTATGTGTGTGTTTATTAAGGATAATTTTCTCAACAATACGCATGGAAACAAACTTCTTTAATTTTGTTATTAAAATATTGCAAATTTAATTTTTCAAATAATAGATAATTATCTTGTATTTGTACCAAACAAATAATCACTTATTTTATAAACTAATTTGGAATAATTATTTCTGGAAACAGACAGATAATCATTAAAGTTTTGAAAAACATATTAAGAAGCGATTTTAAATATTCAATAAATTTATGTGTGGCATTCCCCAAACCATAAAAATCCATTTTAAGCAATTTCTCACAAAAATGTAAATAAAATTCCCTTCCAATTTTATAAAAAAAGTACACATTTTTAGTTGAATTTGAGTTCGAATTTTTCCTAAACACATTTCTATTCGTGTGGTTACACGTATTTACCTTGGAAAAAAAATTCATCATAGACAACACAAATAGACTAAAACTGCTTTATTTTTGTTGGCTAAGATTGTAAAATAAATTTCTGGTAATCAAATATTTGAAGAATTGTTTTTTAATGACTATTTCTGAAGGCATAAACTGAAGATTTTGATAAAACTATTCATTAAAGCAGAACATTTTGTATTTCCATTTAAAATTATTTTTGTAAACTTTCAGCATAAAATCTCGGAGTCATTAATCAGTACTATGAACAAAAAACGTTTTATATTATTTGGTTTAGGGAAGCCTTTCACAAACAAATAAATACATTTCTGTGTTCGTCCTGGTGGAATTGATTTCGTTTGATTTTCGAATAGTGTAGTGTTGTTTTTATATAAAAATACACATTCTGAAATATTGCCTCTTTTTAAATAATCCATGGATTTTTTGAAACTTCAAAAATATTCTATTGATTCTTTCCTAAGAAACTAATTGTTATTTTCAACGCGATTCTATTGGGCCTTTATTTGGAATAGAATTCTTTGGAAAGATTCCATTGGTCCTTTCCTTGGAATAGAATTCTTTAGAACGATTCTATTGGTCCTTTCCTAGGAATATAGTTTTTTGTAACGTTTTCATCGGTTCTTCCTTCGAATAGAATTCTTTGGAATGATTCTATTGGCCCTTTCATAGAAATATAATTCTTTGGATTATTCAAATAATCCCTTCTGTAGAATAGAATCCCTTGAAAATATTCCATTGTTCCTTTCTTTGGAATGGAATTATTCGGAACGATTCAATTGGACCTTCGTTGGGAAAGAATTATTTGGAATGATTCTACTGGCCATGTCTTCGGAATAGAATTATTTGGAACAATTATAGTGGTCCTTTTCCTCAAATAGAATGAATTAGGATCTGTGGAATGATTATATTGATCCATTCTGTAGAGTAGAATTCTTTGAAATTATTCCATTGGTTATTTCCTTAGACTATAATCATTTGGAAGGAATCTATCGCTACTTTTCTAAGAAACACATTTCTTAGAAAGTTTCCATAGCTCATTTCCTTAGAATACAATCCTTTGGAAAGATTCTATTGATCCAAGAAGGTCAAACATTGTTAGAAGTCTTGCAGGGAAGAGTGTTGATAGAATTATGCATTAGAATCTCTCAGAAGGTTAATTCCCTATTTCAAATTTCTGTAAAGCATGAAAAATGAGAATTAAATAGTCTTAGGGTTTTTCAATTCCCTTATTTATCCAATCTTTCAAAGTCAGGCCGTTTTATTCAGTTCCATTAATTTCTAATGCCACACAATTTGTAAACGGTGGCATGGTTTAATGCTTAAGTGAAACACATTAATATATATTTGTAGTGTCAAAAACTTTTTACAGTGACTACAATGCTTGTCCATGTGACGGTTGTTGGAAGACTGCCCACACAAAATACAATAGCTAAAGTTTTTCGTTCCTGGTAATGCAGATAAGGGCAGCCATCTTAATGCTATCCATCCAAAATAATTTTATGATCTAGTGTTTATTGAGAATAACCATCGCATGAGCATCATGCTTTGATAAAACTAAATAAAAATGCGTATCCTCAATGATTAAGCATTCTGAATTCTTGGCGTGGGTAGGCAATCAGTCACAAATACAATTTATGTTGTAAAAAATGTGAATCAAAAGAATAGTCGTGTTTAAGAAATTCAAACTTCAGATATTTAACATTAATTTATGGGATTATTCCCATCCAATTTTATAAAATTGTCTGTTAAACCGTCTGACATTCACGTTACCCCAAACCTTGTGTCCTTTCGGTAAAACAGCCGTGCCAGAGCAGTTGGAAGAGTCACGGATTACAAACGGAGGATTGAGGGTTTGAAAATAGATCCAATGAATCTTGTATTCATGGGGGCGGTTGCATGTGAAATCTGTCATGGCCGCAAATGTCATCATGTTACAGATGTTAAACTCATTACAGCCTTGGTTCAGAGTAGTGAGGCATTGTCCTCGGATTCCTCAGGGATTGATTCAGGGACAACCACCAGTAGCCCGTTGTGTTGCTCTAGTGCGACGTAAATTCCATCACCTGTAACATCTGTAAATAAATAGCGTAAAATAGTCACAATATCAAATTGCCTAGAATTGCAACTCATTTTACAGTAATTTCATTAGAATTAGTGATTATTTTAGTAGGAAAACATACAGCCAAATCTATTATCAAAATCATAAAACTAAAAATAAAACAATAGAATTTAGAAAATAAATGAAAATACGTTTTTTTTTTTCCTTGGCAATACAATTTTTAGACAGATGTATTAATAATTTATCAAATTTAAATAACATACATAGCCTTATTTACTATTTATGCAGCGCTAAGAAAGTTATTCGGTACAGTTTTTGCGCACTACTTTCATGCCTCAACAGGTTTGTGTGTTTATTGGTTGCATAGAAATTACTTTTCTTAGCTTTATACTTCCTGCATTTTAGATACACGTTCTCCAATGCACATCTCCTGTTACACTTTCCCCTTGTCATTTGTAATTTCGGTGCCTATTAATAATTGCCTCTTAAATTCATGATGGCTCACTCACTTTTATTGACAGAATTAGTTCGGACAATGTGCATTCACTTAAGCTGTTGGGGAAAGTGACCTAACATGATATACTTTTATTTAAAATTCCGTTAGTGACTATCTAATCAAAAATTTATCAAACATCTTTTTGATTTTCAGCACTGCTTATCAGCTGTTCGAAATGCTGTTGGATATTTTGGTAAAATACAATTTTGTAAAATCTTTTGAATCAGCTGTTTTGGAAATAGGTTGCCCAATTTGAGACACGAAGCTATCTTAATATGGTATTCTGCATTTTATTGAAAATCTATTATCATATTCATTGAAAATCTATTTAATATTAAACTTATTAATTTATGTAAAAACATTTCAACTGACTACACAACTCACCTTATGTGTATATTGACCAGTTAAAAAGAAATCTCAAATCCTCAAAAGCGATGTGGCACTATATGTTGTTGTTGTTTCTCATGCCTACACTGGCAGACCAGAAGAGTGCCAGGCCCGTCGAAGACGGCAAGGGGCGAGGGGGTGCGCCTTCCATGTTATTGAGCCCCATTGGGAGGAAGTCCGACTTTGCTCGACATACATGGCACATCCGTTTTACAGGAAGGCCCCTTTCATACATCCATTCATTCACACATATCGTAATTTAGATCCCAATCAGAGGCCGATAACCCCCTGATCAGGTACCCCCAGAGGTATTGATTTGGTATGGGAACATGGGGGACTTTGTGACCACGACCTATTTAACGTGGCCCAGTCACCATTAGTGAACACGACGGTCTTTAGCCAGGTCGCAATCATCAGAATTGCATGCTCCGCCGAGGACAGAACCCACATCCCTTCTGATGCGATCCCGACGCTCTACTGACTGAGCTACCGTGGTTCATGGCACTATATGTTGTTACTTGAAGTATGGGTCGGCTAGTAATGGGAAAGGTTATGTTTACAATTATTCAACAGTCTTCCTAGCTGATAGTTCATGAAACTTTCAGTATATGACGGCACCGCATGGTAAAGATGCAGGGGTATCTCATATTAGGCAAGTATCTTATAGTTGGTCAATTTTTCCTATTTAGCAATAAATTGATCAGTTAAATATTTTCAATTCCTTGTAGTCCCAAGAGATATAAATTGAAATTATTCTGTGTATTAGTAGCAATCTCTTTGTCACTTTCTTCAGGTTATTCTGATTTATTTTCAAGTTATCCTCTTCAAAATAGGATGAGGAGGGTTCACAACTCCCGGATTAATATACGGATAGCTCTCGCAAAAAATTTGCAGTCTGTACGACTACGATTCAGCTCTTAGATTTTTCAATCGTCTCACAGAATGGCTCTTTGGCTTGACTCACCGAACCTCCTTACCTAATTACAAACTTGAGCGATAGTGCTGTGAGTGGAATTTACGACTGATGCTTTCATTTCATAGTATTGTGTGGCACGAGAAGAAATATCACCGGAGTGACTTTCTGCTTTACACAAAGCGTTCACACCTCACGGTTGGCAGGGGAAGGCGAAACAGAACAAAATGAGGGACCAGCTAGAAGGTCAGTCGCTGAATGCTCGTAAATGGTGATCGTTACCAGGGGTTACTTTAAAGGAGAATAGCATCCACAGTACACATATCAATATCATGCAGCTGGTGTAAAAAAAATTTTAGTGGTAACAATTGTTTACCCCAGGCCTCGAAATAGATTTTTTAATACAGGTGCACCTCGTGCACCTAAGTTTTTAAATTAGGTGCACAGGTTATATTTTCGGAGCACATTTAAAAAAAAAATCGTTATTTAAGAGCATTAATGTAGTGTAAACTACTTTATTAGTTGGGTATGTTTAGATTAGGTTAGTATTAGATAGTAAATAAAAATATTTAAACATCTAAATTCTCCCTTCTCCGTCGCACAGCTGTCGCGAGAGTCGCTTCAACATAGCCATCTGGAAAATGTTTCGGTCATCGGAAAGTTCTGGTGGCTGTGGCCCATGTATACCTTTCTCCTGTATAAACCCGTTATGGCCCAGCGATTTTGGTTTTCGTATGGTGTGTATTTAGGAATTTTAATTACGTTCCTTTAGAGCGAGAGAGGTTGATACTAATATTTTGTTCAAATATCAAAATAACATAAAACACGTCCCACCCCCTCTTGTTTTTTAACTTTAGGTGCATTACGTGCACCTAGCGGAAGAAAATTAGGTGCACAATTGTATTTTCATGTGCACAGTGCACATGTGCACCCGGGTATTTCGAGCCCTGGTTTACCCGCCGCAGCGAATAGGTTAATAACGGGAACCAACTCTGAGAAATGTCATTTCTGCGTCAGATAGCATTAGAATTCACATATTAGTAGCTGTAATTGGAATGATAATTTCAAACAAAGCACATAGAAGGGAACACACAAATTAGACTTAAAAAAAGTAGATTAACAGAATAGTGGCGTATAATTACCCATATCCAGCGCTCCTTTCAATGTATCTTTAGCAAAGAAAACATTTTTATAACAAAAATTTAATGTTAAAAAATCTTGCTTAACACATTTTTCTACTCGATGAGCATATCCGAAACGGTAACTAAAAGAATAATTGCATGACTTGTGGTTCAAAAGAATCAACAAAAAATTCATCTAATCTGCATATTAAAGGTTCGTCTCATAAAATTCTCACAAACTAAGATGGCGTTTCATATTTTATTTAAGGAACTCTGTAAACTTTGAGGTTTCTGAATGACTTAACGCTCACGATATTTTATTCTCAAATGATAACCATGTTGCATAAAAAAGTTGAAAAGTCAAATTTATTATGCACTTACTGAATACGTTTTCTTCACCCCAATGTCAGTTTCACTTTTTATTGCATTAAGAATATCACCCTGGTGTATTGTTTCACTACATAACAGCGCAAGATTTTGCTTTTTAAGTAACACACAATGCTTGAGAGACTCATATTCCAACTTCTGAAAGTTATGGATTCTCTTAAACATTGTTGATGACCTCATAATTATATTTAAAGAGAAATTGATCAGTAAAAATGTATGATTATAAATATGGCGCTGGTAAATAATGCATAACCTAAAAGATTAAAGATTCTGACCTACAGTTATATGACGGTTCAACTGTGCATACCATGAGTCCTTCAGATTGTTGAATGCTAACTAAAATTTTACAGGAATAAATATTTTATGTTTTGCTTTACACAAGAAGAGGATAGTGTTACAGAACACTAGTTTCGTTATAATTAATAATTAAAAACAACTATTAATAATATAGAATCAACAAAGATTAAAATTTTCCGTTTCTAAGTATTCTTACCGGGGAGTACAACCTTACATTACCATGAACCTATCAGATTATTTACAGAAAATTACATTGTTAATAAACTAAATTGATTACACTGCTCAGGACGAGAATATTTGCAAAAATAAAAGCATTAATTACTCTACTTATAATTTTAAAACAATGAAAAATTCAGATGAATCAACAATGAAGAATATAATGACATAACCCTACTCACTTAAAACTGACGATTCCACCTTACATTGCCACCAGGATAAAATTTTGAACTATAGATTTATGAAAATATACTTTTTTTTTATATTATGCACGACTTAAACAATGATAAATAATGCAAAATCAACGAAGATAACCATCCTATCCAATGTAGAGCTGGTGCAAGTTAAATCGGCTATGGTCTCAAATGTCCTTACTTTGGCGTGGCGTGGAAGTTTTGTAAGTTGAGGTGCTTCTGCTCAGATGTGACCACGTCAGGTGAACATGGTTCGAAATTACGTGTGGTATTGTCCTCGGATCTTCTCGTCGGGTTTGATCCCAGACGGTTGCCAATAGCACGTTGAGGTTTCACCAGGCGACGTTAATTAAATACCTACCCTATTCACTGTAATCTTATTTTTTAACCTTAACTAACCACGAATCTGCCATGTTGTTTTCACAGCTTATTAGTTTATTACTATAATGATATTTTAAGGTTACATTGAAATAATGATATTTTAAGGTTACATTGAAATAATGATATATTAAGGTTACATTGAAATAATGATATTATAAGGTTACATTGAAATAATGATATTTTAAGGTTACATTGAAATAATCTATATATATATATACATATAATTCTCTTGCGTGGCACGCAAAAAAGACGTTATTTGTTATCGCGTTTTGGCAACATTGTTCGATTGTTTGTTTACCACAAAACCTCGTGCTTCAATTGAATTTATAGCGTTATCGAGTGAAATTTTATTGAAAAAAAATTAATTTTAGTCGAGCTGTTGCAGTTGATAAAATAAATCAAAGAAATAGGAGGATCTTTTCAGGGCCATTTAAAAAACAGTCCTTTTCAGGGCCAACAATTATAGTTCAACAAGACGCTTGCACGACAACTTTCGATAACAAACTCAATGGTAATTGGTAATTAAGTTATCGTCGTACTAGAGCAACACAACGGGCTATTGACCACGGTCCAGGATCAGTCCCTACAAACACACACAAACTCAATGAAAAAGTGTGGGTGGCTCGAGTGCTGAGGTAAATGTACATATAAACAACATGCATTTTCATTTGAATTCTGATTTCAGAGGTACTGCATTTATCTTTTCTAAAATAGCAAAAAATTTAGATTTGAAAAATAAATATTTTTTGGAATATCATATTTTGTAAACTATCCCTTTTGCTAGGGCACATGTCTTCATTGATGCGAGTGAAGCGAGCATAGGTTCGCGCTGCGAACAAATGAGGATTGCGAAGTAATCCTCTGAGGGTTGGCGAGCGTTAGCGATCAGGGGGGTAGGGGCCCTAGTTAAATTAAAAAGGTTACTGCATACTTTTTTTACTGATAACATTGTAATATTTAATGATTATTACGATTGAATGGATTGTGAATCGAATGAAGTTTTACATATCGTTCTCTATATATGTATATATAAAGTCTCCAAATTACACTCATTCACTCACTCATGTATTTAGGAAACTGCAAGTCCTATGAAAAAAAAGCTAAACTTTTGCAGCGTAATTCTTCTTGTGTTGTAGAGATACTCTAAAAAAGGATTTTGAAAATCAGACTCCTAAAGCCCTGTCCACACATCCGGTTTTTCAATGAGCGGCGCTGCTGCGGCAACGCAAGTGCGGTCTGAGATACATTAGATCCAATGGAGTAGTGTACACATGTAATTTCTTAGTGCGTAATTTCTTATTTTAAAATGACCAGTTAAGTTAAAAAAATCGCTTTAAAATGATGGCTTACGTTAAATTAAAACGGATAGCCCTACGTTTTAGTTCAATTTTATTTCAAAATTTTGATGTAGATTTTCATTGAAAAACGATTAAAATAAACTAAATTTGCATTTTTTTCATGTTTGATGAGTATTATGGAAAACTGTGCTCCATAGTCAATTAACAAATCTATTATTCTAACTATGTGCATGGTTTCAATTTAAAAACAAATAAAACTCTGAATTAAAAAAAAAAACATAAGGATTCGATTGAAAACTGAATGTCTCTTGGGGAAAAGGGAATTTTAAACAAGACTTCGTTGATCTTAAAATGATAACACAGTAAGTAATTTTGAAAATTTGAAATTTTTTTTCTTCAGTGGAAAAGTTGAGGTTGCTTATTCAACATATTGAAGCTGTTCTTACGTAACCTAGAAACACGTGACTCATTCATTGAAAACAGTGATTTTATTTTTGAAACAGCGTTTTAAAATAAACCTTCTGTTTATTAAAAAATTACTATCGGATGAGTTTAATTTGTCTGCAATTACATTTATTTATATCACAAGATTCGTTGCTCCACGTGCCACTGAATGGAATGTTCAAGAAAAGGTTTTTTGCTTCGAACTAAATTAGTCACGAATGCCGTAAAAAATTTCGTTTTAGCCCCCTTGAACAAATAAAACGGGGGTTAATATGTAGTCTATGATATCCACAGGGTTCTAAAAAATAAATGTACTAAATGTAGAGTGGATTTGTCAAATGGTGTAGATTTGTATAGAGAACAGACAAACGCCAAATCTGCTTTATATATCTAAGGGATGCTTCGTTATTCCACGTGCCGTTGAGTGGAATTTTCAAGAAAAAATGCATTTGCGTCAAACTAAATTAGTCACGAATGCCGTAAAACTTTAATTTACTATCCTCTCATATTGATGATGAAATTCGAAAATACCGCATACCAAGTGCAAGAATGCCACAAGTAAAACATATTTACAGAAAATCTAAGTGCAAAACTATATGCCGATAATTCGCCTCTTACAATTCGAAATACAGAGATATTCATAAACACTCCAAAATTGAAAATAAACTTCTGTAGTCGTCACTTTAGAAAAAAATCTTCCAGCAGAAGAGTGACGAATATGAAAAGAATTATATGGATGGATACATCGTGTATGCTATTTCCGTCCGAAGTAAATTATATAAGCAATGGAGAAGTTAAAATTATATTAAAAATTATTTTCCATACTGTTAATTGATGCTAGCATTATTTTATGAAAAATAATTTATGATCACTTTTCAACCAACATACTATAATTAATTCAACCTGAGCAATGTCGGGTAGTTGTGCCCGTTACCAATAAATTAAACTACGAAAAATCCGATCGAAACCAAGAAAGATTTAGCATTTCAACCCCTAAAAGCTCTTATTTAACTATTAAGTTTTGTGAATTGGGACTTTTAGGTTTCTAACAATTTATTACATTGTTATACAAAGCTATAATGGTTGCAAGAAAACGTTAAAACATTTTCTTAATGAATTAAACAACATTATTTCAGAAGAAAACAATATTAGGATGTTCTCACCCAGGTGGTTAAACAGCATGGACCTTTCTCAGATTGTTATCTGTTAGTTATATTATTAGAGGAATATCATTTTTGCAGGGTAGAGGTTGCATACAACGAATTTTAAAATATGTGTTTAGAGAAAATATTCCAAAATATTAATAAACTAAACAACATCAAGCACTTACAAAATTATGAAGATCATAATGCTATGGCACTCTTTTTTCCTAACGAAATGTTCAACCATTGTTTTCATACACATTCCAGATCGTTTTCAGTTAGTTAACATTGTTACAGGAATAAAAGTTTTGTGTGTTGCGTTGAGGGCATAACGGATTATGTTCCTACTAGAATATTGCAATAGAAATGCAATTCATACATTGACATTGCTTACTGTTCGAGATTCGTGAGAGGATTAGTAAAACAATAAAAGTTTTCATAAAATTAATAAAGTAAACAGCAAGATTTGTAATGCAAAATAATCTCAGATTAAATAACTCTGGTGCTGTTTATTCTTTTATCACTATGTATTATTATGTCACTGTATCTTATGAATGAACCTTTCAGATTATTTTCAGTTTAAATGTATTTATTTCCCTAGTAAATATATTTTAGAATAACATTGTAATTTTCTGGAATGCTTATTCCAAAAGTTAAGGCGTGACATTTTATACTTGCGTCAATGTTTTGAATGTGGAAGGCGTTTGTTTGGTAATTTGATCTTCTAGACAGAATTAGTTTTAGAGATCCTTTGTAAAATTAGCCTTAGTTTACCTATTGTAATTTATCTGTTTTAATACATGTTTCGCGTAATTTGAGAAACCTACCTTACAGTCGAGTAATATCTCCTATACTCATGACAATTGCTTTAACTAGAAAATAGTCTTAAATCATACTATTTTCCAGTAATTTAAATTATCTACAAGTTGTGTGTAATCTGACAATACTATATGAATCCTACTTTGTGCTGTTTACTAATCCATCTTGAAACAAACGCACAATTACGTATAAACAAGAATTCAGTTAAGAGATAAAAACACAGGACAATTTAACATAATGAGATAAAACATAAATATTAAAATATATAATCGTTTAACTCCGATATACAGGTTAACCATGAGATCCAGGTTGTTTTAATTATTTGTAGACTGTATAATGGTACAGAATCGACTGGTACATATGAATATAATAGCTGTATCATAGACGTAAAATATCAGTATACTGGGCTTTGCTGATGAGAGGAGAATCAAAAAGTGTGAACAACACATCTGATAGTAGTCACGTGACTCCTCTGTGAAAAATTGACATGCATGGTCGATATGGTATCTTATTACTTGGTCTGATGATATATCTTAAGATGCAAGTATTTTGAATGCGATTTTTTATAGTGGCAACAAAAGAGATGGAATGGCCTATTGTGTCGTACTGATCAATCACATTATTAATCAATGGACCAATCTCATGATGAATGTTATCTTCAACCTAGCAGACGAAAGTAATCCAATCTAAGAGGGACGTTTTACTAGGTTTGGTCACATTATCATGGTCTCATAAAATGGTTACATTGCTCACTCTATTTTATATTTACTCTCCGAGATGATCTTCCATAGACTTCCACGAATTTAACATCGTGGCTTCGGAAAGAGTGTTCGTGTCAAGACCTAATCAAAAGAAGTTTTCGACCAATAACTTAAGTCCCAGTTAATAAATTTGATTGAGTACTTAGAAAACCTTCTGCTGCCTTCCGTGATCATGAATAAATGTTTTGCAAGAATGGACGTGTACTTTCATACTCTTGATCGATGTTTTCAATAATGGCGTCCAAGACTTTTTCGGTGGTACAGTTTGGATTAGAACAATGCACGGTAAATCGAACTATTATCTATTATTACAGCATAAACGTCCATCTTGTAATTTGTAAATAACTAAATTTCTCGGACTAAGACGTGGCTCGTAGCGTAAATATGGACACCCACTTGGCCTTCTCTTCCTGTTATAACTTAAATGGATCTCCCCACATTTCAAACTCGGAAAAGGGGGAAACGGTCTATCCGTACAGTCCATCTTTCGACCAGCAGGAGAAAATAGTCAAATATTTAGCTATTGTCATAGGGAGTGTCTTTATGATTTGTTTGGAGCGACTAGGTATCATGGCGTAGAAACCAATAGCTGCAATCCTCGACTTTCAATGAAGAAAAGCAAACATTGGATTGGCCTCACTACTGCATAAATTTATTCATTTATATTTTTACATTGCATATTATTACATATAGGTTGTTGTTATAAAGGTAAAGCAGTAGAAATCGTCCATTCCAACTTTTAAGAACTAAATTGAACCCTCCAAGTAGCCTCGACGAGATATCTTGTCCATAAATATCTTGCCGATTTCGCTAATGACGAGATAGCTCTTCATCAAAGAAATTATGATTATTTGAAGATGACAAGATCAAGATCAGGTTAGTTTTTTCATGACGATATAAATCGCCCTCCAAGTCCTGGCCAGTTTTCTCTAGTGACGAGATATATCGTCTATCAAGACCAAGTTAGCTTCGCTAATTACGAGATGGCTCGTAGAGACAACCCCCAGTATTATTAAAACTTTAAAAACTGACTTTGCTAATATATCAAGCTATACATATTCTCGCGTGCAGACTATCATCCTACTTTTTAGTTTTACTTTGATCGCTAAACTTCACTTTATAAACCACTACCGAAAGCAATACCTATGGATCCCATGGGTTTTAAAGGCAAATCAGAATACTAAAGTTAAATGAAAGTACTGTTATGTACTCATGGGTGTCTCTGGTCACGATTTCAATCCTCAATGAAATCATTAGAATGAGATATAAACTGTATCAAAGAAAAGCATGAAATCAGGCGAATTTCAAATTGGCATTTCCAGACATTCTTCTTTGCAACATCTTAAACTCCCTATGTACAGTTAAAAATTATTTTACGTTTATCAATTAAGGCAATTTAGGAAAACCGCATAAATCAGATTTAATAGTCAAAGTTTAAGTATTCAAGAATTTTTATTTCGGCGTATACTTTACGCTTTTCCGAAGTTTGCTTGCTTAGACATTTACAGTTAGTGTTTGAATTCATTTGTTGTTAACGGCGTTATATTGGTATTGTATGCTTATGGAATTCGCAGCGATCAAACAAGCAAAATTAAAGCAAGCGAACGCACTATTAACGTCCCAGGAGTAGAGGTTCAGTATTAAATGTGTCAAATAATTTCAAAGGAATTTGTGCATCATGCATTTGATATCAAAGTTATGGTGTTTAGTTGGAACATGTAGGGTTTTAAAACTAGACCTGCTACCCTTAGCAAATATATATTGCAAGCAAGGAACTTTACGGTGCAGTTCAACAATGAAACGCAGTTTTGTTTATTACTTAATTAAAGTTCAGTTTATACTATGGGAAATGGGACTTGTGAAGTCTGTAAATGATGTTAACAGAAACCCAAGGTGACAAGTATTGAAACGTAAACACATTAGAAGCTTTTCCAGCAAGCTCTTAGGTAGATCCGTTCAAAGTGGAGGATATTTAAATTAATTTCGTTCACTTTTCTTCTCTGGGATTAACAGTACTTAAATAGTGGAGAGTTTATTTCGGAATTGAATGACACAAGTGTACATTTCTGGGAATTAATGCTTCGTAATAAAATAACCTGCAATTACACAGGAAATGAATACTTTGAAAGATTGCTTTTTTACTGAATCTATTTGGCAAAATAAATTCAGATAAATATTGCGTAGTTCCACATTCCAGGAACGTTTTTTTTTTTTTTTTCGATTTATTTCCTTCATTCTCTGCAATAGTATATCAAATAAAAAGTGGAATAAAATTTTTAGAGTTAGAGTCTGGATAGCATCGTATTAAAATGCACCGTTACTAGCATATAAAATGCTTCGTTATATGCATTTTTGAAGGAGAATTTTGTACGTCAAAAGGTCATTTGTACTAAAGGTCCGTTGATGAGAATTTGTATTCCATAAAATTGTTACAAAAGAGTTACTTTGTATATTATATTTGTATTTAATTTCATTTGGTCATTACTAAACTCTCAATAGAAGGCTAAATACGTTAGATAAAAAAAATTACAAGAATGATAACATTTATTTTGAGGTAAGGGTAAAATTTATTATCCCTTTTAAAACCTATTTGGAAAAAAAATTCATCCCTCCCTACTGTACATTCAATTTACTTCACAAGCAGGTTCCAAGAAGATATGTCTTGGAATATTATCGTAATTTAATTGGACTTTTAACACTCTCACGCAGTTTGCAAGTTTTTGAAGTTTTAAACAGTTGTGAATTTCTCGCATTTACATAGTAGTGGAAGTGAAAATAGTTTATAGGAAATAAGGTGAGGAGACTAATATTTTGAGCATTTTTATTTTATTTACATTTTTTTAAGAATAGATAAATTGATACAATTGCTTACAGAATTGAACTACATAATATTATCAGGTTACAAATTAATATCCAGGTTATTCTAGGGCTATAATATTAACAATCATTTTACGTGTAAATATAACGTGTTACTATCCTTCAGCTTTTCGTTCCTGCAGAAAGTGATAGAAAAACATAACCTAAAAAAACTGTATGTTGAATTTTTAAATAATAGTTCAGTGTTTCAGTGGTATTAGTGTATTGTGTTACTAGATGGCGCTATTTGTGTTGTGATGTCGTAAGAAGTCATACTTGTAATCTAACAGCTGTTTGACAAAAAGCTATGCGACGTTTGTACTAAGGGCTTGTGTAAAGGCCTGGTGTGGAAGTTAAATGAACTAGAGCAACACAATCAGCTATTGTCGACGGTCCGGTATTAGTCCCGAAGAGAAAGATTCGAAAACAACACAACGTATGTTTTAATCAGGTCAGATGACGCGTTAAACACACGATCAGGCAGTTCCAATGACGATTCAGAAATTGATGTAAAAGAAAATGAAAGGCGTCGTATGTATTACAATTGTCTTATTCCCATTAAAGATTTGTTCAGTTTTTAATGAGTATGCATTTTAATTTTTCAAATTAACTCGTAGACATCACCCATAACCCCACGTATATGTACGGAGTTCATAAATATCTTTGTATCCATGCTTTTAAATACACGTTGAACATGAACAAGTTACTAATATGATTTAAATGCGATTTTAAACTTTCTAAAATGTTTTTAACCCGTTACATTTTTGTATTATGTTTTTACTTCATCCACTGTGTTTAATGCATAGATATAAATACGAACAATGTTACAAACATAGGTGAAATGTGTTTTTAATGCTTCTAAAAGTGTGTGTTTTTTTAGTTGCTCTAACAATTTATTTCGTTAAAGAATCAAAACTTGAAGAAAATACGAACCGCGAATCGCACATTTAATTTCGTTTTTCTTTGAATATTCCCGAATTAAATAAGTCGAACTTATTCACTTTTATGGAAAATGAGCGGAAATTAAAATGTCAAGTATTACAGTATAAAACTTAAAATATGCTTCAATTATAGGAAGATTTCCAAAGAGAAGCAGTTTTCCACAAAATATTTTTTTCTCTTCCTAAGGAAGCATTGAGGGTGAAAGGCTGTAACAGCCATTATAGATAAAGATTGAAATATAGCATTAACTCACCCATGCGTTTTATGATCACATTTTTTACAACTGCAAAATCCAATTTAACGCTATCTCACTCAAACAATAATTTTCCTATCAGTTTCGCATTTTTGAATGCTATTTTCTTATGCATCGTCTGATAGAAATAACGAGAGCGAATTTTAAGCTAAATTAGAAAACGTAGGATAATGAAGTAATTTTTTTTATTTAGCACATGTATTCTATTGACTTAAAAGAAAGTGTACTTTTTTTATTATAATTACAGACATATTTTTCTAATTGTTTTATTGTTTATGTATGCATTTCAACATTACAATCTAATTTTAAAAGATATGGTTCTTTGTGACAGATTTTACATTTTTTAATAAAACAGTGAAAATCTGAGGCATAAAGAAAGAGAAAAGGAGAATAAATGTGTACACACAGTATACACAAATAATAAAGATAAAAGGCTGATGTAAACAGAAAAGATAATTTCATTTGGCAAAATTATAACTCTTAATCCTCTTGGTGGTTGTCTCGACTAGGTATATTGTCATTAGCAAAACGGACCAGATCATGCTAGACGAAGTATCTCCTCATGAGATGAATTTTGATCTTTTATTTATAAAAAAATTGGCAGTATAACAATGACGATATATTTCGTCACGTGAAAAATGGGCCAGATCTCGATAAACGAGATATCTCGTCAATACCACTTGTTAGGATTAAAATATACAGAAGTGTCCAACAATGACTGAATGGACAGTAATAGTCAAAATTTTCTTGAATTATTCTCTCCTTGTAACTGTATATTTATTTGTTTTAAAATTTCCTTTGTTCTGTATAATACACGTTGGTCGTCACTTATATTCCATACACCACTCGTTTTGCCCCCTCTCCCATTTAGATAGGTATTTTAATTAACATCGCACTGGGACAACGAAACGGGCTATTGACGACGGTCTGGGATCAAACTTAAACGGAAAGACCGACTACAACAACACGTAATTTTAAACCACTGGCAAATGACCAGGCCTGCTCAGGTAAAACCTGAGCTGGCCCCTCACACTCCAAAATTTCACACCACGCTAACGTGATGCATTTGATGCCACAACAGATTTAACATGCACCAGCAATTCTTTGTACACGAAGGTATTTGGTTCGATACGAATTCGCAGCACTCTGGTTGCTAATCTGTTAGTCTTTCAATTGACCAACCCCGACCTTTACTCTCTCTTCCAAGTAGCTTTCCAAATCAGTGTTTTTCAAACTGTGCTCCGCGGAACACTTATTGCTCCGCTAAACAATTCTCAGTGCTGCGCTAAAAGGTAGGACATGTTTAAAATGAAAAATATTTTTATTAAACATATTTTAAAGTTAAAATATAAAAATATCTTTTATGAAAAAAATGGGACAAAAATATTTGAATATTATGACCTTTTACGCTCTCGGTGTGTAAGAAAAAAAATCGAGTGTAAATCATTTATTACCGACAAGATGAAATATTGACTATATAAAAAGGTAGTCGGTATTCAATGTGTCAGTTTGTCGTACGCCAGTCAAAAAAAATTTACGTTAACAGGCAACACAATTAGGGATGAATTTTGTTTCAATGGGTAGCTCTTGACTGGAGAAGGGGCCCTTTAAAAACATCAAAACTTTTTCCTAGCCGATTAGAATAGACATTGCAGCATCAACATCTTTGAGGTGTGTGCTCGTTTTGGTTTCAGTCGATGTTTGAATGGGGGACAGCACCCCGAATATATTAAGATATTTAGTTCTTGTATTTGAAAAAATGAACCGCACTAAATTTTAAAAAATATAAAGTCATGGCTATCATTTGTCTTATTTATTTGCACTTCAGTTTTATTAGTTTTCAATAGTTTGTAATGAAGAATAAAAAAAAACCTTTCAATGAAGTAATCTTAAAAAAGTAAGCATTAATTTTGCACTTTAAGTTTTAATGCCAAAAACACTAATTTAATACCATAAATTGTAAAAAAATAAACTTTATAGTTACCATAAATTGTAAAATAAACAAAACAAAACAATGTTGAGAATTGTTTGTTGTTTATATTTCGTTGTTTTGCTTCTTCTCAAGCATATGAAAACTATATACCCTTCCATTTTCGTACACCTAGTCCTGAAATCTGTTGACTCTGTCGTCCTGTATCAAAATGGTTAAGCTCATTACGATATATTATATCCTTGAAAAGTTAGAATACCTAAAAATAAAATTTTTCTATTCAAGTATAAAAATTTGCATTTTAGGACTTTTTAAAGTTTTACAGTATTTTATTTTAATAAACCCCTCAATCAATATTGTTAGATGCAATATCGTATTTAAACTTTTTACTGAATTTATGCTGTTCTTATATACAGCTTATGTTCATACTACTCTCTAATTGCATTGCGGAAGAAGATAAAGGGGTTACACTGCTGCTGTGCAAGCTAGTTTTTCGGAAGAATCATTGACTGCGGATGCAACAAAACTTCTTGAACTATCGAACAAGTTGCATAGCTCTACTTCCTCGGATACAAGTTCCACATTTAAAAAAATTTTAAAACGGAAGTATCATGATTCTTATAAGATATTGGGTTCGCTGAGATCACTGATAATAAACCTCAGTGCGTAATTTGTGGCAAAGTCTTGCCGAACAGTTCAATCTTCCCAGCAAAAATGCGTCATCATTTCGAGGTGGTCCATCCAGAATGCAAGGATAAAACCAACAGATTTTTGTATAGCGAAGTAGATTCAACTCGGGAAAGGCCATACATGTATATCTTATCATTCAAAAACTGTCAACAAAAAGGCTTTGATATCCTACTTGGTGAGTTACCGAATTGCTCAATCTGGCGAAGCTCATATTGTTGCTGAAAACCTTATCAAGCCTTTTGTAAAAGTCTTTATCGAATGCATGTTTGACGTAAAGGATGGAAAAGTGATAGACACAATTTCTTTGTCAAATGACACAATCTCGAAGACTTAGCAGATAATGTGAAAACTACTTTAATTTCTAGTATAAAATCTACTAAATTTTCGCTTCAAATGGATGAATCAACCGATGTTGGTGAGTTGGCAAATCTTATGGCATTTGTGCGCTATCCATATTTGGACTCTTTTCAAGAGGATTTACTTCATTGCAAGCCATTACCAACTACCACAAGTGGTAGTGAAATATTTGAATTATTAGATGAATTATTTTTTGCGGAAAATAGCATCTCTTATGGGATAACTGTGTTGATGTTTTCGCAGATGGAGCGAAAGCTATGACTGGTAAGATGTCTGGTGCAATTGCAAAAACAAAAGAAAAAGCCAAGGGGTGCAGCAGTAGACACTGTGTATTTCCCCGACATGACCTTTCAATGAAGAAAATGCCACCTTTTATAAAAGAAGTGCTACATGAAACTGTTAAATTAATAAATTTTATAAAATCATGACCTAAGAATACCAAATTGTTCAAAATCTTATGTGATGACATGAGGAGTCTGCATACATCTTTACTTCTTCACACAAAATAAGGTGGCTCTCCGGTGGTAAAAGTTTAATGATCCTCTTTGAACTAATTATGGAAGTCAGAATCTTCATGAGTTACAATGATTTTGCCTGTGGAAGAGAAGTTTTGTAATGATCGTTTGCCCATGAAATTGGCTCAGATCTTTTTACAAAAGGTAATGCTTTATGTTTCTCACTTCAAGGAAAAGCAGTAACTGTTTTTAATGCTACTGACAAAGCGGTAGGACTTAAAAAATCTGAAGTATTGGGTAAAGTCAATCAAAACCAGAAACCTGAATTGTTTTCCACAAACAAAAGGATTTGGAGAACTCGAATCATACATTCCTGAGGATATCTTAAACGAGTTCAAAGTTCATATCTAGCGTTTGATTGATACTTTGAACTCTTATTTTCCAAAAGGATTTCATGAAAACGTTTGGGTTGTAACATCATATTCTATTTTAAAAAAACCATCCTCTATGATATCACAGGAATATGAATGCTTGCTTGATTTGAAATCAGATACAGCAATGAGATCAAAGTTTGAAACATAGAAGTCAATCTCAGATTTTTGGTGTACGTTAAAGAAGAATTTAAAAATCCTATCAGATAAAGCGAAACTTATTCTCTTGCCCTTCACAAAAAGTTATTTATGCGAAACTAGATTCTACACGTACGCCGCTGCTAAAACAAAATACAGATCACTTCTCAATTCAGAGCAAGATATTCAGTTGTATCTATCCGAAATTTAAACAGATATAATCGCACTGTGCAAATCATAACAAACCTTCCAAAACAACCAAAATCCTTATCATTGAATATCTGATTCACCAAACCAAGTAAAATTTTGCAATGCCAAATTAGTAAAATAACAAATTGTGGATCTGCAATATTTGCCCTGAATTTATTTTCAATTGTTTTTTTATGTGTGTGTTTTCCGCTGCAATAGGAAATTAGCCAGATAAAAACTAAACGGTGAAATATAATGTCCTGAAGCTTAAATGACGAAACTACCTTGTATCGTCAATGATATTTTGTCGCTTTATTTACAAAATAAAGTACATAGTTGTGAGGTAAAATTTAGTGTTCCGCATTGAATTTCCAATTTCAAAGATGCTCTGTGACTGAAAAATTTGATAACCTCTATTATAAGTAAACATGCTTGTCAATGAACAGCAAATATTGATTATCGTCAATAGAACTGCATGGTTCCAATAACTGCTCCCATCCCAAGTTTCCAAGAATATGTTAAGATTGGATTACACTGTTTGATTTCGTGATATATCTTTTCCTAGAAGAATCGTACTCAAAGTTTGAATTATGTCTGGCTGGAAGATGTGTGGAAGTGGATGGTACTGTGCGTTTCGCATATAGTTTATCCTCGTAATCACCATATTTCAGAACTCACCTGGTATTCATCTGCACGTAAATATTTTTGACGAGATAGAGGAATTGTAATAAGCACATAAAGAGCTATCATTGGTTTTGTTACTTCCAACCTTAAATATAATTGCTCCAAACTAAAACATGACCTAATAAAACAAAAGACCGTTTCTTTGAATAAACTGCATTCGATAAAACTTAACAGAAAAATACCAATCTGTTATACTTAAAATTTAAATTAGTGTGACCGAAACACGTAGGAACTAATAGCATTTCAGCATCTTTGGATATTTTATATTAAAGTATCCCAGAAACGTTTATTAAATGATAATTGGTAATATATTATAGTGATGGATCCGAATACATAAACTTCTAGTTGATAGGATAGTCAAAAATATTGTTTTATTTATTTATGAAATATTTAGATAATTAGGTATTTTAATGGATATATTATGTATTAAACCTTTGATTATTTTATTGTTCGTAAATTGTTGCCGCAGGAGTTTTCAGTTTGAAGTTTCATACCTTATAAAAACCTTTTTTATAATGAATTACTTGGGTTGTAACACTGTATTGCCGAATGATGTCATGAAAAATAAATATAAATATACAGCTGTATGAAACTTCAACCAGGCATTAATAATAATGATAATATATATATATATATATGTGACGACTTTCTACAAGTCTCACTACGAAGTTCTCATAAAATACGAGCAGGACAGAGAGCAATGAAAAATACGTCTTTATTAGACCACAGTCATGGTTCGAGTGCTACAAGAGATGGCGCAGCAAGTTACAAGCTGCGTATCAACAAATTAGTTATTCCTTGATCAGCAATACTCAGACAGATTTCATTGCCTTATATGGTATCATTTGATGGGACATCGTACAGTAAATAGACGGGAACAGATGGATCACGCCGTGGGAAGATGAATTTAGCTTAGCTTGCAAAAATTAATTATTTCTGATGCAATGGGCTGTGAAACTGTAAAAGGCACGTGAAAAAACACTCGGAGGCGCCGGCCAATGTCAAAGCAATTTTCTCACGAATCATTTTTAATGTTACATCCCCCTTCCCAAGAAGACTACATCCTATGCGTCCATAGGGTGTAGGACATCTAGGAAGAAGCTGTTAATGAAAACCTAAAATTTGGAATAAATTAGCAACCCTATAACTCAAAACTTCTATCAACCCACTTGCTATCCATCTATTGACATACAAACTAATTATACAAAACATAAAAACACTTTTAACATTATTGACTCTTTATCTCAGTCATGCTAAAGAGTATAAACGCAATAAACAATTCGAATATAGGATCGATTAAAATCAAATAAAACACAATAAATTGTAATCATAATAGAATTATCAATGAGCATCAATACCACATAATATAATAATTGTATAATTAAAAACAATAATAATAAAATATTTCCAACTATAATACATTAACTTGTGTGACCAGTACGGACTTCAGAATATCAGGGACCCAGGGTCTTACCCTAATCTCTTCATTTAGCTACTGTCGCGAACAAGTTCAAAAACCCAACATGAAAGTACAACATTTCGTGTAAATGATAAAAAGAAAGTTCACTGTAATTTAATTATATACAAATCATAAGTAAGTAGCGCTACTATAAGCCAGGCTGTAGGATGCATCAACAAATTCTCAAAGACCTTTTTAGTTCCATTTTCTCATAATAAACAAAAAAATACAAATTCCTTTCAATTTTTTCTACATAGTAAATACCCATTAATATTCTCTGTGTCTATTTATTTCTAATTCACATTTCACTTCCTTCAAGTATTAAGAACAAATAAACAAATCTACTCATCCTTATATTCTTCATTCACTTTTCAACTTACAAATACAAAATACAATGGAATAAATTAATTCTCCTGCGGGATCACACCTTCATTTCTATAGCTCCATCGCAGGATACTTACGAGATAAAATACACAATATACAGTAATTTTTCAACAAAATCTCATTTATCTTGGTGCATGAATCCGGATGAATATATCTTTACTTAATTCCAATTAATTTATCAGAGTAATGTTTTCTCGTGATAATAATTGTATGCTTAAGCTGTTAATAGAAAAATATGAAACCTTATATGTGAAAGAGTAAAACAACTCTCCTTCAATATCCAATTTCATACAAAAAAAAATTATAAAAAAACAAACAAGTTTAAGATTCATTACAGACTTCATGCTGCCAAAGTTCCATTCTAATTCGTCCAATATAAAATTTGTTTTTGGAAAATATGTGCCGCAAAGATAGTATCAGAGATGTCAGTTCTGTGTTTTGGTCAATTTCTGCAAATCCAGGTAAATTTTCCTGCATAGCGAAATGACTTTTTAAATTTTCAGTCAAGGGGGGTGTAATCCCCACTTTCTGAAATTGTTGTAGAAGCTAAACATCTCCAGCACTTCTCTCTAACACATAAACATTATCAAAAAACTTAATATTTTCATTACAATGTTTACCATATTTCTTATTATAAAAATATCTCGTTTCTATCACATCATAATTCTCACTTTCTGTAACATCATTATAACTTTATTTTTATTTTCTTAATTTCTGCAATTTTGGCACTTACCTCTATGATTTTGATTACATCTACTAGTCCACTGGCTTGCCGCATCACCTGCAACTTTTCAATACCCCCCATTTCTCTATATTTTAGAGACCTGACAAAAGATACTTGGTCACGTTACATTGCTGCCAGTGTCAATGAGTCCCAGTAAGTCTTGTCTAGTATCTGAAAAACACATCTCGGTGACAAGAAATACGTTTCCGGTACAGTGCATACTGGTGGTGGGCCCTGCACGAAATCACTTTCTGAAGTCTCGGGCAAATTGGCCCTGCAGAGCACAGTTATAGCAAGCCGCTGTGGGTCTATCTCGTGGTGGCGGTAGCACTCCATGGGTTTGGCTAGGTAGACGAGGAACCCATCGTCATGGTCTCCAAGGTAGAAGAGGCACACCTGGTGGTCTCCTTGGTACGGATGATGGGCCCTGGTATTGTTGTGGTCTCCAACTCCATGGTTGATGAAATCCAGCCCTTGGTGGGAAGGCAGGGGTCGGTCATCTCCAAGGTGAGGTTGTTCCGCTGAGGGGCTTGAACTCCAAGAACCTGGACATCGGCTCTTTCCGCCTGCGACCTTTGCGTCCAACCTTTGCGTCCATGTCGGTAACATTTAAGAAGCGAGGGAGACGAAGCATTTTTTCTCCCTTGCTTTTTCTTTCACCATTCATTTAGTTCATCACGTCAGCGAAGCAAATTTTAACTTCGTCGGCTGTTTTGGGTATGCACCCACTCTTCCATCAATCGAAAACAGAAACAACAAACAATTCTTCTTTCGCCTTACCCGCGGCAGAAGAAGACAAACTGCCGCCATTGTTGGTCACTTTCATCGTGCTTAGTTCCTTTAAACATTTCAAATTAGCATCGTGCCGCAGGGTTTCACGACAGGAATTAAATCCTGTCGACTTGTGACGACTTTCTACAAGTCTCACTACGAAGTTCTCATAAAATACGAGCAGGACAGAGAGCAATGAAAAATACGTCTTTATTAGACCACAGTCATGGTTCGAGTGCTACAAGAGATGGCGCAGCAAGTTACAAGCTGCGTATCAACAAATTAGTTATTCCTTGATCAGCAATACTCAGACAGATTTCATTGCCTTATATGGTATCATTTGATGGGACATCGTACAGTAAATAGACGGGAACAGATGGATCACGCCGTGGGAAGATGAATTTAGCTTAGCTTGCAAAAATTAATTATTTCTGATGCAATGGGCTGTGAAACTGTAAAAGGCACGTGAAAAAACACTCGGAGGCGCCGGCCAATGTCAAAGCAATTTTCTCACGAATCATTTTTAATGTTACATATATATATATATATATATATATATATATATAAACACTAAGAAAGGATTTTAAAAAATTCGACTCCTAGGACACCTAAAATTGACTTAAGGCCTAAGTAAAAAGCAATTCGAAATTGCCATAGAAATTGCATTGAGTATAAAACGATTGCTATACGCAGCTCAGATTGCTTTACTAGAGTTGATCGAAAAGCAATTTTTTAAAAACAAAATTAATAATAATATTCACGTTTTAACTGACTTTTTACTTCTTCCGTAATGTAATTTATAAATACGTGATTGAAGAAAAAATATTTAAAACATTTAATTTTACATAACTTACATTTTGTAATGGTACATGAAATGCCCCAAAGAAAAACTCATAGATCTTAAAAGCGTAATTTTGGTGCTTGGTATCTGGCCACGTCAGAATTAATGTTTACTTTTTTAATTTGATTTAGATTGTGTTAATGGTCTTTATCAATATCGTTGAAAAGTCTTCAGTCGAATTGTTATATTTCACAACATATTTAGGAAGTCTAAATTCAACACGTTTGAATAGATACGTAGTATGTTTTTACCAGAATTCCACAATTTTTCATGGATTGGAATTTCATTTCAATTTGCATTTATGTGTTCCGCTATATTACCTGTTGCAGAAACATTCTTTTGGAGTTGTATATTTCGACCAACTTTCCTTAAAATATTTGATTGAATACGTAATGATTTGTAGAATTATGTGTTTCATAAAAATGAATAAAAGTGTTTATTATAACACATACATAAATGTGCTTATATGTTCCGATATATTACCTATAGCAGAACAAAAATTTTTTGTCAATATTTTATAAATATCGTTGAAAAGTCTTTAGTCGAATTATTGTATTTCACAATATATCCAGGAAGTCGAAATTCAACACGATTAAATACATACATAGTATGTTTTTTCAGAATTCTACACTTTTCAATGATTGAAATTTTGTTTCTGTTTCCTTATATGTTCCGGTATATTACCCATTGCAGAAATATTATTTTAAAGTTAGATTTTAATTTTTTTCAGAATTCTGCCTTTTGTAGAAATCGCGGAATTTGTTTCTGTTAGCATTTATGTGTTCCGGTATATATATATATATATATATATATATATATATATATATATATATATATATATTACTTATTGCAGAAATATTATTTAGGTGTTAGATTTTAATTATTTATTTATTTCCTGCAAAATATCACTAGACATGGGTAATTTCATAGTGGTATTTGTATATTTCAACCAACTTTCTTTAAATCTTTGGTTGAATACGTAATAGTGTATAGATAATAAACATAAATAAAATATACAAAAGAAAATATTTTTAAAGTGTGTAATTTGCTACTTTAAAAGGACAATATATTTTTTAAAATAACTTTAAAATAAGATGGTTTACGTTAATTTAAAGCGGGTAGTCATACGTTGTAGTTCAAATATATTTCAAAATTTTGATATAGCGTTTCGTTGAAATACTATTAAAATATTGGAATTATATCACACTAAGTAATTTTGAAAAATTGAAATTTTATGTCTTAAGAGACAGAAAGTCGAGGGTGATAACTCTATTTATTGAAGCTGTTCTTATGCAACTTAGATGCATGAAATCGTATGTTGAAAGCAATAATTTTCTTTTTGTAAAAGCGCTGCAAAATAAAAATTCTGTTTATTAAAAAAATGTAATCGATTGAGTTTCATTTGTCTACTCTGTGTGTTGACATTTATTTTTAACAAAAGCTCTGTTATTCCACATGCCACTGAATGGATTTTCAGGAAAAAGTGCGTTTGCTTCAAACTAAATTAGTCACGAATGCTGTAAATGTTTAGTCCCCTTGGACAAATAGAACGCGGATGAATATGCAGCCTATTATATCCACATGTTTCTAAAATATAAATGTACCAAATGTGTAGATTGGTCAAACGGTGTATATTTTTATAGAGAACAGAGAAACACCTGCTCGGCTTTATATAACTAACAGAAGTTCCGTTATTTCACCTGCCGCTAAATGGAATTTTCAAGAGAAATTGCGTTTGTTTCAAACTAAATTAGACACGAATACTGTAACATTTTAACTTACCATCTCCTCATATTGATGATGAATTCTAAAATATCGCATATCAGATGCAGGAATGGCACAAGTATAACATATTCATTGAAAAACAGTGAAAGACTATCCGCCGAAAATTCGTCATTTTTACAGAAAATGAATGCACGGGAGTATTCGTAGTCACTCGAAAATTCAAAATCAACTTCTGTAGTAGTTACTTCAGAAAAAAAAATTATGCAATAGAATTGCGACGAATATGAAATGGATTGTATGTATGAATACAACATGTATGTATATTTGCGTCTGAAGTAAATTGTAGAAGCGATGGAGAAATTAAAATGATATTGAAAGGTTTTTTCCTTACACTTAAATGATGCTAACATTCTTTAAAGAAAAAAATTTGATGATCAATTTTAACTCAACATATTATTAATTCAACCCGAGCAGAGTCGGGTATTTCTACTAGTACATTGTATAAAAGCCTGAAATTATTATGACATGATGAAACTCTTTCCATTGAGACATCATTTTTTTTCATCGGTATTCATTTTTTGTTAGAATGTCACTATTACTTTAATCCCATTGCATTTTTCACCAGAAGCTTGTTAATCAATCCCTAAATCTTCTTATTAAGCACCTTTCGCTTGATCTGCAGGCCATTTCGCACATGAATTTCTCTTTCTTTGACTTTAGCATTCATGCAGATCGGACTCTAAGGTCCTCCAACCACATTTTGCAATTCATATACATAACGTTGCTTTACTAAATCTCAATAAATCAACTTTTGAAGTCATAGCCAATCTGTTAAACTGACCAGATCTTAGTGGACGAGATATCTCGTTATTAAAAGAATGAAAGGTTAAACACTAGTTTCATATCTTCTTTATCTTTTGACTTGTACAAGCTGTAAATGTTTCTTTATGTACTAAAACAAATAAGTAATTTATTTTAATATATTTAATGATTCACTTCTAATGAATCTAATACGTCCCACAATATATCTAATGTTATTTATTTAATAATCTAAATAAGTTATTTGCTTTCCTTATAGTACGTTTTTACATATATTTAGGACACCGTAACCGTCGGGGATAAATTTGATTATGTATCTCAATATCCGAGTTAACGTATTTCTATGATTCCAAGTGCTCACATTTTACGCCATTTCTACAGTAATCGATTTCACTAACGTCGTTAAAGTATCTCTGATGTATCTCTTACCATATCTTCCGAAGCAGTTTCAATCACAAATACGCTTTCGATCAGAGTAGTTCTTATAGTGAAGGGTTTAACTAATTCCCTGGAGTCTAGATATGACAGATATCCCGGGAGCAGAAAGTGCTTGAAATTGCGACGTCCGTCGCAGAACAAACAAAGTCTTTGCGGAACTACTTTTCCTTAATTTTTATCAAAATTAGGACCAATTTGTTTTCAATCATAAGTTACGATGTTCTGCAGTGTAAAGCGCGCTACTATTGCCACAATTGTTTTTGTTCTCTAGCTATGAAACAGCCTTACTACACCACTCCAAATTACCACAAACACTTTATAAATAACACATCTTCTATGTCAATGACAAAATATTTAACTTCAAAAGTTATCGACAAAATTCCAAATTCAGAAAGTATGCCTTAGTTTTAAATAAAGTAAGTTAATTACTTTTGATGTTTTAAATAAATATGCAATACATATTTTGCCGATGCTTGTGTTTTACGTCTCTTTATTTGATTTTATTGTTGTTTTCAAAATTAGGATAAAATGTCTGCATTACAACTGCAATTGATTATAGTTGTGTTGCAAAACACTGAATATAATTCTGCACCTTAGACAGATTTTAATAGACGTCATGTTGTGGGTATGGAAATGAACTAGCATTTTAGCCATCGAATTCGAGTTTTTATTTCTAAAAGGTAAAATATGCGAGAATTTGTTGTGCTTTTGAAATATAACTGTCAATTTATCTACAATTACTTTAAATTTTACTCAATTACAATTTTTTTTTGCTCTCCTAGCGGCCTAGTAGCAAAGTCTTACTTGATTAATTTGACACGAAGTATGTATATGGATGATTATTATTAAGAAACGTTTCAAAAAGTGTGATAAACATGGTGACTAGTAGTCATGTGATCGCTCTCTGAGCAATGGACTTGGTTTTCCGACTTTATCGAAGATATACGATTTTTAGTATTCTATTCTAAAGAAAGGAGTAATAGAATGTTTCTAACGAATTATATTCTAAGGAAAGGAGTAATAGAATTTTTCCAATGGGTACTACTCTTTGGAAATTACTAACAGAATCTTTCTAAAGATGACCACTGTTTCTCTCAACCAATCGATGAGGATATTTTACCAATACGTGTGTTGTGGAGAAAAAGGAATACTACACCACATTCGGAAAACTCCCGACGCTCAGTGGGTTAAAACATTCAAAACATCAATGTAAGAAAGGAAGTGGAAAAATAAAAGCTAAGAGCACAAGTATTTTTCTAATATATCCCCAACAACTCTGTTGAAAATTTAATATTTTCAGAGTATTTATCATTTGGGGCATGGCGTATGAAAGGAGCACTAAGACATTTTTGTGTTTATTAAATTCTGCAGTATTTAATAACAACACGTCTTATTGTTTATAATATTTCAGCGAACACGATTCTTTGCTTCCTGTAACTAAACCTAATTTATCTTAAAATTCTTCTAGTATTTAGGCACTTCAAAGAAAACTTATTTTTCTTACTTTGGAATTCCCCAATGAATCCCGAATACGTCTAAAATTCTTCTATCGTCTTTTAAAGGTATTTATAGTTTACTCCTAAAGATAAATACTACAAATCTTGTTTTTTTACCACTATTCTTTTAACTCATGACTTAATTTATAAGTACACAAATTAGCAGTAAATATTTAGTTTTAAAATTTCATAGATACATTTAAATTAGTTGTGTATGTTATTGCTTATATAAAACTCATATTCGATTGTTAACCATGTAAAACTAAGATATTGCAATAATTTTTAACTTTAAGAGGATGTGCATTTTCTTCCTCCTTAGTAATATGTAGTAAATAAAATTAGTTATTATAGCTTAAAGAAAATTTTAGTTATGGCTTATTGCAATGAACTATTGGTAAAATATTTCTACATTATGATTTAAAATTATAAAACAGCTTCTCTTGTTTAGTTTAATCCTTCTTGACACGATTAGCTAATCATATTTTGCAGGTCTGGAGCTCATTGTTACTATGTCATTTAATTGCTTATTCATAATATTATGTATTGCAACATTTGTAGGGACGGTATTGTAACTGAAAATGGTAGGGATTTGCTTTGGAAATGTCTGAAGATGCAACTAACTATTAGTTGTGTACTATGAAGTGGGCGAACCCCATATTCTAGATATAAAGTATTGCTACTTGAGCTCTCTCCAAATGTCCATGGCTCTAAATGAGCAATTATCAACCACTTGAGACCTAATATGATCGTATAGTTAGTATATTTCCCTCTAAGTAACACTTTATTAACATGAGGATATAAATACGGCCGTTATTAAAGGAAAATGTATTAAATCGTTACATAACTCAAATTGAATGAGCTGCATTTGGTTAAGGATAGTAACAATTTCGTAGGTCTTTGGATGTATTATTCGGTTTATCTAAAAATCGCAACATTAACCCTCTCAAAGTAGTGTCGAAGAAATACTTTGCCTAATAAGATCCGACCACTTTTGCTAGTGTCGAAACATCTCGTCAACAAGATATTACAGATTGTTTATGATGACAACCATATCTAATCGGTATTATTCTAATGGCGAGGTATCTCGTACATCAATATATGTATGTTCAGTTTCAGAATTGATTACAGGCCTTGTTGAGACAACCGCTAGAAGGGTTAAGTATTAAAGTGGCTAAAAGGAATGCGCAGACTGAAGTTTGGTGATTTTTAGTTCTATATAACATATTTTTCTTTTGATCAAAATCAAGATAGACCATTAACAAATAATGTATGTTTAACTTAAAATTAAGTGGACTTTTTTTTTGTAAACAGCTAAATATTTTTTTATTAATGTATGATTAATGCTAAATTTTAAAAACAAATCACATACTTTGTTTCATCAACTTGTACTGGGGTAATCTTTTTGAATTTAAAAGAAATAATAAAAAGTAAAAATGAACTGTCATTTAACTGTCGAATTTTATACGTATATTGAAAGTACTTACCGTAAAATGTTTATTTCGTACGATGATTCCAAACCTCGTTGGTGATTCAAAATTTAAACTAGATTATAACTTGTATTATATAAGGTTGTGTACAACGAGACCACTTCTGATAACCGAAACCTCGTATAAAACAGATGTGGTTACATACAACAGCCTATACGAAATACACAAACAACTGAAGTGCTGTATATTACGACTTCTGCTACAGAGAACCTAAAACAACGATTAAAGATAGCCTGTACTCAGATTTGTATAACAATACACTCATCGACAAAAGTTGAGCACGGAAGGTAAAATGCGAAAAAAAAACGACACGTTCAACTTTGATTATCACGAAATGAGGCATTAAAGTAGCATATAGGTTTATGCATGAAATAAAACATAGTATTAAATACAAAGATGAAATCAATATTGAATTTTCATAAATTATAAAATGAAGTCACATTGGAGTAATTAACAAAATGATGTTTAATTCCACAACAAATAAACAAAACCGACATTAAATGGGTATATGACCACCCCTAATCCTCGTACAAAGTTTGTAGCGTGTGACTATGGTTTCCATGAAGTGATTAACCACCCCAGAGTCAAGTAATCGTCATTCCTCCTGTAGAGCAATTTGCAACTCTGTGAGAGTGAGGAAACGTGCTGACAGCTCGGCCGAGGGCATCCCAAAGATTTTCAATGGGATTAAGGTCGGGCGAGTACGCCGTCAAAACCATACACGCAATCCCCTGGCTCTCTAGGTAGTCGTCGACGATGCCAGCTCTATAGGGACGCACATTATCATCCATTAAAACGAAAGAAGGACTTATTGCTGCAGCATACAATCTCACAGTGGGTTCTAGGACTTCGTCCCGATACCGGACAGCCGTCACAGAACCCCGTCTATAGATGTGCAGGTTGGTGCGATATCCCAACGAAATCCCTTACCCACACCATGATGCTTCCAGTTTGGAATGCGTGATTCTCGATGATGTTCTAGGGCCGATTGTGTGTGCCTTGTTCTCTCAAGACTCTTACGCGTTTGTCATCTGGCTACAGGGAAGATTTCCACAACTCCGTGAAAATAACATTAGCCGAATCAGACACAGCCTATTTCACATGTTGCCGACACCATTTTAACACTAGTAGCGTCGTTGGGGTCATTTTGACCCTTTTTCCAATTTCACATGCTTTATTTGACCATACAGTTGAACATCGAAGCTCATATTTTTTTACTTTTCTTAAAATGCTTCTAAGTGTACTGTGCCAATTTTTCATATTTTTATGTTAATTATTAAATTAAATAATCTAAGAAATACCTAGGACAGCCAAAAGGGGTCATTTTGACACTCATTAGAAAAATGAACGATTATTAAGTGAATGTCTGTTTTCGAATTACTGATGCCTCATTTTTGTTTTCTGAGCATGTGGAAACTCGCACTGCAAAATTCAGTTTAACTAACTCGACAGAGTTAGCGGGTTCGCTCTAAGCACTCTGTTCATTGAAATACGCTCGCATTCTAACAGCGCTGGTGTGTTATAGAATTTTTGGAAGGAAACCAGTCCTACTACAGCTACTATCAGAAACGAAACTCGAAGGCACTTTACAAAATTGTGTTCTCGGCGTTTTTGATTTCGATCATTATGTAAACATTTTTCCTTATAAACAATGAGGATTGAGTAGGATTGAGTAGACAGGAGGCCCTTGCCCTTCTGAAGCCATTAGATTCAGATATCACTGTGATCTACACAAACACATATGTATAATAGAGAGAGAGAGATCCATGTGTATGACAAAAGAATGTCACGATTCTTAGCACCAAGCACACGAACGTGCTTGACAACAGCGCAAAGAAGCCGAACACTGTCACTTACTACACTATATTAAATATTGCTTAGATGTAGTAGATGAGAAGCTAAGGAAATCTACTACGAGATGTGGAATTCGTAGGTGGCCTCTTCAAGTTTTTTATAATGTCCATGACATTACTACACTCAATGCTCGGCTAATTTTCAAAGAATTCTCGGGCTCCAAAATTTCACATCGATAATTTATTCTTGCGCTCGTGGTTACTACGAATGGTGCTTTGCGCAACAGATGGCCCCAATTGTTCAAGTACAGACCCCAAAACGAAAGAAATGTGCCTCTGAACTTTGCAAGGAACAGAATAATACTTCTGTGAGTTGTGAGAGATGCCAAAAACCAATTTGTGGTAAATATGTTGATGAAGTATGTTAGGTATGTTGATGTATGATGAGGTATGTTGTCAAGCGTTCATATTGTTGCACCTGCTCTAATGTCTATTGCATTTTGGAACAAATTGTGTTTATTCATAGTTTATATTTTTTTGTAATCTCACTTTGAAGCATGTTGTGTGCTAATTTGTATTAGTTTCATTTGTATCTTTTGTTTGTTTCCTTATTATGTACTACTGCTAAAGAAAATATTGTGTAATATTATACATTCCAATATAGTACAAGGGTGTTTCAAATGAAAACGTACGAAACGACACTGTGGGTATAAATGAAGACTTTATTCAAAGTATACACCACATGCCTGAGCTTTACGATCCCATTGATTAAAGAGCCGAATGATTTCTTGTTTCCAGAATTCCTGTGACCGTGACAATACCCAGTCCTTCACAGCGTCCTTGAGTTCGTCGTCCGAGTTGAAGCGCTTCCCTTTCAGATGTTTTTTCAGGGGACCAAACACATGAAATCGTTGGGCGACATGTCCTGGCTGTAGGGCGGATGGTCAAGCTGCTCCCACTTGAACTTTGCCAGTTCCGCGTGAGTGACCCTGGAGACGTGTGGACGCGCGTTATAGATGAGCAGAACCACACCCTCCGTGAGTAGCCTGGTCTTTTGTTCTTGATGGACCTGCTTAGGCTTCGGAGTGTCTCACAGCATACATCGAAGTTAATGGTTCTTCTGCACTCGAGGAATTCAACAAGAAGCGGACCTTGGATGTAGAAAAAGACGGTGAGCAACACCTTCCTTGCTGACGCCACGGCTTAGAACTTTTTAGGGGGAGGTGACGACACATGCTTCCACTGCATGTTTTCCAGCTTTGTCTCTGGCTCATAGTGATGGCACCAGCTCTCATCACCTGTGACGATCCGCTTCAGGAAAGCGGGGTCTTCATGATACCGAGACAGATGTTGAAGTGCTAGAACCATACGCAGTTGCTTTTGTTGGTCGGTGATCTGCTTCGGAACCCATTGCGCGCACACCTTCCGATAACGCAACGTGTCGTGAACAATTGTCCTCACTGTTCCAACGCTGACATCCACCTTCACTGCCAACATTCGCAATGTGACACGCCGATCACTTCTCACTAGGTTGTCCATCTTGTCGATGACATCGGCAGTGATGACTGTGTTTGCCTGGCCTGGTCTCGGGTCATCAACCAAACTCTCACGGCCAGCACGAAAACGGGCACTATATTTTCACACTGACTTGTCGGATACACAGTCTTCCCCGTACACGGTCACCCTCCGTCGATGAATAACGGCAGGTTTATTATCTTCCGCTGTCAGAAATCGGATAACGCCTCGCTGCTCCTCAATCGTCGAATTTTGCAATGTGAATGCCATTCTGTACCTCACACGCACTGCCGCTTCAATTGGACGAAGCTCTTTATAAGAGCTCTCTCCTGCGTATACGGGCGCCCGCGCATCCTCAGATCCACGCCGGAGATTCCAATCGCATCCCTAGATGTCTTGCTACGTTCTGCCATAGAGGCATATATGTTAACGGTTACGTTGTTACGACGTTTCGTACCTTTACATTTGAACACCCCTAGTATAATGTATTATATAATATTGTGTATTAATATACATTATATATATTATATTTTTGTTGCCATAAAAATAATAACTTTTCAAGCAAAAAAAAAAGAATTAGCTCTAAAAACTAAAAGAAAATTATAAAAAAAAAATCTCTAACTCTCTGAAAACTGAAAAAAAAAAACTATAAAAACTCTTAGATATTGACATTTTACATCCTTTACCAATTACAAAAAAATTTAATTTGATAAGGCTTACATTTCTTATGAGGGTCAAATTGACCACCTACGGCGGTTTTAGGTAAGCCTAAAATCCGGCTGTTCTAGTGTTAATTGGGCCCCTCTGGATTGGAAGGATAAAGGAACACAAACTCGTGGTAGCCTTGGGCGCACAGTAGTGGTAGATATCGTCTTAACAATGGACGCTGCAACCATAGATGTCACACGTGTGGAGGTTTCTCTTCAATTACGCTTCACTACAACAGCAATATATCGATTTTCCACGGGGTCATAGCCCTTGGTGGCCAGCCAGAGGTCTTCGGACAACTGATTGCCTTGTTTGGAATTGTTTCCATGATCGTGAAATGAAGGGATTATGAACGCCGAAGAAAAGAGCAACATTAGCTACTGATTACCCTGCTTCAAGACGTCCCACTGAACGCCAGGGATCACTAGCTGCCATTCGTCTTTTGGAAGCCATATAAACACATCTCTCTTGAAAACTAATAGTTCGAAAGTTCTTAACACTTTTAATTAGCACTTACATGCAACTCCTCTAACTCTTCATAATGCTGCGTTCTTATACGACAGCCTTTTTAGCGTATTTCTCGATACGAAATCGTGATTGGCTGTTATATAACACATTTGCATACTCCATCTACCAAAATTGCAGCCTCTTAATTTCAGATTGGCTTCTTGAAATTAACATTTTCATCTCCTTGCTTAACTTTTGGCAGTGAGTATATGTATATATTGGATTTACAAAGAGTAATACTCACATTGTGAGAAACGGCATTCTATCCGCTAAACCAGACCCGTCAAGAACAAAATCCTCACACTCGTGCTTGAAGCTTGATTTGAAACTCCGTAGCTTATCGTTACATTGAAAACTGTCCTATAGGCCCTTGGATACAAAAACATATTCCAAACAATCACCAGTTCTGAGCATGGAATAATTTATTTTTCTTACTTCGAGTAATAGGAAAGTTTTATCTCAATGAGATGTCTCGTCATTATCACAATTAGTCATATCATGTAGGACAAGATATCATAGCAAAATCCTTTTAAAGGGTTAAACCATAAAACAATAATCTAGGTATCAAACTATTTGCTTGGATAGAATCGACGCTAATTGCTGATTATGTAAACAAGATTTTTCTGTATATTTAACAGTAATTGGTTACATTATTAAGGTTTTTGAATATTTGCTTGCAAATCTATCTGATCTTGAGTGTTGATTTCAAATCACAAAAGAAACTATGAATTGTAACGATGATAAGGAAAACGAAATATACAAGCGCTAGAAAATTCACCTTTCAAGCTGCCATTCAATAAACTTATAAACATACAACTTTTAAAATATATTGAAGATGAATGGTTTTATGTGCTCTTACAACCCTCTCTTCTAGTTCAAGAGATGAAGTGTGACCAGTTACCTAATAAACCTACTGCGATTTATATCAAAATAGAGCCTTTTCACTACTTTAAGAGAAGTTTCAATATTCACCCCGTACTAAGATCCTACAATACATCAATGAAATGCTAGTCATTTTTCACTTACAAAATGAAAACGCTACTACTAGGGCTCGATAAATCATCCTATATAAACTCAAATCAGAATGGGTCAGCGATTCGTAAGCAGCAAAAAAACGGGATGTGTAAACAAAATCCTTAAACTCATGTCCGTCATTCAAGTCAGACTCCGCAACATAGACATTAAAGCAAGCGTTAAAAAGTGGTTGAATAATGGTTTAAAGCTGTCATGGGTCGATATATATGGGAAAAGAACATAGTAAATTCTAAGTAAACATATATATATATATATATATATATATATACTTTTTGGATAACTGCTGATATTTGATACATTTTCAGATGTACAGGGAAACAGTCTCGCACATTACATTTTAATGTCATAAGACACCAAGTAAACTGAAGCACTGTAGGCCTGTCAATATATCACTATTCTTAACCACAAGAAGCAAAAACCGATGCCTCAAAGTGGTAAGTTGTTGAGGGACGAAAAAATTATGTATTAGGGAAGGAAGGAAAATTATGGACTTTCTTTTTGTTTAATTTATTATGTATAACCTGTCATTTTTTTTAATGCCCAACAACTGATTTCTTCGGCCTCTGAAACCGCAAGGGGTGAATTGACTTTTAATATGAAGGAGCAACCCCTCAAAAATCATCACTACTCCTAACAGCTGCAAACAGTAATATCAATGCTCTTACAAACCGAGATTCGAACGCATGAGTTACTTGGTGGAAGATGAACCATAGAGGAAGTATACAAGTATAGTTAGCAATGGTAACCTTTTTATGTGCCTAAGATCATGTGACCAAAACTAGAAGTACGTGACAGCCCCCTGTACGAGTCAGTCTTCTGTTGGATCGAGGTTCGCAACCCTTCTGCTTCTTATCCAAGACACTACCAACCGGGATTTTTCATGTTCCCTCTTGGAATAAGGGCCTCATATTTTTGGTTTGTGGAAATTTTCTCAGTAGGGAAAATAGGAAAGTTATTTGATTGTTAAAAGGATTCAATTTGGAAATCCTTGATCAGGGGAAAATATGGAGGCTATCTGATTTTTTAAGGGAAACGTTTTAAGTTTATATTTTGGGAAAATCTAGTCTTTCTCGTATTGGTAATTTAATTTACGCACTTTCTCCCTTTATCAAATACATACATTACACGAGCAAACTCACGATTTGACGACAGATTTTAGATTTGTATCTTAGATAAAACACACATACAGTTCCTTTGCTTACACAGCATGTCACACAGAACACATTTACACAACACTATGAAATCATGCTACACGAAAATTATTTCGAATCTGTACGTTTTTAAAACTTTGAAACGAAAATCACATAGTAAAGGCCAGTCCCTGGTGTAGAAACCAGTTCCAAACTGGCACCTGAGCAAGGGACAATTTTTTTTCTTCTTGAATCTTTATTCCCCTTCAGGTATTAGAGTACGTTTGCTTTGTCTCGATCTGAGATATCTCATATAAATCTTTACCAGATCCTGGACGATATACATTAATAAAAAACACATGGAGGATTAAAGTAATATGAATGTATACAAGTATAAACTCATTTTAAAAATAGTCTCATCATTCATTACATGACGATCTTCCAGTTTGTTATGCATAATTCGTTCATGTTTCTCTCCAAGCTTGTGTATAAATATACGCAAGATAGGCATCGGATAGTTTTAAATACCGTCATATATGTATCAATTAATATGTTGATAAATATTTTGGAGATTGTTTAGCGATCATGAATAATTGATTGCCTCTAAATATAGCTACTACTACTCTTAACAAATGTATCGTACCTCCATCAAACTATCTGAAACACTCCCCTTTTACTTATGCAAAGAAGTAAATACGTTGAAATATCTATGTTCATAACTTGATGATTGGAAATGGGTCTTTTATGACGGATAAGTCTCCACAGAGAAATCATTCATCGGTAGCAATGGGAAAAGGAAAGGTACGCGTCTTATTATTTTTCGAAAGCTTCATATTTCATTGATGGAAGAAACATCATCATGTAAAACCGATGGGCGACGCATCGGCGGAAGATTTCGATATAAAATATTCAATTCCGCAACCTGCTGCTTCCAGTGGCAGAGATTGCTTATGTTCCTACGAAGAATTTACCTGTCTTTGCAAATATGAAATATCTAAGCGGATTCTGTAAACACATTTGTCACTGATGGCTGAAGACATGTTTGTATGAATACGAAACATGCATGATATGTATAAGGATCCCTTAGGAAAACGACTTCGGCCGTTATATTGTGAAATCTTGGGAAGCATCTTCAATGAGTACAGTTATTAGATTATGGCATAAAAGGAATAAAGGAATGAGTGCACAATTTAGTTCTTAATTTATTCCATTGTACTTCTTAAAATTCATGTTTTTCTTATATAATCATTAACCCGTTAAGAATGTTAAAAGTAATAACCCCAATATATATATATATATATATATATATATATATATATATATATATATATATATATATATATATATATATATATATATATATATATATATATATATATATATATATATATAAATAAGAATGGAGTGTTTGTTTGTACATTCAATATTTTCGACGCGTTTCAAGTTTTCTATCCGTTTTGGACCCTTCTGATGCCGAATCCGCCTTTTTCTTGTTTGGTGTCTGTCTGTCTGTCTGTCTGTATGTTGTGCCCTATACACGTCCACGCGGTTTAAGATATTTTCATGGAAATTTGCATACAAAGAGTACTTATCTTGATTTAGTGAGTGGAATTGGTTGGGAAAGTCTGTCTGTCCGTCTTTCTGTTCTATGCTCGATTTTGTGTTTGTGTGTTTGTGTAGGCATCACATGAATTGTATTCCAGATATTTGATTGCATTGTATTTTATTTTATACATTATCTAATAATTTAGTGAATGCAATATTAAACATTTCTTTATTGTTATATTTAGACGAGTTTCATGCTAAAACACCTGAGTAAGTATACTTAAATCAACCATAATTTGGTAGTTATGGAAAAATTGGAATGTCTATTGAATATTACGATTAATTCGATTGCTTTACCAGTACTGCTGAAAAAGTAATTATTCTTCAAAAAATTATTTTTTTTACGGAATTTCATTTCTGATACGTCATTTATTTCGAGTCTTATTTTTATTCTTTGCGCAATGAAAACGATTTCCGAAAATTTGGGACAGACGATATTTTTCAATGAAACGAGAATGAACACGATCGCGCGAGCAGTGATATTTTTCTGGTTCTTTCGCTCTGAATTAATTTCACATTTCTAAATTTTGTACACTTTTAGTTGTAAGTTGTGGCAACTGTGCGAGATCAAGAGATAAAATTGAATCACAAATTAATATCTTTGGAACAATTTTTTACGACATCTTTTATTTTGTTTTACTTCGCTGTTTCCTGTTTTAAATATTTATTATTTTAATAAATGTGTTTTCCTTCTCATCACACCCAACAGCACCACAAAGTATTAGACTTGAAAATGTTAGGTAAGTCAGTATAAATTTTCAGTAAATTTTAAGTGTAGTTATGCCGTTATTTAAAGAATAATGCCGTTATTTAAGGGGTCTCAGGACCCTTAAATCTCAAAATTTTCGATTTCTTGAAAAAAATATATGTGGAAGCCCCATCTTTTCTGAACATTTTGGTACTAAAAGTTTAACGATACTCCCAACACTTCCGGAGTTATCGAGAAAAGAATAAAACAACTCTGTTGAAAAGTAAACAAAAACTTCCCACTGCCGCTCCCAACTTTTGACAGCTGGGAGAGCATTTCTAAAACATTCTTCTCTAGATGAATTCTTTTAGCAGAACAGCCACACTTAATATCAAAATAATCTTGTGAATGAGTAGTATAATAACAACTCAACTTCTATTTTTTCTTCCCTTGTTTGTTTATTACTTTGCGATTTTGAATTTCCACGTTTTTTCATCTGTTATGAAAAGTGTTCAAATATGGAAAATCGGCCAAAACGATCATCCGGAAAGTGACCGAAGAAGAAAAGATTTCAAGGAAATAAATTCTTGAATAAATCTAAGTCTCAAAGTGGCCAAGTTATTTTTAAAAATCTTTCGCCAAACAAAAGTGCAGCTGCTAGAAAGTTGCCGACTGCACACAATGTTTTGCAGTCATTGGAAAACGATGTTTGCGTTGAATTTCATGGCTACAGATTAGTGGATATTTATTTATTGTTCTCACAACTAGAAAAACTTATCTGTTGCTCTGTGTGCCATGGGAATGTTAAGATTATTGAGAAATCCACTATTGGATTGTGTTCAAAATTTATTTTAGTTTGTAGACAGTGCACGGTTCAACAGAATTTCAATTCCTGTGAATTGATTGGACACAAAAAAAATGTACCAGAAGTGAACAGGCGGTCAGTGTTGGCCATGAGATTTATAGGCCAAGGGTTATCTTCACTCGAGACATTTTGTTCAAGTTGTGTGTTTGTGTTCTGAGACATGGGTTTCGGCATGTGTTTGCAAAGCCCATGTCTCAGAAGGCGTACGACAAGATTAATTCAAAAATTGCAGACGTGAGTGAGGTGCTCGCAAATGCATCGACGAGGAAAGCTGCTGTGGAAGAAAAAATCATTGACGGCACCGTAAATTCTATTGCAGTTAGTGGTGATGGGACATGGAAAACCCGCGGTTATACATCTCTTGTCGGTGTTTGTACTTTGATCAGGGCTGACTGCGTAAAAGTCGTCAAAGTCATGTCGTCGTATTGCAAGGGGTGCGACACCTACAAGGGCCCAAAGTTCGGCCTTAAATACAGTGCCTTTCTGGCTAAACACCAGCATAACTGCAAAAAAAACCACAGTGGGTCTGCTGGACAAATGGAAGTGAGCGGCATGCAAAGGATTTTCTGTCGATCAGAAAACAAGCATGGTTTAAAATACCAGCAGTACATAGGGGATGGAGTTTCCAAGACGTTTTCGGCAATCGTCCAAAAAAAGCCATACGGTGACAATGTTACAGTTGAAAAAATAGAGTGAGTGGGACATGTCCAAAAGCGAATGGGCAGCCACTTGCATAAATTAAAGGCATCACTTGGTAAAAAGAAGTTGAAATTGTTGGATGCAAAAACGATCGGTGGAAAGGGTCTGCTAACTGATGCTGTCATAAATAGGCTGACGGCTGCATGTATGGCTGTATATGGCGAAATAGCTGCATATATGGCTGTATGTGACTTCAATGACGGATGCAAAAGCCGAGTTGAAATTATACGTGCTTTAGGTTTGAAAATCTGCCAGACAAATGTTGTGAAATGTATTACTATGGACAAAGTGCGCATTGCGACTGCAAAGAGGCGAGCAACCGAAGCATCCTTTGAAGCTCGTAAGGCCAAAAAAATTAAAGCAGCAGTAGAAATAGAACAATTTAAGGTTACTGAGGGCTGCACTTATGATCCTGGAGCTTTTTAATTAACCATAGTTTATTTAATTTCATTTTATGTTATTTTTCAACTTTAACTTTATTTTTCTCAAAACGCAACCTTTTAGTTTGCGCGTTGGATTTCTCAGAAACTATTTATCATATTAATCTGAAATTTCATACATATACTCAAAATAAGTTCCTTTATGACCTATACATCAATTTTCAGACAAATTATTAACAGAATTTTATTTTAACAAATTTTTCAACTTTAATTTCATTTTTCTCAAAACGCAATATTTTAGTTTGCGCGTTGGATTTCTCAGAAACTATTTATCATGTTAATCTGAAATTTCACACATATACTCAAAATGAGTTCCTTTATGACCTATACATCAATTTTCAGACCAAATATTAACAGAAATTTGTTTTAACAAATTTTTCAACGTTAACTTCATTTTTCTCAAAACACAAAATTTTAGTTTGCGCGTTGGATTTCTCAGAAACTATTTATCATATTAGTCTGAAATTTCAAACATATACTTAAAATAAGTTCCTTTATGACCTATACATCAATTTTCAGACCAAATATTAACAGAAATTTGTTTTAACAAATTTTTCAACGTTAATTTCATTTTTCACAAAACGCAACATTTTAGTGTGCGCGTTGGATTTCTCAGAAACTATTTATCATATTAATCTGAAATTTCATACCTGTACACAAAATAAGTTCCTTTATGACCTATACATAAATTTTCAGACCAATTATTAACAGAATTTTTTTTATCAAAATTTTCAACTTTAACTTCATTTTACTCAAAACACAAAATTTTAGTTTGCGCGCAGGATTTCTCAGAAACCATTTACCATATTGATCTGAAATTTCATACATATGCTCACAATTAGTTCCTTTATGACTTATACACCAATTTTCAGACTAATTATTAACAGAATTTTTTTTTAGGAGTTTTAGTTAAAAATTTTCTTAAAATTAAAAATTTAAAAAAAAAAATTTATTAAAAACATATTTTTTGTTTTTAAATTTCTTAAAAAGTGTGTATAACATCGAAACTGAACAGTTTTCTATTAGATAAAATTAATTTTGTACATTTTGATCAATTTTGTACTTCAGAATCTTGCGCGCAGTAAAATATTGATATTAAAAAGTGTCCAATTTAAATTTCTTAATAACTTTTTTAAAACATTTTTTAATTAAATAAAAATTTGAGAAACAATGTAAATATATGTGAATATTATATGGTAAAAGTTTAAAAATTCTGCTTTGTTTCATTAATAAGTTATATTGGTTTGAAAAAGGATGTTTTTTTGCATACATGGATAATTTTTAAGAGTCCTGAGACCCCTTAAAGAATAATGTCGTTATTTAAAGAATAATGCCGTTATTTAAGGAATAATGTCGTTATTGAAATAATAATAATGTTTAAAAATCCAAACTAGAACTTTTTCCAACATTAAAAAATTCGTTGTAGTAATGACAGGAGAAGATTGCAAAATTTCACAATGTCGCATACCGGAGGCAAGAGTGCCACAGGTAAAAAAATATTGTTTTGTTGACTATGAGTGCGAGAGCACTCGCCGTAAATCGTAATTTTAATTAATTGAGTTGCACATTAAAACAACTTAAGGGGGCATAGTACCTTTCAAGCCAAAAATTGGTCATTTTTACATACTGTTTACGACTAATCATAAATCAATAAGTTTTGCTCGTTTTAGAGTGAACTTTTGATAAGTTTCATAAAAAGGTACTAATTTTAAAAAAATGCATTAATTTTTGTAATTTAATTAATAGATTTTTTTAAATAACATAAAATATTTACAAAAAAATGATTTTTTTAAAAAACTTACATTTTGTTTCCCGCAAGATAATTTTTGAAAGAAACACAGTAGAATCCCAATTCTTATGTCAAATTGAAGCTAAATATTACCTCTATTTGGTGAACCTGAAACTTTAAAGTTATCTACTATTTCAATATTTTTTAAAATTTAAAGAACCAGAAAAAATTTAAATTATGAAAATTTTAGTGTTTATTATGCCAGATATTAAAATGTATGGATGCCATTAACATAACTGAGGTTCACAGAATGTGTATCTATAAGTAGAACATTCATGCAAAATATTATAACTGTACGATCAAAAATTTTTTTTTAATCTTGCGGGAAAGTGTGAAAATTAGAAGCTGAGAAAATTAAGTTTAAAGATTGAATTCTTATTATTTTCAATATAATATGTAGAACAGTGCTTAAAATGCTCCTGCTTCATATGTAGGACCTTCTAATTCTGCCAAATGCTCATTTATGGTTTTTTTTCTCATTCTATTAGCCCTACGGGCCTCTAGTGTTGATGACCTAGACTTGATCTCAGCACTTTTCACACGCGCATAATCAGACTGCTTAGCAGAAATGACAGAAAAATGTCCTAAATTAAACCCAAGACATTTCATTATACCAAGACGACCTGCCATTCCATCATTAAACATTACTACAGCCTCATTAACGGCTATCTCAACCACAGTTCTAGACGCTCCAGATGTTTTGGGACAGTATTTCCAAACAGTGGAATTAAAAGATTCATTTGCATTCTGAGTTTTACCACCCAGGCATTTTGTTAACAACTTTGGTGCAGAAAGTTCAGCAAATATGTGTTTGATTGCATCCATTATAGGGATTGGTACTGAATTTTTGTGTTTAAATGAATCACACTGCTTTTTGATACACTGCTTTTTGATATTTGCACCATGACGTGGTACCGAGAGGGCAGAAGTAATGCATAGGTGTATCATCAGTGGACCTATAATGACAATATATGGCCCAAATGGCTTTTCGCATATCTTCAATGGAACTATTGTTTCCACGAATAGCATTTCCATAGTACGTTGTAAATTTATCTATAAGTTTATCCGTTAAACGGTTTTTGCCGCTTATGCTTTTACCATCTGATAGTTTTTTACCACGATTTATCAGTTTCAATTTTCTTAACCTAGAACCCATCCGTTTCTGAATGTGTCCTACACATTCAACTTTTTCGACTGCATACGAAGCAGTAATTTGAAGCTCAGGAAAAGTTTTTGTGTCTCCATCGCCAATATACTTCACATACTTCACTTTCCTTTCGGACTCGGATCTTTGAAATATGCGTTTCATACCGTCAACTTCCATTTTGCACGATGAACCAAAATGGTTTCTTACACAGTGTGGTTGATGACTTTGTTTCCATTGATCATATGCTGATCCACTTTTCGAACCTTTCCACTGTTCACAGCCCTTACAATAGGACGAAAGAACTTCAGTATCTATGACCTTTCCGGTCACATCCCCAATAACGCTACACACACCAATACGAGAGGTATGGCCTCGCGTCTTCCATGTCCCATCACCACTGACACATATTTCGTTACTCGTCATCGCTGAAGTTTCTTCTATAGCTGCATTCTTCATTGAATTACTAGCTGCTTCAAAACAGGCCGCTTTAATTTTTTTCACAATTCTGTCGTAAGACTTTTGTGATACAGGTGGAGGCAAATCCATGGCTGTGCAAAAATTTTTCACACCGCATAGACCTAAGCCTACAGTACGCATGGCATAAATTAATCTTGTATTGATCTCGTAATCACTTTTTGTCGATTCAATATAAGGTGAACTTTTAAAGGATGATACTGAGGTGCATGACTTACATTCAATGTAAAACTCAGACACCAGTCCACACACAATTCTTTCTTTCAGGACTGCTTTAGATTTGCAGTCGCAGCACATCAAGAACTTTGATAGTTCTGACATCAAAATGTTAATGTTTATCAGTCTATAACCATTACTCTGATTAGAAATGTTTAATTTTACATCCTCAGAGCTTTCCAGAAGTAGCTTTTTCGCTGATGCAGATACACAAGGAACATCTGCATTCAATACTTCTCCGCTATGCTGATTGCCATAAAAATGACGTTTCCTTTGGCGAAAATCACTAGATCTACGAGCTGATTTAGTTGACATTTTACCAGTAAACACTGACAAAAAAGCTATTTATATTGATAGATAAAAATCAACGCTAAATCGTAACGTTTTGCAAAAGCTAACAGAGAAGAGAACACTTAGAATCAGCAAATATAGCAATGACAATATAGCAAGTATAACAAATATAGCAAGTATAAACACAGCTTAGAGTGTGAATTAGAATTGTGCCTAGTTGCAAACTTCCTTCTTATAGTTGAAACAATTATGAGAGTTTGGTAGAGTGGCTGAATATGAAATAATTGCAAGGTTTGTGTTACATTCCGAAATCGAAACTAACGGAAACATTAGTTGTTTACTTGGGATTTAAAGGGTTGAGACATTTACGTTTGTTAATGCTGTAGGCGTAATTTTCATCCGATTTCCATGCGGTTTGTTTTAAAACGTTCCTAACATTCCAAATTATTTTTTTTAAACATTTTTGAAAAATCGATTTTTTGAAGCAGCAAAGGTACTATGTCCCCTTAAGAAAGGGTATTCCAAATCTTCCTATAAATCGTCTTTTATAGTAGTAACATTAGTATCACCATTCGTCTTTTTGAGCTTTGTCATACAGCAATTGTGCGATGTATGTGAAATGTATTACATGAATGTGTAGGATTTGTGTCCAAAGTAAGTTGTAGAAAATATAAAGATGGCGAAAGGTGTTAAAATAAATTTTTACTCTACAAGAAACGTAAGTCATTATATATTTTGATTATCTCTTAAATCTAGAGTAAACGAATTCAAACCGAGTAAGGTCGGGTATTTTGCTAGTATATATATATATATATATATATATATATAATTTCAGGAACATAAGAATTTAAAAAATATTACAACAAAAGTCTGAATTTTTTTTTAAAAAGTGAAGAAATGTTGGTAGATTAGGGCTACATCAGAAAGGAGCGTGACCCAGACAACATAAAACTGTGTTTTCTACATATGAGCAGCATTAGGCTGAAAAAATTGCTCATACACTCCCTCAAACACCATGAAAAATCAAGAAAAACATAAACAAAACACCAAATACAGCAGGAACCAAACGAAATCAAACCCTCAGCAGCAGCCGGGAGATTAATAACACCAAGCCTAAAAATTACCACCAAATGCCACCAATTACACAATCCAGCTAAATGCTAACACCAAACTTCAGTTGCAACATAATAAACCAAAAATAAAAAGCAGAAAAATAGAAATAAAAATATTAATAAATACACCAGGCCCTATTTAAAAATATATTCATAAACAGTAAAGTAAAATTGAATAGCAACTCACATGGCTCTGAGGAAATTACAAAAAAAAAGAATTATTCATGGGTTGTGTAGCTGTTGATATTAATAAATCTTTCAAGAATATTATTAAATAATGAAAAAGGGTATTTGATATTGAGAAATGTCTAACTAATGGACATATTTTAATGATATTTGGTACGAATACACAGTTATAACAGATAAAAAAGATGTAAGTTACAAACATTGTACGCACGCAGGATTGTCAGTAAGGCTGATCAGCACAGGAATGTCAAAAAATCCACGTTGTAAGATCGAACCGAAAATGAGTCTAATATAGGATATGGTCCCCTCTCGCATTCAGACATGACGCACAACCTTGACCAGGTATTCTCGATATGGATCCAGTGTCATGAAACTGTTTCCACATATGACAGACGACACTGTGCGTTATATCGAGCTATGTAGCCACCTGCACTTGTAATTAACCTGCCACCAATCTACCTATGATTCTTCATCACATACAGTCATCATTACGTTCGTGGCTACTCATTTTACCTGACTAATAAAATGTACCCAACTCTTGCGAGAAGCACAGAGACTGTTGCCGAAGAGTACGAGGTCACGGAAAACGCCTTGTGTGCTTATCATCCCATCCGCCGGTCACAGCTCCGCCCACAAGCACGTGTATGCTTAAGTATTCGACAGTGTATTTTTGCAATTTTCTTCGGCGAAATAATTATTACCTTTGATTCAGTATTTTTTGTAAAATTAGACGCTATGTGGAAATCCTCTTAATTTTGCTCACGAGTGTATATAAATCGACATCAAGGTGTCACCTATTTTTCTTTAGATCGACGAGATCAAGATCTAGTCTTTTATTTTCTAATGATTTTGTTCATTAAGATCTGCTAATGGTTTTGCTAATGACCATATACCTGGTCAATGCAACCATCAGGAGGATTTAAAAGTACAATAAGGTACACGGAATTAATGTGTTAAATTAACGAACCAAAAGCCTATTATCTATAAGGTATAAATATTGTGTATTATTTCTCTGTTTTGTTCATTTAACACATTTATTCCATGTCAAACGCGTTTGTACCTTACTTGGAGTTTGAGTAATACCATACGTTTTTTATCTTTAGAAGCAATTTACTTTCGTTGATGATGAAAAGGATTTTATAAAGGATGAGATTGTTCTGTTTGAACGTAATAAACATTATATTGATGTAAGAGAAAAGCCTACGTTTTGAATCTTCCGAAACGGTTTCATATTGTTGACATCGAAAAGATTTTACTTAAAGATTAAGATTTGCTATTTAAGTGTTACACTTTATTGATGTTACTGCAATACCTTATGTTTTAAATCTTAAGAAGGAATTTCTTTTATTTCTATTTCAAAAAGTATTTGTGTAAACTTACAGTTGAAAAGACAGTGGTAAAATGTGCTGTTGCAAATAATTTTTTTTTAGTTTTAAGAGGAAGAACATATTTTTTATATCTAATTTCACAGTTCAGTTTTATAAAAAAAAAAAAAATTAATTAAAGAATATACATATGTTACAGTTTCTTGAAGCATTATGTAGATCACATTTTAAAAAGTACGTAAGCATTTATTATACAAAGCAATTCAGAACAATTTTATTTTATTAATAAAGGATATCTATAGTATTATATACATCCACAATAATTTAAATTAATTGCTAACATGAAATTATTTACATTACTCTTTTAACAGTGTTTGCTGATTTCTATTTGAAAAATAATTTTAATTTTCATTGTATAAGTTAGTTGTAGATCCCCATCTGAAAATTTTAAACTATTAAAAATAAAGTCTAAAAGTAATTTTGTTTGGGATGTTAATCGAATCACGTAAGTTCGTGACAATTATTTAGCAATGTTGTTACACGCAATGTAACTTCCTATTGTTACCTTTCGTTGATGATAGAAACTTTAATCGCTCAATAAAAAAATGTTCTGAAATTTAGACAAATTGTGATCCATTATAATAAAATTAAGAAACTTAATGTTTTAGATTGAGAGGTATGTTTATGCTTAAAGCCTTTTTGTTTTTCAAAGTATCGTGGTTCGTGGAATTTTCCATTAAAACTATCCTATCACGCAACCTATCATGAAATCTTCAGACGTTCACACTATAAATAATTACTTCATTGCTCATACACTTTCGAAGATCCACGTCCTATAATTTTATGGTTCACTTTTAAGAAAAATTTTAAAGACTGAAGAACTCTTTGCAAGGTAATGAAAAAAATTGATATCCTCTCCATTTATACAATTACTGATTAATTTTAATAACCTACGTTTTAACTCATGCTAGGGTTTTTGCAATTTTTGTTGAACTTAAATTAAAAAATAATTTTCGCCTTCTGTGTTTGATTCGAGTTGCAGATTCATCCTAAAAGTGTGGATTACTTAAAAATTAGTTAGCTTGAAAAATTATAATTTTGAATGACAACAATAACAGTAAATGCAATTGTGATAGATGTTTTACAAACTCATATGCTCCCATGTTTTTTGCACGTTGTTATTTTACAATGCTGTTTGTTTCTAATGAAAGAAACTTTCTGTGTTTAATGATTGAAATGTGCCGAGTAATTGACTAGATAAATCATTTGAATTAAAAAAAAATTATGACTCTGACCACGAGGTTTGGTATTATTAAGGATTTTTTTTTCGTCAAGTCATTACATGGTCCGTACAAGGTTTTTACATTAAAATACCCATCAGGAATCATCAGATGTATATATATATATATATATCAGATGAATATATATCAGACTAAATATAGCTCCATTAATCGCACTCTTCCATACCTTTTTGGAGATTTGGTTTTCCTACGAATTTTAAAGTTCACTTCTCAGCAGTCTCTAAGACTACGGAACCAATGTTGGGGAAGCAAGCGTAAAGAGGAAATTATTTCAATTTATGTATGAGACACTTTTTGTTCAAGATGCATCATAACTTATAACACACATTTTAAACATTGTGTTGAGTTAAATATTTAAACGTATTGTTGTTTTCAATCACAAGAAATATTCAAAATCGTCTCCAAAAGGGAAGAAATTCGCAACTTTTTGAAAGCTAAATACACATTCAACGACTATAATAACAGCAAAGATGTTGTAATAGTTCTTTTGCAAACTGCTGAGCATGTTGTTTGTTTTTGACGACAGAAACTTTCCTTCAATAAATGAAGTGTGTTAAAGCATTCAACAAATTAATCCATTACTACAGAAATCCAAAGCTTTATGATTCTGATCACGGAGTTTGTTTGTACTTAAAATTTTCTGTTCATTTCGTGACTGTGGCCCGGACACGAATTTTACATTAAAGCCTCCCATCAGGCAACCTATCATAGAATCCTCAGACGTCCACACAGTAAATAATGACTTCATTACTGGCTTATGGCACTCTTCCATATCCCCCCGTCCTATAAATTTTAAAGTTCACTCCCCAGCAAAGTCTCAAAGACTAAAAGACTCAGGGCAGGAGGATGGAAAAAAGTGGATATTCTCCCCATTTATATAATGACTGATGCCCTTCTCTAAAACGCTTCAGTGACACGTCATAGACATCAGCCCAGTGTGAGGCTAATGGACATTTCGTGTCTGAGATTTTCTGCGTCTTGTTTCCTGTTTAAAAGAACGGATCAGAGAAGAAAAAGTGTCAAAACGTGTAATGGGTGCGACATTTGGCAGAGCAAAAAGGTAGCAAGCACTGTGTCTTCTTGATTCACTTTGGGGTATTCTCTCTCCCTGCTACCTAGTGTTGTGCTGGAATGATCCACTTCGACTTCTGTGCTATCTTCTTCTGTTGTTAATACTTGATCAAGCTCCAAACATGTATTAATGATCGCTACATTTACAACTTGGTATCTGTTAGGGATCAATAAAAACAACTTACTGGAAATGCTTTCAGGGGTTGGGGATTGAATTTTGGTTTTGTAAGGATTTAGGTATAAGAAATGCAATTTTGTTTTGATGACAGTTAAGGTCTTAGAAACATACTATCCCGATTACTTAAAAATTGTAAATTCATTGAAATTAATTTTAATATCTCTCCCCACAAAGTACAAACATCCATTCTATTGTTGTGAATAACTACAACTTTTCTTTTAGCTTAATATTTTTGTCTAGGTTTTATTAATGACTTTCTATTTTAAATGGAGAAATGTAAAATTATAATTAACTATAAATTAGGCTCCATAATAATCGGCATCAATGATTGGTTATTTGGTGTATCCATCACCAAGAGTCGAATGGAAATATGATCATCTAATATCATTTATCTACTTGTAAAATTCCAACAGAATAAGGCTTTTGCATAGGAAATTCATCTATATTTTGTAAAGAATTGTTGATCATGTGAAAATGCATTCTGTGGTGGGATGTATCAAGGCAATTTCTACAATTTTCTATATAATATGGTTCCATAACTATTTGCTTTCATTCCTTTGAGATGTAAAAAATGTATTCTTATAAAAGCTATGGCGGTTGCTGTGCTCACGTTACTTTCCAACTTGCTAATTGGTTTAGTTCTCAGTCTGTATCTCTCACGGCATTAGTATCCTGGAGGGTTACAAGATTCAGCGTCTCCTTTTAAGATAAAGAATAAATCAATGCTTAGTTACAGAATTAACCGTATTATTGCCGATTATTTTTCCTTTTTGCGTTTCATAAATTAAATGTCATTCCTATTGGAAAAATACAAAAAAGTAATTGCTTAAATATTTGAGGCTTATAAAAGTTCATACTGTTAGTGATCCAAAATGCAAAAACAAAGAGGTACAGAATAAGAGCTATCAAAACCATAATTATTATAGCATAACAACGTATGTTGTGTACCTGCCTGGGTGGAAATTACTGCTGCTGCACGCCTCAGCAATGAAACAATACGGTTTTTGATGCATGCCTAGGGCATGTTTGTCTATAATGCAGAGACACATTTAGACACACCTAAAGTTCATCTGGCATAGACGTGGGGTCTGTGGAGTGTCTATTGTTAGGTGAAAATCGACCATACGTGTTCGTTGGGTGACAGATGTTGTGAAGAGGAGGAGAGCATGAAAGAAGTGAAACTTGGAGGGGAATTGAAGAACTTTTAAAAAATAACGACAAAGTGCCCTTGCGTATTGTCCTGTTGAAAAACGACCAAAGGCAAGCCCTGAAAATAAGGTAGAACAACTGGTTAAAAAAACTTCAGATATGTACATGTGCCTGTTGGAGTTTATCAGAAATTCGTAACAGGTAGTACGGAGATATAATAGAAGGAAACTGTGATAGATAATTTAATAAAGGTTAGTTAAATGATATTCCAATATGGGTTGACTGGATATAATAAATTGGCCGTAATTGATTATCAAAAATGGCTCGTGAAAGGCTAAGGCAAAATCTGTTAAATGTCTGTCGTTTAGAAAGAAGAGTTTATAAAGGTGAACTCACCAGATGATGCTTTTTTGCTACGTCGAAGTTGACGCAGTGGGATGTCCTGGACATTGTAGAATCAACTACGAAGTAAACTCACAACGCAATATTGGAGAGTCAACATATTCTTTATTTCTCTTCGCAGGGACCGCCGTCACTGTGGTCGAGTTCGATACTGGAGTTATGGAATTTAGACTTACCCTCAAAGAGTGTCCATGGCTCCTCATCAGGGCATCGGGTCGTTTACGAGAACCATAGAACTACTTTGAGGAATTGGTTGAGTTCGTTGATTCCTTCCCATACGTCGGAATTCAGATCAAGATTTACATGGCTCGCAGAACAGCAAAGTTGGAGTAGCGATGCACGCGATTAAAAATATACCTTCAAGTATCGACACCATTAAATTGCGCAGTCAAATCGAAGGTCGTAACATTTTTGCACTCTCACCTCGATTATGTCACAGCAGCGAAGCAGTATATTCTCTCTAACTAAAACGGGACGAGAAGATCATAGTTTTTGGGGTGAAAAAACCGCTGCGAACCCAAGCAGTAGCATCACTCTCACAAAAAAAGGAGAAGAGATCATAAGTTTTTGGGTGAAAACACCGCCGCGAACCCACTAGCGCGTCTTTCTAGTAATGGCTCTTCGTTACGTGGACGATTCTATTTAGGACCGTGGGGAGGACAGGCGCCTCAATCCCATGATAGTACTTTCGCAAGTCCAACTTGATCGGCTAATCGGATCACATGACCTAGATACGTATGTCATCAAGGTTTATAGTTGTTGGCGATTTATCTCTTCCTTTCTGCTTTCTTCTTTTCTTTTCAGATCCATGGCTATGGGTGGGTAGAGGTGGGAGCCGAAAATTGTATCCTTTTATTATATAAGTTAATAATTATATAAGTTAGTGTTTTATGTATGCTTTTTGTTACATCAGAATGGTCCTAAGCCAGCGGTGGATACGACACCATAATCCTAAAGCAAAGGGGCGGAAAAATATCAGCTGGTAGTGAGTTCAGGAGTGGTTCTTAGATTATTTATGTAAAATCAACGGAAGCTTGGAAAAATATGAAAAGGGTATTAAAAATTAGGAAAAGTAAATTTGAATGAAAAGGAATTAAATTGGAATTTTTTTTAAATAATTTGGAGGATCTAAAAATTTTTCCGCCAGCTGGGTTTGAACTCGGGAAGTCATCCTCCGCTGCCGACGCTAATCTGAAGGTGGGTGACTTTAGCCATTGGGCCATCGTTGCTTCACGAAAAGAAGCTCTTTAAAGTATAAGTACCCTTCCATCAATCATACATTCCATCAATCTGCTTCAAAAAATCATAGAAGACACACAAAAAAAGACTACCAGACAAGTAAATAATCATAGCTCACTGTAGATCAAATGATCAAAACAAGTTACGAAAGAATCAAACTGAAGAATCGATTCACTTATCACGAATTTAATATCTACCGACCTCCCTACGGTCCTAAATAGAATCGTCCACGTAACGAAGAGCCATTACTAAAAAGACGCGCTAGTCCGCAAACCCAAGGAGTAGCATCTCTCTAACTGAAAAAGGGGGAGGGGGGCTCCTTAGCAGAAAAAACAAGTCCCTTCGTCCTCTTTCCGGGATCGCCAAAAACGAAGGTCACCCCAATGCGAGGGGAAAATTAACGCCAATAAATTACATATAGCACGCGGGAGAAAGACAACCAGGGTTATTCCTTTATACCAACGGAATGTTCAAAAACCTCAGGAAGAAGATAGCCAAATCACGCCAACATCTTCCGGTAATTAAGAAGTGTAGGGGTTGAAGGTTATGGTGGGGTGTGTTTGACCTTGGAAGGTCACCAATTGTCCAATCAGTGTGGGCAACGTAGAGATGAGACCGTGTGAAGCAAGAGGGGTTGATGTGCCCTAAACAAGATAACATTCAAACCAGAATTCCAAGAAGGGAAAAGGCATGATAAACCAATCTCTACTTACAAGATTTTCGTAGTTAGGAAGCCGGGAATGGTATCGAAAAAAACATCGATACAGGGAATCTAATTCATGCTCTCATTCCTTTCCCAAAAAATCCGTGGTGGAATGGAAAATAGTTATAACATGTGGGGAAGGGTAAGCCTTCGCCACAGAAACCCTATACTGTAATGCCAAGTGACACATCGGTATAGTGATACATAATGCAAGATCCATTTAGTGTATCACCATGATGCCTCCAGGCACAGATGTGACCATCGTGGTGTTGTAGATAGTATTTAGATTCGTGTAAAAACGATGTAATACCTTTTATTTATCTGAGCGCCCATCTATGCAACATTACAGCCGCAGACATTTGGAGTGCAGAATAAAAAGTAGTTACAACAAAGTAGAAAGATTCTCCGTTACTGTGCACGATGACAAATGGCTCTTGCTGACACATGTTGTTATGAAACACACCCTAATTGCTGAGTTAGGGATTTTTACCTTGCAGTAAGATTTGTAATATTCTTGTGAACAAGATGTCTATCCCCTCGTTTGGTGGTGTGGCTAGGCTGCTGCAATGGTTCGCGTCTTCTTGGTTGATCCACCCATTTACTATTAAGATCACTTTGGCAAGATTTCTTCCAAAACGATTTCTTGGAAAGTCAGAATTGTGTCCGATGCATAATTAAACTTCCCATTAAGAGGAACAACAGAAACACACAATCCCTAACCCAAAGTGTCTTCAGTGTTAATCAGTCGCGTATCTTTCCCACGTAGTTTACTGTCTTTATTAAACACGAGGTTTGCTTTCCCGGGATACCCAAGTCATCTTTTTTTCTGCTATCATTCCATTACTCAATTCCCCAAATCACTCTTTTCCTTATCAATGTTTGCTTCAGCTTGGTAAAATAGGGTTTTGACCTTAAAATAACTACCAGTGATCTACATATATTTACATGATCTACCTACGCATCGTGCTAATTTCAAACTATTGGGATCTTTCTTCATGGTGTTGCATTTTAGAGGACATTTTATAAACAAGAATATTGAAATATTTCAATATAAACTGTAGTTAGACTGACCACATTTTGTCAGGTTTATTCCATTTAGAAGATTTTGTAAAACAATAATGGTTTAGAAGAACTGAATTCCACATCTCCAAGAATAAATCGGTAAGTGTTAACATTGAATCTACGTCGTCTACCTCAGTTCTGTATCATTAGAAAATAGCTTTATACAAAAAGGAGCGAAAATAAACACTATCATCATCTCTTGGAGATCAAGTAATTAAGGATAGCAATTCAGAGAGTACGTCCTGTTATCGCTTAGTATATATTATTAAACTTTGTCAGAATACCACACTTGTCTTTTAAGATGATGCAGGCATAATCTACCGCCGGTAAAATCCTATAAAATATTATTTCTATCAATCCTTTTAAACGTGAATAGGTTTTAAAAATATTAAATTACTGTGGGCATGCATTAAAAGCCTAGTGTTAAGAAAAAGGGTTACAACTGTTTTGTCTTACAATTTCAGAACTAGAAGAAACTTCCAGAAAATAAATATAGCGTCTTCTGGATGTCCGTGTCTGATATAACCTTTGACTTTAGGTGCTCAAGCGCATTGAACATGAGGAGGGGGTGAAAAATTTATTGAAATTCAACTGTATGGGCCAGTTTGTCATTGGATTTTCTGAAGCGAAGACTGCATACGTTGTGTCGTTGAAAAATTGCTTTATTACGTTACAACTAACATTAAAAACTACATTTTAATCGTTCAAACAGTTAATTAGTTATTCAATATTAATAAACAATTGTTCAAACTTCCTGTATCTGATTCCTTAATTCCACAATCCAACATAAGGATCGAGTATTAACATCAAAATTACGGTTTGTGTCTTCGACACACACTACCAAATATTTCACTCTAGAAACAAACACATTTCTATTTACTAAGTCGAAACATATACGGATATATAACCTCGAATTAAGTTGACTTATGTGGATGGCTCGCATTTACACACGTGTTTAAATTTTCATTTATTGCTTTCAACATGCAAGATATTTTGCATTTAAATTCATAAATTTTGCTTTAGAAACTTTTAGATTGTCGCATATATGTTGTAAAGCTGTTGTAATTTTGTTATCTCATCCCATAAGCTCAATGAGTAAAGTCAAAGATATTTTTTGAAAAGTAATTAAAATGTGAATGTAAATACGCTTGTGGAATATTACAAACATAAACAGCATTGATGAGAGTAATTTCATAACTATTTCATACTTTATTCCAAACAAGAAGCATTGAGAGAAAATATAAAGCAGTAAAAACATTTCAAAGGAAATTACAGTTAAAATTTTTTCTTTACCTTAATAGTGCAATGAAGCATTTAACAAATTAAATAATTTTTTGACCCATTCAGACGGTAGCATATTTAATTACAAGACTATCGTAACGATTTAAGTCAATCTAATGTTCAGTCACATAAACTCCTTGCTTTTAAAATATTGTAACGATGCATAATTAGTCCCTGGACACAATACTAGTCACGAAAGTTGTAAGAAAAGTTTAATTTTGTAATCTATTTATGAAAATTCACTTTTAAATCATAGAATCATATATATTAGGAATGATTTATGTTATACATTTAGACGATTATTCAAAATATTTAGACAACTTGGATACTTAAAGACAAATAATTTGTACGGGGTTCTATACATCTTAGAGGGGTTCAACTACTAAAAAGCATTAAGTTATTGATTCTAAATTCCTTATATGATCTTTATTTGTTCAGTGGTAAAACTTTTGTTAGGTAATCACTCACCCTAATCGAAAAACTTTTACTGTTAATCTTTGCACTTTTCTTCGGATATTGATTTTAAAATGTGAACTATAAACTAAAAGAAGCTTAGAAAAATATTTACACTTTTCATGTGTTCTCTGGATACTATTAAGTATTAAATACTTAATCTAACACAAATCTCTTTTTGAACCCTTTTTAAAAATGCGTATTTGTCACTTGAAGATGTTATTTGGTTTCTATAATGGGACACAATTTTGACTTTTAAAACTTTATTGGCTTCATTTTATCAACTGGGATGTATGGGCTTTGCAGATATCAATGTGATAGTACTGATATAGTATGCTGTAATGTGTACTCTAAAGTTACAAAACTAATATTGTACATGCTTCTTAAAACTTATTACACTTTCAATTTAGTGTTTCCGGTGAGAATGCATGCAGTCGACAGAATGGTTGTCTGACAATAAGTATTTTATTTCTGTTAACTTCTATTAAGCGAATAAAATTGCTTTTTCTTGTATATGAATGCTAGTTGCGTTGACCAAAGTTCGATCCACTCAAAATAGTTATTTGCACGCAATGTAAGTCAGGTTCAGATCTATCTAATTTGACCACAAACTATTCATTTTAATCTCTCTTAAACTATAAATATTTACAAAGATTTCTGTACGAAAAATAGTATATTCTCATTTGTTACGGAACAGTTGCACGAGCTCATTCTTAGCAGAATAGGAGCACGAACGTCTTGTTCGTGCATGGGAGAACAAAAATTTAAGTTGAAAAAGGTGAGGCTCGTAACATAGCGTGTAAATGGTACTAGTGATATAAAAAGTGGAATACTAACATAGTCGTCAGCGGTACGAGTGTTTGGTAGTGTCTAATTGAAGGTACTATAAAATCCACCAAATGGATTTGGAATTTGACGATAAAGTACGTATGTTTCTCGGATATAATGCATTTCGAATTTCTGTTCAAAGTATATTAATTTTATTAAGAATATTCTTGCTCAAATATTGTCATTAGCGTTGCTGAAGAGAAACAAAGTAATAAATTAGAATATTTATACTAGATGTAAAAAGATATTTTGTTTCATGTTTATTCTATTTCACCATAAATATATCTCAAATAACTAATTAGCAGGATAATTTTCATACATATTCTCTAGTTTTACATGGAGGTACTATTCCCATATCTCGTTCAAATTATAAAATTAGTTTTTTTTTCTCAAAGATTTAAACATTAAAAAAATTAAATTATGCAATTGAAATTAAAAACAAGCCTTGAAATAAATAATAATAATAAATTATTATTTCGTTAAATGCTGCTAACTAAATGATAGTAAAAAAAATATTATTATCATTTGAGTACATATTATTTAGCAATATAATCAAGAGTCTTCGTACTTAGAGAGTAGAAAACAAGTTTGAATGAATCAAGATTATTCGTACTTAGAACAGTAAACAAAATAATGTCCTGAAGTTTCTAATACTAACAACATGAGACAGGCCTTCATCAAAAATCTAAACTTTTTGAAGTGTGTATATCTTTCCATTATTACCCCAAAGAAGCAAATTCAGATCCAGATTGAAGCTAAACATCTGCAATAACTTAAAAGAAGAAAAGTAAATCAATCCCTATAAAAGTCGTGATTATCAGGCTTCAGCCTTAAAAAAAAGAGCTTATCCTCGGATAACAAAATAATTCTTAGCCGTCTGCTAAGCAGAAAAATAAAAATAAAATATGTGCTCAAGCACTTTTTTTACACCTACTGTCACCCAAAATTAAAATATTTGATGAATACTACCTGATTTAGCTTAAAAGTTTAAGCGTTAATTAAAACCAAAAAAAAAAAAAAAGAATCTTGCTACTTGGAAACTGAAACACAATGGATAATGACCGCGACTACGACTAGAAATCATAGGAGCCTGCAATTCTGATGATTGCGAGATCGGCGCTTCGACCTGGCTAAAGACCGTCGTGTTCACTAATGGTGACTGGGGCACGTTAAATAGGTCGTGGTCACAAAGTCCCCCATGTTCCCATACCAAATCAATACCTCTGGGGGTACCTGATCAGGGGGTTATCGGCCTCTGATTGGGATCTAAATTACGATATGTGTGAGTGAATGGATGTATGAAAGGGACCTTCCTGTTAAACGGAAATGTCATGTATGTCGAGCTAAGTCGGACTTCCTCCCCATGGGGCTCAATAACATGGAAGGCGCATCCCCCCTCGCCTCTTGCCGTCTTTGACGGGCCTGGCACTCCTCCGGTCTGCCAGTGTAGGCATAAGAAACAAATACAACACGATTAGAAATCTGAAATAGACTTTAATCGAAAATTAAAACTTTTTGGATGGCGTGCATCTTAGCATTTTATTTTGGTACTAGCAAAGTTATATCCTGATTTAAGTTAAACAACCCCTTTAAATTCCAAGAAAATTAATCAATACCTATACACGGGATGATAACAGACCTTTACACAAAAAAACAACATCTTGGCTATCGTCAGATAAAAAAATACTCCTTAACTATCACCTAAGTATAACAAAAATGAAAATATGTCCACAAGCACTTTCGTGTCCACAGTTCGTCTAGCACCCCAAGCCATCCGACGGGAGGATAACTTCGTAAAGCATAAGAACGAAATGCATATGGGCAGCATTACGTTTCCTAGTCATTATACACATTAATGTAGTATGATTATATTTGTATGATTTAAAAACAAAAATAGAAATAGAAATCTTCTGTTTAGAAACTGAAAAAGAAAACATGGATGATTGCCACGACATGACTAACAATATAAAATAGACTTTAATCGAAAATCAAAACCATTTGAAGGGTGAGCATTTTTGAATTACTGCTGCTAACAAAGTAATTGCCTGATTTAAATTAAACACCTTCAGTAACAAAGTCATTCCCTGATTTAAGTTAAGAACCTGCACTAACAAAAATCATTGCCTGATTTAAGTTAAACATCTGCGTTACAACCCAAGACGAAAATTAATTAATCCCTACACACGATTAGCTGACCGCAATAAAAAAGAACGTTCAGGCGATCCTAGGATCACAAAAAAATACTCCTTAACCATCAGCTAAGTAGAAGAAATAAAAGAAAATATGTCCACAAGCACTCCCATCTCCTAGACCTCCCACAGGAGGATAACTTCGTCAAGTGTAAGAACAAAAGAGAGTAGAGCAGCATTAAATTTCAGAGCAAAAGTGGGTCCTTCTTTCCAGAAAACAGCTGACAATGACAGATTGGTTGCGTGACATGGCACAATTTTTACTAGCACAAGACATCATACCTACACTTTTTCCCCTAGCCCTTTTCATTTCGCTTACAATCGTTTTCTCCAATCATAACACGTGTTAGCAGATGGAACATCCTCTCTCACGGACAGTTGGTGGAGGTCTCGATGAAAAAATATTGGGTTATATCATGAGACCATTGCCTCATGGACGATTATTTTTTTTTTTTTTTTTTGTGGGGCTATTCTATTACATGCAAGGCTGTAAAAATTTCATTTGTGATGTGATTCATCTGGACTACTGGTTTGGTGTCTACGAGGCGTGGAAAAGTAGTTTTGATATCTTTACATCACGCTACAGTTTTATTTGTTGTTACGGAAATGTGTCAGATAAATAATGAAAATTTTTATTTCGAAGAGGAGGAAATATATTTAAAATGTTATTAAGGAGAAACAACATTTATTTTTGGGCAGAGTTCTATAGATTGTTCATTGAATGTTTCTGATGGTTGAAAAAAAAATAGTTTAATGACACCAGGTTTAAAAAGAACAGGTGGGCCGAGCGGAAAGTAAAAATAATCAAATAAATGTAACGAGTGGAGTATTGAAAGAAAGTGGAGAAAATGATTGAGTGCGAGATTTTTTTGTTAATATCATCATAAGGAATGGGAGTTCTTAACAAAGTGATATAATTATTTGCATCGTTATTATCCCAGTTAGATGTCGGGAATTCAGCAAACAGGAAAATTAAAACCAAGTCGGGCGAGTTGACAACAGATATTTGAAACAACAAGGCGCCAACGAATGCATTGAACAATATGCTGATAATGATTATAAGGTGCATTGTCTTAAGCACCCTTAGAGCTGTATGTATAATAAAACCACCGCTTTTGCTGTTTGAAATGTATCGTAATGCTTTAGAAGCAGATAAAAACTCAGTCGTAAACTCGGCCTTTTGTCGCATTTGTCAATAAAAAACTGAATATTTGACCAACAAATAAATTACATCTGTTGAATTGGCTGGTGCAGCATGTATGTTTGCGGACCCTGCGCCTTAAACCCCAAATTATATTCCATTCCGACTAAATTGGAGAATTTAGACTCGTCAGTGTAAATTGCTTAAAAATTCTGATAAAATAGCTATATGAATCGTAAAGTTGAGAAAAATATTATAGAATTGACATTGAACTAAAACCAGCAGGGGTCCGTTGTGGCTCAGTGGGTATGTCCACCACGCTAATTACCATACTACCGTATTCACAAGTCCGAGTTAACTCGAGGATCAACGATTTAACTCGCGAGTTAGATCTAACCCATGCGATGTAATATCTTTTTGCGAAGAAAGCGAGAAAACAAAATGGATGACACATTTCATTCTATGCTCATTCTAGTATTCATTCATTCTAGTATTATTGCGACGACTGTACTGTACCTATCATTACGGAGCAACTGCTCCATAGCAGCTCATCTCCTCATCATAATATTTCTTAAATGGAAAATTTTTAAACATAATTTTATTGAAATTTAAAAGAAAAATGAAAATAAAGGTTGCGGCGAAAACGTTTGACGAAAAGATAGATGGCGGCACCTTCGTCAGCTAAAACCGAAAGGTAGAATATGACCATGGTAGATGCAAATTCGTCGTAGAATAAAAATTATTCTGTTGATTTGTTACGAATGAAAGAAAATTGACAGTGCACGTCACTTTTCAAACCACCAGCACACACCCATACTGACAAGTACAAATATAATAGGATTACATTAATTTTCAAAACATTATGTACAATTCTTTCTTGGAAAATTTAGGTTTCCGTAAAAATCCAATTTCAAATTAAATAACTTTGCATTTATTTTCCCAAACCCAAATTAAAATGCCGTATACCTTCTATTTAATTACAATTTAGAATCAATTCTTCGGCGAATTGCGTGCTTGCAGTATGAATGCAGATTCGGGCGTCGTAACCAATATAAACAATACCACGTGATCGTGAGGAGACAGTAGTAGCCAATCATATCGAGCGTCTCATTTTAATCCCTGAATCACTCAACACGCCGTTTGAAAATATCGTTCTTGATAATCCTCGAGTTAACACTTACCCGCAGATCAACTGATCCTCGAGTTAACTCGAGACTTGTGATTATGTCCGTTTGTGTTGTAGATGGCGCAGGTTCAATTCCTGGTAGGTGCATTCCTCCCTGGGCGTATTTCTCTCTTTGTGTCAGTAAAACTTTCATTAAGTGTGTCTATTACTTGCTATTGCATGTCTTGTGCCTGGCGATGCACGGCCAAATGTGGTCCTTGCGTCACAAATCCACAAAAATCAACCAACAGAAACCAGTAAAAATCTGTAAAATTGACAAGTCATGGGTATTATAAGGTGGTAAGGAATACGAAAGGGCGTTCAGAAACCGTCGACGCATTCTAGATACATGCATTCCACATGCACAACCCAAAAGGTAGAACATAAGAAGATGTTTCTGGAGAGGCGATAAAAAGAAGTATAGGAGAGAAAATCTTGTAGAGGGAAAAATAGAGTGAGAATGAGATAGAGAGGATGTGCGACGAATGGGACAAAATGCGATAGTACAGTTGAAGCGACGAAAGCAGACAGGTAGTAGTCTGTTTGCTTGTCGCAAACAGCATACAAGCTTTTCACGGATGAAGTCCGAACTTCTGCTGAACATATCGGGAGAGCAGAGTATACAATATACGGATCTTTCGTAATACAGATAGACGAGCTGAGCCATAAGCTGCACAAGCATTGTTCAACTTTGAAGGAATTATAGATCGTTAAATATGAAATATACAGGATGTTTTTGAACTGTTTCATTTTTTTAGAATATTGCTATAGTTTATTTTCCTTCATTTTATTTCAATTAACAATTGAACATTATTTTGCAATCTCTTTCTCGCATATGAGAGGGATTTTCAGTCCAAACTAACCAGACAGAACGTGACTACATTGCTTCTCAAATACTCTCGTATAGTACAAATCAGGGTTATCTTAAATCTGTGTTTATTGCCACTTTGGCGTTGATTGGAGTTGAATATAATATGTGTTGACTAATCAACTATCATATATCGAGTCGGAATTCATTTTTTGGAATTGCTATTCGCGACGTGCTGAAATCGTAATAAAAAAAGCCAATTCAAACACTTTGAGACACAAAAACACAATTGCAACATTCATTTATCTTGGTAGAAAATACCTCTCAATAATTAATTGCTTTACTAACTTTTCAAACATTTTTATTTAAAGAAAATAATAAGTTTGTATATATATATATATATCTGTGTCAATACTACATCCGATATGGTGCGAAACAAAATAATATACAGAATACACTATGACGGATAAAAATTGTTACATTACTGTATCTCTTTCGTTAGTAAACCTAAAAAAATATATTTCTCGTACTGAATATTTGCAAGTAGAAAGGTGCAAATTGAAACTCCAGAAATTTGTCGTAGATTCATTTTAAATTATATATTTTTTTACCAGAATACAAAAAGGAATATTATCCATATCGCTATGAAAATATTTACATGTATCTGTAATAAAATAGAAAAGATTGTCGCATACATTTGATTAGCAGGCTATTTCTCTATATAGTGCAATGAGAAACGTTTTAATACCATGTCAGATATTTGGCAGCAACCTGTTTTGTTTTCAAATTGATTTGGATTATTTTAAATGACTAAATATTTTTATTTTATATATGAAATTCGATGTTTTGAAGTCCAATTATTCTCAAAATTTTACTATTTTCCTTTTCTCAACATAAAAGAAAGTAGGATTCATATTTTTAATGTTTCGATAAAATAATATTTCTGTATCATAATTTTCTTTTATATTCCATCTTTTTTGTCTTTACATTTTGCACCTAAGGAAATAAGCAATGCAAAATTTAAAAAAATGTATTCAAGAGCGACTCTTTAAAACACAAGGAAAGCTTTAAAACTATAACTGTTTTCATAACTTTTCTATTTATGTGTATGAATTGCAAAACATAAAATATAATAAACAAGGCATCTAAATGTTAAGAGTTAATTAATATATGCAAATGAAGCGTGATGAAATTAAACAAGTTTTTAATGAAGTTTTTTCTAAATGAAAGGAAAAAATAATATATTCTCATCTGACAAAGAAATAAATATTTAATTCACATCTTAACAAAACAATCACGTCAACCTGTTTTAAACAAAATTTAGATTCCTTCATTATAAATTGAACGCACATTATTATGGAAAACGTAATGTGAAAGTCTATCAAGATAAACTTAATTTGCAGTTATTAATCTACTTACTTCATCAATATGTGCAGTGATCATGTTCCACAATTTAGTATTGTACCGTAATTTTTCATATAAAACTGTCATCAGAAAGTGTATTGGAATAAAGATGAAAATTATTGAATGAGCAACAACAAAAAGTCATCAAAATTTTTAATTCAACTACAATTTAAAAAATAATTCCCCTACTTTTTAATAATCTATTTGAAGATTACATTCACATTTGAATTACTTTAATCGTATTATTTTACTATCGATTACAGCATTGTCATATTAAATTTTGCTTCGAATGGTGAGATATCTCGTTCATCAAGATCTGTTGAGGTTTGCTAATGACGATATACCTTGTCGAGACAAATACTAGGATAATTATAAATCGTATTGAACGATTTACGTATGATTATAAGAACTAGGGAGCCTGCACCCTGCTCAATAACCCCCGGAGGATTGCTTCGCAATCCTCATTGGTTCGTTGCGCGAACCTATTGAAGACATGTGTCCTAGCAGAAGGGATTATTTACAAAATATGATACCAAAAAAATGTTTTTCAAATCTAAATATGCTGTATTACAGAAAATATATATACAGTACCTCTAAAATCAGAATTAAAATGAAAACTTTGAGCAAATTTTGACTCGTAATGTGAGCGTTGCTTTGTAAATTGAATACCCAGCATGTTACACTCGAACGACCCACACTTTTTTATTGAGTTTGTTGCCGAAAGTTGTGCAAGCGTTTTGTTGAACAATAATTGTTGGCCCTGAAAATAACTGTTTTTTAAATAGCCCTGAAAAGATCCTCCGCTTTCTTTGATTTCTATTATAAACTAACTGCAACAGCCCAACAAAATTTTTTTTCCAATAAAATTTCATCCGATAATGCTATAAATTCAATTGATTTACGCGAGAATTAACGCGAGACTTCGTGGTAAACAAACAATCGTACAGTGTTGCCAAAACGCGATAAGAAATAACGTCTTTTTTGCGTTCTACGTAACAGAATTATGTATAAAGATGGCGCTAGATTGAATAAATACATCCAAATTGTTTTGTATGTCGATGGATTTCGTCTTAACTTAAAACATTGGTATACTGTTGTTTAAAATTTTGGTTTCCTGGGTATATCATGAATGATTTTTTCTCAGGTAGGTGAGCATTGGTCAGAAAATATTTTAAACACGAATTTATCCATCTAATATTCGACATTCTTGGAAAATGGTTTCAAATAATCTGATTTATGAGCAGCTTCTTAAGATTGAATCAAAATTTGTCCGATATAATGTTTGTTTCCAATATGCATTTTGATTTTCTTAAAGCAAGCAATTACACTAGCTTTATCATTCAAAATAGATAAACATTTAGATGCTTCTGCTTAAAGTCAAACTCCTTATTAATGTGAGAATTTAAAGTTATATATTAATTATACAGCTGCTTTAAATATACTCTAATTTCATATTTTTTTAAACGGCTGCTCGTCAACGCATTTCGAAAATGCACCCTCTTTCTAGCCGAAAAATTACTGTTACCAGGCCTGTGTGCTAACTGGCCGAAGAATCTAAACGTTTTTGGACTCTTTTGGGATATCTCCATACCCGTGATGAATATCTTCACCCGTCCACAATAATCAACCTTCAAGCAGTTGTAACTTCACTAATTCTCATCGTATCGATTTAAAACCTATCCTGAAGTATTCGTCAAGATCATAATAACAAATTTGATTGTGATTTAAAATCTCTACGCTTTGTCAAAATTTATATTTTAAATTATCTAACCTTTCTACCTGAGTCGAAAAAGAGACACTAATAGGGTTACTTTAGGGTGAACTTTTTGACGACGTAGAACTAGCTCTTGTCGCAAATTCTTTAAATCTCGGACCGTCAATGTCGCCCAAATAGATCGTCAGAGCAGTACTTATGAACAGTCTATAAAATGATTATATAGCAATTTCTCGCCATGCACTTGAGAAAATTTGGGGTACAGTACATTGAGGGTGGACATTTCTTCAACATCACCGTCCTCACAAATTCTCTTTCTCGTTTCTTTTCGTATACAACGGGAGTGTCCACTTTCGGAGTCTCCGTTCTCGGAATTCCATGTTTACCTGGAATAACTACTTTTTCGGAACTCGCCGTCCATACTGAGTCTATGTCTAGTTGTAATCTGTTTGCATATAATTACTTCAGAATGCCTACATTTATATTCTTTTGAACTGTATGGTGAGGGTCATGAAAGAACCAACTCGATAATTCCTAAATCTTTTGTGAGGTGTGAAGGCGACCACAGTGAGCATATATGTTTCACTCTTGGAACATAATAAAACATCAGGTCATGCTAATTGGAGTTTTGTATACTTTTGCGCATTTTTACTTGAACACAACACAGACGGGTGGTCTAGTAGTGATACGACTCAGACCTGGGGTTTGTTAGCTGATATCGCCAATAAGTTTTTTAATCTTGCCTAAGTGATACGTCCGATGAGGATAATTGTTCTTTCAAAAAGCGTATGAAATCCTCTCTGTGCAACACCATTTGTTTGAGTTTTTCTGCCTTACGGATATGCGTCTTCTCTGGTGGTACGTGAACGTTTACCTGTTTAAAGAACTCATGTCCTCAAAAAGAACCATGGTGAATTTAATCTTTTTTATATCTCTTCTTTCTTTGTTTCTATCAGATAAAAAATATATCTTGAATATTTTTTATTAACTAATATTTTACCCTTAGCATATTCAAGTTTAACATATTTAGGGACTTCCTGGTGTTGTTTCTGGAAGTCTCCTTCTTTTCTTTCGAAAAAACGGGAATTATCTTCCAACAAAAAGGCACTTCGCTGAAACCAAAAGAAATATACTCTAAACACTATACTAATTATTTTCTAATTCCATCCATCCCGAAAATTTTAGAATATAAATTTGTATCACAGTGACAGTCAATGATGTATTCGCTTGCTGCTGGAGTACTAAATCGGTTTTTTTTTTCATAATACAACAACAAGAAATACAAAACGATTAAATTTTAGAACGGGAAATTAGAGAAGAAGAGATGGTTTCAAATTATTGCTCGCTGCCATGTCATGTGGGACCGTAACAGAACGCCCACGCCTTTTCAAACTGATGCAGATGTAATCAGATCGTTTCCTCATTTTAAATTTCACCATTAATGACAGAATAGTTTCCGGAGCGTTTTGCATCTTCCCGTTTTTTTACCAGTAAAATCTTTGTACAAACTTTGCGTTTGGGTTCTTAAAACAAAAATCGAATACATTTATAACAGGTATTTCGAATGCCTTTGTAATATATCCAACAGACTTTAATATTTCCAAATACTGATATCCGAGCTTTTTGATGCACCCCAAAACGTAAGCTATTTAAATTTATTTGTGATAATATCAGCTACTGAAGTGACCTCTACTCAGAAGTGTCTGAAGATCTTTTTGTTACCTAATAACAAATAAATAAAACTAGCCGGGCTGCGCCGGCTAGCGCTCGACGGTTTGTAAGAGTGCTTTTTTAAACTTTTTTACACACCTTAATTAAACATGTTTTGATTAGTACATTTTATTTATTTTTATGAAACACAATTCTACTAATCCTTACGTATTCAATCAAATATTTAAGGAAAATTGGTCGAAATATGCTTACACCGCTACGAAATTACCCATGTCTAGTGATATTTTGCAGGAAATAGACAAATAATTAAAATCAAACTCCTAAATAATATTTCTGCAGTAGGTAATATACCGGAACACATACATGCAAACAGAAACAAAATTCAATTCCTTGAAAAAATGTAGAATCCTGAAAAAAACATATACGTATCTATTCAAACTCGTTGAATTTCGACTTCCTGAATATATTTTGAAAAAAGACTTTTGAAAGATATTGATAAAGACAATGATTTATTAACAAAAAAACACACATTTATGTTACTTGGGAATCCTTAAATAAAACCGTAACATCTCACAGTCAGCTCAAATACCCAAACACAGAATTCTAAATCAAATTAAAAAAGTAAACATTAATTCTGACGTGGCTAGATACCGAGTAGCTAAATTACGCTTTTATGATCTATGAGTTTTTCTTTGGGGCATTTCATATTCCTTTAAAAACGTAAGTTATGTAAAATTAAATGTTTTAAACATTCTTTCTTCAATCAAGTATTTATAAATTACTTGCATCAAGGGGAAGAAATAAAAAGTCAGTTCAAACATAAATATTACAATTTAATTCGTTTAAGAAATATTGTTTTCGATCAATATTGGTAAAACAATCTGAGCTGCATACCAGGAATCGTTTATACTTAACAAATAGGGGCTGCCCTGGAGGTTGATGGAGATAGAGCAACGCAGACTTCCATTACTAGACTTATTAGTGGCCACATTAAGTCTATCTACTATGACCATAGACGTAAGACTTTTTTACCGTGTAGAAAATGCAGTTTGGCTCCGGCCACCCCCAGTCACCTTCTTGCTTGTATGGGGATTGTCAAAACTGATTTGAAAGTGAATCCTGTCCAAGTTATGGACTTTTTGAGTGTGTACCATCTTCTGGACTTGATCTAGTTGATCTAGACCAAGGATAATTAGTAACAACTTAACAAATAACGTCAATTTCGGGTCCACGAACGTTAGTGTTTATATATATATATATATATAGAGAGAGAGAGAGAGAGATTTTTTTTAATTTCTTGTATTGGTTTTAACAACCCTATGTACCATCACTATGTACAGGAAAATATACTTTGTTGAGCCTTTAAAAAATACGGTACAAGTTTGTAAGAGGTTTGATATAAATCAATTTTTATAAATTATAAAATCCTTTTGATGTATATTGGATGACTTTTAATCCATTAATTAATTTGTGTCGGTGTGTTGTTTTATCTATTAATCTAATAGTATTTGTGAGCGTCTTTTTTCAATCGCTTTGGATCATACATTTTCGTTTAAAGTAATTGGATAACATAAAAAAACCTCTAATCTCTTTTCAATCATGGGTAGCATCGCAACATATGTAGAAATAAATATAAAATCTACATTTTTAAACAAATCCATGAAGGGCACCTTCATATTTAATGTACCTATTCCGCCACAACTGAATATCAAGTAACATTGATGGTTCTGAATTTCAAAGAACCAAAACCGCATTTCCATAAAATCGCAGCTGCACGAATATCGTGAAAAACAACGCAACGTGTTAAAATATTCTTCATGCAAATGTTTCTGACGTCTGTGTTAAAAACATTCACCAGCGAGTTTAAAACTCCTTAATAACCTAATTTAGCAAGAATTGTCGGGAGCAGGAAACTTCCAAGTTTCTTATGATATTGCTTCCCGGAGTCCACAGGGATTATCCGAAGCCCCGCGTTTTCAAATAAATTGCATTTTCTTTAAACTTCCATGTTGCGCCAATCTGGTATCGAGTTCTATACCAAACAACATCTAGATAAATTGTGGTTAGGCGAAAAAGAATCATCGTTTTTATACAAGAATTAGAATAAAATTGATAAAGCATACATATATATAAACTCAGAATATTTCAAAGAAATGGTAAATATTTATACTGCATTTTACATAGATATACGAAATCATTATACTAAAATTAAAACTTCATTTCCAAGAAAGAACGGAAACAATAACATATTCAACTGATTTTGAAGAACGGTGGAATTGTGTTATAAAATAAATTGGTAAATAATTAAATTCTGGAATTTTAAATGAATTAGAAAAGATATATAAAATCTTAAATATGTATGAAACCTGATGAGCAATAAAATATCTGAGCCAAGATCTGAAAGAGGCATAGATAGTAAAGCTATTATGTACTTCTTGTCCTTTGAATTATTAATTTCGTATCCATGATTAAAGAATTAAAGTTTAAAAAATTACGATTATTAATAATGAAACAACATTTAAATATTTTTACTATGCGTATGGTTCTCAAATACTCGTATATATATATATATATATATATATATATATATATATATATATATTTATTTATTTCGCTCTGAAAAAGTTACTACATACATAATATATATATATATATATATATATATATATATATATATATATATTATGTATGTAGTAACTTTTTCAGAGCGAAATAAACTATAATTTCGTATCTATAATTAATGGAATTCAAATCAATAAAAAAATTTTATGTGCATGCAATGAGGTATGTAGAACAAAATATCTCTTTTGCGTTTCTTAAACACGATGTAAAATAAACATATATCGTACCTCTCTTCAGTTAATTACGAAGAGAAAACTAATAGTTCTCGGTCAGATCTATCTCATCGTTGTTATCTGTTCATGTTTCACATATGCAAGAACGTAGTTGTCTAATTTTGTCGTTCTTGCACCCCTTCCTTTCCATATTACGTTCTTCGTCTTACACAGGAGCCTTCAAGAGGGTGGAAAAAATATTTTTACTTCACGGCGTGATATCAGGTTTGACTCGGTTTCGGAAAATAATTAAATATGACAAATAACGTACACAGTGGACTCGCGTTTTTACGAACCTCCATTTAACGAACACGTTCTTACGAACTAATACGTTGGTCCCGAACAGTATCTCATAGAAATAATGTTAATTTCCTTTCCGATTTACAAACCAAATTTACACATTCTCTCTTTCTTACGAACTCAATTTTCTCACTTTCTTTTCATTGTTTTCCTTTAGACAGGAAAATTTGAAGGCAAATGGTGAAATTTCTTCAGACTGGTTATACTTTGGACCTACTAAAGGGTGCAAAGGCCGGTGGGGAAGAAATGAGTGATTCCGATCTCAGAGCTGATTAAGCCTTGATCCAGGAACTTCGTCAAAGGGATCCTCAGGATCTTGAAAACCTTGCATTTTATAATTTACTGACGGGACTAGAATATTCAAGCATGCACAGAAGATATATCGGATGATGAAATCACCAATAAGGTGTTGAACATGAATGCAGAAGAACAATCCGATGAAGAAGAATGCGTAGAGGTCATCCCAAGGCCAACTATCAAAGAAGCCTCAGAATGGCTATCATGACTTCGTCGGTTCTTTAAAGCAAATGACAATTTTGAGATGCATGACAGCATTAACTCTATCGAATAGCATGTTTACCGAAGTGTTATCATGAAGAAAACGATGAATACAGATATTTTTTTGGAATCGCTAATGAATAAAGATTAGCGTAAGTTGCATTTTTTTTAAAAATCTCATTTCTGTTTATGAATTTTCGATTTTACGAACCTTTTTTCGGTCACCACAAGTCTATAAAAACGCGAGTACTTAAATTCATATAAAAAGCATGTTTTGTAAAAGATTAAATATTAGTGATGGAAAAATAGATTATGTGCATCACTTTTGCAAGTGATGTCAAATAAAAAGCTTTGTATGGATGCCCAGGTGCGGAATTATATTCAACTCCATGCACTTGCAATTGTAGCACAGAACTTTTGGCCGAATTTTGAAAACTGCAGTAAAACACAACTATCGGCTAAATATGTATTACATATAGTATGTAATAAAACGCATCAAAATTAATTAACTTACTTTATTTAAAACAAAGGCATACTTTCAGAATTTGTTACTCCGTCGATAACCTTTGAAGTTAAATATTTTGCCTTTGACATAGATGTGATACTTATAAAGTGTTTCTGGTATTTTTTGAGGTGTAGGGAGGTTGTTCCGTACCTAGAAAATAAAAAAAGGTGAGGCAAGTAGCACGCTTTGTACTGTAGAACATCGTATATTGTGATTAAATAAAAAATCGGAAAATTTGTTGATAAAATTAAGGAAAAATTGTTCTGCAAAGACTTTATTACGAGACGTACGTCGCAGTTTTGAGCACCTTATGTTCCCGGGGATGGATGGTTATTTTGGGCTTTTATAGCGCAAGGCGGCTAAAACGGCCAAGTTGCATCAAACACAAGACAATATCAAGTTATTTTGAAAAGAAAAGACAAGGAACAGGATGTGGAGAAATATCGCTTAAATAATCACTATGGTACCTCAAGTTTATAAAGTTCGTATATACCTATAGGTGTTACCGTGAGAGGAAAACGTTTTGCAGAAAAATTAAAATAAAATTAGAAAATATAACTAAGGAAGAATGTGTAAATAATTGCACGTTACCTAAATGCATCTAACAAACTGTAAATAAATGAAAATTTCTATCAGATTAGACATTGGAAACCAACAAACTTCGAAGATTAAAAAAAGTTCTTGTAACGAATTAAACTGTATTACCAAATTACAATTGAGTGAGTAAAACCGTTTTCAAAGCAATCCTATGTACTTAAATGGGATATATGAAAATATTTGTGTACCACTATAAAAAACACATGGTGTACATCTTTTCATAATTTTACCACGCTTAAAGAGAGGCACACCCTTAAAATAATTTTGACGATAATTATTAAGCCCTGCATTAGAACATAAAATATCGATTTCTGAACCTCCTTCACCAATAGTTTACAGTGATTTGATAGAAAAATTCAATCAATAACTAAACAATTAAAATTAAAATCTATAAGCGAATACGTATAAAATTGAAATGTGTGTACCCCGATTTAAAAATGATACTCTAACCAATGTATGTAAATTATTTAAACCTTTAACCAAATCAAGAACAAAACAATACACTTACGAAGCATTTAAAGTTGAATTACAGACAAGTCAATTTAATGAGAAAGACAGAATAGTAAAACCGATACACGTAAAAGAGTGAATATGGATCAAATTAATTGTTTTAAAAGGCTGACATGACAAACGCTTTGACGTTTCAGATAATTTCGATGAATGAACAAAAGGTTTTTGATCGAAATTACCACTGTTGTTCTCAACAACGCACATACCGGAATGGCTTTGTTTGATTTCGCCACTGTTTCATTTCCATAACGCTTTTCTACTCGTATATCCCTGACTTTCAAAAGGGTTAAAAATGTATATGCTAGCATGGTTGTTAGAAAATAGTAGCTTTTGTCGAGAACACACACACACATATATATATATATATATATATATATATATATATATATATATATATATATATATATATATATATATATATATATATATATATATATATATATATATATATATATATATATATATATATATATATATATATATATATATATATATATTATATACCACGCTTAAAGGGAGGCACACCCTTAAAATAATTTTGACGATAATTATTAAGCCCTGCATTAAAACATAAAAGATCAATTTATGAACCTCCTTCACCAATAGTTTACAGTGATTTGATAGAAAAATTCAATCAAAAACTAAATAATTAAAATTAAAATCTATAAGCGAATACGTATAAAATTGAAATGTGTGTACCCCGATTTAAAAATGATACTCTAACCAATGTATGTAAATTATTTAAACCTTTAACCAAATCAAGAACAAAACAATACACGTACGAAGCGTATATATATTTTTGCAATGAAACTATTAAAAATTGAAAATTGTTCGTATACGAAAGAAGAGATAATGTTCATGTTATTTATTCAGAACCGAGAGTGTTCCGAATTCTATTTTAAGAGGTCTAATACAAAAATTTGTGTGTCGTCTCCATCCCCAATTTTAACTTTGATTTCAAAATAGCCTAAAAACTATTTTTCTACTTTTTAAAATTTTCTTTTGCTTTCGAAAACTATAATTTACGCAGTTCCACACAATACAATGTTACAATGATGCAAGACTCACTCAGCTACGTAGAAATTTCGACAGCTCAGTGTGTCTACACGCACTTAATCCGAAGGTCATGTCAGGAGCAGATATCTTTTGTCAATGACTACACTTTTCCTCTGGTTGTTTTTCTAGTTTTGAAATCATAAGACAAAACAGTTGTAACTTTTTGTAACGCTAGACCTTTCATGCATGCCCCACAGTAGTGTTCTGATTTTAAGGATTTATTCTCATCAAAATTACTTTAATATATGATGACGAGAATGTCTAAGAAAACAATGCAGAAAAATATTATTTCTCAAGGTTGTTATTTATACTGTCTGCTCCTAACACAAACAGGTCATTTGGAAGTATAGAAGATCATGAAGAGAAAAAAAAGAGGGATTAGGGAATACAGTAATGGAAAGATCGCTAAGGTGTATCTCAGCAGCTCGATACCCGTGTTTAAGACAGTTGAAAAGACAGTAAGCCCCACGGGACAAGAAACGTTCACTAAATTACCTCGGGTTCAACAAACGTGAGATTTTTGTAGCTTTCCATTCTGCTGTTATCTGTTCCATCATACATCGGAATGACTTCCTTTATTTAATCTGTCTTTTATCTCCATATTTCTTTCCAATTTGTCTCCTAAGATGTGGTTTCAAAAGGTTGAAACATTTCCGTCTTTTACCATCTCAGTTTGGTATCGCGGTCAACATGATATGAGCCCTTTATTTTTGAAAGTGGTATAAGTCCGCTATGAAAAAAAATGAGTTTATTTTCTGTAACAATTTTAATAATTATTATTGCATAATAAAATTTAACAGGTTTGTAGTTTCGAAAACAACATCCGAATTGAGTAACGTTTGCCAATATTTTAAAATGAATTGAAACGCAAACCCTTAAATATCTCGATGTATGAAAAATGGACTTATACCACTTTAAAAAATAACGACTCGTTTGGAAAAAATAAATATGAACATATAAAGAATTAAAAATCATTAAGAACTTTAGAAATTGTACTGCATTGCAAAACATTGTATTTGGATTAAAATATTCGTTTTAATAACCGTGACGCAGCAAAACAACATCGTATCTTCAGCTAATTTCGAGAAATAAACTATGGTTGTAGGGTCGAAATCACCACGCTGTCCCATCATGCACTGGAATGGCTTTGTTTTATTTCGTCGCTGTTTCATCTCCATATTTCTTACAACTAGTTTCCAACACCATGGATATCAAAAGGGTGAAACATGTGTTTTTCCACCACAGCATGGTAACACAACTAGCTAGATTTTTGAAAAAAATATTTAAAAAATTATTTTTGAAATATTGCACAAGATCTTTAGAATGTATACAAAACTTTGTATTTTGATCATTATATTATTATTTAAACGGGTTGCACAGTAAAAAGGCTTAATGTCTTCAGCTCATTTCGGTAAACATACGATGGGTTTTTTGTCGTAAACTACCACACTGTTGTTATCAGTTCCATCACGCACCGGAATGACTATTTTATTTCGTCGCTGCTTAATCTCTTTATTCCATTTTCACTTGTCTTCTACTTCGCGTTTTTCAAAACTGTGACAATCATTGTCTTTACCCTACACTATGGTCGACATAGGTTTTGGAAAAAATTAAAAGAATTAAAATTGACTAAGAAAATAGAGCCTAAAGTATTTTATTATGCATGTTGAGCATTGTATAGGGACTAAAATGTTCATTTTAAAGCGGGCGACACAGCAAAAAGACATCGTATCTTCAGCTAATTTCGAAGAACAAACAAATGGTTTCGCGTCGAAACTAACACGCTGTTGTTATCTGTTCCATCACGCACCGGAATAGCTTTGTTTTATTTCCGTCGCTGTTTCATCTCCATATTCCTTTCCCACTTGTCTCACACGCAGCGGCTTTCAAACGGGTGAAAAATGTCGTCTTTTTCCACCGCGGCGTGGTATCACGGTCGGCAGGATAATCGGGAAACAGTTGCTGAGTCGATGCCCCGTCAGTTCGCTCGGACGGCCTGTCATCCCGTCGGACGGGGACGTTTGTCTCGCAGCACAGTTGAGCATAAAGGCGGTATGTCAGGCTGAGCACTCGTCTCGTGTACTTTCGGTTGTACCGTCGAAAATACCCCCTGCGAAACAGCGGAGAGGGAAAAAAAAAGAGTGGGGCATTGCGGAAAGGGAATTCGCCTGAAAGCCTGCTTACGTGGGACTTCAAACGTCACATCGTCTTTGCCCTTGGTTTTGAGCGCTCAGGTTTTCGATCTGGGAACTTGTCAGAGAGTGTTTTCACCTTTCATATGTTTTTGAATAATTCAAACCGTTTAGTGTGAGGAATGATGCCTGGAACCTTTATACGTATTTTAGCAGTTTGCTTATAGCTCGAGGCATATAGTTTGTGCAATAAAGGCATCAACATTTAGTCGAGTAGTAGGTTTGAGGGCCATAGTTTTCAAAATATTTTAAGCAACAAACGTTAGATGTAAGTTTAAGACATTTTAAAGTAAAATTACAAAAGTGAAATGATGTTTAGCATTAAAAAATTAAGTACAAACGAAATTTCCTGGTAATCAGAAACAAGGATACAAAATAATTTATTAGGCTATTCAATAGATTTATTATGTAATGAGTATTGATTGTTTGAAATATAATATTCACGTATTATCTACTTATCTTCAAAAGAAATTAAACCCCCACTATACAAAAATGAACACATAAATTTTACTGCTGCTTTTGATTTATGAAAAGTTGTCGGCATGTTAGAGACATACTTCTAAAATATTTGTTAGTGCTATAGTACATTTTTATTGCATATTTTCTATTACATTTGTTTTAAATAAGTTTCACAATGGCATATTTCGCCAAGGGTAAAAAACAGGGCTTGATTGAATTTACAAATGAGCTTGATATTACTACCGGTTATAAATTTAAGATAATTGATATTATAGATGCTGTACTAAAAAATTCGACCTGTGATGAAGAATTCAATGGGGAATTATTTAATAGTATAATCATTGAAAGGAAAGAAAAGAAGAGCGTCATGATAAAGATAAAGAGCTACTTACTTGCTGCTGAAAAAGAAAAGAAGAGAATGTTTGAGTTAGATAAATTAAATTGCTGGCAAGTACTACAATTGCGAACATAGACCCATAATCTGTTCTATCTATCGTTGACACAGATTTTCTTAAACTAGAGTACAAAAGACTAATCCCTAGCTTTGATACAAAATCTGACGATATGAGTTTATTCTTAAATTTGTTTGAAAAGCAGTTAACATTTTAAAGGGTACATGTTACGAAATGGGTAGTTTATTTGATCGGTCTCCTCCCCCAAATGACATTGCTAAGTTGATAGCACAAGAAAACGATGAGGATACTCAGAATTATGATCACATTAAACGGATTATAATTGAGAGTTTTTAAAATGAGCTCACAGAAGTTCCGCCAACCTTTTGTACAACATCAAATAAGTCTCGATAGTACATGGCGCGATTATTATTTTGATTTACGAAATAACTTTGAGGATTAGCTTACAGAACGGAACGCTACAACATTTGAGCAATTTAAGGATTTAAAAATTGCTTACTAAATAAATAAAACAGTTCCTCCTGTCTACAAAGAACACTTTCTTAACCACTGGTCTGATTGGATTTAACCAATGAGTTAGCAGATAAATTAGATGATTATGAAGAAATCAGAAGTGTGAAACCGAGAAATGTAACTCCTGAATCTACATAAGAAGAAAGAGTCTTTGAAGTTTTGACCACGAAATTAATCCAGAAATGTTAAGCTTGGTCCACAGGAAACAAGACTTTATCATAGAAACGACTTTAAGAGAAGTGTGGGTCAACCTCAACTAAGAAGATGAATGCGGAAAAGTGGGAGTTATAGAACGAAATGTCCCTCCTTTTATCCAGTTACAACTGTGGAAAGCACTGAATTTGGCTCTTTGCACCTTAGTTCGTGTTCAGATCGACAATCTCAAACAACCCTATAGAGAACAACAATAATGGGATAAATGGTATAGCATGTGCTGATACTGGAGCAAGTCACTTGATTGCTGGTGAAGTGCACTATCGACTTTTGAGAGAAAAAGGAATAAAAGTTGAAGCAACAGTTATCCACGTCACACTGATGGTTTTGAGAGAGAAACCGAGGTACGCAAAGCCCTGGTAGTTGTCGAAATCCAAGGACGTTTAGTCAGAACCGAATTAATTACATTTCCAACAGCGAAAGACATCCGAACTCTGTTAGGGACAGGTTTGTTATGCAAAAGCCAAATAGTGTTGAATGTTCCAAACCACCACTGGTTTTTTCTTAACTTGTCCGAGAAGAAAGTTTCCCTTTGCTGAATATACTTTCCAAAGAACCGCCGAGGTAGCAAAAACATATATTGATGTCAAATAATGCATTTGAGAGACGATGAAGGCACATCACTGGAGGATAAATATCAAAATTTAACCCATTACAAACATTAGAGAATTAGGTATATTTCGATATGGAGAAGAAGCAACTCCCAAGACTCAACATTATATTAATACAGGAAATAATCCTCCTTTTCGCTTCCACTCTATCGCATGTCCCCTCACAGTAAATAAGTTTTGAAAAAGGAATTTAATAAGCACCTCTTAGCAAATGGTACTATAGAAGAATGTGAAGCATCACCTGTAGTATACGTTCCTAAACCTAATGTAAAATGCGTTTATGCATTGATTACCAAAAATTTAATGCGATTGCAGTAACTGATAACTATCCCCTCTCCAGGATGGACGATTTGCTTCATGACACAAAGCACTCTTCATGCACGTATACAATTGACTTAAAGTCAGGACATCATATTGACGTAAACCCTGCAGATCGTGCTGACACGGCACAAGTATTGCGGAATGCCTTTTGGGTTAAAGAACGCCCCTGGAACTTTTCAAAGATTAATATAACCTACAATTGTTTAAATATTAATAAATCCTAACCTTTCAGAAGTTCAAATACCCAGAAGGAAACTTGTAAATAAGAATGTCTTCTGGAAATGGGATAAAGAAGAAGATTATGCCTTTCAAAACGTGATGGAACTATTGACTAACCCATCTATTCTTAGTAAAAATAATTCAACTAAGCCTTACACTATTCAAACTGATGCTACTAATTATGCACCATCCTATTGAATTTGCCAGTCGATTATTAACAAATGCTGAAAAAAAGTATTCGACAAAGGAATGTGAAGCATTAGCTGTAGCATGGACTTTGAAGAAATTCCGTGCTTAGATTGAAAAGCAAGAAATTACTGTTTCATCTAACCCTCAGCCTCTTAAATGGCAAATGAATTTAAAGTATTTTATAAGACGATTAGTGAGATGTGATTTAGAATTCCAATCCTTCAACTTGAAATAGGAATACATTACAGGTAAAGCTAACGTAACAGCTGAAATGCGATCCAGACCTCTTTGCCAACACACGAAAGGAACTTGTGAAATGTGTACCATAACCAATTATATGACCCCTCGCACTATCCAGATCTTCGAAAAAAGCAACTAAAAGATGAAAATCTCAAGAAAATTATCGATTATTTTGAGGGTATCGAAAAAGACGAAAATTTTGCTATTTTTTTGAAAGAGGTTACCTCAAGAACCAATGAGTTTTATACAGGTATTATCCTGACTCTGAGTTGGGATAAGCTCATATAGTTGTACCTAATCAAGAACGAAAAACGGTTCTTAAAGAACATGATACACCCACATCTGGTCATTATGGATTAGAAGGAACATACAGCTTAATAACAAAGCGGTACTTTTGGATTGGTATGAGGAGATTGTTGTCGTTACAAATTTAGCAACCAAAAACCCGCTGGACGTCTTCAGACACTTATCTACTCACGGCGATTTGAAACAATTTCCTTAGATCTCTTTGGGCCCTTACCCGAAACAAAAGACTGGAAAAGATAGTTTTCATCATCGAAGATTGGTCCATTAAGTGGATAGAACTGTTTGCGTTACCCAACGCAACTGGTAAGGAATGTGCAGTCATTCTCATCGATAATTTCGATAATTTCGTTGCAGAGATAACTCCTTATCTGAAGAAATTGGCCAGTTTCACGAAGCAAATAAAAGTTTGTGCAGAAGAATGAATTATGCTGAAGCAAGGCATAAGCAGTTTGCAGACAAGAGTCGTAAACCATCACCTCAGTTTGACGAGGGACAACGTTTGGGTTACTTTGCACCCAATAAGTCCGGTTAAAAACGGCAAAACCTCTCATATTATGCCCCAACGAGATTGCCCATATGTAATTGTGTAAAAAAGGTCTACTGTCTCTTATACAGTTGCTGCCAAAGATGCTCTTTCTTCACCTATAGGAAACTACCATGTGACACTCCTTGTACAACGACCCTGATTACCGACCTGTGGTGCATATTCACTGAAGAGGGCGACCAAAGAAGCTATCTGATTACCAGGAGAAAATAAATCTTCCTGCCGATGCTAACAGTCCTGTCATAACTCGTGGTTTCCCCTCATCGAGGACCCAAAAAGAGGCATTACCTTTCCGTTCCACCTCGCCGTATACAGCCTACACGTCGTGCAACCTATCTCCCGAGGACGGTTGACAGCAGGTTGAGGGGAACAGTGAAGCAGATCAAACTTTTGGCACTAATTATGCTATTATTATTCTACCCCCTTCTTAACGCTTTTCCAAGTGCGTAACCGCTTCTTTACTCATTGCCAAGTGCGTAACCGATTATTGGCCCCTTGCCAAGTGCGATACCGAACTGTTAACTTTTTCCTTGTAATAGATGTGCAGTAGTTCCTGACCATTTGTTCGACAACTCGGTGGTCCTGTTTTAATGTTAGTCTTGTAATTTGTACCCTTAATATAATAAATATATATTAAGTGTATCTCGAGATGTTTACTCATTAAAACTTTAAAAGCCCCGTGTTTTACGTTCGACAAATATAAACATTTTGTAATGGTTATAATCTACAAACATCTTAGGGTAAAATATTTTTTGTTTCGATTTTCTTCCAAAAATGTTTTATTTTTGATGCAACAAACAATTCAGATGGTTTTTAATCTAGCAGTATTTAACCATGCACACATATTTCAACTGGAACTCTAAAAAGTAATTCATATCTTCATCTTATCCATGCTATTCAAAAACCATTATCATCAGAAGAGCGTAAACTTAAATTGTTTGCATAAAATGAATGGATGTTTGTAAATTTAAAAAAAAAATAAATCTAAAAGATTTGTTGCCAAATTAAATTTTTGGAATTCGAAGGCATTATAAAAACACTTATTTTAAAACTTTTTGTTTTAAGTTAAAAATCCCTTTGACTGATAAATTAGAGTCAGAGAGGAGAGCGTTTTTCTATAAATTCCCCTTAAGGATTAAAACCGCCACGAAATTTTTTAAATATACATGTATAGAGTGCTATTTTCAAGTATTTTTCTTTTACCAGTGCGTTCTTTAGGAAATCATAGCAATCATCTATAAGCATATAAATTTATTCATGTATTGCTTGATAAATAATATAATGGGTACTTATTTGGTTTGTATTTTTCCAAATAACGCTGAAGTGACCATAATGATCAAACATTTGTTTACCACATGGGATTTCCTTCAATAATTTCATTCACAAATAAGGTATTTCTATGTTCTACCAGTACAATTTTTTCTTCTGTAAGGAAATTTGTTTACTTCATATTAGTTTTGTTAAAAGTTTCCACAGCGCAAGAGCCGACTTCGGATATACTGTCCTGAACGATGTTTTGGAAGTACACTGCACGTAAAAAAGATGAAATAATGTTTCAGTCATAAAATCAAAGTACCATTAAAAAAGATAAATAAAACGAAAAAAAATGACCAGATCTTGATTTCGCCATCATCAAATAATCTTCAATATCCTGTTGACAAGATATCTCGTCATTAGCAAAATTGTTCAGATTGTGACGTACGAGATAGATCGTGGCAACCACCTCTGGAGATGGTACGACGGTAACGAATGAAGGTAAAATCCTTTTTAGGGTAATGTATAACATTTGAAAAGCAAAAGTAAAACCAACACAGACCGTTTTGTTTGTTTGTTTAAACTGCAAATGTGTCCCATGCATACAAACGTTTTAAGCATAATTTGAATTTCATACTGAATATTTATTAAAATTATGCCACTTTAAAAAAATTGTAAGACTTTAGAGTTCTTCAGCAAGAAAATTAGTTACATATTTAATTGTGTGATTAAAAGCCTCAAATATCCTTATTCAATACTTTGTACATCTGAAATATTTGAATAACCCGTTGTGTTGCCCTAATGCGACGTTAATGAAAAATACATATCATACATACCTTGAAATATTGGAACTATATTCAAATTATGTTTCAGAATGTGAATACATACTCATTTACGTGTATCTACTATCTACCCGCTTTATTAATGACACGCCGGTATCGATCAAGTATATATCTCGGACACAATAAATCTCGCTTTCTTAACGCTACTTCAAGAAGAAACAATATTTTTATTCTGAGTGACTAAGCAACTATCTTTAGTTGATGTTTAAAACTAACACTCCATCCAATAGTAAAAGTACATGCCTGATTTATGCTTTCGTACGATGTTAAAAGATTATTCTGTCAGAAGGATCGATTATTGGGTTTGTTCCATTGTTCATTAAATTGCTGTCGGTTAGCACGTAATGAACATATAATTGATTGTGGAGAGATATTATTAAAGGTTACTAATCATTTTCTGTTTGTTTAAAATGATATATCAATATACTAGTTTAATGCCATATCGTAGTAACACGTAAATACTCGATGACATTTAAATACTAGTGTAATGCCAATAAAATGAATTAATTATGTAGGAAACTAGTGGCTTCATTGATAAATATTTCTAAGGCCCAATCTTTGTTTTATTCTCTACATAATTACAACTTAAAGACTTTTCATTACATGCTTTTATGATGCCTAAAATTATTACAAGGAAACTTATTTTCATTATTTATTTAATCTAACTAATGTTCTGTTTATTTAGCAAAATATATCAATAGAAAATTTTTATTCAATTTAGTGCTTATACCACATAAATAAGTTATATTTAAACAATAGTTTATCATGTCATTAAAAAGGGAATTTCTCATAAAGAAACGAGTAGCTTTGATAAATGTTTAACCAAATCGCTAGTTGTTTTATTATTTTCATGATTAAATAAATAGTTATAGTGAATTACAACCTTTTTTCCTATGCTTAAACTTCTAACTAATATATTCAACTTATTTGGTACTGCATTTAAGCATGAAATATGTGAATTAATTGTGGAGTTAGGGTAGTTTATATCCCAATAATATATACCTTTTTATTATTGTTTTAAAATAATTTATTTAAGTGAAAAGTCGTCTGATTATATTTTAATGGTACATGTTGCATGATTTATTAATTCAGAGGAGCATAATACAAATAATCAATGTTCATGGGTCATATTTTTATAAAAAGCATTGTATGATTCTGTAGTTTTAATCTAGGCTGTGAATAATTATAATGAGTTGTCGTGACGTCCAAGTATTATAATATTCGAATTTCTAATGTTTTTATTTTATGTTTGATGCGTTGCCAGAAAATACTTTCAGTCAAAATACCATTTTAATGCTATGCATTTGAATTTACCAACACACAGAATCGCATTTCATTTTTAAATATATTTATTTAATTCTTAATAATGGAATGTAGTAATACCACGCGTATCAGATAATTATCGATTCAAGAAGAATCTGTTATTCACACAAATGTTTGATGTACCGAATTTAAATGAGGAATAATAAGAAAATATAGTTCGTAAGTCATAAATATTTATTTGTTGTCTTGTGTAGACAATTGAAAAGATTCATTTAGAAAAAAACTTCAGTAACTGGGCGCATAGTATAGACGAAATACTATTTTCACCAACTGTTATTCATTCTATTTTATATTTCTTTCTTACAAAAAGTATAATTTTATAACTAATGTGAACTGTGCGAAAACTCACATTCATAACAATTAAAGTCATTCCATATCCATACAGTTGATACGACGGTACTGAAATTTATATTCCATATACAATCATGGAAAACCTAAGCGCACGAGGAAGCATTCAGATGCACTTATTCATTCATTTATAGATGATTTCATTTTACTCTTTAATCAGGGAATTCAATTCATATTCATCCCCAATAAATGCAACGGAATGGAAAGTCAGAAAGATACTCCATTCTCAAAACACCCCTTCCCAACTCTTTCAAAATGAAACTTGAAACGTCATTCGAGATTTGCATCTTCAAAACTTTTCGCAGTGGACGGATAATTAAACGCAATAAACTTCGATCCCAATCGCGTGATTAATAGCCGAAACTCACGAATGAACTTCCCCGAGAAAATGAACGAAATGTGATGTTCTTGAAAAGGATGCTTTGAATTAATTGCATAAATGATACTTATTTCACTTGATAAGGGGAAAGAGTTTTCTAGGTACTGAGGAATCATTCCCTCACGCCAGGTGTTCGGTTTATGTCTCTTCATGAATTGAAGCATGGAATTTGAGTTGAATTGGGCATTGCGCTAGGCTTAACGAACATTTTATTCTACAAAGAATTATAGCATATGTTGTTACAGTACTTATTACGCAAACAACTTGCCTACTCTTATTGGATCTTAATTTTATGCTTAAAAAGGTATATTTAAGTTTATGAAATGTGCTCTTCATAAATTAAGGCATGGTATTTGAGTTGAATTGGACATTGCGCTACGCTTATCGAACATTTATCTGCAAATGATTTTAGCACATGTTGTTACATAACTCTTATTGTGTAGACGATCTGCCAACTTTTAGTGGGTTGACCTTCAGTTTATGCTTAAATAGGTATACTCAGGTTTATGAATTGAGTATTGTATGACTTTAGGTATGGAATTTAAGTTCAATTGGACATTGCCCTAGGCTTCCCGAACAATCTACATGGGATTTTGACATATGTTACCGTACCTGTTCTGCAAACAACTTGCCTTCTTGTAATGGGCTGATCTTAAGCTTATGCTAAAAAGGTATTCATTTGTGAATTATGACCTTCATGATTTGAGACATGGAATTTGAGTTGAATTGGACATTGCGCTAGGCTTATCGAACATTTATCTACAAATAATTTTAGCATATATTGTCACACTACCTTATTACGCAAAAAACTTGCATACTCATAAGGGGTTAGTCTTAAGTTTATTCTTAAAATTGTATACTTAGGTTTTTGAAATGTGTTTGTAGGAATGTGAACATCAGTGATAGCCGATTGTACACTGGTGCTAATATATTATAAAATGTTGGTAACTCTTTATGTTTAACGTTATACATCAAATGTAAATATTCTCTTATAAGAGATTTTTTCGTCAAGGTGGTGGCCGAAGGGTTTATTTGTGGTGCAACGTGCTTCCTTTACGTATTTCGTGCGTCACGTCACATAGCTTGTTATTCAAATCTGATTAAAACCTATGAAATACGAATTGATACATACTTATGAATTAGTCAATTTAAATTAAATTAAATACCACATGCTATTTTAAATTAAATCGTACATTAAGGTAACATCGATATGTAACGTAGGAGTGATTGGATGACAGGAAGTAGTTCGTCTTCCGTGAGGCTTGTTTCATTGAGAATCCTTCTCATGGTGTCCGCATAAATGTAAGTATTTTGCCACATATAGTGAACTCTTTTATTCATCAAAGAACTGTGATGATAAATTTCAAAAGAGATAGATAGATAGAAACAACATGCTTAAATATGTTAAGTGTAATTAATTGAAATTTAAAAAGCTATCAAACAGATAGGTTTCACTTGTGGATATAGACTTACATATATATTGAATACATAAAACTGAATAAATATACTTTAAATCTTAAATTCACTTAGTCAATGAAATTAATAAATGTTAATATTATTTTTGTCTGTTCACATAATGATTGATTTCTATGAAAAGGGAGAAATATTTCAGTTGGTGGTATGTACGATACAATTTCTTAAATTTCATTTGGGTAATATGTTAATTAAAATAAACTATAAATCGTGTGTAACTTTATAAATACGGATGCAAATTTTAAAATAGAACTTCTTAAGAAAGAGCAAACATGATGTTTTATACAATATTTTTTAAAGAAAATATGATGATGAAAACGAAAATACATTCCGAGAACGGTTTAATTGTACATCAGTAAGCTTAATGGGTTGATAACCTGTATTAAATAATCCAAAAGGAACAGCTACATTGAAGACTTTATACATTTGCTAGTTTTAAAACTTGTCTGCAAACGGATATAAACTGGTGAGCTTTTCTTTCCATTTAATAGCTGATTTAATTGTGCCTGAAAGAATAGCCATACCCCAAGCGAAAAACGAAACGGACATTTTTTTTTTCAAATTCGGAAGATGCCATTACCATGATACTCGGCAAAGCGAAACATGTTTAATTCATGTCAATCTCGAATTTAACCACACGTGGGCAATAGCCATACACTTTTTCTATCGAGTAGCATTCTTTTAAAAATCCTAAACTCGAACTTTCCCCAATTTCCTGAAGGTTTTCTAAAAGTAACAAGCCAAAAAAAGGTAACACGCTATTCGTAAAAGCGATAGCTTGAAGGTAACAGTTCACTGAAGCGTTGAACCTTTTTACTTGAAAAGACTCTCGAGTCAAAAAGTAAGAGTCGATACCGATTGGCTATCCCCCAGTGCAGGTAATCCTCACCGACGACCGATATTTTGGTGGGACTACTTTGTTACGCCGAGACAACCAATTTAGTGCCACTCGCGTTGCTTTAACGAGTTAATGGGTTTGAAATCAAGTTTTTTTTACTTCCGTCGTTTTTAAGCCTGTTTTCGTACTCTACGGTTAATGTTATTTTTTCCCCAAAGAAAAATACCTCCGTCTCCAAGTAGCGTATGATTGGAGTTATTTAGGCTTAGGAGTTCTGGATAGTTTGACAAATTTAATAGAAATAGCTGTTTGATACGTCTTTTGGAGATATTGCGGTTTAGATGAGGTGAGGTATTAAATGTTGTTTATATTTCTTTCTTGCGGGCCATTTGCGGATTCTTACCAAATTTATCAGAAAAGTATTCAATGAAAGGATAAAATGGTTGGTCTTATTTTATACTCATTTTTTAAACACATAAAATGCACTACAAAATCTGAAAAGTCCATCTTATTATAGTTGCCATAATAGTTGTATATAAATCGCTGTGTGCGATATGGCTGTAAAGTTTACCTACGGAAATAATACACATTAAATCCTATAAAGCTTAAATATAGAAATTTAACTTCACTGGAAAAAATGTGTGTACGTTTTTGTGTGTTTATTTTTGAGGTTGTAAATTTGTTAATGAAATATACAGTGGAAATCAATTCTACAACAGAAAAATTTCTACATTTTAAGATTCAGATTATTTTTTGGAATCAAATATACCAATAAAAAAATCCATTAAATTTAACAAAAGAGCTTTGAATAAAATGTAATAAATCCAAAAGTTTAGATCATAATACTACTTTTTTACGTTTAGAAAATTAATTAAATAAATAATATAGAGTGAAACTAAACCTAATCAATTTTGTTAAAAGTTTGGTAAATATTTAAAAAATATATAATAGGATAGATGGTAAGATTATATTATGAAAGTATTTTATGTTATGAAAATGCAACACAATTTGTAACTAATTATTTAATTTAAGATTTTATTTTTGAACGTTTAAGGAACATTCTTTTCATTAGTATTATTCTTCCACAATTAATCAGCTGGAAAATGTTTATGACAGTTAAAATTATAATTTACTATTTTTAAATGATGTGTTTGTTTATTTCAAGAAAAGTATCTAGAAAATTTCAATGCGCTTTGTAAAGAAAAATTGCAAAAAGAAAATTTTTGATACATCACAAACCATTATCTCTAACATAATTATCGAGTACATACGTTTGAGAACTTTTTCAAACTTTTGATGCAACTGTCAGAAACATTTCAGCCATTTCAAAATTCTAACTTTTTTCTAACCTGATAAGGGAGAATTTCAATTGTTGCTTAGTAATCGTAGATAATTTTAAATTAACGTTAAATTAAATTTAGTTTCAGGAAGCATCTCGAATAGGTAGACTCAAACTAATTACTTTGTAGTGTATGCAAACCCACTTATGGCAAAAACCTTAGAAATATTCAACGGATTATATCTGATATATCTGAGTTTATTATATTTATATCTTATTATCTGAGTTTATTTTCAATTAACTCCATAGCATATATTTAGTTACACTACGATAAGCAATGTATGTGAAACACCAAATGCTAACAACCGAGATATTTAACCCATTATATTATTTAAGCAACATATTTTCTTCTAAACTGTTAACTATAGCATAGATTGAGTTACGCTATATTTAAGAATGCAAGCAAAACACGTAGGGGTATAAATGTTAACATGCTCACTCCTTTAGATATTATTTAAATATTTGAGATAATTAATTTGTAAAACTTAATTAACTCGATACCATCGGTTTATTTACACTGCATTAGGAAATATAAGCTTAACAAATAGGGCTTCTAAACCAATGATATAATCTACTAGAAATTATTTAAATATTTTAGATGTTTTTGTCTAAAAATCCATTCATTCTTTTGAATAGATTTAGTTATAGTACAAGGGTATATGTACGATACATGAAGTGCTAACAAACTTCTAATTTTCAACGCATCATAGCTTATTTAACCCTTCTGGTGATTATCTCGACGAGGTTTAACGTCATTAGTAAATCGGACCAGATTTATGATGGACTAGATATCGCATCAGTAGAAAAAAAATTACCAGATATTTGATCTCTTCAACATCAAAAATGCGGCAGCATTTGTATGACGATCTGTCTGATAATTAGCAACTTAGATCACTTGAACACCCACGAACGATAAGCATCATCCAGCATTTCTGTAAACACTTCGTGTTTCAATAAACTGTAAAGCCGTAGGAATTCTTGAGAATTGTCTAGTCTACGTATCATAAACAAATATTTTCATTATTTATCTTTAAACTCATTTTTTATCCGCTTAAAATATAGTGTACTCGTTTATTTTTAAGTGTTTTTTGCCCACCAATGTCTGATGATGACTAATATTTGTAAGTAATATTTTTGCAGATAAAGAAAATTGTTTACATTTTTTTATTTACTATCTACTACTAACTTATATAAACATACCCAACTAATAAAGTAGTTTATATTAAGTTAATGCTCCTACATTAAGTTTTTTTTTAATGTGCACCCCTAAAATATAATCTGTGCACCGAATTTAAAAACTTAGGTGCACAAAGTGCACCTTTATAAAAAAATTCTATTTCGAGGCCTGAGTTAGACTAAATTAGAGAAGGTGTGAGGGTGCAATCCATTGAAAATAGTTCTTCAATCTTTATGCACATTTCTCCATGAACTTATGCCAGAAGACGGTGGTGTAGATGAAACATCCCATTCTGAAACTCCTTCGCATAATGCATTAATATTTCGTAATTGATTAAGAGCATTTCAACCCACGCAAAACAATGAAGATAGGAAAGAAAAACTTTAACTAATTATAGCAACAAGGAAAAGTGAAAATTGCTCTTAGTCTCCGGTTTGGGAATAATTAGTAATTTCTAGTGATTAATTACTTAGAAAGAAGTACGCAATGCTTGGTAATTAAGTGCAATAAAGATTAAACTAGGGTGAACTTCTGTCTTGGAAAACAAAGGAGTTCTTAACAATTATATCAGGAAGTTTTCATTTACCAAATCTAAAAATTCATATTCTTTCCGAGAATTTTACTTTCGAACGAAACACTTTCATACAAGAGCAAAGAATTAAGAAGAATTCACATTATTTTGTATCATAAGTATGTATTGTCATCATTAGTTTCGAAATTCTGTGCACATAATTATCTAATATCCTTTTATTCTATACATTTTTTGCACTTTTTCTTATGTTGTGTTGCTCAAAATTACAAGAATTAACGATATGTTTCAGCTATTGCTATTATGCATAAGTATATGACTATTTCAAGCTTAATATTATTTATTGTTACTCTACACAGCTGCACATACTGTATAGTTACAGTTTGTATTGCTATAAAAATAACTGTTATTCAAATTTTAAAACTTTTTTATTGGTATTTAATTTTCTTATCCTCCATATGTGGCATTTGTACTTATTCTTAAAAAAATCTTTTTAACTATGGGTATAAAGTAGTATAGATATTTATGCAATATAATTTGTTGTTCAGGAAATCAAATGATCAATAAAAACCATTCATAATTTAACGTCCAAATTAAAAAAAATTATACAAGAATTAAATATCCCTATAGGGTAACGAAATTAAATTTTGTTTATACATTTTAACGTAAATATGACTGAACATTACTGAGGGCATCCATGTAAATTCGGAATTGCTGAAAAAACGCGTAACAATAGTTTTGTCATATGATTTCAGAATTAGAAAGCACATCCATAAGATAAATATAGCATAGTGTACACAAAAGATGTTCTTACATGACATGACTTTCAATCCGAGTGAACAGGGGCAATGAGTTCGGAAAGGGAGTCCACAATATGTCAAAATTAGATGACAGATGGCAAGCTTTGGGCCAATGCAATATAGAATTGCGTGGTGGTGTCATTCTAAATATACCGGACTACGCAACAATTAGACCTGCAATCAACAAAGTTCTTCTAAAATATTATAATAAAACTATCTCTTAATAATTCCCACTGTGTGTATGTCTTTTTCACTCATTCCACATTCCAACATACGATCCACGTATTTACGGTTTTTATCCTTGCCACAACCTACCATTTTTTATGGTTTAAGTAGTGCTGTAATTATAAATTCGCACGGAAGAACTGAATGGCAGAGACTGGACAAAAATCAAATCACAGACACAAAAGAGTGAATTGTTAAAAGTCATTGTCTCTTTTGATCTAGTCTCCAAATATGCTTCGCCTATGGATCCCAACCAACGGAAAACTCTGCAGAAAATAATGTAGTATCCGTAATAGAATCGCTTGAGAAGAAGGTGTAGTAGAGGCTAGGCAATACACCAATGCGAAATAGATTCTCCACATAGGATTCAAACCCAGAGATGAAGCGAAACAACATCAATCTCACCATGAGACCCAACTGGAATATTTATTCAAACCAGGTTTCTCCATACCTGGCAAGCAATACGATTGAATAGTTCACCGTGTTATCTCAAAGAGAAAAAACGTAAACTATGTTACACTTGATACAACAAAATACAGCTACAGCAGTATTGCACCAAAATAATAATTAAAGGTATTATTTTTAAGTATGTTTAGAAATAGTGCTTGAGTGACATATTAGTTTATTGAGATAGCGCCTAATCAAAAGCAGAAGACTCAACAGGGCGCAAATATTTCAGTAGGTAAATATGTTCTGATAAAATACTATGGCTGTGGATACCTTTTATGTCTACTATACCAGGCCTCGAAATAGATTTTTTAATACAGGTGCACTTTGTGCACCTAAGTTTTTAAATTAGGTGCACATCTTTTATTTTAGGTGCACCTTAAAAAAACGTAATGTAAGAGCATTAACTTTATATAAACTACTTTATTAGTTGGGTATGTTTAGATAGGTTAGTAGAAGATAGCAAATAAAAAAAATTTAAACAATTTTTTTTTATCTGCGAAAATATTATTTACAAATATTAGTAATCATCAGACATTGGTGGGCAAAAAACACATAAAAAATAAACGAGTACACTATATTTTAAGCAGATAAAATATGAGTTCAAAGATAAATAATGAAAATATTTGTTTACGATATGTAGAGGCTAGACAATTCTCGAGAATTCCTACGGCTTTACGGTTTATTGAAACTCGAAGTGTTTACAGAAATACTGGATGATGCCTATCGTTCGTGGGTGTTCAAGTGATCTAAGTTCTCTCTTCGGCTGTCCCGACAGTAGCTTTAACAGAACCATCTGGAAAAAGTTTCGATCATCGCAAAGTTATGGTAGCAGTGACACCAAGTAAACCTTCCTCCTATATAAACCCGTTACGACCCAGCGATTTTGTTTTTGCATAGTGTGTATTTAGGAATTTTAATTACGTTCCTTTAGAGCGAGAGAGGTCGATACTAATATTTTGTTCAAACATCAAAATAACATAAAACACGTTTCACCCCTCCCCCTTTTTTTTAAACATTCGTTGCACTGCGTGTACCTATCGGGAAAAAATTAGGTGCACAATTTTATTTTCATGTGCACAGTGCACCTGTGCACCCGGGTATTTCGAGCCCTGTACTATACTATAGATATATTTTGGCTGTGATCAAATGTAGTACAGAGGCGAAGGGCCTTAGGTTTTCTTATAGTAGGGGGACAAGTATATGGGGCCGTTAGTTGAATTTATAACTGTAATTATTTGACCAGCTACATACTATGTTAAAAGTTTGTTGGAACAGAGGTTTTCAATTGAAAAACACTGACATATCGACTTACCATTAAGTAAGTATTTAAGACTTTTAAAAAGTGGATATCAACACTGTCTGTACTAAAGATATTAAATTTAAAAAAGGTGGTTTGTTCTTGCAAATGTCCTTAAATGGAAATTTAGAGAACGATAAAATGTGTCCGTGTTAAAGAAATATTTATTATGACTACCTGATCAAATTAATCTGTCGTCTTTCCCTTACAAGTGATGAAAAACAAAAATGATCACGTCTGTCAGTCTAGTGCCACTAAAGGACGGTAGGAGCCACAGGAAGAACACAACAGTTCATGATCAAACTCGAAGGGAAATATCAGCATTGAACACTTCTAAATTTTGTACCACGGTCAGACGACAATGCCATACTTGATCTGACACCCCATCAAACTTTCACACCACACCAACGTGAGGACATTAGAGGCCACGACAGATTTAACATGCACTAGTCCCTTTTGTACCAGGTGGTCTATGATGGTTCCAGAACATCCGTTATTTTAATGAAATGAGTTTTGGCAATTTTACAGGAAACACTTAAGAGGTGGTTATCATCACCCCAAACTTAAAGTTGACTTTAGTTGCACTCGCCTTACTATTCGTAATTTAGTCTCCCAATAACGTTGTGATGCATGGGAGAAATAGGTGCACATGTATACCGATTGTACTGTGTTAAATGCTTCATAAAGATATCGAAAAAGTGTTAAAACATTATTCTCAAATCAAGTTTGAAATTTCCTAATAAAGAGGACGGGATTATTGTGGTAACTTTGTTAATATACAGTATATACAGTTGGAATAATATACAGTATATACAGTTGGCCTTCAGAAGGATCCCAACTCTTATGCTGGCAAGGAGAAATGATTTATTTGCTGTTATTCCACCATATCGTCGACTTTATAAAGAACATACTTTGGGAACAGGAAAATGTATTTTATTTGAGCCTACTTAAAAACAACAGAACATATATCTACATAAGGAAATTATAAATATTATACATATCACAAGAAAATATCTTTCGAATGAGCGAGTAAATGAATGAGTGAAATAATAGCACGCGCTCGTGCGACTTTATTCTAGGTTTCACGCATAGCTGTTAGATGAAAGTAGCGTGCTAATGTACTCGAAATGTGTATAGCGATTAATGCTACAACATCCTCTCCCAGTTGTGAATCAAGGGTTTACAACGAGGAATCACACAATGAAAGTTACATTTTTTCTTTGGACGTAGAGTCATGCCATGCTTGGACTTGAGAGTGATCTCTGGAAGAACTTGCAACAAGATAAATGCTAGTTTTAAACAGTCGACACTAATACTGGAGTTTCAGTTGCCAATCTGCATAGTGTAAGTGCATTCATACCTTGCAAGAACTGGAAAAGTACCTTCGTATGGTGCTTGTAGAGGTTTTCGCACTCCGTCTTGTCGGATAAAGACGTGTGAATATTTGTCAAGCTCCGGGTGCCAGAAGACTTTAGGTGTTCCGTGTCGTCGTGGTCAGCCTAAGCCTTTGCAATAGCCTAGTAATCTAGAGGAGAAGGACATTCTACCGCACACTCCCAAGATAAAGCACCAGTGACAACATTATCTTGACAAGATACGTGACGAATATCGTTTGAATACAACCCTATGAAATCAAAATAGCGAACCTGGCGAGCCGAGTTGTTTTTACTTTGCTTATTAAAGCATGGGTGAGAGGCATGTGATCGGCAAAAATTATGAATTGTTGTCCCTCAAGCATGAATAAAAAGTGCCGGATGGATGCATTTACTGTCAATAGTAATTCGCGAACGAAAGCGTTGTAGTTTTTCTCAGCCGAAGAAAGTTTAAGCGAGAAAAGTACTAACGGTCTCCAACCATCACCTACCTTTTGTTTCGAAGCTGCACCAAAAGTTACATCGGAAACATCGACCATAATAGCTAAATGACACCTGGAATCCGGTACGCTAACATAGCCACTTTACCAAGATCGGTTCTACTTGATTCAAACGCGCTTTGTGCATCTTCGGTATACAGAAATTTTTTCTACCTTTTAAAGCCGCGTTTACACTGAATTTGCAGATACATTTAACTCCCTTTTTGTGTCGAGGACGTTTTACGTTCCCCTATGCTGACCCCTTTTGGTCTCTTCTTTCGACCGACTCCGGTGTAAACGCTTTGTGGACTTCATCGGCAACCATCCGAACACACTCTTCTCGCCCCTTTATAGAGAAGAGTGAACACTTTTCATCAAGATGTCGAGTGTGGAGGATGTTATGCTTGCAGCAGCAGCATGTGTAATTTTATTGAAACATCCACCCCGGAGGTACTGGGTGAGGCCATCGTTAAATGTGGAAGTGATGTGTTAAAAGATGTAAAGAAATAGGAGTTTGACCCTTTATAAAGTGAAGTAAGATCGTATGGTAATGGTGATTTTAGTTAACGTCGTACTAGAGCAACACAACGGGCTACTGACGACGGTCCGGGATCAATCCCTTAAGGGAAAGATCCGAGGAGAACATCTCGTAATTTTGAACCACGGTCAGATGACGAATCAACACCTGAGCAGGCACCCCACTCTCCAAACTTCCACACTGTAAGATCGTATGGAAGTTTTTAAAATGTTTTGAGAATGGCCAGCTTTCCTGACTCACGAGAACGTCGAAGAGTTGTCTTGCCCTTCATAAATTGTAGATGATCAAATGAAAACTATTTAGTTTGTGAATTTGCTCCTGAGCCAATTTTTGCCTTCTTCTGTCTCTGCTATTATAAAAGGAAGTGCTTGTTTGTCCTGTATTTGCAAGTTCCTGACAAATCTATGGCACTTACAATAATATGACTTGGGCACAAATGTAGTCCGAATTTTTTGCGATTTTTTGTGCGAAGCCTAATTTTTAATATTCAATCTAGAACATTTCAAAATTAATTTAATGGAATTTGAATATTATTGTTTTCTTTTGAATGGTAACAGCATAAAGATATGACAGATTCTAAATTTATTTTTTCCGTGCTTCCGCTTTGATTTTGCGGAAGAACGCTTTGAGCTGAAGAACAAAGCAAATAAAAAATTTTAACTGGAGTTTTGTAGTTATTTTTTCTATTACCAAGACCGTCAAAGATATAGTAAAAATTTCAACGGATTTGAAAACTGCCTGAAAATTTTCCATTACAAGTTCACGTTACCTAAAAATATGATTTTCTTTAAAAAATAATACTTAAAGTGAAATTTTTATATTTTTTCCAATGCGAACGCCGCTGCGCAGAATGACCTTCTTTTGATTCGAGATTCCAGAAATAACAGATTTCATTTTCTGCGTTGAGCAAAACAAATAAAAAACATTTTGACTTGTATTGTTTAGTTTGTTTTTGTAAAATCGGAATCGTTGAAGATTATTGAAAATTTCAACGAATTTGGAATCTGCGGAAAAGTTTACATCAGATCAATACCTTGTATTTGATTTTCTTTTAATAAATAATTTTATAATTAAACATTTATATATTAGCAAGCGATTGTGACGTTTCGCCGATTGGATCGCTTCGGAATTGGAATTTGTTCGAATTTGTCAATGACGAGGCCATCACGGAGTTGCCGTGGTAATGGTTATTCGAAGCAAACCACAGTTCATAATAGTCATAATTTGGTTTGCGAAGCAAACCAACACTACGGTCAATGCCATGATGGCTGTTATCCATTTGCAAACCAAATGGGAATTTCTAGCAATCACTGGGGTTTAGCGAGCAGTGGTAGCACCTGACCCCACGAAAGAACTGTCACGGGCAACGCCGCACTGACCACGCAGTGGCTAGTTCTTTATAAAATTGAGTAATTAAGTTCCTCATCTTGGTTTGTATATCTTCCCTATTAATTTTCATTTCCTCAACGTTTTATTTGCCCAAAATGTTGAAAATTCTTTGCAACGTTTTTGGAATGAACATGAGGGACGGGATAGCGATCACTAATGGTGTTTCAGGTAAGCATGCGATAATAACCATAGCAATGCCAACTGCCATCAGCCTTTTTAACCATATTAGGGGGCCCCTGCTTGCAAAAACCTAATGATTGGATGGCTTTGCAATCCTCATTGGTTCGCTGCTCGAATCTTGCTCGTTTCACTCGCATCAATGAAAGCATGTGTCCTAGCAATAGGGATTGTAACGTTAATTGAAAACGTTACATTCATAATCATCACCGCACCTACACCGAACCTAAATATTACACAGACAACACCAATTTTCATGGATTCACCCCCTAAACTCACCGAAACGAACTCTTTCTGAAACTCACTCGTTCTCCCAACGGAAAAGTACAACGCTGCAAGCTGGAATCCCCTTGCATTCCTTCTACCCACAACGGTCGAAGAGACAGCCGATTCCGAGAAAAAGTGGGCAAATTTAGGGGTCAACCCCTTGCCAAATTTTATTCATAGATCCAATTATCATAAGGGTAATTAACTTCATCAATTTTGATCGTACGGCTTCTGAACACCTGTCAAAATGTGCTTTAAGACCTTGTGGTCATTTTGATAGTTGTTTCTAGTCGATATGATGAACGATTGATTTTATAATCCACTTTATTCAATTTCATTCATTCAGACCCAGGGAGGACGCAAAGTGGGGTTGCCACTTGGCGGTTTCTGACTGGATTTCGGATGGAGATAAACCATCAAAAATGGAGTTTTGGCAACATAATTGGCGACAAAATCGCAGTTTCCATTCATCCCATAAATACAGGTGTTGGCGTGATTTTCCTCAGACTCTCACTTTTCACCAACGTCAAAGGTCGTAATTTTTTGGCTGTCTGGATTGTTCGGGGTAACTTTGTGGATCGTGGAGTCGAAGGGAAGTGTTTGACCAAAGGAACTGAATCAACTCCCGTGGAACATCCCTTTCAACCATCTAATCTTCCTGACGGAAATGGTCGCTCCTGTTATTCAACATTTCTCTTGCTTCAACAATTCTTTGTATTGATCCCGCAGTTACCTCCAACCATTTCAATTTCTTCGAGGAGTAGAGGCTTTTGGGAATACCGTCCCGGTGCGGTTTCTTCTTTATTTTTCCGTGTATTTTTCTCTGAGGCTCTACTCCGACAGGAATCTCTATGTAAGAGATTGCCTTGTTTGAGCAACGCACCTACCCCTTCAAACCACATCAAAGGATGGACGCATGGACCCTCGCCGATGTGAAGCTGAAGTAATAGAAACTCCTCTTCGTATTGGAATAAAAGAAATGTTTCCACTCTCAATCATCTATTTTTGATTCTGTGTCATCTACATCACCAGCCAAATCCTATTATTTCTCCCCATAACTAAAGTTGGAAAGTGGCCGTCGTTTCCACTGTCCCCATTACATTTCTAATAAATTTCAAGGGCTCTACCCTCATCGGTCTCCAAGTTCGAATCCGGTTTCCTCATCAGAAAAAGACTCTCCTCAATACTGGAAGAGTTTCAGATAATGTCATCTTAAGAATCACAGGTCGTATCGAAATCTTATTTTATCTCTTGATCTTTTGTTGAAGAAGTCACCTTAATCATTTAATGGGAAACCTAGGGTTATTGCTATTGAAGTCCTCTTGCTAATACTTTAGTAAGTAAGGAACCACTTCAACTCATCCTAAGTTATCACAATCCCAATTGTCTAACCATACTATACTATACTACCTATTAACAATCTAAAAAGAAATAAGACAAATATCCATAATATTCATGCGACAGGGATTGTTTTCAAAAAATTATAATTGAAAAAAGTATTTTTCAAACGTAAATTTGTTGTATTACAGAAAATTTACAGTACCTCTGGAATCAAAACTCGATCAATTTGGTATTCAAAAGAAACATTTTAGCAAATTTTGATTCGAAAAGTTAGCGCTGCTTAATTAAATACCTAGCATGTTGTTTATGTGCACATTTCCCCAGCACTGGAGCCACCCATACACTTTTTCATCGAGTTTGTTGTCAAAAGTTGTAGTGTAGGCGTCTTGTTGAACTATAATTGTTGGCCCTGAAAATGGCCGTTTTTTTAAATGACCCTGAAAAAATCCCTTGTTTTTGACATTTTGAAAGAAAGTAGTGCAATGAACCTTAATTATTCATTTTTCTCAATAAAATTTTATCCGTAATTAACGTTATAAAATTCTATTGAGGCGCGAGACCTCGTGATAAATAAACAATCATACAGTGTTGCCAAAGAGCGATATCAAATAACGTCTTTTATGTGTGCCATGAAATATAATTATACCTGTATATATATAGATGAAGCGGACTTGCCAATTCACTCTTCGAAGGTTGACACCAACCTTGTCTCACTATGTAGGTGAAATCACGTTTTACAATAGTGAGTTTCGTAGGTGACAAACGGCGTGCTTTGGCATGTTCTGATGAACCTGCAGTTTCAATAAAATGTGTAACATTGTGCTTCAACACCCTATTTGAAAATTCCGTTTTCATTAGTTCAGGAAAATACTGAAGCAACTGCCCAAACTGACCTTGAGCTACTAAAGTTAACCCTACTTTATGACCACACGCTCTAAAAATAGAAATAACAGTTTTTCCATCTTGCGAAATCATTCTACTTTTTGCAATTGTGAGAATTTTCAAAGGGATTGCGGAAGTCTGCACCTAAAATTGGCCTTTGAATATCGGTGATCATAAACTTCCAGTGGAAGGTTTTCTTTTAGCCGAAATTTAAAGTCAGTATTTTCGTACAGTACGTGTTAATATCAGATCCGTTTGCTACAGTTATGTTTTTCAAGTTTTTGAGGCACTGGATTTTTCAGCATTTTGTGCATTTAGGACAGAAACAGACGCTTCGCTCCGGTATCAACCAAAAATTACAGACTTTGTGCTTGATCGTAAACAAACAGACGGCTTACAGAATTTGCACCGTCGTTTTGTGCCACAAACGTGTGCCTTACGTGTTTTTCGTCACGTATGTGCAAGGTTGAACGCAGTTCTGGGTATTGTCTGAAAATTTTCTATGGTATAACTAAACTTTGATATACGTGTTTGCTTAGGGTCTCTTGAACGGGATTTGATTCCCGAACGTGAACGTTGATATCATCGACTTGTATCAAGTTTACCTTAGCGTGTGCAGATCTCGGCGAGTTTACCCTCAATATCCGACTTCCCGACATAACCAACTTCACGAGTATCACGAGCGACACTATGCTGTTGGCCATTTCAGCAAGCTTATATAAATGTTCAGAACTAAGAGCGATAATTATTTGTTGCATAGCAACTGGGAATTGCTACAACCTGAGGGATTTTTATACACAGTCCAGTCACATTAATGTGACCACCAACTACTTTCGACGTCAACATGAAATAACCAATCATAAAAGGCAGGTGGCAGCACATACTAGGGCATCGGAAAGCATTTCAATCGTTGGCGTAATGCAGAAACGTAGAAATTTATCCGACGTCCAAAAGGGCATGATTATTGGCTTTCGGGCCAAGGGTGAAAGCATTTCGAAAACGGCTAATTTTGTGAACTGCCGTGGTAAAAGTATACCGTGCATGGCAAAATGACACTATCCAAAATCAGCGGCGTGGCACATGTGGTGCACCACGGGCTATAGATGACATAGGCGAACGAAGGCTACGGATGTGTGTTCGGGCGAATGTACGTGCAACTGTTGAGCATCTGACCGCCCAGATGAACCAAGGGGCTACCAAGAGTGTATCCTCAACAACGGTTCAGCGAACGTTGCTGCGCATGGGCCTCCGCAGCAGACACCTGGTTAATTCACCTATTCTGACTGCTGTTCATCGGCGTCGAAGGCTGAAATTTGCTCGCCAGTACCGCAACTGGACATCAACAGAGTGTCGACAGGTGGCTTTTCCCGATGAATCACGATTTATGCTCCATCGGAAAGATGGACGTTGGCGTACACGGCGTGAAACGTCTGAAATCAAGCACTCTGCAACAATTGCCGGAAGGACCCAGGGTGGAGAAGGGAGCATTATGGTTTGAGGAATGTTTTCCTGGCATTCACTGGGTGCACTCATCATTGTGGAAGGCACAATGGATCAACACAAGTACGCATCTGTCCTCGCGGACCATGTCCACCCCTACATGCGAATTATTTTTCCTCAGAATGATGGCATCTACCAGCAGGACAATACGAGGTGTCGTACAGCTCGCAGTGTATGTGCGTGGTTCGAAGGGCACCAGGATGAGTTTACCGTACTCCCCTGGCCAGCAAACTCACTGGATTTAAACCCAATCGAGAATCTGTGGGACCACCTCGATCGGGTTTTTCGCGCCAGGGATCCTCAACCGCGTAATCTAGAGCAGCTGGCAACGGTACTGGAGTCGGCATGGCTCAACATCCCAGTGAACACCTTCAGAAACCTAATTGACTCTCCTAACTCTCGGGAACTGCTTGCGTCTAAATTTAAAGGGAATATTTGCATCAGATTGCATGAGAAATATGCGAGGTTTCAGAAAATTTTCTGTATCGTTGTCATAATTTTGTTTTGCTTCAACAATATTTTGTTGTAGATTGATAACAATAAGTCTAGTGCCATTGCACAATCATTTGGAAGGGGCTAAATTTCTGATGAACATAATCATGTCTCCACATTTAATTTTAGGTTTATGCAGTGGCATGTCAGTTGGTGTTAAGCTATTTACAAATTATTCTGGGTATGCTAGCTGATCTTGAGTATCTTTACTAACAACACAGTGGGAAAATCTATATCGTTATGTAGTTGCTGAACTGGATATTCTATTTGTGGGTAGCATATGGAAGGTAACTGTACTTGATCCCCATTTTTGCATTTTCCTACATCCAGAAACCAGCTTGAAAACTCTCTCTCTTACTATCCAAAGCACGCATGTTTTTCGTGAGTCTCAAAACTTCAAATTGAGACCAAATTCTGTGTTTTCAATCAGCTTGCAACTGTTAGCGACCGTGAACCTGTTAGTATTACAGGCAGTACCTGTCGAAAATCTCCCACCAGTAAAATAACTTTTCCTTCAAATGGCTCAGGACATTTTGTAAGGTCTAGAAGAATACGATCTACAGTTAAAAACATGAGTCATTCTAGCTTCGTCCCATAATATTAGTTTTGACCAATATTATTTGGCTTCTGGTGAATTTATTTCTAAATTGCACTTTGAAGTTTAATTCAAATTGAATGGTATTTTGAATATCAAATAGGCAGTTCTTCCTCCAAATTATAATGTAGCTGTTATTCCAGTTGATGCGACAGAATTTATATTACCACCCTACCTCTGATTGCATATAGTAATGTGATATAAATAAAAGTTTTTCCAGATCCCGCAGTCCCATCTAAGAAGAAATGCTTTGTTACATTTTCGTGATTGCCATATATCCAGTACAGTGTGAACAACAAATCGCTGTTCAGCGTTCAATTTTTCCATGTTTTTTTAGCTTTACTTTGTTCCTCTACGTTATCATATGTGGATACAGATAAATAAAAAGGTAAATTTAAATCTGTCAGTTTAAGTTTTGTTACATTCACACCATATGCCTTTAAAAGCTCATTAATTTCGGCAAGTGCATATTGAGATCCAGTCTCATCAGAGTATCTTGAATAAAATCTTCGAAGAGAGAGTTCTTAGGTTGCAACCAAAGTTCAAGAACATTTTCAACTTCCCCAAATCCACAAATAATAGCAAATAATACTTGTAAGAAACTTGGTATTTGTATCATTGCAGCATAAGCTAATGTTTTATGCCAATGTTCATCTCCTTGAAGAAACCCAAGTTTTCTGCATGCTTGTTGAAAAGTGGGGTAAACTATCCCATTATCTTGTTTTAAATCCTCAAAATTCATTGCACTAAATTTATGTAAGAACATTCGTAGGTAACATCTCTCACTGTCATGTGCATTAACTACATCTATTCTAAGCTTCTGACCTCCTCTCTGACTTTTTTAAAAATTTGGTTTCAATTTTAATCAAATATTTAATAATGAGTAATATCAGTGTACGTAAAACTTGTGCTTCTTCATCAATATTATTAAGGTGAAGCCAAGCAGTTAAAATTGTTTGTATTACAGATGCCAGGGAAACAGCTTCATGGTATTGACCTTCTCGATAAAAAATATGTTGTTGTTCTAGTAAATGAACTGCTAATCTTAGCAGAACATGATATTTGTCACACATACAAGACTCATTCAAGCTTCACATTGCTTCAGGTGCACTGACAAATCTTCCATCAAAGAAAGTTAAAATTTCATCGTGGTGAATTACACCTTTTTTTTGCGGATTAACGGATGCAGCATCATATCCCTTATATACATATTTATATAGATACTTTACAATCTTTACTGATACACACACTTCAACATTGATATGAACAATAGATTTTTTTTAACAAAAAAGGATTGTATGGCACAACTCAACGGTTATCGATGTCGCATCTACAAATTTTTACAGGTTCCATAGATCGCCTTCTCTTAATAGGGTATACATTGATATTTTCAGCAGTGGTTTCTCTAATTTTTACAGGTTCCATAGATCGCCTTCAGTAAATAGGGTATCCATTATTATTTTCAACAGTGGTTTCTCTAATATCTTTTGAAAATTTTTTGCAGCACACATTTGAGTCCTTCATACAGGGGGAATTTGTGTTTAAAATACCACAGAAGCCATGAATCATGCATTTTGTAACAATCTCGAATAATCTTCGATTGAGAGTAACGTCAGGCAACTCTGCACTGACATATTTTCAATATCGTCGTTGGTACGGATCTTAGAGTTTCAATTGAGTGTCAATAGAATATGCGCATGAAATAAGTCGCATTTTTGAATTTCAATTACGTAAATATAAGCAATAACTACACCAAATACACAAGGCTTTAGGATATCATCTAATAGCTCAGATCGTTTGATTTTGAAAACTCAAACGACAATATCTAGCCTATGTACAGGTTTATGGAAATGTGGCATGGCTTTTAAAATTTCAGGCCATGTAGGATAGCAAGTGAATGTCACAAACAAATCTGGTCGCCCGAATTTTCTTACCATGGCCATTGCAACTTGGTAATTTTGCTGCATGGGAACGTGAACTTCCTTGAAAAGTAGAAGGCATTATTAGTAATTTGCCTGTCCCCAAACTTTCATTTTTAGCTCGGGATGCTAAGACATCTAAAAGACCAATATAAAGTTCCACTCTTAAATCACTCTGATTCATTCTGATGTAATTTAGGCGGAAACCTTCAGTTTTCACATATTCGTCCACGATATATTGTTGGAATAATTTCCCACTACTGTGTAGAAGGCAAAACTATGAGTGTATAGAAAGCCTATAAGCATAATATTAAAGCTGCGTTGCTCTCGCTCGTTTTGCTGAACGTCTCGATTCAATTTGCTCCATCCCATTAAACCAACCACATTCCCCTTTCGGAAATAGTAAAGGATAAACCATGGAATCACTGCATTGGTTCATGGGTAAAATACTTTTGCAATTATCTCCTTTCGGATATATGCAATTATCTCGATTTGCAGGTGGGTCACCATCGTCTCCAACAAATATTGTAGCAACTTCTGTTGTAGATGTAGGTGCATTATACTTTCTCTCTTATCTATAATTGGATGCTCCATAAAAACCATTTTCACAATCATAGTGGGGTTTCATTGTATTAAATGATGTATCTGTAAATTTGATTTAGCGCATGGATTTATATTTCGTATTTGTGCATCCAGCTTTTCCATAACCGTTTGCAAGCAGCCCTAATTTTTTTCCTTACAACAATTGCTTGTTTCATCGGTATGAAATATATATAACTGACCATATCCAGGTTTATTTTTCTCAGTTGTAAATAGAGGTGAAACCATGTGATATATCTGACCACGAATACGGAAGCAATGTGGCCCATTCCCTGGAGGTGTGTTGATTTTAGCTCCCATTGAAGCTAAAGCTAAAGCTGCATTATATTCGCGTATATGCTGGCGATACTTTTTACCTTTAGATGAATGTCATCAAGCAAATCTTTTAATAAATCTGGAGTTTCCGACAGAAATGGTAAGGAAACTTTCCCATCGTCACAACATTTCGTAATTTTCTTTACTTGTATTGAGTTCATATTTCCAATAACGAGCATGGCAAAGAGTGTACAATTCTGTCAAATTCCCGCAGTTGTGTTCTGGAACGTCTTAAGATTTTCGCTTGAAGCATGTTGATAACTAAGCCTTCGTCGAGCTTTCCGTTCATAACATTGCTCAGCCGTTTCATTCGCGCAACAATCTCTATAGTCAGCATTTCTTGTAGCTCTCCGTTCATAACATTGCTCAGCCGTTTCATTCGCGCAACAATCTCTATAGTCAGCATTTCTTGTAGCTCTCCGTTCATAACATTGCTCAGCCGTTTCATTCGCGCAACAATCTCTATAGTCAGCATTTCTTGTAGCTCTCCGTTCATAACATTGCTCAGCCGTTTCATTCGCGCAACAATCTCTATAGTCAGCATTTCTTGTAGCTTTTCGTTCAAACGACTGCTCAACTGTTTCATTCGCGCGGTAAGTTCTTTTACGTACATTTTAAAAATAAAATTTCATTTTGCATAGAAATTGACCACGGCTATTTGAAAACTGCAAGAATTCTTAAAATATGGGTGATTTTATTCACGCTGATTGTTGCCATTCGACGATACACAGATAACGTCGATTTTATATTTTTTGTATGTAGTGGTTGCTATAGGCAAGTTTATACACCCCTTGAAATAATATTTTAAAACCTGTAAATGTTCATTCCGTAAATTTGATACATCCGTGCCTGAGTAATGAGATTATGCAACTATTTTGTTAACCTCTGTGTGAAAATAAACTTCATACTGCATACCTAAAAATGTATTTCATAATTCACATCACTAATTCCTTGAATTAACACTAATTCAAATGTTACACATCTCTTGTACTTTAAACAGTGTTCAAATCGAAATTTTTTATGCCAAAAATAATTCAAATCCTTGAATAGACTTTTGGTGCAAATCGTACTCTGATCGCCAATTTTTTGCATTACATTATTCTTTGAATGATGTAGAAATTTATGGGATACACTGTTTTTAAATAAAATTAAAATTTTAAATCTGTCTGTAGCTAAAGAAAAAGTTATTCCTCTATATAAGTGTCACTGTTGCCGAAGAAAAGCAGAAATTGGTTTATAAATTAAGAGAAAAATATGTCAGGTGGTTCAAAGGTGCAACATTCGCTCCTATATATAACAGTGTAATATCCACAACGGAATTTTTTTGCTAGTAAAAGTTGTACTCGTTTTCCCACTTACTGCCAAAATAACTTTTAGCAATTCTGTTTCTAACTCTAAAACTATTTTAACAAAGTGAATATGTAAATATTCCACATCAAGTCATAACTTGTGGCAATACTTTTGACATGTAAGTTAAATTGAACTAAAAATACTCAGTTAATTTGATAAAAGTTTATAGATAATTTCAAACAAACCAAATTATTCGATTAACTTATTTATATACTCAGCCATAAGCGAATTTTCATGCAAAGATAATTGTTAATAGCTATGTCAAGTATTTTTTTTTCATTCGTTACTTTGATTTTAATTTTCTTATATATACTCTGTATAAGATTTGGTAGAAACACAACGTATCGTCGGCTAAAAAATGAAACACAATAAGAAAAAACAAAGTTCTGAGAAAAAAGGGAAAAAATATTCTAGTTTTCAAGTGCTGCGATGATTGAAAGAGTATCATTTTAACGATTCTTTATTACATTTTCTAATAGAGAATCGTAATAGTTCTTATTAAACGCAATCATCAATTAATTATTCAGAAGGGAGTATTTTCACTGTGATTACTCTTTGTTATAGAAATGTATTAAGCATTTAATGACGGATGTGCATTTATTTATTTGCATTTGTGTTTTTCGAGAATATATCTGTTACAGATATAAAAACTGATTTAACTTTCTTCACAACTGTATAGATAATCCCATTTCTGTTCAAACCATACTTGAAATTAATTCAGAATATAAGTAGCTATTTCTTCACTTTTTAACTATTCTGAATCCATATCTTTAATCTAAGTTTCAGGAGAAGGAAAAATTTTAATTTTATGATTTTTTTTTGCATGAAGCGTATTTGAAGAAATATTTAAAAGTAATTTTGTAATTATGAATAAATAGAAAATAAAGCTACAAATAAAGAGTCAATTTCTGAAATTAAATATTTAATACAAGCAACAAAAACAGTAATACGAAATGTTAAAATTATTTGAAATAAATTAAAACCATTACAAATAACGTTACAATGTTCTTATCATGAAGTATAGATTAAGTGCTTTTCAAGGAAGCGTTACTATTTTAAATGCAAACTTAATGATGCCTCTGGTTTCTTCCATGTTCGTATGATTAATTTCCTAGTTATTTTTAAAATTCTTCATTTAATTAAGGTTCTTTTCGAAATGTATCAATGAATTATAAATAAAATGTGTAATACCTTTCGTAATTCATACTTTTTTACGTATCAGTTTTTGTACTGTTATAAATAGCAATTTCTTCTGAAAAGTAAAAGGTATTTGTGCTTTAATTAAAATTGTTTGGTTAGATAAGTTAGCAAAACTTAAGTAACTCTGCCGGATTTTTTTTATAAAGAATAGTTTTAAAAAAAAGTCCATTATATTTATAATCCACTCATTTATTTTTAAATTGTTTTCGCTACAAGAAGATCTGAAAAAAAGTTCAAGGAAGTTTGATAATTAAAATATGAGGAACCTTTTTCATCTCACTCTTATTACATTTTTGGTTGATTATTTTCAAGTGCGATGAAAGAAAATGTGCACGAAAGTGTTTATCAGCGTTGTTTTAAATTTGAAATTTTAATCTATCTTTATCAGTACTATCATTTGCAAACGTTTAGATACATATAAATATATGATCTATGTCACATCTATAATTCACTTTTTCACACATTTTATTCGTTTTAATACATAAAGTTTTAAATTTTAATACTGAAAAAGCAGTTGTAACGAAGTATATAAAATAAAAATGATTTCTTAAAATTGTAATACTAGAAGTTTGAGTTTTGTTTGCTTTTTAAACAGTGTAAATAATAACCAATGAAACATGAAAGTGCATTAAAACTTGATATCAATAATACAACTGCACATATTATATTTTCCATAAAAAAAATGAACGCTTTTGTGAAAAGAAAAATATGAATAGTCTACAAAATGCAAATTTAATAAGAGTAAAATTCCTATTGCTATTCGAATAGCATTTTCTAAATGTTAATTTTGGGGTGATATGTTCTTTCAACTGGTGTTTAAATATGTTTTGTTCTTTTCTTTACACAAAGCCAATCTATACATTAATTTTCTTGATTTAAACACAATTCATGATAGATTTATATTGTTGATACAAGTTCAATCTCTATCCGCTTTTGACCTGTAGAAATATAATGGTGAAGTTAGTTTTTGAGTAAAGTAGTAAAGAAGTAAAGTACTTTTTTGTCACTATGTAAGCAAAGACGTTTTATGTGAAAACTTTATTTTACGCTCTGAATCTGATATGAAGTGACTTCTACTATATCTGTTAAATTTTGATCGTTTGTGAACAAATGAATTTAAAGTAGCGGTTAGATTTCTATGATGCAATTAGGTAGTATTGTTACTGTATACATTGTTCTTTTTAAGACGTTTCTGAAAAAAAGCAATTAGTTTGTCTGTAAAAAAGGAATGCAGTTAATAAATATACTGTAAAATCGCACAAGCACACAACGAAGAAATACCACCAGGTTAGCTTACTTTTATATATTATTGGTTACATGTTATTTATAATAGTTAATTCTCTCAATTTCAAGTATGACATCTTTGATGCATTCACGTATCTTATTTGTATTGTTCATAACATGCACGCATTATAAAAAAATGCTTCACCTTTTCATAAATTTAAGAAAGCCAAGAAAAGAATAAAGAGTATAACATTTAAAATTCAACACTAATTTTTAAAGATAAATAATACTTGTAGATGTCAAGGTATGGTGACAATATACTGTGACCAAAGCGTAGCAATTTGAAAGGTGTAAGGTAGTGCATACATAAGCAATATCCACAACCAAACGGAAGTATTTAAGTAATTGTAACTTTAAATAATTGTGAGATGTTAAGCGGTCACAATGATTGCAGGGTTATAGGAAATGCTGGCATTGGTCAAAGCATTGATTATGTAGATGGACTTTATTGGGGTGGATCCATATTGTTATTTTTTTAATGAAAATGTCAGAAAATCCGAATTTCTCAAGGAAGCACATATATCTGAAAAAATTCTTAGAGTGCGCGACCGGTATAGCTCCAGGCTCCGTAGAATGTTCGTGATCACATAGTCACCTATGCAACACGAATGAAAGGATAAATATCATAATCTTGATTATAGACTAGGTGTACGCAACATAGTGTAACCTTATCTGTATACAGGGTGTTTCAGTGAACCGTTTCAGAACTTCTAAGAGGGGTAGGGTACATCCTGACGAACCAAAATCATATACCAATGGGCAGTCAGAAATGCTTTCCTGACGCGGTAGATGGCGTTGTGCGAAAATCCCGAGCTTTCGTGTAGGGAATCTTCATTTCGCACAAGAACGCCAAGTTAGTAGGATGGATGGTTACACGATCGCAGAGTTAGCCGATATGCATTTGGCGTACGGGGCTGCAAATTGTAGTGGGCCAGCCGCACAGCGTATGTACGCGGAACGATATCCGACGAGGCGTATCCCCAGTCATAATTTCTTTGCAAGACTGCACCAGAGGTTAGCTGAGACAGGTTCATTAGAAAGAGCTGACAGGGACAGGGTAAGAACAGCACGGACTTCAGCCGAACTTTAGCAGACGTCGAACAGAATGTGCTGCAGCATGTACAAGGGAATCCAAGAACGAGTACACGAAGTGTAGCAAACGCAGTCGGGGTTTCCCATTACAGCGTCTGGAGGATTCTCCGAGAAGAAGACATGCATCCGTTTCACTTGCAGTGTGTACAGACACAGCAACCGGAGGATTATGCACCTCGTATTGCTTTCGCACAGTGGTATCTTGGAAAATGTGCTACAAATCCCCTTTTTCCTACTGAAGTGTTGTTTTCTGATGAGGCATCCTTCACAAGTAAAGGAATTTTCAACACGCATAACGACCATATCTGGGCGGTCGAGAACCCGCATGCAATACGACGTCGTGCAACACAGATTCGATTTTCGGTCAATGTATGGGCCGGTATTATGGGATTCACCTCATCGGACCTTACCTGTTACCGTCTCGTCTAACCAGACATAACTACTTGCTCTTTCTGCAGCAAGTATTGCCACAACTTTTGACAGATTTCTGCATCGACGCAACATAATGAATCTGATATGTGGTTCCAACACGATGGAGCCCCTGCCCATTATAGCGGAGATTTTCGTAAGTACCTGGATGTCACATTTAGTCAGCAGTGGATCGGACGTGGTGGTCCCGTGCGTTGGCCTGCTCGGTCACTCGACCTATCATGTCTTGATTTTTATTTCTGGGGTCATCTGAAATCGCTAGTTTATGACACCCTTGTTGACAATGTTGAGGAGCTGGTTGCAAGAATTGCAGTAGCTGCCGGAGAAATTCGAGATATGCCTGGAGTATTCCAGAATGTTCGGATGTCCATGCGTCGGAGATATGAGGCGTACATTGTAGCCCGTGGAAGAAACTTCGAACACTTACTTTAATCCATGTACATTTTGCTTCTTTTCATGTATTGTTAAAACGATTTCTCACTTAAGGTCTCTTTTCTTTACGGTGCTTCTGTGTACAACACCGCTTCAGGAAAGCATTTCCGACCCCACATTGCTATATGATTTCGAGTTGTCAGGATGTACCCTACCCCTCTTAGAAGTTCTGAAACGGTTCACTGAAACACCCTGTATAGCCTTATACAGAAGTCGCCTGGTTCAATGAATAAATAGGCAGATAAAAAGAGCAACTAATCAAATGCAAACATTACTTTAAATAAATTAATAACTGATAATCATAACATGCTGACAAGTCTACTAGTCTTTTCTCAAATCAAAGATTTAGCGTGCTGGCGTAATATACAAACAGGTTATGTACTTGTTGTGATCTTGCTCAGAACGATTGAAAAAATAGTAACTTGAGTTTATCCATTACCACATGTAAGATAATAACTTACATACACAGAGTGATGCCTCCAGACTAAATCGTGTTCTTTCAAAAGGAACTGTGATAACAGTTTACACAATCTGTCATAGGAAGAGGGAGGTGTCGGATGCATGTATGGAAAATGTCAGCCCATGAACTTTCGATACGTCTAAAGTTCATCTGTGACAGTTGTTTTTAGTGCCTGGTGGGATAATCGTCTTGAGATAACGAAACTGACGTTTTCAACATGGGACAAATCCAGTGAACTAAAAGGTCGCTAGAAGTCGGGATGACACTTATTCAGCTGCTTGACAGTTCGTAGAATATACGCTAACCTATTGTTGTGTTTATAAATGCCATCAGAGTTTCATGAAGAAAACGTACTGCAATACACTCCGATACTTCACTTATGTAACACTGTTCTGACAACAGTGCCGATAAAGAGTTCGGTCGATGTGAGGAGGTGGAAATCACTGTTACCTCATATTACAATATTAGGAACCGTAAATATATATCACTGCATCATGCAGGCAGTGACATGGCTCTTTCCGCTGTACCCCCAGAGCCGCTTTCGTCCATCATGACACATCGAAGAAAGATTTTTCTGAAAACAGGTACAATTCTATTTGCTGGTTCAAGTGCTATGTTAATGGTACTATATTGAGACCGCTTCAACACTTCCGGCAGATACGCATCCCTCCATCACGACATTGTGAACGTTGCATGCTGAAGCCAATATTCTTCTTAAACAGAGTACATTTCAATTCATTCGTCCAAATACGATGTTGATGTTCCATCGGATTCCCCATATCCTTACGCCGGTGATGAAGAATCTGTAGAAACCGAAACAATGGATGACTAACAAAAATAATCCAGGGCTGTATACGCCATCAACAGTTCTATTTGATGTATGGACTAGTGGGTGTTCCTAATTGTAGAGTGACTGTACAGGCATTCTCAGAGAAGGTGGGGGAAAGGGACATATGTCACGAGATGTGCATTCGTTTGTTTTTGTAGCAAGAAAGTTGAGATGTCCCTTGTATGTGACTTGATTTCCCTTCTTCCCATATGCTGCAGTTTGCAGAAATAGGAGCACCAATATCTTCAATAGGAAAATACATCTTCCAATAATCCCATATTATGATCGCTATCAAAGTATAAAATTTGCTCACATGGATACTAAGTTTTTCAATAGGGCATTCTTAATTATTTGGTGATTCATAAGTTCCACAAAATACAATGACGAGTACAGTATACCAGTTATTTCGATTCTCCATTTCTTCAACTTTAAAAATGCGCTAAGCACATATAATTTGCCGGTGATCTTGACTTTTACCACACTATTTCCATTTTCTCGCATTTTCTACTAATCCTGTTGTTGTTGTTGTTACTTATGCCTACACTGGCAGACCGGAGGAGTGTCAGGCCCGTCGAAGACAGCAAGAGGCGAGGGGGGTGCACCTTCCATGTTATTGAGCCCCATTGGGAGGAAGTCCGTCTTGGCTCGACATACATGACACATCCGTTTTACAGGATGGTCCCTTTCATACATTCATTCATTCACACATATCGTAATTTAGATCCCAATCAGAGGCCGATAACCCCCTGATCAAGTACCCCCAGAGGTATGGATTTGGTATGGGAACATGGGGGACTCTGTGACCACGACCTATTTAATGTGCCCCAGTCACCATTATTGAACACGACGGTCTTTAGCCAGGTCGAATCGCCGATCTTGCAATCATCAGAATTGCAGGCTCCGCCGAGGACAGAACCCACAACCCTTCTGATGCGAGACCGAAGCTTTATTGACTGAGCTACCGCGGCTCTTCTACTAACCCTTCAAAAGTCAAGTCAATCTAATGTGCCCTTAATGGTGTTGCATATTTAATATCCAGCAGTCTAGATTCTATAAAAACACTATATATCTTAACTTCTTCAGCGATTTTCTCAACAAAGCATCTCGCCATTAACAAGACTGACCAGATCTTGATGAAAGGCATATATCGTCCCTAGGAAAAAGACCAGATCTTGATGGACGTGATGTATCATCGTTAGAAAAACTGACCCAATATTGAGAAACGAGATTTTTTCATTAAAAACACTAACCAGATATTGATCTCTTTCTTCCTTATCAAAAGACCACAAATCTCATCATTAGCAAAATCGATCAGATGTTTTGTGAACGAGATACCTTGTTAAAATCATTTCGACGGTAAAATATCGAAAGCAAGGATTGTTTTATAATATTTAAAGTATCTTTTTTGGAGAAAGTTGGATGTTTTTTTGCGGAATTTTTTAAATGAATAAATACTACTTGCTAATTGAAATAAAAACTTCCTTGCAACGATTTTTATAGCTTGAAAAAATAGAATTACAATAGGGCGTTCGTTGTAAAATTACATTGCCATACAATAATGTGCTTTACCCTACAATAATACCCAATACAAATTACATTACACTACAGTAATATGTGTTGGTATAAGGGAAAGAATGCATGCTTTAATAAAAGGGGGGGGATCCCTTACGTGCTGCAATTACATTACCAACCCTAATAGGCATACTTTAAAGAAGATTTTGATAATCAGCTATGGGTATATCTGTTCATTCCTGCTGCAGATTTTGGACGTAGTTCCCTGGTCCGTAAGCGTCGCTCTAACTCGTCCCACAAATGTTCTATGGTGTTTAGGTCGGGACTCTGGGCAGGCCATGGAAGACGTTTTACATCCATATCTTGATACTACTGCTTGACAAAGGCAGCAACGTGACATGGAGCGTTGTTGTCCTGGAAGTAACATTAGTCCATTCCATGAAATTGCCAGAGCGTAGGAAGAACCTGATTGTCAAAAATTTTCATGTAGGCGTCGGCGTTCAGTTGACCAGGAACCACATGCAAAGGTCCCAAGCAATACCACGAAATATACCCCAAACATGTAGTCGGATTTTAAGCAAATCCGCTGGCGTCCCGTCCATTACTGTAGGGTATTGTATATTTAAAATTTTTAAGGATAATTTAATAATTCTATATCAATTTTCAATTGAATTGATAAAAATATGGATGAAATTAAACTGTATAAGAAAATACAAAAAGAAAGCATCGCTTAAGAACACTTCAGAACTTTTTAATTTCTATTATACGATGAATAATCAAGCGCTTTTGTAACTGGTCATTTGATATTATCTATATACTCTTACAGCCTACTTTGTTACTAAGTACGTTTTAACATTATAAATTATGCAGTGAACATGCACAATCATTCGTATCTGTTTTTTTCTCAGTTTTGAAAACTAATTTGTATGAAGTTTGCGTCTCAGAACGGATTCAATAGAAAATACTGACGGTGATATAGAATACAATATTTAAATATAATATACACGTTTCTCATGTGCTCCACTAAAAGATTCATTATGGAAATGTTACACAAAATATGAAAATTTTCATTCAGAGAATGTTTTTAAAATTAGTATTCCCCAAGCTATTCCTAATTTCTCTGCTTCAAAATTTACTTTTTTAAGGGGGCACGAGTTGAACATTTAAATGTTGGAAATCCACCAAAACCATATATTCATCTCGAACACAAAATTAATTCCGTGCAGGGTTATTCCAAGTTATGGTAACAGCAGTCTTAGTAAAACACAAAAGGTTGCAAGCCATGTGTTATTTAAAATTTCATTCACACAAACTAAGTTTGTACAGCTCATTATATAAGGGAAGAGTAAAGCAAGTGTAGTTTATTACTGAATCAGTTTATTTTAGTGTCCGACATCCCATTTAGTAAATCCTCACGCGGTTGTCTTACAAACTAACCATTTCCCAAGAAATGGTTCATTAGGAGGCTGCATATTGTTTGATCTTCGCAGAAACATCCGAGGGTAGAAGTAATAAATTCTTCAAGTCCCAACACCCAACAAATTTTCACTAAAACTAAGCAAAGACGCTGCTGAAAACTCTGGCCAGGAGATAATAATGGGATTTTAGTATACCTGGAAGCTTAATATTCCCCCTGGGCCGACTGCACATCATCCAATATGTGGAAGATTGAGGCACGGCTACAAATTGCGTTAGGAAAGTCGGAGATACAATGGCGGACATTAAATGCTAGGAAGCGTTTGAGGTAAAACTAGATAATTCTGATCTAAAGTTAACTTTCAATGAAAGACTTCTTATGAAGTTGATGGAAGATATTTTTTCCATCAAGATCTCAGCAAATTTTTGCCGCAATCTATCATCTTGCAGTTTGCACGATACGTAGGTAATGGCATGATATGCAAATAATAACCCTCGCAGCGATTATGCAAATCAAGTTCACCACTATCATCCTTTATATTCAGTATAAAAAAAGAGAAAATAGAGCATGTTTTAAATATTTAAATTGTGTTTTCAGCTGTTCCTGTGTATAGAAAGAGTTAAAGGATCATCCAAAAAAAAAACGACAATCAAATGGGCACGCTTCTGACTTTGACAGAAGACGAATTATGACTTATCAAGAGACTGCGCGTTTTATCCCTTGCAAGAAATCGGTGCTCGCTTCATTGAAAACGAGCCACAGAGATGCTAATATGTAATCAGTAGGTGCATGAGAGCTGAACTCATCGGCATGAGCCATTGCAGTAGCTTCGTCATATCACAGAGTGGAACAATATATGTACATCGTGTGCTCAAGGCTATTATAGAGCTTACTGCTACATGAAGATCCCTAGGTGAATAATTAGGATGTTATTAGAATTGAGGCAGCGGAAACTTTTTCAAGTGTCTATTGTTACAACCCCAGTGGCAGAAAATTTTGTAGCTGTCTGCGACAAGCTTTTACAATTTTCTAATCAGTCTGCAAAATTTGCGTGTAATTTTAGTGGATGAATCATACATTAAACCAGCAATGTTTCACCATTTTATTTGAATCATGGTAAACAAGATGCGTTCTCGTTTATTTTGTTTATGACTTTTTGTGTTACAAATAGTTTCATCAGCTCACTTGTAGGATTTATAAAGTGGGAAGTATAAGCAGTACCATGCATAGATAATAAAGCTGCTTTTAAAAAACCTCGTGTACCTTTATAACCAGAAGGGAGCTCATTCACTTGAAAAAAACAATCTTATCGTTAGTGCCCACTTCTTTGTCTGTCCCATCTGTCGATCTTAGCATATGTTTACCAACGCCATCAATTATAGAACCTCAAATTTCGCATACAGCTTCAGAGACTGGCATTGATATAACAAAAACAAGAAACTTTAGTACTCTGTAAGAAGGCTCAGAGCCGGCCCCGCTATGTTTTGAGGCCCGTGCGAACCCATGTTTTACGTTTTAGCACCCTCGAGTCATAGTTACTGAGGTGTGGGGTTTATTCCCCGGCAGGACGGGGGAAGGGTTCCGGGGATGATCCTATTCAAAATTGGAACAAAATAATGCAAAACGGCGAGTTTTGACCCTGTCTGAGAACAAAAATCAAGTGTTTCAAGTCAAATGTTCCAGACAAAAAATTTTAGCAGAGCAAGGAAAATATATTAAAATTTTTTAATCGATACACCTTCATTTGGGGCTCCTTGCCCGTGCGGCCGCTCGGGCATCGGGCCGACTCTGCGAAGGCCGAACGTTGTGTAACTAAGTCGCCTACCTCGATTGTGTAAATTCGAGTATTATTTCATATGTAAATTCACTGAATGCAAAAAGAAATACCTACAAGAAGTGAATATAATTATTGTGGCACTTATTTTGTATTGCTTGTAGAACATCTATTATATAATTTTGATCTTGATATCTAGCTCGTTTAACAGCGCGATCATCTGGACAATCTTTTGAGAATATATTTCGGCTTCGGCTGTTGCTTTCAGCAATATTCTGACTTTCATTTTTATCATTGTTTCATTCATTTTTCTTGTTCATTGTTTCATTCATTGTTCATTTCATTTTATCATTGTACTTTCGTTATTGTTTTTGTTACTTTCGAAGCAAATATTTGTCCCTTGATCCCCACGGACACATTTTCCTGGTTCTGCTGCTCATCAGCTTCAGAAGTGTTTTGACTTTTCTTGGAATGTTCCGCTTTATTAAATATGTCTTTCAGATCTTTGGTTCCATTGAATATATTGATTAGGGTGGTCTCTTAGAAAATGTGTGTTCAAGTTTTTTTTAATTATTTCGCATTCACAACACCACATACAACCTTATCCCGTGACGCATTCTAAGCACGTGTTTTCCACACAATGAGTTGCTTTCTTTAGCGAACGCAGAACGCAGAGGTAGTATTTTTTTCTGTGCACTCTGAAAACGCGGGAGAACGAAACGAACTCAGGGTCCGGTGTGCGTGATAAGCGCCTGTTTTTCTGCACTTTAAAGAGAAACAGCTTTTCCCGTGGCGTCGCGGTGACAAAGAGGCGTGGAAGTCTGCGTACTGCCGCGGGAAAAAAGTGTCCAAAGGTTGTGGACAACTTTTAAAATTGTTTTATTAGTGTAGACAAAAACTGTCCGCAAGCGGATTTCATTGTCCGCGACAATGTCGCGGTGTTTCTGCCTCTGGGGCTACAACTATTTGGGAATCTCTTCTCCACACGCATCTGTGGCAGCTTTGATGCAAGATGCCATTAATGTAATAGAATGCCTTTCAGGGACAAACGAATGGCATCGAATCGTCTCTTTAGGAGAATCACGATTATGTCTAAAACATTTCGATGATCAAATCTTAGTTTGACGGCACCGTTGTGACAGAGGACATGATATGCATAGATATACAGGTCTGTAAACGTTATGGTAGGCGGTACCACTGATCTATCACCGCTTAATGGTAGGGGTACTGGATTCTAATTCGGCACACACTTAGCAAGCCTTGGAGGTGAACTCAACAGCCACCGCAGCATCTCTGAAGTTTTTTAGTATGTTGTTCTTTCTTATCTTCGGGGATCACCTACAGCCATTTTTCAACAGGGCAATGTAGAAAACACACATGGCATGGATATGCAATTCCTGAATATCCTTCAACTTCACTTCTTCCATGACTCCCCCGTCCGTTTTACTAGATCTCTCGCTCACCCCATCCAAAATGTCTGTCAATGATCACCCAGTAACCGACACACCGGAGACCACTTGAGGTTACGCCTTATGAACTTTGACAACGTAGTTTGGAAGCCCATGGATTGACATACAACCAACACACATTCAATTCCTGTCTCTTTCTATAACAAGACGTGTAACAGCAGTTATTGCCGCCCTTGGCCGTTACTTGCGTTACTTATTTTATCGTATTTCACAAGAAGTCAAGTGGAGCTGTAATTTCAATTCATTCCCACTTGCGATTTATTTTATTTGTACAATAAATATGACTAATATGTATTTATGGTATTTTCTATGTTGGATGACCAGCAGTGTATATGTTCTATAATGTAGACAAAAATATAGTATTCAAGAGCATCAAATTATTTTCTAATTGTTTGAATAATAGCTTAATATTTAAATGTTTAAGAAAGCATGAACCCCTCTTTGATAGAGGAATAGCCGTTATCATTCTGGAAAACTTCAAAATTTCATAATTGCTATCCTGAAAAAATGTAAGCATTATTTATCACTATGCTGCCCAACCCCTTCAATTAATCATAAATGTTGCAATTTTATTAATTTAAATTTTCATCACATTCAAAAATTCAAAGGAGTCATATCAAAACTTAAGGTATTAGTTCTTTATATTTTCTTTTACCATATTAGATTATGTTTAGTCTGTTGTTATTTTCAATATAATGTGCTTTTCATAGGTTTCTTTAAAAATATCTGTTTTGAAATAAATTATAAAAATCGTAATATTTCATACACATTACGTCACAAAAATTACTTTGCTTTAACGAAATTGTTCATTTCGTATCTCTTTGCTAATTTGTTTTTAACTACATTTAAGCAAAATAGAACATTTAAGAAATATTTATGGCTAATTCTAAATTAGCTTGATGAGTTACTTCGAATTGCATTATCACTTTTAGTCTTTAGAATGGCATGCTATAACCCCCATCATTAATGTTATATCAAGAAAATGATAATATCGCTCTTTCATTTCAAATTCAAAACTACATGCAGTGATATTGCAACTGTCGTAACAACAGTAGTATATATTAAAAGAACAAATATAAATCTACGTACAGTAAGGAATAACAAAAATGTTTTCTAAAACTTTTCCACAGAAGCTGAGCAAAGACTTCTAAAAACTCTGGCCAAAAGATAACAATGAGATTTTAGTATACCTGGATACTAAATATTCCTAAAAACTCAACTCCATATCATCCAATATGAGGGCAGTCAAAGGAACGGCTACAAATTGAGTTAGGAATGCCGGAAATCCAACAGGGGACAATACTTGTCGAGGCAGAAAGCCTTGATGGAAAAATCGATGTCTGATCTTTGGTAAAAAATGTAGGGGAATCGCTTTTGTCGCCTTTTTCTCGCACGTCCGCATTTTGTTTGAAGCCAATCGAACTCCTGTTTTGTATGCCAATGATATGTATTCCAGGATTCACGGTGTTCTACCACATGTGACCATAATGCTCATGGGACAATCTTTCTTTCGATATCCTTTTGGATCGAATTCTGGTTCTCGTGATTGTCAGTGTCGCAAGTGTAGCATAACGATTGTGTCACACACTGTGCTTTTTACAACTGACATGATAACTCAAGAATGAAAATTAATAACAGCATGTCTGGAAGACATCTGAATACATAAATAAAAACGGGGTTAGCTCATCTCTATACCCATTACCTTCCTGTCACTCCTTTTGTAGTTAGCATTATCGAACGTTTCATAGCTTTATTTGTTTTATTAATCCTTCAATAGAAATTGGCGTAGCTTAGACTGTAAAGGCCGGACGTTTCCTGAAATTGGTCATATCTGATTTTTACAAGTCTATAAATAAAATAATATACATTCTAGAAATTGATATTAATTCTTCAACAAACACATTAACCATCGTACTGTTGATTTCTGGTTCTTAACAAGTCCTGAAGTTTGTAAGTCTCACGAATTTATGATTTTGATACAATATTTTTGTTTTTACCAATTGAGATTGTTAACACCATATGATGTAATAGTTCAATTAGTTCATTAACCCAAGTATGAATGCTCTGATTAAAGAAACTGCTTTTCTTCTCTTCCAGCTTCTTACATAGCTATGTATCATGGTAATTCCCCACGAGAGTGACAGTAACTTAAAAAAATATAACTTCCAGAAAACGTTTGGATATTGACTAATATTGGGCAATATTTGTATTAGATATTGGGTAATATTTGTATTTACCACAATCTACTGTATACATTCATTGATGTACGTATATTTACAGATTTATGTCAACTTGGAAGGACTCATTGCAATCCTTTTAAATTCGTTGTCGGGAAATCAAAACTAACAAAGTTGCCGTTTAGAAAATGTGTCAAAAGATATGAACTCTACTAAGAAAATAATTATTTTACTTAGGATCGTTTCCGAAATTAAAATACGAGGGCTGTTTAGTAAAGAATGATCATAAATTATTAAAAAATAATTGTATGTACTAATCCTCCAAATTTTTATGGTCTTTCTCAAAACACTCCCCATTACATACAATGCACTTATCCCACTCTATTTCAGTCTTCGAACACATGCTGGAAGCCATTTTTTGATAGGTCCTTCAAAATCGCCTCCGCAACTTTTATCACTGCCTGTGATGATGAAAACCGCGTTTCCCGGAGGTGCTTTTTCATATTCGGGAAAAGAAAAAAAATCACATGGTGCTAAATCAGGACTATAAGGATGATGGGGAACACACATGGCATTGATTTTTGAAAGATACTCAACAACAACATTGGCAATATTGGATACCTTGCGTTATCTTGGTGCAGCATCCATTTTGTTGCTTTCAAATGAGGTCTTTAGCGATGGATGTGACCTTGGAGGGTTTCATTATATCTCTAAAATATTCTACAGTTATAGTTGTATGTGGTGGTACACCATGCTGACACACCATTCCTCGAGTATTGAAAAATGATATGAACATAACTTTCCCAGCAGAAGCATTCCACTCTCGTCTTCTGTGTTGGTGATGAAAAAGACTTCCACTCAGAGCTCTGTTGCTTGGACGATAGATTGTTTCCCCTCTTAAACCATTTTAAACTATCTTCTAGCTGTGCTATTATAAGGAAGGATTCTCTCCCCATAATATTCCTGTAGCATCACATAAACTTCTGCTACCGATTTTCTTAAGATAAAAATAAAATTTCAATGCAACGTATTGCTCGTCGTGTGTGACATCCATTTTTGCCGTAGTCGAAAGTCAAACAAGGCGTTCTTGGCCGGCTGCCAAGGCCTCAGCAATGACGTCATGACCGCGAAACTAGCGCTATCTATTCTCCACCTATCCCACTGCACATTCAATATGAATTTTATTTTTTTGATTGTTCAATCGCCTTTAAAAAATAATGATCATTCGTTATTGAACAGCCCTCGTATGCTTGCAACACCGGTAAATTGCAACAGATATTATGACATGAATGGAGTAAAATAATTGTGAGACCTCTCATACTAAAGTACTGTATTGTTGACATTATGTGCAACATTTTATTCAAGTAAATGTTTGCTCAATGAAAAAGTTTTTGTTCAATTATCTGTATTCCATAAAAATTTACAACCAAATAATCAGAAAAGTAAGCACAACATACTTCTGGTGCTGAGAAGAGAACATTTGTCAGTGTATTATGAGATTGGTTACCAAGTTAGCTGACTTTTTTTTTGTCAATTAAAATATTTTTTTAGTTCTTCCATTCAATTAGCTTGTGAAACGTAATAAAATTAAAGAAATGCTGGAAAAAGTTTACTGGTCACCCATAAAGAGATGTAAAATAGTACTATTAAGTGAACAATGGTACAGTTATGTAGAAATTAGTATGAAAATAGAGGAAATTAAACCAAAGATGGCATTTCTAAATTTGTGATGAGGTTATAACGAGACTCGGTCACCAGAAAAACCAGACTGGTAAAGGCAGTAAAAGGTACACCACATCATGTGATGATAGCAGAATTAAGATAATGTTCCTATGTGACAGAAGAAAATCATATCGGTGTATACAAAATGAAATGGCATAATACACTGTGAAGTTGAGTGCAAGGACTGTTCCGTGTGAACTGCATGAATCTAGTCTTAATGCTAGAAGTCCACGAAAATAGAAATTTTGATCCCTTAAAAAAAGGTTGAAAAGATTAAACTGGTCTAAAACTAATATTAACTGGTGTTATATAGCATGCTTTTTTAACTGCCAACGCGTTCGTGAAGAAGCGAAAGCCTGACAATGTGCTGTATGTTTTTTTTTTATCTTCGATAAGTCATTATCCATATTTGTTGATCGACGGATATCTTTGGATGTATTTGTTTCTGAGGATGTTTTAAATGATGTGGATTTCTACACAAATAATCAACATTGACGTGTTCATTAAATTTACTCTATTCACAATTAAATAATTAAAATTTTACGGAAATGTGCGCTCCGTGTTGCTGATAAAATAGGAAGTTTCTTATCTGGATGTAATATTGTCGTAAGGTCATATTACCAACCGTCATATTACCAACGATTATGGTAACTGTTTTACCAAAAATACAATGGTAAAACTTTTTACAAGCCCAATAGACAGATGTAGCTTCTTTGTCTAATTGGCTGTAATTTCTTTCCACTATAGTCAACGATCTTGACAGAAATGATATTGACATTTTCTACCATCAGGCATATTGTAGATAAGAATACCTGAAAGTCCAAAAGGTTAAAAGTTCTAAAATTACAGAATGATCTCGAATAAAATGTATTAAAATAGGATTACTGACTATTTCAGATTTAGCACTAATAAACGCTGCTTTTCAATCAGCAGTTCAGTCGAACTGTGCATCTCGTTCCTGATTAATTTGTTCCAAAAAAAAAGAGGCAGTTAGAAGCATTTTTGATTAATTTCGAATAATACATGTAGGTCAGTGTCTAGGGGGTATGAATTTATGCTTAAAATGACTACGAACTTCTAAAATAACAAAAACTTTTATTAACAATTATATAGCTAAGGAGGGAAATAACTACAACATATATTTACACAAAGCGTTATTAGTTTACATACTTCCGTTTCTCTCTCTCCCCTTTTGGCGACCTTTCATAACAAGGGACGCAGCCAAATAATGGCGATATCCCCTATTCTAGAAAGAACATTCTTATTGCAAGAGCACGCCAAAAGTGAAGCGTTAATACAGGATTAGTAGCGCCGTCTATCGCTAGATAGAGCAACTGGCTAACTAAATCCTACAATCGGCCATCCTGAAAATATCACTGGCCTCAGTGATCTAATATTTTGTGATCTAATATTTTGTGAACATACAAACGCTTACTTAATTAACTCTAAAAGAATAGAAAAATCCAAATACAACAATGAAAATCTAACATACTGACGACATGTTGACCTCTCTTTACGTTGAGAAGAATATAAAAATAAATTTAAACTAAACATCTTTTGTGTTTAGTCAGTTGAAAAATATTGCATCAGGTCCGCTGACTTGGTTGTCACATTTAGACCAGGACTATAATCAATTTTCTCAACTTCGTATCTATCTCTAGGATTTACTCTAGTTACGCGATATGGACCAAGGTATTTAGGCCTCAGTTTCAATCCGGTACCAAATTGTGTTCGCTGAATCGCGACTAAGTCACTTATTCGGTATTGAGGAGCTCTTTTCCGCTTTTTATCATAAGTCCTTTTATTCTTAGATTGGATCTTCTGAATGTTTTTCTTCGCATCTTATCTAAGGACATTTCTTTGTTCATGAAGCTCCTCCATCATCTCTTCAATTAACAAGTCTTTAACTATTGTGTCTTCTTTATTTCTTATCTTGACACCTGTTAGTAGTTCAAAAGGTGACCACTTGGTACTTCGGTTACGGGTACTATTGAGAATCTTTTGCAATCGGTCTACGTATCGATACCATTTTGTAGCATCATCAAGGGACAACTTTGCCAAGACTGATATGAGGGTGCGATGTACTCTTTCGACTTGTCCGTTCTCTCTTGGAACTCCAGTGGCTATTTGAATATGCAGTATTCCTTGCTCAGTGCAGTAATCGTTAAAAGCTTTCGAAGTAAAGGCTGATCCGCGATCAGTTATGATTCGCTGAGAGTTTCCAAAAGTTTTCTGTAGTGACTTTAATTTTTCTAATACATCTTCTGCAGAAACGGTTTTAACAGGATACAACCATGTAAACTTAGTAAAAGCATCAAAAATGGTGAAAATGTGTTGGTAATTCTTGTTGGTCGATGGTAGAGGACCAATAAAGTCTACATGATAAGTGTTGAGGGGTATATCTTCTTTCGGGATGGGATTCAAAAAGCCTTCTTTTCCCCCACTCTTCTTGTTAGCAAGTATGCAAGGCACACAATTGACGAGTGTATGTTGAACCAATTTACTCAAATTGGGTATGAAAAACTCTTGTTTCACGATTTCTTCTGTTTTGGCAATTGAAAAGTGGCCCTTTTCATGCGCCAACTTAATAAGTTCTGTTTGCATGCCTGCTGGGACTCCGATCAATTCACGACCGTCTATAAATTTGCACAGGATTCCATTTCTTTCAAAAAAATTTCGGGACTCTTTGGTTCTGATAAGTGTTTTTAAAGTGCAGATGTTTTCATCTTCTGATTGGGCTTTCATTAGTCTAGCAGTTAATGTATCGTTCTCTATTATCATAACAGGATGTCTGCTGAAAGCATCGACACGTGGCATATTTTTACCGGGTCTATGTGTGATTTCATAGTCGTATTCTTCCAACAACAATGCCCATCTTGCAATGGGAGTAACAAGATCTTTCTTGTCCATGGTTTTTTGAAAAGCTGAACAGTCAGTGATGTTCTTAAAGTGATTCCCTAATAAATACACGCGAAATTTCTTCAGTGCTTCCACGACAGCAAGGACTTCCAACTCATAGCTGCTATACTTTTCTTCTACTGGAATAGTCTTCTTAGACATCTAAGGAACTGGATGTAATTTTCCATCTGATGCTTCTTGCAACAACACCGCTCCGAATCCATGTTTGCTAGCATCTGTGTGGAGTTCTGTTTTCTTTCCTTGTCTGAAAATATTTAGGACTAGACTTTCCGATAGCAGCTTCTTAAGTTTTTGGAATGCTTCTGTCTGATCTTTAACAAAAAATAAAGGGATTTTTATATTTTATTAAATAACTTAAAGGTTTTGTAATCTTGGAATATTATGGGATAAATTTTCTAAAATAGTCAGTTAAACCCAAAAAACTTTGGATATTCTTTACCGTGTTTGGGACAGGACATTTTCTGACTGCCTGCGTTTTCAAAAGGGATGGACGTATGGTACCATTTTCAACCATATGGCCCAAGAACTCAACTCTTCTTTTCAGAAACTGACACTTCTTGAACTTTATTTCTAGTCCATATTTTGAGGCAGTCTCAAGTACAGTCCTTAATCTTTGTAGTTCTTCCTGTTCATTGGTTGAAGGGATTATTAGGTCATCCATGTAGATGATGTCGCTACCTTTGTTCATAAGGTCTCTAAAAATGCAGTAAATGTATCTTTGAAATACACTTGGACTGGTGCTGAGTCCAAACGGCACCTTATTAAACTCAAATTGTCCATCTGGAACAATGAAGTATGTAAACTTTCGACTATCTTCATCAACATTAACATGAAACAAGAGACATTTTTCAAATCTAAAGAAGTATATACATTTGCATCTTGGAGTCTTTCCAAAACATCATCTATTAAAGGCAAGGAAAATATGTCCTTGACAAGTTTCCGGTTTAGTTGCCTGTAATCAACACACAGTCTGGTAGCACCGTCTTTTTTCTTTACTAATACCACAGGACTGGCATATTCAGATGAGCTGGGTCGAATTATTCCTTCATCTAACCATTCTTCCACTTGTTTTTCTGGAAAAGATAAACGTATGGCTCTTTGGTAGACTGGTAGGTCATCCTTCAAGATAATTTTCATCGAAACATTAGTGGTTTCTGTTTTTTCTGGCTTGTGCTCGGAAACTATTTTTGCAAGCTCATTTCTGACTTGAGTATCTCGAATGTGGCTCAATTCCACTTCTTCAGTATTCAGATGGGTTATCTGCACTTACCAGTCTCTTGTATGTCTCTTATTTAGTAAATTCTACACCATCATTGGTAAATTTCAGGGAGGCTTGCTCTAAAATATCGGAACCTATGACTGCTTGGAAACTTAACTGTGACTTAGGCACCACATGCCAAACCAAAGAATAATTATTGTCATCCAAGACGAAACTTAGTTCAAAAGAGCCTTTCGTGGAAACTACTGAGTTTCCAATTCCCGATAACATTATGTTATCTTTTGATAGTTCCGCTTTATCTACAATTTCGTTACTTACATAATCATGTTTAGCGAGAACCGCGTTCTTCAATACAGATATTGTCATTCCGGGGGTGACTTTCAGACCTAACTCTATCGCTTATTTTGTTAAATCTTCCTTTTTTGCTTTAACTAAAAAATACATTTTCGAATAAGGATAAGGTAAATATTACTCTAAAATTTCAATTCAATTTCTAAAAGCCTGATGGTTTTAAACTATACTTAAAATTGAATTGAATTTAAGTTATTACCATTTCATGTAATAAATTCTTAATTTATAACACTCCTCAAAGAATAAAACCGAAAAAAATCAAAACATAAAACCTAACTTAATTCGAAATCAAAAGGAATATTTTAAAAGCATAGAATATTCTTCAATAAACACTAAATGTATGAATACAAAAATTATTGAAAATAGATTCTGATACACTTTTTCTTTAAAATTCCAAAAAAAATTAATGACCTAAATAACCTTTGTCGATCTAAAATCAACCATAGAAATTCTTTCTTTATAAGAAAAAGAAAAACACAAATAATATCTGTAAAATGTTCTTAATTCCGCAAAAATACTATAGTTAAAAATATATAAACAACCCGAAAATATAGGAAGTATCAAAATGACCTTTCAGTATAATAGTAATTAAAATATTAAGTAAAAAAGAATTAATAATCTTGTATCAATAAGAACACTTCTTACGCAAAGATAAAAGAGCATACATTTTGTCAATAAGAACCCTTCCTCTTAAAGAAATAAAAAACAAGTATTACAGTTCAAATAACATCAATTAAATGATCTCCTTCTGAAACGCTTTTTTTTTCAAGTAGTATCCATAGAAAAAGTATCATGAAATAATTTATCTATTTCCTTAATTTTCGTTGGTATGGCTCATGCAATGAAAAATAAATGAAACACATTACCCAATCAGAATGCAGATATGAACTCCGCTAAAAGAATTCGAAACACCTTATGTCATGAACATGTCAAACAAACCAAAATTTTTTGCTGCGCAGTTGAAGAGGAACTAAACGTTTCTTTCAAAATGAATATTCTAATATCGTTTTCAATAAAAACAGAATTAATTTTCAGTTAAAATACAATATCAATATACACATGAAAATTATAAAAAGATCCAATTATATAAATAATGTTGAGATAAACTTTCAAATCAAAAATAGCTGGAAAGGAACACAAAAAATTGAAATATTTTCAACTTTTTTGAAGAAATGGATTTCGCGATTTGCAGATATTTTACAACACACTTTTGCTACCGATGCACCGCACACATCGTATCAAAAGAATTTTCACGCTTGAGCCGTTGACACTTTTGATTAATCGATACACACGCGCACTAAATAGAAAATCACGAAGATGGAACACTTTTGTTTCTTAATGCACTACACACAGCTGACATCACATTCTGTGCCAGGTACACTTTGCAAAAACAAATTCCAGGGCAGGGAGTTTTGCAGTGCAGGTCGGACTTCCTTGAAAAATCACCAGGACAGGGAGTTTTCCAGTGCAGGGAGCACTTCTTCGATAAATCACCAGGACAGGGGCGTCCTGCGTAGACTTGGCTTTCAGCTCGTCAGCTGAATCAAAACGAGATGTGAGCTCCTCTGTGTAGCAAACCTAGCTACTCAAATAGGACAGGCTGTCCGTTCGGTTTGGACTGGATGTCCACAGCAACAAGTTCTTGTTCGTAAAAGAACTTTTCAAACAGGGCAGGAGAGAGAGGTTAATTTTTTATTATTTTTAAAACAAGCAAAATTACTGAAATTCAGATCCAGGCCGTAGCCCTCAAATTTATGTAGGTCAGTGTCTAGGGGGTATGAATTTATGCTTAAAATTACTACGAATTTCTTAAATAACAAACATTTATTGACAATTATATAGTTAAGGGGGGAAATTACTACAACAGATATTTACACAAAGCGTTATTAGTTTACATACTTCCGTTTCTCTCTCTCTTCCTTTTGGCGCCCTTTCATAACAAGCGACGCAGCCGAAAAAAGCGTCTTGCTAACACGGATATTAATGGCGATCTCCTCTATTGTTGAAGGAACATTCTTATTGCAAGAGCGCTCCAAAAGCGAAGTGTTAATACAGGATTAGTAGCGCCATCTATCGCTAGATAAAGCGACTGGCTAACTAAATCCTACATACGTAACCATTCCTAGAAATTTTTATACACGCTCTTGCAATCCAGTTTCCAGCCTAGACGATCCTCCAGTTATAGGGGCCATGAATTCTGCAGTGCAGAGGTGAAACAGACAAGCGATTCAAAGGAGATCGTTTCAAGAACTCATAAGTTGTTTCATAGGCTGATTGTATCACGTGGTGTTTGGCGTCTTGAAAGCCTCTACACAGATTTGGCAATTGCTCTTTGCTTGGGCATCCATAATAGATCCGAAGACTTTTTCACAAGACTTGCAGGGGAAACTTTTGTTACTGTTTTTTTGCAAAGACACCCCATGAACTCTTGCTTCATGAGCCTTCAAATATCGCTTGACAAAAAATCCCGTACCACAAATTTCGCAATTCAATTCCATACTTAATGAGATCTATTGTGCACGTGGTTTACACACATATAGTGTTTATGGGTGGGTAGAGGTGGGAGCCGAAAATTGTATCCTTTTATTATATAAGTTAATAATTATATACGTTATTGTTTTATGTATGCTTTTTGTTACATCAGAATGGTCCTAAACCAGGGTTGGATACGACACCATCATCCTAAAGCAAAGGGGGCGGGAAAATATCAGCTGGTAGTGAGTTCAGGAGTGGTTCTTAGATTATTTATGTAAAATCAACGGAAGCTTGGAAAAATATAAAAAGGGGTATTAAAAATTAGGAAAAGTAATTTAGACTCAAAAGGAATTAAATTGGAATTTTTTTAAAAATAATTTGGAGGATCTAAAAATTTTTCCGCCAGCTGGGTTCGAACTCTTGAAGTCATCCTCCGCTGCCGACGCCAAATCTGAAGGTAGGTGACTTTAGCCATTAGATCATCGTTGCTTCACGAAAAGAAGCTCTTTAAAAGAAGACATAATTTTATATTTGGTTGATTTCAGTCTCATTGGCCGTTATGGTTATTGGCGAGAAATACTACTAACAACAACCATACAACATACATATGAGGAGCCAATCAGAGTCAACTTGTCGGACACTTACGCTGAGGCGCTAGAGTGTTGCCTAGATTTTGGCGAAATAGCAACCCTAGCAACCTCTTCACTGAAATACTACGTGATTCTTTTCGACGAATCAGATCGAAGACAGGTAACTGAGACAATCTGAATTGAACCGCTTGTTGAAACAGTCCCCCTCTCCAGTCCCCAGCAATCATACTGTCATGAGCCGAAGCAACTTTCCAGTCACCGGGAGTTACGTCATTCTACACGTATCCGGAAACCTGTAGTTCGATTTAATTTTCAATATGAACTTTACAATTTTTCTTTTGCTTTTATATTATAAACTTAATATTCTACAATTACTTAAAATAAGCATGAGAGAACTGTTACTATATAGCATGTTAATACAATCTGGCAACGTATTCGTGAAGAAGGGAAAGCCTACGCATTCGCTGCATGTTTTTCAGAATGCTCTCGTGTAGATTTCGGCTGCGCATTTGTACATTTCGCAAAACATATCATCACCAATAAATCTGTTATACCTAAGCTGCTTCGTTCCTATATCTAGAACTCCACTCAGTACACAACAACTGAACAGCGGAACAATGGGGCAGTGTTATTTGGAGTGATGGAGACCAAAATCTCCTTGTTTCGAAGTGTTGGCATAATATACGTAAAGAGAAGAGTCTGACAGTTGCATCCTGATTGTATTACACCCATCGTGAAATAACCAGGTAGTCTTGTGATCCGGGATTGTATGACATCAAAGGTGCTGGCAAAATTTGCGTGACTAATATAAATGTAAATTGCCACAAATACATAAATTAAGTTCTTGAGTCCAAATTGATGCCTTCCAAACATGATCTTTTCCAAGGTAGTGACGCTTTAATATTTCATCAGGATGCAGTTTCATGTCTCGTTGCTGTTGTGTGCAACAAATGGTCTCAAGATAATCATATCCCACTGCTGGAATGGCCTGGGGACTGCCCAGAGCTTAACGACAAATCTACGGATCCGTCTAAAGAAACATACGAGCAGAAGCAACCTAGCAATAATAGCCAATTAATATAATCAATAATTAAATCTTAATTTCACATTATAACAAGTGCGGAACAAATACATTGGTACCCTCCATGGGAGGTGTTGTAAGGCCGAAATTAACGCTAAAGGTTGCCCAACTAAGTATTAACAGAAATTGTGAGAATTTGCATGTCTCATTTTTTTCCATATGTATCACTTTTCTTCCTTATAACTGTTTTTTTTTAATCCTTCATAAAAGGCATTGCATCATATTTGTGATTAAATTATCTTTCCATTGATACAAAATTTTATGATAATACTCCAAAAAAAGTTGTGATATGAGCCATCAAACTTTAGAGATACATTTTTTCAATAGGTTTCCACAATTCTTGCCACTACTGTGTATGGTATATTTTTCTACTATCCTAAAAGAAGTGTATGATTTGTTGATTGTTCTTTGGGATGTTTATAGGTTATCTTAAATTTTTGATATCAACTGTACCAAGGAGAAGAACATTCTTACGGTATTGTGAAACTCGATAGTTCTTTTTAGTTAATTACATGCAAAGGCTAGTAAGAAAGCGAAAAAAAAAAGCATTTGCTGGAAATATCGAAAAGTTAGAAATTATTTTTTTAAGATTGCAAACATGTCTGAAAAATAGAAAAAAATGTCATAAAATTGTATACACTAAAAAAGAAAATACGACGATTAAAATCGCCTTTCAAGTAATATTGAATTGCAATCCTGACAGTATATTAAAATTTAAGTTAACCTCATTAGAAAAATAAACACTTTAACATGATTAAATATTTTGATTTTACACCTGTTTCACAAATGTAACAACTATATCGGAACACATTTTTAATGAATTGTTTTAAAGCATAAAGAATGCATAAAATAAAAGGTCAATTTTATGATTTAAGCTTCAATACATTAAAATGTGTATTTTTTTTTCCATAAAATTATTTTTTCTTCCGTCTATTCAAGCAAATTTTAAAAAAATTGGTTTTCAAGTGTAACATACCCATAGCATATTTAAACACGTAGGAATTTTTTTTTCTATCTACTCAGAAAAGCATTTTATTTGTTAAAAATGATGAAAATTGGTCATTTTTCAAAAATAAAATAGGAGATAAGGAAAACAAATCTCAACATTTGAAGTTTTAAGTTTTAAAGAAAATCCATGTCTTTAAATGTTTAAATTAACTTTACAACCTGTCAAAAAAAATTCACATCAATACACATAAAAGAGTCTGAGAAAATGTTCCTTAAAATTTGACCATTTAAACATTATTGAGAAAAGACGGCACAGGGGTGCAGAATATGTCCGAACGCGTGAACGAGATTCGAAGGAAATTAAAGCAGCTGTGGGGAAATTTTTGCCCTAGTTTATGTATAAAAATACCTATTTTTTTTAATTTTTAAATAATAGTCTTAAGAAGAGTTCTTAATCATCAACATTGTACTCTAATAGTCGCTTAAACTGGAATGAAAATACAATGATGTTTACGGAGAAATTTCGGACAAAACAAATTGTGTTTTGGGGAAATATTGGGCCCTGAAACATTTTCTGCACTACTAGGACTGCATCGTTCCCCTTAAAACGTACTATTCCCTTAAACGCGTTGATTTAATAGTTAGATAATACAACATTCCCTGCAAAGTAATTGGATAAATATACGATTCAAAATTGCATTTAATTGTTATTAATCTGATCACAGCAAAAAATTATAATCCCTACCTAGAGTTTCTTAAAAGTATTTTGAGTAAATTTATTGTTAAAAGTAAATATAAATAACTTATCAAAATATTACATATTGATTTTTAAGCTTATTTTGAAAGTACGTTTCAGTTGCTTAGCTAACAAAAAATATTTTATTATTTAATAAAATGCTGTGTTTTGTTTTATATTGATGAAATATATTCTGAATATATCTGTATTGAATGGTACTGTTTACCCATATAACAGTTTCAATCAAATCAAGTAACTGTATAAACTAGATTAATAGATTCTATCTTAAAGAATAATTTATATCGAAGAGCATGCATCTCTATTTAATAAAATTATGTAAATGCAATATAGTGTCATTTATTTCATGTAATACGATATTTTAATACGAAGTTATACGACTAACTAATCTTTCTGTATCAAAACATGGTAAGTAAGCATAAATATTAACAAGAAAATTGATAAAGTAAAATGATTCAGTATCATATAAGATTACATTTACACGCTGCGCATTTTGAAATTTAACTCTTTGCTATTGTAATTCGTACGTAGAAAAATTTTATTTAATTTTTTTGCACAGTCGAAAAGAGATTTTTTTTCATCCAAGGTACTTTAAAAATGTTGACAGTTATTTTTTAGTTTTAACTTTCTATTGTTAAAGAAAATATTGTTCTTGCTTGCATTCTGATGTTTTTTTGGTTTCTGAGGAATTAATTAGTATTAAAAGTAACTATTTAACTATCAACATAAAATACTAAGCAATGTTACTACTATAGGGGCCTGAATTATAAATTTCCATCCTTATTGATCCATTTACTGTTGCTGATAACCTAATTTGTATTGCTCCAGCGTGACCCACACAAATTCAACTACTAACCATCAAAATCAACCTACAGTAATACCCGTTTTATACATACTAGTACATATTATCTCACTCTCTTTTAAGAAGATTAAGCAGACGCAGATTTTGTTAGGTTTTATTTAATAAATAATATCATTAGAACATTTTTTTAGCATGTTTGGATATTTATTATATTTATATTTATTTGCGACAGGAAAATTGTGTTATGAAAGTATACAAATGCTGTTAAATTTGATAAAACTGATATCGATCTTCTGTTTTATTGAAGACTCTAGGGCGCATTAAAAGCCACTATTACTTATAAATAATTTATTCCTGAATTTTAAGGTTTTCATTTGATGATTCGGGAAAATTTTTTTATTTTGATTTTCAAATGTTTTTACGAAGAGTATTTCACTAATAGATGACAGTCCTTCGTAACAACGACTAATAAATAATATATGGATGTCCTTTTATATAATCAGATCTTGCATCTCTAGCCAAATATGTAAAATGGTTTGAAAACTATACCGCTTTTGCTCTGAATTATTATTGGTGTTAGACAAGCTTTTGATGAACTTCCATCAATATATCGTTAGGGATAATTCATGCAACGACCGAACCAAGCCCATCAGATTCTACTCGTTTGGCTACACATAAAACTAGAATATTTGATGTCAGTGTACAAGATCAATCTATCTTGAGCTTGTAAAGTATTCATACATTGATGGAAGGAAGACACTAATTAGTAAAGTTCAGCTTATTGCCTTATATTTCTACAGAAGATGTAAAATTCGGTAGTGTATGGGTAATATCAGATAATTCTTAAAATTATAATTGTAAAATATGAAAATTGAAAACATGTACTTGCAAGTTCGAGTGTTCACTCATAAACAGAGAACTACACACTCTATATGTATTCGTATTTGTTATGATCAAGAAAATATCTCTTATTGTAAATTGTTATCGAACGAGTAACTTTTGTCAAAAAAGGAATTATTGAAAACCAAGACCACAATAGTTTTAGTCTATTAAGCCGTGGTAAATTTATAGATTTTAAATGCAGCTTGTTTTCTAGATTTTCGTTGATTAAAAATAATTTTTTGAATGTTACCTGTTACATTATGTATCCCTTGATCCTCACTACTCCGTATTGTAGCAATTGATGCACCATATTTTACAAAATTGCTCTGAGATGAATTTTAAATTGAATGTCTTCTGTATAAACTATATCTGAATAAATAAGTTTGAAAGTTTTGAAGTTTAGATACGTCTTTTTTTTTACAGCATACACCTCCAGAAACAAATATTAGATTGGCCTTAAATTTTTAACTTCATTACGATACAATTATGCTCAGATGCCAGTAGTTCATTTGAAAACGCTTTTCATGTCAATAATCTAAGTTAGTAAGATAAGTTTTACAGTCTCATGCCCCCATATGGAAATGTTAAATAGTTTAATGAATAACGAGGCAGGTAAAAAAAGTAACTACCTATAAATTCATCAATAATTAAATACACATAATACGATGAACTAGTCTACTATCTTTTATCGAAGTAAAAAGGTTTAACAAATTTTTTTATATTTGATAAACGATGATGATATAAAAAACTTCCTAAAAGATATTTTAAACATTATTTAATGTAGATTCTAAAGTTTTTTAATATTTTTAAATTTGATAAGATATTTAGAAATGTACAGTCAGAACGCTTGACTAAAAGGAAACGTTGATTTAATTTAATCCGTTATCAGAACCGCGTAACCTATTTTCGTGTGCTAGGCGGATGTCACTAGAAATTATTTCAACTCTAAATCATAATAATATTATGTTAGTGCTCGGCTGATTGGATTGACGTAAGACTTATAGGACCGGCTGTCTAAATAAATTTACGATGCGTCTAAGGGCGCTGCATTATGGACTTAAATTACTAAAATGTTTCGTGGGCGACAACACACTTTATACATTGTTGAAAGCGAATTAGTGAGGGTTAAATACGTTAAATTATATTTTCGGGAAAATTCAGTTATTTTGACACAAAAATGTTTTTTTCAAGCCTTTTTAATTCTACGATCTACCCTAAAATATAATTGTGTATTTACTACTACAGTATATATAATTACAGAACTGTAATTAAACCAAGACACAATGTAAGAAATTACAACCCTTATAATAGAACTAATAATAAATATGCAATTCTGCATTTCGATGTTTGATAAAGGTTTTTGTTTTAACTTTAGTTCAAACTAGCAGAATTACTTGAACTTACTGTATATTTAAACTTGACAAGAAAAATAACTTTTCTTTCGTACAAAATGCAAAGGTAATTTAAAAGTCTTAAAAAATAATTTAGCACTTTTTCAACATTTTTATAATTATTCCTACTATATCTGGACGTAGTTATGTATGAATCCTTCCATGTCAAACCGCACAATCCACAATCCTTCCTCCGACCATGATATTTTTAAATATCGGCTAAGTTGTTGCCCTCTCATATATAAGAAATTCTGGAAATTTTTAGCTTCCAAGTTGACATAGTTTTCTTAGGTACATAATTTTAAGTTTGAATAACTGGGCAATTTTTTATGATTTTAGACTAACTCAGGCCCGATGCACACATCCGGTTTTTCAACGTGAGGCAGCGCTGCCGCAACAAAAATGCGATCTGAGATACATTAGATCCAATGGAGCAGTGCTTCCAGCGCCGCTGGGGCGACGCAAGTTCAACTTGCGTGCAATTTTTACCGCAGTTCCCCACGGAGCCGCACGGTCGCCGCTCACGCTTCTCCTGTCTCTAAGTACCTTGTTTTCAACTGAGCGGTACACACATCCGTTAGTTTAACGTAGAATACGCTGTTCAAATGCGATTATTGTCATTTTTTAAAATTTATTTCACTGAAATCGTTTACACGTGTTTTCTGTTTGCTCGCTGCGAATGGTCTTGTATCGGAAGATGAGAAACGTAACGATATTTAATTGTGCGTTGCTTGCACATTATAAACGACTGTCGTGGTTTATTTTATTCGATAAAAAAACAAAATTATTTTTTTATTCCCTATTCCAAGTTTATACCTTCGCGTTCGTTAAAGATAGAGTAAAAGTTTCAACGGATTTGAAATCTGAGGACAATTTTAAACCAGATCGATACCTTAAATGTGATATTCTTTAAATAAGTCATTCTTTCAATTGTAACTTTTATATATTCGCAAAACGAATTTAGCCTCGTTTGACGAATATATTGATTACGAACACAAAAGTGCTATTTATCTCGATTTATAGAAAATATATAACTTGAATGGAGTACTTCGTTGCATTAATTTACTATTTTTTATAAATAAAAACTAAAACTAGGATGAATATTTATTTATATCCGATGTAAGAATTTATACAATAAAGGGGATAGTAGTTAATTTAGTTTCTGAGGTAACGTATACCGATTCTGAGGTACGTATAACGGTCCGTTTAATATTTCATGTGTGCCAAATGTATTTAAAATAAAGCTAAATTGAAACATTCAATTTTGAAGTTATTTTTTTATGTCCTTAAACGTAAAACGTGAAAGATAAGTCTCAATTTTCATTCATTTTTCAAATCCTCGTGTTAAATTGAACTCGAATTGGTTTTAGAAAATCAACTTATGAGTCTGATTTACTGAACTTAATTTACTGTGAGTTTATTTTCGTAGAATTTATATTTTTATCTTGAAGTTATTTATATATTTTAATCTTTATATATTTTAATCTTTATATATTTTAATCTTTATATATTTTAATCTTTACATATTTTAATCTTTATATATTTAAATCTTTATGTATTTTAATCTTGAAGTTATTGCTATTTTTATCGAATTTTTTATATTATATTGACAGAAATTATATCTGTGCGATCTTCCTGTTTTTGACATAAGCTGTTTTTTGGTCATTCTTAGTTAGTTTTTAGTTTAGTATAATTCTCACGTTTCGTCGTGGGTTTCAATAAAAATATTGTTGAAACATTCCACAGTACTTCTTTCAGCGGACGTCATCCCATGCATTTTCTTTTAGAATTTTTATGTTTGTACAGTTGTAATGTTTTATCCCATAGCACAGATCTTATTTGTACCTATTTCCAAAAAATAAATCGAAATACCTAATTTATTTATTTCAACATTCAGTTTTGCAAACAAAATTTTAACTCCTTACTTATTTAAGTTTCTTTGTTTGGCAGGTCATTTAAAAAGCTACGATTTGTATGCTGCTATATTACAATAAGAGGGGGAAAAAATTTCGAATCAATTTTCTCTTCAATTGTTAAATACAATTCAAAAACGTGAATAGCAAAGACCCTGTTATCAGTTCTTCCTGATTTATGGAACTGTATTTTTGTTTCGAATAAGTTTTTATTTTCTAAATTCTATTTTAGGTAATTTAACATAATTTTTAAATCTACCTTTTCAAACAAAGAATGATTTTTTGATACCTTAAAGTAATATAATTTTTTGACCTATACGTGTTATTAAAGACATTTTTGTGCTTCGAAAATAGGTTCTCCTATAGTCAGTTAATAAAGAAAAGTGTTTTGATGTCAAACTAAATTGGGAGATGAAAGGTCTGAAGTGTTTTCAACGTGCCACAATTATGTTTTGACACTAATCCGTCACGAAAGCTCTCAAATTTGAGCCTGACATCACTCAGAAAACTTCAAACATCACAAAAAATAAATTGAGTTCAAGTCTAAAATTTTGATCACTGCTTTCTAACTGTATGAGCCATAAAAATATGTAAAAATTTTTTTTCGATATTTTTGTCATTTTTAGGGTATTGTGATGCCTTAGAAATAGAAACGGAAATAATAGTAGATTCACTTACCTCACAGTTACAGCCACCATTTCCAAATGGTATAGAAAGTCTCATCCAGGTATTTTGAGACATAATCTTGTTAGTAACATTTACTGCAAGTTCGTCAAATGATCGAACATTCATTCGGAATTAATTGAAGAATTTCTCTGGATTTTCAAGTAAATCCGCAAAAGATGTGTAAAATCTACCTCTTGAAAGTCTGAGATCAACAAATGGATGTATCAAGAAACGTCTATTTTGTTTCAAAACATGTTTTTTGTGTATCAAGTAATCGAAATAAACACGCTTTCTTCGATAAACATCCATCGCAAATGGTGCGAAATGAGTACGTGCGTCAATTCACGGTTATGTGTGCACAGTTGGGCCGCAGTTGCAACGCAGTGTCACCGCACGTTGAAAAACCGGATGTGTGCACCGGGCTCGTGGACTTATTCGGAATGAGAGCTTATTTTGTTGAACAATGTACAATTTTTCTATTGGCAAATCAAAAGGTTTTTTTAAGCGACCTTTAACCTCTGTATAAATAGTTTATCATTCAGTACCCATAAACACCTGCATGTTTTAGCTCTTTATCAACAATTAGGTCCGGTTCACATATCCGGTTTTTCAACGAGCGGCGTCGCTGCTACAACGCAAGTGCGGTCTGAGATGCAATAGATCCAATGGAGTAGTGCACACATACCTCCTTTGCTGCTGCGTCGACGCACGCCCAACATGCGTGTAATTTGTACCGCAGTTCCCCACGGCGCCTCAGATCGCCGCACACGAGTCTCCGTTCTGAAGTACCTTGTTTTCATAAATAATGGAATATAAATAATAATTACACTAAATGGTTGTATCCAGTAACGTCAATTTTTGCTTCAAAATATACTTTTTTGTACACCAAGTAAACAAAATAAACACGTTTTCTTCGATAGAATATTTATCGCAAATGGCGCGAAATGAGTACTTGCGTCATTTCACGGTTATGAGTGCATAGTTTGGCTACGGTGCCGCAGCGGCGCCGCACGTTGAAAAACCGGATGTGCTTACCGGGCCTTAGAAAGAAGATTTATTCTATGGAACAAGTATAACCCTTCTGATGATATATATAATACTGTGACAACTTCACAGCTGGGGGGTGGGGAATTGCTGAACAAAAAGTACCAAGTCAGTACTGCTTTCTGGAGTATTTTAATTGATGACTTTGTACATAAATTTACAGAAGTTGCTGAAGAGTTCAGATACAAAATTGCCCGTACTGGGACTTGGTCGGTTCCCTACCTGGAACCTCTGAGTCTCGCTAAATCAGCCGCACCGTTGAAATCTCAGCGTAGTCTGCCCTCTCGTTCTCTTCGAACTCGGGTCGGCCAAAAGGGGTGGGGAGCGTCCTCTCTTCTCCCATTGGCTAAAGCTCTCCTTGGCGGGCTTTCCCAAAGATTCCAGAATGTTCTAGCGCCACCGAGACGACTTGTTGTTTGAAATCACTCCGACCACAGGAGACGTCGGCACAGATGAAAGACCCCTGCCTCTCCTGGGAACCAGAACCGCACCTTGGTGTCTAGACAGCCCGAACTCCTCCATCGGTGGGAAGAAAGAGCGTGGACGCGTTGTCACAATACTATGATTGACTTCTCTGATTTTTAGGTCACTCAGAGTATCATATAATATATCATCATCGTCAATAGCCAACACCTCCTTCAACATATTAGGTATATAGGAGGCATTGCAATAGCCCGTTGTGTTGCTCTAGTATGACATTAATTAAAAATATCATACCAAACCGTAATATATCATTAGAAAGGTTACTTTGAAGGTTTTGAAATTCAAGGCTTAGACAATGAATTAAAGAATAGTTTATTATTTTAAAAAATCAAATATATTATCATGAAATATAATCAGAAATTTTATACGTTTTCTATGAAATAAGCACTCTTTCATCTCGATTGGATACTCAGGTCAAAAGATAGATGTGTTTACATAGTTCGATTTATTTCGAAAATGTTTTGGCTATAAACCCATACGTGTCCCACTATGAAACTTTCATAAAGAAAAGATAAACAGTGTACTTTTAATATATATTTTTTAAAGAAAAATATTGTTTTGGTAATTGTTGGTCAAATGTCGAATTGAATGATCTTGAAATCGAAAGGGTGACTTAAAAGGTCATATGAAAAGTCATAAGAAAGGTGTGCATTTATCTACAAAATAAGCTGTCATTCACTAGGTGGGACAATTATGTCTAGAGGTACTGAAGATTTAGTTTGTCTACGACCATAGGAAATTGCCCAATTTTTTAAATTAAAATTAATATATATATAAAAAAATTATCGTAAGTTGGAATCTGTTTTCTTTTTGGTTGGGAAACAAATTAGCCGAGTCTTGAAAAAATCGAATATTGTCGGGTTGAAAATAGCCCTTTTCTGTGTGGTTTCACATGAAATTTGAAACCGCGTAGAGCCAAGTATATGTTTGTCTATAAAGAGTAATATATTTCTTATTTATAGAATCCTGGTTAAAAGAGGAAATTATGAAAGGTGACACTAAGGAAAGTATTAAAAAATATATTTTGAATTCGGGGGTTATTAGGCATATAACATATTAAATTCGTTTCCTTGTAAATGTACTTAACGTATTTAATTAAATTGCCTTTATAATTTTCTAATAACATTCATGTAATTACTCAATATAAATTCTGATAAAGTGAGACTTTTCGCAAAGAGACAGTTAATTAAATTTTTTCTCTCGAAAGTTAAGAAAAAACATATAATTAACCAATAAAAAATGCTTCGACACTGGCAGTCCTTTTAGCGATCAATTAATTATCTTGGTTAGGTAAACATAAACACTTTAAGTTCTTGCAATGTACTACCATTTTATTAAAGATTTTAAGCATTAAAAGATTAAGTGATGAATGGTAAAATGTATTTCCCAATGGAATGAAAATTCGGTGTTACATTCCTTAATTCATTTCATACATTTCAAAATAAAAAATACTAAACATTATATACTTTAAGGGGGTCCGGAACACAAAAATCGTCAAATTTTCGGAATTTTTTATTATTATTTTTACTCTGTGTTTTTCTGCTTAAAATGACGTCTAAATCATGTTTCTATCTTAATTAGAACTAGGTATATAATAATTTTTGTTGAGCGTTGTTTTGAAAATCTAACACTCTTGACATTTGTTGTCATGGCAACAACCATCTGTCTTTAAAACTTTAAATGCGTTTTTCTCCATGATACATTTTTTCAAGATTTCCTGTATTCAAATTGCTATAAGTCAAAACCGATAAAGTTTAAGGGTTGTTATTTGGAATATATCTTTTTCAAACATTTTATACTTTAATTTTGATTCAGCAAATTTGAAACAAATATTTACTTAAAAAAAAAGACTTTTTAAAAAAAAAGTTCCTTAAAATTTTCAAACATTTTCATTCAAATATTTTTTATTTTTTTATAAAATTAATATTTTTTAAATTGCTGAATCAAAATTAAAGTTTATAAACTTGTGAATAATTTACTGCAAGAATTTTGAAAATTGATGAAGAATATTTTGAGTTTTAACAATTTAAAATGGCCCCTCTTTTTTTCAAAAAATTTTAATTTAAAATTTTTAAAAAACTTTTGGAAAAATTTTGTGTTGTGATTTCGCTTATTAGTTAGATGGGTAATCAGTACAAAAAATTCTAAATTCTAAATTAATAGTTAAAAATTTTTTTTCAATGTGTCCCGGACCCCCGTAAGCATAAAAGCAAGGTATTCATTTGTAGGGTCATTTCTGTCTAATCTCATATTTAGTAAGTCAATACATTAAAAATGAACAAAGGACTAGTAGTCAAGAGATTGTTTTATGGCACATAATTTCTCACATGATAAATGTGTAGGTATCCAAATAACAAGACGCTTGGAAAGTTATATACCAATGTATCAACCTGTTAATTTGTGTATTTTCTAACGGAATAATAGACAAATTCTTGTCTTGTAAATGGAATAGAAATTTTAATGTAATAATGATACGTTTACGCAACCCCTAATAAAGGTTAATTTAATTACTCATTGCTGTAATGAAATTAGTTTTGTTTGTTGATCTTTTTACTTAGGGTTGCTAACGAGAGTGACACCAACGGCTCTGAAATAATCAAACAAAAATTAAGTGTTCTTCAAAATATTGAGTAACTAAGTAACTAATTAGTATACCAGACTTCAGTCATCAAAACACGTTAGACTTAGTATAAATATGTAAATTTTGACTCCGGCACAGTACAAAAAATAACTACTTTATTCAAAATCTTTAAAAATAAAAAAAAATAAAAAAACATTCGCTTCAAAGAACAGACAAGTTCTAATAAAACCTATTCACCGTTACATCACAGCAAAAATAAGTAAGTAGTTATGTTTGACAGAATGCATAAATTCCGAACATATCGAAATATTAAGCACATCGAACTCCATTCAGAAACATCTAAATATTAAGCACAAACAAATCAATTCAGAAGCATCCATATACTTTAAATAATGTTTCACTTCATGATATACAGGGCTTGCACATCTCAATAAAACACTTTCAGCTTCAAATCACACCACGAGAGAGTAATTTCGATTGAGAAGAAATTCATAAATTTGGTCTACTGCATGGTACGAAAAATAAAAATTACTTTAGCCGTTTAAAAGACTAAAAGAGAACAAAATATTCACTACAAAAAACCATACAAATCCTACTACCTCTTCACCTGCGTATTACATCAAATAAGTATAATAGGTTTGCTTTAAACAGAACATAAATTTCGAGCAACGTATCGAATTATAATGCTCATCTCACTCTATTCAGGAAAATTCCAAACAATTTTAGCAATGGAGTTTCTCATTTCATGATACAAAGGGCTCAATAAAATACATTCAGCTTCAGATCACACTACGAGAGAGTAATTTCGGTTGAAACGAAATGCATTAAAATCCCACTGCTGCATAATATGAAAAAAAATATATTCGAATGTCTTTATAAAGATCTAAGAAACAACAACCTTCAATATAAAGAACATACACATCCTAATACAACCTATTTCACTTCGAATCACATCAAAAAAGTGTAATTCTGCTTAAGACAGAACATATAAACCTCGAACTACATGTCAAAACATAAACTCCATTCAGAAACATCCACAAAATTTCAGCAATGGCGTTCCTCTCTACTTGATATAAAGGGCTTACGCATCTCAATAAAACACATCCAGTTTCAGATCACACCATGAGAGAGTAATTTCGATAGAGACGAAATGTTTAAATTTAATACATTGTATACCACGGAAAACCCCTTTTTTCAGTTCAGAGATATTCATAATTCTATGCGCATCCGAATATTCTCGGAACGGAAACCATGCCTCCCTTCCATCTGCCCTCTACGATCAAGTGCTGCAAGGCATCCGTAGTTATTTCTATGAAATCCCTAAAACCAGCAATAACTCAAAGCCAAGCTGTTACCCATGCAAATGACCACGGAAAGGGGCCGTGTATTACACCACTAAGGAAAAAGAAAGAAGAGAGGAAAATTATGGAAACTATGTGAATAAGTAACGACAACGTTTACTTATGCATGCATTTAGGACGTTTGAGAATCTCATAAACACGACGCAAAACTTCGTCTAGCGATGGAAAATGACATGTTAATAGCTTTTGAAAATAAATTTAGGCTTGATGTTAGAAACATCACTTTTAACGCTGCCTTGTGTGAGGTTTTTGTCTTTGTTCTTTCGTTTCGACGGATCCCTTTATTCTTTTTATATTGCCTGTCACGTGATTTATTCCTCCAGTGCGAATGCTTCGAATTTGCGCCGGACCAGATATTCGTTTTTCTGATCGGTTGTCGTGTGGGAGGTTTAAATTAAAACGCGGGGACGTAATGGCAATTTTTGATTCGATTGAGTGATTTGGAATTGCGGTGGAACGTTTTCGGACGATATGCCTGAGGATAAATACTGCGCGTGGAAGCTTCGGTTTTCTGATTGCAGTTTATAATATTTTATGGAGAAAATTCGTTGAAAGATAAGTGTTTCATTATCAATGTTTCATTCCATTTTAAATGTTATTCAGAAAGGAACACTTGTTCTTGTTTAGATTACATGCAATTAACTCATTTTTTAAAACTAAGTAAAGGTAAAAAGTAAAGCTTTCACTCAAGAATCAATAGAGCTTAAAACAAGTTCTATGAACTTTTCATATCGGCAAATATTTGCCTGGTTATTAATTTTAAATGTCATTGATTTAATATTTAGTATGGTATACGATGTACAGTTGGATAGTTGCGCTGTGTTGGATTATCAACCGGGTATGGTGATTTATAAACTTGATCCATACAAAGACTTTCGGGTTGGTGTGGGCTTGGTGTACGGTAAATTGGCCGTGGTTTCAAATATCTTCAAGTTGGAGTGGTGTCGGTTTTTTAAGAATAATCTGCCAGTTCAGATGCTGATCTCGTCAGATGACCATGGTTAACAATTAACAGGTGTTGTTTTCGAATCTCACTTCTGAATTGATCTCCAACCGTCACCAAGAAACCGTGAAGTTAATTCAACTAGTTACTGTGATGTTCCAACAAAAATATTTGTAACGTATACCGAGTATTTTAGTTACACTTATTTCTTTCCGATCTTTCGAGTGAGAAGGGAAAGTGAACACATGAATAGTACTGTAGCCAGATGTACGCCCACAACAAATTAACAATTTTGTTCACTTTATTATAATTTATCAAAAATCAATTCGTCTATACTTCTTAGATTTAAAGTCATTAGTCTACCAATGCTATAATGTTCTGTTTAACAACAAGTTTATATTCCTCATACTACTGTTATAATTATACATATCTCCATAGATAAAAGGAGTAATCATGACGGCAACATGAGATAGAAAGATGTAAAAAAAAATTAACTAGGCAATTTATAAAGCATTATGGAATTGTATAACAATGTTAGAGATACGTTATGCACTTAATGCAGTTTTTTCGTAATTTTAACTTTAATATTATCATAATGGCGATTTCGTAATTTGAAATATTCATTGTTGTTCTAGTGTGCACTAAGTGCTCCAGAAGTCTGAACTACATTAATAAGAGTTTGACTATAATTTTAGTAAGCATCCAAGTAGATACCTCTGTAGATTATGCGTTTTTTGTTTGCACAATATTTTATGAAACATGCAATTAAAGAAATTACGAACAAATATATAAAATTAAAAAAAAATATTGGTCATTAGCAGAAAGCAATCTCTATCGGACATAATAATACTCTTTATCTTATATATCTATTATTAAATTTTATAAGTTAATTAACAATACAATTAGTTTTTGTTTTCAAAATATAATCACAAAGAAATCACAGTTATACTTCGATAAGTTATATTATATAAAAGATTCTTATGTAGTACATACTTATGTAGAATACGTAGGTGGCATACTTATGTAGTGTACTTATTAAGTATACTTAAGTAGTTTTATTGTAACATAAGCTTCAATAATACCATACTGGAGATTTAGTGATTTGAAATATTCATAGTTGAGCTTGTATACACTTAGTGTACCTGAAATCAGGACTACTTTAAAAAGAGTTTTGACTCTAATTTTTGTAACCACCGAGGTAGCACATTACCTCTATAACTTTCACTTTTTTTGTTTTGTAGAATACCTTACGAAACTTGCAATTAAAGTAATTACCAAGAAATATAGAAAATTTAAAAGTATATTGATCGTAAGAAGAAAGGATCTATCAGACACAATAATACTCTTTCTCTTTCAAAAAATTATTTTAACAACCAAATTAAAGTTTTAAATGTAATTATGCCAATATTATACTAAAACCGATAAGTTATATTGAATAAAAAATACTAAGTACAATAATTGCAAAAGTTATATAAATTCGGCAAAAAAAAAACCTCTGTAAATCGACCTTTAACTGTAAGGTAAAATAATGAGTATTTTTTGCCAAATTGTTGTTAGCATAAACGTTTGTTTTTTACATAAAAATAACCTGTACACTTACAAATAACACCAACAAGTATTTAAATAAATTGAATGTAGTTGTAATTGTGCTGTAGTTTAGATACGCCTTCATTATTAAATGTAATTTTATTGCATCATATTTTGAGATAGCAAAATGTTAAGAATATCTTGCTTAGTATAAACAAATAATATAATTTAATTTAAATCCTCGATAAACTATGCCACGGGAAAGATAGCTTGATCAAATGAAACCTGAATGTTAATAAATTAACAATACTATATGAAACCTAATGAAAATGTATTACTAATCTTATTTTATATGTTTTCCAGGAGAAAGAATGGAATGAAACTTATAAAAATAATACTTTTTATACAAATAAAATGTGATACGGCTAAGACTTCTCTCCATTTTAATGCATCGTGGTATGTTAAACAGATTGTACTATTCCACGGCAGAATGAAACGGGAAGACTAAACATGAAACGTGCACTTAAATCTTTTGCGCTTGCTTTTTTCCATTGAAATAATTTTCCACAACATTGAACTTCATTACAAGTAGAGAAGAGGATAATAGCAAAAAAATTCATGTAATTGCATTTAACAACTAGCTTTCAAGCTTAGAAAACATTCACAGACACAATTTATATTTGCTTGAATTACAATTTCATAGCCAACACGAAACACGAATGAGCATTTAGATATCCATTACTGATATTAAAAACATTCTTCACCGAGCTATTTGTTCAGTTAGCTCAAATTATTCTCTAACATCTCATTAGTGTCACACATCAGTGAAATAATATTAGGTCTTCAATAATTCACTTTCACTTTGAATTGACTTTCCAGAGATGCTGAATACAGAAGTACTTTTACAGGGGTTTTGGAGTTTAAATACTTTTTGAAAAGACCATCTATGTCAAAAAATTACCTGAACTAAATTGTAAATAAATTTTGTGAATTTTGATACATAATATTTCAGTGTTTATTTGAAGAACGTAATCTACACGATGTCAGAATTGTGGGGGTGACCTAATTGTCACTAGACCATTTTAAGAAAAAATAACTCTTTTACGTATTGAAAATTCCCATTTATTCCTTTATAAACAATAAATATACTCATAATAAATTACTTTTATTTAGTTTTGTAGATTGAAATGGCCTTTCGCTTGTTTAGATGGTGGTTTTCTGACCCCAAAATGACGAATGCGAGCTCTTGGAGCAAGCGCAATCGACCGATATTTTTTTTAGAAAAAAATTGGATTAGTTTTACCTGACACTCTGCATTGAGTTTTTCAATATTATTTTCAAGGATTAGGTATAAATAATTTAAAAAAGGTATAGAAAGCAAATTTTATTTTGAAATTGTCTAGTGACTTTTGGGCTACCCTGTGTATGAGAAAATAGAAAATGGGATACTAAGGTATCACATACAACTCAAGTTGAATACTACGCTAAACTGTTTAGGGATATATTTAACCTAAGTAAAATCTTTTTAACATGGAACAAGAAATGATCAATTTGATAAATGAAGATAATTTTCATTTCTTAGTAATATTATATGATTGATTGCTATGGTGATAATGTATGATGACATTTCACCATGAAACCATTACACGTACGATTTATTTATTGTGAGGGTTTCTTTCTGATTATGATTACTGAACTAGAACTTTTAAAACGCATATGAATGGAAATAACTGAAAGTAATTTCAATCCGAAAGTAATTACGATCTTATTAATGAACTGATTGTGACAGTGAACAATGATTGGGTTTTGGTTGATTCTGGAAGCGAAGCTACAATGATCAACAAGCGGACTTAAAGTTAATAGGTTCCCCACACCTCAATCCCTCCAGCACTGCATTTACAGGTATCGGTTAGACGACAGATCGATGATCAGATACAAAAATGGTTAACTGACGGAATCCTAACTGAAAATTTTTCTGATTTTGCAACACCAATTGTGCAATTCAATAAAAATAACTGCTATACTGGGATTTGTGTTGACTTTCACCGACTTAACCGTTGAACAATAAAACAGAGGTTTCTATTGTCACTTATAGAAGACATTTTTGATGAGCTACAAAGGGCTAACGTTTTTACAACTTCTGACTTAAAGAACGCTTTTTTTCATGTCTAAATCTATTCCAGATGGCTGTAAATACACTAGTTTTGTGACACCAAACGGCCGATATAAGTATACAAAATTCCCTTTGCTCATTATAATTCTTCATAAGTGTTTCAAAAGTATATTCAAATAGAATTTCGCAAACTTTTGCAGAAAGATACTATCATTATATAATTGGACGGTATCCTAATCCCCTGCCTTGACAAAAAATTAAAACTCAAACTATATATATTGTACTAGTATACATACTAATATATATACTGTATATTAAAAAAACAAGTTTTTAAAATTTCATCGCAGTATGGATTGAATTTCAGTTTTATAAAATGGCCCATTTTACAGCGTAAAATTCCATTCCTTGGACGCAATTCTCTTCCTCAGATGCAGTTTCGAAATTTCTGCAGCCAACATCTCCCAAATACATACAATTCTTCTTGCGCTTTACTGGATATTGTAGTAAATTCATAAATAACTATGCTATAATTGCAAGAACTCTCAGTGATCTCTTGAGAGAAGATAAGCAATTTAATTTTAGTCCAGACCAACAACATGCTTTACTCGCCTTGAAACAAGCCTTGTACACAGAACCTGTTTTGAATCTTTATCAACAAGGTTCAACCCTACTACTGCATTGCGTTGCTAGCAAAAGAGATTACGGATCAATTTTGTTACAACAGGTTAATGATGGACAATTCCACCCAATACATTACATTAGTAGAAAACCACACCCCAAGAAGAAAAATATTCTAGCTATGTACTCGAAATTCTTGCTATATTCCAAGCTCTTAAAACATTTTGCCTTTACTTGCTCGGAAAAAAGTTTCAATTTTTTATAGACTGTTCAGCATTTCAAATGACAATGTCGAAGACAGATATTCCTCCTAAAATAGCTCGTTGAACTCTTTTCCTAGAACATTTCAACTATGATATAATTTCAACTATGATATAGTCTATCGACCATCCAAACAAATGTAATACGTTGACGCCTTAAGTCGTAACACCGTCCTAATTATTATTCCACCACGTTGATGCTTCTACTAAAATTGTGGCTGCCCAAGCTTATGACGACATCACGACAGACTTTGTGTGAGAATAATGACACAGGTGAATATTTCCTCAGACAAAGAATAATTTTTACGCATGAAAACCGACGAGACATTGGTTGTTCCTAACGCAATGTAATCTGAGAACATTCGCGAAAATGGTCATTTTTCTGCATCCCAAACCGCATATATAGTTAAATTATCTTCCCAACATTAAGAAACAAGTTCAAAATATGATTGAAAATTGTGTCGATTACATTCTTTGTGATTGAAAACGTGGAAAAAGTGATTTCTTAAAAGCAGCTCTAAAAGAATATGTACTCTTAAGTTGATAATTGTGATTTTTTTGGTCCACTCCCATCAACTAATAGAAAACATCAAGATCACTGTCGTCGATGCGTCCACCACACTTGCGTGGCTTCATACCGTAAGGTCTACTTCGGCTCACGACGCTATTGACAAACTTAACTTACAAAAGGCCACATTCGTAAACCTTACCAGAATTATATCTGATAGAGCACCTGTATTTTCATCAAACAACTTCCGATATTACTGTAAAGAAGAAAAATATGACGACCTGCTTATTACAAAAGGAGTTCGTCGTAGCAATGGACAGGTTGTACTAATTTACGCATTTGTCATACCAGTACTGGTCAAACTTTCTAGAGACTACCCAGCTAAGTGGTGTAAGCACTTCCTGATCTACAAATAATAATCAATAGTTCAACAATGAGTTAGCTCAAAATATTCTCCTTTTTTGTTTATTATCGGTATTAAAATGAAGAAAAAGGAAGATGTGAATATTAGGCAAAGACTCGAAGAAAATTATCAGAATTCCGTCATCGAAGACAGAGCAAAATGCGTCAACACGCCAAACAAAACATTATACAAATATAGCACGAAAATCGCCTCCAATACAAATGAAAAAGAAAAAATTTAATTTCTTAAAATTGTTGATTTAATTGGGGCAAATTCAAAGAACTAAAATTGGCTCCGGACTGAAATTTTAACCTAGAGTTTTGGCCCGTACGAAATAGTTAAAGTAAAGCCCAATGTTTACTACGATGTGAAAAAAAATCGGCCAGCATAAAGACCCAAATATGACGTCAACTGCTGTTGATTATATGAAGCCATGGAATTTAATTCAAGTTAAAGCCTCATCCACACAATTATCTTTCCAGCCAATGAAGAATTGCACGAATATTACCCTTTTTTTCTCTTTCTCACTTTCATTATTTTTTTCTGTTAAGGACGCTAATAACTTTTTTTAAACAAAAGACAAGATTTCCCTTGCTTGTCAGGACGAATTGTTTTAGGACATTTGAACAAGACGGTATTACCACCATTTCAAAATAATCATTTCGTTAATAACGACGACGAATTTTAAAAACTATTTTACATTTTTAAAATGACAAACTTTCAAATTCTTGCGACGAATTTTCATTTTTTCTTGGGACAGACACTTTGATTTGAGAGGCGTAAAGATGCTCATGATGACTTTTGAGTATACGACGATAGTCATCGATGTGGTATTACTTAATAAGATGTGCTTTCCCTCTTTCAATTTTTTGTTTTGTCTTTTCAGGTTTTCTGATTCCATTCCTTTAGACAGGAGGTCCTTTCCCGTCAAGATGTCCGAGTGTGAAGATGTCCCATAAGTCATCCCACTTACGACTGACTCATTAACTACAGACACCAACGACATCCGGTGATGAGTCACGTGAACATTCCAGAGGCGACTAGCATCTTCCGCTAGGGGGTTGATTTCAGACGTTGAGGGATAAGACGCAATTGCAATGGCAGACGGTCATCCCCTTCTTTTTGTTTTCATGTTTGTAATTGTCATGGCCCTAAAGTTTAATCAGTAATTAAACTCACTTTACCTTTTGAGACCTTATCCGTGTTCTTCCATTCCCTTATCATACTGTCATCAAACTCCACATATATAACTGGTTGCTCTGAATTCATATAACTGTTTGTTCAGTGATCCAAATACAATCATATATATATATTAAAAGTTAATTCCATTTTACCTTAGTTTAGAAAATGATGGTAATGGTAATGGTAATTTTAATTAACGTCGTACTAGAGCAACACAACGGGCTATTGACGACGGTCCGGAATCAGTCCCTTAAGGGAAAGATTCGAGGACAACACCTCGTAATTTTGAACCACGGTCAGATGACGAAGCAACACCTGAGCTGGCACCCCACTCTCCAAACTTCCACGCCAACCCAACGTGAGGACTTTCGGCCACGACAGATTTAAGGTGCACTAGCCGCCTCTACACCATACGTTTACAAACATCCATGCCCGGACCCGGATTCGAACCAGGGACCTTCCGATCTAGAGGCTAACACCTTAACCACTATACCGGTTGGTCGGCAGTTTAGAAAATGAATTTATTATACTGTTTTTATTCCAATATATGCTTATTTCACGCCCTGTAAGCCTTTAACCTCAAGCATATGTTCCAAGTTTTTTTCTTAATTTATTTTAATGAGAATATGTTTTAGGTCCTTCTCGTAGAGAAAGAGGAACAATTGAAAACTCAGATTTAACAAACAACTTACAAACTAAATAAAGCAACTTCAAAACTGTCACTCTTACAGGACACCGTTTAGAAATTCAAGTTGTCTCTGACATATGACATAAACCTCATCTATTTAGCACGCACGATTTCGTGATATCGTGTTCTACTACAGAACATTTTAATACACTCTAAGTTGAGACTAAACAAGGATTCAAAAGTGAAGTTATGTACACGCTTCACGAAGACACACGTCCTATTTATGATGCGTTTTGGGCACATGTGTGACTAAAAATTAGTATTAGTTGTAGACGTTTGTGAAATTATCACTTATTAACTCTTTCAATCAGCCTTGCAAGAGGTTTCGACGAGATATATAGTCTATTAATATCTTGAAAATTTTGTTAATGGCGTAGTATCAAGTCGTCAATTGACTATATTTTATGATGGCGAGTATCTAGTTTATCAAGATGTGGTCGGTTTTTGTAATAACACGATACTTGTGGAGACAAGTACCTGAGAGGTAAGGGGTTATGGATGGCTTAAAATGTCTTTTTATGACATGTCATTAATGTGTCGCTGTGTTTTCAGGTAGTATAACTATTTATGAATATTTCAGAAATATGTATTTCACCGAGATCTGCGAACGGATCCCCAAAATATCGAATGCCCATGTTCAGATTTCACTCCATTATGATTTCTTAACTGTAGATAAACAGAAATATGTCTACTTCTCAGAAGACTATTTTTAATTGGTTAGAAATCTTGACCTTCCTTCAACCCTAAGTGGTTTCGACAAGATATCTCGTTCATCAAGAAAATAACATTTTTGCCAATGACGAGAAAACTCGTCTCCAAGCTATTCTCGATTTTATATGACAGTATCAAGATCTGGTCAGATTTGCTAATTTAGAGATACCTCATCGAGACAGTCACCCGGAGAGCTAAAATGAAAATTGAAAAAAAAATGCGAGATAAGTTTTTGTAATAAGTTTGAGTAAGATAAGTTTTTAATTTAATTCTTTTTTTTAAATTTCTTCTAAGTAAGGAAGGTGTATTTTAATTAACTCAGTACTGGAGCAACACAACGAGCTATTGACGTTGAATTTTGAACCCGGTGAGATGACGTCTTAAGTAAGGTACTTTAACAGATACGGCTTGAATTTTATGGAATGACCAGACTCTGTTTTCGGGTATAATGAGCAAAACAAATTAGATCTAATGGAGCAATATAAATGAAATGAACGTATTTTGTATTAATGATTTTGTGACCAGTATCAGGACATGTTAGGGAATATTACACTCGATTATTTCTTTGATACCTGTATAATTTTTCGGCTTCATCAGATTATGTAGGTCTTTACAAGTATTCCAATAATCATTTCATTGTACCATTCTGTGGAGTCTCTGTATGATAAAATTATAGACTTTCAAATTTCTTTGATGATTTTATGGAAACGATACATAGATCTCTCTCTCTCTCTCTCTCTCTTTTCACAATTAAAGTCTGTAGATATTTGTCTATGTATAAATGTCTACATATTTAACTGTAAATGTCTAGGTCTTAAATGTGAATATGAGTCCTGATAAGATCTGCACCTTATTGTTCAAAAAAAATAATAAAGGTACCCAATAAGTGAAGCTTCTAGTGTAAAGTTACTACACTATTATAAAAAGAACAACATCAGGTACCACGATCATCTTAAAATCTGATTTAGCTTTATTTTGACGATGTGTGTGTTTGGAGTTAATTAATTCAGACACTTATTGGATTGGAACAATTAGAACCTGTCTTCTGAGAATAACAAGGAAATTTAAAGAGAAAATTTAAAAATATGTATATATATGAATAGCTAATTCTAAACTGCCTTGCTGAGTTATTACGAGATGCATGACATGTTATATCACCTTTGGAATCAGACTTGGAAGTAATATAATGTACTTACATTCGTTAAAATAATGATCAAATGGCATTCTCTTAAATTTAATTGGCATATTGGGCTTTTCCTGTATTGTTTTATTTATTAATGAATTATTTGTTCAAATAAAGAAGTCATTTTCGGTTCTCGCTGCCAACCAGTGTTTTTAATTTATAACGAGCATAAGATGAATATACACGTTATGATTTGAGGTACTGACTCTTATACATTCAAATAAAATATTACTTAAAGAAAATATCCTTATATTTTCAATCGAATTAACACTTTACCATGCTGTGGTAAACTCAACTGCTGTTGTGACAACCTTTTCTTTACTGAATTCAAATACCTTGCAAAAATGAGTTTAATCACTATAAATGAATAGTCTATGGGGCAACAAAAAACTAAAGAAAATAAAAACGCAGAAACAAAAAACTAAAATTACTATTTTCGAAATCAACCGTAAGTTCTCCGTACTGCCATAGGAAACGAAATGCTCTCTGCAACCGTCATTAACTTTCATCACACTAAGAACGAAGTAACTTTTGATAATTAACTTTTGCAAAATAGCAAAAAATCATATTTTTTTATTTCAAAACCTTTCTTCTGGATTTCCAGAAAATCTTTACTTTGCAACAAGTAAAGTAATTTTTAAGACTTATATGCAGTCATGCAGGAAAAAAAACACATTTTACAGCATTAAACTTCGGAAGTACTTGTGTTATCTTTTAGTTGCTTTTTTACTGCTTACGGATTTCATTTGAAAGGAAAAAACATGTTCCACAATGGTTTAATTTTTCCTGTTTCTAATTTGTCTAGACTTGGGTCCCAGCTGCAAGATCCGACAATAATAAAACCATAATAAGCTAGACTTTTATCTGATATCTTACATTTCTCTTGACATTGTGACTGTTACTAAAGACTGTTAACATAACTAATATAGAAATGATAACATTAGTTTCAGATTCCGGTTTGTAGGATTTTTCAATTTTTTTTGCTGGATGTTCAGTTGCACAAAGACATATTTCCCAGAATATTCTGGATGAGAGCATTTTTTTATCAAAATAAATGAAGGTGGAACATTCTTTCTGTATTGTGTACGTGGCATCACATGTCTTGTTCTTCGAATAAAAGTACCATTAAAACTCAAAATAATAAGAATATAAAATTTATATATATATATGTAACATTAAAAATGATTCGTGAGAAAATTGCTTCGAGGTTGGCCGGCGCCTCCGAGTATATTTTCACGTGTCTTTTACAGTTTCGCAGCCCATTGCATCAGAAATAATTAATTCTTGCAAGCTAAGCTAAATTCATCTTCCCACGGCGTGATCCATCTGTTCCCGTCTATTTACTGTACGATGTCCCATCAAATGATACCATATAAGGCACTGAAATCTGTCTTGAGTATTGCTGATCAATGAATAATTAATTTGTTGATACGCAGCTTGTAACTTGCTGCGCCATCTCTTATAGCACTCGAACCATGACTGTGGTCTAATAAAGACGTATTTTTCATTGCTCTCTGTCCTGCTCGTATTTTATGAGAACTTCGTAGTGAGACTTGTAGAAAGTCGTCACAAGTCGACAGGATTTAATTCCTGTCGTGAAACCCTGCGGCACGATGCTAATTTGAAGTTTTTAAAGAGGATTAAGCACGATGAAAGTGACCAACAATGGCGGTAGTTTGACATTTTCTACCTTGACGAAGGCGTGAGTGCGTGGGTGCATACGACAAATGTGCTTACTGAGTTGAAAGTTCGCCTCACCTAACGGAAGGGAAGCAAAGGTCGCCATCGGAGGGTACCGTTGTCCGGAGGACTGAGATAGCAACGTGCGGATCTCGTTGGAAGAACTGAGGGACGGAGACCATATAAGAATCATGGAACAAGCAAAGAAACAAAGGACGATTCTTCGAAGACAAGCGACGAAAATTCTGGGTAAGGAAATTGATGTAGATGATGTGCTAATGCTACGTGTTAGAAGAGAACAATTACTCGGGAAACAGCACCGTCTATTAGAGTTAGACAAGGAGTACCTGCTAGAGACGGATGACAGTGATGAACAGCTATCAAAAGAAGCGGATTTGACCGAAGACTATCAGGAGAAGCTTATCGAGGCCATTCAAATAATTGAGCTACGTCTGATGGAAAAAGATTCCACAAAGGAAGGAGACAGCGCCGTTTCATCAGCCAACGAAGGAAGGAGGAAACCAACGGCCCGATTACCAAAAATTGATTTACCGGTGTTCAACGGTGATACTAGTACGTGGAATTCCTTCATCCAGATTTTTGAAGCGAACATTAACCGACGTGATGATATTTCTACTATTGAGAAAATGTCCTATCTGGTTTCTCTCTTGCGGGAGGAACCAGCAAGACTAGTGGCCAGTTTTGCTGTGACTGAGGAAAATTATGCAGACGTCCTCACCACATTGAAACAACGCTACGGTAATACAAATAGGACCGTGGGACTTATAGTAAGAAAAATTTTGGACATGCGTCCTCTACCACCCTCGCATAACAACATGGACCTGAATTCGCTGATCACAGAAATTGCAATCCTGCTACGCAATCTCGCAAACGTCGGAGTTGATGTGGACAGCTGTAGTCCAGTATTGACTATACACTTAAAAACGCTAATCCCGTCGGACCTCCTGCTCTTGTATGAGAGGCAAAGGATCCCGGAACACGAAGAAACCACTACAGGACTCATCCAGTTCCTGGAAAAAGAAATGAACCATCGGGAATGTCTACAGCCCCACACCACGCTGAATCCGAGAACCCTGGAGTTCAAGTCCCGCAGCGGACCAATCTCACCTTGGAGACGACCGACCCCTGCCTTCCCACCAAGGACTGGATTACAGCAACCATGGAGTAGGAGACCACAACAGTACCAGGAACCATCATCCAGACCTTGGAGATCACCATATGTGCCACGACAACCTGGGAGACCTAGACCTATCCAAACCCAAGGAGTGCCAACCCCACCACGAGATAGACCCACAGCGACCTGTTACAAGTGTGGCCTGCAGGGCCACTTTGGTCGAGACTGCATAAAGTGATTTCGTGCAGGGCCCCCCACCAGTATGCACTGTACCGGAAACGTATTTCTTATGACCGAGATGTGTTTTCCAGATACTGGACAAGACTTACTGGGACTCATTGACACTGGCAGCAATGTGACTATAATAAGTGAGGTTTTTGTCAGGTTTATAAAGTATATATATATATATATATATATATATATATATATAGAGAGAGAGAGAGAGAGAGAAATGGGGGGTGAAAAGTTGCAGGTGGTGCAGCAAACCAGTGGACGATTAAACGTAACCAGAATTATAAAGGTGAGTGTCAAAATAGGAGAAATTGAGAAAAACGTCATTATGTATGTTATTGACTCTGATTTACCTTATTTGTTAATTTCCTTGCAACATGCGGCACTATTTAATTTACATCTCGATATAAAGAATAGAAAAGTTTTTCAAAAGGGTAAAGATATCACTTATTATAATAAGAAAAGTAAAGCGGAGTCAATGACTACATATCATTTGAGGGAAATTAACGAACAAAATAAAAATTATGTAAAATTTAGTAAAAGTTATAATGATGTTACAGATAGTGAGAATTATGATGCGATAGAACCGAGATATTTTTATAATAAGAATTATATTAAACATTATAGTAAAGGTATTAAGTGTATTGATAATGTTAAAGTGTCAGAGGGAAGTGCTGGTAATGTTGAGCTTCTACAACAATTACAGCAAGTGGGGATTACACCCCCTTGACTGAAAATTTTAAAAGTCATTTCGCTATGCAGGAAAATTTACCTGGATTTGCAGAAATGGACCAAAACACAGAACTGGCATCTCTGGTACTCTCCTTCCGGCACATATTTTCCAAAAACAAATTTGATATTGGACGAATTAGAATGGAACCAGCTAAGGTGGTTTTAACTTCAGAAATGCCTGTATCGTTAAGACCCTACAGGGCCTCTCAAAAAGATAATATTGAGATCAAAAAACAAATTGATGAATTGTTAAAACATGATATTATTAAACCATCTTGCAGTCCATATAGCAGTCCAGTGACCTTAGCGCAGAAAAGAGGTGAAGGGAAAACAAGGCTATGTATAGATTACAGGAAAATTAATGATATTTGTAAAACAGATAAAGAGCCGATTCCGAGGATTGACGGTGTCTTAGATCAATTGAGTCAAGCTAGAATCTTCTCCACATTAGACATAGCCTCTGCATATTGGAATATTGCATTGGAGGAAAAAAGTAAGGAAAAATTGGCATTTACTTGTAACTTCGGACTGTATGAATTTCAAGTTCTCCCATTTGGCTATAAAAATAGCCCGGCTATTTTTCAGAGGATCATTAGACAAATTTTAAACAAGTATCAGATTAATTTTGCTTTGAATTACTTTGATGATTTAGTAATATTCTCTAACAACTTAAAAGAACATTTGGAACATTTACGAACTATTTTTCAAATTTGCGAAAAGGAAAACATTAAATTAAAATTTGCTAAATGCCAATTAGCACAAACGAAAATTTCTTTCTTGGGATATGAAATTGGGGAAGGGACTTTTTCACCAAATGATGCTAATATAGAAACTAGCAAAAAACTAGTTCCTCCAGGCAATGTGAAACAATTGCAAAGATTTTTAGGAAGCGTGTGTGTGAACGTGTACAATAAAAATTCATTAAAAACTATGCGAAACTAAGGAAACCCTTAAATAATTTGTTAAAAAAAGATACAAAATGGAATTGGACTGCTGAATGTCAGGAAGCATATGAGACACTTAAAAACTGTTTAATTTCTAAACCTATTTTGTTAATATATAATCCTAATTAACAATGTAGTTTATTTGTGGATGCCTCTGGAGATGGCATAGGAAGTATTCTGAAACAGTTGCATCCCGATGGGAATTTACACCCTGTAGCATACTATTCTAGGTCCTTAAGACCATATGAAAAAAAATTATAGTGTCTCAGAATTAGAATGTCTAGCCATTGTCGATTCAGTAGAAAAATTCCATTGCTATCTCCATGGGAATACCTTTACTATATATACTGATCATGCTGCTCTTGTCTGGTTAAAATCCATAAAACATCTCACAGGGAGATTATTTAGATGGTCCCTCAAATTATCCATGTATGATTATACCATTAAATATAAAAAGGGATCCACCAACCATGAAGCAGATTTTTTAAGTAGACAGCCCATTTCTCATTTTGTAGAGACACAAGTTAATTTATTAAATATAGAAGAAATTATAGAACACCAACAATCCGATAATGTTTCTAATCCTAAATTTAAGAAAATAAATAACGTATGGACAATTCAGAAAAAAGGATTAACAAAAATTGTCATACCTTTCTCCTTAAGATTAAAATTAATGGAAAATGCTCATGTGAAATTTGGACACCCCGGAGTTCAAAAAATGTTACAAATTTTATCACCTATATTTTATTGGGAATCCATAATCATTGATGTGTCTAGTTATGTAAAGTATTGTGAAGTGTGTCAATTGAATAAGAAATGTCACCAAAAAAGATATGGTCTACTACAGGCACTCCCACCTGCAAAACAGCCTTTTGAATTAATGTCTCTGGATACCATAGGAGGTTTAGGCTATTATCATTCAACAAAAAAATATTTACATTGTGTAACTGATCATAGTACTAGGTGCGTGTGGACTTTTGCTAGTACTAATGCTACCACCGATACCTATATTAATTGTTTGAAACAAATTTTCCAAATTACCAAGCCTAAGAAAATTTTAAGTGACAGAAATGCAGTTTTCACTTCCACTAAATTTAAACATTTCCTTAAGAATAATGGTATCACTCAACTTCTGACTTCTTCACATAGACCTCAATGTAACGGAAAGCAAGAACGCGTAGGAGCCACAATAATACAAAGGATAAGATGTAAAATTAATAATGAACATTCAAGCACACCTTGGCCAAAATTGTTAGAACAAGCAACCGCAGAATATAATAATACACCCCATCAAGTAACTTCATTTCCTCCCAGTTATTTACTGTATGGTACCTTACCGTATAAATTTCCTCTACCTAATTTAGAAATATACCCTCCTTTAGAGCAAGCTAGGGAAATAGCATATGAGAAAACAATCAAGGACCATGAAAAAAATAAGATACAATATGACAAAAGATTTTTAGATTCTCCATTTAAAGAAGGGGACAAAGTAATGATTGAAAATTTTATTTATCCAAATACAAGAAAATTAACTTCACCTTTTGACGGACCCTATACAATAATTAAAAAATTATCAAGTGTGACATTTGAAATTGATAAGCCTAACTATTTGACTAAAAGTAAAACTGATATCGTACATTCTACAAGATTAAGATTTTTTAATCCAGCTGATAAATTTCAATTGGTTCAGAGATCTTCAAATATACCTGTTAGACAATAAATTAGTAAATGTTTATTTAGAATGTGGAAAATTGTGGACTCATTACTTGGAACTTTGGCAGCATGAAGTCTGTGATGAATTTTAAACTTGTTTATTTTTTTTATTTATTTATTTTGTATGAAATAGGATATTGAAGGAGAGTTATTTACTTTTTCACATATATGTTTCATATTTTTCTATTAACAGCTTAAACATACAATTATTATCACGAGAATACATTACTCTGATAAATTAATTAGAATTAAGTAAAGATATATTCATCCGGATTCATGCACCAAGATAAATGAGATTTTGTTGAAAAATTACTGTATATTGTGTATTTTATCTCGTAAGTATCCTGAGATGGAGCTATAGAAATAAAAGTGTGATCCCGCAGGAGAATTAATTTATTCCATTGTATTTTGTATTTGTAAGTTGAAAAGTGAATGAAGAATATGAGGATGAATAGATTTGTTTATTTGTACTTAATACTTGAAGGAAGTGAAATGTGAATTAGAAATAAATAGACACAGATAATATTAATGGGTATTTACTATGTAGAAATAATTGAAAGGAATTAGTGAAATTTTTTTTGTACTTTGTTTATTATGAGGAAATGGAACTAAGAAGGACTTGGAGAAATTTGTTGATGCATCCTAAATCCAAGCTTATATTATTGGCGCTATTTACTTATGACTTGTATAGAATTAAATTACACTGATGATTATTTTATGATTTACAAGAAATGTTGTACTTTCATGTTGGGTTTTTGAACTTGTTCGCGACAGTAGCTAAATGAAGAGATTAGGGTAAGCCCCTGGGTCCCTGATATTCTGAAGTCCGTACTGGTCACACAAGTTAATGTATTATAGAAGTATTTGGAATTATTATGGTTTTTATTATACGATTATTATATACTGTGTATAGTATTATTGGTTTTTATTATTTCATTTTCATTAGGTTAGTTTTCAGAACACAATTCTCTGGAAACTGGTTGTACTATTTGGTACAGTATTTGATTTGGTATGTTTGTGAACTAGTGTGGTATTGATGCTCATTGATAATTCTCTTATGATTACAATTTATTGTGTTTTTGTATTTATTTCAATTTTTTTGTATTTTATTTTTAAGGATTCTTCATTCTAATTGTTTACTGCGTTTATACTCTTTACCATGACTGAGATAAAGAGTCATTAATGTTAAAAGTGTTTTTAAGTTATTTTGTATGTCAATAGATGGATAGCAAGTGGGTAGATAGAAGTTATCGGGTTGCTAGTTTATTCCAAATTTTAGGTTTTCATTAACAGCTTCTTCCTAGATGTCCTACACCCTATGGACGCATAGGATGTAGTCTTCTTGGGAGGGGGGATGTAACATTAAAAATGATTCGTGAGAAAATTGCTTCGAGGTTGGCCGGCGCCTCCGAGTATATTTTCACGTGTCTTTTACAGTTTCGCAGCCCATTGCATCAGAAATAATTAATTCTTGCAAGCTAAGCTAAATTCATCTTCCCACGGCGTGATCCATCTGTTCCCGTCTATTTACTGTACGATGTCCCATCAAATGATACCATATAAGGCACTGAAATCTGTCTTGAGTATTGCTGATCAATGAATAATTAATTTGTTGATACGCAGCTTGTAACTTGCTGCGCCATCTCTTATAGCACTCGAACCATGACTGTGGTCTAATAAAGACGTATTTTTCATTGCTCTCTGTCCTGCTCGTATTTTATGAGAACTTCGTAGTGAGACTTGTAGAAAGTCGTCACATATATATATATATATATATATATATATATATATATATATATATATATATATATATATATATATATATATATATATATATATATATATATATATATATATATATATATATATAATTGAGTAGTCAACGCTTACTAAATCAGAAGCAAACGTCCTGATGACGTTTGGATAAAATAAGTTTTCTTCCTGGTTTGTTTGTTTACACTGAAAATACCACTTATATGTTTGAAAGCAAATATATTAAATCCAAATATGACGTATCAAAGCTTGTCATTACCAATTCAAGATTAATTATCGAATTTTACGGTATAAATTAAAATTTACGACGATACAATGTGGAGCTGCATATGTTATCAGAGCCTTATGAAGTGGTAATAGATTAACTGACGAAAATTTACAGTCAAAACAAAAAAGTTATGAATGATACATAGACCACCATTGCATCATAGATGGATTTCATTACTTAGAAATGTTCATGTGTAATATTTTGCTGTGTTTTTATTTCAAGAGAATAATTAATGTTTATTTATTATATGTGAATTTATATCTTCTCGTTACGATCTTTGAGTACACATGTTTACGAGTTGCTTCCCCCATTAAAATGTGCCATACTTTATTAAATAAATTTAAAACTGTTGAATGAAGAGGTATACATTTTTATAGACTTAAGGAGAAAAAAACAGTTTGTGAAATTGTTCGTATTAAAAAACTTTGATTTTGAGATGAAATGCCTCAATGAACGCGGATATGTATAACTTACAATCTAATATATTATATCAAATTCTTCGATTTAATCAACAAAAGTACAGTTTCTGAAAATATGCATTAAAATAATTTAGAAAACACTTTGAAATGAACACCACATGGCAACTTATAGTTATAAAATAATTTTATTGTGCAATTGTAATTACTATAACAGTTCAAAGTACATAAAAGAGACATGAAGAAGTCTAACATTTTGTGGTTATTCCACATACACAATCATGCGTACAGCTTAGCCTTTCAAACAAATATTTTCTATTAAATGACACACAATTTTGCAAAAGAAATTGATGAAAAGTAAAATATCTTAAAATTCATGTGACATTTATTCAGTTAAAAATCTAGAAAAATGGTATTATTAAACTAATGCATTTTGAACCATTTTACAAATTCAATAGGATCTTTCCAAAGATTTTTAAGCAAAAACATTTGAATAAAATTCAATTATAATGAAATGAGTTTTGGATTTGTATTTTATGTTTGGTGGAATATGGGTACTTTTTTTTTCAACTTTCATTGCTCTTTAAAAAGTTCAACCCAATAACTTTATACACGTTTTTATTTTCACATGAAGTCATTATACATAGCACGAAATTTAATTGTATTTTAAAACATAACTGTGCAGTGCTATGAGATATGCCGATAAATCATTCAAATATTTTCACTAAAGTGTGCATAATGTTTTTGTAGTCTATTGTAAGATAGTCAATATAACCGGCATAACCAAATATGGGTATTAAGATTAAAAATTAAAGCAACTTAGGATTCTATAATACTAACATACTGGTAAAAATTAATTTAGAGGTAACGCATTTTAAGTATAAATATTATTAAGAAATGTAAGAAGTTATTTCCGATAAAATGTTTTAGCATAAGCATTTAAAAAACATTTTGAATCCAAGTATTTAAACATTTTGAATCATAATATTTAAACATTTTTGTCACATTAAACAAATTAGTTTTTGTTATATTAAACATATAAGCAATATAAGTAGAGATAATACAGATAAATCTGCACGATAAAGTGTACATGTGTCGGTATTAGTATTTGTTCTTATTCGTAAGTCTTCACAAAATGTATAAATGTATGAATATTGAAAGATAAAAATGCAACTTCTTTAAAACTCTCATGATACAGTGTAATATTAAAACAAATATTACATTAATTCAGAAAATTTGAATCAAAATTATGAAGCATATTAATACAGTTTTTGTAACAAAGATCAATTGAATCATTCTGTCAAATATAATTTAGAGTGTGTTCTCCTGTATCGTATACTATGAGCTGTGAATTAAATATTGTCTCTTAATATTGCCAAACACATTTTAATCTTAATTCGGATTTTTCCATGGAAAAAATAAAAATAATCCGTGCAATCTTTCAAATGTGTCCAATCACAAGCGCTCGTAATAAAATAATCTTAAAAAATTAGAAAAAGTGATTACTGGTAAATAGAAAAGTCACGTAAGAACTTTTTCCCTTTCGTAGTAATCTAATATTTACACACGGAAGAACGATTGTTGATACCACGATTGTGCAGAGACAGTATAGTACATTGTATATAAAAAGTTCAAATTCCTCATTATACAAAAAAGTGATTCCGTTCATGGTTTTGATCCAAGTTCAGATCAAAAGTTACACGTCTATGCTTAACAGCCACTGGTCACATTTAACTTGCCAAGTTCATTGAATTTCAACAGCAATTTCTCAGAGAAGAGATGTGGAATATTAATATGTTATGCGTTTTCGTAAAACGTTTTATTTTTCGTGTGCTATAGCAATGCATGGTGAACTTAGCCACAACTACAAAAGCTAAATTTCGAGTATAAATAGCAGTGTGGCGAATCACAACCATTAAATTCCTTTAGACAGACAAAAGTTGCAATCGTGTCGTTATATTGGTGACAGGTTGACGTAATTATATATACCCGTGCTTTCAAACAAACCCATATGGCGTTTCTGATAGAAATTCCAAATGCACCACAGTAGGTATGCACTTAGTTGCATGGTGAACTGCTGGATTGTTAATGTAAAACATACCACTTCCAAACATTGTTTAAATCTCTGTGATAACAAACATTGTTTTTACTCCAATAGAATATTTCTTTGTTTCCACTCCGACTCATTCCAAAATCTGCTCACAATCAGCTAATAAATACAGTCAAACGATAGCAATCATACATTGCTGGATCACGTATAAGGAATTACAACTGTGATCTTTATACATCCTAACGGTTTTAAGCTATCGGGCAATTAGTGAATTAATGTTAGCATCTATCGAGAAACCTGAAGTTGTAAAAGAGAGTATTGTGGTGAAAATATGCACCGTAACTAAGTAAACCTTCAAATAATTAGTACTTTAGCAGTGTAATGAATCCCCCCAACTGCTTTTTGGTAGATTGCAATTGCATAATCTTACCACACTACTGTTCCATTATGTTTTACGAAAACTAATAGAAACAGAGGAATGTCGTTTTACTGTTTTCAGTTGAATAAATTGACTTTCGTTGACTATAGAATGAACATCTGCGTGATTTCAACATAAAACAATTGTTGTAGACTAAGTATAAGAGCATGAGTTGATAAATTGTTTTATTTCTGCAGCAAAAGCTTCTGAACCAATTATGAATTACTAAAAGCCTTGAATACAGCATTTTATGCTTAAGATTTTGAAAGAAGACAATCTAAATATTTAACATACCCTTTCATAAATTATTGATATTTTAATTACTTGTACACAACCTGAATGCTCACAGATGCTATCGTATTACAGATGACTGAGTTAAAAATCTTTACGCACTTTAGACATTGCTTGATTTGGTTTTGTATGGAGATTACTTCATGTGTTGCAAAATTTTGGAACACATTCAGAGAAAGAAGTTAAAATTCATTGTTTCAACCGACATACAACTTAAAATTAGAATTTTCTTGCATGGTAAAAATATTTAATTTGAAATATTAAAATGGCAAATTGCGACTTAAGTTGCGTGTTCATGTGTTCGAAAGTAATGCATTTTACTTCATAGAAGAGGTGATAGAAAATGAACATGAATACAGATAGTCCCTTGCGCATGCGCATTCACTAGCAGGTTTTTGTACTTTCAGTACTTGGGACATTTCTCTTCGTGTGAACACATAGATTTATAATTTATTGTTTAGTGTTTCTTAAAAGTACATGTCTGAAATGCTTGCAAATGTAACAACTTTTGGAAGTCTACATGTAAAGAAAAAAAATTAAGATATTCTGTGTTCTGTAAGCATATTTCTCTTTGTTTTATCTAAACTTTTTCCTATGAAAATACGAAACTATTATGCACGCAATCAGGGCAGATGATTTCTAAGTTTAATATTGTTTTCGAAAAAAATTAAATATTAGAAATATAGATTAAAGTAGAAAATTTTAATTATAAGTGAAATTTATTTTTCGAGGGCTATGTTTATTTAAAAACAAAAAAAATCTTTTCATTAATGTAGGCAATATAATATTGCCATTATGATCTGCTACATCATTTTTCTTTAGCAATCATACCCTTTAGTTAGGTTGCATTTACTATACGTTACCTTTTGTTCAGACGACTAATTACACTTAATCATTGCAAAAAGTTAAATCTGAAAGAATTGCTTTTCTAAGCCAAATATTTTAATGGTATAGAGAAAATTGTCATGCAATTTGTTTTAAATGTAATAAAATATTATTTTCACATCATAAAGTAAACATAATAATGTAGGAACGCTATAATTCTTCTTCTAGCAGCACAACATGGAATATCTTGATTTTGAACAATATGTATTTGTTCCATCCATGTATAAAAAACGCATACATACATTATAAATCCAATTCTTATGAAAAAAGTAAAATCTTGTTAGTGTGTTGTTATGATAATTTCGATCACTTGTCTTGCCGTTGCAACTAAAATAAGTACATTTCTTATTTAAGTTATAGTGTTAATACACCTAAAATAACCGATTCTTTCAATTGAAAAGTTAACTGTATTCTGTATATTAATAATTCACGAAATAAAAAATGCGGAATCTTTTAATCCACACTAGGTAGAAACATCTGTCGTCCCTTCTAGAAGGCAAGGGTAATTTATTGTCTGACTCTGAAAAGTCGGCAGTAAATTTTTTTTAAGTTTGATTCGTAAGTAGTGCTCCTACAATTGGTGTTTTCAAAGAAAATTCCAGCTCTGAGTTTATGGTTTGGTGTCGAAATCAATATCAGCTGTTAAGATTTGGCAAATAAAGTAATCTAATGCGATCGCTATACATATTTTTGCATATTACAGCCTTTCCTTGCCCAGCTTAGTGTCTTCTTAAGAGTGGACTTTCTCAAGATAGCTTCCTACAAGAACACAAAACATTGCATTCCTCGTAGAGATGACAAAAACTGTTGTTTTACTATAACAGTATCAGAGGTTGCTAATGATGAGCAATAACAGTTTTTGTTAGCTGTTATATTGAGAGTTCTATTAACATATACCAACTGCAAAAAAGTAAATTTAACAATAATTATTTAATTTTTAGAAAATGGTGTATACGGTTAATTTAAACTAGTAATAACTGTTCAACTAAATTGTGAAAATAATTTTAAAAAATCTGTACATTTCAACTTATTATTTTGTACGTAAGTCTTTAAACTGTCTTTAATTTAATTTATTGATTTTGTAATGTTTAAACATTTCTCATAAACAACCTCTTTAGAGCTCCAAATGATTTTGACTAAGTATCTTGATCATCAAAATCAGACCAATTTCGATAACGACAAGTCTTTTCATTAAGATAATGCCGATTTCTCGATGATGACGAGTTCACGATCTGGTCAGTTTATTTTTTCTAAATACATCTCGTTCATCAAGATCTGATCAATTTTTTTTTTGGACGAAATACCTCGTCGTGACAACAACTATGAGGATTAACGTTTGCCAATAACATTTATTCGTATGTTAATAGATTTGAAAACAGTAGTGATTTTAGATTCGATAACAGCTGCTAAATGTTAATTTTCAGTATCACTGTTATTTTGACTGCTATCGGAATAACAGTCCATCTCTAATCCCTCGAAATTCTTCCATCCTAAAAACTGAACTTGAAACTTCGCACTGACCGGTGGCCGGAAGGCAGCAGTCCATTACTTCCCCAGTACAAGTACCACTTGAAAAAGCGACGAAATCACAGTTAACCACCCTGGCGCTGTTCGGAATTACCAGAACTGTTCAGAACAAGCGCATCTGCATCTGTGTCCAGTGCCGTTTCGCGTCGCCATTTTACTCACTAGTTCCATGCAAGTAGAAAACAGTGTCTCAAACGGCACTCTCCCTCCTGCTGCTCATGAGGGGTGTTTCGCAGGTGTTGTTCCCGACTTCCTCCTCCTCCTCCCGCTCGACCACAATCGTCTGCAGGTGCAGGTGGCTGTGGAGGTCTATGTTGGCGTACTCTGTGGGTGGTTCTTTCCGCCGCACTGTCGTTACGCTGTGGTGTTCCCTTGGTAGTGAGAGTTCTACGTAGGTGATGTCTTCAGGAGGCTGGAATGGTGGGAAACACTGGATTAGACCACATTATAAAAGTCGTTACAGGAAGTTTAGAAAGTTTTGTCAAACTTCGGGTCAATTTATTACACGCACAAAGTGGATAATTACTTATAGAAAAAGAATCAACACATATTGAAATATACAAATTGGATAAATACATATAGACACATCCAAGTAAGTTGATAAATAGTAGAAGTGAGGCGTTGCGGATACGAAGGGCGAACTCAACAAATGCTGGTTTCTAGAAAAACGCATTTAAATGACGTCGAAGGGTTTCTGTTAGCCCTAGTTTTATAGGGAAAAGGGCGGACAACAAAAAAGTTAATATAATTATTTTATGTCTGACAAAACAAAATATGGGGAAAAAATGTACGCCCATTGTTGAGTTCCCCCTTTGTATCCGCAACGCCTCAATTAACGTCACACTAGAGCAGAAAGTATTATAGGCGGCTGTCCAGTATGTGAATCCTGGGGTAGGAAGAGTAAGGTAGGTATCCCGGTAGGAAGAGTAACTGATTAGCAAATGAAGGGTTGTGAGTTCGAAACTCTGTCCGTCCAAAGACCATTGTGTATGTGAGGGCTGGTGCACGTACAGTTAAATCTGTCGTGGCCTCACGTGGGGTGGTTTGGAAGTTTGAAGAGTGGGGCACCAGCTCAGGTATTTTCTCGTCATCTGAATTATCAAAATTGCGTGTTTTCTTCAGGTTTTTCCCTTTGGGATTTATTCTGGACAGTCAGCCAGTCGCGTCTGCTGCTCCAGTGTGATGGTATTAATTACCATCATAATTACCAGGATCCTTTCCGAAAGGGAAGGATCAGAGGACAATACATCATGTTTTTGAACTACGGTCAAATGGCTAAGTCAACACTTGAGCTGGCACCCCACTCTCCAAATTGTCATGCCATAACAACATGAGGATATTTGAGACTACGCCGTATTTAACGTGTACAAGCTTCTAAGCCCCAACTATATTGAGTTAATCCACTACTCTTTCTAACCGGGTTACCAAGGTTCAATAGATATATACAAAATAGAAACAAAAAAACATTGTAATTCACCATATAATAGTAAATGTAGTTAAAAGAAGACTAGAAAATTATTCTATACTTTAGATAAACTTAACCTGATTATACGTATTTATTTCACTAAAGTGCATAGAAATATTATATTTATATCATACAAACGCATAATTTATATCACGCGTAGATATACCGAGATTGAAGAAATATTATGGTAGATAAATTTATTTAGAGACATATAAAATGGAAGACACGTAGTTCCCTGCTACGGAAAATATACCTCTTAAAATATTGCAAATTTACTCTAAATTCTACAGCCAGTCTGGTACAAATGTAAAATATGTACAACTGCACATACACATAACCACCGAAAGGAAGTACTTCTGCCTTCTAGTATGTTTATATTTTGTGTTCTATTTGATGTTCTTTTAAGAACTTAAGTTTTGAAGTTGGCAGTGTTACATATACATGTATTCGTAGTTTTGCCTGAAGATCTAGTCTGAGCAAATCCAGGTCCAGACAGACCGTATGCCCTGAGTACATTGACAGTTATTGCATACAAATGTAAAGATATTTTACTTATGATCGATATGTTCTGAAGTTGCATTCAATATGCTGTCTCAAGTTGTATGTTTTTTTATTTTTTTTTGTTGGGAACGACTTCACTCTCGATACATTTTTTTTCCTTGTCTGCTTTCATTAGGTTTATCGTTACATTCTTATACTTCTCTATCAGTTTTACTCTATCTTTATAAAGTAATTATTATAATGTTGTGTAAACATCAATCATGCTGGCCTCTCAGTGGTTCTTACCTTTGCAAATAATCACTTTAGTTGCCTCATATGTGAAAAATAGTACCCAAAATAGTCTCCTCAATTATACAAATTTTAGCACTATATTGTACACAGAAAGCTGCTGCAGAGTAATAACAAATGTATCCTTTACAAACGATTAAAATAAAAGGCTAATATTTCATAACAAATACTTAACGAAGTAAAATAAACAAAAACAATTGATTTCTTTATAAATACAGAAACGTTAAGAAACATATCTTAAAATTATATGAGTGAATAGAATATATTTAATGACAGTGCAAACTTCACAGAAGACTTCACAGTCACTTTTTCACTTTTTGCGATCTACTGTACAAATAATAAATGTAATTACAGGTGATACACCTTTGAAACATTCTCAAATTCCTTTATGCCATCTCGTATGTTCAATCTGGCATTTAACATGTATAATACGTATGTACGATGATAAATTGATTAGTCGATAAATGTAGCATATAAACATATTAATCAATAAATGTAGCATATAAACCGATTGATCGATAAATGTAGGGCAAATATCGATATTTCGGTCATTTTCGAGAAAAAGTCACCTTTAAATGAAAATAGTTCCCGTTATTTGCCAAAGTAGTTATTTTAGACGATTTTCAATGTTAATTTTCTAAAAAAAGTAGCCAGAGTCGCCTTATTTTGAAAATAGTCGCTTTATTCGCAAATTTAGTTGCTTCTGGGAGGCCTGATCGTGAGAGACGGTAATTTCACTTCATTTTTGTTGAGCTAACTGGTTTCATATATTTCTCAGTCAACAGTATCCTGGGTTGAAGTTCCTTTGCTCAGGGAAGTTAACGGATATATGTTACGTCAATTAGCTACACTTTCATATTGTTCAAATTTGCAGTACTAAATTACCCCAATCAGCGCATGTCCCTGTTAAACTGTTGGTCAAGATTTCAAATATTGGTTTTTGTAATAAACTGTATAATACTAGTGCAACACGGAGTACAATGCATTGCGTATTTTCTTTGGTCATATATATTTTATGAACATTTATGCTCTTTTAAACCACAAACAAATAAATCGTAAACGAAATGTAAATAAAATAAACACAGAAAGTTGTTCATTTCTCCTCATACAGAAAGTATATAGTCTTTATATTACAAGCATCACTTACTGATGAAGCCATAAATCCTTTGAGCAAACAGACCCTATTCATTTAATAAATAAAATATATCATCAATGTCCTGGATATATAAATGGGAATTCAATACACATCAAGCCTTTAAAGAACTCACCGTTATTATACTACACCTTAAGTTTATTATGAGACTATTACATTACCTAAATTTTTAAGTTGGATATACATAGATGAGAGAGTGAGAAAATCCGGCATTAACTGAAAGCTCTCTTCTATGTTAAAGTCTTTTTGATATTTATATTATCAGGGAGGAGTATCATGTGCTCAATCCTCTTTTCACAGTTCCGTTAACAATTCTAAATCCCTAGAATGTTCTTGAATTCCATACTCGCAATATATTTACTCGCCAGTTATTTCCATTCTAAAGGGAAGGAAAGCTCCTTTTCGAGGAACATAATACTGAGTCTTATAGGAATCCTTTTAGACTAGTCCTCTACCCACATATTGAGCAGAACTACCACCAACTAGAAGAGTGTGATAAGACCCCTAGACGAAGTGGGGTATCAAATGGTCTCTTTGATATCCTTAAAGGGAATTTTTTTTAGGAATTTGATCATTATTAAGGGTCTCAAGTAAATTGCATGGATTTAAGTTTTGGGTGATTTATGTTTTATTTTTGAATATATTCGAAATCAAATCACGTTAAACGATTTGAAGACACCAGCCTCAACATTTAATAGTTATAAAATATTTTTATTTACACACTATTTGAGAACTTTGTGTACGTTCGAATATATCATTAAATTATTTTACTGTAGATGCAGATTGTTCTCTTTGCAATAAGCGATATTAAATGACTTGTTTTTAAGCAAATAAATCAACACTTCAAGGTTTAAAAGTATTTAGAAACCGTTATTAATAACTAAAAACCTTTATAAAATATTTAAAAACCACTATAAAATATTTAAAACCGTTATAAAATCATTTAGTCATTTATATACTATAACGCAAGACTATGTACTAGGTTATTAGAGGTAACAGGAATATAATAAAAGCTGTTAAATGGATATTTGAACAACCAATTTAAAATATTGCGGCTATGAGAAAACAATTGAGAAATTTTATTCTTAAACATGTTCTGGCAATTTGTTAATAAGGTTAGATGGAAGAGGAGGCTTCAAGATTGATATTTTAAAGTAAAATTGGTAAGATTAAAATAAAATTTATTTAAATTTACTGGAAACCCGGATTTGTTAGTTCATAAATGTGTAATTATTTTAGGTGATTTACAAAATTAATTTCGTTGCTTTTCCAGTCTAAAATTTTATTTTATTCATTCTTTTTGTTTGAAAACAAAGCTTTTCGAATTGGTATGAACACCTATGAATTCAAGTATAAATAACAAAATTATTTTTAAAATCATATAAATCATAAAATCATAAAATATGAGAAATTACAAATTTACTATCGCATATATTTGAAAATATAAAAATAATTTCACAAATAGAGAAACAAATTTACTTTTCATGAAATATGGTGTTACAAATTATAAGAATATATGGCTTAATATAAATTTTCACAACATAATTTTGAATTAATTCCGAAAACAGCCTGAAAACAGTTGGTATCGTAACACCATTTTATATATTTTCTCTTTGACACTCTAAGGGCTGCTGTAACCCAGTTGCAAGAGTAACGGATTAGCAAACGGTGGGTTGCGAGTTTGAATCCAACCAAAGACCGGTGTGTGCAAAAGGAGTTAGTGCACGTTGACTTTGCCGTGGCTTCAAAGGTCCTGCTGAGGGCGTGGTGTGGAAGTTTCGAGAGTGGAGTACCAGCTCAAGGATGACCTCGTCATCTGACAGTGGTTGAAAAGATGGTTTCCTAGGATATTTCCCTTCGAGTTTGATCCCGGACCTTCGTCAATAGCCCTTTGTGTTTCGCCAGCGCATGTCAATTTAAATACCCAAATACCTACCAAACTCTGATAATCTAAAAGCCCTTAACCTTTATGCTGCGGCAGGTAGAGATTTGTTACCACTAAAATTTCGTTAACACCAGCGGCATGGTATTGATCTTTGTACGGTGGACTTTATCCCCCTGTTAAGTGACCGCTGGCATCGATCACCATTTACAAGCTGTAAGCGACTGACTTTCTAGAGGATCCCTCCTTTTGTTTGGTGTGAACGCTTTGAGGGAAATGTATATGGTCGCTCCGGTGAAATCTATACGCCACGCCACACAATACTATGAAAGGAAAGCGTCAGTCGTAAATGCCACTCAAGGCTCTATGGCTAAAGTTAGATAGTTAGGGAAGGGGGGTCGGACATGCAAAGGAAAGATACGTTCCTGGAGACGATTGAAAAAAATCTAAACGCCGTAGCGTAAAAGTTAATAAGACAAAGCTGTTTATTGATTTCCGTTTTCATAAATATCATCTGGAGACAAGATTCAACCTTTCGTTATTGCACTTAAATCCGATAAACTGGTAACGCTAAATCAGATTCGCCTTTTATCTAATAACCATGTTTTTTCCGTGATGTTTGTAGTACGAATTAATGCATTACTGTATTAAATGTTCCAAAAGATATGTTAAACTGTTCAGCATCAGGCAATGAATAACCTTACGTGGACTATCATTTTGAAAGTTGGAAATACTCAATGTTCGTGTTTTGCACTGTCTGAAGACATTCCAAACTACATAACAGTTGTAATCGTCCACGTTTTAAAATATCTCACCGTCGTTAAGAGAAGATGTAGAAGTTCATAAATTCTGTTTATTTGAATAATTTTTGTCATTTCATACGAACATTTCTTACTCTTATTTCCCGAGTATGTGATGCTTAGCTCAGTTATTTCGCTTATAAACTCATGTCACAAGAAGTTGCAATTTTCTCTTTGAAAACACACTTTTCAGTAGCTTTGACAAAGTTCGACGGCCTGGATTTCGTCAAAGATAGCTATGAATACTTCACCAGCTCCCAAAGTAATACCTTCGTTCAGCTCGCAAGTTTATGCAATGGAGAGTTTTGTTAGGTACTTCAGATTCCTTCTGGTCGTAACCATCTTCCAAACGAGGAAATGTTGAAATAACAAGCAGATATACACACAATATTTTAGCAATCGATATAACTGGACTATTGTTAATATCTAGTACTCTCCCTTTTTTAGCAAGATTAATAAATTCTTAAGATGATCCATGTTATGCTTTCCTTTCACTATAGTCAACATAATTTCATGTGTGCTTATGTGGTTTTGTAACGACACGTTTTGAAAAACAAAGGGCGCTTTTATGCATTAAAAGATGGTGTCATTTTGATGTCGTTTGTTATCAATAAGTGGAAAAATCCCGAAACACTTTTCTTTAACATATACAACGAAAAGTCACTATCCATTCCTAGCGCAGTCTCATTACTAAATCAATGGAATCGCATTTTTTTCATAGAGAAAATTGAGAACCATTCTCCGAATTTGCTGATTATGCTTTTCCATGCGCTGTGTTTGCCTTTTGATGTACATCTCTTCCCCATAGTACCACCCATCCCTAAATGCTATATTATGTTCCAGTAAACCAGTCTTTTATTGATTAACCACAAGGCTCATGTATTCGTTCGTGTAATACGAACCATTCTTTAATGTAGACAAAATTTATTTATGATTTGTGTCTGAAAGGTAAGTATCTTTTATCTTTAAGTAGATAGGTATTTTAATTATAGTTGCACTAGAGCAACATAAAATACTATTTTGTCTGTCCTTCAGGTAATTGGATATTGAAATTATTTTTCAACACTGTTATATACGTATTTTTGAATCCTCTTTGTGTCAAGATATTTCCACTTCATGCAGTATTTACCACGTCATATATTGTGTTTCAATAAACAAGTTGGCACGTCATATATAATGTTTCAATAAACAAGTTGGCACGTCATATATAATGTTTCAACAAACTAATATTTCATTTATTAACCACTTGGCTCATAGATTAGTTCGTGTAATACGAATCAAGCATTAATGAAGACAACATTTATTTATTTATGATTCATGTCTGAGAGGTACGTATCTTTAATCTTCCAGTAGGTAGGTATTTTAATTAACGTCGCACAAGAGCAACACAAAGGGCTATTTTTTTTATCCTACAGGTAATTGGGTGTTGACATTATTTTGCAACACTGTTATATAAGTATATTTGAACTCTCTGATTGTCACGAGATTTCCACGTCATGCAGTATTGCAAGGTCATATATGTGTCAATAAACTAGTTCGTGCGTCATATATTATGTTTCAAAAAACTAGTTGGGACGTCATATATTATGTTTCAATAAACTAGTCTTTCAATGATTAACCACACAGATAATAAATTCATTCGGGCAATACTAATCATGCTTAAATGTTGACAAAATGTATTTATGATTCGTTTTTGAGAGGTACATATATTTTATCTCCAAGTAGGTAGATATTTTAACTAACGTCATACTAAAGCAAAACAAAGGTCTATTTTATGTATCCTTAAGGTAATTGGGTGTTAACATTATTTTGAAACATACTGTTATTTAAACATATTTGAAACATCTGAGTATCACGAGAGTTCCGCGTAATGTAGTATTGATTTTTCAAGATATACTGCTTTACCTGAAACACACATAATAACTAAATAACAATATTTGTTGGTTGAAAGAAACTATTTCATTGGACATGAGGGTCAAAATCGGTAAAAAGTCTTACAGAGAAGTTACCAGGTAGTAGAACTGATCTATGCATGTAAACTCCTCGGAGGGTGAAACGTACTACACTGGCAAACTTATTTAATTTGATGTATTTAATAACTTATGACTAATATATTATATCCAATAACTATTAAACATGCTAAAATTTCCCTTTTACAATAAATGAATAGTAAATGCAATGAAATATTAGCTCAAATTAAATACACATGTCATAATAGGTTGAAAAAGGTTCAGTAGATAGTTTGTCTGATTTCAAAACGGTGTTCAAAAGTAACAATTTAGTAATACTTAAAAATCAGTAAACGTGTATATTTCTGTCAAGACATAGATTTGAACAATTAGTAATTTACTCTATGTACGCAAACTATATTTGCTGGCATATATTCATTTTGTGTTTGTAAACTCTTAACTTTCTTAGTGGTTTTGACGAGATGTCTTGTTTATCAAGGTCTGGCCACTATTGCTAAAGACGAGATTTCTCGTCATCAAGATCTGGTTAGTGGTAACTAATAACGAGATACCTCGTCGGGAAAACCACCAGCAGGCTTTAATAGTTATGATCCATTCTGCACATGTCACATTAAACAATTCTATCTCATGGTTGCGTATACACGTTTCGCAAACTTTATTTTCATAAATGTGCAGAGATCTGCAAATAAAGGGAATCTATTGACTGATGTAAGTTTTCATATCAAGGATAAGTGACTAGGAAACCAGTATTGAACCGTTGATTAACAAAAAGAGTATTTAGTCACAAAAAAAATTAGAAGTCTTTAAATGTATGTCATATTAGATCCATTACGAATTTATTTTTGGTAGCGGAACGATGGCTAAGAGTACGCGGGCGGTTAAGAATACGCAGATAAATTTCACTTTGTTGACAACACTGCAGATAATCGCAATTGCGACGTTTTAGTTCTGGTGCTACTGTGTGAGATTACAACTTATCAACTATCGATTTGCTACACTTCGTTTTCAATTCTAAAAGAAAAATTCAGTTTTATTACTTTTCTATGTAATTTTTCGATTAGAGTACACAACTCTTTGTCATTATATAAAGCGAAATAATTTTTATAAACTTATTTCAGATTCTATCATAATTATAAGTCACAAGTTGGTGTAGCTATAGTTCATCTATCTGTGACATGCTGTCATCTAGCAGAGGTTTTGTCAAGCGCAAAAGAAGACGCCAAGAGTTTGCAACATATTTTCGCTGCGAACTCTTAGCCTCGCTAAGCTTACGTTAACTTTTACTTCGTTTCTTTTTCTTGCAAAAGTAATAAAATAATTGTTAAACTGGATCTGTAAACCCAAGTGAGGAACCAGGCGAAACGCTGTCCGAACAAGAAGCTACGCCTAGGCATGCAGAAAATTCTACCTGCAGTAAAATTAATGGTAGCGTTCATTCAATTTTACCGCTTCCGAAGCAAAAGAAAAACGAAAATGTGAACCAGAAAAAAGAGAACTGTGCTTAAGTCTGAAATCATGACATCATCGCCTATTAAAGCCCTTCTACCTACTAAAGTCAAGCATTCTTAAGGGGACTTGGCACCCAAAAATGGGTCAAAATACCGATTTTGGGATTTTTATCCCAAATTATGATTTGGAATCTTAAAAATGTTTCTGCAAAGTTTCATATCTTTACGATAATTCTAAGTTGCCTTATTATCAAATTATATTTACCTTAGTACAGAAATCGAAACCGAAACTAAAAGGAATCCCAATCGAGATTGAGTGATAACTTTAAAAATCTACCAGCAAAGCCTCATATTACAAATATTTTAATATATGCGGTTAAGCTGTAGAAGTAGAAGTATATTCTAAATAACTGAAACCGTGTTTATCGAAACTTTGTTTATCGAAGCTGTTTATTTTGAGTAATTGAATTGCATTTTTCATCATCTCTTTGCATTACAATCAGCTTTAGAAGATAGTTTTTTCATTTTTGCTTATCTATTGATCAGTGTTTATATACATTTAAAGTTTAATAATATGCCTCGTACCAAGAGGAAATTTGCACATGCTGCAAAAATGGTTAGGAAACGTTGGTGTTCGGAAAAATCCATATCGTCTGGTAATGAAGCAGTACTTCCATCGCCAAATGAAAGACTCCAAACTCTGATGTCGTCTGCAAATGTTTCCTTGGAAGAAAGTCAAGGTTCCTATGTTTTCATTGATTTAAATCTTTTGAACAACCTGCTAAAAGATTTGCAATGTCCTATGTGTGAAATCAAGAACTTGAAATTTGACTTAGGAAAGAAGTCTGGATTTGCATATGATGTGAACGTGGTGTGCACTACTTGTCACGAGTTTAAATCTGCAGCTACAACATCAAAGTCACCCTCTAATCAGAAAATTGATGTGAGTGGGTAAATACAATACGAACAAAAAATAAACAAAACGTAAAAATGAATTGACTTTTTCTTATGACGATCAACAACCATCAACAAGTTCAGCCCAGTCTAAGTTTTCTGCTGAAGATAATGATGCTTTAGTTATTGGCCCAGGATGTGACAATTCTTATAACAAAGACTGGATTCAATGTGGATTGTGAAAAGATTGGTAACACGAGGATTGCAGTGCTATACAAATGCAATGGGTCTTTTGTATGCGACTATTGTTAGGACAGATCCCGTGCGTACTCTTGGCTACCCTACCTGTGTACACTTACCCCTGTAGGAAAAAAGTTCGCAATTTTCATTTTATTTTATTTTATATTTTTCTTATTTAATTGATAAGAGATAAAATCATGTAGCCTGGATTTATTCATTCACAGTTAAATAAAGTGCATTGTGTAAAATTTTGAAGCCTACATCTTAATTACTTCACTTTTTGTAAATAAAAAACCACTAGGTACGTACACTTACTCTCCTTTCTCCTACATAAAATATTTTTGCAAGGGCCCATTTTGTTTTTGTTAATTTTTTTAAACAGCAATATGCCGTTCCGTGTATATATAAAACATTTAAATATTAAATAATGTTTTTTTTTATTTATATGAAATGGAATTTCTTGTCACGAGTTTAACAGAATTCCGTAAATGCAGGGAAGCTTTTGATTGATGTAAGTTTGCATGCTAAAAATAAGTGACTGAAGAACCGGAAATTAATGGATAAATAATACATTCAGCAATTAGATATAAAAAAAAACTATGCACATGTGTAACATTTACAAATTCTACCATACTTTTTTTCTGATTTATGAGTCTAGAACATTTTGTCAAGAGTTAAACAGAGCTCTGCTAATGCAAGGAAGCTTTTGATTCATCTAAGTTCACATACTAAGTGACTCAAGAACCGGAAATGAACCGGTAAGAGTGCTTTTCCCTTTAGATTTTGAAGAATTGAGACGGTGTTCGGACAACTATGTCCGGAATGCGTTCGACTGCGAGAAAAGGCACACTCGATAAGGGAGCCATTGACTTATCGCCTTCGGAAGACGCGATAAAAGGATAGGTAAACTCGATTTCCGTTTGGTTTGGTAACTTGAAAGGAGTTGCAACGACTCCCGATTTTGTAGAGCTTGAATACCTAGCTATCGGAGTACCTTTTGAAATGACCTGAAAGAGTTTGGAAGAGGCATTCAAGATTCAGAAAGGAAACTCTTGCATTCGGAATGGAGGGAAGATATCCGAGGAGTGTTCAATTCCTCCGAATTTCGATAAGGAGTGTTGTTTGCTTTCTTTAACATTAAAAATCTGCAAAAAGACTTCTGAAACTGTATTTGCTTTCGGAGTGAATATACAAAATATACTATACAAAATTCACAATTGTACACATGTATATTCACACTCCACATACTTAAAAGCATGAATATATTCAAATGCACACAAAAATAGTTAACACACACAACAAAATATATGTATATGAAAGATATCTGATCCATGATTTGGTTAATGTTGCTAAAAACGAAATATTTCTTCATAAAAAAGACTGCCCTTTCACTGTAAGTGAAATGAAGGAAAACAAATTGTCTCTGCACAGAATTGGAGACAGTTTGGATCAGGATTTTTTGTACAAAACTGAGCATTACAGAGTAATTTTCAAAGCTAAGATTAACCACTAGGAGAGTCCCAATCGGGATTTTAAATGTAGAAAATAACGTAGCTATGTTTCAAATGAGAAAGTGAAAACACGTGCTGGTGAATGCCGAGTAATTGATTGTACGATTCGAATGGGCTCACAGGCCCTCCAGAGCATTTGCTCAAGTTGTTTGCAATTTTTAAAAGCCGTGCACACGTACATATGATTGAAGTTGAAAGCACCATGTTTTAATGTCACATAGAAAATAAAAATGAAGGTCAAAAATTGATAATATACGGTTTGTGGAGATTTCTCTAGTACCAAAGTTTACAGAAGGCAGAAGTCTATTAACATGACTCAAATTCTTAGAAATATATATATATATATATATATATATATATATATATATATATATATATATATATATATATATATATATATATATATATATATAACATTACGTTATGCATTATTTTATTGAATAAGGAAGTACATTAAACCTTGTTTCAAATTTATGGCAAATTAATAGACACGTTTCCAAAGACCAGTAATACGTCGAAATTAGACAGTTTTACGAAAAATTACATACCATTTTATTCAAGTATACATTTTGACGATTTTCATGATGTGCGCAATTATTAAAATAACAATATCATAAAATTATTAAGCAGTTACAGCTATTCAAATACAATACTTCATACAGCAATAAGCTGGTAAGAATAACATACAGCAATAAGCATGGTAAAATTTGGGATCATAAGTTAAACCAAAAAGTGTAAAAGTACTGCAGTGAAACGTGTTGCTTTTATCTTATGTTACTTATAAATTATATGTTTATTGTTAAATAAGATTGTACTTTAAAGCAGAACTATAGTACAGTTTTTGTACCTATCGTACTGATAGCGAGCTTAAATACATTCCCTACAGCTCTCAGTTGTAGTTTTAAATAATCATTCTATAATTGCAATCACTATGTTATATTACACATTCTATCGCTTGGATTTGGCAACAGATAAACAGGAATAATATTTCTAATTTTAAAACTCTCAAATCTCATTCTATTATGAAAAGAGCATGCATAAAATATAAATATTCCTTTTTAACGCAAAATATGATACAGATAGTTCAAAAGATGTATAGTTATAAAAGTTTGTACAGCTCTTTGCTTTTTTACATATCTGAATATAATGTTTTGCAATTCACCATATTCCATTTGCTGTCACAATTCAAAATAAAAATATTCAATGCTTCCACACATTGCACTACCAGTAAATACAATTTTTAACATTCTTAAAATTGTGTTACGAATATTTATAATAATAAGATTTTTCAAATCTTTCCTTGTTGCTTTAATAAAAAATAAATGTTTGAAATCACTCCAAGACCATTTCACTGTCATAGTTCAATATAAAACTATTTTACATTTACATACATGGTACCACTAGTTAATACTAGTTTTTACGTCATAAATATATAAATTTTAATGAGGAAATTACTTGTTATTTACGTTTACTCATTATTACGTTAAGTATTATAACGTTCTTGGTTGATAATGTAATTAATTTATCTGAATTCAATTACAAAATTTGAATGATAAGTATATTATGTTAAAATAAGAACAAGATAAATGTTACTATAGACAGATTGTTTGCTAATTAACTTCAGACATTTTTAAGTTGAAGGCTTAGTAATAAAAATAAACTTATATCCAGTATATTTGAATAAAAAGTTGTTGATTTATCGGCTAATTATATATTTTTTAAATTGTAATATTTTTGGAGACCATTTGGTTCGTTTATTTTAGATGAATATATCAGATCTTGTGAAAGATAAGATTAAAACTCCATTTCTCTTATTTGAATAACATTAATTGAGAACTGCTAACACACGAGTTCAAATATTTATTTAAACCCAGAAAGATTTAATCGAGACACTTTTTCCATTTTAAAGTATCTCATAATTAAACCAGTATTAAAAGTTATCGATATAAATACTAATCCATCAGCTATAAAACAAACAAAGCGATATTTCAAGAGGCATTTTATTACTTTTTTTGCTAATATGCACAATTTGAAGTTCTGTAAATATTTGCCTTCATTAACTGCACCTTGCGTTTCTTTATAAATTTGTAAATATGTAATTCTTTGAATTGATATAAAAATATTTGTTTTCCTATCAGAACCTAAGTATTTTCAAAACATAACTGATAGGAACAGCTATACCTTGAAATACTTCAATATTAACAATTTATGTTCAAGTAAAATGTGATAAATCTTTATTTAAAAACATCAAGCACATGATGTATAACGTGCATGTGATTTTATGAGACGTTTTATAAAAAAAAACTTCTATTTTTTTGTAATGAGGAACTTTTAATGGAACTTTAATTCTCAATTAATTTTATTAGTAACGAATCTTGAATACCTTTATAAATTGTATTATTATTGGTTCTTTAAACCATTAATTAATTTTAGTTTTAATGTATATTTAATCCAGTAACTACTTTTATTATTAATGTAACTTCACTCCATTAATTTTAATATTACTGTCCATAATTTCCATTATCGTCCATTATGTACCATATTCCATTATAATCCTTAATAATACCCATTATAAACAATTTTATTATAGACCATTATAGCGCACATTATGTCATTCTATCATAGTCCATTTTAAAATCTATTTCTTTACTAGCAAAATACCCGACCTTACTCGGTTTGAATTCGTTTACTCTAGATTGAAGAGATAATCAAAATATATAATGACTTACGTTTTTTGTAGAGTAAATATTTATTTTAACATCTTTCGCCATCTTTATATTTTCTACAACTTACTTTGGACACAAATCCTACACATTCATGTAATACATTTCACATACATCGCACAATTGTTGTATGACAAAGCTCAGAAAGACGAAAGGTGATACTAAGGTTACTACTATAAAAGACGATTTATAGGAAGATTTGGAATTCCCTTTCTTAAGTTGTTTTCATGTGCAACTCAATTAATTAAAATTACGATTTACGGCGAGTGCTCTCGCACTCATAGTCAACAAAACAATATTTTTTTACCTGTGGCACTCTTGCCTCCGGTATGCGACATTGTGAAATTTTGCAATCTTCTCCTGTCATTACTACAACGAATTTTTTAATGTTGGAAAAAGTTCTAGTTTGGATTTTTAAACATTATTATTATTTCAATAACGACATTATTCTTTAAATAACGGCACTATTCTTTAAATAACGACATTATTCTTTAAATAACGACATTATTCTCTAAATAACGGCATTATTCTTTAAATAACGGCATTATTCTTTAAAAAACGGCATTATTCTTTAAATAACGGCATAACTACACTTAAAATTTACTGAAAATTTATACTGACTTACCTAACATTTTCAAGTCTAATACTTTGTGGTGCTGTTGGGTGTGATGAGAAGGAAAACACATTTATTAAAATAATAAATATTTAAAACAGGAAACAGCGAAGTAAAACAAAATAAAAGATGTCGTAAAAAATTGTTCCAAAGATATTAATTTGTGATTCAATTTTATCTCTTGATCTCGCACAGTTGCCACAACTTACAACTAAAAGTGTACAAAATTTAGAAATGTGAAATTAATTCAGAGAGAAAGAACCAGAAAAATATCACTGCTCGCGCGATCGTGTTCATTCTCGTTTCATTGAAAAATATCGTCTGTCCCAAATTTTCGGAAATCGTTTTCATTGCGCAAAGAATAAAAATAAGATTCGAAATAAATGACGTATCAGAAATGAAATTCCATAAAAAAAATAATTTTTTGAAGAATAATTACTTTTTCAGCAGTACTGGTAAAGCAATCGAATTAATCGTAATATTCAATAGACATTCCAATTTTTCCAAAACTACCAAATTATGGTTGATTTAAGTATACTTACTCAGGTGTTTTAGCATGAAACTCGTCTAAATATAACAATAAAGAAATGTTTAATATTGCATTCACTACATTATTAGATAATGTATAAAATAAAATACAATGCAATCAAATATCTGGAATACAATTCATGTGATGCCTACACAAACACACAAACACAAAATCGAGCATAGAACAGAAAGACGGACAGACAGACTTTCGCAACCAATTCCACTCACTAAATCAAGATAAGTACTCTTTGTATGCAAATTTTCATGAAAATATCTTAAACCGCGTGGACGTGTATAGGGCACAACATACAGACAGACAGACAGACAGACAGACAGACAGACACCAAACGAGAAAAAGGCGGATTCGGCATCAGAAGGGTCCAAAACGGATAGAAAACTTGAAATGCGTCGAAAATATTGAATGTACAAACAAACACTCCATTCTTATTTATATAGATAGCCTTATTCCATTTAAGGCAATTATAACGCCCAATATAACACATTCCATTATTACATTTCAATATATAAGTAAATTATAATATCCACTATATTTTGTTTCACTATAGTCCATTATAATGCCCATTACAGTTGAATCCATAAAACTCGATCTATTCTAATTGAATTCATTACATTCAATCATTTACAGTCCATTAGAATTTATTCCATTGTAGTTCTTCAGAATGAATGTGTCCATTATAATATATTGCATTATAGTCCAGAAAAATTAATTTAAAAACTTTAAAGTCAATTTTCTAAATACTAAACAATCTGCTTAAATGCAAGGATATGACCAATTTTCACGCTAAAAGCACTGCTGGGATGATTAAAGCTTATTACCAACGCTTAATAACGTATTTCCATTACTTTTACAATACGATTCTCGTACGAAAAAGAAGAAATGTTTCCACTCGGTTGAAAATCGAAGATCCCCTTCACCATTCACAATGCAACGAGATCTTTGTGAATTAAACGTTGTTAAGGGTTCGGGAATAAAAATTATGGCCCCGGAAACGAATCTGCATGCGTGCATTAATATAGTTCGGTTGCAGAGTCTTTGATGCGGGAAGCAGTATGCAACGGGACCGTGTGATTTAAATGCTCGGAGCGAGGATCGAAAACAAGGTTTGGGATCGAAATAAACTCGCTAACTCTCACAAAAGAGATCGAGTGAAATCATTCGCCTGTGAACTTGCGATACAGCGGATCTGACTTCGTTAAAATTTATTATGCAGAAAGATAAATGTATTTCAGCAGACAAAATAGTAGTAAAATTTATTCTCTCAAATGCTATAAATTCGAGGAATTCAATATAGTGTCTTAAGAACTGATAGCAAAATTAGTTTTTCTCTTTGTACATTTATTTTGCTTTGTGACTCTCATAAGTTACTTGTTGGAATAATGTTCGATTAAGTATCAATAATGCCACCGATATAAAAATTTAAACTATGTAAGCCCTATGATTAAAACTCTTTTCTTAATAATTGCTATTTTTACCAAAACTGAATTTGAAAACTTTGGATCAGCTATAAATGATATGCATAATAGATGATTCTTACGTAGTATAAATTAAAACATAATCCAATGAAATGTAATGCTGAAATTCGGAAGGTAAAGTAATATTTTATTTCTTATTTAACCTTCAATTATCCCGCACGTTAACAAATAAATAAGGTGGAGTGGTCGTTCACGGTAAGAAGGCGATTTGTCGCCAAATATGGTAACCTTCACCTTCTGAGGAATTCTTTCACATCTGCCGTTTTTGTTATGGCAACCCTATCTGCTGTTACGGAATTCGGCCGCCATCTTGATTTGGCGACAAAAATTAGTTGGCAACAAACGTCTTACCGTAAACGACCACTCCACCATAAATAAATCTATAGCTTTATCTATTATAGGCAAAGATTGTATTTTTAATTATTTTCATGGACTAACCGTTCAAGCAAAGAACATAGTGTAACTGGTGCTGCTGCACGTTAAATCTGCCATTTCTTCAAATAACTTCATGATGGCGGGGTCTAGAAGATTTGGGAAGTGTGGTAACAGCTAAGATGGTTGTCTTGTCATATGACCGTGATTCAAAGTTACGTGGTGTAATCCTTGGATTCAGGATTGATCCCTACCCTTCAACAATATCCCGTTTGTGTTGCACCAGTTTGACGTAAATTCAACTGCGAATCTTGAAATTTGGGTACAACAATCAAGTTTTCAAATTGTCTTATGTAAGTTAGTGCATGTTTTACCGAAACCAATACCATGTTCTTACCATTAATTTTATGATTTTAAAGAATAACACATTTGTACATTAAAAAGCAGGACCAGAATAGAATTGCTAAAGTAGTCTTTAGATTTTGTTGACATTCAATTATGTCATGTGAGTTCTCATAATGCCTTATACAGGGTGGTCCCGAATTCATGGTACAAACTTTAATGGTAGGTACAGGACATTGTAACAATGATTTATTGTATAGGAATGTATAGTCGCAAGTGACGCGGTGAGGCGAAAACAGGGGAAATAACGGCCGAAAGGAAAAACAAAGATTTTATTGAAAGCGTTGTTGACAAGTGTCATGTTTACAGTAATTGTTCAAAATTGCGTCCACCAGTATCGATACATGCTTGACAGCGTCGGTGGAGCGATTGGCGTACACGTTCAAAGATGCCTGGTATTTCACGCACACCTGCAGCAGCTACAGATAAGCGAGCGACGAGATCCTCATCTGAGTCAACTGGAGTCTCATAAACAAGATGCTTTAGATGTCCCCATAAAAAGTAATCGAGGCTCGATAAATCGGGAGATCGGGGTGGCCAAGGGACTGGTCCACCACGCCCAATCCATCGAGTACCAAACGTGGCATTCAGGTAATTCCGTACATCAATGCTGAAGTGTGCTGGCGCCCCATCGTGCTGAAACCACATGCGGTTACGAATGGCGATCGGAACATCATGCAGCAGTTGTGGTAACACTTCTTTCAGAAAAATAAGATAGCTTCCGCCAGTGAGCCGCGTGGGTAGTAAGTATGGGCCAATCAAAAAGTCGATGTTCAACAGCGGCTAGACATCTACTGCCCTCTACCGGCAATGATACCAACCGATCACTCCATTTCTCTTTCCTTTTATTTCCCCTGTTTACGCCTCACCGCGTCACTTGCGACTATACATTCCTATACAATAAATCATTGTTACAATGTCCTGTACCTACCATTAAAGTTTGTACCATGAATTCGGGACCACCCTGTATGTAGTAGTGTATGCTATTAGCAAACCGTTATTGTCATTGCTTTTAGTATAAAAGAAATAATTTTAAATTGTGACACTTTAATTCGAGGTATACGTCTTGTCAATAAAATTAATTCAGAAACAGGAACTCTCTTTTTTTTAAAACCTTTTATTGAACATAAATTCATATTGATAACACAATATTTTTTTAATGCAATTAAATTTTCACCAAAACATTGCAACAATTATAAATAATTAAAAAACTAATTTAGTTTGAGTTATTTTTATGTTATTATAGTAGTTTTTTTTTCAATGGAATAAATGAAATTCATACCTTACAAAGTGCAATTACAACTAAAATAACCGCTTTCAAAGCTTAAAATCATGACACAGAAGATGCAAATTTCATTTATAAAGCTTTATTGCTTTCACCTAATAATGAATTTTAATAATGAAAATTAACAATGTCGGTAATTTTGATGCAAAAAAAGTGTTTTATAATTTATTCATTGTTCCCGTAAAGAGGCATCTCTGATAATTTATATCTTCCTTAAAATAATAAATAATTACTAATTAATTTGGGAGCAATTTTTATTAATGCGGTAAACAATGTGTCAAGAGCTGAAAAGTTTTTAATGCTTTTGTTTAATAATTTGCAAATGAGATTGGAGTAAGGAACTTTTTCAGAACTGTCTTTTGTTAAGAATATCTAATTACATCGTGGTTATAATAAAAAAGAGATCATTAAATTCCTCCAATTAAAGAGAAATATAAGATATTAGACTTGAATTACAAATTATACTACTTAGAGCCATATTAACAATGTAATCAACAAATTCCTTAGCTTGATAATTTTGTGTTTTTTTTTCTCTAGCAAATGTGCTTTTTATTGCTATCGAAAATGATAAAACTGAAACAAACGTTTTTGAATGAATTATATTTAATGGAATAACCATGCCATAAATAAATTTACAAATCTACATATTGAATTATGTTATCTCTATTGTATTGAGTTTTTATATGCTTTCTTTTATAAATTGGACGTTAAATTAAATTTCTCATAAGGGTTTCTTTAGATAAGAGGTGAGAAGTCTTTGGTCTTCTAGGACCTTAAATGTGGCCTTTCAACTGAATTCAAATGTTAGAAACAAATAATTTTATTTTTATCATTACAATTTTTTGTTAGTCTTTCATATTTTTATTTTATTTTAAATATGAATATATTTAAAATACCATAACAATTATAAGTTTATGCCATTGAAAAAATATTTCTATATTGGCCATCATAATGAAATTATTAGTAAGCCAGTAGACGGCTCGTTAGATTATTTAGAGCTTTAGTAAACCGTAAGGGCTAAATGGACGACTAGTGAGATTCGTTAGAACAGCAATAAACCATCAAAGCTAGATTGAAGGCTAGTTAGATTGCTTAGAACAATAGTAGGCCATAAAGGGATGAATTGAGTTAGCATTTAATAATTGGTAAATTTAGGGCTAATTAGTAGTTAGATTTTACAATATAATGAACGCTTTTAAGTACATCTAATTGCGATTTCTTGAATGTGGCCTTATTTGATTACTGTTAAACACTAAATACAGATTCCTTTTGAATGAAACTGAGATCTCAGGTTATTTATCTGACTAGAAAATTGTAAATTAAAATTATAACATAAACGTAATACTTACTAATAGAAATGTAATAACGTATTTTGACAAAACAATTTACCTAAAGGTATTAAGAGTGATTCCCCAATATATTAGCATACATGAATTTGCATTTGTATCAAAATTCTGATAACCGTCTTGTATTTCACCGAAACCTAATTTCAATATGAATACGCTTCTCCGAGGCATTTAATACGCTTCTATTAAATTATACAAAAATACACACACAATTTATGTATTGGGTCATTTGTCTGTTCTTACTCTTTTACCTGCATGTATTTACTTGCAGAGAATAAATATTAAATTTCCGTAAAGAGATCCAAAATTATGCTAAATTCTAAACAGATTGGAAAGGCTTCCATTGCGGAGATCCCATAGCATTGAGAACATACATTACTTTTGGTTTCAATTTAAATGTATTTCTTTTATAGGGGCACAAAAAATACTTCATTACTTAATACTGTTAGAACAAACTTTCTATGAGCTTAAAGTTTATCCTTAATTTAATGTTTTATTAAATATATTTTCATTTCTTATCCCGCAGTGAATTGGTTTATTATATACACTCTATAATTTATGCATTTTATACGTGCACTCTAACTGGAAAAAGTAATTTATTTCAAATGAAGCGCAGAACAAATATTATCTTTCTACAATAAAGATAAATGACTGGAAGTGACTCACAAAATTGATTAAGTTGCCCCTACGAAAGATCAAAAGATCAAACACACAATTACACAGAAGAAACATTGTGTATAATCAGCAGCATAATTATGCATTAATTATTTCCCAACACAATAAGGAAAAACAGACGCAACAACTTATCAACCCTATCATCATTGTCCCATACATCACGTTGCCTTCCTTTAAAGTAGCCAATTATAAATTACCCAAAAATAAAGTCATATTTAAAGAAAATTAACAGAATAATTCCCTGCATATGCCAGAGGGAGTGGCAAATTCACTTTTCCCATTCCTGAAAATAAAAAACCGGAGAAATACTTTCCTTATTTTTGAAAACTGAATGTGGGCAAAAAGCAATTAAAGATGACTCGACTCCTGGTAGCTATAGACGCTGTACACGTCTTGGCAAAAATTGTTCTTCTGCACAAACAACAAACTAATGACCCTCCTGGCAGGGGGCCCAAACTACCAACAGCTCTGATTCAGTTAACGACGTTAGGGATGAGGATGGCTTACAACGTTTACCGTATCGATTCTCTACGACATCTTTGTAAATCCTTCCGCTGTGCAACCATGAAACTAACGATTAATAAGAACCTGCGTTTGTGTGGTCCTTTTTTTTTTAATGTAACTCTCACTTTAAATGTTGTATTTCCTGATTTCAATTCCCGGTGGAAAAGGACGTTTTACAAGTCAATTTATTGATTCGAGTTTGGAAGCAATTGTTTTCCTTCCAAACCGTGACGCATAAAAAAGATACAATTTGAATTCCCGTGCTAGGAAGCTCGGGTTACTTTTCCCTGGAAGTGGCTAGATTAAAAGCGAAGCTTTTGACTCAGTTGAAATTACGCTTGCTCGTTTATTGTTTGTATGGAATGTCTTTTTAGCGATTGGGGGGGGGGGGGGAAACAAGACGAGCTATTCCTTGATGGTATTAAACATAGGCACTGAATACGTTCTAATATTACGTTGTATTGTTATTGAGTTGTTGAATGAACTGAAGACAAGTTTTCAACAAATGTCTTTTGTTAATTTCTCTTAAAATAGTTTTTTAGTGGAACTTCAAAATAAACTTTGTAGTAATATTTCAATGATTTAACAGAGATTTCATGTTCTAAATGGAATATGGCTATGAATAGAAGACATGATAATTTTAATATGCTTGTGTAACTCTGCTTGTGTAAAAAAATTCCGTTTGATTGTACCTGTTTTATGAATAATAATTTAGTCTAGTATTTAGCTACTATCAAAAAGAATAGAAATAATAATACTATATAACATTAATTTTCTGGTATTTATATGTATATATTTTAAATATAATATCGATAAAATTTTTTTCTTATTTAGCTTTTAATTGAAATCCGTGGCGCATAGTGTATTTATGATTCCAGATGAAATAAATATGCCATTGAACATTAAAAAATTAGTAACAGAACAAATGAGAATATTGAATGACAAAGGCTACTCATATTAAAATTAATGTAAATTGATTAATGATCCTCATAAATTGTTAATCGAGCCATGTTAAAAATTAAAATTATAATTTTTATATTTTTCCATTTAAATTAATTGCTAATAATTAATTTTAAGACATATCATTTGTTAAGTTTAATAAATAAAATGATGTTTTTTTCTTTTTAATGGTATTAACGTCACGTAATCCAGAAGAAACATCACTTAACTCTCTTCGTACTACTATATGGAGTTCTGGAATATTATTATCCAATGCTTCACGTATTACGCTAGGCATCATGCTTTTTTGAATACCACAGCTATTTTTATTTACCCACTAGCAAAATACCCGACCTTACTCGGTTTGAATTCGTTTACTCTAGATTGAAGAGATAATCAAAATATATAATGACTTACGTTTTTTGTAGAATAAAAATTTCTTTTAACACCTTTCGCCATCTTTATATTTTCTACAACTTACTTTGGACACAAATCCTACACATTCATATCCATTCATGTAATACATTTCACATACATCGCACAATTGCTGTATGACAAAGCTACAAAAAGACGAAAGGTGATACTAAGGTTACTACTATAAAAGACGATTTATAGGAAGATTTGGAATTCCCTTTCTTAAGTTCTTTTCATGTGCAACTCAATTAATTAAAATTACGATTTACGGCGAGTGCTCTCGCACTCATAGTCAACAAAACAATATTTTTTTACTTGTGGCACTCTTGCCTCCGGTATGCGACATTGTAAAATTTTGCAATCTTCTCCTGTCATTACTACAACGAATTTTTTAATGTAGGAAAAAGTTATAGTTTGGATTTTTAAACATTATTATTCTTTCAATAACGACATTATTCTTTAAATAACGGCATTATTGTTTAAATAACGGCATTATTCTTTCAATAACGGCATTCTTCTTTCAATAACGGCATTATTCTTTCAATAATGGCATAACTACACTTAAAATTTACTGAAAATTTATACTGACTTACCTAACATTTTTAAGTCTAATACTTTGTGGTGCTTTTGCGTGTGATGAGAAGGAAAACCCATTTATTAAAATAATAAATATTTAAAACAGAAAACAGTGAAATAGAACAAAATAAAAGAAGTCGCAAAAAATTGTTCTAAAGATATTAATTTGTGATTCAATTTTATCTCTTGATCTCGTACAGTTGCCACAACTTACAACTAAAAGTGTATAAAATTTAGATATGTGAAATTAATTCAGAGCGAAAGAACCAGAAAAAATATCACTGCTCGCGCGATCTTGTTCATTCTCGTTTCATTGAAAAATATCGTCTGTCCCAAATATTCGGAAAACGTTTTCATTGCGCAAAGAATAAAAATAAGACTCGAAATAAATAAAGTATCAGAGATGAAATTCCATAAAAAAAAAAAAAAATTTGAAGAATAATTACTTTTTTAGCAGTACTGGTAAAGCAATCGAAGTAATCGTAATATTCAATAGACATTCCAATTTTTCCAAAACTACCAAATTATGGTTGATTTAAGTATACTTACTCAGGTGTTTTAGCATGAAACACGTCTAAATATAATAATAAAGAAATGTTTAATATTGCCTTCACTAAAGTAATAGATAATGTATAAAATAAAATACACTGTAATCCAATATCTGGAATACAATTCATGTGATGTCTACACAAACACACAAACACAAAATCGAGCATAGAACAGAAAGACGGACAGACAGTCTTTCGCAACCAATGCCACTCACTAAATGAAGATAAGTACTCACTGTATGCAAATTTTCATGAAAATATCTCAAACCGCGTGGACGTGTATAGGGCACAACATACAGACAGACAGACAGACAGACAGACAGACACCAAACGAGAAAAAGGCGGATTCGGCATCAGAAGGGTCCAAAACGGATAGAAAACTTGAAATGGGTCGAAAATATTGAATGTACAAACAAACACTCCATTCTTATTTATATAGATTCTGTTATCTAAATTTGGTATTCAATGCTATTGAACCTCAATTTCTTTAACATTTACCCAATATATAACCACTAGTCTATATTCTGAGATAATTGCGTTTTTTCGAAGTTATTTCCTACAAATTTGTGCCAACAAATTGCTAAAAATTACACCAACAAAACTGGGGTTATATAATGGTATATGAAACATTCCAACTTGTTAAAAATTACAACAATTATCATTTACTAAAGAATATGTAGCATTCAAATCTTAAATTTTAATCAAATTATGTAATTTTATTGTAATAGATGTTTGTTCAGCTTAATTATATATACGCTTGCTTAATGCATCCAAAAGGTATATGCTACCTGGAAGCCAAATACATGGCAACACCGTTTCGATTATTTTCCATAGGTGATTGTTTTTATGTAGTATACATTTTTTATTTAAAAACAACAATTAATCCCAAATTTTGAGTTATCTCTGTTTAATCGAATCGCACACGAATTTATTTCCATTCATCCCTTTGAGAATGCTTTCATAAATAATTTAGCACAGGTATTAAAACCTTAATTTTTATTTCGAAATTATGCTGTTTCATTACTTAATAAATTTGGTCAATTTAATTATCTTCAAATATGCTTTAAGTCTCTAAATATATTTTTCTTCCTGGAACCCAGGCACATGATAATAGTCTAATTCGAAGAATACTGATAATCATCTCCACTATAAATGAGTGCTCTTATAAATTATACATCCACGCTTTCATACATACCAATTAATATTTCCAATATTTTGAGCATTGAGGATTTTTGTGCTTCGGATTTTCAGTCAAACCGCACACATAAGAAATTTAGTGACCGTATTCTCACGGTGTCAAATACTTTAGCAAGAATTCCAATCAAGGGAGACGCTTACATATTTCAGAAGCAATTAGGAAATTTCCACGAAGTGAAAATATTCCGAGAAACCTAATGTCCTCTGAGAGGGTTTGTTCAAAATAAGAAAAACACAGATTAGGGTAGAGTACATGAATTAAAAGACTGCATCTACCATGTAATGGGGATTTCCAGGATTAATTACTATGGGACCGTGTGATAAAATGCTTAGAAATTAAAATGACTCCTCCTGTTACTTAAATATGCGGTTTTTAGATAACACGCTAACTACACTCTGTGAATAATGAGTATAATTAAAAATGATAGTTTAAATAGCACACGAAATGTCTAAGCTTGTAAATTTTTAAACCATGCTTTCTGACTTTAGCACTTACAAAACTATTGTTACGTAACTTTGCACACCCATATTTTTCAGAGCTTACATTAAAAATTATTAAAAAATCTATTTAGAGGCTTTGCAATTGTTATACATTTTCAACGCATACGTTGCTGTGAATTGGAAGATGTATATGCTTGCCCACAATCATAGATACATATGGAGGAAACAATTTCATAATTATAAAAAGATAAATGTGTTTGACCTCCTCCGAAAGTTTCTAAAATTGATAAAATCGGAGTGTATCAGAGCTCTTAGAAGGTCAGAACTTGTTAACTAGTGTTAATCTTCTACTACTTAACTAGTTAATCTTCTACAATGGCGTCTGTTATGTTCATGAGCACAAGGAATTCCGCTTCGACATCGATTAAAATTAGTCCAAGGTCATCATATTGAATATGTTAAGTTCTAAATAATGAACAATGCTCGTTCAAACTAACACTAGAAAGGTTGCTAGTGTCACTTCGACATACCAGACTACGTATATATTTCCCCCCTTTCACATTTCATGTATTAGCCGACCAACCGGTCTAGTGGTCAAGGTGTTGGCCTCTGGCTCGGAAGGTTCCTTGTTCGAATTCGGGCTCAGTGCATGGATGTAAATGGTGCTGTCCTATGTTAGGGGCAATGTTGGTCCACCCACTGGGTGCCCCTCAGGTGACCATCACTTCCGGCCTTGTAGTAGCCAAAAGAACAAGTTTTAGTGTCCGCCATTGGAAGTAGTAACCATCAGTTCCGGCCTTGTAGTGGCCAAGAATAATGTCCAGTGCCCGCAATTGAAAAAAACTCATTTCATGTAGGATTTTGACTATTGCCCATTCTTTTTTTAATAATTTTACTTGACAAGTACACAGCAGATAATTTTTTGTGTAACTCCATTTAGAAACGGTCAGTAGCTAAATTTATCATACGGCAGCTGGTGTTTTTTTTAATGCCAAATCACATTTCCCGGTATAATTAGCTATGTTTTAGTCAAAATTGAAAATGAATTGGATGCGATGTTTCGGTTATGGCGCAAGGAAATGCACAGGTAATGCCAGAACAAGAACACTTTTAACCACTATTAATAATGTTTTTTTTTATTAGACCTTGAATACATAAACTATCCTTTCAAAGGCGAAAATAAGTTCGTCTCAATCGCATCTTTATGTCTACTTTTGTGCATGGTTAGCAATTATTACAATATTATTCGCAGTGAATTTTTCAGACACGAAAACGATCAATTTCAGAAAAGATACCGAAGGAATTGAAAATATTCTGTGAGAACTATCCGAAAATAAACCTGACGGTACTGATCTCTCCTGCTCCAAATTAAATTCGGAATAAGAATCCGGAAAAGAAATCAGAACCTGAAAAAAGTTACAGATGCTAATGAGAATACCTAGAGTAATTTGGATTTTTTTCATTCCGATTGGCATAGAATGAAAATATATAATACGTGAATGATTGCTTTGCAGATGTAAATATTTCACGTGAAAATGAAGTCCTCTAACTTTCACAAGCGAAAAGCCAACAAGTCCTTTTTGTGTTTAGTAAGCGATAGGTAAAAGTACCAGAATTATAAATCATAATCATAATAAGAAACTTATTTAATGAACTGTAAATGTGGAATCAAAAATTAGGTAAATAGGTAAAATAAAAAATTAGGTAGAATAGGTAAAAGTACCAGAATTATAAATCATAATCATAATAAGAAACTTATTTGATGAACTGTAAATGTGGAATCAAAAATTATTAGTTCTATACAATGACTGTGCACAAACAAAACAAGTTGTTCAGTAACTAAAGAAAGCTTGAAAATCCCAGAAATATTGATAAGTATAGAAATTAAATAATGTGATTAGGTAATATATATCATTTGGAAACTTGTGCTACAATCTGCATATATATTATGTAACAAAAATAAAATAAATTTTCTTTTGCTTTCTGAATTTTGCTGCCTTATGCGTAGTATGCGAGTTTGTCAATCGATGTACTTTAATTATTTTCAGCAGAAACGAAAATATGCTGATAAAAATAATATAAAATAAGCTTAAAGTTAGCTATAAATGAAAAATAGTAAGTCATTTCGATATCACACAATTTGTATACTGGTGTCGTAATGACAAAGGCGGCTGTTTTAAAATAACGCTAACGACTGTGTTCTATTGTTAATTTTTGTTATAGATTAAGGTAGGCTCAAGATTGAATTCGAATATTCCGAGTTTATAATGTGAGATTTACTCTACTTCAATAAGTTGTAAATATTTCATAAGTTTACCACATAGTCTTAGACTATACTATGCTCCCACTTGTTTGTTTGAACTTACTGTTGATTACAATTTTAATTCACCAAAAGTGGTTTCCACGAGACATTTTTATGATTAAGAAGTAAATAAGAGATATATTTTATTATTAAGAGATAAATAAGAGATAGATTTTATGATTAAGAGATAAATAAGAGATATATTTTATGATTAAGGGATAGATTTTATAATTAAGACATATAGAGGTGTTAGTTTTGTTCTGATGGCGAGATATCTCTTCCATCAAGATGTGGGAAGATTTGACCTAATCTAATAAATGATGAGTTACCTTGTCGACACTAGGAGAGTTAAAAAGATATTTCTCTATATGATTTCATAAGGCCGAATTTGCCCCATATGATGATGCAAGAGCGTATAATTTCACCCATGCCCTTCTTTTGTTATCGCAAATCCCTTGCCAAAATACCAAGCCCATTAGCAGTGAAACTTACTTACATGCTTCTTTTAAGCATTTCCATGAAGGGGACCATACTTTAATCACAGACACGTTTTATATTCAGTCATTTCATTATTTAAGATGTGTATAAACTTTATTTGCGGGTTTCTACCGAATTAAAGAGTTATCCTTTACTTTTTAAACCTCCAAATGACTTCGACGAGATTATTCGTACATCAAGATTAGACCAATTTCGCTAATAAGAAGATACCTCATTTTTAAGATACTGCCAATTCTGTTTATGACGACGATATCCAAATATTGTCAGTTTGCTTCTAATGGCGAAATCTCTCGTCCTTCAAGATCTGCTCCTATTTGTTCTTAATTACGAGGTATCTCGTCCATAAAGACCTGGTCAGTCTTCATGTAATAACGATATACGTCATCGAAAGTATTACTAGAAGGTTTAAGTTATTAATAAGATTGACGTAAGTTATCATTTACTTTATAATTTTTACAATAGTGGTTCACGGTTAAGACAAATTGTATTTTCTAGGATAATATTTCTGCAACAGAATTTGCTTTAAAATAATACTGATGAAAACTAATAATAGTAACAAATAGTTTATAAAATACCTTTCGATACGTAGAAGTTGTTAAAGATGTTTCTATAGATTCATGTGGAGGTGTCTCTGGCCATCTCCTACTTGAAATAGCACTTCCAGATGGTGAGCTTTCTTTTGGATCTTCTGTTAAAAAACAACGGCACCGAATAAGTATCATTAATAGAATTAATCTTAGAATGAAACATTAAAAAATTGTAACTGTTTCTGATATCACTAAAACAATTGAAGTATACATAATATTAACTGCCTTTTCGTCTATCTATATATTAATCATTAATACTCTCATGCGATTTCAGAAGGATTTCATGCGATTGTTAAAGGATTTAACGCGATTACCATGTAGTATAGTATTTTTTTCCGTCACCACACATACAGTGACTAAATAGCCAAACCTATTTGTTGTAAGAATTCTAGAAATATTATGAAGGTCAACACTAATTGAAAATCATGCAGGGTAGGCCAAATTGCAGAACGGATTTATGAGTGTGACTCCCATGACCTTATTTTGTCATCACCAATCCGTTACCGAAATACAAAGCCCATTAGCAAGGAAACTAACCTAAAGGCCTATTTTTAAGCATTCTCATCAAGAGGCGACCATTCGTTAAACACAGATACGTTTTATATTCAGTAATTTCATTTTTTTAACATGTATATAAATTTTATTTGGGGTTTATACCAATATAAAGAGCTATCCTTTACTTTTTAAACCTCCAAATGACTTATACGAGATTATTCGTCCATAAAGATCAAACCAATTTCCCTAATAAGAAGATACCTCTTTTTGGAGATACTGCCAATTCTATTTATGATGATGATATCCAAATCTTGTCAGTTCACTTCTAATGGGAGGATGAAAACATTGATTTTAAACTAATGGGTGGGCAGGTAAGCATTTGAACTAACATGGCAAATAGCCCTTTGCTTTGATACCAGTGCGACATTAGTTCACCTACTTACCTAGCCTATCTAAAATGCACAAACCCTGAGTTTTCGTAGTGACCACCAGCATCAATACAGTCCAATTTAGAAATTTACAAGACAGTTTAATTTATAAGACAATCGGTACCAATAGACAATCGGTACAATGGACTTAAACCTTTAAAAAAGAATACTGTTTGTCTACCTCCTAGACCACGTCTCTGTTTTCCTAGCTGGTGGTCACTACTAAAATATAGGTTATGTAAGGTGAATGTAAGTTGCACTGAGAAGTAACACAAAAGGCTTTTCACCACTTTCCTTGTTGGTAGGTGGGTATTTCATTAACGTCGTACTAAAGCAACACAATGTTCTATTGGAGACGGTCCGAGATTAAATCCGAAGAGAAATATTCGATGACAACACCACTGAATTTCGAACCACGGTCAGATGACGATTAGAGTAATGGGAGTCATTTTAAAACGCTTTAACATTTTCCTAATTTCAATGTTTTAGATTTTTAATGTTCCTCTTTTTATATTAATAACCCGTTGTACCGATCCACCTTATTCTGCGCTGATGGCATACTGTGTGTATTGCGTAAAATATTCATCATTTTCTCGTTAAATGGTGAAACATTTTTTCAAATAGAAGAATTTTCATTACGAAATATTTAAAATTCTACGCAGATGTTTCAAGTACTATGCTTTATAGTATCACATAGATGGAAAACATATAAAATACCTCACTGGATCTACTCTAGTGTTGGTAGATGCAAACGTTTGACTGTTATGAAAAAAATTGTTCATAAATATACGTTTATGTAAAAAAAAGTCCTTGAAAAGATATAGATAACTAAGTTTTGACATGATATTGTATAAAATGTAAATGAATTAGAATACGTACTTTGCTGTAAACTTACATTTTATTGCAGTTTAAGGCGAACAGAATGTTTTAAGAATGTTTTTACACTTACAAATTAAATAAAAATCATTTTTGATTGAAATGTTTTACAATTTTAAAGCATTACATTAAGCAAAAATAAATCTTTACATTCTTTCAATTTAAACAAGCAGAAAAGTTAGTTCATGGAAAAAAACAAAATTAAGGAAATGTAATTGAAATTTAGAAATGAATACCATACGTATTATAATGGAATAAAAAATTTATCTGTAAAATTCTATTGAACAAATATCTTAGTACTCCAAGGATGTTAGAACGAACAATTCCGATTACATTTAAACTGAACAAATGCTTAGTTAAAACTGTATTTTTTGTATTTTCATCATCACAAAAAAGAGTTTAAAAGTCGTTTTTGGAAAATTGGTTATTTTTCTTTCTCACATCGTTGTGGATTTTGTAAAAGTATGAAAAATAAAATACATGGCATGAAATATTTATTCAACTTCTTTAAGAAAAAAATGAAACAGAAGCATTTCTTTAAAAAAAAGCATTACGAACTAATGACTCCATTGAGATCTAAAAAAAATTCCAAGTATCACTAAAAGAAAACATCAAAGAAGCTGTTTTTAAAATACATGTTAATATCCTTTCGGATAAAACCTCTCATAAGTTTTACATATTTTAAGATAAATGCACTAGGAAATTTATCATTGCACAATAGTTAAAGATTCTTTAGAAATGGCTTGTTCAGGCTAGAAACATCCTTCATCATTTATATTTTAGATGAAAGATAAGATTATATTGGACCTGAAGCCCCTCTGGGTATGAAAAGGGCTATCAGCACAGAGAAAAATTAATGAATCACAATGTCACTATTTCTCCAGTTCATTGCTGTTAACGATATATATTGTATTCTGTATAACGTGACACTCACTTAAATAGCTGAGATAGTAAATTACATTACAGAAATGTAAATATGGTATTGTAAAACGCTTAAAAAGAATGTATTAATTTTAATCATGGATAACCTTTAAAGCTGAGTGGACTTTCAAATGACTAAGCGTCATGAATTGAATAATGGTTGCATTACATTTAAAATTTGCACATATCCATCATATTAAAAGCACTCATACTACAACTTAATCTCTTAGAATTGGCTGAACACCATGGTTAGAATTATATTTAAGTGTTTTCTGCTTTCCTAAAATAGGTTAACTGACATATTTACACAAGAACGTAGTATCTTAATTTCTCTAGATAATATATACATAGTAAATTATTCATACCCTGTCTAAAGTCTAAACGGATATTACCAACTATTTTTTTATTAAACGCTTCTTTATTTACAACTTGAAAATCGCAAGATTTGTGTTATGCTAAACATGGTGTTGTGAGTATAACTTTCGCAAGAAAACTTTCGGCAACGAGAAATATAATAGCTTAGAAATATTGAAAAGTAATTACTTTATATTCTAGTTCGCTTCATGTTTCGTGTATTCATTCAAGTTATGAGATGAACGAAAATGTTTTGGTTAAAACTCATGTCTTGTTTATTCAACAAGGCATTTCATCAGTCAAAGATTTGTCGGAGTGTGCAAGTTTGAGCTCGTGATTTAAGTTTCATCCTTATTCCCTTCGTTAATATTTATTGCACGAAAATCTTTTTCGGCAAAAGTCTTAAAAGATAATAAAAAATGAAGAAATGTTGGTGGATCAGGGCGTCGTCAGGGAGGAGCCTGCCCCAAACAACATAAAATGGTGTTTTCTACATATGAGTTGTTTGGGTCAGGCTCCTCCCTAATGACGCCCTGATCCACCAACATTTCTTCATTTTTTAACACTTTTGTTGAAAATTTTTTTGGAAATTCTTGTGTTCTTGATATTATATTGCTTACCATGCTATGTCTGCAGCTTCAGCGCGCTTGCATGGGTAGTTTCGAGTTTTGGTTTCTGGTTAATGCACCCCGGCTGTTTGGTTATTTTTTGTTATTTTGTGTGTTTTATGTTAGTGTTATTTTGTATATTTTATATATACATTAAAGTGGTCCAAAATTTTTAAGGTGAAAATATTTTAGGTCCTACCCTCCTATTTTGTTCCAATGTATTAAAAAATGAATCAGACAAAATTTGAAAACACTTTTATAATATTATGAGGTAGCTCAATACAGATAAAGTTTGCATCATTGTTCAATAGTGTTAAATTGTTTGTATCATAGTTCAATAGTGTGTTGTCAAAAACCAAACTAACCACAAATAAAATACTATTGTAATCAACAAAAAATAACTGTACTATAAACAAGTCATTTTTATCTAAACGTCAGATCGCAAGGCTGTAGCTAAAACGGAAACGAGTTAGGGTTGTGAAGTGGATGACATTACCCTAAGCAGAAGTTCTATTCGCCGAGAAAGAATGAAACACCACTCTGTTTCAGCAGCTGAAAACTGAATTACAGGAATAGAATGCTAAATTAACAATTCACTGGGATGGTAAACTGTTACAAAACTAAACTGGGAAAGAAAAATTCGATAGACTTCCTGTCATAGTATCTGTTAAAAAGTGTCCATCAATTACTTACAGTGGCGAAACTTGCATCAAGACCGGAGAAAATCAAGCTGTTGCAGTTTATGTTGTTTTGCAGGACTGGGGATTAGGTGACAAAGTGTCTGCTATGTGCTTTGACACAACGAGAGTGAATACTGGCTAAAGCAATCGCACCAGTGTGTTACTGGAACAAAAAATGAACAAGACCCTACTATATTTCGAATGTCGACACCACATCATAGAATTGATTATTGGCGCAGTTTTTAATAAATGCATGGGATTCTCTTCTGCACCAGATGTACTTCTCTTTAAAAGATTCCAGGCCTACTGGGAGTTCATTGATAAGAATAATTATAGGGCAGGAATCAATAATAAGGAAATTTGGGCCCAAGTGGCTGATATAAAGAACGATAGAATTAAACTTGCTGAAAAATTACTGCATGATTCCCACTCAAGAGATGATTATCGAGATTTTCCTTAACTGATTTTTATATTTCTCGGTAAAACCCCTTCTTGTGGAATCAGATTTATGGCACCTGGTGCTATGCACCACGCTTGATGGATGTCAAAAATATTGTACTGTCTTAAAATATGGATGTTTAGTTACCAGTTTATACCGTCACTCCAACAAAAGAAAAATAATTGCAAAATATACGTATATATGTTATACATATGTATTTAAAAGCTTGGAAGACAGCTTCTTTACCTCAAAATAAAACCATACAATGCTTTTAATTTAATGAAATCTTAATTGCAGTATAAAAAGATTGATGAGGAAATAAGCTAAGTTGCATCAGAAAAACTAGCCAATCACCTTTGGTTTACCCGATTCATTCCTTCGCGTAGATCAACAAATCTGGCAGCATCAGGACGATTATTACAAAGCACTGAAATTATTGAGGGAATTACAGCTGTTAATGATCTAGTTGAAAGGGGTATAGCCCTCATAAAATAGTTTAATAGGAAAATAACACAAAGTGAAGACCAACTAGAATTATTGTTTCAGGTTATCGAAGAACACTGACGAGTTTATCCCGATTGCAATAAGCAGAGTTAAGCAGGCGCTTGCACAAGCACAAATCACACCCATTTCTGTTTAAATATTACTTGTATTATTTTTAATTCGCAAATGCTAGAAATTTCAAGAAACTAAAATTGTTTGTTTTTTCTAGATGGAGTTTTGTTTCTCCTTCTACATCTATAGCATAAAATAGCAAAATACAGAACTTTGAAGGTGTGAAGCTACCCTTAAATATTAAAATTATGAGCTCAAACTTCACAATAATTATTTTTTACATAGATGGAACCAAATAGGAGGGTAGGACCAATACAAATCTTTCTTTAAAAAAAAAAGGCCTTTTTGGATTGGATATAGTTTTGTGGCATTGAGTCTTCTTGGCACATATTATGCCTAACACAAGGTAAAATGTCTGTATATATAGTTTAATAATAAAATGGGTTGGGTGATGTAATAATAAAATGAATACTATATATAATTATATGTGATGAATAAACCCAATGTCATGTAAAAAGTAAAAAATATTTGGATGAGGATTCTCTCCAACCATGTCTTCTAAAACCAAGGTATATGAATTTAAATGTTTAAGTCGTTGCCTATTAAAATGAGAACATTCTATTAGAATGTGTTTTACCGTTAGTGGGGAAATACAGTAATTACAATTAGGATGATCTTCTCCGTTGAGGAGGTGTCTATGGGTTATCCGAGTTTGTCCAATACGGAGACGTGTTAATATAATATTTTGTCTTCTTAAAGATAACGATTTCCATTCAGATATGTTTGTTTTAATAGCATGAAGTTTGTTCTCGGTTTCTTCATTCCATTCGTTTTGTCATTTTGTTTCTAAAAATGTGTAAATGCATGATTTTAAGTCACGATAAGGAATGGTATGATTAATATTATTTACTGCCGATTTGACGACAATCTCATTTCCTGATTTCCCAACGTGAGATGGAATCCAACAAAATACCAAGTTAAAGTTTTTTGAAGAAAGATGATAAATCCTTTTCAGTGACAATGGGATGACTGTCATGATCAGGATGTTTCAATGACTGGAAAACACTTAATGAATCTGTAAAAATGATAAATTTTTTATGACAATGATCAGATATATTTTCTAGTGCTTTATAGATTGCCATTATTTCAGCGGAGAAAACAGAACATGAAGAATGAAGTTTAAAACTGAGATGGGAATCATTAATAGTGAACGCAGCTTCAACATAGTTTGCCCTTTTAGATCCGTCCGTGTAAACATGTATAAAATTTGAGTACTTCTCTAAATGCTTTTGAAAGAGTTGTTTGTAAATAATATCAGACGGGGTATCTGCTTTATAGAAATTTTGGAAGGGGTTTCGAAATTCAAAATCATGATTAGACCAGGGAGAGAAAGCATAAAGTTTTTTCTGGGTGACGTCAAGTAAAGAAATTTCGGTTCCGTTCATCAAATCCAGCATTCTTAAGTGGAATTTAAGGGTGAAGGATGTTTTTGCTTGATGAAGGCGTTTTAAATATGGGCTGTGATGAATGGTATGCAATGGGTGATGAGGGGTTGAGATAATTCTAAAATAATATTCCAGGGACAACAACTGTCGAATTAAGTCCAGGGAAGGTTCAGATGAGTCTACATATAAGCTGCTTGCGGGTGAAGTTCTGAAGACACCAGAACATAAACGTAAAGCTGTGTGGTGAATAGTATTTCGGGTTTTAAGTGCCGATTTTCTTGCTGAACCATATACCATGCAGCCGTAATCTAATTTTCATCGTATTAAAGCTCTATATGTTTTTAAAAGGCAAGCACGATCAGATCCCTATGATAATTTTGATAAAACTCTTAATATGTTGAGAGCCTTTTCGCAACGTTTGCGTAAATTTAAAATATGCGGTTGAAAAGTCAACTTCTTGTCAAATATAACACCTAAAAATTTTATAGTGTCCTTTTTTGAGTATAATATACATGTGTGTGAATATAAGTTCTGAGTTTACAATTTGCATAAACATAAATACGTAAACTCGAAAATGTAATAATAATGACAAAAAAAGGTATTCGAAGAGCTTCAAACTCAAAACTTTTCGATTGATAATTGACTGTACCAATTGGATTATCGCAGTCGTCTGGTAATGAGGAGAAGATTAAGAGTTTAGTACGAAAATTTAAGAATAAGTTAAAATTTTTATCACTTATATATTTGAACTCGTATAAGAGGCATTTCAAATATGTAATTTATGACCATTTACATATTCCATGATAGCAAGTAACATTTTGTAAAATTCAAATATACCAAACTTACCTGAATAATAAGCTCGATTTATAATATTTGCCGGAATTATATCCGGTCCTTTTTCTTCTCCATCCGGCATGTCATCTGTATCTTTCTTTAAAGGCGTGTGAGATCTGTAATGAAATTAAATATCAGAACATATTTACTTAGACAAACAAGAGAACGAATAATTTGGAATTCAATCCCAATACATAAAAATGAAAGAAATATTAGTAATAAATGCTCCATCCTAATTGTTTTTTAAAATGTTTTCGATTTGGAAAATTCATCCAACTTCTCAATATCTTAAAAAAATCCATTACGAAATTACATATGTTATGAATTAGGTGAAAACTATACTTTTCCCCAACTAAATTCGATTTTACGTATTTGTGCTACAAAATTAATCACTTTGATTTAAAAACATCTCCTGAGGCATATTCATTTTAGGATAAATAAACACTGGATAAAATTCCAAAAGCAACTGATGATTCGGAATTTTTTAAATTATATGCTTTGCTGACTTGCTTTTTAGGTTTTACTAATGATTTCTGTTGCATTATACTTTCGATAAATAAAATATGTCGCTCGTATGGAATATGTAGTGCACGATTTCACTGTTTACAAATCAGAGCGTCGCATCTTAGCTCTTGCGACATTTAAATTTGTTCCTATCATGTCTGAAAAGGCCACATAGAGGGTAAGTTGATGAGTTTAATAGTCCAATTCCGTAAAAACTATTGTGAAGGTAGTCAAATCCAATGAGAAAGCCGACCAACCGGTATAGTGGTTAAGGTGTTAGCCTCTTGATCGGAAGGTTCTTGGTTCGAATCCGGGTTCGGGCATGGATGTTCATAAACGTATGGTGTAGAGGCGGCTGGTGCACCTTAAATCTGTCGTGGCCGAAAGTCCTCACGTTGGGTTGGCGTTGAAGTTTGGAGAGTGGGGTGCCAGCTCAGGTGTTGCTTCGTCATCTGACCGTGGTTCAAAATTACGAGGTGTTGTCCTCGGATCTTTCCCTTAAGCGACTGATCCCGGACCGTCGTCAATAGCCCGTTGTGTTGCTCTAGTACGACGTTAACTAAAATTACCATTACCAATGAGAAAACGAAAACAAGCTATACATCTTTCGGCCGATTTATTTTTATATATTTTTTTTATTTATATACCTTTGTATAAAAATTTAAACCCTAGTTATATTACGTTGGGAATAGCTTATTTTGTATTTATAGTACATTCTACTATATAATATTCGCGATGGAAAGACATAAATGATAGTTCAAATGAGACATCGGCAATGAATAAGAAAACTACAATCACTCGGGATCGAGTTACTGTATAAAGCGTGCAACAAATATAAATTACGTAATTCTTAAATTTTTCACGTATATTAGAATGTAACGATAATACTTTGATCGGTGTTTTTTTTAAATTTTATTATTAATTTCGAATATTCTAGAAACACATTTTCGTTTCATACTTGATAGTATTATCTCTGCTGAAAAAGAATTTTAGTCCTTTTATTATCTTACATTTTCATGTACTGTTCTGAACGTCGTTTTGTTGCAAAAGCCAACTGAGGACATTCCGATACAATATATTCTTACAGAACTTATTAAAACATGTTCTTTTAAAAACACTTTTTGACTTTAAAAATCTATAAATATGATTCATTTAAATAGCTTACAAACCACGGTAATGGCCTATCATCTTATTTAATAATTACAAAGTAGCTACAACACTTTTTCTGGAAAAATTATTAAATGTACTAATAGAATTAATGAAGTGTTTTTTAAATATATATATTCAGAGATATTTTTGGTGTAAATATTCCTTCCATTAAGGAATAATCCCTTTGTATGTGCGTGGATGACTTATTATTTATTATAACTACATTGAAACAGATTATAAATCTAATGGGAAGAGGGAAACAATTTAAGCACCAAGTACATAAGCAAAAGAAAGTATTAGAATAATCTTGGAAACATACAAGCACATTTAGTAGTAGGTAAGTAAAATTGTGGAAAATATGTTCGTTAAATTTGTCTTATTTCAAAACATAAGTTTTAAGATTCAATTATCGTACCTTCAATTCTAAATTACTTATTTATATTTACTTATTCCAATAATCCATTGCCATATGTTCTGCTTAGTGGAGACAGTAATAATTTGTATGGTTTTAATATATAAAATTGGAACAAATCCCCCCCCCATACTAAAGCAAATTCATCTAGCATAATCCAAATTATCCATCCTACCAAAGCAGCTATCTTAAACCTTGAAAAATAATTTGTTTTATAAATGAAAACAGCGCTTGCATGATTAAATACTTTAAATTTAGTTTTTGGGGGAAAAAATTAAATTCCCTTTGAAGTGGTAAAAAAAAAAATTTATGGAATCTCAGGAAAGAAGCTGACACATGCCAAAAAGTTCAACTTTATTGCAACATATTTGCTCAAACCAAGCAGGTAAACAGCATAAGTTTTATAAAAGGCTAACTACATTTAGACTAAACTTAGATAAAAGTTAATTAAAATTTAAATAAAATAAATAAAACTTAGATAGACTACATTTAGATAAAAGACTAAACACATTTTGGTGTTTTGATACTATGATCATTTGACATGAAACATATTTAATCGGCGCTTCGACTTGGCTAAAGACCGTCGTGTTCACTAAAAGTGACTAGGGCACGTTAACTATGTCGTGGTCACAAAGTCCCCTATATTCCCATACCAAATCAATACCTCTGGGGTTACCTGATCAGGTTGTTATCGGCCTCTGATTGGGATCTAAATTATGATATGCGTGAGTGAATGGATGTATGAAAGGGGTCTTCCTGTAAAAACGGATGTGCCATGTATGTCGAACAAAGTCGGACTTCCTCCCAATGGGGCTCAATTACATGGAAGGCGCGACCCCCTCGCCTCTTGCCGTTTTCGACGGGCCTGGCACTCCTCTGGTCTGCCAGTGTAGGCATGAGAAACAACAACATATATTTAATTACGTAACTGTTAAGAAATTATACTTAGAAATATTTATTCTATTAAAATTCTCTTACTGACCCTAGAGAATATGGTTTCATTTTTTTATCGGAAATCAATCTTAAAAAAAATAGCTAGTTCAATTTTATTGCAAACTACAAAATTTAAAATGTCCAAATAAATTTTGTCCTAAAGTTATAATTTTACAATTTCGATTTTGCTGCAATATAACATATTCGGACTTGGCAGAAGGTCTGAAGCTATGGAAGTAATTAGTCCTGTTGAATCAATCAATGTGTGGTCCTGTAACATACCTAATATATTTTATATTTGTATTTGGTGTCATTTGTACCGCTTCTTGCCTGTACCTTTGCAGAATTTACAGAATAATTTGGACTAAATGGGTTTTGGAAACATGCAGATATTTGTGTCCCAATCACTTCTGATAAAAGGACGGAATATTTATATTGTAATTAGATACATTGAAACAAGATTTCAATAAAAATTATGTCATTTTAAAGACTCAATATAACTCATGATGCAATTATAGAACTCGTAACTACACATTGCACTCATGACTACATAATGAAATTCTATATTTTCTGGTACACAGTTTTACAGAATTTGTAGTATATTTAAGAGTTTGTTTTTAGACACATCCATACATTTGTGTCATGGGAAGTAGTTGTTGAACTTCTGGAGCATGAAAATACTAGAAAATTTTTAATTCCTCTTTGTTATTTTCTAATTTTTTTTTACTAATGCCAATAATGTTAAGGCTTTCTTTTTCTACTGTTTCCTTACAGAATATTTTTAAGGAACATCAATCCCCATTATAGAATTGAATTAAATAAAGAGCCCAAACATATTGATTATGCAAAAGCTTTCGGCACCAGTGCATTTAGAAGCCAAAGAAACGTTCATCTAAAGCAATCCTCCACTTGGTAAATAAAAGAAGCGAGCTTCAGAGAAACAAAATACAAAAAATAAGAAAGAATGCAACAAAGACAAATATTTTTCCTGGCGAAACAATTTCTGCGAGGCGGTCCGCTTGTTTTCGCTAACGTTTTGTTTCTAAATCCAACTCCGCTAAGTAGTTAATTGCCTAGTAACGCTATGTATAAAACTCAGCGTATTTTGGGGGGCAGGCAGCGCTCGCCAAGAAAGATTTAAAGCACACAATCTTTTTTCACACTGCTGTGTTTCTTAGCAGAAACTAATCTGTTGAGATTAAGGATACCCGGACTTGAGTGTTAAGGTTGTAGATCTTGTTACTGAGCGCAATTTAAAGCATATTACATGTTTTGCTCTATATTTAAATCAAAGTGGAACCTATTACAAAATTATATTAGAGTAACATGGTCTTCCGTATTGCTTTAGCAATCATATACAACTTTAGAGCTAAGCGGCAAAAGAAATTAATGCATTTTGTAGGTATATACTGGATTTATTCTTCTAATATTTTGATGCCTAGCAATAAAGTTACATAAGTTGTTAAAGCTACCCCAGAGATCGTGCCAATGTAATGAAATTCTTCATTAGTCTGATGACATGCAAGGTAATAAGAAATCTAAAGTTCGATTAAAATGAAGAAAATGAAATGTAAACTGGAAATAAACAATAAAGTTAAACCTCGTGGTGATCGACGTGGTATGTCCATGGAAGTAGGAAAGATAATGGAAGTGCCTTTACTTTGAACTGTCGAAGCCAAAACCGTAACAGCGCCGCCATCTTGGTGCTTGAAAAACATTGTGCTCGTGCGTGTTAATCAACGTGGTTATGCCGTTTTTGAACTTCCAAGGTTTTTTATTGACGATTTGAGCCAAATAATTAGCACCCTTTTCATTGTTTTGATTTGAAAATAACGTCTTGTGTCGCCTACGGGAGTACAAATCGAAATACAAAGAAGATCTCTGGAATATCGTTTCATAGGTAAGTTTAATTTGATGTATCTTTAGGCTGATAGCTTTATGACCTGTAACTTCTAAGCGTCCAAGCAGCATTATATTCAAAATTAGACGTATTTATAAGCATTTAAAGAATTATTTTGAAAAATTGACTGATTTATCCAAAGAGATTATTAGTTTTATTTATTAATTAACAGAATTGTACGATTTTGATTTTGTAACCTACCAGTTGTATTAAGAGTTAGAAACTGCTTTTCAAGAAAGTTTAACTTTTATTTTATGAAAAAGTATTACAGTCAAATAAACAGTAGAGGTATTTTTAGTACATGGGTGAAAATATTACCTCATGTTACATGATTTAGAATGAAACAGCTTTAGCTAACAGTTATAATATTCAAATTATAAACATTACTTTTAGTTTTTTAAAACGCATTTTCTTGTTAGTCAATTTTTTTTTTTTTGCGTTGAGCAACTAAGTAATTGCTTGAATACTATTGAAATCTTGGACTGTGAGCAACTTATTAATGAGTGTTTTAGAAGACAAGCAAATACTTAAAATACTGTAATTGTATGAAGTTTTTCAAAACACGCATCTCTTGAGCCAATGGTTAACATTATGAGCTCATACAATTTATGCTTGCAGTACTAGGTTTTATTGTATTTGCATGTATTACAATTTTAGAAAGAATTTATAATAAAAAAGACCCTTCCTATGGGTAGATTTGTATGGACAGACATAATATATTCAATAATCAGTCTTCAATTTATCAAGCATTTTTATTTTTATTATCAAAGTAAGTAATTGTAAAGAAGTTTGTTTTAGTGGTTTTTTAGATTGAACTAGTTTAAGTTTATAAACTTTTGTTTTAATAGTCTGAGATAAACAGTAAAACCTGTAATACCAGTTAGGACTTGGAAAAAATATGGTTAGACAGGATCAATGTACATAGGTTTCAATGCATCTATCAATTCATTGTATCTAACTAAAATAATTTTCATTTCAGGTTTCCCAAAGACCTAGAACGTAGAGATGCATGGATAAGCAGTGCATAATCATAAAGCGGTGCATAATAAAAAGTGAAATACCACAAGAAAATACATATTTAGAATGGATGATTGGACCAAAAGTGTGTGTACTTCAATGTATGCAGGAAATCAATAAAAGGAATTTCAATGCCTAATTGTAGAAACCAATTTAGATACAATTTATAAGAACAAGAATGAGGGATACAGAGTAGCACTAGACTACAAGGCACTAGAGGGCAGAAGCTCGGTGTGGGATCAGCTAATCTAAATTAAAACATTACTGAGAAATGGTATTTGTAGGATACCTATAATTTTACTAATCATTAAGTTTTTACCAATTTAAAAGCTCTTTTAAAACTTTTTGCATGCCAGGGATAAACAAAAAACTAGCATTGTTAGTTTTCTGTTTGTTTATTGTAATTATATCATAGCATATTCAATTACAAAATTTAAAAGCAAATGGGAAAAAGGTAGTAAATTCTTTTAATATATCGTACTTAAATTATTATTTTTTAAAAATACTGCCAAAATTTAAAAAAATTCATTTATTTAGCATCGCTTGATTGCAAAATGAATTAACACATCTTAATATGAAGAAAAAAAATGCGCCTTATAAAAAGTTTTTAACAGCGCATGCGCGGCCGCCATCTTGGTGCCTTAAAACCATGGAAATATCGACTTCAGTTAAATTGGTAGCGAAACATTGTTAGGACACTTCCTTATATTTCCTACTTCCATGGGAATGTTGTCATTAGTATACATGACCAGGTCTTGATAGACAAGAAATATCATCATTAGGAAAAAAACGAAACAGATCTTGATCTGGTCATCATAGAAAAATAGGAAATACACTGATAACGAGATATCAAGTCATTTGTTTAGTAGCTAACTAATAGAAGTTAACTAAGAGAAGTATTTGATCACAATGATTCTACTATACCATGAAATGTCAAGCTATCTGTAATTTATTTAAACTGATGTCCACTTGAGAAGTGATCCTTTGTAAATATATCCTTGTAGCATTTGACTTTGGAATTGATCTCGGACCGTCACCAATAGCCCGTTTTGTTGGTCCAGTGCTACGTTAACTCAACTTCCTACCATGTAACACTGGCAAATAACTGAGCTTATCAAGAATACCACATCCAGTTTTTATAATTCATTTTTAGAAGAATTTAAAAAATTTCTAAAACAAATCAGATCTACTGTTGTACTAGTAGTTAAAAGTCGAAGCCAGTTTGGATATCACACTGAAACAGAAATCAGTTCCTCCCCGATCTTCACCTTTAAATCTGTTGACTGGAACTTCCGTTATGTTTACCGCACAACATGGCGAGTGTACTTTCGTGTAGGACAAGCAGTAAATGGGTTATAAACTGCTCTCTCCCCAACGGCCACTGCGATTATTTAGATCTTCATTGCTGTGGTCAAAGGTATACACGGAAAAAAATAAGTAATACTTAGATCAGCTTTCGCGTAAGCCGGAGCTAATGTTGCGCCATAAATACCCAGTGAAGAAAACAAAGTAGGAAAAAGTAAGTAAATACAGCTCGTGAAAAAGCCCTAGTCCAAGGGGGAATTATTCCATAGAGATCTGCTTCGAAACTGAAGAACGGACCTCGTATGTGTGTGACTGGACTATTAGATTTTAGGGACCATAGACAAACTGACGGAATAAACTATTTATACCTATAAATAAAACCAAAAATCTAACTGTCGGTAGAAAGGGAAATTTTTAAATGTTTAAGTATTTAGGCGTTTTTTTTATCTACACTATATACACTATATGGACAAACGTATTTGGACGCTGCAGAAATTCGGAGGAGGATCCATCTTAGTGTGGAGTTGTTTTTCCTGGCTTGGATTTGGCCTATTGCTTTATGTACATGGCACTATGAACGCTGGTGTGTACCTGGACGTTCTGGGTAATAGGGATATCCTACACCCTACACTATGGCAGTACTACAGCGATGGTGGTTGTTTCTTCCAACAAGATCGAGCTCCATGTTACACTACAAAACGTGTGCTGAACTAGTTTGCTCAAAATGAGGTGAATTTGCTTGATTAGCCTCCTCAGAGCCCTTGTAGGACTAACTGTAGCGACGAGTATGACACCGTCACACACGCCCATCTATATAACAATCTCTTCTCACAGCCTTGCAAGAAGCATCTCGAGCTATTCCAGCCAAGACTTACAGAGAACTTGTGGAAAGTATGCCTCGACGTGTTGCAGCTGTATTACAACCAATCAAAAGGCCTCTCTGTTACTAAAAAAAGCAATTTTTCTGAAAAATATGCAGTGTCCAAATACTTTTATCCTAATAGTGTATTTATTAGACTGTAAAACAGTATTGTTATTGCGTTTACCCCTTTTCTAAAATATAAGTTGAAAAAATGTAATTATTTAGTAAATGTTTATAGTATCAAATTTTTTGCTATATGTTTTCGCTTCAAATGTCTAACACCTGCTGCAATTGTAGAGCCGTGGTATTCCTGTTGGAAGAGTAACATATTAGCAACTGGGATGTTGCGAGTTCGAATCCAACCAAAGACAGTTGTGTACAAAGGGAGAAGTGCACGTTTAATCTTCGAAGTCTTCAAATGTCCTCACGTTGGCATGGTGTGGAAGCTTGGAGAGTGGTATGCCAGCTCAGGTGTGACCACATCATGTGACCATGGTTTAAAATTACGTAGTAATGTTCTCGGATCTTTTTGATTCCAGACGGTCACCAATACTCCGTTGTGTTGCTCCAGTTTGACGTTTATTAAATGCATAATTACCTACCTGCTGCAACTGTAGTACAATCAATGCAAACAATGGCAGAATATTGAATACTTAGAATTTTTTAATTGTAGTCATTCACAGTGTAATAAACTCTCCTTTAATTGCACTTTTTCTGTAACTCAGAGCTCAGCAATCATTAATGAGTTAAGTGATAGTATCAGCCAATTTCATTTTGCATATTTTTTATCACAATATCAATCGACAGTATTAATACATATTTATGCTTGTGTTTTCAACATCGAATGTTTTACAATATGTCAAACGACATTAAATAAAGGAATATTTTCTCTGTAGTGGAGCAAATATAAATTATATTACTTAAATAAATGGGAATTAAAAAAAAATTTGGAAATTTTTATTAAATACGATTACGCATTCTTCTTAACTATGCAGATATGTAATAAAACTTTTTTAAGAGATTTAAAATCATTGACCTTCAAATAAAATATTCAGAGCACGTGGAAGAAGATGTTCTCGTAAGATATCAGAAGAATTAGTTATGTGGGCTTACTAACCGATTGGCTATCGAACAGCAAACTAGTATTTTTAACCACGCAGGAAAATCACTTTAACCGATCAATAATCGCTGTCGTAAGATTTCAGAAAGGTTAGTTAAGTGGGTTTACGAGCCACTTGGCCATCAGAGCAGACTAGTGGTTTCAATCACGTAGGAAAAGCATTTTAACCCATCAATAACAGAGGTCGTAAAATCTCAGAACAGTTATTTAAGTGGACTTGAGAAACGATTGACTATCGAAGAGCAGACTAGAGTTTTTAATCATGCAGGAAAATCACTTAAGCTAATTAATAATTATTCCTGCATTAGAATTCATGCTTGTTTACACTATCATGTGGCAGATTTTAAAAGCGAGTAATAAAGAAAAAATACCGTGAAGCTGATCTTACATGATACCTTTATAGTTAGAATATCGATTTTAAAAATAATTTAATAACCTCCACTTTTAGTACGACAATTTACCATAAACTTAAAATCAAGTTTTCACTCGATAATCGTAAAAAAAATCATGCATTTTTAATATTTTTTTTGTACAAATTTGCATAAATGTTTTTATTTTTTTAAGACCAGCCACTGAATTTCCCAGTCTTCCACACAACAAGGGGTAAAGTGGCTGTTAATTGCTAAGAAGCACCTAGCGGATAGTCACTGCTGCTCGTTGCACTTCGGTTTGCCCACACAGGGGTTGGATAAAATTATATGAACACTTGTGAAAAATAGCACTCGAAAAAACCTCTCGTATACTCCTGCCACCTAGCGGACGAGAAAGTACACATATAAAATTGCTGCTAACAGTGATAGAAGTCGGATGCGAAATATATTTCTGTGTTAAAATTGAGTTATGGCTGAATTCTCTGATTTCGAAAGAGGCATGCTGGAGCCTCAATAACGATAACGGCCACCCTTCTAGGTGTTGGGAGAAGTACAGTGTCGACTGTAATGTCAGCATATTTGAAACAGGGAAAAGCATCATCTAAAAAGCACAGCAGTGGTCGAAAATCGAAGCTGAATGACAGAGACAGAAGGGTTTTGAAGCGGATTGTGGCAAAATATACAAGACAACAGCATCCCAGATAACATCTGAGATCAACACACATCTACAGGAAGCAGTTTCATAAAAAACTATCCGGCGTGAACTGCATATGGCAAATATTCATGGTAGATCGGCTATTTCAAAACCATTGATTACAGCATGCAATGCCTTGAAACGACGAATATGGTGTCTCGAGCATAAAAATTGGACACAACAACAATGCGTGAATGTAATATGGTCAGACGAATCGTCGTTCACATTCTTCCCGACAAATGGACATGTTTACGTTTGGAGAACGCCACCAGAAGCCTATCAAATTGACTGTCTTCGGTCTACGATTAAGCATGGCGGCAGTTCTGTGATGATCTGGGGTGCGATATCACATCGTGGTCTTGGCCCACTTGCTGTTTTGAATGACCGTGTTACAAGGAAGGATTATGTCAGTCTTCTGGCTGACCATCTTCACCCAATGGTGCAAATTATGTTTCCTGATAAACGACCAGTCTTCCAAGATGATAATGCCCCCATTCACACCTGTGGAATTGCCCGAGACTGGTTTAATGAACACGACGATGAAATAGAGCACCTCATCTGCCCCCTCAGTCCCCTGATCTCAATATAATTGAACCTTTGTGGGGTATTTTGGAAAACAAGCTGCACAGTCGATTCCATTTCCAAGGACACTTTCTGAATTAGGGACTTATTTCTAATTTGAGTGGGAACATATCCCTCTGAATGTTGTACGTGATTTGTATTTGTCAATTCCACGTCGGATACAAGCTGTAATTCATGCAAAAGAGGACAAACGGCCTATTAATAAACAAAAATTGTCTTTTCATTATATTGTACAGCTTCATTGTGTTCACATTATATTGTACAGCTGTGGTGTAAATTGGGTTTAAAAAAAGGTTAGTTGAATGAAAAAAAGGTTCGAGATCTCAAATTCCTATATAGGTTACCTGGATATAATACATTGGCCGTAATTGATAAACATGGCTCGTGAAAGGCTAAGGCAAAATCGGTTAAATGTCTGTAGTTTAGAAAGAATAATTTATAAAGGCGGACTCACCAGATAACGATTTTCGCCACCTCGAAGTTGACGTAGGGGGTATCCTGTACATTGTGGAATCAACTACGTAGGAAATTCGAGAAATTGATATTGGAGAGTCAACATATTCTTTATTTTTCTTCTAAGGAACCGCTGGTCGCTGTGGTCGAGTTCGATGATGGAGTTATGGAATTGATAAACGCTTAATTTTCAATGAGTGTCAAAAGGTCCTCATCTGGGTGTCGGGTCAGTTACAAGAACCCGAGAACGACTTTGAGGAATTGGTCAACTTCGTTGATCGGTCCAAAGAGGAATTATTACATAAGTTCTCTATGAAATCTAACAGGGGAAGATCTGAAGATTTTCGTGGCTCGAAGAACAGCATAGTTGGACTAGCAATGCACGCGATCCAAAGGGCACCGTCAATTATCGACACCATTAAAGTACGAAGTCAAATCGAAGGTCATAACACTTTGCACACTCATCTCGATTATGTCACAGCAGCGAAGCGAAGCAATATACTACAGCTCTAACTAAAACTGGACAAGAAGATCATAGTTTTTGGGGTGAAAGAACCGCTACAAACTCAAGGAGTAGCATATCTCTAATTTCTGGGGTGAAACACCGTCGCAAACCCAAGTAGTCGCGTCTCTCTAACTTGAACGAAAAAGGGAGGTTCCTTAGCAGAGAAAACCAGTCCCTTCGTCCTCTTTCCGGAATCGCCAAAAACAAAGGTCATTCCAATGCAGGGGGGAAATTGTAGCCAACAAATTACATATAACACGAGGGAGAAAGACAACCGGGGTAGTCCATTTATCCCAACAGAATGTTCGAAAAACCTCAGGAAGAAGAGAGCCATATCACGCGAACATTTTCCGGTAATTAAGAAGTGTCACAGTTGAAGATTATGGTGGGGTGAGTTTGACCTTGGAAGGTCACCAATTGTCCAATCAGTGTGGGCAAAGTAGTGATAAGACCGTGTGAAGCAAGAGGGGTCAATGTACCCTAATCAAGATAGCACTAAAACCAGAATTCTAAGAAGGGAAAATGCCGGAGAAAACCAATCTCTACTTACAAGATTTTCGTAGTTAGGAAGCCGGGAATAGAACGAAAAAAACAACTATACAGGGAATCTAAATCTTGCTCTCATTCCTTTTCCGCAATTTTGTTTTTTAGAAAATATTAACGCATTTGTAACCATTTGTTTCACTAAATTGAATGACGAAAGGTGTAAATTTGTTTCATCTGACCATGCAATAAAATATAAAAGACACTATCAATTTATAATCTTTCATAGACATGTTAATTTAAAACAGATATGGACTCAATTAAACCTAATTGCTTCTACCATGACTTAAAGCTCAACATGCCCTCATGTTTATGAGAGAACGAAATTATTATTTATTGAACTCCCTGATTTAGTCATCGAATAACATACTTCTCATAAATACATGTGTAACTCTTATCTTGTGTGGATTGTAACTGCTCTTATTCGAAGTGGACCCTGTGTAGATTGGGTGATAATCTACTCTCTCTCTTTGGTAGATTTTTAAAAGCATTTAAGTGAAGGCAATATATTATCATATAACCCCGTATATAGTGAGTTGGAATTTGTCACGTGGTTTTGAACGAGTCTATTCATTAAATCAGGGAATAGTTAAACATAAACTATTGGTGTTAAACAACTCAATGGTTCCTCAAAGTACAACAAAAAAATAAGGAAACAAAATTTAAAGCGTCACTTATTACAAACAAATCGATGTAAGAGCTTATATTAAAAAGATTTGATATATTCTATACTAAAAACAACTTTTAGCAATATAAAACGAAGTAAGATGCATTGCTATTGGCAACACTAAATGTTAACAAAGTTGTACGTTTATCATCGTTCGGTGGCACAAGTGATAACAGTTATTACCAGTAAGTGAGACATGGATCAGATGTTGTATGTGGCAGTCTTTTTCCCAATTAAGATAGGTACAAATGACTTTTAAAATTGAACTCCTCCAATGTGACCTACCTTTTTTGTGTACTGCCCCAGTGCCGCATTGTAATTTAATCTCAAAAGATCAGAGTAGGTGAAACTAAAGATTTCACAACTGTTACGCATGTTCCTCCCTGAAATTTACGAGTGGCCCCTTTCTCTAATACCTTATTTATCAGTTGTTAAGTACCTTGGTTTATTATAAGACGTGATAACGAACCAGATTTTATTGTGTTTTGTTTTCTACATATATGACTTCATCTATATGTCTCATCTAGGCTGTCTTTAGCCTAATAAAAAAAAATCTTCACCGTCTCTTCGAGTTGAGCTTTCTACTAATGACTTCTAAAAATGGACTCCCCATAATTATTTGGATACTGACCAATTCAGCACTAAAAGTTAAACCCAAAAAATCAATGCAGTAGTCTAAATTGCCAAACTTAAATTTACACAACTGTTACACGTGTGTCTGGTTGCAGTTTGCAAGCGGTCCCTTTCTCCAACACTTTATTCATCAGTAGCACAGCACCTCGGTTCCTGGTAAGCCTCGACAGTGAACCACAAAACTTATTGTGTCTTGCTTTCTGGCCACTATTATATCATCTCAAGGCATTGGAGTCTAACCAAAAGAATCTCCTCCCGGCGACTATCCCTTTACGTGGTCGTATCTATCACGACTAACCTCACCAGAGGCAATTCTGAGGCGATAGCTGATGCAGCAGTCTTGACCATCAATATACATGAGACAGATATTGGATCGGTAAAACCGCTATCCACTGTTCCATATATATCCGAAGCGATGCATTGTCTTTCTATCGGGCTGTATAAAATCGTCGTGCTTGATAAAGTGAAAATGGTGATCCAATCTACCACGTTGGTCGCTGTATGGGGATGATGTGGGCCGGAGAATCAATAGACAATTTATTTCGGCTTCTGGAGTTTGAGCTCTTCATTCATGGGTCTTAGTACCCAGAGTAGTGTAATCAACAAAGGTATCTGATACAAAACTCAGCTTAACAAAATTTTAATCAAGTCTTCCACCTAAAAAATATTTGTTTCATTTCGTGTTCAACAAACTTTGTGAATGTATGAATGTTTGAAGTAGCAATTGAGAAGAAACGTAACTGCTAGTTTACGGTAACACACACATAAATACAAAATTAGATTCATTAATTTAATTCAATCAAAATTAGTTTAAAAACATCCGTGACAACTTTTAAACTCTAGCTATAAGTGCACTTATGAAATAAGTTTTCCAATTTAAAGAAAAATCATGAACAAATGTTTACCCTCTAAGCGTCAGGAGATTTTCGTGTATATAGTGTAGTATTGCTTTTATTCCACAACACACACATAATGACTAAATAATGACATCTATTGGTTTGAAGAATCCTATAAAAAATCTAATGAATACGAAGTTACAAATTGGTTAGAAGTCTTACAGATAAAAATTAAAAATTGAAAGAAGCGTGTTTACCCTAGAAGGTGAAATGCTTGTATTTTTTCTATTTCCTAGCAGTAGGATGAATGAATTAATGAATATTTTTCGTTAGAGTTAATTGAGTTTATAATACTACGTAAAAAACAAAAGGCTATCGAACTATGTTGTCCCAAACAGTAAACAACAAAATAATTAGTAAAATTTAGCATAAAATAAAATGAAAGTCATCCATTTAAGACGGAACATAAAGAATTTCCTATTTGAATTCAATTCTACATAGATCAGTAGTCATTCACAAATTACCTGACCAAGCATGACTATTTTGTATTAGCTTCAGATAGCCCAAACTCACTTTGATAAACAAGGTCATTACTCTGCGTATTTGTATAAAACTTATGAATTCACAATGAATCATGAAGTTGAAGTAAAACTGTTTCAATTCGCATCAGATGAAACAGTTTCTCAAAGCAATATGACAACTCCTAGTTCAGTGAATTAGATATCCGATGCTGTATCAAAGATCCCCTGAGACCGTTAGAATCATTGCTCACTGAAGCTTTAATCATTTTAATCCCTCAATTGCATAATTGCTTATTGAGATTAACTTTGATTATGTCAATGACACGAGGAATGATTCATTGATAAAGTTCCCCAAACCCGACTGAATTACGTAGCGTAAGAGCTTATATTTGAATATATTTTTAGCTCTAATTACATACCATTTCTGGTGATTTGAATACTTAGGAAATCGAATTTAAGTCAATTATAGACTCTGATGAGATAAGATAATAAAGAGGACTGTCTGCATAAAGTGTAAAGGTCTGTTTTATCTCTAGTTTTATTTTAATTTGAGCTTTGATCTAATTTTATTTCCAGTGAAATACTTCCAAAATTACGCTATATTTAAAGGACCTTTAGCAGGGGTGACCAGCTGCACTACCTTTGGAAGCCACATTTCAGGAAGGAATATTTGAAAGATACATTTATTTACCTTAGATATCAAAACAAACAATGATAAGCAAATCTAATTTTTTTAGATTTTCTCTACAAAATTATTTGATTGAATCATAACAATATTTTTTGAATAATATTATAATTTTTATGCTTTTTACTAACTTGTAAGACGCATGCGGTTGGCGAACCACGGTATGGACACCTCTCACTGAGAGTCTAAAACAGAAATTCCCACCATGGACTTTAAATTATGAAAGTGTACATTTTATTTCGTTAAATCCATACTGGCATGCACAAGCAAGTCAAAACATTTTCATGGTAGTGTAGCTCTAAATGCTTCAAAATGTTTATGATAATGATGAAAACAAGGTGATAAATATGGCCTTCAGCTATCTTGAATAAAATATACATCATAGTCTAGACCAAACTAAACAACAAAATAAAAACATTTTTATAACTATGTTCTATTTCCACCCCTGTATATTATTTCCTTTAAATTAACGTAATTACTAATTAACCAATATGACAGTATTAAACTCAGCTTTTTATCCTGTGTATTACTTTTTTATATATTCTGATGATATTTTGATCAAATTAAACAAATGTAGATATTTTTGATAATTTCATACCTATATGTATTAATATGTCGCATACATAGAAGGTTTTAGAAATAGACTTGCTATTTAGATAAGGCTTACATTTGTCCCTATTTTCAATAGCAACCGTAAAATGTTAAAATAAGTAACATTTAAAATTTTTATTGGCATTACTTTTAAAGTTATTCTCTTTGTAACACAGTGAGAAACATAGAACTTACTTTCAACATTCTTTTACATAGAATTCTTCAACATAGTTTTAGAATTCGATTTTAACTAAAATTGAATGATAATATTTAAATTTATTAATCCCAAATAAAATAATCTTTAATCACGTCACTTATATAAAACATACAGTTCAAAGACATGAATATATTTGTCACATACATGTTTTTACAAGAAATTAAACTTTAACCCTCTGTTGGGTTCTTGAGCATATATCTGTACTGCTTCATGCAATATTCTGTACATGACTTCTAACCAGGTTTGATCTACCTTACCAATAGGGGTGTTGTGTGGAAGCGTGTGGATGATATAAGGCTACACTACTCAAAATGTCGGGACGTTCAGGAGTTAACAAAAACTACTTTAGCACCAAGTCAGACCTTAATCTATTTCTATTTTAATCCATTTTAATTAAATATATATATATATATATATATATATGATATCGATTTACGGATTTGTGAACATGCAATATATATATATATATATATATATATATATATATATATATATATTGCATTAGTTCTTGGTTTCGTAACATCAAAACATTAAACAATACCAGCAGTTTTTAAATATCTTCTATAAAAATGCTTTTTAATAAAAACTGCAACATGCAATATTCTGTACATGACTTCTAACCAAGTTTGAACTACATTAACAATAAGCGTGTTGTGGGGATGCGTGTGGAGGAAATAATGCTACACTACTCAAAATGTCTGGACGTTCAGGAGTTAACGAAAACTACTTTAGCATCAAGTCAGACCGTAATCTATTTCTGTAAATATCATTGTGTTTTGTATTAAATTATTCTACATTAAATGCAATTTTCAATACCAAACATTACTTAAATCTAAATTCAAAATCAAATTACATTCACTTGACTATATTTCTTAAGTTAAATGTATGAATTTGAGCAGCAGATTTATTCTTCCAACATCGTAATTTAGTTATTTTTTAAATTCCAGCAGATCGACAAATTGAATTAATGATCAAAATGGCGAGCTTAAAATTCAACTGCATTGAATATAAAAAAGATTTTTACATTCAACGAATTTAAAATTTAAATTTCAAATACATTGATATCACAGTATATTTAATTTAAAATGTATTTTTTATGATATCGATCTACGGATTTGTGAACATGCAATATATATATTGTATTAGTTCTTGAGTTTCGTAACATCAAAACATTAAACAATACCAGAAGTTTTAAAATGTCTTCTTTAATAAAAAAAATATCCATATACAAAATAATTATTTTCACAAACGTAAGATATTAAAAAGATTTATTTTCTTAAAGGCATTAATATTCAAAGCAATTTTTGATATTTATAATTCAATTCATATTTTGTTGATTTCAATTTGCGGCAGTATCAATAGTACGCATGCATGAATAGCTTTCTATGCAGCAATTCAGTATCATCTACTTAGTGAACATGTTTAATCACTAAAATCTACGTTTGTGTATCAACACCATTTTAAGCAAAAAACCCGAATAAAACATATTTTGTGGGAAATGTCTTTATTTTGTTTCTTCTAAGACTGCAAGACATTTAGAAGAGAATGTGATCGCAAGACACTGGTATTCTTTCTTAAAAGAAAATAAAGCAGGAAGTCTTATATAATAGAAAACTGCAAGCGTGCTAGAACCGTGATCTTGATAAGCAGTGAGGGAGTTATTATACGCACCAAAAATTTTGAAGGGGATTTAACAGAATAAAAGTGCATTTGTTGCGTGTTGTGAGAAAAGCAAGGCAATGTTTTTAAGCGTGTAATAACACAATTACTTTAGTTCTGGGAACAATTTTCAAAAAAAGTTCAAATTCTCCACATCATGTTGGCTTATTTAGAGACTTTCAGAGTTGCTCAAAAGTAGTGTACTTTTATATCCCTATATAGCGGTAACAGTGTTTATCCTAAATTATGGACATAAATCATTATTACGCTTATAATTACTTTTTAAGTGTTTAAAAACTTCATTTTTGAACTTTCAAATACTTAAAAAGTTTCCATTAGAATTTATTATTCATGTTATTTTATTTATTTTTCATATTATTCTACACAAGAAGTGTTAAAAAACTGCTGAATGTGTTACATATTTGCGATTAAAGGTGAAAAGAATACCAGTAATTACATATGTAACATTAAATTATGAAACTTTAAATTAAAACTTACGATTACATGTTCAACAGCTTTTTTTTAACGCGAAAGTTTTTATTTTCACTATTTCACGAAAGCGCAATCGTTTAGATCAAATATTTGAGTTTTCCAACCTTTAGGTAAATGTTCTTTCTGAGTTTATTTCTCAGCACTTTCGGGAAAAAGCAACTCCAGAAAAAAGAGGAAACGATGAAGTTAACATTTCCCAGTGAAAATGTTTTCAGAACTTTTTTAATTCACACTTAACGTTAAATGCAATCCCAGTCCAAAGTTTATATTGCGCAAAGGCATAAAGATTTTAAGAAGTTAAGTTAGCGTTTTGGTTTTTGGTCACTATGGACATTTAATGCTAAATGAGACTAAAGAAGCAGAAAGAAAGCACCAAATCACTCGTATTAACCTTCCAGCGGTCGCTCCCTGCTCACCAACGTGAAAGGTCGCGTTTTTTTCTTAGATACGCTATTTTAAAATGTAAAGTTAAATGTAAAGGGTGTTAAAATTTGAATTGTAAAGGGGGAATTTATTGAAAATATGCTTTGAATAATATCAATACAATTTATTTAAAGAAATGCCATTCAAAAAAATTCTATATAATTTCTTTATTTAATAATAATATTATAAATGTAAATATAATGCACTAAAGCAATTTAAACACCCAAACAATTATATAAATGAGGTGAAAATTAAAATTAATGAAACTATCGATGTAGTTAATGAATTATTTACATTTAAGTAACATAATAAATACCATAATAATAATTTATTTTAACTACAAAAACAGTAACGGTTAAATACAAGTGGCGAATCTGCAGGAGACCTATTAACACCTCAAAATTCAAATTATGACTGAAAGTAATTCGATGTGAGCGGGAAGAATAATCAAAAGCGAGTATTTGTAGCTCTATTTGGACAGAAAATATGTAACTAAAATCAACTCTAGTGTATCTCCCACATACGCGCGATCGCTGGAAGGTTAAATGTTGTATAACGTCATTAACATCAGACTCCATGATGATGCATCGGTAACTGAATAGCATAATAATCAACTGAGCTAATTATACACTTCTCCCTAGTACCACATCTACTTAAAACATTCCTTTGAACCAAATACTGCCAAAGAACTTATTGGCATCGAATGACATCGATTATCGTGTTATTGGTATTCATAAAAAAATGCTCACTGAAATACCTAATTAAAATATCCAATACTCGTATGTAGCCTTGAATTATTACGAGTATTACAAAATAATTTAATTGAATAAATTTAATATTATTCATAAATGTAATATTGAAACGTTATTGTTAACGGTTTATATGTTCAATGTAACGTAGTTTTACTGGATGAATACAAAGGACATTCAATAATATTCTAGATCACTGTGGGATAAAGGGTAACGAGGAGGCTGACAGATTGGCTAAATCGGCCCTCTCCCTGCCCCAACCTTCTCCACCTCTCCCTTTGCGGAACTGTAGGACTTACATAAATTCTCAGTTTAAGAAACAAAGAAAACTGCAGTATCAGAGGGATATACAGGGAAGGAGTTGGGATTGCCTATTGAGTAACAGGGGGATAATCCCTACTGATCTACCAAGAGGGATTGGAGTGGCCTGTTTCCGCTTATTAACCGGACATGACTGTCTCCAACAACACCTACATAAGATTGGGGTGGCTACCTCCCCGATCTGTCCGCTTTGAGTGATGGTTTTATGAACAGACAACACCTTGCGGAGTGCTCTAGTTTACAGGACATTGACACCAGGGATACTTCTCCCCAAGGACTTTATTCGCTATATTGGACGGCAAGACAGCGTATGGCCGAAAGGCCTTGAGCTGGGCGTAGGATAAAAAATAATAATATTTCTGATGCCAATATTACATGAATTAGCACCACATGAACTCCAATACCCTCAGGACCAATGTATCTCTGTTGGAAGTTTAACGGATCAGGAACAGTATGTTTGTGAGTTTGAATCCAACCACAAACCGCTGTGTATGAAGAGGGCTGGTGCGTGTTAAATTTGTTGTGGCCTCAAACATCCTCAGGTTGGCGTGATGTGGATGTTTGGAGAGTGGGGTGCCAAATCAGGTGCGACCTCGTCATCTGACAGTGGTTCAAAATTACGTGGTAGTGTCTTAAGATAATTCCCTTCGGGTTTGATCCCGGACCGTCGACTGTAGCAAGGTGTGTTTCTCTAGTGAGACTTCAATAGCTTACCCACCTATCTATTCCACAAGACATTTTGTAAATTTGGTAGATACGTATTTCAATTAACGTCGTAGTGGAGCAACACAACGGGATTTCGACGTTGGTCCATGATCAATTCCAGAGGAAAATATCGAGGACCACACCACTTAATTTTAACCAAGTTTAGGTGTCGAGGCAACACCTGATCTGGAACTTCACTCTCCAAACTTCCACATCACGCGACATTTGGGGCCGAGGCAGATTTAACATGCATCAGCCGCCTATATTTACGACGGTCTTTTGTAAATTTGGTTAAGCTTGTAAATGTGATTGACATCACGTACAGGATATCACCAATACACTGTAGCACTTCCCTTCATTCCAATGTCTTTAAATCCATACGATTGCACCTAATTAAATCTGAGAGCCAAACCACAACCAGGCTATGGCGAACCTACACGGTAAGCAAATGCGATAACGGCAGCAGCTGAATACGTGTTTTACCTGAGCGTACGATTACATATTCATGATAGTAGATGATAACCTACACTATCATCTAACAATTTACAAGGGAATTAATAGATAGAATCGGTATCTAATAATACAGACCATTATTCCAATAAGTTAATCGAAAAACTTGCGAATAGGCCGGCAATACTTAGTCACACGTTTCGATTAGTATTCAATTAATCTAGACACCTTATTACACTATCAAAATAGAGATATTACTATTCCGTTGACTAGCATGAGTTATTCAATCGTCACATTATTAAAGTTAGTCTTAGCGTTATAAACGTAGGCTACAATAAGACGATCTTAGCACTTACCTAATAAGGACGTAATAACGTGTATTGATGCCAGACTTTATCATCGATGGAATTACTATCGATTACACAGTTAAAATCGCGATTTCGACCCCATTGAAACAATGAATGAACGAGGAAGTAATCAGTTATTACTAAACATCCTACATAAGCACTCACTAATCCCAGCTTGGTTAAATGTGGCCCTTTGCCCGATAATACCTAAACAACTAACCATTACTAAACATCCTACATAAGCACTCACTAGTCTCAGCTTGGTTAAATGTGGCCCTTTGCCCCATAATACCTAAACAACTAACATTAGATTGATTAGCATGATGCTTAATATGCAACTAACAGATCGATATTTCAAAAAAATAGTTGGACATTTTTTATTTTTGTGCGCTATCCTAGTTTTGAGTTGCTCGGTTCTTTAAAAATAAGTCGGATCATAAACCATAGATCCTGATCAGAAATGTACAAAATGTAAACAAATACATTCTAGAGAAATTTACTTTTTTGCCAGCAAATTCACTCAGACATTTTCATGCTTTGACCCACTACGGAATTCTCAGGTATATAGCTGTTCTGACTCTTGCAGTTTTCCCTGTATGAGTTCTACCCAGTTTTGATTTTTCTTTACCAATAATTCTTTTTTGGATTCATTTCGTCATTATATGTGTTATGGAACTAAATTAATAATATTCGTGAATTTCAGAACGCTCAGAAGATTGAGAAAGCATTTATTTTCCGGGTCATCGAACTTAAAAGCTAAGGCTGAATAAATGATGAGAACCTACGTGAAATTTCAAATAGAATTTCACTTCAATATACACTGCTGGCCACCTAAATTACAACACCAAGAACGACAAGAGATATCACATCAAAATTTATTTTGTAGATAACATGTTGACCAAGTATCAAATGATTAAATTTATAGACTTCTGGTAAGTGTGGTTCCTGCCAAAATCAGTAGCCAGAGTAGCCGCCATTGTTGGAGATCACCGCTGCCACACGCCTAGGCATTGATTCAAAGAGACTTTGAATGTATTCTTGGGGTACAGCAGACCAAGCAGCTTCCACACGTTGCCAAAGTTGATCTGGTGTGGCAGCTGGGGATGTAATCTGGGTCAATCGTTTAACAACCATGGACCGCATGTTTTCTATCGGCGAAAGATAAGGAGAGCGAGCTGGCCAGGGAAGCAATTCAATCTGGCGATTGACGAAGAACCCTTGGACAATGCGTGCCACGTGTGGTCGCGCATTATCCTGTTGAGATATGGCTGTTGGCAAGCCCTGAAGGTAAGGAAGGACAACTGGCTCCAACACCTCGGAGATGTAGCGCTGGCTGTTTAAAGTACCGGCAGTGCGTACTAGAGGAGTGCGAGAATGACATCCAATACCGTCACATACCATAATACCCGGTGCAGGACCAGTGTGGTGGTGCATAACGCAGCTGTACAGCATCCTCTCTCCACGGTGTCTCCAGACTCGAATCCGACCATCGTGGTGTTGCAGACAGAAGCGTGACTCGTCAGTAAAGACAATTTCATTCCATTCTGCCGTCCACATCCTTCTTTCGTTGCACCATTGGCGGCGGAGACGTCTGTGGTTTTGCGTCAAGGGTAGACTAAGCAATGGACGTCTTGCGGAAAGACCACTCTGCTGTAAACGGCGTCGAATGGTACGCGCAGACACTGGATGATGCGTTACAGACTGAATGTGCTGTGCTATGGTTCGTGATGTGGCTGAGCGATCCGTCACAGCCATGCGCACAATATGCCTTTCATCACGTGAAGTGGTGCACTGAGGTGGATGCGATCGAACACGTCGGTCCGTCGTACCCTCCTGCATCCAACGATCATATATCCGCATTACAGTTGTTCAACGCGACTACCAATTTCCCTGAAAGATAATCCACAATCTCGGTAAGTAACTACTATCCTTCCTCTGTCGAACTAGGATACTTGATCAAAAGATGTCGCTGTTTTCTACAAAGCATAATTGATCGGGTTTTTTTTTTAAACCACAAGAAAAACACAATTGCCGTACTTGAAATCGTCGAAATCTCCAAGCCTTAAATAGCGCTTTGAAGTGGCGCCACAGGCGCGCGTGATGTGCGTCTGCGCTGAAATTCTAATCATTTGCATATCTCACCTCCGCTAATGCATGTTGTAAATTTCATATTATTTGCATGCTTCCTTCAGGGTGTTGCATTTACGGTGGCCAGCAGTGTAGATAACAGAGCTGAAGACTCGAGTATGTATCGTTCAACAAAACAAAGTTTAAAATTAAAAGGTTTAATCATTATACGCTGGCAATAATATGAAAGCATGAACAGCCTGAACCAAAATTTGACGAGAGTGAGATATTTGATAGTGACGAGCTCCTAACAAAATAGAAACAATCGAAATGCCTTAACCTTCCTAGAGATTTATCTTCACATAAAAAAAGTCCTATAATGGCCAGCCTTTAGTAACAAATCTTGCTCCAAACTATACCAGACACTGGCCAAGGAACAATTTGATTTCCCTACTTGTATCTTTATCACCCTTAGAATATTAGGACAGTTTTGTTCCAACGGCAAAACTAACCAGATCTTGCTCGATATTTCTTATTGAAACACTTGAAAGGTTAAAAGACTTTGGAGAGATTAAAAAATATTAGCCTTCACTTACATCATATATTTCTTTTTCCTAAGTACAAAGGGATACCCAAACCCCAAATTAAAAAAATAATTAATTGTGTTTTGGTTTATTGGATAAGACAATTAATAATATATTCAAGTACAAATGGACAAAAATTCAGAGTCGAAGGAAATTGCTAACAGCTGCTTTTTAGCTTTTATTCGACCTTGCGACTACATAATCGACTGGCAACCATTGGTTTCGGTTTCCATGAAAACCTTTTATGCACATTATATCATAGTGTATCAACCGATGATTATCCCAAACATTCTAAATACCTTTAAGGTATAGACTTTTGGTTTTGCTATCAATCGGTGAAAGCTAAAGGATAAAATCCAAGGCCGTATACTTTTTCAGTGCATTATCACAAATCATTCAATTGTCATCAGAGATAAAATTGGCTTTAAGAAATATATACACGAGTTTAATGTAAAAACTCTTGTTTTGATAAAAGTCTTAATGTAAAAAAAATTAATTAAAAAAAATTGTATCGGCAAAAAGTAAGTTGCTTTCATTAACTTATGTTGTATTTTGTATTTAAAAAGCAATTATCTCAAAATCAGGTTTTGAGCAATTTTGCCAAAGTTCAAAGTACTAAGGCTTTTTGTAACATGCACTTAGAGTTAAACGGTTTTAATTTTTAGATCTTGAATAACTGTTTAACACACAAAGGGAGAGCTTTTTTTATCTAAATAGTTCAGAAAAAAATTATAAAAATTAATAAACATAAATAAATCTATATAAACATTTTTATAAAAATATAGCTTATAAAAAGTAAAATATATTTTTTTATGAAAACTCGTAATTAAATTTTAGAAAATCTCTCCGTAGGTCTTTTGAATACACTATAACGATATTGTAGAAATTTATTTCATACGAAAATATTGAATATTGACAGAGGAGTAGGGTTTATAAAAAGTGCTTATATCGGCTTAAAAAAACATATTAAAATAGTAATATAAAACATGTTTGTAAATAAAAACTAAGTTTTTTAGTAAATATTGCTTTAAAACAGAGGTTTAATTATCATAAAAAAATAGGTTACGTAAAATGAATAATACGAATTTCGGGTTTTTCCTTAGGGGCCTCCCTTAACAGCCTTTGCAATATATACCTGTTTTGCAATTATGATGTTCTTGATAACAGTGTATGGTATTAGCAGATGAACAAGTTAAAGACTTGAGGTAACTTATTCAATTATCTACTACATATTTAATTAATTTTATTACTTAACGAATAAACTTGTACTTGTGTAAATGCTTCGATACAAAGTATTTCTGTATGCTAAAGGTTTGACACGACGTTAAATAATATATTTCGTTGTAATACATGAAATATGATGCATTCCATGCTTCAACGTTACATACATGCCTCGTAGGAATAATTGAAATATTCTATATCCGCTTACATGCGAACACAAATGCGACTATGTAATACTTAAACTGAAAAAGAAAGCCAACATTTGAAAGCATATTATAAGGCGCATGAAACATGAATTTCATAAAAAATAGTCTGCTACAAAAGTGGACACATTCTGCTGCACCAGCAAGGCTAACATCTGCCGGAACCTCAAAAACAAGGTCGTTTCAAGAAGTAGCAACAAAGGAGCAATCTATGAATAAGGAACAGAAAACAGTCGGCGCATAAAGTAAAAGCGCGGAACCACAGTGGGAAAGGAAAAGAAATATCTATTCATATTTCATTGGAAATGATCAATGCAATATGCAACTTTCTTGTTTACATCTTGCTTGAAAAACAGAAACGCTTGTAGCGCGAGAGATACTAACTCATACCATCAACGAGTTGCATGGAAAAATGGAACACATGCCCTTCTTTCCGTGAAAAGGTCAGTAGAAATAAAAACACGAGAATAAGCGTGTTTCTTTCCTTCCCTACAAACGCGGTGATAAAGAAACAAAGCTTCTGAAACAGAAATATGAAAGAAAGAGAAATAATAATAAACCTGGGTTTCTCTCTGGATATCATTGCCACGGTTGATTTATTTCATCCTGTTTTCTTTCTGCCTGCATGTGTGTGCGCCAGGACCGCAAATAAATATTAAAAAATAGGACCTTATACATTCTGATCCTACGGAACGAATGAGATGAAAGCTTACTGTTATCCTACGTGTCTAGTGGCATGATATATAACGTGCATTATTTGCTTCGGTGTATTTATACATGGATCCGGTAGGTGGGAAAATATATTTACATTTTAGAAGACCGGGACTGACTTTAATGTTGAGCAAGGAATTTGAAAAAAATGAACCTGGTCGCGTTTGATCTGTTTTGTTTTGATTGTTGTTTTAATAACTCTTATCCTCCAAAAGTCACGGGTTAAACATTCGATAACGTGCGAAATATATTTTTGATTTGAAGTCTTATTTTAAAGCTTTAAACGAAAAACTCATTTCATTTTGTCGAATCATCTTTTTTACAGTCATACATTTTATATTTTACGTTAAATATAAAATTTATAAAATTTACATTTTCATTAAATATTTTATTAAAACGGATGAGAACAACTAATTTATTTTTATTTCTTTACCAGAAATTAAAATGAAACAGACGACAAGACTAACATAAATACCTTAATATTTAATTTTTTTTTATTACAGCATTAAATTATTGAATACAATAGTCTGGATGCTTATGCACTGCATCGTGAAGTCTATCATCACTTATTTAGACATTCAAAAACATTGTATTATGAAGCTTAACGGTTAATCAAAAGTCAAAAATCGAACGGTTAATCAAAGCTATGTTCATACAATTTTCCATGTTTGTAACTGATGGAACCATCATGTTTATTTTGTGAGAATTATACACTTATAGTGGATAAAATTACATTAAATTCAAGTTTAGGACATACCTTAGATATGGTATAATTTATTTACTCACTATGATTAAAAATGCATAAAAAGATATTTTGATGGACTCTTTATAAGATAAAAATCCTTGAATGTCGTTTATCAGTCAGCTAATTTATTTTCCCGGTTTATTAATTCTTGTAGCAGAAAACGTTCAATTATCATTAGAGTTAATAGTTCCAGGCTCATTTCATCGAAAGTTTAAATCAAAAATGTTGCTATCTAAATTCATTGAATTAATAAAAATCCAATTAATTGGATATCTTTTCAACACGCACACAACTTTAGTTTAATATAAATATTTTAAATGACGATATATCTCGTCATCGAGATCCTCTTAATTTAGAGTATGGATCGATATCTCGTCATCAATAATTAGTTACTTTTGCTAATGACGAGGTATCTCGCCGAAACAGACATCAGAATGGTTAAATTACATGAATAAATATGTTCACAACTCGTATAACTTAATTTTAGTTGTTCAAAAAACTTCATTATTATTTAATGTTATGCATTATCATAAAGTATGTTGGTTGGGTTTATGACACAAAGAATGAACCGAGTGCCAAACATAAGACAACGTCAAGAAAGTGTGGGAAATATTATAAGAAACTAACTTCTTGGAATGATACCTTCTTCGCATTCAAGCATCACACCTTTCAAAACATCACTGTAAATCTTGCATAGCATTCCCGATTAAGATGTACTTATTCCTTTGAAAAACGTAATCTTTTTAAATTTCCGAAAAAATATTTAATTTTGAGATTAAATACAGTTGTTTTATAAGTACAGATAAAACTTTTATTGGCACCTAAGTTAAGGATAAGTGTCCCAAGTTATTTCTATATTAAACAGACAGAGTTGACAATCTGCCATAAATAGCCCAAATGAAACAACCCAAAACAACTTCACAACGGTTTGCATGTGATACTTTAATCTGAAATAAATTACTTGAAACGTCCTTGTATAATGCTCATCAAATTATCTTTTCCATTTACGAGCTAACATTCTAAATTAAAAGCCTGAGCTTGATCTTTCAATTTACTTTCTTTGAGCAAAAAACTGCATAAAGTAAGTGTTCCTGAAGTCTATTCAATTTGCCGTATTTTTTTTACATCCACTTCTTTAAACTTCTTAGAGTTTTATTCTTTTACTCTCCCTTCGTTCTAGATAATAAAGTCGAAGGGCTAATTATGCCGTAGTAATTGGAAAGGCGCCGAAAAAATGCGTATTGTAATCTCCAAAAAGTCTCAAGAACTAACTCTGAAAGAAAAGAAGGATAAAAAATAGTGTCACCATATCTAATTATTGAATCGGATCATTTGTAAGTGCCAGTTTGATGAAACACTAGGAAAAGCTTAAAACTTGTTTACTTGCTTCAAAGAATGAGTATATTATTAAAGTTGTATAATGACAACTGTGACTTAAAGAAAATTTATAAAAATAACCTCGAAGTGATTATGGCTTCAAGTAATTTAGAACTTTCTTTTTTTTTATTATGTATTTATCTGTAGCGTTTTTACAAGCACATTCAAACGATACTTTAATCGTTTGTAAAGAAATTCAAAATAATAATTTATTTTCGACACAATCTATTGTTTTTATATAACTTGTCTTACAAAAACTGTTTTAACCCAATTAAAAAATAAGTAAAAATGTACACAAAATAAGCAATTAAGCCTTAAGAAGGGTTTGATAGCTTCTTCAAAATTGAAATACTCGTATTCATATTATTGAACAAAACACAATTTCCACCATTTAAAAATAAAGAGACATTTAATGAAACAGTTTTGCTTTATTATATCCTATTCTCATGACGTAGTATAAATGTATTATAAGAATTTCTAATGCACTTAACCTTAATATTTGTACCGAATTGTTTCCTATTCAAACTTAACTTTCAAAGGAATGTAACTGATAATAACTTAGTTAGAATTCTTAACAACTTTTTAGAAAATGACTTCGGAATGAAATTTTTATTCTAGGATTATTTATAATACAGCTTTTGATCTGACAATATATTGCGTGCAGCATGCAAATGTTTGCTCGAAATAAATTTAATTTGATAATATCTCGAACTGCTACAAATTAGTTGCTTTAATTTTTAGAAATATTGTAATTAAACGTATCTAAATACTTTATGAATTGATGCTTTAGTTGAGCTTAGCTAACGTTCCGAATATATCCCCATTTACATCAAGATCTAGATAGAAAATTTAAAACGTTTATTTTAGAAAAATATTTTAACTACACTTTTCTTTTCTATTACATTGATGTCTTGTTTTAAAAGTTACAGTTCGAAGTTACAATTCTTCAAGAACGTATAAAGCACTTACGGCTGCGTCATATACTACTTAAATGGAATTTTGCAAAATAGAATGATAAGAAATTGATGTTCAAATATTATGTTGAAATTTAAAGAATAAATTATGCTTATTTTAAATGAAAGGCAGTTTTTGCTGTACTTGATTAGATTTTGCCCATTCTATTTACAGAACAATGTTGTTTACTGACTTCCCGTGTTTCACATCTAGGTCGACGACATTACGTATGAAATTGGAGGAAGTATTTCGATTTTAGATGAAAATCCTTTTTTTTTGTTATTTCATATTTGATGCAGAATAGATCTCATTGGATACAAGTAAATTTTTGGAAAACGAATCGCAAAATAAAATTTGACTTCCTTTTTTTGTTTTCTATTGTATAAAATATTTGGCATTTTCGCAAAAGAAACACATCCTTCTGAGTTTTTTACTCTCGGATCCAGTCCATAAACACAGCAAGAGATACCGGAAAATCATTTGTCTTGAACATAAATTCTAACTTAACGTCTGCAGAAACGTTTACTTTACGTTTCCCTGCCATACCACTCACCTTCTTTTTATAACTTTGAGGATGTGTTCCTTTTTATTTTCGCTGTTTCTTTTTTTTTATCTTCACTTAAAGTTTTCTGTCTATTTCTTTTGATTTATGCCGGACTTCAGTTTTTTGGACATTTTATATATTTTACATTTTTGGTGCAGGGAAAAGAAAAGTTGTTCAAATTTGAAAATGCTCGATTTATGTGGAATCGGGTGGAGGGGTGGGAAAGCGATTGCTTCCTGTTTTTTTTTTCAGGCTTCCGGAAAAAATATTACCTCCTGTTCTTAGACTGGTAAAATGAAAAAAAAAAGCAAAATTTTTAAAGTCGGAAAAAATAGTTTATTCTTCAAAATAGTTTACTGTCTGCTTCATTTTCAGAGGTAAGCTATGAAATTTACTTATTTATTCAAACATATGCAGGCATTCTACTAAAAGAAGCATTTGATGTCGGCTGATCTAGAAAGGAAAACTTTTCTGTCAGTGGTGAAGATCACAAAAATCTAGAAACGAATGCATAAATGATTGATTTTTGAGAACGGAGGAATTTATTGAGAACTCCTACCCCGTTAGGCTTAGTAATTTTTCAAAATCTCGCAATGCAGGAGAGGAGGAAGTTTTTGAACACGTAGATAACACAATCTACAAAATATATGTTTTATTGACATCTGTGAAATTATTTCGTTAAGATAGATTTGGAATTGTACTTACTTGTCAGAAACACCGGTTCCTCCAGGGCAGGCTGAAAAAATTTGATATGATCAATGAGAAAACAGTATTTAGAATAGAAACATTATTTAAGAATTCTTTGAAATCAGTTAAAAGGTAAGTTACATATGATATTTATCTTTCTTAAAGCTTATTCGTTTTATAGATGTAAAATCATGAAGTATACTATATAAAAATCCATAAAAAAGTGAAATTATGCTCTATATTACTATATTTGGTAATGTGTGTTTTACTTTTATTTAGCACTACCTAGGACTTACTGTGCAAGCAATATAACTAGCGGGAGACTTTTCGAAAGAATATAACTGAAAACAGTCATCTTAATTTTTTAGAAGTGCTTAGAGAATTCGATTTTTATTGAAAGCGAAAACCCCGCAGTATCTACGTATGTATTTTCTTACATAATTTGCGCCTATTACATAATTTATGAAACATAAATAAATTTCTGTTATTCCTAATTTAAGTATGAAAAAACTCAGAAAAATATGCTTGTGGAATTTTAAACATGAAAATCGATATAAACCATTAAAAGATAACGATGTGATGACTAACAGAAAATAAAACTACTAAAGATAAATAAAGAGCAACTTTAAAGCTAAAATCGTATGACAACGTACAATGCATTTTCTGCGTATCACACAGCAAATATCACCAACTAACATGTTTATGTATATGACTGTTTGGGGAATAAATTTTAATGTATCGCTGTAAGAATACTTTACTGGTGTCGTTGCAGCTGATGTCCTATGTTTTTTTTTTCATTGGTTAAGTATATGCCATCTTTAATTGCTTATAACTATCTGTAATGACAACGACACCATTTTGACGCTTCGTTAGTGAGTGCTTCTCATTTAATTTTTACAATTTTACAATTTTTATTAATGAATTACAATTTTAGAATGATAGCCTATATTTATACTATACATAACTAGATGAAAAAAAACCCGGCCTTTTGTCAAACAGGGTGCTAATGTTGACAGTGTCAATAGTTAGACCACAGTCCATTAGTCTACGTTCTATCCGGTATGTTTCGTATGTCCGGTATTAAAAATACTACAGATATTTCTGAATAAAATGACACAAAAATGTTATTTGTGTCTATTGAAGATCCTGCGAAATTTGCAATTTAGTAATTTGGCACCTGCGCATAGGACGAGCCCATACAGAAGTGATTCGTGGTGGTTTTACAATAGCACAATTTTTAAGAAAACATATCCAGAATCGCACAAAGTGGATATTAAAACCAATTTGACATCTACCATCATTGTTAAAATGATGCCAATATTTAAAGAATAGCTTCAGACTCTTTGTTGGAAAGATGTAGCAAAGGGGAAGCACAAAATCGAAACGAATCACTTCATAACATGGCTTGGAGCCGTTAGCCCTAAAAACTTAAATGTTTCGAAAATTCGAGTTCAGATTGCTGCAGCCAGATCCTTTATGTACTTGAACAAAGGAATAACGTCTAGCATAAAAGATGTGCTGGAATGTGCACGTGTCTTGTAACTACGAAAACTTCTCTAATGCTGTCCAAACGAAAGGACTGCAGAGGATTCAGGAAAGCTGCAAAAACTATTGCCTACAAAACCTGCAGAAAAAAAGTTCAACTTGCCAAAATTAAATTAAATGAAGCAGTAAATGTAGGAATGCACGACACAATACTTTCCAGGAGGATTTTAAATAAAATTTAAGTACGTTAAAATGTTTTTTTACCAATTTAAAACTTTAACGACGTTTTTCTCAGTGATGCTTTTTTCGCGATTTTCTTACTTTAAATTGATATAAATGAAAAACTATTTGTCATTACTGTATGAAATTTTTTGCACATGTTTATCAAACATATATCTTTAATTTGTCTTCGGCAATTATGTATATGTATATTGTTTACACTTCTATAATTTTTCAAATATTTTATATTATATTTTTTTTGTACTTCTGGGATTAAATATATATTTTTAAAAATTGAATTTAATTAAAAAAAAAAATTCACGATGACAATTTTTAATATGTATTGTATAGTTAATTTAAAACAAAAACTATGCAATTTGACACACAAAAGTTTAAGATCTATCAATTTTAACGTAGTCAAAATTTTGCATTCTAAAATTTTGTTTAAAAAATAAATTTGAATACATATAAATTAGTCAGTTCAATTACGCAACATAATGTTGATCACCAAAGAAAATTTCAAGACAATTCTTTAAAAATTAAAATTTTTAGACTTTTGGTTATCGGACCCCCTTAAAATGCACTTGTACAAATGTTCACCATACATACGATGCCTCATATCACACAAATTGCAGCTCTTGAAATCAGCAATTCCTATTTGAAGATGGAATCGATGACAGTCGTGGTGAATCAGCAGTCTGAACAGAAACATTCAAATCCTATTAATTTTCATTCGTCGAAACTACGTATTAAACTGATGCACACGCAGGAAATAATTTGAAATGAAGTCTCCCTCTTTCTAACGGGAAAACGTGGACAATCCGCTGCAATAACATTTCAGTTGTCCTAAGTTCGATCTGCTTATTGGTCAGAAGTATCTCAGGCTCCATCTCCACCAAAAACGAAATTGGGCCAATCAGAAATGTGTGTGACCTTGGACTGCCTATATGTGAAGATTTGCCGTAGCGGATTTTACTAAATTGTCAAAAATATCAGAGATCACATGGTTCATTAGACTATGACTTTGGATATTAGAAGATTAGATCACACTCTCCTCTATCCCAAACGACAAGCATTGTCAATGATTACAACTTTAACTGTATGATATCAAACCTCTGTCTTTAGATAATGCAACTATATTACGCATCCTCTCTACGTAGACAGCTAGACCATGGTCTAAACATTGACGATTAGATTATACTGTTTTAGTCTACTGGTAAAAGAACTGGTTATGTCAACAATGACAGCACCAACTGTAAATTATCAAACATCTGACAATCAAAAAAGTGTACAAATCTGATGTGCCTTCCCCATGTAGTCAATTAAACCACTGTATCAACTTTCACGATTAGATCACTTTGGCTTCGGGTCCAAACGACCTGCACTGTCTCCAATAACAACACCAACTGTAAGATATCAAACCTCTAGCTAATGTTAGTTTCCTGATGAGTCTACCCCCTTATTTGTGATTAAATGAGGAATAACAATAAAACTAAAATCTTACGACAAAATTGGTGCAATCAATTTTGAACCAGACAACGCATCCCGGCGAAGTGTTTATGTATTTGACCGTCTAGGACTTGAATTTTAAAGTACGCCTTTGGAGAACAGATACTTCATTGGCGCCGTTACAGCCGATGTCCTGAATTCTCTGCGACGGGCGCGTTAATTCGCCAACTATTCAGCGTCCCTAATTGCTTATTATTAATTCTGGAATGGCAACAGGCCATGGCGGAAACCTGTTCAAAGCAGCCATTTCTAATTTCCTCTCACTCAAATAATGCTTTAAATCAATCGCAGTCCATTTATCACTGTCCGGTTCTCTGTGCCGAAATCGTAATAAGGAATCGTTATAGGAATACAGGCTATCCAGGCGTAGGCAAATTAACCATGTGTTATTGATACTGCAGTTATGTTTAATTCAGTGGATCTATTTTAACTCGCATGGGGAACTTAAGATATGCGAGCCATGTGGATGGAATTAATAGCGTTGAACTGCTATTATAATATGATGTTGGTAAAATGTATTCTCGGGTTTCACTGTTTCCCTAAATATATACGTAACAAAGCCCACTTATTTTATTTACATTCCATTTTTATTATAGTCTATATTTTGTTGTCGAGGTAGGGATTATTTAGTAGTCAAGTGCTGGTTTCTGGATCAAAAGGTTCACGGTTTGAATCCATGTTAAGGTGGGGATGTTTTGCGAGTGAATAGAATGTATGGCCTACATATAAACGCGTTGGGCCTGGAATGCGTGGTAAATTTCTGAATTGTTGCGTGAACCAACATTCCGTGGCGCACTAGGGCAAAGTGATTAATAAAAGTCATTGTACACACACAGTGCTTTAATGAGTAATATTAATTCTTTCATTAGAAAAAAATCTTAAAAGAGTCAGTGGCAAATATAACACTAAATAATGTTTACCTGGTTTCAAGTTACTAGATAGAAATAGTTTCAAGGGAGTAATGTAATAAAAAAAAATAATACAAATATTTGCAAGATCTCTTTAAAACAACACACATAAAAACGAATGTTTGTTTTTATTGAAACGAAGAGATAACTTTTTTCAGTACATTAAACTTTTTTAAATACTAACAAATCAGATAAAATTACAGAAATTCGTTTTCTGGTTTACAACATTCTCGCATATCCAATGAAATTATACTAGAGCATTATCCTTATTTTATGACCCCATTAAATTCAGACATATGCTCAAATTTGTCTACGAAAGGCCAACTCGTTCTTTGTGTGAATTCTGATATTTCTTCTGTGCGATTTCAAATTTTATAACTCTTAATTGGTACATCGAAATTCAAAATTGATGCTTCATTGATCCAACACTTTAGTCAAAGCATACTATATTAGTGAATCAAAAGTTGAGCTCTAGTCAAAATATAAGTCTAGAATTTTTGTAAATATTGTTTAAAAAATGTCAGTACATTTTTCACTTGGAAATAGTCTTCGTCAGGTTTTCCCATCGCTGTTGCATCATTATATCGATAAACATCTATCAAAATTATAAAACATTAGTAGGCTATCAATTGTCATGTTGAGCTAAGCGTGTATTAAAATATCTCTATACTAAAAAAGGTTAGTCGCCGTAGCAGTACTGAAAACTCTCTTTTTTTCAGTCGATTCTTAGACGGTTTCCCGAGGAAGTACGGGTCATAAAATTGCGAAATTAACATGGTGTTTAAAATTCTACAGGGAACAAGATGAAGATTGGCGGGCGTAAGCGAGCAGGGAGCGGAACCCCCTAGTAAGTAAAAATAGTTCGAAAATTGAACTAAATTTTGGCAAATACTCTTCCCAGACATGTTTCTTCATGTCCCTTCCATTTCATAACATCAGATAATTACTTTAAGCATTTGAAAACGGATTATTTTGAGATCCATCCTAATATCTATAAATAGCCATCCTAGTTATAAAATCGATTAACATTTATCATGTTGAGAGAAATATGTATTAAATATGTAAAAAAATGTAAGACAATTTATTTTTTAACACGTAATGTGTCCTAATGTTCTCTCAACCACCCACCCCGTAAAAGCAGAAGATATTCACTCACAGAATTCAGAAACCAAGTACGTTTCTCAAATTAAAAATTCTTGATTTTCAACCGTTAATAAACCAAAGATCAATATCTTCTGCTTCAAAAACCTTATAGTTTTAAGTAATGTTCCTGTTAAATCTAATATTTCGAGTATCAATCCAATTGAACCTAATATCTGTAAACATCTATCATGGCTGTTAAAGAGAATATTAATAAAAATCGTGTTGAGTGAAACGCTTATTAAATACGAACAAAACTACAAGAAAAAGTATGTCCTTTTACTGGAGTAGGTCTCTCAAATCTGCCCTCCACTGTTCCGTCGTTTCCGAAAATAGCAGTTCCTCGCATTCAGAATTTAAAACCCGCTTACTTATCTTAGTTTCAAATGTTCGCTTTTGCAGTCCCTGCCATTTTCAACTAAATCTCTTCCACTCGAAAAACGCTACTTTTAAGTAACTCATCTGTTAAATCTAATACTTGAATTAAGTCAGGCGCAAGTGGAGACAAAAACACATGGGAAACGGGAAGTTTTTCACTCGCGCAGCAATCGGTAACAAGGGTTTCTTTCCCCTCTTATTCCATCATCAACTGTGGATAGAGTATTTGTCTTTCTTCGGTAAATTCTCTGAGCTCTTTTTTGCTTCATGTTCCAGCCACGGGGTATTCTTTATCGTCTTTCTTGCTGAGCCTTCGAGTGTCTTTTGTCGCAAGGCAAACGTGGCATTCCCTGTGGGCCGCTCCCTAAAGCGGGATCCAGGATTGGCTGTCCCTCGGGGCTTCAAGAAAGGGGTCCTTTCCTCGTTGCTGGAAGCCCCCCCCCCTTCTTACTATCCCATTGTTCGCACTGAATCGATGTATATGCAACCGACACTTGGATTTGAAACGTGCTTTTCCACGCTAGATAAAAACCATTGTGTTGTCGGTTGTGCTTTCCCTGACTGGATTTCCGTCTGGACGTCTTTCGCTTTTAACTTTTTGTGTAACCTTGGTTCAGTCTTCGTTTGCGCAGTCAGCTAATTTCGCTGATTCTTCTTTGCTGTGTTTATAAATGGATAGTGGAGTGTATGCTTTGCTGATAATTTGCGAAACTGAGCTGAGTGTATGAATACAATACACCTCTTAAAGTCTGGGTATTCAAAGATTGGTTTTTACGGAGAAAAACCAAATTTGGGATAACCCGGATTTTTCTAGACCATAAAACACAGTTCTTACCAGCTTAATCAATGTTAGTATAGCAGAAAGCGTGATTTATATAGCTGACTAAGTTCTAGGCAAGACGTGTTTCGATTAAAAAATTTTTTGGTTCTTGTCTTCGTTTAGCTGTTTTTTCAAAAGGACCATGGAGACTTTGCTTTACAAGTATTTTAACTGTATTTTTGTGAAACTGAGCTGAGATTATGAATACAATAGAAGAGACCTACAATAATCCGGATATTCCGTGTTTAGGATTATATGGCTCATAGGTCATATTTGTCCATGCTGATATACTTCTTGCACAGAGGATGTAGTTCTTCTCGTCTTAATCAATGTCCTCAAAATCAATGGGTCTGAAAGGATTCCGTGCAGGTGTCTTTCATTTTTACATTTTTGTGTAATCTTGGATTTGCTTTCGTTTGCACAGTCAACCTTTTAAGTTTCTTGTTTTAAAATGGACCGTAGTGTCTGTGTTGCTGATTGTGTTTAGAATTGAACCAAGGTCATTGATTGAACGTATACTTTGTAATCATGATATTTTAAGCATATAGAGTTTATTTACTTTACGAGACTTATCTTGTCACCTTAATCAAAAATATTAAAATCAATGGTTATTGACAGTCAAAGAGTGTTCAATGACTGAATTCCAACGGGACAGCTTTCCTTAAAAACTTAATGCTGTCCTGTTTTCGTCTTCGATTACACTATTGACTATTATCACGGCCTCATCCTTAACGTGTTTAAAAATGGATCACGGATTGTTTACTTTACTGATATTATCCATATAAATATAATTGATCCTTTATAATCCGGATGTTTCTCGTATAGAGGGTACATTTCGATTCAGTTTAGTGAAAGAGCTGGATAATAATTAGTAAAGGGCTTTTTTGTCTCTTCAAGTACTCATCCCCCCATGTTAATCGCTACCTTTACAACACAGATGAACGACAGAGACTACATTGTTCATGAGACAGATCCAGAAAATGTAATTATCTCTACATACTCTATATTAAAACAAACAAATAACCTTTACAGCAGCATTAAGTCTTAAGTATTAGTTAAATCACTCAACATTTAATCAAAAAAATATACTTTTTGATTTATTTTGAGTGTTTAGAGCTTTTTTACCTATTGTTATTTTACCTTTTTTCTTGACCTTGTTTCAAAATTTAGGGTATTGGAAGAACATTGGAGTATCTGTGAATTTGCTCTCGGCATATAAATACACAAGTCTTCATCACCAGACCGTTCTTTGTGTAGAAAGGTGGAGATTGCGTAAAAAAACTAACTTAATTCTTATCATATACAATTGCTGAATTTTAATCTCTAAGCCTTGGTTCTAGTCCAGCCTTTCGATGGGACTACCTCTAATTTCGCGGCAGTTGCATTAATTTTTTTTTAATTTTAAAATTGACCTGTGAATTTGAATATAATTTGAAGAAACCATGCTAACATATAAATACACTAGAATTTTTGTTTCAGACCATATTTAGTCACATTTTGTGAATGCCGGGTATTAGATTAACGAGATTGCCATACAACTGAAAATTCTTAAAACATCGTAGCTTAGATCTTATTAATTACTAACCACTGCGTGGTCAGCATGGCGTTGTCCGTGACAGTTCTTTTCGTGGTGTTCAAGTGTGACAACTGCTCGCTAACCTCCGATGATTGCAACGAATTCCTATTTAATTTGCTTCGCGCAACCAACACCACGGGCAACTCCGTGATGGCCTCGTCATTGTTAAATGCGGCCAAATTCGAATCGCTAAGAGATCCAATCGGCGTGACGTCACAACCTGTTGCGAAAATATAAATATTCAGTTGAAAAAGTATTTACTTAAAGAAAATCAACTGTATAAGGTGTTAATCTAATGTAAAATTTTCCTTGCCCGTGACAGAACTTTTCGTGGGGTCAGATGCGACCAATGCTCACTAATGCTCGCCGACTCCGGTGATTGCTACGCATTCCTATTTGGTTTGCTTCGCAAACCTACACCAAAGTCAACGCCGAGATGGCTTGGTCATTGTCAAATGCAGCCAAATTCGAATCGGAAAGATATCCAATCTGAGTGACGTCACAATCTCTTGCGAGAATATAAATATTCAATTGAAAAATTATTTATTAAGAGAAAAGAAAATGTTTAAGTTATCGATCTAATGTAAAATTTTCCTTGCCCGTGACAGTTCTTTTCGTGGGGTCAGGTGCGACCACTGCTGCTCGCTAACGCTCGCCAACCCCAGTGATTACTATGCATTCCCATTTAATTGTGAAAAGATCCAATAGGCAGGACGTCACAATCTCTTAGGAAATATAACATATATTCAATTGAAAAGTTATTTTTTAAAAGAAAATCAAATGTATTAGATATCGATCTATTGTAAAATTTTAGGCAGATTTCAAATTCGTTGAAATTTTTAATCTAGCTTTAACTATCGCTGAGATAAAAATGAAAAAACAATAACGCTCTCCAACTAATGTTGATTGCTACGCAATTCCGAAAACGATCGCAATAACCCAGTATGATGTTCCAGTGCCACGTTAATTAAATACCAACCAAAAACCATCGCGAAGAGCATTCCAAAGGACGTAAAAGTCGCGACGTCACTGTCTAATTGTCATTGCCATTTTCGTATTGCAAAAAAAAGTTACAACTGAAAAATTATTTATTTAAAGAAAATCAAGTGTAAGGTATCTATATGGTGTAAAATTTTTCGCACATTTCAAATTCATTGAAACTTTTAATCTATATCTAAGGATCGAGATTTTACAAAAAAGAACAAAACAATGCCAGTCAAAAATTTTATTATTTCTTTTGATTCTCTTCGAATCGTTTGTGCGCAGGAAATGAATATGTGATCTCTCGATCGTAAAGGCCAAATTAGAATTGAACAAACTTGAAAGTTACAGTTTGAAAATGATTTATTTAAAGAAAGTCATATTTTTAGATATCGTTCTAATGTAAAATTTTCAAAAGATTTCAAAACCGTTGACATTTTTAATCCATCTCTAAGAATCTTTGTGATAGAAAAAAAAAACTACATAATTCCAGTTAAAACTGTTTATTTGTTTTGTTGGTCCGCAGAAATCATTGCTCTGAAAATCAAACGGAAAAAATTATTCAGAATCTGTGACTGTCTTAAATCTGTAAATGAATTTAGAATCTGTGACTGTTTTAAATCTATGAACAAATTTAGAATCTATGATGTTTATACTGTTGCCATTCTAAGGAAGACAATAATAATATTAAATGGCAATAAATTAATTTTTAAATGTTCTAGATTAAATTATAAAATTTGTACGCGTTAGAAAATTTGCAAAAAATTCGGATTACCTGTGTGCCAAATTTTACTATTGTAAGTGCCATAGATTCGTCAAGACAGTACACACAGTACATATACATACAGAGAAACACTTATTTTATAATTGTAGAGATTATTCCAATACATTGATGTCACGGATTTATGTCCTGTTTAATGAAGCGTGCTTCTCTTATATCACGCCGTATGATAGAGAAGTTGAATTATTAAGAGAAATGGTATAGTATTCATGTTTTTCAATTGCTTACAATGAACCTATATTTCTGTGCTCAGATGGCAAAATGTTATGTCCCTTTTCCCAAAAAATTGACGAAGTCCCATTCTGGAGTCTATTTTGTAAATGTTTAGAAGGTGGAAAAATGACGTAAGTCTCTTTGTTTCAGTTTATGAGAAAACAAAGGTGGGAAAATTGTAATAAATCAAAAACCACAGAACCACGTATTAAATCTTAAATCTAAAAATTGCTGTCATGGAAAATTAAAAAAGTGACATAACATTTTGCTATTAGAGCACAGATATATTCAACCGCCCCTTGGATTTAAAACGTGCTTTTCCGTTGCAGATAAAAATGTGTTGACGGTTGTGGTTTCTCTGATTAACTTCCGGCTGTCTTCTGTTTTTAAATTTTGTTACAGTTATTTTAGTTCCGTCTACGTTTGTAAAGTTTGTGGTTTATTCCGTAATTACGTGGAATTCTTCCTTACCGGGTTTTGGAATGTGTCGGGGATTGTGTGCGTTTGAGTTGCATACAACTTCTGAAACGCAGGTAAGCACTATGAACAACAACTAAGCCTGTGGTTCTTGACTTATTTTTAAAACACTGGGACGTTAATCCTCAAACGTAATTAAACGTACTATGTTATGCAAAATCCGTTTACATTGCCGTAATAGTTTAGCTCACCAAGCCATTAAGCTCAATGAACGATATTTTCTTTACTACCACAAGATGAAGCTTTGCCGTCAAAGACAGCTAGCAGCTGTCTCATACACGTTGTGGTAAAATAAATATACCAACAATTATATATTTATCACATAGTTTATACCTCTTGCTGTAAACACTTTGGGTCATCGCAAAACACCAAACAAATACCTCTCACATCACTGTCACAGTCTCAAAACATCGTTTGTATCTACCTTTCGCTGTTAAGATACAATATTCTACATTGTTCACGTATTGAAATCCATTGTTCATGACTTGAGTTGGTCGTCTCACTTGCGATGTAAAAAACAAAAATATCATACGAAGAAAAAGGTGGTATGCCATTGACACATGAGGGTCTTATTCACGTTTCTATATCACAAGTGTCGATTTTATCCTACAGCACATCTTAAATGCGCAGCTAGACTACTTGGGATGTGAGGTTCCTAAGTCCAGTTTCTTTTTTCCCTCACAGTAATTTTTGTTAACATGACCACTAATTAGACCGGTATTTATGACTTAAATTGGATTACTAATTGCTGTTAACATAAACACCAAGATAGGGATTCTTCAAATACAAGTTGCACAAATGGCCAAAGAATTTACAAATCGGCTATCAAGGGTCCTTAAGCCTTGTGTTTATTAAAATTGGTTTTGAATTCCGGCACGAATTGGATTCGACTCGGTATGTGATATGCAGTCTATTGCTTTATACCTACATTATGAAGGGAATAATAACAATTACCAAAATTTCTCGCTAAACCACTAGAATTTGATTATTTATTACCCGTCTAATTGGTTAGAATCATGTCAGTAATTTTTACTCCAAGTACAATTTTCATTTTTTTTTTGACAGCTCGTACGGTTTTTGATATTCTATGGTCACTTTGGATAGGTTTTCAAATTCCCTTCTATGTATTGTTACTGTTGCCAATCTATGGGGTACACTTCTCTCTTCAATAACCATGGCACTAGACTCTTCATAATTTGACCGTTTCTTGGGAGTGACCGTTGACTGGTTCTCTTCACCTACATTCCGCACGGAAAATTAATAGGCTAGATTATTAAAGAGCATATTAGTGAAGACACATATTGCAACATTTTCTCATTGAGTGATCGTTCACGTGTTGTGAAAGTTGGAAGTTCCTGCTCAAGTGTTGACCTCATCATTTACAGTGGTCCAAAATTACGACTATATATCTACTTCTTTGAGTACATGCATTCATATACCCTCGCACCTGTCCGCTAAAGAGGATTCTATAGTTTTATTAAAGGAAAAAATTAAAGAGAAGTAATAAATTAAAAATTCGTGAACCTAAAATGCTCGAGGAACTTCAGTGTAGAGATCCTATATCATTCTGCTAGTTCTTCTTTGTGATCTACTAAGGAATCTAGCAGTTTGGAAACCTGGTTTTCCCTGAATACAAAAATATATCCCAGACTTGTGTCGACTGTTATGAAACCGACTACTTTTGAATCGCGATCGGGTAATTGAAAGGTTGGATTATTAAGCATCCTAGGTAAGCAAGAATTTACTTTTCACTTACCTAAGTTATGTAGTAATAAAGTTGTATTCATGTACACTATGTAGATAATTTTAATTATATCCGAACATTCAAAAGGTGTGATTAAGAAACATTTACCGTTGGCAGTTTTAAATTAAGGAAGAAACAAGTTTTATTTATGCATAGTTCGGAGACAATTTGAATTGCGATTAGATAATAGAAACATTGACTTATACCACAGTGTTAACAAACATTTATTTAAACAAATATTTACTGTTCACAGTCCGTTACCGTTTTAGAATAATGAAACTTTATTTATGCTTTGTGCGGAGGCGATCACTTATTGTATGCATGCTGTACGAATGGGTTGTTGATGAATTAATTGGCTTATAATGCTCAGCAATTCGTAAGACGTGTAAAGTATTGACTCTCTTCTAGCCGTCAAACTAATTTATTTAAAGTTATTTAACGGATACGCCATTTGTAACGACATCTCATTTACATGTTTATCTTACAAATCTACTTTTTATATATGGCACTAGTTTATGATAAGACTAATTAATTTTTGTAAGTATTGCGAAAAATGAGCTTAGCGCAGTTTTACTTAAATCAATTTGCAACTTGAATTTTCTTTGGACTGTTTTGTGTGTGAAAATTAGCTTTGTGAATAGGGGAGACTATTTAACATTTCTAATAGCTTTCACGAAGGGGATATACATGAAATTGTAATTGCAACCACGTGATGTAAAGAATATGTAATGCATGAAGACAGTTTTGTACATAACCGTTAATAGAATACCTCATTCTGAATACATAATTCACAAATAAATTATTCATTGTATAAATATTTATCGCTAAATAAACTAAGCATTTGGATAGGAATTGCATTATGGAAGCCATACATTCCGTATTGGAAAAATCACCACAATATTTAACTAATAAAAAACAGAAATGACTGTTCATTAGTTTATTAAAAATCCCTTATATTATAGTGATTTTCTCTTTCTGTATCTCAAAAGTGAAGTGTAATCTACAAAGTTATAGAAAGAACCCACGGTGTTGTCACTAAACCTGTAACAAATGGAATCTCTTGTACAAGTGAGCACAGTTTTCTATATAGAAACCAAAAATCGATGGCTAACGTGCATACTCAACAAAGAAGTCTTTCACAGATCCCGAGGCAGACGAATACACATATTGAAAACTCTATCTACTTTTCTGAAGTCAAGTTAAAGTCCTTTAGGCGCCAATAGTGTTGAACAGAAAAGGTTCAATGGGATGTCTTATTTCTCTATATCATTTGTTGTATAGTTCTATACGGTCGTTCTCAAAGGAAGAGTTGGTAATTTGTTTTGGAGAAACTAATAAGTTACTTAACTTCGGCGTTTCAGTACATCTTAGCTACACTGAAATTGGATTGAATAGACACCTCGGTGGAACTAGTTTATGAAAACTACAAGATTTAGGATAAAACTTAAAGTGTAATGCTGAGAGTAAATAAGTGGGAAAAGTTAGTTTTTGTCTGAGTTATAGTTCTGATTGTGTATTGAAAATTCTATTTCAAATTTCCTGTTTAAATAAGCTATGACGGAAAGAAGCTATAACCCTATAAATTTCAATTAACATATCTATAAAAATATTATTTGTTTCATTTCTTCATTTTAATTAATTCTTCTATAATTTGTGTCGTGTATTATTACTAACACTAACAATTATTTACAGTTACTAATAACAATTGTGTACAATTACTAATACCATAATACATAAAATATGTGAACAAATTAATTTTTGTAAATTAAGAAGAACGTAATGCGATTACTTATATGAAACATAGTATAAATTACGTCATGGAATGTAGTTCAAAATTGGTACACTTAACGTGATTGTGTTCATCGAGTTAATGTCGAATAAATTTTTATTTGGATGTTTGTGTTTATAGAATTCCTAAAGTGTTGGTATGAATAGAAACCCAAAGTGGTAGAAATATTATTTACCATAAAGGTGTTCAATTATCAACTCTTAACATAGACCAAACCCTTTTAATAATTATTACAAAGACTAACTATTAACTAATTAACTATTTACAAAGATTAAATAATATAGAGAATATTAACTAAATATAAACAAAGACTCATTATTAACAAATACTATTAATACATATTAACTATTAAATAACTATAAACAAATGCTAAGTATATTAAAGACAACTATATATAAAGACTAACTATACGTTTCAGGTAAGAAATAAAATGTATAAGGACATATTAATCATATAATATATCTTTAAACAGATTACAATAATTTTCTCATCATAAGGAATATAAATATTTATTGTCCCCGAAAGAAAATCAGGTAGTGAATTTATGCTCTATATCGACGAGATATACTAGAAGTTACCTCACTTTGTTCAGTGTTCACAAGTTTATGTATATTCTTCGTTTACTGATAAATATTGTTTTAGTTAAATATTTTAAGACAAACAAAATTAAACCCAAACTGTGTTAACTAAAAACAAATTGTACCACTTTCTAGTGTTCCTTTAGAACAATAATAACCTAAGTGTAAGTTCAAGAAAAAATGAGATGTAAAACGCCGAAATTCTTAACAAAGTGGAGCTACCCACAGTTATATCAATTATCACCGTTATACGTCAAGTACGAGATAAATGCAGTTGCCCAACTCGCCCGCATTCAATTTACGAAATCCACATTCCTTAAACGCATGTTCACAAGCATTTAAAATCACACGTAACCATGACTACACTGAAACCATAACAAGAGTTCCCTTAACATCCAACTCCTTTCAAAGCTCATTAAACAGGAAAAATGCATTGCTCCAGAGCTAACAGTCAGCTTCACTTCCCCGGCACGGAATCTGCGTGAGAAATGAAGTTTCCGGAAGAAAAGTTTACCACAGCCTGGGTAAGTCAAAGGAGACAAGAAGGCAAAAGGGCCACACTCACCTTTCTGCTTCCTTCTTCTTTTCACTTTTATGGATACGATGATGATGATGGCAATGATCACCAAGGCAACTAGAACTCCGATGAGAAGGCCTAAGACTGGTCGAATGATGATAATGCCTTGCATTCCTAGAACGACAATAGCTGCAATTAATCTTATGATATAGTGTCGCTCTTCGGCAACGATATCCATTCTTTTTCAGGAAGGAAGGGACATATTCCTCTCTATTCTGGGAGGGCTGAAATGGCGTCGACAGATGTCAATTTCTATGGCATTAAGTTGGGAAGAATGGCTCTGGATGCGAGGCCTTTATCTGAACTTCGAAATTACATAGCATTTTTTAAAAAGATAGTTTCAAGTATAGTTAAATGCAATTATTTTTACCTTAATAGAATTTGAATTGAGTGAATCCCAGTCTCACCGTTTTAATTTATTAATAAAAACATTCATTAGGTTATATCAAGGGAAATGTACGTAATGTTAATTATACTGTGAGAAGGAAATTCTATTCAGTATGATCGAACAAGTAAATTATGATTTTTAAAACGTAGGTAGGTAGATATTTAATTAACGTCACACTGGAGCAACTAAACATGCTATTTATTTTTAAAAGAATTAAAATCTATAACCATAGTAATTTTATCAATGTTTACTTGTAATAATTGTTTCATACATTTTCATAAGTTGTAAATTCATGAATGAAGTCTGAATAATATTATAAATTAAAATAAATTGTATCGGGAACAATGAACTGTACATACTGTACATAGATCTGGGAATGGTTGTATTAACTCATTAGGTTTATTCAAATGGAAAGTTTTTATTTATCATGATATATTTTCTTGGATTCTTGATATATTGTCATGAGCCTGCAACTATATCCATACTTTTTTAGGAAAAAAGCGACATATTCCTCTCTTTTCTAGGAGGGTTCAGATGACGTCATCATATATTGACTACTATGGAATTAAATTGGAAAGAAAGGCATTGATAGTAGGCTTTTATCTGAACTTCTGAAATCAAAATATTTTTATAGAAGTAAAATGCATTTAAGTATTGTTAACAATAAATTATGTTTTATCTCATAATAATTTATATAGTGTCGCCCTATATAATTTAAATTAATTACAACTATTCATTAATTTATAAATAGTTGAACGAGAACAAAGATGCACATACTGGAATATATACTCAACAGGAAATATGTATCCCATGATATGGAGCTGATAAATGTTTTTTTATTTTTATTATTATAAATTTTAATCATATTAAATTGTTACGATATATATTTACTATGCATTAATAAATTCATCAGTGAGTTTTTAGAGGGACCTAAAATAATATTACATATATTGGAATTAACAAACTGAAATGTTGCACACAGTTGAACAGACCAGGCTATAAGTACGAGTCACATGTATCTTCAAGTTGAATATTTGGATATCGTGAATTGTACAAAGATATTTTAATTGGAAGAACGCAGTTCAGAGAACGGTTTCTACATAAATACACGCAGTTTAATAAATATCTTAGTGCTTTTTATCGTGCATGTCTTTACTGTGGTATGCATGTGTACTGTACCATGCTGGAAAATTCGAACTTATAGCATTTTTTTTTACGATTTCAGAACTAGAAGAAACATTCAGATGACGAGTATAGTGTCGTGTAGTCAAAGGATGTCCGAACCTAACATGAACTTTGGGCCGATTGCGTAGGCGCACTGAACCCGGGAAGGGAGTTCCTAATATGTTGAAATTCTATGGTACTGGGCGATATCTGGGAAAATGTAACATTCGATGATTATGTGGAGTGAGTACTAAGTTAATATTATCATTCTAAAGCTACCAAACTACGCTACAAATTCTATTGCCAAACAACAATTCATCGAAAAAATTAATGTAAAACTGGACTTAAATCTTTCTAACTATAAATTTAATGTTAAATATTCATCATAAACAATCGTTTAATTTAATTTCCATATGTCTGTTTTATTCATTCCACAATGCAACACCAAATGTGTATTCATGTCAAGACTAATGTTTGTGTCCTTGGCATAGCCTACCAATTATTTTTTTGAGATTCTTGATATATCCCTTTCTTATTACCCACAACGGATAAAACATATACGTACAGTAAATGCATCTGATATTGGTAATTAGAATGGATTATGTTGATTGATGAGGGGGAAGGTTTTGATTCATTATGATATATTTCTAAGATTATTGATATACTGACACAACCTGCAACGACATCTTTTATTTTTCAGGAAGGACATATTACTTTTAACTCAAAGAAGTCTAAGATGGCGTCGACTTTATCAATTTATATGCCATTCAAGTTATTAAAAATGGATCTTGATACAAGGTTGTAACTGAAATTTGAATATATATTCCTAAATAAGCACTCAGTAAAAGTTATGATTTAAACTAACGTTTATTGTGTAAAGTTTAAAATTAGTTTATAAGGCAATATATGAGGCATATGAAAAAATTAAATTGTGTTAATAATTTTTGTTTAAGGATCGAAATTCGCAGAAACATAAAGATATGGATATAACGGTTAATGTCAACTTTTCAGCATGAAAATTGCATACAATGCGACAAAAACTTTCCCAATTTTTTTGTACGAAGAAATATGTTAGTATTACTTACAGATGAAATCATAAAACTTTCCCCATTCATGTTTTAACCTTGAAGCTATGTTTTATAACTGTTTTTCTCATGTATCAAAACTATATTTTATTAGTCTTTTCTTTTAGAAAAATACGATTAAATGGCCCTCTTAGGTTATCTTATATTATAATAAATGTTGTTCTTGTTGGTATAATTAACTTTTAAACCTTTACTATTCGAAACAAAAATGTGGGCACTTATTTTGGAATAGAAGGAATATTACTTTTGAACTTCAAAAGCATTCATTGCATATGGAAATTTCGACGGAATAAAAAGATCTATGGCTGAAACACTATCAATTCTAAAATTTTCAAAGACGTTATAAGTAATGTACAAAACTTTTGGCATTTCTCCGCAGTTCAGAATTTTATAAATAATACTATTTTTGAGGTTAAAACCCTATAATGGGAAACTTCCGTGCTTACTCTCTGCTTTTGCTTGGAAAGTCTCATATTTCAGTCTGCATTTCCCAAGAATATTCTTATTTAGTTCTCTTTTTTCCAAACAAGATTCGAAAGAATAAAACACGCCACAAAAATCAAATAAAAATGTATTTTCCTACTTGATTGTTTTTTAAAACATCAAATCATTGCATAAGTTTCATACGTTATTATAGCAGTTACCTTTTTGCGTTGATATGATTCCGTAATATACATTTAAACAATCAATTCCTTAAACAGTTATAAAATGTAAATAATATTATTTTATTGTGATTTTTCGAACAATTTATAGAATGACAATAGGAATGTCATAACTCGAAGTAAAATTAGCTGTTTTCTATACGAAGAAATCAGTTAAAATGTTTGAAAGTAGAAATTTCCAAGGTGCGGCAAAGGATTTGGATGGTTTTCAAAGGGGAATAACACAGTGGTTATGTTATCACAACGAATTTTTTAATGTTGAATAATATGTCTATGTGTGTCAATTATATATGTGTGCAATTATATATTGAAAAATACGTCCCTCAAATACTGTCCGTCCATCTCCAACTCCATGCACCCTTCATGTCTCTATCTGAAGTTACACGTCACTTTTTCTAACATTTCGTTACTAATGTTGGTGATTGCCAGGGCAGTGGTAACCTTCAGATCATCCATCTCCGACAAATTATACTCCCTTGAAACATGCGGCCTAGAACTGTCATGAAATTTTCTGCCATATGAGCCTTAGTATAAGCATATGGTATGATTGCACCATCTTGTTGCAACCATACCATACGCCTATTAATCCCACAAACGGCCTCTTTACAGTGTAAAGGTTACAGTTTAGTGTGCATTGTCTAATTCTGTTTCAAATTCCCTTATTTGTATGAGGACAACGGAAATACTGTGACAGTAAATTGTGAACACTACATCGAAATGATGAAGATATTTCGTCAATCGCAACTGCATAGGCGTCTTCATGGTATTGTAGCGAAACTTATTCACTTCGTCTGAAAATCGTGGCTCAGTCGGGTATTGCACCTTACTGCAAATTGGAAGGTACGGAGTTCCAATCCCACTAGAGGCAAGTGGCCTAAAAGTAGATTTCATTTTAAAGTTCCCTTTCTGTTTGTTTCTCACTTCTTCAGTAATATACTTATGTTAATTTCTAGAACTTTCGAATTCTCGAATGTTCGATTCATTTTTCGGAAAAGGTATAAAAGGAGATGTATCACTCAGTTCAAAAATAATAAAGTCTCGAGTTGAGATCAGCAATCTTTGTCCTCGCTTGCCTTTTGCAAATCTATACGACATTTTGGTGGAGGCGCCGGGTAAAATAAATACGGCGGAAGAACTTCGCAGAAGTCTACGTCTTCAAGGACTCCCTCCTGAGTTTGGCTCTTTACCGAATCCTAGTAGAGGCCCGAGGAAAATGTCTGACCATGAAGACACCGAGAAAAAGCTCCCAGTTGCCAGCTCCGCTCCAGTCACCATCGCACCAGTGCCGTTCCTGACCTACCAGCCACCCAGAAGTCCATGCATATTCTCTGGAGACGACCAACCAGATGTTCGCCGGTGGCTCAAGGACTTTCAACGAATCGCCAGCTATAACCGTTGGGACGAACAGATGTGTCTGGCAAACGTCATATTCTACCTCGCCGGAACAGCCCGACAATGGTTTGATAACAATGAGGACACTTTTACTGATTGGACTTCGTTCAGGAATTCCCTGAACAACACGTTTTGCCAAACAGATTACATAAAGCGTCAAGCTGAGAGACTGCTGGTTGCACGTGCTCAACAAATTGGCGAGACGTCTGAATCATACATCCAAGACGTACTCGCTCTATGCCGAAAAGTTGATCCTTCCATGCCAGATGTCGAGAAAGTAGCCCATCTCATGAAGGGGATTGCAGAGGACTTGCACCAGATCCTTTTGGTTCAGGACTATGAGACCGTCGATGCTTTTGTGAAACGCTGCCGTCAAATAGAAAGCCTCCGACGAAGACGTATCACCCAACCAAGATTCCAGAGGCTGCCAAATGTTTCTGCAGTTTCGGCCGAAACAGACATTGGTGATTTAAGATCGCTGGTACGAACAATTGTCAGGGAAGAGCTTCAAAAGCTCTTGCCGGAAGTACAAAACTACACGAACGACGACCCTGCTTCACGAACGGACGTCGCATCTCTGATCCGGGAAGAAGTTATGGAAGCTCTAGCACCACTCACAGGTCCAAGAAGTCGCAACGGCCCTCCTCGAGTTTCAGTTCCAGTTGGGTCACAGCCAAGACGTGAGGCCAGAAACAGCGCCGTTCCACAGCGTAAGACAGATTTGTGGAGAGCTGCCAATAATGTACCTCTCTGCTACCATTGCGGACGCCCAGGACACGTGCTGAGGTACTGTAGGGAGAGACGACAAATATTTGCAGATACAAGAGCCCTCAGAACATCTAATCCTCGACGAGAAATTGACACTGAGACCCTACACAGCTTTGACGACAACTATGCACGACATATACAGCCTACTTCTTCCAGTTTCAGAAGTAGTTCACCATACCCTCGCCGCTCCTTCAACCGCCGACAGTCACAATCGCCTGTTCGCCGCTCCAGCCGTTCTCCACGCCGACCAAATGAGGAAAACTAACTCGGGCGACCTGTCCAGGAGGTAAGGCCGCAGTTGAAGAAAATCCTCCGACGTATACTACAACCAAGTTAAAGAAAAATTCCACCTATATCACAGTGAATGGACAATGTGTAAAAGCCCTTGTTGATTCTGGTGCCGATTACTCGGTCATATCCGAAGAATTACGAGTACAATTGAATACACCTATGTTTACTGAGGATGGACCTGTACTGAAAACTGCCTGTGGAAAATCTGTAGCCGCCTCAGGACGCTGTGTATTAAAAGTCGACTTGAATGGGACTGTGAAACCGTTTGAATTTCTGGTATTTCCACAGTGTAGCCACCAAATGATACTTGGATGGGACTTTTTCCGTGCCACTGATGCTGTCATAGATTGCGGAAATGAAGAACTTCAACTTGCAGAAATCCTTCCAGACAACCAGGTGTCAGGTAAATCAGATTGCTCTTGCACCTTGTTTGCCGCAACAGATTACGTAATTGAAGCCAATTCGACAAAGCAAATATGTACTCTTAATCCAGAAATTCCAGAAGCAGATAAAGCTATGATTATTGGTAATACAATTCTCACGTGTGAAAGAGAGCTGTCTATACCAGCCTCAATCGTTAACGTTGAAAATGGCTGTTGTAAAGTATGGGTTACAAATTTCTCTCGACGAACCCAACTGATACCGAAGGGAATGAACATAGCTTGCTTAACGACAGTAACAAACGATGCAATTTGTTCTTTAAGTGATGAAGATCGAGAAGGTTCTAAGAGACACAATTCCAGAAGGCGATTAAAACGAGAAACATTTAAAGAACTTTTAGATACTAAGCTGACTACTATTGAAGAAGACGAGTTATTGAATCTGCTGGAAGAATTTAGTGACATTTTCGACTTTAACAGGCAATTGAAGAAATCCAGTGGTAATTTTGTGAAACACAAGATCGACACAGGTGACAGCGTCCCAATCAAGCAGAGACCTTACCGTATATCAGCCACTGAAAGACGTGTGATTGGAGACGAAGTACAACGGATGCTAAAAGAAGACGTGATACAGCCATCAACCAGTCCATGGTCATCTCCAGTCGTACTTGTGAAAAAGAAAAATGGTGAATGGCGCTTTTGTGTCGATTACAGAAGATTGAACAAGGTCACTAAAAAAGACGTCTATCCACTACCACGCATCGACGACGCTTTGGATTGCCTAGCTGGTGCACAAATTTTCTCTATGATGGATTTAAAATCCGGTTACTGGCAAATAGAGGTTGATGATAAAGATAGAGAAAAGACAGCATTTGTAACGTCAGATGGTCTTTATGAATTTAAAGTCATGCCATTCGGATTATGTAACGCTCCCGCTACATTTGAACGGATGATGGACACTGTACTACGAGGCCTGAAGTGGAATATCTGTCTTTGCTACCTAGATGACATCATTGTGTATGCACCGAATTTCCGAGAACATCAAATACGCTTGAGAAAAGTTTTGAAATGTATCCAAGAGGCCGGACTGACGCTAAATTCCACCAAATGCTCATTTGGCAAAAAGAAACTAACGATACTTGGACACCTTGTTGATCAACATGGAATCTATCCCGATCCACAAAAGATAGCCGCTGTAAAGAATTTTCCTGTTCCAGAAAATATCGCAGATGTTCGAAGTTTTCTAGGCCTGTGCTCGTATTACCGACGATTTGTCAAAAAATTCGCTGATGTTGCAAAACCCCTGCATGATTTATTGAAGAAAGATGTGAAGTTTTCTTGGAGTACTTCACAGAAGGAATCTTTTTCAACTCTCAAAAAATTACTAACAAGTGAACCTGTTTTGGGACATTTCCTTCCAAATGCAGAAACGAAGATACATTCAGACGCTAGTGGTTATGGCATCGGCGCAGTACTAATACAGATCCAAGATGATAAGGAAAGACCGATAGCCTACGCATCCAGGTCCCTGACAGCCGCTGAAAAGAACTATTCTACAACCGAAAAAGAGTGCCTTGCTGTCATCTGGTCGATCAGTAAATTCAGACCGTATCTATTTGGAAAACCCTTTACCATAGTAACGGATCACCACTCTTTGTGCTGGCTAGCCAATGTTAAGGACCCATCTGGAAGACTTGCACGATGGGCTTTAAGGTTGCAGGAGTACGACATCACCATAGTCTACAAGAGCGGTCACAAACATTCCGATGCCGATTCGCTGTCGAGAAAGCCCCTTCTCGAAACAGTAAACGAAAACGGTGATGAAATCCCCTTCCTTTCAGCCATCACAGATTACAGAAAAGAGCAGCTAAAAGATAAGCAGCTGAAGCCCATAATTAAAATTCTTAAAAGAGGTGACGGATACCGAAGTTATCAACTTAGAAACGGTGTGGTTTACAAAAGAAACTATGATCCTATGGGACAGCAGTGGCTCTTGGTCGTACCGAAACAACTCCGCAGCGATGTCTTAAAGAGTCTTCATGATGCCCCAACCGCCGGTCACCTCGGATTCGCCAAAACCTACGACCGAATAAGGAGGAAATACTATTGGCCAGGACTATATGGGAGCACACGCCGATATGTGTCACATTGCCGAGAATGTCAAAGACGAAAATCTCCTTCGCAATTGCCACCGGGGCAACTTCACCCGATCAGACCCCCTGACATACCATTTGCCAAAATTGGGATTGATCTACTTGGACGCTTTCCAGTTACCCGAAACGGAAACCGCTGGATCATTGTTTGTACAGATTACCTTACGAGGTTCACTATCACAAAAGCATTACCAACTGCTGAGGCCACGGAAATCGCTAAATTTATAGTCGAAGACATCATACTGAAGCACGGTGCTCCCAGAGAAATGATAAGTGATCGAGGACGTTCCTTCTTATCCAATATTGTAAAAGACATCAATCAATTGTGCCAGACGTCTCATCTTCTGACAACATCCTACCATCCACAAACCAATGGCTTGACAGAAAGATTTAACAAGACATTGGCAGACATGCTGTCCATGTACGTAGACGTCGAGCAAAGAAATTGGGATACCATCCTACCCTTTGTGACTTTCGCCTACAATTCGGCAAAACAAGACACCACAGGGTTCAGTCCATTTTTTCTCGTTCATGGCAGAGATATCCAGACACCACTAGACGCAATTCTTCCGCTCAATACAGAAAATCACGTCGATAATTACGTGCAACATCTGATCACCAGGGCAGAGGAAGCTAGACAGCTTGCAAAAATCCACATCCTTGACGCTCAACAAACTGATAAACGACGATATGACGAGAGACATCGACCAGTCAACTACAACATCGGAGACTTAGTCTGGGTCTTTACTCCAGTACGAAAGGTTGGACTGTCCGAAAAGCTCCTAAGACGTTATTTCGGACCATATCGAATAACACGGCGACTATCTGACGTAACATACGAAGTAGAAAGTATGGAGGAGAATAGCAGACGGCGGATCTCAAAAGATGTAGTCCACGTCCTTAGGTTAAAACCCTATCTTGATCCAAAGAAACAACTGGATGACGGAAGAGAGCACAGCATTTCCAGGGGACCTGTTACAAGGAGCCAGATCAGGCTGCAGCGGGACGCTGCTTCGTCTTAAGGAGGGGGAAATGTAGCGAAACTTATTCACTTCGTCTGAAAATCGTGGCTCAGTCGGGTATTGCACCTTACTGCAAATTGGAAGGTACGGAGTTCCAATCCCACTAGAGGCAAGTGGCCTAAAAGTAGATTTCATTTTAAAGTTCCCTTTCTGTTTGTTTCTCACTTCTTCAGTAATATACTTATGTTAATTTCTAGAACTTTCGAATTCTCGAATGTTCGATTCATTTTTCGGAAAAGGTATAAAAGGAGATGTATCACTCAGTTCAAAAATAATAAAGTCTCGAGTTGAGATCAGCAATCTTTGTCCTCGCTTGCCTTTTGCAAATCTATACGACAGTATTAATAGGCGTATGGTATGGTTTCAGCAAGATGGTGCTACGACTCATACGGCAGAAAATTTCATGACAGTTCCGGGTCGCATGTTTCCAGTTTCCAGGACACATTATTTTCTCGTCGAGGTGACATTTCCTGACTCTCCGTTTCCCTGACCTTACCATTGCGACTCTTTTCTGTGGCACACATAGTTTTTCCTCATTACTAAATTTGTTGTGATATACATAACCACTCGGTTATTTCCATTTCGAAAACCGTTCAACTCCTTTTCCGCACCTTGTATAACAAGACAATGTAAACGTGTTTGAATAATTCATCACGGGACTTGAGAGAATCTTGTAACATTAATCAACCCTTTTGAACATACTAAGAAGTGATAAAATTTCCGACAGTTTAAAAATGTATGATGAAATTAGAATATCATATAATTTCTTCTTCGTTTAAATCTGTAGTTATTTTCGTAAAGTAACTGTTGTGATATTTTGCTAATCATGCACAAACCATATACATATGGTAAACATATTTTTTTATCAGGCAGAACTCTAAGATATATATACGGTAGGGTATTTCTATCTTGTCTTGAAAGAGGATTAGAAAATATAAGATACAATACAAATCAGATTGTGACCTGAATGGAAGAGCTAGGAACCACGGGTATTTTGATCTGTACTTATATAAATAAAGCTGAAGACATAATGAATTTAATGCTAGGTAACGTTTTTGACATATTAAACCTTCTGCTGGATTATCTTCTCAGAGAAAGAATTGCCTTATAGTGACTAACCTCTGATGCAATAACCTGTTCCAAACCGTAACTAGTTCTAGGCAAGGCATAATTTGTTTAGTCTAATTGGATCTTCATTCCATTTGGAGTAATGGGGCAAAAATTCATGGACATTTCAACCACTAGAAATGTTATATTTTCTTTTCCAAATGATTTAATCCCTTGGAAAATTTATATTCTTCCTTTGTAAGGGATAAAATCCTTTAAAAAAGATTCTATAGTATATTTACTTGATTTGCAATACTTTAGATATATTATATTGTTCCTATTATGCAGTTCGATTCAGGGACAGTCTGTATTGCATTATTTAACTATGTATGATTTTTTTAACCGTTTCATTTGTATGTAATCTCTTGAAAATATTCTATTGGTCAAGGAGGTCAAAATGGTTTAGAAGTCATAGAAGGGAAGACTAAAGGTTGCAAGGTGGAATTATGCAGGTGAACACCCCATAGTGCATTTATGACAACTACTACTTAAATGCTATCAAGAGTCGTAGAATTGATGCTAATGTGGAATTCAGTTTATCCCGAATGTAAATTTAAAAATGTAGGTGTTTACATTTTTCATCGATTCTTTTAACTTTACGTGAAGGTATACAGAAAGAGAAATCTTTTTTTTTACTTGTTTACAAGAAAATAAAAGAATACGCTACGCATGTTTACGCATCTGCTTCCCATAAAAATACACAGAAGCATTAACTTTAACTTTCTGTTACACTTTCCCTCCTTTCTATGGCTTAAAAGTGCTTTTAAATCGAAAGAAGTCTTTTATTAGTTCTCGTAAATCAAATAATGGGTTATAAACACAGCGAAAAAGCCTTCACTTCAGTTTTTCCCATCGACATGTCTTTTGTTGGTAGCCATCGTGGAAATGAACACAGAAATTGTATCTAAAATTTCTACAGCGATTTTCTCTAGCCATTAAGGAATATAAAACAGGCTCTTATTTCTCCTTATATTTCACAATAGATGACTGTATTTACTTTAGTGTATTTGTCGAAAATGCTACTGAATTTATTTCTGGCAAGAACAAAAGGAGTTAGATTTTATCTCAACACTTCGCCTCCATTGAATTGTTTGATTTCAGTTTTACTATCCATTTATCCTGCTGCAAACTGAGCATTGAGTCAACAAGGAGAAAGGTCTGAGTAAAGCCAGTATTTAATAAACCTGAGAAAAATTTTAGTTTCGGTAATAGTACATAAAACACTAGTTTATGTTTAAATCCAAGATAAACAATTTAATGCATATTAAAGCTTAAAGCAGTAATGGGCTTAAGCAGACATTTTAACGAAAACAGTAAAGAGCTGAATTAACAATTGAAGTAACAACTAAAACAGATTATTCATTAAGATTTTAGCCATGTTCCGAATCAAATTTCAAAAGTATTTAAAATGCTTATTTGACTTTTCCATTAAGAGTACGGTTGAATTTCTAAACAAACCTTCGCAGTTATTCTCCGATTGTAATAAACTTAAAAAAACTGCTTTCTACTATACATTATGTACATAAAGTTTGGAGATAAATATTTAGTCGTTCGAACTATACATAAAAACTAGTCAAAACATTTTTGATAGATCAAACATTTGCAGGTCGCATGCGCTTTAATTGTCGAAGAATTGTAAAAATGTTGAGTTACTTAATAGTTTGTCTACATGTGAGATAATTAAAAATAATTGCTTTTGATAAGTGCATTCATCAGTTGTATTTAAAACATAAAATTTCAAGCCATGTCTACATTTTTCCAAAACAAACAGATATTAATAACATTTAAAACCCAAATTTCAAAATTTGGAAGTATATCAATTATGGTGCATCCTTTTGGTGGCTGTCAGGTACATTGATACTTGAGTGTTTTTCTCTCTTCTATGTCATAAAAACTTTGATTATGTGTGTATCCAATACTTAATATTGTACAAATTGTGTCTGGCGCAGTATGGCCCAAAATGGCCCTTGCGCCATGAAACTTATAAAACCCAACCTTCTGGGGGTTGTCTTGTCGAGGTATCTCGTCATTAGCAAATCATTTAGCAGATCTTGATGGATGAGGTACCTCGTCATTAGTAGAAAACCAACCAGACCTATATCTCCTCATCTTAGAACAGTGGCATCTTCTTTGTGTCGAGTTGCTAATGGCAGATGGCCCATCTGCCACTAGCAAAATTGGTCAGACTATTGACTATATATCTCGTCAATAGTCTGACCAATTTTCAGTTAAATATTTTCCAATGCTTAGTACCGTGAACATAGTCCTCCACTGATAATATCTAAGGACTTCGGAAAGATGAATTTCGTTTTCACCCATAACTTTCGTTTCAAATTGGAAGCGCAAGGAAAACTGACATGCGTGTCTGATAATATATTAACCCCTCGCTCAGCAAGCAATTTCCACAATAAGCTTCCAAAAAAAGGGGAAAATAAATATACTTGTGTTGTGTGTGATAAATTTATCCCTCTCTCTCTCTCTTATTATTCAGTTTGCATCCGATAGATGATGTTTATTTTTACAGCATACTTCTTCGAGTTGACCCGGGTAAAGCATGCGTGATACACATGGGTCTGTTTTATTTCTTATTCGTTTTTATACTTTGGTATCTGGAGGAATTCTACGGTCCCAAGTGTTTTTCTTTGAAATTGACATTCACCTCGATCATCTAGGAACAGAGTTCCAACCGAAGACGTTTCTTTTGTTGTTAGCTATCACCGTTGGTTGGATGTAAATATTTTATTTGGAATGTTTGCGAACAGAAGAATAAACGGAGGGCAGCCCTGGAACAATAAAAGAAACACAAAACGCACAAAGAAGTAGTAAACACGCTTTGTATTTAGGCGTTATTTCAATTTCCGAAACACTTACGGGCTAAAACAAATTCTATTTGTGAGCGTAAATTCCTCCTGACATTATTAAATTTTTCACCATTCAGAAGTAATTCTTGCTCGAAAATTTCAATTTTATTTGTTTTTTTTCCGCTCTAAGCCTTTTATTTATTTTTTAGTTTATTGTTATCAAAGAGTTGGGTGAAACGAAAGGATGCAGGTTTTCGCAAGACAAATAAAATAAGGTCACATTTCTGTAACTTAGGTCCGTTAAAAAAGTTTTATGTTTAAAAAAATATATATATATATAACTTCGAAAAAATTGTTTATTGAAAGAAGGACAGTTTTGAATAACATTGAGATGCAATATTTTTTATTTACTGCTAAAAGGTTTCACGTTAGGTAATTTAGTAATAAATAGCATTCTCTGACTTTAATAATTAATACATGCTTTCAGAATTATTAATATGTCTGAGGATAAATACTTAATAGTAACTCAGGAAATGATTAAGACTGATAGCTTTCCAATTGACACTGATTCTTGACATCATTACTTACAGCAAGTGATTACTAACGTAACATTGTTTTTATGCATGAATCACAAACTATTATAATTTTCTCACATACTTAAAGGCTTTACAAAGCATCTAGAGATGGTTAGTTTATTTATCAAGGCATAATGGACAGTTGTGATCCAGCTGCATACATTTCTTTGGGGTCCCTTTGTCATGTTGAAAGGAAAATGTGCGGCCATTAAAAACCGAATCGTGTGAAAGTGTATTACAATATGAATGTTACGTAGTACAAAATACAAATAATGGTAGATATATAACATTGTATTCAAAAAATCATTTTTTCGAATTGTCTCACATTAGGTCATTTATTTTGTTACAGGAAACCTGATTATACCATTACAATTACGCAATGTGTAGGTTTCATGTTGTAGAATGCATTGCAAAAATCAATCCTTGTTTAGATTAGTTGAGAACTACTTAAAGGGACACATTAACCTAAAATTGTTCAAAATTTTGAAAAAATTGCTGTCATTTGTTAAGTTTACAACTTTAAAAGAATATGTGCGTAAATGTTTTATATGTAACTACATTATTAAGTAAGGTATTCAAGTTTTTCTATCGAATATAAAGACCGAATCCAAAAGCATTTAAAACTTCAAAGTGTGTGATTTTTCTCAGTTTAAACTTTTTGTGACTACAGTGAGTTCAAAATGCTAAGGCTTTTATTGTAATTGGTGTAAAGATTTGAAACTTGCTTTTGCTGTATCTTACGTTATTTTTGAAAACTTTGTACGTGATATAAAGATTTGGAAATATAGTTAATTTTTCAAAAAATATTGAAATCATGACTGGTTTTGTTTGCTGTTTTTTGCAGTATTTCTTACGAAAATATTTGTAAAAAAATAAATAACTGTGGTACATGTAATACAATGCACAAAATTGTCAGGAACACTTCATTGAAGATTAATACAAAAAATGAAAAAAATTAAAATTTGCAGATGGAGTAGTAATTTGAAAATATTGAAATATTTTTATAAAATTTAAATTATATAATTATTGGGAAATTAATTTTTTTTTTCTTCCGTAACGTATGTTTAGTGTGCGTTGGAATAAGACGCACTAAAATATTTTGCTGTGAATATGAAAACAAAAAACATTGTTCAAAGGGTACCGTATCCCCTTAAGAATTTATTGTATAGATAAATTTTAAATAACCAGTAATGTTCTTAGACGTTTTAGCTTTCTTTAGCTGCCTTTCCAAATGGTCTTGAAATATATTTAATTGGAAAAGTAATTAAGAAGTGATCTTGTTCAACTGTCTGTCTATTCTAAGAATACATTCCTAATGCGCTGTTTCCGTATAAACTGAAACAATGAAGCTAATTAAGTTTAGTGTACTCTTTCTAAGATTGAAATCAATAACGAGTTTTAACAGCTACCTTTATTAATTAACTGCTGCCTTTGCAGTTAGATGCTGGAAGTGTTATTTACCCGGTTAAATACATTCATACAGACTTATACAACAATCAGGGTACTTGGAATGCAATTTAGTAATGAACTACAGAAAATGTGCGTTTATTACGAAATCTAAATCATATTTGAATTCGTTAGCCCGTTTTCTACTGAGAACAATCATTATTATACGCATTTTCAATAGTTCAAATGAATTGAGAAAATTATACAGATTTCACATAATTTATTCTAGAGTTTTTAAAAATGATTCTTAAATTTTATTATGTGTTGACAATTTTGGTAAATAGGAATTTTGAAATATGTGAAGACATGAGGAGTTTATAACTTGTTTCAGTGGTTGGTTTGATTTTGTGTATTCATGATAGCATAGTTCTATAGTGTTTTTCGTGATGGGAAATCTATAAAAATCTAGTGACTGAAGATGAGCTACATATTACATAATATTATTTACATCATGAAATGCTGAACATTAAGTGTCTGTCGATCACCACTACTATTGAAACTATTGTTTTAACCTATCCAACCCATAATATCTAGAAAACTAACTAAATATAATTATTAAAAGTGTATCTATATTTTTAATCTTTTTAAACGTTTGTCCCTTAATTATAAATGTTTATAATATCAAATTTTTACATAGTATATTTACTTAGACGATAAATTAGAAATTTTTACCGTAAAACTGCATTGTTTGAGAATCATGGAACAAACGTAAGGTATGATACTTTAATTGCTATCAAGTAACAAGTGATTACAAATTTCAAATGATTTTATTAGAGTTCAAATTCATTTAAGAGAAGTAAACCTTTCAGGAAATTTGAAATACTGCTTGTATTGATTTGTAAAACTTGATACAAAAGAGTTATGGAAACGAAATGTTAAATAAAAAAGTGTTGTAGGGGTTTAATGTCTAAAACAAAAAAAAAAAAAACGCTGAAAGTTTAGCATTATTTGTTGAATTATAGTTCGTAACGCTTCAGTTATCTTCCTCTTACCTATAAGTGTTAGCTTTCATTATGTGCTCATTTATGACGGATGCTATTGTAATGAAAGCTGTAAGCAAATTGCATTTATGTTTCTAATAGAAGCTTTGATCCGTTAAATGAGGAACTTGCATTCTTGAGGAAAATGCCCATTTCTGTGTTTTATTAATAGATTGATCGTCAAAATGTCCGAAAACGTTAAATAAATCCCATAAAATAGACTTAAATTAAAATTTCAAGTTTTAAATTACCGAAAAGTACTACAAAAGCACATTACCACAAAACGCTACGTCATTGGTTTGACGTCATTGTGTTCCGTGATGTAATGTTTGCGTTTGTCTAGCGCGTTACTATTTCATATTGAATTGAATTGAATATTTAAACTTTTAACTATTTTAATTTTTAAATAATCAATTTTTATTTTTTTCGTGCTATTTTGTGTTGTTGTTTTATTTTGTTGTTCATTCCGTTTATTTCATAATTATATATTATATATCTCTAAAAATTTTAAATTTCCTTTTTTTTCTACCTTGTTTACAATGGCTCCAATACCTGGATTGTGATAGGGCAATCATATAATTTGCATAAAATCGATTCACTATCAACGTTTTATTTTTGGGGAAATAGTACTGATTTTATGGCAGTTAAAATACGAGGATTTGAAGCTCAGATGTATGTATATTTCCTTTTATATGTAAATATTATTGCTTTGTTTGTAAATGCTGTGGTATGCACAGTTCCTTAAACAAACTTAAAAGTTGTTATTTACGAGTATTATTGTTTAATGATTAAATAAGCTTCATAGTTTATTTTTAGTCTAAAAAACATTTCTGTACGTGCTCATTTATGCAGGTATGATGTGAAATTTGTGTACCTTAATTTTCATGTCATTGTTTTATGGACAATGTTATCCCATGATCCATAGGAAAATTAGGGTTGTTTTGCCCACCTCTCACTATTTGTGAATGGAAAAATTATGAAGGCTTCTAAGTACTTAATTGCAGTGTTTTAAGCCACGTAGTTTTATTTGACGAAGAAATAACGATGGAAAAGGAACAAAACATTCAAATTGATGAAAGGCCCCTGAACTTACAAGCAAGAGACTTTGTAGTTGTGAAATTGCTCAGGAAAAAAACTTTGAAGCATTTCCTGGCAAAAATTTTAAACATTTGTGACGATAATTGACTTGCAAGTTTCCTATCTGAGAACAAAAGACAAAAATAAGTCCTTCACCTTTCCTGAAAAGTAAATAAATCCAGCATTTCTCTTACCGACGATGTTTTCAAAACTCCATCTTCAAGGGCAATCAACGAGGCAAATACTTTTTTGAAGAAGATTTCTCAAGATTTTTTTCAAACAGTTTGATTTATATTACATATATATTTTCTCTTTTTTCTCATGTGTGTGCTAATAGTTTACTAAAATTTCTAAAACTACTAAAAAAATCTACTAAAATTTTATAACCAGAATCTAACAATTTAACGAGTGCCTAGTATAAATATAATTTATAAAAGCAATAAATAAAAAAATTTTGCAACTGTTTTCATGTTTCCTTTTAAGTATGGCAAAGGTAACATTACCCAGAAATGACTTTCGAGGCCATTTTCAATAGAAAACCTCTGGTAGGCAAAGTTATCCCTGTTGTCTAGGATGCTTTGCCCACCAGGGTTTTGAACTATTACTGGAAGTGAAAGCAATGGAAATATATTTAAACACCATAAATCAACTCTATGTGCCCTACCTAAGCCTAGAATTAGTTTCCCTTTCTCCAGCTGATAGAGAAGTACACGGATTTTTTACTAGAAATTTAAAATTGGGCAAAGTAATACCGGTCGATGGTACGCTAAGAAAAAGCTTATACATTGCTGTAATCGTTGTATTTGTGCAGCTAAGTACTAAACACGTATTAAAAGACGGTTTTCCAATCGTAGACATTTCGAAATCGTATTCGGTTTAATACAAATTTTATATAAATGTAATTTTTTTATTTTACCTTTGAGGGCTATAAAAGTTTAAAAAAAAGATACTTTCCATCATATTTTTTATTTTCTAAATCATAAAAATATAAACAAAAAACTTGCAAGTTACTCATTACTATAATTACATTTGGTTTTCTTATTTCAGGATATCATATTAAATGCATAATTTATGCTTTCATCTTACCTTTTTTGATATGTAAATAATTGAAAACCCTAGTTGAAAGATTTATCATGTAGAGCTAAAAGTTGCGTATACGTGTTGATAAAAGTTGACGGAATTACATAAAAATCAGTTTGCTGGTCCATTGTGATTGAATCTTTTAACTACTTATAATCTAAAACTATGCAATCAATCAACTAGTTCATTCGACCTTATTGTTTTAACTTTGCTTATGAAGTTTTCAAGAGAAGATATTCATTAAATGTGAAGCAGGCCCGATTCTAGGATACCAACTATTAACCCTTCAAGCGGCAAGCCCGAGATATCTCGGAAAACTTTTTGTACTGATAACGGCAAGCCCGAGTTAACTCGGGAACCAAAATGCAATCGTAAGTGTCAACCACGAGTATTCTTGCACAGTAGCTTTTCCTTCCCCTAGACCACCCGTGTCCTGTAATGGGAGGGCGTGACTGGAGCCCTTTGTGTGATGCGTCCTGATGGGAACTTACGATAAGGAACGTACAATGTGTGTATTTGCCTTCGGCGTGTTAGAAAGAGTAGCACAACATGTTTTTCTCTTTTAAGCTACAGCTTCTAACTTCTTTAGGAAAAAAAAGGTTGAATTGAAAATTTGGAACCACAATCTTGCGCTTCAAAACGATGTTTAAAAAACTACGATTAAAATTTACGAAGCAAACAAGAAAACATAAAGTAACGAAGTAACAAGAAGTCAGAGATATAGGTGGTATTTTTGCTGCATTCAAAACCACGTGAAATTCTTTTAAAACTACGCACAATTGTTCAATTTAATATATCAGTACGTATTGAACACTTGATGAAGTGCGATATTTGGCAGAGTTCGAATAGGTTTGGTGAAGTGGGCGACCTGTGAGCATCGATGCGATAAATAATTTGAAAACGGTACTTTGGTATTTTCTCTCAAATATTAATTATCATTACATAACCAACCCTTTCCAAATCATGATAAATCAAATTTGTTTTGCAAACAAAAAGAAATTATGGGTTAAGACCTTTCGTCGTATGAATGCAACTAGCACAAATCAAAGTTTTGTTTTTTAAAGGGTAATGTTTGTACTTGTATTTTTCTCCTGTAGAGCACCGCGTAAATATTCCACTATCAAATGGGATAATTTATTTAGTCGTAATATACCTAGAACATCAATATACGGATCTTTTACCTTTTGAAGGCGATGAGACATCCCACCGACCTAAAATTGTAACCATTTACCAGTCTTGCACTGAATACATTTAGAAACTACTCTTAATTTATTGTTAAGAAACAAAATGCTCTATTAACTTACATTCTTGAATATCTTTAAAGGAAATTTAATCAAGTATTTAATCAGTGTCATACTGGAACTGGCGTCAGTGAGGGATCAAACCCAAATCAGAAAGATCCTAGGACAATACCACGTGATTTTGAATCATGGTCAGATGACAGGTTCTCTCTTGTGTTGACACATCACGCTAATGCGAGGACATATGAGGCCAAGACAGATTTAACGTGCACCGGCCCCTTTATACACGACAGTGTTTGGTTAGATTCAAACTCGTAACCCTCCGGTTGCGAATCTGTAACTCTTCTAACCGGGCTACCGAGGAACACCATGTAAGTGTAGTTAATAATAAATTCGGTTGATGAGTTATTGTTATATTGGTGAATGTTATATTTATAATCCAATAAATGAATCGGAGTGATTGAACCAAAAAGTTAGCTCTTTAGTTCTTTAAAATTCTTTAACTCTACCATATTGGTAGCATGCCAGGCTAAATTTGTTTTTATCTGAATTTCCAAATCATCATAATTGTATAGCTTTTCTTATTTCATCTGTTAAACGATTAATTTAATTTTAAGAAAGAAATAAAATATATTTAATACACAACATAATATATAAAGGGGATACATAAATATAACATTAACTGACCCAACGTATTTGTCTTATTTTAAGAATAAAACGGGTCAATTTGATAACAAATAGAAGAATCATTCGTGTAGAATTCAACCTTTTCGCTGATGTTTTGTAAATACAACATTTAGACATAGATCTAAAATATTTACCCTTAATATCCAATCCTCAGTTGAATTAAAAAATGCCGAATATCCTAGTCACTGTTTACTGTACTATGCTAAGTTTCATAAAAATATGTTTGCACATTTGGTCTCACAAACATTTATGAACCGTGTAACTATTAATTTTGGTATAAAATCATTTTCAATCAGTCCATTTCAATGAAAATCGAATTGGACATATATACTCCTTTTCAATATTCTTACTACATAGAAGATGTACCCTACAATTTAGATTATTGAAATATGTAACTTGCAAAATAATAAACTGTTAATCTTTTGGATCTGATCAATATTTGTTTATGGTAACTGGAAGGATATAATAGTTAATTTCGTTATTATGGCGAATCTTCTCTCAGACATTATTTGTTCCAAGTATGGCGTACACAATATTGGTTTTTGTGTCCAATACCATTTTTGCAGTGGCTTATGAATGATACCCTGCAAAATGATTATTGCAAAAAGGACACCGATTTCGCTCGTGAATTTCTGAACCCTTGAGCTGGGTGTCAAATCGTTTTTTTCAATAAAATCTCCTGCAAAACGATTTGTTTCGCTAGCTATATAACTGACGATGTCGTCGTCGAAAAATGTTCCAAATAATTCTAATGGTGAATAATTATTCAGGGGTTCTTTAATTCCTAGATCTCCAGTGAATGGAAACCTCGGAGGAGAAGGTCCAAGATTCTCAGGGAGGGTCCAATCTACACCAGTCTCTTGCATCATCCAATGACCCATCAAAATCACTTTCAGAAGTGTCTGAATACGAGGAATCTGAATCTGAATACTCTTCAGAATTCATTTGGAAGTAGTTAGCAGACGAAATTAAAATTTAAAAACTTTGGTCTTGTCCTAGAATTATCAAATATGAGTACAAAGATTCAGCCTATAAAAGTTGAATTTTTAAAGAAAATTTAGTCTTGAAAAATACTTTTTTTGCTATTCTATCGACCTAGCTTCCTAACTAGCAATCTAGGTACTCCACAAGGTTGCTCGATAGATTTATAACAGCTTTTTTTTTTTTTTTTTTTTTTTCAAAAAATATGTGAACAACAGTTCGGATGCATGCACTTTAGACAATCGATTCACAAACTAACGTCTCAAATAGCAACTCCATGGTATATAGCGCCTCGATATGTCCCTAGGCTTTTCGCTCTTTTCAGCTTGTTCCCGCTTCTCAGAAGGGCAGATTTCTCCTACAGAAATTGGACGTAGGGGTCATGAATGACATTTTTGACCGACCACCTACCGAGCCTAAAACATACCGTCCAGAGTAGTATTTTGAAAATAAAAAAGAAAAATGCTGTTTCTATAGTCAGAGAGAGAACCATCAATTCCTTCTATAGTAAGATTACTGTCGGCCTTTTTCCAATGATAAAAGAAGGTACAACACGTTCCCTTCTGCATACTCAGATGTTATCAGTTAACAAAAAGGAATACATTGGGGGTCATTATGATCGTTCAAGAAAAGGACATGTGTGACACTATCAGAGTACTTTTGTGTGAAGTTTTCAAGAGCTTCCCGCTTTGAATAGGGAGTAAGAAATATTTCCCACAAAGCGAGAGAAAATAGTTTAAATTCCTCTTCTTTTATTTTGTCAAACAGTCATAATGACTTAGTTTAAACGATCGATGTTGCTTTAGGTTTAAGAAATTCAAATACCGGCGCAGTAAAAGTGTTTATGATAAACGCAGATAAAAGGCAGCCTTTTCGTTACTTCATATTGTATCACTCTTAAACCGGCTATCTTTTTGCACCAAAAGAACTGAGAACGACTAAAATCTTCGAAATGAAACTATGCGAGGGTTTTCTTATTCATTAACTTTTAGGTAGAAAATAGTACTATGCTAGTATTTTACTATAGATCTGTTATTCTGTCAATCGTACAACATATAAGAATCTTGAATTTTGCTGGCAGTAATAATTGAACCTTATAATTCGTAGCTAATACTAGTACAGGGTGGATGAAAAGTGCATGACACATTTCGACAGTTAATATAAAATCCACCATTCAAATTGCCATAGAAGTTTTCGGTTTTCACTAAATTGCTTTACATGGCATCACGTTATTTTTTGCATAAGAAATACTTCAATTGTTTGAAAAATTAAAGACACAAAACACGCAAGTAAACAACACTGTTCCACAATACAAGTTAGCAAATACGTGGATTGAAATTGAGTATCGGTTTAATATCGCTCGGGCCACAAAGGGTGCTCACATTAAAATATGGTAGTATATAGTAACCAAAATGCTCTAATAAATTATAATGTGTATTATAAATATTTGTGCACAATTTTTATAATGTTTTCCGGTAAATTTCTTTTCTGATAAATTTGCGTTTGTTCATAGATGTTAGTGTGAGTTGTTTTATAGTTCATACAGCCAACCAAACGGTTTAGTGGTTAAGGTGTTAGCCTCTAAATCGGAAGGTTCCTGGTTCGAATCTGGGTCCGTGCATGGATGTTTGTAAGCGTATGTTGTAGAGGCGGTTGGTGCACCTTAAATCTGTCGTGGCCGAAAGTCCTCACGTTGGGTTGGTGTGGAAGTTTGGAGAGTGGAGTGCCAGCTCAGGTGTTGCTTCGTCATCTGACCGTGGTTCAAAAGTACGAGGTGTCCTCGGATCTTTGCCTTAAGCGATTGATTCCGGACCGTCATCAAGAGCCCATTGTGTTGCTCTAGTTCGACGTTAATTAAAAAAATTGCTGTTACCCAAATTTAGGTTTTATTATAAAAAAACTATTTTAGGCTACATCAAACTATTATTGCTACCAATTTTATAAAATTATTTCAGAGGTTTATCATTAAATTTGTATTAAAAATAATCATTCGAAATACTGATCAAGATTCCAAACGTCCCATACTTCCGTTCTTTAAAAAGTTATTGGTATCAGTAACTCAGACGCAGTTTACCATATGTGAACTGTTTTATGTATACTCTTCACTGAAAGGTGAATACTCAAAACGTGAAATCTTTGAATAATATTCCCTATTGAATATTTTAACCTACGTTACATTATTGAAGCTAGTTTTGAACATTTTTGTTTTTATTTCTGCATTGTGTTAAGTTTTACACGTCTAACTCAACTGTGATAAATAATGTAATTGCTTTATTTATACAAATCAATGCTGTAAATCTGTGGTAAACTTGTGCGAAAGAAAATTAATGCTAGAATTTAACTTTTTTACAATTTGAAGAAAAACTACTTATTAGAAAAAATATATATAAAATAAATATTTCAAAGTTCCCCATTTTATGCAGTAAATATTTGGTTTCTTAAACGCGTGTAAGAAGTATCTTGTATCTTGACGCAATGTTTGAAACTCTCTCCAGTAATACCATTCAAAAGAATCGTCTCACCCTTCGGAACCTTAGAGTAGGAATAGTAGCTACTCAATGTTCGGAACTGGGTCGAAGCCCGTGGCGTTCCGATCTATCACTGTCATCGGTCTTTTTTGAAGATCCAGTTTAAATGGGCTACTGATCAGACCCATTGACAAAACGAAGGGAAAGCATTCCCTTTGTCCAAACCCTGACGCTTTTAAAGGGAACTCGTTTTCTAGGGGTGACGCTTTCGTCAACTCAACAGAGATTTGCCATGCCGCCAAGAGGGTTATCTTCTTTCTTTTATTTTCAGTCTACTTGACATTCTTCTTACGTTAATTTTGCATGTATTTTGTAATGCATATGCATATAACCTGAAGAAACCGATATTTACTTTGGAAAAACTAATATGCTAACAAGTATACCTTTAAATGTTCAATTTAGGCTTTATACATAATATACGGTCCGTATATTATGTATTTGTATTAATCAAACATGTATAACCGGAAAGACCGTGTAATATCTTTGCTCTCAATTCTAGGAAGCTATGTAATTTTTTCTACAACCAGCTACTGAAGCACAAAGTACTAGATAAACAATGTTAACATAAACTGTAAAAGTTAACACATAGTTACAATTGTTTTGGCTTTCCTTTCTTCCAAGACCCGATTACAGTAAGAGAAAGATTATATATAACACACAAAAGCCAAAACTGACAGTAAAAAGAAAAATAATTAATGTAATGCACATAGAAACATGTTTATGAAAAAAAAGACCGAATATAGTGCCACATAAAATCTCCCTTGCCTCCCACTACTAAGACACCTCAGAAAGTCCACGGAGGGTTGTAAAGCAAGTGCTTTCAGTTCATTACTTCAGAATTACAGAGGGGTACAAGGCTCGGTTGAGATACCTAAGCGATACAGAGAGCCTTAAGATAGTCGTGTTCGGTTGCCAGGCGGAAAGCCACAACTGCCTTTCGTCTCGACTTGTCTGACACATTCTTGAGATATTCTTTTTTTAGAAATTTGCATTTTCTTTGTCTTGAAGTTCGTGCTGCTATTGTAATGTCATTGGTGTGGTATAGAAACATCTTTGTTTTCCGAAAGGAAGTCTCATCATTTGGATAATGCAGTAATTTCCTACCTTTTTTTAGCAAGAAAATATTTTTCCACCTTTCTGTACCTTTTACACCGGTTCGACTCCTGAAGTGTGCATTCTTCAGTGAGTGTATTGTTCTCTTCTGAGTCCGTAAAACGTTCAATGTGCGCGTATATATATATATATATATATATATATATATATATATATATATATATATATATATATATATATATATATATATTCCTTGAACTCTTATGTCTGGTGTCTAGCGCATCATGACCAAATATAATCCTTGGACCAGATCTTGATCGACAAGATATATTGTTAATATAAGAAACCTTACCAAACTGTGATACCTTCATCATAACAATATCTTGATGACGATATGTTCAATGTTCATCAGACTTTCATGTGAGAGTTATCTCAACAAAACCATTTGGAGCGTTAAGGTTACAGAAGTTCTTGGTACCGGAAGATCGCAAGTGGTAGTGATGTACTAATAGATTATATAGATGCTTGAGAAGGATCGTCTGAACTTCCAAATATGTAGTGCTGCTTTGTAATGTTAACATAACTCTAAAAATGTTGCTTTGGTATTATTTAAATATAACTTTTATTAAACTACCGGGAACGGAAAGAATTTTGATTTCAATTCTGACATATAATCTAAATTACTCTACAACCCCTACCAAAGCACGAAAATCTAGATGTACATCAGTATAAACAGAATATTAATCCATTTGTTAACTGGTCATACAACCAACTGCTGAAGCGTCAAAAGAGAAGTAAGTTATGCTATCTAAAATGTATATACTGGTATATTTCACAAAACGTTTATGAATTTGTTAAGAAGACAAATGTAAGGGGGTAACAAACTGCTGAAGCACAAAATATGACGTCGAGTACGTTAAAATAACCTATAAAGAATACTTTTTCACGAATTATGAATTAGTTTATTAATTCTCCAGGTGGTTTTGAACGAGATATTTCGTCCATTAAGCTATCACCAATATCTAATGACGAGTAACCTAGTCCCTTAAGGTCTGTTTTGCAAATGGTGAAATTATCGAGACCTCCAAGAGGGTTGAGAAAATAAATGAATCTACTCCAACTGTCGAAGCACAAAAAGCAAAATCAAGTATTCAAACACGACTTTTACATAAGGAAACACATTTTCACACTTGATATCTATTTTTTAAGTAATCAAACACGATGAAATAGCTTTCATAGTTCATCGCTTACGTTACCAAAGATTTTTCTAGAACATTTTCTATGGATAATTCAGGATGAGAAGACCGATGCTCTTAAGGAACAGCTACAAGAAGCATAATTTTTCATTCAAAGAATACCTTGTTTAATTATGAGTAAACCAATCAGTTTGGGAGTTAAAAAACGTATACAAATCTAAACGAAAACAACGTCCATAAAATATCATCCACTTAATTTTTTTGGCATACCAAACTCCTGTTATTCAAATATTTCCAATCGCTTTACCCGTCATTAAGCAATTACATTTTGGATTCAGGGATGCCTGAGATTTAGGTTTTGTTTGTTCTTCCAATTATTGAAAAGTTTCCGGAGATTAAAGAAAGCACCACACTTTAGGATAAATTATTTAAAGTATGTTTGCACGCTTTCTTTCGCACTCAAATTCTGCTCCAGGGAAAAATCAGGAGTTTTCCGTCGGGTTTTTTAAAACTTCATTTGCTCCATCCCAGATATTATCGGAAAGGTATTAAAATTGATTTTTCCACAAGCATCAAACAAAAACAAGCTCTTGAATTTTGTGCTCGTGAACAACTCAAAAAGGAGTTCGAAGCCTGTCGATGTTTGAAAGTATGTGTATAAAATAGGCAACTTAGAAGCATGGACATTATTTCGTATTTTATAGACTGTCGTAGCAGTCTTATTTAGTATAAAATACGAAAGTTATTTTATTTAAGTATACACTTGGTATATTCAATGGTTAACATGCAACACTCGAGCAGTGTTTGAAGTATTCGTATCTATTTTCTGCGAATTTCAATTTTCCGAACTTTTGCATACTTTATTCCTTCCTATATTTTAATCAATATTGTGTATTATTTTACAATATTTTGAAGCACCGCTTTAAAGTGTTGTATTTACATAGTATCGATAGTAACACTCACAACCTAAACGTGCCCCCCGTTCTTTTCCAGATAAACCGTGAAACTATAGATTTAGCTCATATAGATTTGTCTTCGCTATAAAAGAACCATTTTTGGAATATTAACATCCTTACATTTTAAATGGTTGTACAAGCGCAAACTGAACTCTTATAATTTTCTCATTTTATAAGCTTTATCGCAGCACATTTAGTAATTAGTCTTAAAAAATATACCTCCAAAGTATTTAATTTTTTGATTATAAAATATTTCGGTATCTAAGCATTTGGTGTAAATATTATAAAGTGTAGTAGTAGTAAAATGTTAGTTTTCAAAAAGGCTACTATAGGTTTTACCAAGCTAAATACAAAGGGTGGTAGTGTTTTCGTGGTGATACGGTTTTTTTTACGTATTCTTAACCATGGCATCAGTTGATAAGTTATTCGAATACGAGTTTAGTACTCTGCTAGTATAAATTCCAAGCAGAATATTTCAAATGGATACATTATAGCTGCTTCAACATCAATTAGATTTAATGGCAAACGTTTCAAAACGACAGTAAAACATATTTTACCGTAACCCCGAAATATTTCATACGAGTGCATTTGAAGTAAGAAATAAAATCTTCCAAAATCGTCTTTTTGTTTGTTTACATTGAAAATAACACACATAATCCAGTTTCGTAGAAGGAGTTTAATCATTTTGAATGAATTTGAGTTGGATGTGAATGCATTTATTTTTAAATTGAGAGGCAAGTTTAGCAAGAACGGGCACCCACTATAGACGTCTGTATTGCGGATACTGTATCACAGTTACTTTTCCGATGCCTAACGCTATAACATTTAACACAAATTTCGAGACAAATAAACACCGATGCAAATCACCATACAGGACTTAGCGTGTGGAAGCCCAATACCGTGGCAAGCTAACTACCTATGTAAAAAGGGAATCATGAATGATCATCTGCCTTCTCATCAAAAGCTGCACTATAATACTGCCTTTCTATGTAACGAAAAGCGGAAAATTACAAATCCAATGCTTAAAGCTTTAGTTTAAAGGTTCAAATGTTTTAATGTGTTGTTCCTCATAACTATAAATGACATAACCAATAAAAATATTTCTATCAAAAAACAAATATTTTCATCACATGGTGTGTCTAGTAAAAACCATTAATTTATTAACTTCATTTCATTCATTGAACTATTTAGTATAGTACTGGTATACGAAAGTTTCAACTAAATAAACAGTAATTGGGGAGTAATTGGAACACTCAACACGGATTAACCTAATTATGAGACTTAAAAAATAGATGGTAATCCCATCGAAATAAAAGATTCTGTTTAAACGTGGCATAAAAATCATGGATTCTCTAATCGTAGCTGAATAAACAAATTAAAACTTTTGAACTTTAGTTTCTTACTGGACAACATTTTTTCGAGCAAGACAATGATGGCAGAACAATTTTTCTATTTTCATAATCCTAAATCGTATCGCCCTAGAGTTCTAACAGGCTTATTGAAATTCCGAGCGCTCATCACAGTCAATATTGAGGAGATAAATCAGTTTAATTAAGCTCACGGGTAAACATTTCGTCCTACGTAACGCTCAAGAGTAATTATAAATTTAATTATCCCTTTTACCAATTAAGTAACTCTTGGTTGATCGGATATGATGTGAGACAAAGGCCCCGCTTTGTCGATATCCTCAGTTATATGAAAAATGATTACTTTCATACATGACTAATCGTAATTTCGTGTATTTTTTTAGGTTTAGCAAGGAGTAAAAATAAGTGTATAAGAGAGCAAAGTTTTATGTTTACGTAATTTAAGATGTTTTACTATGCGTAAAAAAATATTTTTATAAATCCTCGGGAGTAGTTTTTGAGCCTTCATGACGCTGGTACATACTTATTGTGTTCTTTAAACTTGGTGTACATTATACAAATGTCGTACTCATTAATCAGGGCAGATGAAAGCTGGTTAATGGTCCAAAAACGGTAAGTTTTCTCCTGTTTTAATTTCTTCAATTTGTGTCACTAGAAAATTAATGCTTTCTACATTTGTAATAACTTTAATACACCGCTGTTAATAATCTATTGTTTTAATTCAATTCTGGATAGGAATTCTTATGAAAATTATGCGGAAAATTATTTATTGTACCTATCTACTGTTTTATGAATTTTTTTTTAAATACCTGAGCAATTAGAGTATAATATGAAAGGAGTCGTAAACATGTAGTGTGAGTGAAAGGTAGCAAAATTTACATTATAATACTACATGTTTTAGTCCATTATTCTTTCAATTTGTGCATATGTAGTATTTTTTTAAGTTTCAAAAATAAGTGTGCTAAGTGGCACCAAAAATATTTTGAAACATCGTAAGTGGAATATATATAACCATAAACGGTTGTATGCATTTATTGTGATGTGTGATTTGAATACCGATTAAACAAGATAACATTAACAGAAGCAATGCATGTAATATTCCAAACAGTGACTAATTAAGACCGCAGGTCATAATATTTAGCAAAATAATCGAATAATCAAGTTATCATCTTTCTGATGTCAATCATTATTTATTGCGTTTGGAGAGGGGAAGTTTTCTGTTTTCCTGAAAGAAGGTTCTGATATAAGTTGTATTAAATACGTGGTTTTAAACGAAACTTGTACGATGATTTGTGACTCACTCTGCCTTCCTACTGTAATATTGTTTGCTACAAGAAGGCTAATTAGACGGCTTAAAAATAAATGTATTGATTTTCTGTTCATATTGATACTAGGAAATGGTTAACTCAAGATGTGTCTTGTCAAAAAGTAAAATAAGTTTATTAAATAACGATATATATTATTTATGTTTTGTATTTTAACACTTAAGATTTATTGTAGGCATACATTTAAAAGATTATCTAAAAAATTAAGAATCAAGTAAATGACAAAATAATGAAGTTTACCGGATTACTACATTGCATCCATATTAAGCCTTATACATATCAATTTTTAAATTTCAAAAGTCGCACAAGTGTAAATGTGGAATTGATATTAAGTATTGGTCTAGTGAAATAACCCTCAAATTTTTCAGAAAGGCAATTCGGACAAGAGTTAAATTTCAGTGCTTTAGAACTATGTTTCAATGTACAAATACTGAAATCAGAGATTCGTATGAAAAAGTACTAAAGTTACCGATACAATAAACATAAGGATATTGTAAGGGATTGCATTCATATAAGTTTAAAACATAATTTTACTAAAAACATTGAACTAAATGGAGTGCACCGCATTGGCAACACGTGCTTTGTGTCTCAGAAAACCATAAATTAAATTGAAGTTTTAGTTTATGTGAAATATAATATAATGTGCAAATTAGATATGTACTAGACAGATTCTCAAGTGATTTATACTTTTATTGCATTAGTAATTCTTAGATTGTTTTTTCAAAGATATGGACGTACTATATACACTCTATAACAAAAAAATCGACGCACTAAGAAGGAGTTATCTGATGGAGACAAAAATTGGTGGATAGGTAAAATTATGTACAGAATAGAAAATGATTAAAATTTCAGAACAATTGAATGATTTATTTCAGAGTTACAGTAACGAGTTCAAAAAGGTGTTGACCCGCCTCTAGCCTGGATGCAAGCTACCACACGGCGTGGCATAGATAGATAAACCTCTCGAATGGTCTCCTGCCGTAATTCTTGCCAAATTTGCTCCAATTGTCGGACTAGGTCATCAACATTCCCTACTGGATGCAGTCGCCTTCCCATCATATCCCAGACATGCTCGATGGGAGAGAGATCTGGTGATCTGTCTGGTCAAGAAAGTGTTTGACAAGCTTGAAGACAGTTCATAGCAACACGTGCCGTATGTGGTCTGGCATTGTCTTGCTGAAAAAAAGGCCCAAGGTACTGCGAAAGGAACGGTAGCAAAACAGGTCTCAGAATGTCGTCAATGTACCGTTGTGCAGTACGTACCTCTAATGACGACCAAAGGGGTGCGGCTATCAAGGGAAATGGCACCCCAGACCATAACTCCTTGTTGAGGGCCCGTGTGGCGTGCAATAGTGAAAGCACGATCGGCACGCTGCCCTGGGCGTCTCCATACACGTCTTCGATGATCGCAGGACACAGTTGGAAGCGGGATTCGTCGTTAAAGACTATACGTCCGCAATTAACATCATTCCAGCCTGATCGAGCCAAGCACCACTGTAATCTGGCTCGACAGTGTACAGGCGTGAGGGGCAGGTGGCGTAACGGTCGGTACGAGCGTAGATTTCGCTCTCTCAGCAGTCTGTGAATGGTCATGGTGGACACTCGTGTGTGGGTCGCACGACTGATGGTTGATAGCGATGAATCAGGCGCTGTGACAGCTGATCTGACAATCACTCTGTCCTCGCGATCTGTTGTGGCCCTACGTCGACAGCTACCATCATGACGCTGAAATATGCCACTGTCCACCCACTCTTGCCAGCATCTTCTTATCGCCGCATCGCTTCGACTCACATGACGAGAGATTCTCCGATTTGCCCAACCTGCCTCTTTCAATCCAATGATACGAACTCTTTCAAACTCTGAAAGTTGCTCGTAATAAGCTCTAAACTTGCGGCGAAGCATTTTTTCAGTCGTTGAAAGGTATCCTAAATCGCAATGCAGCAGAAATTTTTAACAACAGTTCAAAAACAACTCCTTATATATATCTGCTGGATGCGCAGTTCCGATGCGCTGGAGAACGCTCTATTCATTCATTGGACACCTAATTTTAATCATTTGTATATTTGGTCAAAACATTTTTGCATACGAAATTTCAAAGCAATCGGATGATTCCTACTTGTTGCGTCGATTTTTTTGTTATAGAACACAACTGATGTTTCTACAAGGGATTTATATAGCTAAAAGAGAAACTACTGAAAATTAGTATTTTAAATTTGTGAAAAATTATGTTTATTCTTATTTTAAATAGTTCTTTTATCTTAAAAGGGATCGAAAATTCATTCCTGTATAGGAAAGTCCTGAAATATTTGTAAGCAGAAATACATAAATCAACTTACAGCTAAACGTTTTTATTTTGCGTTACGGTTTTAAAACGCATTTGAATGTTTGTATGTAAAATTTCATACATTAGCTCATAGCAAAATTTTATCGACCAAAATGTTAGCATCTCTTGCAAAGTCTAATGCAGTCTAGGAGAAGTCTAGAAATCTAGCAAAAGTTTGTCTCAATAGTAAAATAACTCCAGGGCATACATATCTGGAAAAGTCAAACATCTATTTTATCTTTGTTTATAAATTTGAAATTGCAGTAAATACCCACAATACCCAAAAATGTGCAAAGAACTCAGAATTGGGATTGCTTCGTGAAGTTTTGTGCTTTTTAAAAACCAAGTTTTCCACATTGAAAAGCAAACAATGTTCATTCAAATTCTTAAACTACGATCACAAAATTAGTCAGAGAAAGAGCAGATAAGCTTAATTATTCATAAAAATGTATTTAGATAAAATGTGGTATAATCTCTGTCTGATAATCCTTTAGAGGATTTCATCTGAGAATTGAAACTACATGCTTACGATTTGTAGAATACTGTATCGACGACGTATGTTTCGTGATATCTGATGTAATTTCTTGCGATTGTCGCAATGACTTGTTTAAATAAATGCCAAATACAAATCATACATGCAATATGTCCAATGATAGATTATATGTTTAAGCAATCACATATGTCACCAATGTTTGATGTAAAACAAAATACCGATAAAACTTTATGACTTGGAAATTATTACACGGATTTTCGACTAGCTGGAATGGAAACTTGTCTCCGTTATTTTAATTTGTACTCAACGGTTACGACTTCTCCAGGATAACTTCAATGATTTACTGAGTGCAGCATATGCAAAGGGCATACCATAAAAACTGCGAGTGATTTTTTTACGTAGTGGCAACACCGCAAAACTAAAAAAAATAAAAGTGCAGGCGATTTTTTTCAAACTATTAACCATACAATTATAAATATTCCAAACGAAGCAGACGATTTTATTTTCCTATTTTCGTGCTTGTTTAAAGAACTGTTTTTATTTGCCCAACAGAATGGAGGTGAGTGATTCAAAGTTAAAAAACGAAATGCGTTCTGTCATAAAATTTTGCTATGGTTGGGGAAAACAGCCCCGGAAACAGTTAAATTGATGAAATAAGCTTACAAAGACAATTATTTTGGTGAGTCTAAGTATTTTTAGATGGCATGGTGATTTAAAAAAAAGGACTTTTGTCTGCAGAACTGGGTCCTAAGCCTGGCCGACCAGAAAGTGTTGTGAATGATCGAAATGTTAACACTGTGTGGGCAATCTTGCTAGAAAATCGGCGAATGATATGTGAGGAGATATCGGCATAAACTAACATTTCGAAACCGTCGATATTTCGCATTCTACGTAATAATTTACAGCTTCGCCATGTTTATTCCAGATGGGTCCCTCATCACCTTACTAAAGAACAGAGGCAAACAAGAATTGAACAATACTCTGAGTGGAAACAGATGCTTTCAAATAATCCGAATTTCTTAAAGACTGTTATAACAGGTGATGAAACTTGGGTACATCGTTTTGATCCCCTTATCAAGTCCGCAACAAGTGTATGGAAACACAATGATTCTCCGCCTCCGAAAAAAATCCGACAAACCAAATCTCCTGGAAAAGTCATGATGATTATTTTCTTTAATCATAAAGGTATAATCTATCAGCATGCTGTGCCTCCGGAAACTACTGTAAATGGTAAAAATTATATTTCAGTTTTGAAAATTTTGCGACAACACATATTGAGAAAGCGACATTAACTGGTAGGGAATTGGACATTATATCACGATAATACTCGCCCGCATGCCGCTACTTCTGTTCACAATATCTTAGTAAATGCAATATTAAAATCATGCCACATCCTCCTTACAGTACAGATCTCGCATCATGCGATTTCTGGCTGTTTCCGAAGTTGAAGGAGAAACTCCGTTGTAGAAAATTTAATACAGATTCTGAAGTTATTTCAGCAGTGTGGGGTTCTTTGAAGCAGCTTCCAGAAAAAGACTACTTTACTTGTTGTAAAAGTGGAATGAACGATGAGACCGTTGCGTATCATCTAAGGGAAGGTATTTTGAAAAATAATGATACATTTTTTTCTGTAAATATATTTCTAGATTTTTATGATTTTTCTCTAAGTTTATATGAAACGCCCTTTGTATAATATAGAAGTGTGAAGAATAATGTAGACAGTGTTTATGATAGTGAATTCACTTATATTTTTGCTACACATTTATATTCTACGGAATCTAAATTTCGTAGAAACCAAATGAGGCTATTTACCAGTTTATGGATGACACATATGGAAAACAAAGCAATTAACCCACTCCAAGATGCTGGCTATATTAAATTTAACTGAAATTTTTTTATAAAGTAGAGAATGAATCATCAAGAGCAGTTACTAGATTCTTAATGTCCGGATCAAGCTATAAAGAGTAGTTAGGACAGTTCTTGATTCTTAATGTCTGGATTAAGCTATTGAGAGTAGTTAAGATAAAACTATTGATTCATGTTTGCGTACAAAGCTAACAAGAGTAGTATCCTGAAGTATAGTATATCTGTATTGCCACTTGTATTTTATACAGAGTATGTAACTGCATGGTAGACGTTTATGTGTATCATCTGTGGGAATTGTGCTTGTATTGGCATGCCTCATGGTATAGTGCAGCTCCAGCTACAGAGTGTCATAAAAGTTCCCGTACTGACGATTCGTGAATTTATTATGCAAAAACAACAATTTTTAAAACAATTATTTTTATTCTAATGGTAAAAAGCACTTTTAACCTAACGTAGGAAAAAAATGTGGACTTACCTTTATCAAAAAACATTAAAAATTTACGCCCTTTTCTTGGGGCAAAGCTGAAGTCGTTTTCGTATATTTTTAGAAACGGGTTTCAAGTTGCTGGGATTGACTTCTTGTATCCTTTCAGTTATGGTAATTTTCAGATCACCTATTGTTTGATGATTATCTTCATTAATTTTGTTCTTTAAATATACCCACAGAAAAAAGTCCGAGATGCTCAGATCAGGAGATCGAGGTGACCAAAGGTTTCTTGAGACGAGTCTATCGTAATAATAAGATCGCAATACCATCGTCAATAATAAATTCGCTTCTCATTGCCCGGTGGCTTTAGCTCCTGTAACATTTTTACACGATAAGCACGAAAATGTAAAGCTCTCAAATCCTTACTTATCGATCCCTGTGATGTGCTCATTTGTTGCGACAAATGCCTCACATATTGACGAGGTGATTGCAATATCATCCGTTGAGTTTCTTGCACAAAGTCTGGTGTAACGACTTTCGGTCTTCCACTACTGTGTTTTATGTTCCATTTAACCTGTTTCACGAAATCGTCGAACGAGTTGATATAGAGTATGATTACTTGGTATTGAATCATTTGGATACTTAGGTCGGCAAATATTTTATCTTTCATATGATTTACATTCAAAATAGGCCTCAATCAGCGGAATGCTCTGAATGCGTGATTCTCCCATTTTGCAATGAAGAACAAAATGACGTGTAACTTTATTATCACACAACTTGAGCGCGAAGAAAACTCTAGATGTGGTCTTACTAAACCCTTATATAACGGCAAGATTATATTCTTATCCCTTGAAGTTACAGTCTTTTTAATGTACCCCAATAAACTATTAGCCTTTTTACCCGCTGCTGAACATTGGTGACCCATTTTAAAATTCCTGTGAATCATCACCCCAAGATCCTTGACTGTTTTTCCCTCCTTTACCTTTACTCCCTGCAGACAGTACTCGGCTCCACTATTCCTGTAACCCATATGCATAACTTGACATTTCCCTACATTAAATGACGTACCCCATTTTACAGCCCATTCGGATATCTTATCAAGATCCCCTTGTAAATTCTCTATCTGTAACTTGGTATTCATTGCTCCCCATATTTTTAAGTCATCTGCAAATATACTGATTCTATTCTTAATCCCCTGACCTATATCATCTATGAAAATTATAAATAAAATTGGACCAAAAACTGATCCCTGAGGGACCCCGCTTATAACTTCTGTCCACTGTGAATAATTTCCTTTTACCTGCACTGTCTGCTTTCTACCCAATAACCAATTCTTTATCCATATCAATGTTTTTCCCTGAATCCCCAGCCTTTTCAATCTAAACAGTAATGCCTCATGAGGTACTTTATCAAAACCCTTTTGAAAATCTATGTACATAATATCTACACTGCTCTTATTATCCAGCTCCTCAGTAATTTTTTCGTAGAACTTCAAAAGGTTTGTAGAGCAGGATCTGCCCTTCCTAAACCCATACTGATTATCTGATAACAGTCCCCCCTCCTACAAGTATAACATTATATGCTTTTTTAACAGAGATTCAAATATTTTGTAAATTACTGATGTTAGACTTACTGGTCTATAGTTGCCCGGATCACTTTGTATTCCCTTTTTGAAAATTGGAGTTATGTTGGCCAACTTCCAATCCATTGGTACCCAACCCGTGCTATATATTGAATTAAATATGATGTGAATTACGTCCCCCAATTCTTCCGCGCATTCCACTAGTACTCTCGGATAAATGTCGTCTGGTCCTGGTGCTTTAGATGGCTTAATATTTTTCAACTGATGTACTATTTCTTCCCTGTTAAATTTGCATTCTTTAATTATACCCCAGCAAAGGCTCTATCCTTGGAATAATTTTTTGATGTATCTAATCTATCTAATTTTCTATTTCCACTCTTGATATTAGGTAATATATGTTTGAAGAGTGTCAAGATAAAACATAGTTTAGAAATGAGCAGATACAATCTGTAGAAAACGGTATACAATGATTTTCAAAAGTACATAGTATAAAATAAACACAAACTATCAAAATCGAAAAATAATAAAAAAGTATCAGACGAAATTTCACGTTTCATTGGATGCACTTAAACTTTCTGTGAAGAGGCTTTAACTGTTTGCACATTCTTTCAATTCTTTGGGAAATCATAAAGAACACTGGACGTTGGACCTTTGTGAATTATTGGGTCGTTTGTTACATTTACAGGGCAACAAACTATGCTATAAATTATTTGTGTTTTTTAACCTTTCTTCTTAAGCCTGTAAGTGTTTCTTTGTCTTCGTAGCGTCTGGAATGCCTACCATTACTCAGAAAACGATGAGTGTAGTCTGACAGTGGCTATTGAAAGCTACTTGAGTTGATTAGGAAGCAGTCTTTTCTTTCTATAAGACATTGGGAAAATCTGGACATTCTGAAACATGTACTGATAATTTATACTTCTCAGAATGTTAGTTTTCTCAACGTAGAAAGCAAACGTTTCCTCTGTAAGGCATATATAAACTTTCACGAAGCTCATTGAGCGAAGTCAATGTTCGAGACTTTAATAGTAACAATATTATATTCTGCATAAAATTAAAGTCGTCGGCTGACAAGTAAAATAGGCTTTGTCAAAAAATACAGTTCTAAGAGAACGAAGGAAGAAAATCTACGTTTCAAGCTAAGAAAGCATTATAGTTTTATAATTTTAACAATTATTTACTGTACAATTGGACCTTTATAATCCGAGCTCCGATGAATGAAGTATTATTGTGATTTGAGACGATTTTCATACCGATATTTTTGTAAAGCTGCAAATGAGTCGCTCACACGCCAATGTGGTGAAGTCCATTTTTGATATTTTCTGATTTTCATAAATTTTAATGGAATAAATAATATTTTTTAGTTAGTAAGGGATTTACTCGCTGCCTCGTTTTTTCTTGACCAGATAGCCCTTTTTTATACCTTCTAAATATGTTATAAAAATTGCAGAAGACACTGTGAAGAAGTCCACTTTTTTTCAATATTGTTTTGCATAAACTTTGAAATAAAAATTCTTCTCTTGATTTGTGGTAGTAACACTAAGTCACAAATTCCTAAAATCACTAAACAATGACTTGGAAAAGTGTAAACCAGACAATAATCCGCCATGTAACATCCGTTTCAACAGTTTTGAAGGTGCATTTACGAAAGTTTGCATACATTGCAACATGAACTGATGAAACGCAGAACAATCTCGAAAATCTATTTTTACATAAATTTCTTACGTTTTTATTTCCACATCATGACATAGATTGTTTTGTTGCAGAGCGTGAATGAAAACCTACCCTATGAAAAAAAGACTCTATATACTTTTCTGATCAAATTAATGAACCAAAAATATTAAAAACCAATGTATCAAAACATTAATTAATTTCTTAATTTTTGTTTCCTCATTCTTGGTCTGGAAGAACATACTAATTCATACTTGGAAATTTCATTAGTAAACTGACGAAATTTTATATAAAATTTAGCCATGTATCGTTTTATCGTCCATGTTTCCCTCAACAAGAAAATATGATACAAAATAGATTTATCATGGCTTTGCTTATCATATCTTGAAGGTTATCTTGTGTTTCACTATAGTTTTATTTTAAATATTCAATCAGTATATATTTAAATTAAATTATACTTTTACTACAAACAACTTCAGAACTTATACATTTTATTTACTACCTCAACGCCATTTCGATTTTAACTATTTTGCAAAAATGTATTCCTTCTTTAACTGCTTATTTAATTCTCTCACCATTATTTAAAAATAGTATTTAATAAGAACAGTAGTTGATTCTTACAGTACCTTTAAATTCTTCGGATGACCTCGGGATTCTTTTCTCTCTAAGGCATATCTATCTAATCAGAAATTTATTTAGAACCCATAATTGGACACCACTGCATTCCCTCACTTGCTTCCACAATATCCACCAAAGCTCTTAGGAGACCGAGAGGGCTCATTATTTGTGCAATTTTCTTCCCATGTTGCGCCACTGTTCTTCTAATGAGAATCAGCTCATTGATTCCCTCTCAACCCGCCCATGTACGTTGCAGCGTCCTCCTTGTACGTCCGCTGGATGTAAACCCTCATCACGTACTTTAGCTTTCTTCCCGTATCTCAAGAACCTCAATCACCCTGCGTTTTCAATTGATTTCCCTTGACTTCATCTAGCGACCACCTAATGGATAACATGTGTTTTGTTAATTCTCGGCTCCCGATCAATAGGTTATCTGACACCGAAGACGAACAACCGCGGTCCGGGTTTAATCCCTGCTGTGTTGTTTTTTGCTTAACCGTCATGGGATTCTATTTTTTTCTCTGTTCAATCTTGCTGAAGGGAGGGAATTTAAACCGAAATCCGATACAAGTTGTTTCGATTGAAACCGGATTTTGATTACCAGTTGTGGAAGCTTCGGTACGTTATTTTAGGATGTATTTTAAAGAAACAATTCGACTGAAACGTATCTAGTGGAAACAAGACTTTTGTTAAGGAAATAAATGTTTCTAGTTCGGTATTGCTAACAGATTAATTTGAGATTATATGGATTGATTTCGGATCACATATAGTTAGTCCAGTTGGATGAGTAGTGGATTGGGAACCGGAGTGTCGCGAGTTCGAAACTTGATCCAACGAATGGCCGTCGGTTATAAGGAGTTGGTGCATGCTAACTCTATCGTTCCCTCAAATTTCCTCACATTTACGGCGTATGGATGTTTGGATAGTTGTGTACCAGCTCAGGCTTTGATCTAATCATCTGACCGTGGTTTAAATAATTACGAAATGTTATCCTCGGATCTTTCCTTCCGGATTTTACTCCGGACACACGCACGTACATATATATATACATAGTACATAAAAGCATTTTCAATTGAGAAGTCCTTGGACTCTATCTAGTGATCACCAAAGGGGATAAAATATATTTCGCTAATTTTAATCAACTAATCAATATGATATAAAGCCGAAGATAACAGAACCACTGTTCTGGGTTAAACCTTATTTTGTATTTGCTTAACCGTCTTCTAATGTCTTTTATTTTTTTTTGTCGTTGCTCGATCTTGTTGAAGGGAGGTAAATTTGAACTGGTAACCGAAACAAATCGTTCCTATTAGAACCACATTTGAACAGACGGGGTCCTTAGAATTGTGGAGTACTTCCGCTAATGCTTCTAGGTACTTTAAGAAAACAATTTGAAAATTCTAGAAAACATGAATGAATTTTGATTGTAGAAATCACGTGAATCTGAATTTTACTACCCTCAGATGCCTAGATTGTTTTTAGTTTATTCCTATTAGAGAAAAGTCATTAAAATCATACCTTCCACATTTTTTAATTTAAGAAGGTTTCCGAAAACTATATGCTATTTAGAAAATTTCAAAACATTTGAATTCTTTGTTTCAACGGCCAACGTAAACACTTATTTTTGCAGAATTAAAATTATCATTGTAAAAACGGATAACAATAAATGAGTATTGAATGAAGGTTCGCATATTTCAATAAGATGTTTTAATGACGATTATTTCCATGTTTACGATATAACCTATTCGAAAAGTAGCTGTTCTCTTCGGGATCAGGTTTTTCCCCCAATCCCGTCCATAAAAAACCTAAGCGCACGATAAATAAATTGTAGCGAATATATTGATCTCCAGTCAGGAGACAAGATACCGTATCCAAATACTTTTATCAGGTCCATAGTTCATATGCACAGATCCGGATCACTTTACCCACCCCAGTTCAGATACGGCCCTCCTCGAAATACTTGATCGGTAACCAGATTAGATACGATGCCTTAAATATATTTATCAGGCCTGCGGTCCAGATACAGACTAAAAGAAAATTTATAAGGCCTGCAGTCCAGATGCGGCCATACAAATATGATTTTTCATTATTTAGCTCTGCTTCTAATGTATGCTCTGCTGCTAATGTATGCTCTGCTTGTAATATATGATCTGCTTGTAATGGTTCAGTTTTTGATTTATTGTAAAAAATAAGGAATGTAGATAGTGCTCTAAGAAGTACGTGATGTTCTATTAAAATTTTTATTATTCAGTTGTTATCTGTAAATTATTCCTCGTACTATAAATATACATAATTTCGAACATATTTTCTGAACCGGTGATAAATAAAAGTTACTTTGAATCGTCCATACGCAAAGAAAAATATCATAATTCGAAAAAAAATACATTTCGATTTCAAGCAGCATGAAGTTATAGCTCCTGTAATTTTTGAAAGTGCAAATTGATCCTCCAAGTGGCTTTTATGAGATATTTCGTTCATCAAGATCAGAAGATATTTGCTGATGACGAGATACATCGCAATCAATATATTGCTGATTTTTGGATGATGATGGATATGGTTAGTTGTGTTTTCTATTTACGACGTTCGCGTCCATCAATATATGGTAAGTTTACCAATAAGGAGATACCGCGTTCAAACAAATACTAGTTGGGTTAAGAAACACTGTTTAGGAAGAAAACGAAACTAACGTTTTATATATTGTGTTATTTTTTATTCCACCCCAATCAGGAATATACTATACCAGGTTCACCAAATCATTCACACTCAGGAAGATTCATCGTATAGAAAGATTCTGCAATTTTGGTTGTCTTGAGACTCGGGGCGCACAATGATAGAAGTCTGAATTTTTCCCACCCCACCTGGTTATATCCCTTGGCACTGGGTACCCATTTTAGTCTACTTTTACGATATGCATGAGATACAATGGGACTATTCTGCTCCGGTCACCATATGGAGGTTAGATATTGTAAAATATTTGGGATTTAAAGCGATGGAGCTTCATTTGTACTTGATAAATTTATTTTTCCTTTCTACTGTAGTATTCTAAAGAAGAATAGGAACTATTCATAAATGTTTTTTGAAGTTCTTTTGTACATCGAACAAAATACAAAACGATGACATAACTAAGAGTGAAATGAATTGTAAAAATTTTATTATCAAAGTTTATTTTGAGCATATTCCATCCATTTTAAGTCCATAGTAAAATGCATTTTATTTATTTTTGTTGTAAAATACTAATTGCATGGTTTGTAATAAAGTAATAATTTGGCTGAGCTTCTACGGCAACAAAGTTATGTTTCGATTTTTTAAGTAATGCCTGAATTATTATGAATTATTAATTATAATGAATTATTGAAATGAATTGTATAAATTTCTTATCAATGCTTATTTTGAGCTTATTCAATACATTTTAAGTGCATCGTAAGATGCATTTTATAAATTTTTGTTGTAAAATCCAAATTGCATGGCTTGTAATAAAATAATAATTTGGCTGAGTTATTACGTTAACAAATTCATGTTTTGATTTTTTAACTGATGCAAGTTATTTTTCCTGTCCATTTATTTACTAAACTAGAAGATAATGTTTTTTTCGTATATTGAACAAAATACAAAACGATGACGAAACTTGCATTGAAATTAATTGCATAAATTTACCCTTAATGTTTATTTTGAGCTTATTGCATTCATTTTAAGCGCATCGTAAGATGAATTATATTTATTTTTGTTGTAAAATCCAAATTGCATGGTTTGTAATAAAATAAGTATTTGACTGAACTACTACATCATAAATGCCGATATATATCTTCCATCAGTTCGGTCAGCTTTGTTCATAACTAGGTACTTCATGGAGACGACTACCGAAGGTTTAATCCATACATTCACCAAAATATTAAAATCTATACTTAAGTATAGCATGCTGCCGAGTTTTTAATTATTATTTAATACAGTTACATAAAGTGAATAACTTACAACATCTAACTTTATTTTAATGAAATAAATTTGACACCTACGCTAACACACTGCCATCAGTAAGTATAAGTAATTGAGGAAAATTAAAATGGATACTATGTGCAGGTCTGTTATTGAATTGAATACAGAATAAAAAATATGTAGGAAGAATCACGAATAAACAAAAAGAACGGAAAACCCAAAAGCCATAAAACTTTAACTAGTAAAACTTTAAATTATCTTGAATTCATATGCTCATTACGGTCAAATGAAGTACCTGATACGAAATACTTTAAATATAATCACCTTCTCGTAACTTATGCATTTCTTCTTACATTCTCAACGCATTTTTCTATTTAAACCATTATGCTAAAATTTGTTCTTCCTTTTATTTAACTTTTTGTAAGGAAAAAGATTCTCATGGGACTTAAAGAGAAATTCATAAAAAGCTTTAAGAGGTTCTTTTTTTTTTCAGTAAAAAATGAAACTGGTAGTTTCAAGTGAGATTGGGATGATATTAACCATATGCCATCACTGTCTGACTCAAAATCTTATATCTAACGCATGTAATGTTTCTTCCATTTGCAACTACTTCAAATTTCTTATTTAAAGCAAAATGGATCCATTCAAATGGAAACCGTGAAAATCAATATTTCTATAAGATTGGGGAAAATACTCGCAATCACAAAAATATATGGCAAATTGGGTTCAAAGGTTTTCGTTTCTATTCCAATTTCAGATTTATTAACAAAGCATAACTACTGTCTAGACTTTGTCTAAGAACTTATTTGAAGATATAAATTGATAAGTTCCCATAGGGAACAACTTCTGCGTTTTCTGTTGAGTCGTCTATTTTGTTTTGAAGCTAAGGAAATGTATATGTAGTGCCTGAGCATTATAAATCAAGCAATACCTAAACACGTATGAGAGGGGCTTTCAACGAGATAGAACAAACCAGACAGAAGGTGAAGATTTTTTTTTTGTTACGGTAATACTCTTGCATAATACATAACGGTATTACCTTAAAATGTAATTAATCGCAGTTTGGGCGACATTTGGTGTTTAATGTTATTAGAGTTGACTTTCAAAATTCGCTGTACCAATTCCTTTGATCATTCATTTTGTGTTTTTCAAGATACTCAAAACACTTAAAAGTACAATGCTTACCTGTGAGCTTTTCTGCTCTTTGCAGCGTCATTGCAGACAATGTGTATATTGGACCCCTTCCTTTTCCATTGCTTGCGTAAATTACCAACTGCAAAGCTGTGCTACTGGGTAGGCCTTGAATGATAAACGCTGGCTGCCCTAAGGTGATATTGGACCTCAGCTTTCCTATTTCTACGTCGTATACTTCAATGGTGAACACCTGTGGCAGTCCTCCGTTGTAGCCTTCCAAACAGTCCACATGGATGGAATTTTCAGTGTGGTTGACTACTGAACAGTTAAGTAGCGCTTCGGGAGGTCCTAGAACAAAATAACAAAAGTTCATAGCTTGAAAAATGCTACTACGCATTACATGAATCGACATACGTAAGTTAGAAAATCAGTACTTAACAAAATAATAATTCAAAGGGGATTTCTATGCTCCTAGTATAAAATAATAAAGTTTAATGATTTAACCCTCAAAGTGATTTCACCGAGTTGTCTCGTATATCAAGATATTATCAATTTAGGTAGTCACGCGATAGTTCGCCGTCAAGATACTGACGAATTGCATATGATGACAAGACTAAAATCTGGTCAGGTTTTTTTCTAATGACAATATATCTTGTCCATCAAAATGTGGGAAGTTTTGCTAATGACTAGATGCCTCGTCAAGATAACCAACGGAAAGGTTAACAGTGTTAAGATGTTGTACAGGAATTGACACTTATACCTAATAAAAGCTGTCCGGACCTAGAAAATTACAATGCTATGTATCTGATTGTGTAAAACATTTGTAATTAGGTTGGGATAGAGATTTGAGAGAACAGAGTGCGTGTCTAAAACGTATCTTGTTGCCATTTGAAGAACTGATTTCTTTTCTATTTACTCAAAAAACAAAATCGTGTTTAATTATCAGTAATTTTGGCTTTCTTTCTTGAAGTATCTTGTAAAAAGCTAATAGGCATCTTTCCAGGCCTAAATAGAAATTTGTCATTTCAATCACTATATGAGCCATGTTTTAATGTTAAGATTCAGTCGCCAATGTGTTGCTCCAGTGCGATGTACATTAACTACCATCTTTATATTATGTATTGAATTTGACTTTTATGTTAATTACACAACGAATCCAGTCCTAAAGTCAAATTCTTACCGTGACAGGAGATATGTTGAAAGAATGTTAACATCTGGATATGTTGAAAGAATGGCTCTTTCCTCAATTAGTAGAGGGTGAACCTGTAAACTTTTTTTGGCAACATGATGGAGCACCTCCCTATTGAAATCTCTTTGTACGATAGTGGTTGAATGTCGAAATCCTTTACCTTTGGATTGGTCGTAATGGTCAACACGACGGAGCTCTTTTTCGCTGGCCTCCAAGTTCATCTGACATAACGCCATGCGATTTTTTCCTTTGGGGATTTAAAAAATATCTACGTGTCTACGTTCCGCTGCTAATTAATGATTTGCCAGAGTTAAAACACAGAATTGACGACGCTATTGCTCCGGACTTTTTTTCCAAAGGTGGGAAGAATTGGTCTTTAGTTTGGATGTGTGCCGTATAACTTAAGATGCACATATTGAACATTTGTAAGAAAAACTAGGAGCGTTTACACTCAATTTGATACATGATTTGTGGAAAATAGTCTAAATTAAAATGTTGCAACATACCATTGAAACTGGGACATTCTTTTATGGACTCCCTGTATTTATATATGTATGTGTCTTTTTGCTTTATTTTTCCTGGGATATATATGTGAAACAAATGTTTCAAACCGATACGAAATTCCATGCTTTGCATGTAATTGATCTTTTGGTTCAAATTAGAACACATTTGTTTTTGCGGATTGCTTCTTAGATTGCCGCAATGACTGTCGATAAAACATTTTGCAACTTTTTTGCTTTGATAATAATTAATTTTTCAGGTAATATGATGGGCAATATGTGTGTCAAAAATAGAAAAAGAAAAATCATCTTTTTTTCACATAGTCACGTGTCATAAAATATTTATGAATCAAAACAATTCCAAATAAACTGAAATGTTCAGTTAACTTTTCTGTAAATATTTATCCATATACAAAGTAATACTGTAATCTTAATAGCTTAAAGATTTTTAATCTGTAAATACCAACGTATAACAAGTTGAACTATCAGAATAATTAAACACTAGAAAGTAAGATTAATAATTTGTGAAATGCTTGAATTCCCTTATGATATAACCAGAGCTCCTTCTAACTTAATCCAAGAAACGTTGCTTTGAAGCATACGTTTAGTTCGAGGATTTATGAGCGATAGTTCTGCCAACATCAGCATGTGCATGACAATGCATTTACGTCCTTGAGAATAGTACTATTATGAAATACTCAGAATCCGAGGCTTAGTTGAGACTAGTGCATACTACTTGAAGGTCAGACATATTCTAAGCTTAATCCCTTTCATTAGCTTCCAACAGACTCGCTGAATCAAATGCCACTATAGGGTTATCGCGCATCATAGCTTTCATGCGAATTTTACCAATTGTTATTGAGTAAAGCTCGTAAAAGAATTTATGCATTATTTAATTAGTAATTACAAATTACAAGGAATCTTCATTACTTGAAAATATTTCAGATTCTAGTGCTAGATAATTTCAGTCTTAAATTTATATGAGACATTTTATGTCAAGCTAAATATGGTGTCGGTAGTGTTTATGTGGTGGAAGGTTTTACATGCGCGTATTTTGAACATGGTGTCACTTGGCTTGCTTCTCGAATATTATTCCAGCACGTTGGCAATAGAAATTTGAAATAATGAATTATATTGGGCAATTGTCCAATGCATGCAATACAAAATGAATAAGAAGCTTTTGATTTGCTTCTCAAGTACGATTTCAAGACTTCACAATCAAAACACGATTTTTGATTGCTTAACGCTTATCTGATTAAACTTCAAACGTCGATGAAAGGGTTTTAAACTACATTTTTAAGTAACTCCTATCTGTATCATGCACAGTCATTCGGGCAGTTGAATTACCATCTTCGCATTCGGTCGAGTTTGTTTTAAAGACGCGTAGTGTAAATAGATTGAGAATGGCTATTGAGAGGATTTCAAAAAGTACAACCAGCATGTCGGCAAATAATTACGTGACTGTTCTATGAAAAATTGACTTGATATACCATCTTATGGTAGATTAATGACTGCTCGTTTCTGCAGAGGAGCAACAAAATTGTGAAATCTACAAACTCTACTATTATCTCACGCTAAACAATCAGACGATGAATCAATGAATGGACGTCTTCTAAGATCCCGTGAACCAATCAAATGATGACTATACATTTCTATCCATAGACACATGTTGTCAAAAGGTCACGTTACTTCTAGACATGTCACATGATTTAGGGCACATAAAATGTACCATTGTTTACCCTGCTTTTGTATTTCTTCTATGATTTGTTAAAATTGAAAATATCTCTGATAGCAGATCTTATTACGTACTAGAGGGCCCGTCCCCTGATCGCAGAGGCTCGCCAACCCCCCAGAAGATTGTTTTTCAATCCTTATTGGTTCGCTGAGCGAACCTTGCTCGCTTCGCTCGCATTAATGATGACATGTGTCCTAGCAGAAGGAATTGTTTACAAAATATGATACTCCAAAAAATATTTTCAAACATAAATTTGTAGTATTGCAGAAAAGTTATAGAGTACCTCTGGAATCAGAACTCGAACAATTTGGAATGAAAACTTTGAGAAAATTTAGACTCGAAATGTGAGCGCCGTTTTGGAAATCGAATACCCAGCATGTTGTTTGTATATAAGCTACAACAGATCGACTAATAGCTATATATTTTTAAAAAAATTTCATCCTATAACGCTATAAATTCAATTGAAGAGCGATGCTACGTGGTAAACAAACAATCGTACAGTGTTGTCAAAACAAGATAACAAATAACGCCTTTTTTGCGTGCCACGTAAGAGAATTAGATTGTTTCTAAATCAGCTCCTCATATTACACTAATATGAAGTTTCATGTTTAGATTTTTAACAAATGCAAGTTATGTCCCCATGCGTTTATTTATAAAAATAATACACAAACTGCTTTTATAAATATTGGATATCAAGCATTCACTTGTTATATGTGTTTAAAACCTTTACAATCATATATAAAGGCTTTTTCTGATAAGCTAAATGTGGATAACGTTAGTGTTTTTATGGTAGCTTACTGTTCATATTTAATGCGTGATAACATGAAGCACAATCATCGTCTTCTTATGGTTTGTTTGCTTACACTGAAAATCCTTCTTGTCACAATTGTTGATGTATTACTTTTGATTCAACCCGTCCAGAAGGCTGTACCTGGTCTGGCCGATTAAACATATCCAAGGGTTGTATCTGATATACGGGTCTTAAGTATAACTATTCACAACAACACATTTATTTTAAAAGTAATGTTCATTTTGTATACGCACGCCAACTGACCTCGACCAGGACATCAATTATACCACAAATAGCTATGCGCAGGATGCTGGATGCAGAATAAAACTTAATAAAATAAATGCAAAATAATTTGTTTAACGGTATTGTTAACGTGTACTTAACATGGGAATGTACTCTTTTACAAAGTGAAAATAAATTATTAAATTTTGAATGGAGTTTATTTTTGGAAAATTATTCAATTTACGAAATTATACATGTATTAAAAAGAAAATGCAGCGTATTTACAAAGAGAGAGAAAGGAAAACTAGATTTTTTACTACAATTTATAAGAAAGATGTTATTTACAAGTAAACTGTATACTCTAAACAAAAGCAATTTTTTTTCCAACTATCTACAACATATTTATCTTTGGAATGTTCCAGAGTTAATATATTAGTTCTAATACAAACTGCTACACTGCAACACATCACATGTAAAATATAACTGTCCTAAGAGAATCTGACAAAACCTGTTGGGTGTATAAATTGAATTAGTGATTAGTAATTCTGAAATTTATTTTTGAAACCTATTTAAGCAGATTTGAAAACTAGTATATGGTATTCACAGATAATTAAAATACCAAAATATATTAATTTCGTAAGTATATATCTCATGAGATTCATTTATGCTAGAAATTACCGTCTTATAAAACAATATTTGTTTAACAGATATATACAATGCATATTTTAAAGCAAGTATAAGAATGTCTCATAGATCATAACAATCTAGCTCAATACTTTTAAGTAAAAACAGTCAGCTATTAGTTACTTTTTGTGATGATAAATTACTTAGTAATTCTTTTTTCAATGTGTTTATTGGTGTATTGATGCTATTTAACGCTTAGATTACCTCCCCTAGCTTAACAGTGCTTAACTGTTTTTTACTAAACATGAATTAACTGTTATATGTTTCGTTATATGTTCGTTAAATGTTCGTTAATATTTTCGTTACATGTTTTGCTGATGTTGTTCAAGAAATTTTAGTAAATATGTTAGTAATTGAAGTTGATACATAAAAATAAAATAAAATTGTTAAAAAACATCGATAAAAATGGAAACTAATTATTTTCTTTCCCATTGCAGTTCTTTTGTATTATTATTTCGTTATAACTAATCAGAAAAATGATTCATACAATATATTTTAGACGACTAACTGAACCCTGTTTAAGTAATTGTAACCACCTAGTTAAAACCAGTAATTGCATAGACCCAAAAAACGCGATTAATTGCATTTTATTTGATTTGCTATAAAGCTATACATTTTCAAGAGCACAGTTACTTACTTCGATGTTACATCATGCTGGTATACATCATTGAGGTAAAAATAAATAAAATAATTTTTGAGGTTAAAATTTGAAAGGTATAGGTTTGGAAGGTAAAGGGTTAATTAACCATCCTGGTGGTTATCTCGACAAGATAACCCCCAGGAAGAAGTTCGTCATTAGGAAATCTGACCAGAAATTGATCTTTTAACTATTAAAAATCATAACTATATCTTGACATATGTTATTGTTTGATATGTCGTGTATGTGCTAGATATGTCGTCGAAACCAATAGGAGGTTGAATTATGACAAGAAATTAATTCATAAGTTCGAAATGCTTTTGTTTGAGCATTAATGTAGAAATGACATAAGCGTATTAAATTTTGAAGTGAAATACAGGTATAATGTCATAGAGTAAACTAATGCTCGGGGATTATCATTATGGAATTATATATTAGCGGATTTCAAATATTACTGTGGGCCAACGATCATTTACTAAAGTTACTAGTACCGTTAACTAATACCTTGTCAGGAAACGTAATTAACGATATAATTACATCTCCACTTCTGTATTTTCTGTTAGAGCCTTACTAATGAAGGATAGTTAGCAACACTGAATGCAGCTTATACATACTCAAGTATTCAACCAACCGTAAGTTCAATATATGTAACTTATCTTGTATGCATATCTCTATTTTGTGGCAATATAAATTTCATTGTATGAACATCCATATGACCCTTGAGACATTAAAAATCCATGCAACTTTGAATATATATATATATATATATATATATATATATATATATATATATATATGTGTGTGTGTGTGTGTGTGTGTCCCTGAAGTTTATAAATGCAGCGACAGTGTAAACAGTTGGGGTTTCGTAATAACCTCTAAATGAATCTTGTGTTTAGGTCTCAGTCTTACTAATGACTTCCTGTTGAAGATATTATAATGGTGTAAAATTTTCGGCAGATTTCAAATCCGTTGAAATTTTTAATCTATCTTTAACGATTCCGATTTTACGAGAAAAAAAAATTAACAATCCCTGTCAAAATGTTTTTTATTTTTTATTTTTGCTCTCCTTCGCTGAAATGGAATAGGTCAGGGAATGTTTTCTGTTTTTATTTTTATTTTAACGCGAAGGGCAGTATATGCAATCTGTTTATTTTTGGAAAGCGATAGTTCACGTAGCTGCACAATCTCTTACGAAAATATAAAGGATTAAAATAAATTCAAACGTATAAGGCAGGTGTAAAATTTTACGCAGATTTCAAATACGTTAAAAATTTTATTCAACCATTAACGATCGCTGTGATAGAAAAAAAGCACTGAAGAACGCCAGTGATAACTTAAGTAATATATTTTGCTTCACTGGAATCTGTTTCACAGGAAATCAAAATGAATAAATCTCGAAACAAATGAAGGTCACTGGAATGTGTTCTCTCCCATTCTGGACGAGAGGATGTAAAGTTGAAATGGTTCCAGAAGCTGACGTGAGGGCGAAAAATCTAAATTTTGATGTTCCTCCATTCCCCGGATGAAGTAAGAATGGTGAAAAAACTATTAAATTCCTTTTAAAATGTTCTAGATTGAATTTTAAAATTCGCCTCGACCCTAAAATTGCAAAACAATTGGACTACCTGTGTGCCAAATCTCATTACTGTAAGTGCCATAGATTCGTCAGGACTTAAAGGCCAAAAAACAAACAAACACTTTCTTTTATAATAGTAGAGAAATAACATGCGGCATGTTTAGCATCATTTTTAAGTATGACGTTGACAAGGATCTCCTATGGAAGTTATTTAATTTTTGCAATGCAATGGGTAAATATAAACTTAAGATGGCATTTGACACAGAACCTGAATAAGCAGTGTGTCTTAGAAGAAAACACAACTAAAAATAATTTCAAAACCTTATTTCTGAAGTCTATTTCGACGACTTAATTTGATCAAGTTGACTTGAGGAATATTAAAATGGAATTTAGTTTTCGTCTTAGATACGATTCTATTCTTTATTTACTCTTGGTATCATTGGTACAAATGTATACAACATATTATGCATAATTTGCTTTAAAATTTAACTACAATACAAGATAATTGAATGTAACACACTAGCTTTCATATTTGAAATAAAATTATGAGGTTATTTGACATGGTTAATATAATTTAGAGAAATACATAACATGTTTCAAAAGTTTCAGCAGCCTTTATGGAAGTAATAATCGCATACAATTGTTTACTAGGTAAAATACCAATAAATAACGTATTTATATGTCAGGACGAATATGTATTTTAAACATTAGAAAGCTTTATAATTTAAAGCACTGAGAGGAACCAAAAAAATTATATTTGCATTTGTATATTCACTTTAGTTTCTAAAATCTAAAGATTAAAAAAATCGTCATGGATTTATTTTTATCTCAAAACCAAAAGAGGTTGAAAGTTAAAAACTGTATTTTTAAATACTCAAAGGGTATCAGTTAATTGTCAGGTGAAAGAAAAGAAATACAATTCCTGATATAAAAAACTTCGAGTGATCAAACTCTTAATTGAAAACATTATTTTTACTTTCACAAAGAGCTTCAGGTATTTATTTACCTTCAATTCAATATAATGAACTAAAAAGTGCGTAAAACATTTACTCTCCTTACAAATGATGTTTTTATTTAAGAAACCTTAATTAGCCTGAAGTCTATAAAACAATTAATTTCAGATGGCAAGAAATTAATAAAAACGAAAAATAACAACCAGATTAACATCCCTCAAAAAATTGAGAGCAAAATAAAAAGCATTTACAATGTTCAGTTTCACACAACAGGGATCATTTTATTAGTAAAATAATTACCGGCATGACTTTTAGTGAAACACGGTGTTATTTTTAAGTTACACTTGAAACGCAAATCGCAAAAAAATCCTGTTTTTGAAGCTCGTTAACACTATCTAAGTAACTAATCGTGAAAGCTGGCTAAAAAACTCAAAGTCAGTATTAACTCGTCAGAATGTGTTGTAAAAGACCACACGAAAAACTGAAATGAAAGAAAAAACATTTTGAAAATAAGGACATATAGATCCAAGCAAAGTGTCGTCACGGGATTTCTAGAAACAACGCCCTGAACAATGGGACCTCATTATCCTAATGAAAGTTTTCCAGACATTAAAATGAATGGGGAACTCGTGGCTTTAACAAGTGAAAAGAACGCTTCAGGATTAATATTTCTAAGACTCTCAGAAACACCGTATTATTCGGCTGGGATGCTGATTACTATTACCATTATTATTGCTCGCCCTTGTACAATGGGATTCAGATTAATTACAAGAACTATGTTTTGAAAAGTTTTTTGCAAATTGGAATTCTTTTTTTTATTTAGACATATTGGCTTTTTGTTTTAAAATTTCTTTGTTTGATCAAAAGAACATATATGTCAAGACGCAGTTTTTATTTGAATAACTGAAATCATTTGTCTGATCCAAATAATTACGTAACTAATTTGGTTTTAGATTCCGAACGATTTAATGAACACTAGCGATAATCTCGAGTTTAAGAGATAATTTTTATATCCCATTGATTGATTCTTAATGTTGAGAGACGTATTCACGCACGAATCAATTACCTATTGTAAAAATTCGAGAATTTAAAATTCTGTAGTAAAATTATGTAGTGTATTTGTATTCCATTGCGATAAAAGGAGATATTGAAAGAGGAATTCATTTAACCAATGAACACCAATGTTTCCAATCAAATGTTTTGAAGCTCTCTACATCATTGTTTGATTTTTTAGTTACACAAAATCGGTATTGTAGAATATCTGAGTACTGTAGAACAGAAATTTAAGATTTATTAACTCCTCGTCTCTATCTAAATTAAATTCTTAAATCTAGAGTTCATTTAAAATATTGATTTATTTCATTGTAATATAAAAAGTATCAAGTGGGAAAATATGTATACTTTAAAAATGATCATGCTATTAACATAATGTATTATTATGGTGCATATGGATAAGTTGCATGGCTCATATTTGCACCTTTTAATTAGTAAAGTAAGACGATAGTTGCACCTGTGCACTAATTTAAATAAATATACGATGGATAAATATGTACCATTTCTTCTTTCAATTAGCCACATTTGAAGAGTTAAACCTTGTTTATTTCATGTATAAATGGTACAAAATTACGTAACACGTTGCTTCAATGTATGGTGCTTACTGGTGCATTTAATGTCTCGATCATATTAAAAACCTTTAATTTGATTGTGATACATTATTGATTCAGAAGTCTCTTACCTAACTTCTTAATTCTGTGATTTGTCATCTGCCCACTCAATTAAAAGTCTCATGATTGCTTTGAACACATTTATCTTTATTTTCTGATAAAATGTTGCATTCGATATCAACTTTTACATTTTTGGTCTTCAATCCGTAATTTGTTTTCATTAATTAATAAGCTATCCTTTCATATCTAAATATTTAACCACCTCGATTATTACGGCTTTCTTTCGAATATTACATTCAGAAATTTGTGCAAAATATCAATTGAATAATTATTATGTTTGTCATAGTAACATTAAAATAATCTTAACCATGGGAGGAGTCAAGAAACTAAAACGTTTGATTGAGGTCTGATTAAAATCTATGCCATTGTGGTCAAAATATTAATAACTACGCTGGGGGATTGACTTCGGAACGATTATGTGTGAATTAAAAAGTGTGAATTTTTCATTCTATGATAGTAGGAGAGATTTGAAAGACAACTAATGTTGGCTTGATTAGGGTGTCTGCTCCATCGGATGTTTTAAGTAAATGGGAGACCATCACAATCTGTATTCGTGGCATAGGATTACTAAGCCTGTACAACGCTCGAAGTACAAACTAACTATGCTATTATTACCACTATAATAACATGACCCAAAAATTACCAGTTACCCATCCTGCAATCGGGTATGTATATATAATTAATTCTAAAAAATTATCATACGGTTATTTTAATTAAAGTTTTGACATGGTTTTGTTGGTTTGTACTGTCTTCTGCTAGTACAGAAGAACAACATTTACTACCAACAGGCATGTCATTCAGGCATTTGGAAGGATTTCAGTCTTCTTTCTTAAGTTCATATTCCAGTCATTAGACATCAATACTAAATTAACATTACATATAATGATGATTTTTCTAGTCTAATCCGATCTCTCTTAACATTTCGACAGTGACCTAGTGTATAAATGAAATCTTCTCTTGATGTAGCATCCTAGTGTTTAGTAATCATTTCATTTCATTTACTTACTTGTTGGGTATGTAAATAGGTATTTTAATTAACGTGGCACTGGAGCAAGACAACTCGATATTGGCTACGGTCCATATTTCCATACTCATCATTTGCTAATTGAAATAAGTAAGAGCGAGAATTCTAGCCACTTAGCATTTAGTTTTGCATCACGAAGAATATTTATTGTATTTGGGGATTTCTCCTTTGGACATGTCCCTTTTACCATGACACCATTAACCTTATCGCATTCAATTTATAGAATATACAAGATGTTGAGAATAGATTATTCTCACCTGCTGGGACAATTGAGAAGAAACACGGCTCATGCTGCCACCCAACTTCATTAGTAGCCCAACACGACAAAGTTCCATACTCATCATCACTGTGGGGGACGTAGGTGGCGACGCTTTCTTTGCCATTGGATGTGAAATCCTTAATGTCGAGGCTTCTTTCAGAGACGTTGAATCTCCAATGGAAATCCAAACTTGGAGGATCAGCCTCCAACTCGCAAAGGACACGTACAGCTTCTAGGCGACCCACACCGTACACTCGTCTCAGCCCAGAACTGCATATTGGAGCATCTGAAAGTCAAACAAGACATTGCTATAGAGTCTGCACAATATATTCACTTGTATGGCCAATGTAATTACATAAACATTCAAGGAATAAACATGTGTAAATATAAAAACATTTGCGCATATTGATATCATGTTTGAAATATCTGCGTTGTTTATCAAAGTAAGCAGATAAAATACGTCGTTGAATACTATCGCTTCCTACCAATCCCATTTAATCTAGTCCAAGCTAGACCAAGTCCACAATAACTTTATCCCTGAGTTCATTAAGAGCCAGTGCATTATTTTATAAGAAATTGTACCTAGTGACTCATACAGTAGATTAAATGCTTAAGTGAAGTCCGGAGAGGTCGTGCAGTGAGAGCTAAATGGAAATTTACTTATTCCTTTTTCAAAACCCTATGTGTTTTATTCTCATATCTGAAATATATGCGTTGTTTTTCAATGTATACAGAATACGTCATTATTGAGTAACAAAGGTCTCTTCTTACATGTTCTATTTGACTCAGTCCTTAAACTAGACAGGTCTAAAATATATTTAACCCTGAGCTCGTTTAAAACAGCACTGGACCTTTTATGAAATTCTCCCTAGTGACTCACGCAGGAAAGAAAGTGCTCAAAAGAAGCCGCTGAGGCAGTGTATTTAGTGCAAAGTAGGAAACCAACTACTCTCCGCACAAACTTAATGGGTCCCACTTCTGAATAAAACAAAGCTTCTAAAAAGTATCAAAAGTATTTTTAGTGCACCTATTCTGGGACTTATCATCATATCAATGTAAGTATCAGGTAACCGATAAGCTTGTGACGTTTCTAGGTTTTATCGTTGTCAATTATTAATTAAAAGTTTAGCTATCTAAGCTTAGACAATATCATATTTAACAAAGAGTTTACTGGTGCTAACACAAACGGAGATTCATAATTTAAAGCTCTGAAAAAATAATCTTGTTATGACTGTGTCAAAATCAATTATTCGAATTCAATTACTTTATCTATACCCAAATTTCAGAAGCCACTTCAAAAATATTTCCCGTGCTCATAGATGATACATAGAGCGAACATTGCTACACGTTTGATCGACTTTCGAATTATGAACAGAACTTGCAGCTCTGGTTGATCATCAGGCCTAGATGCGACCTAGCTGACAGAATATCGAATCAAATTCAAATTTCAAATCAAACTTGCAAATAACGTGTAAGAGAATTTAATGTGAGCTATCGAACTATCAGTACACTCTGGCATTGGCTTGGAAAAGTATGGAATTTAAGCAATTTGTTGAGAGCGATCAACAAGCTAGGTGTGGCTAATTATTTGTTCTTTATTGTTTTTTCTGTACAGAAACGAATCATGTATAGACCGTATATCGATAAACCAATGAAAGGATGATGTAATATAACAACATAAAACTTCCCCGTCATTTGTTGCCGTTCTAAGATTCAAAGCCATTAATGACAAAACTCAGTGTCTACTAACAAAACGCAATGTTTTGTGTTTGATGGGTCATTACCAGAATGACGGGGTTTCAGTTTCTTCCAAATGAAGCAATATTTACAACTGAAGTGTATTCAGTATAATTGTAATGGGCTTCTGTTACAGTGACCCCTAACCAGCAAGCACTGGTTGTGAAAAGGAGTTATTTTCCTGCAAGAAAATAAATGTCATATCACACACACGTTCATTTCATTAAATACCAGACATGTCTGGGAACTTCAAACCCATCCCAAGTATTCCCCAGACATTGCACTTACAGTGTATTGTTATCCCTTGGCAATAAAAAACCATTTACGAAATCGATTATTACAAAATCGGCAAGACATCGAAATTGAGTTGAAATATTATTTTGAAACCCGGAAAGAAATATTTTATAAGAAATTAATGATAGTTTTTGATCGCTTGGAAAATGTAATATAAGCTGACGGTGACTACTTTTCTGATTAAAGTATCAATTTATCCTTTATGTATCATTTATCTATCTTGCTTTAAACGGCAAGAACCTCATTGGTTACCTTATATATTGAAAATCAGTTGATGTAGCAAGTGCAAAGTAAATTAATCGAAAACCAGTAACGGAACTTCAAAGGAAGAAACGGGAATTGAAACAGCAACATAAGAGCAAATATAAACGTCAATTATGGATTAAAAAGATATTCAAAAATAGTTTCTATGATGATAGAAAGCTGAAGATACTTTAAATACTAATCTGTGTGTTTAAACATGAACGAGTAAGAGTACTATAGAATTACGACATGAAATGGGTATAGAAAATTGTTTACAAATGGTATACAAAAAAAAACATTGTATAAAATTTAATCAACCAAAGAATATCGTTATAATGTTCTTTGGTATATATATTTTGAAGTCAACGTAATTTTACTAATAATTGAAAAAAAAATGTTTTGTCGTTTGCTCTTTACTCTTAATAATTTTCAACCCATAAATATTTAATGCTTTAGAACTTGCTATGAACTATAAATTATTTATACTGCCCTTTATTATGTACTATCCTTTCAATTTGATTATGCCCATCTCGTGGGAATGGATTGAATTGAATTTTATGGCGCAATATATTGGATGCGAACAATTTTCATCAAACACACTATTGTAGAATTATACTATACAAGGAGGATTAAAGTTGTAGGTTAAAATTGAGAAATCCAATATTAAATTGACACAGAAATGCAAATTACATTTACATAAATTTGAAAACTATTACATTTTTCAAAGATTTGAAAAGTATATTTATTAAATTTATAAAAATACTGATACCAGAGAGAAATTTAAAAACGATGTTGGTATAAAAGAATGCAGACAGATTGGAATGATGATTTTCCATCATAAAGTAATGTAAATTTAGAACTGTACTTTTAGAAATCTAAGAGGATAATGACTAAACCCATTTTGTGGGAAATAAGTCCATGATTATTTCTAAACTTTCCAAGTGGTTTGAATGAGACTTATCGTTATCAAGATATTGACATTTCTTTTATGATGACGATATCAAGATCTTGCCAGTTCTACTAATGACAAGAAACGTCGTCATTGTAAAAACCGACAAGACCTTAAAAACTACTTCGAGGGATAAATTAACTGACATTTAATTTGTATTAATTGACTTTCGTTTTTTGGCAATTGTAACCCAATAGATCTACTTTTTTCCCATCTATTTTATAGACAATAGTATGTGATAAGTTTGAAGTACAATATATAACTAGCATGTTTCTAAGCCGTACCTTAACAAAAGAAAAAAAAAGGGGGGCCTTTGTTTCCATCTTCCTATATACCGACCTGTAACTGCCTTAACAATGAATTGATTATGGTACAGTTTGGTGACTTTTAATTATTTGGTCCACTCTCTATTGTACTTCGAATCCTTTTAGGCTGGCTGCCATGAAAACGGAAATAAAGAACCTAGAAAGACAGGAGTGGCCCTTATGGTATTTCGCAACGCTACTGAAACTTATCTTCGTTTGGGGGTGAATATCACCTTGCAATGCCATTGAAAGTAGTTTGACCTTGTTTCCCCTTTTACATACGGTTTACTAACATTATGTCACCCAGCTGTAAACCCTCTTTTGATGACCGACTGTCGTCTGACATTTGAATTATCATTTTACTCACGTGGCATCTATATAAATAAGAATGGAGTGTTTGTTTGTACATTCAATATTTTCGACCCATTTCAAGTTTTCTATCCGTTTTGGACCCTTCTGATGCCGAATCCGCCTTTTTCTCGTTTGGTGTCTGTCTGTCTGTCTGTCCGTCTGTCTGTCTGTCTGTCTGTCTGTCTATCTGTCTGTCCGTCTGTCTGTCTGTCTGTCTGTATGTATGTTGTGCCCTATACACGTCCACGCGGTTTAAGATATTTTCATGAAAATTTGCATACAGTGAGTACTTATCTTCATTTAGTGAGTGGCATTGGTTGCGAAAGTCTGTCTGTCCGTCTTTCTGTTCTATGCTCGATTTTGTGTTTGTGTGTTTGTGTAGACATCACATGAATTGCATTCCAGATATTTGATTGCTTTGTATTTGATTTTATACATTATCTATTAATGTAGTGAATGCAATATCAAACTTTTCTTTATTGTCATATTTAGTTGAGTTTCATGCTGAAACACCTGAGTAAGTATACTTAAAATCAAACATAATTTGGTAGTTTTGGAAAAATTGGAATGTCTATTGAATATTACGATTACTTCGATTGCTTTACCAGTACTGCTGAAAAAGTAATTATTCTTCAAAAAATTCTTTTTTTTTATGGAATTTCATCTCTGATACTTCATTTATTTCGAGTCTTATTTTTATTCTTTGCGCAATGAAAACGATTTAAGAATATTTGGGACAGACGATATTTTTCAATGAAACGTGAATGAACAAGATCGCGCGATCAGTGATAATTTTTCTGGTTCTTTCGCTCTGAATTAATTTCACATATCTAAATTTTGTACACTTTTAGTTGTAAGTTGTGGCAACTGTGCGAGATCAAGAGATAAAATTGAATCACAAATTAATATCTTTAGAACAATTTTTTGCGACATCTTTTATTTTGTTTTACTTCGCTGTTTACTGTTTTAAATATTTATTATTTTAATAAATGTGTTTTCCTTCTCATCACACGCAACTGCACCACAAAGTATTAGACTTAAAAATGACAGGTAAGTCAGTATAAATTTTCAGTAAATTTTAACTGTAGTTATGCCATTATTGAAAGAATAATGCCGTTATTTAAAGAATAATGACGTTATTTAATGAATAATGCCGTTATTTAAAGAATAATGCCGTTATTTAAAGAATAATGCCGTTATTTAAAGAATAATGCCGTTATTGAATGAATAATAATGTTTATTAATCCAAACTGGAACTTTTTCCAACAATAAAAAATTCGTTGTAATAATGACAGGAGAAGATTGCAAAATTTCACAATGTCGCATACCGGAGGCAAGAGTGCCACAGGTAAAAAAATATTGTTTTGTTGACTATGAGTGCGAGAGCACACGCCGTAAATCGTAATTTTAATTAATTGAGTTGAACATGAAAATAACTTAAGAAAGGGAATTCCAAATCTTCCTATAAATCGTCTTTTATAGTAGTAACCTTAGTATCACCTTTCGTCATTTTGTAGTTTTGTCATACAGCAATTGTGCGATGTATGTGAAATGTATTACATGAATGGATATGCATGTGTAGGATTTGTGTCCAAAGTAAGTTGTAGAAAATATAAAGATATCGAAAGATGTTAAAATAAATTTTTATTCTACAAAAAACGTAAGTCATTATATATTTTGATTATCTCTTCAATTTAGAGTAAACCAATTCAAACCGAGTAAGGTCGGGTATTTTGCTAGTTCTAAATAAGATCTTACGGCCAGCTTCTTAAATGATATTTGATAAAGAAGAATACACAGATTCACTCTCGAAGAGATTTTGAAATGATTGCAAATATATTTAATGAAATATATTCTCAAAATAACGAAAACGGCACTAAAAAACAGGGGTTACACTCGACCACTCAGGCTTTCTAGATATAAGACAACTTTCCGTCTTTCCAGTTTTTAGATAAATCATGTATAATACCTTTACTATCAATTCCAGTGTTACGTTTTATGCTGGTTCCTTCTGATTTATTACATATGAGGACGTAAAAGTGAAAGCAGTAAGTTAACCAGTTAGTTAGACTACAGCTAGTACAGCAGTTCTACCCTGATCACGTCAAGAAATAATTTAGCCTACGGTCAGTACAGCAGCTGTACCTTGAAAGTTGCCAGAATCACGTCAAGAAAGAATCGCCTTAGTTATACCTATGTATAGCCGCTGTCAAAAGGTTGTTATTAAATTAAGCTTTTAAACAAATCGAGTTACATTGATGCATATATACTCAATATAACAGTTGAATTCTTAGGTGTGAAATGAAAGCATAATTAGAAATAAACCTTTAATGCTTTTAGAGAAGATTCGAGTTCATTGTTTACTATTTCTAAAAATTTCAATATCTTAAAATTTAGTTCACTCCCTCTTTTATTACAGCCACATTATATATAAACAAAAAATAAATAAATTATCTGATAATCGATAAAAAATTATGAATAGATACAATAGAACTGCTCATAGCGTATAGCTATAGAAATTCACGTCATCAAAGTCTAAAAGTTTCTTAAAAAAGAGCTATATTGACTTACACGCATATTACACCCAGCAACTAACATATATAGGGACAATTTTAAAATCATTTCCACTCTTCGGTTCAACTTAGAATTCCTTACATCACTACTTAAGCATGTTTTATGTACACAAAGACTTCTTTTGAAGAGGAAAAACCAGACTACAATCATTCGTTTCCTCGAAGATAGCAGCAAAAGCACTCTATAGAGCAACTCAACATCCTTAAAGTTACCCTGATATGAGTCTCCCTTGTTCATTTCGCCCAACGAAATCGTTCGGAGCTCTTTTTTTTACCAGTTTATTGCTTGATACTGTTGTATCCAATTTATCAGCATTGGGGGGTTTTTACGTTTGGTCTCTTGTGTATTTCTTAAAAGAAGTGACATACTTAGGGAGGGCATTCACTTGTAATTTCAGACAGTGATCGATTGCCATATGTACTTTAAAGCCATGGAATGGTTCCGGATTTACCAAATTGAGCTGCCCCTTGCATGCCAGAACACGGGTTTTGATAAATATATAAATATTTGCTGAAGACAATTTGTCAAGTTGCTTGAAATTCTTAGTGGCCTATTGAAGAACTTTAAGAGCTGTTATGAGCAGTTAATACTGTACTAATAATAATATCATGTAAGGTATTATATTGTTTATGAAAATGATAGATATGGAGGAAATAAAAATGAAAAAGCGTTTGCGTATAACTTTGAAATAATAGATTAATGTGGTACTCTCGTTTTTTTGTGCTTCTAAATAGTATTAATTTTATCTTGTTAACTCCCCAAATGATTAAGACGAGGTATCACGTCCATTAACACATGACTGATTTCACTACTATACTGACTAGATATCTCGTCTTACAATATACTGTCGATTTCTTATGATTACAAGACCAACGTTTGGGGTGGGGTGGGGGGGGTTTTGTTTGCAAATCAAGTTAAAACAGCTGTATTTCATGATGCATTATAAAATAACAATTTAAACATATTTATTAGTTTTAATTGAGCAGCTCTAGGGTCTTTCTATGTCGTAGTACGTACTTAAGATTCAGTTCATAGCTTTTAGTGGGTGTTTCTTTCATATAAGGTAATTAATACATGACTTTTACTTGTAATTTTAAAGTTTGCTGGTAAAGAAATGCTAATAATGAGGTTTGGTTAATTAAAAAAATCAACTCGTATCGTTCGGGGATGATAAAATTTAAACTGTACATGCATCAATATTTTATTTTAGTTTGTTTCTGAAGAGCGTATAATTTTTAAGTGGATTTATAATCTAACAGTTTAAATATGAATTACATTTCAATAAAATAAAATAATCGCGCACAAAGTACAATAGTTCTGGTAAATATTTGACTCATAACTATATTTAATGCTTAGGTAATTTTTTCTAGATAAATATATATTTTTTAGCTACATAATACGCGAAATGTTATTCTTCACTTAATCTCTGTAACTTTTTATTTCCTAAAGATATATGAGTTTTAAGATTACTTTGAAAATATTAGTAATAATCTTCCATGTCACACATAGTCCAAACATATCATTTCTTTATGCAGTAAATTATTAACGAGTGGGTTTTCAGCACATAGCATTACTTAGTGCGGAAGAATTCTTGTATTATTTGACAGATTAATAATCAAACAGTGAAATTTAAAGAATAACTACTTAACAGCTGATTAGATTAACAAGTTTTGAGCAAAATACATACATAACCAGTTATATAATGGATGGATCACAAAATACACGACGGAGTTTTAAAAGATAAACACATTAAATTTTAAACGTCAAGCTTAAGTGAAAACATCAAATAAAAACCTTCAAGATTTGTGTTTCTTTTCCTTTTTGTAGCTGTGGTGATAATTGGACTGATGTGAAGTCCACTAAGTTATTCTTTCTCTGCGTGAAATTTACATTTATTCTTGCGTTGAGAAACACTTATTGCGTTTGCATAGTGAGAAAAATGTTATGCCTTTTTTTCAGAGCAGTTTTCAATTTGGAGTGTTACATTTGCCGAAGAAACTTTCCAGTTTTGACACTAGTTTTTTAATTAGTAAATTACAAGTAATCCACAAACTCCCTTTTCTCTCCAAGTGATTGAAAAAAAAATTTAATCCCAATTAAACCATTATAATAGTTTGTTCCATACTTATCTGGCCACATTTCCTATACAATAGAACTTAATTTGTCCAATCTAAACCCTCTCAAACAGGTTCTAGGCTACCAGCTCCAATTACTATAACCTTTGGCCGCGAGGGTACAATAACAAGCCAAATTTGCCCTTAACACACATTGCGCCTACTTCCTGCTCCGATCACAGGCTGGAACTTCACAGCAAACAACCGGACCTTCTATTAACTGCTGCGGCAGCAACTGTGCATTCATGCAAATTATCAAATAATCAATCGCCGACGCGAACTGGAAGCGTGTCCATTACCAAATATCCTGCAAAACTACCGGGACAAAGTACACACTTAAGAGGCTGGGTCTCACGTACCTTCCCTAGGGTATAGTGGGACTGATATATTAATGGAAGTTTCGTTCCTCGTTGCAATAATACCATGTAAGCGACCTCTGTTTGCTTACTGCACTTTCCGTTGTGTAATTACGACTTACGGTAACAGGTTTCGGATTTGTTCACAACGGATTAAATGGATTGGGACGAATAGGTTTTCTCATAAGTCTCAACTCGCGTGTGATCTGTTTTGTTAATGCTGTGAGAGATACAAACTGGGCAGATAAATATGATATATTTGTAATGTCTCTTAGGACTGAATGAATTCTTGTGTGAGTTACTTTCATGATTTCTTTGGTTAAGGGACCTTTTGAACCTTTGAGAACAAGCATCCAAAATGTGACCAATTACAGTATTTTACATCATAATGTATATAGATTGTTCGGATAATTTATTGTACTTGGACTGAATGATCTGTATGTTTGGGTTTATGTTCCCTTTTTAGATACATGAGCTATCAACTATCCAAAATACGACTTAGTACCATAATTTTCGCCATAATGCATGAAAATTGAAAAGAAAAATATGTGTGTGTTGCATTTGAATGTAATATATTACTTCTGTGTCCTGTATTTTTGTGCACGTGTTAGTTTAGGCGAAACATTTGCGACCCAGAATCCTAGATACAACCTAGTAAAATTATTTATAGCGTACGGAATATGAATTGACCATCCAAGTTAGTTGATTTGATATGTCTTTTGATTGAATTGATTTTTGACTCCTGAATTATTTTATATTCTTTTTGTTGGATGATAACTTTAGAACTAAATGTATGGGAAAAGACCTAGAACAGTAATTGACATCATAATTGGATACGCACTGATCAGATAAGTATGCTGTATTTGGGCATAAAAGATTATTTTGGATTGTAATTTTGTATATGTTCGTTTTGGTGACACCTTAGCGACCAAGTATGTTAGTTCAATTTACAACATACTAGATATAGACTGATCATCTAAGCAAGAAGATTTAATGTCTATTTACATAGATTTGAGTACATAATTTCCCCATGATTTTCCTTTCTATCCTACAGCAGGTTTTTTTAGTGTGATTCCATTTTAGACCAAAATTTGCTCATAAACATGCAGCACATATTATATTTCAATAAGAAATACAACAATAGCGGTTGCGTAAGAGCTGCATGTTCCATCCATAAAATATCATATGACAAAAATAAGAAAATAAAAACATCTAGTGTCATTTTACATGCATTAATGTACAAATTTCGAAAGATAATAAATATTGAATGCCAAATAACAAAACAGAGACAGGACATGGAGAGCCATTTTTTAATACCTGAAATCAGCTCCCTAAAATTAGTTGAAAACAGCTAAATTTGTTCAATTTATAACAACCATGTAGTCTAGAAACAACACTCACTGAAATTTTGTGTATGGTTATTTTTTGGTTAATGTATCGTTTAGATTAACTGTCCTCCGTTGTTACAGTAATTTAAAGCACTCTGGATATGGACTGAGAATCAAAGTAAAATACATTTGAGTTACGACATCGGACTGAAATCCAGAAATCAACTCCCACCGGAAATCTTTCCAGTCAATTATTTTTTCGTAATGGTAGCACCAAACTAGACTAAAACAATAGTTACCAGCTGTAGAAATTATCAAAACAATTTAGGAAGTTTAAAACCTGCCAAACATCAAAACCAGAGGTCTCCCATCTTCCGTAGAATTGGGACACATGTCGTGGTTTCGTGGCTGAGGACGATAGGTTAAGGTTTGTAACCTATTTGATCAAATTATATACTTTTTAAAGTGCAATATGTAATCCAGATTTCTTTGAATGCATTTTCAATTACCAGGAATAACTACAGAGAGATGGGCTAAACACCGACTTCCACACCTACCCTCTTTTCCATTTGTGGAAAGTGAGAAACATGAGAGGTTTGCTTTTGAATTTTAAGTCATTTATTGGCACGACTTCTTGTGAAACGAGATAGATAGTATGCATATTTCTAGGAACCCTTATACAATATTTCCACATTTTAGTAAGACTGAAAATGTATGAAAGTGAACTTTGAAAATAGTCACATTCGTTAAAGTTCGTAGGCGCCTCACATGGTAGAAAATCATAGGATCGAAAAATACAATTTAACCAATTAATAAGCTCAAAGGTGTCTAATAAGCAAACTCCTGAAATTGTAAAATCATGTTTCAAACTGTCAACAGTTCTGAAAAAGAGCCAAATAATTTTTCATTCTTATATCTCCATTCTTCGTGGAATAATAGGGCAATTTTGTCGAAACAAAATACCTTGTTCTCAGCAAAATTTACCACATCTTGAACGAGGTATCTCGTCAAACCACTTGGAGGTTTAATAATGGCACATATATTCAACCGGTAATTTTGATCTGTACTCAAATCTGACAGAATTTTGGTAAGGCTGGTTACAAGTGTTTACTAATTAAAACTGTAGTTTTAGGTCACTGAACACTGTTCAGGTGAAAAACTCTTCACCAGAGTGATTTCAGGTGGTATTTCATTGAACTTCCAAAGCGCCCGGATTAAAAAAAAATGTAACCTCCAGTCATTCCATTAAAATATTTCATGAATAAAAATAAATAACAGGTACGCTCATTTAAGATAAACACACATTTTTCTGAATATTAGAGGTGTTCCAAGGTGAAATCCGATTATTATGCTATTTGTTTCGATGACCTGGTTCAGAAGCCTGTCATGTGGTGCTTGGAGAAAGTACAATAAAGGACTTGTTATTGATCGAACTTCTTTAAGAAACACTTGCTCGCACTTCGTTAGACAAACAGGCCAAGTTGTTTCCCAAGCTCACGTGACCGACTTTTCGAAGTTCGTATGACAGCAACTCCACCCACACGATCCGTCTATTTGAATGGAACGTTGATGGTTATAAAACATTTTCGCTCTACTAACCTATATTTAACATACAATAGATATATTTTCAAGCTAGTTGAATATAGTTATATATCTCTATTATTATAGAAGGAAGTGTTTCTCTGTGAGTCTGTGGTCCTCATGCAGCGTCCTGACATGAGTGCACAGAACAACAAAAAATCAATGGCACTTATAACAATGAAATTTGGCACACACCTAGTCCTAATTTTTTTCACTTTTCGTGTCGAACCCGAATTTTAAAATTTAATCTCGAATATTTTAGAATTAATTTATTAGTTTTTCCACTCTTTGTCCTGCTTTCTGAAATATGACGACATAGCTTCCTCGATTGAAAAAGGTGAGGGTTTTACAATTTTCGTCTGCCGATGTCACATAAGTAGATATATAGAGTAGACCTATCAAAGGACTTACTAGTATCATACTTATATTGATCCCAGAACGCCAAGGCACGAATCTGAAAAATTGACGTTTCTACAAAAGCGCGTTTAAAGACTTGATGCTTCAGGAAAAATTGAGTTACACCTTTAGGATGAGTGTTTTCGCATACATATCAGCGGGCCGCGGTTGTTGGAGTTGTGGAATAGCAATCAACCGGAGGATTTCAAATTAAAATTGAAACAAAGACAGTCGTGTATAAAGCGGCTTAGTGCCCGTTGAATCTGCCGCGGCCTCAAATATCCTCACGTTGACGTGGTGTGAAAATTTGGAGAGTTGGGTGTGACAGGTGTGACCTCGTCATCGGACAATGGCTCAAAATAATGTGATGGTGTTCTCGATTCTTTCCCCAAGGGATTGATCCCGGACTGTCACTAATAGCCAGTTTCGGTTCTCCATTGCGTTAGTTATAATAAGAGTACCTTTCTACTTACCTACCTTGAAAAATGGCCTTTTCTGTAACAATAAATCTACGTGACTTTGTCAAGACATGAAATGGTGACTCAAAAAATGCTGTGCGGTGAAATCACCAAAATTACAAATTCGTGTTTTTGGCATGGTGTGAAAATTTGGAGAGTTGGGTGTGACAGGTGCGACCTCGTCATCGGACAATGGCTCAAAATAATGTGATGGTGTTCTCGATTCTTTCCCCAAGGGATTGATCCCGGACTGTCACTAATAGCCAGTTTCGGTTCTCCATTGCGTTAGTTATAATACGAGTACCTTTCAACTTACCTGCCTTGAAAAATGGCCTTTTCTGTAACAATAAATCTACGTGACTTTGTCAAGACATGAAATGGTGACTCAAAAAATGCAGTGTGGTGAAATCACCAAAATTACAAATTCGTACCTTTGGCATGGTGGTAACGATATATTCGTATGTTTCATTGTTGGAAGATAGAGCAGGCAACTTGGCGATATTTATTTGGTTATTGTTTATAGCATTGGCCTAAGACAATTTTCCTTTTTATAGCCACTATACTAAAACACAGTTCTCCTAAATCTTATTGGTGAAGACCTACTTTATGTGAATGAATTTTTCACAGCAAACAATTTCCAAATTGGTTTTGTAAGAATTGCGGTCTTTATAAATATTTCACCTCTCATCCAGACCTCTCCTAGACATCGGGATATCCAATGAGCGAATATTAATTTCCGAAAAAAATATTTATTTCCACAGTTCACGTATTTATCTTAAAAATATTTATTTATTCCCACTGCTTTGATGAAATTTTCATTTTGCTTCTCATATTCAACGGCAAATAATGGAATGTTTTTGAGAGGTAGATTTGTCTGGTGAAGATAAATGCACGGCTGGATTAATCAAGCCATTAAGCTCATTTGTTCTCCCGGAGATATCCATTTGATCCATTAAGCTTTTTTTGTTTTGGATTTAGATTTTTGTTCAATTAGAGTATACTATCATTGCATTTTAATTATTCATCGTTTTTCAAATAAAATATGTTCGTAATCTGAAGTTTCTCAAATTATAATTATTATAAAAATAGAAAAAGTAAACAATAAAATTACTTAAAAAATCATTTATGCTCAAATTTAATTAAAATGATCATATGCTCATGCTTAATATATATATATATATATATATATATATATATATATAGTTAGAGGCAGTTTTGTCACGACGAGACATCGCTCTCAGCAAAATTGACCAGATCTTGGACGAGATATTATTTCAATACACTTGGAGGATAAAAAAAAACATCTTCAGAAATTAGAAGCTTTTGAAATTTAATTATGTGTTTGACCCCATTATGTATATTGAGCTCATCAACTTGCAAATTGAGCGTTACAAAAAAAAGGAACCTATTCTTAAGGGTTGGCTCACATGAAATCTACCGTGGTAGAAATGAAAATTTGTCAAAAGTATCCTAAATTTCATTGTAAAGTGAGGATGTGAAGTCGCAGAACAAAATAGGTATTGACAAAAATTTTCTGAAAAACACACATACGCACACCTAAATCTTACCAAAATTTGTTTAGTATTTCAACAGTACCTATACGAATCTTTGCATTTAATAACTAAGGTAAAACAATTATTTGGCAAAATCATCCACTATCTACAACCAGACAATGTCATTTTTGTCGGGTAAATAGTAAAGTGTGTAATACCGTGTCCATCATGAAGTAGAAAATAAGAATTTCCTTTTCTTACAATTTTCACACCACTTGCATTCGCACATATTTTTTTAGTGTATCCTCCATATCTGATACAAGCTGGAAAAATTAATCTTGGAAGATTCGGGTGCTAGAAGATATAAACGGAATGACCGAAAAATAGAAACTACTACAGTATAAGTTTAACCATCCTGATGTTTTTTTCGATGATATATCTCGTAATTATCAAAGCTCAGCATATCTTGATGGACTAAAAATCAAAATAACGTCATTAAAATAAAACAACTAAGTGGTTCTTGATCTTGCAATTATTGAAAAGTTGGCACTATCTCGAGGATGATATATCTCGGCATTAGAAAAATTCGTTAGATTTTGATGGACGAGACATCTCTTTAAAGGCTACTTCAAAGGTAAAGCTAAGTTTTATATGTTGATAACAGTAAGCAGATGATACTATCGAAATAGTGCTCGAATTTCTTTCCAAATGCTAAGAGCTGTGCAGAAATAAGTGGAACGAACGTAAAATTAATTAAGACGCTTTCATATCTTAACATAATGTCTAATTTTGGTTCTTAGATGTGTTTAGATAGGTTTGCAGCGTACATATAGCATGTACGAGTTATATATTTTAGAGAGTACTATACCCAACGCCCGTAACTAATAATATAATGATTCATGGAAAGGATATATTGCACTTTGTTTTCTTTCTTTTGATCAGTTCTCAGAAGTAAAAGAGGCAACACCCGGAGCTATTTACTAAAAAACTGCGAAGAGATGACACGAATACAAATTTAATGATATAATTACTCACCATCTTAGATCCACTCATTGAAAGTTAGCTAAACCTAAAACCAAATGCAGCAAAATATTTCTGATAGTGTTGAATTCCATTGAATATCTATAATTTGATTTAAACACATCAGCAAGGTATTTAGTAAGTAGCGACGAAGAGTAAAAATAACCTTGTAAATATTTTTTAAGTGAATAATTTTACTTTGACTTTTTGACATAAAAAAAATTGTTTTAGGTGTCTCAATATTCAAGTATACATTAACGAGATTTCAAATATTCCATTGCCTTAGATCAACTTCTTTAGTTTGAGCATAGTGTTCTTTCATTGATATAAATATTTTTTTAAGATAACACTTGTTAGGCAAAACGACAGGCCAATAGCCCGTGGTCTTGCCCTCTGCACGACTAATTTAAAATACCATACGTAGGGAATTCTGCAAGTTTTAACTAAATTAGGAATATCCTGATAACAGGTAAGCTAACCGAAATACATTCTAAAATGTCAAGGAACGAAAAAATAAATGATACTATATTAAATTTGATTTTAGATAGCTGATCAACTATAACTAGCTTCTAGTATACAATATTTCATACTGCAAAACTAATCACTAATTCACGATGTAAAAGAGACAACATGCATTTCTTGTTATTCAGAAATTCATAAGCAGCGGCAGATTAGTTAAAACAGTAAAAGTAGTGAGGTGAACACAAGCAGCCTCTCCAGCATTCTTTTCCTAAAATTAAGCAAAGATTATTGGGAAATCTAAAGTTGTCTTTCCTATTACATCATGGGAGAGTAAAACGTATATATTCTTCAATTCTACCTATTCCATCAAAATCTTATTCATTGCAGCTAATGTTTAGATTCCTCGTTGACAAACAGCAGAACGATTAACCTATTAAACAGTAGAGCTCCAGTTAACTTTGCTAGTTTGAACTAAATTAAAGAATTCTTGACATTATATAACTTAATTGTAATTCCTTCTCAAAAGTCACGGAACAAAAAATAGATGGTACCAAAATCAATCCTTCATCTTTTTAAATTGCAGCGAAATTATAGTTAGCAGCTACTTTATAATCCTTAATTCTGCTAAACTAATCACTAATTCGCGATGTAAAACAGACAACATGCTTCTATGCATGTCTCGTTATTCACAAATTCATAAGCAGCAGCAGAGTAGTTGGAGCATGCAAAGCAGAGCGAGTTAAACACAAGCAGCCTCTCCAGTATTTTTTTTCCCAAAATTAAACAAGGATTCTTCTTGGGAAATCTTAAGTTGCCTTTTCTATTCCATCAGCCTGGCGTAACAGGGTTTCTTCTTCGTTTCTGCCCACTTGCTGTTTCGTAAAAGCACTTAAATGCGTTTGTTTAAAGTCTGAACTATCGCAGGCTTCCGCCGCTGCGGATCTCTCGCAGCTTCATCAGCATGGTGCTGCGGTCGTTACTTTTAACTGGAATTTTGTTATGCTTTCCCGAAGAAACCTAATTCTGAGAAGGGTTTTGTTTTTCGCTTCATTTCTTTCGCTTTACACTGTTTTTCGAGTGGATAGTAAAAGGGGACGCTTCAATAATTGAGGTGGTCCCGGCCTATCGTGGATGCGTGGAGGTTAGGCGTAATTGTTAGTTTTTGTGTTCAAAATTAATGTAATCCTAATTAAATTTTCCGTGAGGGATTAACTTATTTTTCGCTTACGTCGAAAAAGTTGTTATCCGTTAATTGAGTAATATATTTTCTTTAGTAAGATGTATCATATTGCTCTCGTATCGCTTATGGGTTATTTGTAAGGGCATCAGCGCTGCTATTATTGTATGCAGTTATCATTATATAATAAAACATTCACCTTAATATCGAAATTATGTATTGGGAAAAAACATAACTATAATTAAGTTTATGAGTACATAATATGTATTTTCCCACTCCCATCCAAAATACTTCTAATAAAATTGTCAAATTGATATTTTCAATCTTCTGTGACCTTATGAGAGGCGTAAACGTATATATATAAACTAAGTATTCCCTACATAACTTCCTACTAGTTTTGACTTTTTGCCCATAAAATGATTCTAATGATTATTTCAACCAATATAGTAGTGATTAATTTGTCATTAAATAAAACAGATATAAATGCAAAAGTTTCACGAATGTAAAAAATTCAGACAATTATGTCAAAGTGTGGGTAATGGCACTGTAACGAATAATCAAAACTTTTTTGGACATCAAACATAACATTTATTTTCATGCAGACTATATACATGGGTTTAATAATAATGAAAGCGTGAAAAGCAAAACAAAATGCTTAATTTAATGCTAATCGAATTTTGCCACATAGACGTCTCAAAAACACGGAATCTGAATCCTAACTGTTTTTAGTTCTACTCGCAGGCGTAAGAATAAAGGTCATGAAGACATGAAGGAAGACACTAGCCCGTTATCCTAGACACTCGGGCGCTAGGACCATACAGCAGAATGGCCATAATTGGATAAGCTGTGCCAAACACAAAACAGTTGACTTCAAGTTATGGTACACAACTATAGTTCTATTTTGTTGGAAGAGAAATATTCCCAGGATAGTTACAGAAATTGCACTAAGTTACAGTAAAATCAAGCCTCTAGCGCAGTTTTCTACTGAACCTACCTGCGTTAAAGAAGTGAGTCATTGCCATTATGAAATTTGTAGAGTGCACATTATATAAATAAAGTTCCACAAAAGGTATTGACTATCTTTTCTCATAATTACTTCTATACCAAATATATTTGGGTTACATGTTTCCTACTTAAGATTATAATCAACAATTTTTAACTATTACGAAACTGCGTTGGGCATTATTTAAATTGAAAAACGAAATATTTACAAAGAACCCCGAATTTCTATTTTGTAAGTACGGTACAGTTTCATTGAAAACAATGTTTCATTCTTCTATGTTACGAACCATTTATCTGTTAGGTAGCAAAGTCCTGTTCATCAGTGTCTGATACAGATATCCAATTTATTTATTAGCCCACACCCACAACGAACAAGGATTAAAACAATCCCCTTTTAGCGAAAGACCAGCTGTCTAACAAGACTAGTCATTCTCTGCTCTTAATACCGTTAGTAAAGCACTCAGAAAAATTTAACGGACTTGGAGTACAAATGGTTTAAGTACCTATTTTCTCGGACACCTAGTACGACATAAAATACTAAAAGGACTATACTTCTTAGCTGTTAAACTCTGCTGTCCAGCTTTTCTTAGACTGACTTCGATCTGTGCAATAGTTCACTTGGAAATAACCAAGAAAAAATGAGCCAGTTTTGTTTTCTTCGTTTTAACTTGACTTGTAGTTACACGACTTGCACTCGAAGTTCCGCAAATTATCTTCTCGACGTCCTCCTTTCAGCCCATCATCCAGTCCCGATACCGGAGCGATAACGAATGTCTCTAATTAGTGAGGTCGCATCAGATAAAATCATCAGAGTCTTGCGCAGTTGGTGTCTGTGGCCACCAACCACTAAATCAGTGGAGTTTGGGAAAATAATGAATCTTTTGCTGGTTTTCTTGCAACGCGCGAATCTTTTATGCCATTAAGAGATCCGAGACACTCAATTACGCTTTGAAAGAATTCCCTCCTCTTTCGAGGCTCCACGGTTACTTGGAATTACTAGTTTCAAGTATTTGAGTCTTTCGGAAATCTTTCGCTTGAATGGTTTGTGATAGATGAGATGAACGGATTGTATTATTCCTCCAATTTACGAAGTGTTGTGTGTAGATCTATTTGTGGTATTCCATCTGAGCTTAGGAACATAAGTATAACTGATGTATTCGTGATATTAATTCAAAACAATGTGCAGCGTATTTCAAACTAATCATGCCGGAATACGTCATCAAGTTATATACAGTTGGTGTTATGAATGTAGGGGTTTATGGTAGATTTACCCTCATAATTGTAGTCTATCGAGGAGGTATTTCGGTATTATAAAAACAGCTCAGGTCTTGATAGACGATATATCTCGTTCATAGAATAAACAAACCAGGTCGATCCGTCATTAACAAAAAAATCTGCAATATTTTGATGACGATATATCTCGTAAGTAGCAAAATTGAACTACTCTTGATAGACGAGATATCTCGTCGAAACCACATAGCATATTTGTAGTAAAACAATCTCAGCGATTTTATTCTACATTCAGGATTATCAACTTTCGCTTGAATGGTTTGTGATAGATGAGATGAATGGATTGTATTATTCCTCCAATTTACGAAGTGTTGTGTGTAGATCTATTTGTGGTATTCCATCTGAGCTTAGGAACATAAGTATAACTGATGTATTCGTGATATTAATTCAAAACAATGTGCAGCGTATTTCAAACTAATCATGCCGGAATACGTCATCAAGTTATATACAGTTGGTGTTATGAATGTAGGGGTTTATGGTAGATTTACCCTCATAATTGTAGTCTATCGAGGAGGTATTTCGGTACTATAAAAACAGCTCAGGTCTTGATAGACGATATATCTCGTTCATAGAATAAAACAAACCAGGTCGATCCGTCATTAACAAAAAAATCTGCAATATTTTGATGACGATATATCTCGTAAGTAGCAAAATTGAACTACTCTTGATAGACGAGATATCTCGTCGAAACCACATAGTATATTTGTAGTAAAACAATCTCAGCGATTTTATTCTACATTCAGGATTATCAACTACATAAAAATTGTTCAAATAAAAAAAAAACATTTTTTGATTCGCATCGATTTTGAATTATTCTTCGTTACATTTATGCTACGTTAAATTGTTTGTGTGCAAGTAAAGCAACTTTTTTTTCCAATGGCGGGCACTTATGAACTCAATCATTTGCCATTATACCGGAAGCGATGACCACTTGTAAATGAGCCAATGGGAGTACCATCATTGCTCGTAACAAAGGACAGCATAATTTTACATCCATGCCCTGACCTTGGATTCGAACCAAGATCTATCCGATCCGGAGGCCAACACCTTAATAACTAGATCGGTTGGTCGGCAGTAAAGCAAATTAAGAACATGGATATGGCTGAAAAATTCGTAATATTAATTAAAAAATATGTAACGCTTATCTTTAACAAAGTGTACGTCAGAATACATGATTGAGGTGGATACTATTGGTGTTATAGATGTATGAATTTGTAGTAGATTACATTGTATAGTTTTAGTGAAACTATATCAGCGATTTAAGGCTACATTTATTGAATATCTATTACACTTAAAATAGTTTTTTTTTTACTTTCACCAATTTTGAGTTTGTCATTGCTACTATTTTAGGTATGCAAAATTGCTTACGTGCCATTAACAACACACACGCTCTTTTGTATGACGGATTTTCAGTCAAACTAAATTAGTCAAACGGAAATTTTACTTCATATTATCCAAATGTTCTCACATGATGAATATCGAGGTTATCTTAAAATATAGTTTAAGTATAGTCGTAGCGATATTTAGTGTTTAATCTAGTATCCATTGTCCAATCAATTATAATATATCAATTCAAAATTCATTAGTTAAACTTTTTATTGGTGGCGTACGGAAATTGAAAAAAAAAATTTATATACATCTAGAATCCGTAAAAAAAGCAACGAAAACTTTACTTACACCTACATTTAGCTTCTCTAAATAACATAAGCATCTATTAAACAAATTTAAAAAACAGGTCTTTTTGTAAAATTATCATCTGTTTAAATGAATTAATCTATTTTCCTTATTTGATGCACTCATATATTTCACTATACATCAAATCAACGGTACCGTAATTTTAATAAAACATATAAACTCTAAAGAGCGATAAATAAAACGCCTCGGCACCACTACACAAATAAAATGTTAATACCATCAATAAAAACAGAGCAATGCATAAATTAATGTTTGCAATTCTTGTCATTTCAATTTACCCAAGAACAAACATAAATACATATTAATATTGATTAGTCACGTGTTAGAAAAAAGAAACAGAGGGCAAGATAAAATTAAAGCTCCTATACTTGCAATTTTGTAGATGAATCTGACACCCAAGGGACCCAAAAAATGTCGTTATTCTTGAAAGTCTGAAATACCAGCATTACGCTTCAAGATGCTGCAATTTATTTCGAAAAAAAAGCGAAATATCTTCAACGAGCGCTTTCGATTCTGGGAAGTGTGGACTCACTTTATCTGAAAACCCAAAGGAATACCTGCTGAATGTCAATTTGAAGCCAACTGAAGAAGAAAAAAAAAGGAAGGAAAGTCGAGTTTCCCAAATGTGATGTGCGAATGGCTTCAGCCATTCTGGTAGGAAACAATATCTAATCTGTTATTTCTATTAGTTTTCTAACAAAAATGAACAACTTTCCATCCTAACGTCTCTAAAAATATAATATAAAAATAATAATACATTCCACTGCTCCTGGGTTTAGTGTATTCTATTTACGATTCACATAGTTAATTTTGAAGAAAACGGTCACTGAAAAAGGAAAACGGAATATGTGATAAATTTATTCACTTTGATGTGTACATAAAGAAAGCAATTAGGCTTGCATCGTAACCATCTATCTTCTAATAAAATAGCCGAATCTTGGTGCATGTCGCTGTAAGATCTTCATTCAGAACTTTGGATCTGATGAGAGATCTTTGGCCTGGTAAGAGCCAGGTGAGCTTACGGATCAAGATCGTTTGGATATCGATATGCATACTAATGTTTTTAATCATGCTGGATAATCACTTTAAGCAAGCAATGATCTGTCTCATATTAGGATTCGTCCCAAAAACACGTAGCAGATCCTGAAACCAAGGGATCGGTGGAATTAACGTGGAGTTGGGTGTACATGCTCTATCTATTTCATGATAGGTTGATGGTCCTTATAATCCTACCATTGGTTTTGACGAGATATAGTGTCCTTCAAGAACTCACCAATTTCTAATGACGAGGTATCTCGTCATCAAGATGTTAACAACATTTTTAATGATGACTAGATCAAGGTCTGATCAGTTTTCCTCTAATGATTAGAGCTTGAACGAGGTATATCGTCAATCAAAATATGATTAATTTTGCTAATGACGAGATACCTGGTCATCAGAGTATTAGCAACTATTTGATGATGACGCGATACTAGGAGAACTTAAACGAGGTATTTCGCTCATTAAGATGTGACCAATTTTACTCATATCTCGTAATCAAGATATTAATATCTTTTTGATAATGACGAGAACAAGACCTGATCAGTTTTATTCTCCAATCTATCTAACAATGAGATACGACGAGAGCTTGAACTAGATATCTTATTAGTAGAGCTCGGATCGATATGGAAATATATGACCTGAAATATGCATTCCAAAATTCCAAAATATGCACTAAAACCCCAAAAATATGCAAAATGGCTAAATTGCAAAAATAAATTCATTCTTACAAAAAGTGTAATGAGGACGATAAAGTGAAAATGGGCCGCACTTTCATTTAATTAACTAACAATTCGATTTTTATAGCGCAGATACAGATAAGTAAAAAATACACAAAACAACAAATATACAAAATATCAAATATAGAAATGTTACATAACTTAAAAGTGTAGATTAAAATGTAAGCACTTCAAACGTCCTCAGGGTTGTAAATAGGGGGAGGGGCAGACATTGGGAAGATGCGCTAAACAAGTGTCGCTGTATAAATTTACGCATATCATAAACAATATGCATATAAAAAACTATATTGTACTATATATCAGGGCTCGAAATACCCAGGTGCACTGTGCACATGAAAATAAAATTGTGCACCTAATATTTTTCCGCTAGGTGCACGCACTGCACCTAAAATATAATATTTGCACCTTATTTAAAACCTTAGGTGCTCAAGGTGCACCTGTATTAAAAAATATATTTCGAGACCTGCTATATATATATTAACGCATTATAAAAAATGAATAAACAACTTATTAGTTGACTACACAAAAACTAAATGTAGGAGCTAAATGTAGAATGTGTTAAATGTTGCATGAGTTTGATGTAAGTTAAGAAGGAATATAACGTCGTAGCACCAGAGTGTTTTGGATAACTGGCTCGTGTCTCGTAAGTTTTTTGTTTCCCAATTTTATACTTTGCGCCGGCAAACGAAACAGAATTCGATAAACTGTTAGAGTGTCTAGTTGATCTATTTTGCGGTTCGATTATTATTTGTGAATGAAATATCTTAAAATTAATTTGGTATTTTATCTTATAATAAAAATGAAATTGCTGCAAATTAATATATTTACCTTTAAAATTAAGTTTTGGACATCTAAAAAAAATTTATTTAAAAAATTGGGAATAGTGGAATTAATGTGTGGTGGCGATAACAGGTGTTGTCGGGATTTGGTTGACATGGTAAAGGTCAGGTCAAACAAACCAAATCCGTTTTGCTTCTGAAAATCTTCCTTCCAAACGTACTGAACAAAGTACTAAAAAAATTAATTTGTTCTGTAAAAATGTTTAAAAATAGAGAAATATTAACCATGTCTACACAAAACATGCAAAAAAACCCAAATATGCAAAAACATGCAAAATAAATTCAGGATTTTTTTTTTTTTGCAAATCGCTAAAAAACACTCAATACGGATTTTCATTAACATTAGGGGCTTAAAAAATATATGCAAACTATGCAAAATACGAGCTCTACTTATAAGTCAAGATATGATCAGTTTTGCTACTGATGACATAACTCGTCGAGTCATAAAGTCGATATCTTTGCCATGTAGGTTAAGACTTTGACCTTATATTGAAGTAGAAGAAATGTTAGAACGCGATTATTTGCCTCGCTCTCCGTTTGGAGATCTAAGTAAGGTATTGTAGAAAAGCATGAATCCTGATTATGGATTAATTTGACAGAGTAATTAGAACTTATAGATTTATCTTCCATACCAAGATCAATCAAGTCGATTCCCAAGCCCACGTGACCTAAAGGTCTGATATAACAGCGTCTCTGTTTTGCATGTTCTGTATATTTTCACTAGAATATCTATGAATTTCGACAAATGATGCACGAAACATTCGAATGCCAATATTACATATAAACTAAATCTTTCAAATCATTGACTTCTCTTTATAACTGTATTTGAAAGGAAATAGTAGGATATATTTAACGTGCGTAGTTTAAAACTTTTAAATGGGATATATTTGATATTTTTATTCGGTATATTTATTATATACATTGATGAAAATATTTGCGTATATTAAAGGGCAAAACAAGAAATGTTTAAACTTAACAAGCACACATTTTTTTAACTTTATGAAATTAAAAAAAAAATGTTATTTCAATTTGCAAGATACCTTTTCAGATAAATATACATTTCTGTGTTCGTATAAAAAAAAAACTTATCCTTGTAATTCTCGATAGACAAAATATCCGTAAATCGTTCTTGCAAATGATTATTATTTAAACAATGTGGGTTATTATTGCTGAGAAAGTGTAGGAAATGGTTTTTGTCTACATATATTATTCCTTGTTTTATTATATTTTATGTAACAACCCTTTCACTTGTTTTATGTACGGATCTTACACAAAGTTGAACATTAACGACGTAAAGAACACTACACATGGATAAAACGTAATATTCATATCATAGCAGTTTCAATTGGCTGTATTAGCACAGTTAAATGTTCCGAAACTTAGTTTCTATGATTCTTATTCGGGTTTTATATTTGAAGATTTAATGGGCTTTTAACGGACTTCTATCTTCAAAGGCAGATGCTAAAATCCATTAGTAACTCATTGTCACCGGATGTGTTGATCTGATTTGAATCTTCACAGGATAGAAGAACGTTAAATATACATTACACGTGTACAGAATGTAAATTAAATTACATAAGGAATAATATTATGCATTGTAAATCGATCATGCTAAACGAAAAGAACAAAAATATCTCTACTATTATAAAATAAGTGTTTGTCTCTATCAGTCCGTGTATTGTGTGTGCTGTCCTGACGAATCTATGGCACTTATAATAATGAAATTTCGCACACAGGTAGTCTAAATTTTTTGCAGTTTCTTTAACACGCTCGAATTTTAAAATTTAATTTGGAAAATTTTAAAATTAATTTGTTGGAATTTAAATATTATTGATTTTCTTAGAATGTTTACAGTATAATGATATCACAGATTCTAAATTTATTTTTTCCGGTTCATTTTTGGAGGAACGATTTCAGTGAACGAACAAAACCAATAAACAGTTTTAACTGGAGTTCTGGAGGTATTTTTATCTCCTGAGTAAAAATTTCAGAGACAAAAGACAGTACAAATTTCAACGGATTTGAAATTTTACACCACATTGATACCTAAAATCATACATATGATTTTCTTAAAATAAATAATTCTTAAATTGTGACTTTTTTTTATTTTTGCAATACGAATATGGGTGCATTAGAAAAAGACGTCACGACTTTTAAGTCCTTTGGTAATGGTAATGGTAATTTGAGTTAACGTCGTACTAGAGCAACACAACGGGCTATTGACGACTTAAGTCCTTTGGAATCATCTTCGTGATTGTGACTCCACGAAAAGAATTGTCACGGGGAAGGAAAATATTACATTATATCTATAGCTTATACATTTGATTTTCTTTACACATAATTTTTCAGTTGAATATTTATATTATTCGAAGAGATTATGACGTCACGTTAATTGGATCTCTTCACAATTCCAATTTGGCCGTATTTTGCAATGACGGGGACTTTACGGCATTACCCGTGGTGTTGGTTCGCGAAGCAAACCAAAGGGAGTTATCAGCAATCACCGGGGGTTAGCGAGCAGTGGTCACACCTGACCCCACGAAAAGAACTGTCACGGGCAACGCCGTGCTGGCCACGCAGTGGCTAGTACTATAATATTTCAGACTTATTTTATCCCGGTATCTAAATTTATATCATTAACTCACATCAAGTAAAAACATATTTAAACATATTGCTGCGAAAATGTATAGAATATGAACATTCTACAAGAGTTTTTTAACTATTCTTTGTTCTGGTAATATCTTTGCTCGTACTTCACATGTATTACATGCCAATTAAATATGTTTATAGCGATCAAATAATAAAAATTAGTCTGAACTCAGGACATCAGAAAAATGAAAAATTGTAGACCATACGTAATGCCATCTTATTAACCAAATTCTCTTTCAAGTAAAAATAGTTTTGACGCAGAATACGTCTTACCTTTCGAAACCTGAGTAACACGCATAATTTTTGATTGTCACAAAAAGGGGTTTGTAAGGAAAATTTAGTAATTTAAAAAATAAATGTGATACATAAATGAGCGATATTGCGTTCAAAAGAGCAGTAAAAAAATAATATAAATGCTCATTGATCTTGCGCTGACGTCTACGGATGACGTAATCGTTACGTACACTTGAATCACGAAAATGTGCACTTCCGCTCACATTAATTTAGTCTCAACTCCGTCCTCCTTTGTATGAGTATTGCGTTTGCGTTGTAATTTTTTTCTCGTCTCTATGCTTTATAAATAACTAGTCACTGCGTGGCAAGCCCGGCGTTGTCCGTGCCCATGGTGTAAACATTTTCCACATATTTCAAATCCATTGATTAAAAATTCAATTAAAAATTATTTGTTTAAAGAAAATCATCTTTTTAGGTAACAATTTAAACTGAAATTTTCCGCAGATTTCAAATCCGTTGAAATTTTTAATCTATCTTTAATGATACCGATTATACGAAAAATAACTTAACAATCTCAGTCAATATATTTTTTATTTCTTGCTCTCAGCGGAAATGGAATGGGACAGGAAATGTAATCTGTTTATTTTATTTTAACGCGAAGGACAGAATATGCAATATTTTTTTTTCGGAAAGACAAAGTTCGAGTGACGTCACAATCTCTTGCGAAAATATAAAATATATATTCCATTAAAAAAATATTTATTGAAAGAAAATCATATTTTTAGGTATCGATCTGAAGTGAAATTTTCCGCAGATTTCAAATAGGTTGAAATTTTTACTCTATCTTTTACGGTCGAGGATATAATAAAATAACTGCATAACTAAAGTTCAAACTTTTTTTTATCCTCAGCTGGAAAATTATTCCTCTACTCAAAATGAAAACGGAAACGGGAAAATTAAATTTAGAATCTGTCATATCATTCTGCGGTTGCTATTCCAAAGAAAACAATAATAATTATATTTCATTAAATTTATTTTAAAAATGTTCTAGATTGAATTTTAAAATTCGCCGCCGCCCAAAGATTGCAATAAATTCGGACAACCTGTGTGCCAAATCTCATTGCTGTAAGTGCCATAGAATCGTCAGGATTTTGCACCCTCGAAAGAAACAGACAAACACTTCCATTTATGCTAGTAGAGATGAAAGAAATATAACTTAAATATTTATAGACTTCACACTTTTTAGAAACGTCAACAGGAAGAAGGATCGAGATATGGGGAATCCAAGAAAATTTGGACATCTCGGGGCATTAAATTTTTAATTTGTCTTGTCCAGTTTCATTGTCCAGAAACATTTAATCTTGTTCCAGTCTCCTTTGTGCGAGGATTATGTTTGAGGTGTCCTTTGTTTCATCTCTTTGTAATTTATAAATACTAATACAAATAAAACGTAGATTTTTTTTTTAGATATCGTACTTCAAATTCCGAAAAATCGCAAACATTTCAAAAAGGCCCAAATCTATGCACAATAAGCACGATAAGAATTATAGAAAACCGCAACAAGTAAAAAGAGACGAGGATTTGAAGAAGATCCGGTCATCTCATGCTGAGTGTCAACGGACTCTGTGAAGTTCTTGAATGTATAGGCGTCGCCCACCTTCAAGGTGAACAAAAGCCTGATACCAGTGCGCCAAGTACCTACCTCTCATTTTGACGCAAATGGCGTATCTGATGACATAAACGTTTTATAATCGAATGATGGAGTTCAATCCATGGAGGTTGGAAACGAGCCACAACCTTCATCATCAACAACGAGTGGACTAACTGGATATGTATGCGGTGCGCTGAACATTTGATGTGTGAAATTAAAACAGTCTAGCACGAATTTCTTTCATTCTCATTCACCATAGGGCCGAACCAACGTATTATACGCCTTAAACCTAGCGGCCTTGTCCCGACACAGCCGGATCAATTTTTTAAATTTATAAAGAAGATCATTTAGTTCATTATTTCTTAAGCAAAACTTTATTTTCACAAAAATAATTAAAATATCATGTGGGTTACCGAATTTAGACCATTATGTATCTTGAAGTGTAGCAACAATTTTTGTGTATGTATCCATCTTGATTTTTATGAATATTCCAGTTTCAAATAACTCAACGTGTTAATCATGTATCTAAAGCAATCATTCCGCATCGTTCAAACATCATCTATAGCAATAAAAATAAAGAAAAATATGCTATACATAATATGAACTTGAGCATGTTCACCCAATATCTTGACGTTCAAGCACAGGGGAGTGAATATTCCTTTTCCTGGAGAAGCCCTTCAATTTTGGCCTAGTATTAATATTATTTACTTGTAGAACGCATGGATCTTTTTTATAAAACCCAAAATCTCAACCTTCGTTACATTAAATAACACATAAGCTTAATATATATACATTCAATATTTTCGACACATTTCAAGTTTTCTATCCTTTTTGGACCCTTCTGATGCCGAATCCGCCTTTTTCTCGTTTGATGTCTGTCTGTCTGTATGTTGTGCCCTATACACGTCCACGCGGTTTAAGATATTTTCATTGAAATTTGCATACAGTGAGTACTTATCTTAATTTAGTGAATGGAATTGGTTGCGAAAGTCTGTCTGTCCGTCTTTCTGTTCAATGCTCGATTTTGTGTTTGTGTGTTTGTGTAGACATCACATGAATTGTATTCCAGATATTGGATTGCAGTGTATTTTATTTTATACATTATCTATTACTTTAGTGAAGGCAATATTAAACATTTCTTTATTATTATATTTAGACGTGTTTCATGCTAAAACACCTGAGTAAGTATACTTAAATCAACCATAATTTGGTAGTTTTGGAAAAATTGGAATGTCTATTGAATATTACGATTACTTCGATTGCTTTACCAGTACTGCTGAAAAAGTAATTATTCTTCAAAAAATTATATTTTTTAATGGAATTTCAGCTCTGATACTTCACGTATTTCGAGTCTTATTTTTGTTTTTTGCGCAAAATGAAAACGATTTCGGAATATTTGAGACAGACGATATTTTTTAACGAAACGAGAATGAACAAGATCGCGTGAGCAGTGATATTTTATGTTTCTTTCGCTCTGAATTAATTTCACATTTCTAAATTTTGTGCACTTTTAGTTGTAAATTGTGGCAACTGTGCGAGATCAAGAGATAAAAAGGAATCACAAATTAATATCTTTAGAACAATTTTTCCGACATCTTTTATTTTGTTTTATTTCACTGTTTTCTGTTTTAAATATTTATTATTTTAATAAATGTGTTTTCCTTCTCATCACACGCAACAGCACCACAAAGTATTAGACTTAAAAATGTTAGGTAAGTCAGTATAAATTTTCAGTAAATTTTAAGTGTAGTTATGCCATTATGGAAATAATAATGCCGTTATTGAAAGAATAATGGCGTTATTGAAAGAATAATAATGTTTAAAAATAATCCAAACTAGAACTTTTTCCAACATTAAAAAATTCGTTGTCATTATGACAGGAGAAGATTGCAAAATTTCACAATGTCGCATACCTGAGGCAAGAGTGCCACAAGTAAAAAAATATTGTTTTGTTGACTATGCGTGCGACAGCACTCGCCGTAAATCGTAATTTTAATTAATTGAGTTGAACATGAAAAGAACTTAAGAAAGTGAATTCCAAATCTCCCTCAAAATCGTCTTTTATAGTAGTAACCTTAGTGTCACCTTTCGTCATTTTGTAGCTTTGTCATACAGCAAGGGTGCGATGTATGTGAAATGTATTACATGAATGGATATGCATGTGTAGGATTTGTGTCCAAAGTAAGTTGTAGAAAATATAAAGATGGCGAAATGTGTTAAAATAAATTTTTACTCTACTAAAAACGTAAGTCATTTTATATTTTGATTATCTCTTCAATCTAGAGTAAACCAATTCAAACCAAGTAAGGTCGGGTATTTTGCTAGTATATATATATATATATATATATATATATATATATATATATATATATATATATATATATATATATATATATATATATATATATATATATCTTCACTAGCAAAACTGACCAGATCTTGATGTACGAGGTATTTCGTCATTAGTTGAAAAATGACAACATCATGATTTAGTCATAAAAAATTGGCAATATCTTGATAAAGAGATATCTTGTCATCAGTTAAAAAATGACCACATCCTGATCTAGTCATAAAAAAATTGGCAATATCTTGATAAAGAGGTATCACGTCATAAGTAAAATTCGTCCAATTTTTGACAGGCGATATATTTCGTCTCAACCACTTGGAAGGTAAAACTAGTCAGGTCAAAGAGTTGGGTCTCGGAGCTTATAGCAGCCGTCAAGTTCTATTCAATAAAAACAAGCCATCTAATAAAAAATTTGGAATCTTAACTATATTCAAACCGGAAACAAACACGAAAATGTATTAACACTATAAAAAATTAGAAACAATTGACATGGGAATAGCGATGAGTTAAAAGTTTTCTAATTAGAAAATCGTAATTAACTTCTACCATACCTAAATTGGATTCCCCTTGACAATCTTCTAAATTAATCATACAAATTTGGATGCAAATTGTATGAGTTAGTAAACAAGATCTATGTAGATTGTTACATCAACATCTTTTGAAATAACCTGTTTGTCGTGATAATCCCTGAAATCCCCAAAACATCTCTTTCACGTAGAAAATTTAAACAGATTATATAAGTACAGTGATGCTAATTCGAACTAAGAAAACTAACTCGTGCGTTGAATTAGGAAGATAAGAGGTTTAGACCGAAGAGAGTGATAATTAAAGAAGGATCGCGATTAAAATAACAATTGAGTAACATTTGTGAATGAAAGAGCAAAGTGCAAATGTAAGTACTTTCAAAATATTAACTCCCGTATACTTTATCTACGATGAATTGAACTTGTTTTAAAAGTACTTTAAGCTTAAAGTTGAATTTTCACATTTGATTCCATACATATGAATTTAATGTAGTAAAATCTATTGATGTAAGTAAATAAGCTTTATGAACATCCACACTTTAAACAGTTGAAGCACTTAAATATTCCAAATTTTTTGTGCTTTTATCGGCATGGTTTACTTGAATAATTGGCACATTTGTATCTAAATTCTAATTTATGTTATATATAGTTATTGACATAACTTAGATTGCAACCAATAAACCGAAGTGTTATTGAAAATATAAATATATTTCTTAGTTTTGATTAACACATTCACTTTTATATTTATTAATAATATATTGTGAAAACTTATTTTTCAAGTTAACAACGAAAAGCTATTCATAATAATCATATAAGCGGCAGTAAATAATATGCTAATTGAGGAATTTTCTCTCTTTTAAATATTGTATATTAAATATTAGTTTCAATTTAAAAACATTAAAATAAGAGAAAACATGTTGGGAATCAAAACAGTTAAAAACACAACACAAAATCTAGACTGAGAGTAGAATATTTCAAATGCATATGGAAATTAACTGTGATAGATCCAGAACATGCATAATTTGTAACAATACTCTGGACATTGAACTCATGCCTCATCATACTATATTCACTGTCCTACAATAACACTGTCCTATAATAGTTGTTGTTATTCAAAACATCGATTACCATGAAATACAGATGTACAACGAGAAAATAGTCGAAATAGCCCAAGCTGTGCAAAATACACACCCACGAAATCTGACCCAGAAATGAACATTACCAATAATATATATATATATATATATATATATATATATATATATATATATATATATATATATATATATATATATATATATATTATCTGCTACTCAGTCCAGTCACATTAATGTGACCACCACCTGCTTTCGACGAAGACATGAAATGAAGTACACTTACATTTAACTCGAAGAAAGACTTCGTTACTGGTCCCAACACCATCAGCATTGGCCGCAGAGCATCGGTAATTTCCGCGACTAGTTCTGTTTACATTCTGTAACACCAGAGTCTGGTTGCTGATTATTATACCAGCAGATGTATTGGTCCGCAATTCACTACCTTCGAAGAACCACGATATTTCTGTTACCCAGGGATTAGCTCTGATGTTGCACTCGAAGAACACGTCATTTCCCTCTTTCACTTCTCCTTGGCGAAAGGTGCTACCCAACTGTAGTGTCACTTGAGGTGCATCTGAATAAAATTAAAATAAACACAATCAGTGAATTATTAAGTCAATCGTCAAAAGCCTACAAAAACTGACTAATAAAACATAAAATCAAGATAGTAAGACTTGTGCAAGTCTATTTTGGAGGAAGTAAATGTCCACAATTGACCATTCTTAAATAAAATAGCTCGGCACCTCCGACAGTCAAGTCATGCGGTTTTAAATGAGTCTATTTTTAAAATAGGGGGGGGGGAAGATATTTTGAAACGTATACAAGGATCTTCAATTAACGTCTTTAGTGTAGATTATGTTTCTAAATTTATCATTTGGTGAAGGAAGGCACGTCAGTGATAACGAGTTGACAGAGAAAACATCCTTGTAGATTGCCCTTTAGGACTTTGTTTATGGTAACTTTCTACCTCAAGAGCTTTCACACCTTTTCCTAAATCAGCTGAACCACAGTCGATTGTCCTATCGTTGGTGCCACACCATTATCTTCGAACAGCGTTCCCAACACTCACTTTGTATTTTGAGGTCTTCTAAGTCACATGGCTCGGAAGCACTCTCCTAAATTATTAAATCACTGGAACAATAATTGGTTAGTACTGTTGTAAATCCTATAAGCTATGACGTAGCATTTTACAAGTACGTAATTCGATTGAATTCTCAGGGCACTTATTTCTTGGTATTGCATTGCAGCATTGGATTTACAGAATTGTTATCCAATTGATTTGCAATATGAAACCTTAACTTCATTACTTAATGACATTCATGTAGATATATTCAGAACAATCTGGAGTTGAATATAATTTGATATCAGCATGTACAATTCTGTCAAGTTGTATGAAAGTCGGATGCTTCTAAATAACGGGAATATGACCTGGTTTTAAATGTTGCAATGTTTCTTGTATAATTTAATCTATGTCAGCAAATGGATTTTCGTAGACAATGGAGTTTTGGTAATCTGAAATTTCTAATCTGTGAAACTAATATGTAAAGTCAGTGACAAATCATTAATAGCAATAACTACTTGTAAAACATACGTCTTCCATATTCAGTTTTAAGAATACACTTCTTGGATTAAATTTACCTTTATTCCATCAAAATTTCGATATGCTCAGAAGCAGCGCCTGAGACATTTTAATACTTTTAATTTGACGTAGTATGTTTAACAACAGGTGAACAATATCCATGGTAATGTATTATCTATTATTCCCAAAGTAACAGTGTCTTACAAAATGTCAGTGACATTTCCCATGTTAACAAAACATTCAACATCGAAGATGCTTTGTCGTAAAAATATACACCACTTAGAACTGCAACCTCAAATATTTCCTCATGATACAAGTAGCATTCAATAATATTTTCAGATATAGTAGCACATCATTTTTAATGTATTTGGGTTAGTTTAATCATGAAGTTTGAAACAGATTGGTCGAACTTAAAATGTTACTATATATCCGAGACATGTAGTATTTCTGTTAGCTTACAAATTTTACGGTTTAAAGATTGACAGTCACATGCATTGGTTGAATAAATCATAAGAAGCATCAAAAAGAGTCAAAACTAGCAGAACTCAAAAGGAATGAAACAAACGCATAATACCAAACATATAACTTGTATGTAAGTATTTATACGCATGTACTTCTCAAACCATCATTGTATTATGCATTATTTTTAAGGAACATATGTTTCTATCATGAAATGTTGGGAACAGTTCATGTGTCAATAACCCATTTAGCGCCGTGGTAATTTTGTGAAATGTGGCATTATTTTTAATCCACAGCCCAAACATAAAGTCTAAATAAACTCATCAATTAGTTGAAAGAATCCTGAAAAGCTATCTATAAGTCAAAAATGTATTAATTGTTTAGAACTCTTGGAGGGAGAAAATTACCGGTTGTAGAACTGATACTTTGAAAATATGCTACCAAAGTGTAAAGGATGGTCAACAGGCTCAAAACAAGCCTTTTTGTTGAAGAATATGTTTGTAAATGCCACAGTTAGAAGACGGAGGGCTATGTTTAGGTCAATCAATAATATCGCTTCTGTGGCATAAAGCGTAATTCGCCGATCAGAATTTCAACCGTAAGCTCCGAATTAAGTTAGCGATGCATGCCGTTGAAAATCCAAGAGGGGAAAGACATCTTCCATTAAAGAAGTAATATTATCGACTGACCAAAGCAGAACCATTTACCACATAACCGTGGCATTTTCGGACACACATTCTTCGATAAAAATGTTTATTTTGGACCCCTCTACCACCCTTTACATTTTGGCCAGATAGTTTCGAAACACCCTGTATACACGTGAGCCACTCAAGGGTTAATTCTTAACCGGTAATACTTGTATGTTAATAGTGTACGCAACTTTGCAATACATCATTTGATTCTTCAGAAGCAGAATCTTTAAGAGGGCTACTTTTGAATCCAAGAAGGGAATGGCATCTTCCACCAAAGAAGTAATATTATTGACTGACCAAGGCAGAGCCATTTACCACATAACTGTGACATTTTCGGACACACATTCATAGATAAAAATGATTATTTTGGGCAGCTCTACCACCCTTTATATTTAGGCCAGATAGTTTCGAAACACTCTGTATACACGTGAACCACTCAAAGGGTTAATTCTTAACCGATAATACTTGTCTGTTAATAGTGTACGCAACTTTGCATTACATTTGATTCTTCAGAAACAGAATCTTTAAGAGCGCTATTTTTGTTCCAAACCCAACACGGTACCTCGTTTCCTTTCTCATAATAACAAGTTTCCGTATCGAGACACCGAAAGTACCATCCTAACCCCATCCCCAGAGTTCCTGTCAGATTGATGATGTTTCAACATTTGGGAAACAATGCACGTAGACCATTTTGAAATTGGCTGGGGGATGGTATAAAGTCTCTAAAACGTGCCCATGTGCGATATGAAAACCGAAGAAACCACGAAACCGCAAGAAAGAAAATGTGTTTGTGTCTCACACTTTTCGTCTCTATCTCCTTCTCTGTTTTTTTCCGTCCTTCCTAACTCAAGAGCCTTAATCTATGCTTTTTCGGCGTCGAGTAGCTTAAGGACTTTACCGAACCATTTATCATAGATCACTAACGTACTTCAGTTTCTGTTGTCATCTTTCTGCCTTTTCTCTTTTTTTATCCGTCCCATGCTTCTCTTGTTACTTTCGCGCGAGTGGGTCTCGATAATGCATGAACAGAATGAGGTACGATTCCCAGACTGATTGATTCTTTATGAAGATTCACTCCTGGGTTTCCAGTCGCAGGACGCAATAGACGAGGATTGATGGACGAGAGGAGAATTCGCATAGGTGTTGGGAGTAATTCAGATGGATTGTTACACTGGAATATTTATTTCGAGTTCTTCACAGACGTCGGGATAAGTGAAGGAAATTAATTCGAGTGAGCTTTTGAAGGTTTCATCTGTCGTATAACTTTTGACAGAACTTTAAATGAAAAAGCTTTCAACAAGCAATCGAGGATTCGTTGTAGAGCTTGAAATATGAAAAAACACATATTTAATCCTATATGGATGGGTCGATCGGCGATAATTTTAAATAGGTGGTTTGTATAAATAAAATACGCAGTTTGTTATATTCTGGCATCCATCTAGAAATGGGTGAATCATATGGTTAAGTAAAATTAGTACCAATAAATTATTTTCAGATTAAAAACTTTATATTAGTTTTTAATATGAAATTTTTATAAAGAAAACACGTTATTTCTTGCTTACGTCTATAATTTAGAAGCATTTGTGGTTAAATATGTATTATGCAGCCTATCTAAATAGTTGATAAGGAATACATTTCTTCTATCACCTCTTACTCTCGTAGTTTATGCATGAGATCTACACTACCCTACAATAATGGGATTCTACAAAGGATTTGCATAAAATCCGACTACTTGTTTGGGGCTGTTTTTCGTGGTATGGCCTACGAGCTTTGTATGTTGTCCCTAGTAAATTGAACGCCGACGCCTACATGAACATTTTGGACAAACAGGTTCATCCTACGCTCAGGCAATTTTATGGAATGGACGAATATTACTTCGAGGACAAAAACGATCTATATAATGTTACAGCCTCTGTCAAGCAGTGGTATCAAATATGGATGTAAATCGTCTTCCCTGGCCTGCACAGAGTCCCGACCTAAGACCCGTAGAACATTTGTGCGACGAGTTAGAGCGACGCTTACAGACCAGGGAACCACGTCCAAAATCTACAACTTATCTGGTGACATTCTTGCAGCGGGAATGGACACAAATACCCATAGCTGTGTATCAAAACCTTGTTGAAAGTATGCCCAAAAGGGTTGCTAGTGTAATTGCAGCACGCGGAGGACCATTCCCCTATTAAATCAAGTATTATTTCCCTTATATGAACCTTCACAAATTTCTGTCTGATCCATGTATATAGATTGTATCGTTAAATAACCCCCATATACATAAGAACAGTGGTTCGCGGGTTTGACTTCCAGAATAGAATCATTGTTAATTTTACTAATATATTGTTAACCTATTGCATGTGATGTATAATTATGTCTGTAAAATACGTCTAACTGAATTATTGTGTTCTATGTTAGTGACATGTTTGATAAAAATTTTTGTAACGCTGTTTTATTTATTTCTTAAAAAATTCCATACATCAATATTATTCATTGTAAAAAGTAATAAATCATACAATTATTTTTAGAACTTTAAGAGGAGACTTCTAATTTCTATTTGCAGGTATAAATCGACCTCAACTGTCTGCGATAAGTTTTGATTTTGAATTTCTTTCATAGAAGGGTACAGATAATAGTCCAAACCATCTTAGCACATAAATACACTAAAAACACAATTGCTCAAATAAATAGTTCATGTTCTTTTCAAAGCATAAAACCTGTTATTTAGCTGAAGTCACATGCATCTGTATCTAATTAGATGATAAGGAATACATTTATTTATTAACACCTACATCTGATTACTTATAAATTCACTTCACAATTATAGAAAACGTACTTTCCTTCTATAGCTGTCTGATTTGTTATCGAAAACGAAAAGCAATTTCACAGCAGGCATACCCCCCCCCCCCCTCAAAGGTTTATACGATCACGTAACAAAGTTACCTTTTAATCACTACGCTCGTTTTAGAAATATTAGCGCGTGTCAGGATTGTTTGATTTTTCTCTCTTTAATTATATAGATTTCAGTATGTTTCAGCTATGCAAAACATTTGTGAATGGGAATCGTAAACGTAGTTTCGTCTTTTCATTGTCGCAATAATATGGTTGAAAGATCATAGCATTACTGTCAAGAAAAGGGTACAAGTCTCTTGATGTGAGCTCTTGCTCTTTATACTTAATTTGATTTAAGTTTGTATTCGTTAACTGGTCTCTATAGTATGTGTCCTTACAATACACTTATTTACTCTTCGAAAGCATGGAACTGAATTGTAAATTGATGTGTTTTTCAAATATATCATGGATGATTGCCTTTCAATTTTTTAAATTTAAATTTAACCTCTCTAAGTATTGAGTGGTTCCAGAATATTTTAGTATTACTATTCTCCCACAAAAAAAAAACACGAACAGTAACTATCCACCATTTATTGTTTGAAAAAAAGTTTCCATGCATTCATACATATAATAATCTTCAAATCCATGGTTGAAGAAACAATGGATATTTTCAAACCATACCATTTTAATACATGGTTGAAGAATCTATGGAGTTTTTCAACCTATAGAACGATATTTTAGTCCTTCCTTGTAAATATTCTTTCAGCCCTTTCCTTCGAATACAATCATTTGAAGGGATTCCATTGATCTCTTTCTTATACTAGAATCGTTTTGATAGTTTATATTCTTTGGAAATGTTCCATAGCTTCCAAAGAATTCTATTAATTTCCTGAGAATATAATTTATTGGTTAAGATGATTAGAAGTCATGAAGGGGAGACTGCAGATTTCAAAAGTTTAATTAAAGTTAAGCTTAGTGCTGTTAAGTTAATAATTACATTAAATAGGAATAGTGTTCAATTATTTGTGTTGTGAGAATGGTTAGAGTAGTTAGAGAAAAGACTCAATGCATTCCGTCGAAAATGGGACAAAGGTGAATAGAGAGTTGAAGACGAACGAGACGAACTTAAGTTTAATCCCAAGCGGGGGTGACATGAAACAAATAAACCCCCTCTATCACTTTTGATTATCTTAACGACAGGATGCATCTTCCCAGTTTAAACTCTTTAAATTCACGTAACGTTTATGTAGTAGTACACGAATATATCAATAACGTGGATTAAAAGTATACATTTTTTTGGGTATTATAAAAAGTTATTTAGCTTGAAACCTCTAACCACAAGAACAAAACAAACGGAAATTTGAACTCATATCTAAACAAAATTCGAAAGTCTGTAGTACACCATAGACATGAAATAAAAGAGTACATTGAAACTTGCTATTAAAGACGATTGTAAACATTTGACTAAAACATAGAATTGTTGTTACTTGACTGTTCTGTGAACAAAAGATTTAATTGGCCGATATGGCATTTTATCGCCTTGTTTGACAACATAACTTCTTATCCCAGGCTGGACGTATGAATGAGCATTTCTATAGATTGGCGGTAGAAATGATGAAATCGCCAGATTTGTAGCGCGAACCTATCAAATGATGAATCAATGGACAATCATCTTCTTCTGTCATGTGGACCAATCAATGATGAATGTTTCATGTCCTTCCATCAAATGAAAGTGTATAGTCTGAGGGTGATGTTACCACTCGTTTTGGTAACATAATCCTGGACACATAAACATTTTACCATGACTACTTACCCTACTTCTAAATATCTTCTATGCAATATACAAGCAATCTTTTACTTACAGAAAACTTCCAAGTTCCAGCCTTCTTCTTTGGCACTACCAGGAATAACAGGATTGTGGGCACGGCACGAAAAGTACTTCCCATTGTCTTCCACCGATGGCACGAACCTGAGAATACTAGATGTTGCCTCACCGGACTGACTGTCCGATCTGCCAGTTTTCAACTCTTTACTGCCCTTCCACCACGTGATTAGAGCAGGAGGTCGCGACCCACTTGTTGTGCATTTCAGTTCAGCTTCTTTATCAGCTGATAGGGGACGCCTTCGTGGCTCTACCCGGACCACCAGTGGTTTCACTGTAAAGAGAGGAATGATCGTTAGTTGTCGAATGGATCAAACACACATGGCGTTAATTTATAACTACAACTATTCCAACTACAAAATTTTTTTCAGGGTCTGATCCAATTTGCTACGGATAAAATATCTCGTACATCTAGAACTGGTCACTTCTGCTAATGTGGAGATATCTCGTCCACACAAAACAAGTTGTTCCTCGACTAGAACTGTAGACACGTTGGAACAGGTGTTTGTTCTTGAGGTCAATCTCTTCCTGGCAGTTTTCAACACAACTATAACCACCAGGGAGGGTGAAATTAAAGGATTTTATCGATTATATAGTTGAATTAGTGATATTTTGAAAATATTTACTTGTCTATAGAAACATTAGCTACCAGAAATACACTGTAGCTGTATTAAATTCACATGTAATCTTAAACTACAAGGATTGCATATTTAAGAAGTGTGCAAAAGTCCACACTTTTATAGGAATACATAACATAAGCCAGAAGACATATTCTAGCTATATTGGCGTTGAAAACACAAGTTGTAATATAAAACGGAAGGAATTTCATTTTTATTTACATATGACAGAAACCAGAAAGACACACTGATGAGGATTATTTATCGTAAATCTAAGTGAAATGTCAGTTTCTATTTTAGCACATCTTTGATTTTGTACCTACAAAAGTAATTCTCCTCTAACGCATGCTTCCTTTTTAGGAGGACATCCAATTCAGATAATTTACACAGTAGGTATTTGTTCATGGCCTATCAATTTCTCTATTTTCCCTGTCTCTTAAAAATAGCCCAAGTTTTAAGAGTGCGTTTGAATCCCCCATAAAGTGTTGGCAATTGGTCTTAAGTACAACCAAATTTTGTGATTTTTCTAAACATAGGGAAGGGCATTGGAAAACCGGTAGAAATAGTACGAATTAGCAACCGGGTGGTTGAAAGTTCGAAACGCCCCAATCCAATCAAAGACCATCGTGAACCTGGGATCTGATAAACGTTAAGTCTGTCATGACCTCAAATGGTGGCCTCACGTTGGCATTGTGTGGATGTTTGGAAACTGGGCTACCAACTCAGGTGTTGACCTGGTCATATGACAGTGGTTCAAAATTAGGAGGTGCTGTCCTCCAATCTTTACCTTCGGAATTGATCCAGATCTTCGCTAATATCCCTTTGTGTTGTTCCAGAGCGATGTCAATTCAAAAAAATTCTCTGACTTAGGGCTAAAAAGTATTTGCATTTGATTGTATTTGAGGAAAAGAAACGACAGCGAATGGGATTGCCGTATGAGATTCCTGGAAGGTAAGCATTGGATTGTTTTGAGTTCAATTCAATCCCACTATCCTCAGTTATCAACTGCGGTACTAACATAGAGGCACATAAAAAGCAAAATTGAACGTGTTTAACATTTTTACCAGTATGATTCTGCACCTTTTATACTACACTACTGATGTAAGGGTACATAAAAACCAAGATTGATCCGTTCGTAACACTTCTACCATCAGAATTCTACATTCAAATATCATAAAAGGTCAATGGAAACCGCTTTCAAAACAAAGGGAATCCACAATAATTCAGTACAAAAAACCAGCTGGAAATGATTTGACTTCTTTAAGGACACGAAAAAGCGAAGAAGGAAAGTTATATATTCCTCGGAGTATATTGTCCGCGAAAATCTGAAGAACAAGGAGCAAACAGAAAATGCATTTCCCACTTGTGAATGCTTTTCCTTTTCCTTACAATCCTCAAGCTGACGGAATTGATGGGGAATGGCCTAAAAATGTTTTTTACGACTGGGGACAAAAATGAATAAATCAGAAAATTGTAAAAGAAAAGGGTTTGCCTCGTTTAAACCACACTTTAGAATTCTAGCCGTCTGCCGTTCAACTTTTCTTTCTCCTTTGGAATACACACAGTTCGTGCAAAGAGAAAAAAAAAACATTTTAAACAATCTAGGCAAAAGAGAATTTCACGAATCGCTAAAAGTGTTTCGACATGTCCCATCATTTTACTCTGAGATGAAAAATAGGTCCCGAAAGCGGACAAAGAAAAAACTGAAACGCTTTTCAGTATTTCTAAGAAAGCGCGGAATGCGCATGTTGAAACTCTGAGGGCAAATATGCGCTCTCCATGAACAAGGAGATATTAAAATATTTTTGTTTGTCTTGGAAGTTTGTTTTGGTGCCGATTCGTAGAACTTTTATGCTTACAATATTGAAAATATTGCGAAATATTTCCCTGTTATCGACATGGAAAAGTTTGAATAGAAATCATTTTCAAGTTTTCGTGTTCAATAGAAACTAAATAGGCTGCTCAACATAAGTTTTAAAAAGTAAACTGCTGAGTATGAAAGCTTTAAAGAAAAAATATAAAAAATATGGCAATCAAATGTATTACTGCATTTTCTCAAATTTGAAAAATACAATGTTGAAAAATTTCAACATTGTATTTGCTCAAACCATTTATATGACAATGTTTGAAATTGTTTATTTATAATTGCACTTTAAGAAGTATTTTTGTGCATTAGGAATTATTATAAATTTAAGAATATGTTAAGGGGAAATATACACTATGTTTAATACACCCTGTTAAGTAATTATTTTGAAAAATTACTTTTCTGTGTCATAAAAACCACGTTTAAAAATTGTCTCTTTGCCTACTTCGAAGAAATAACATGAAATTTTATTCAGTATTCAAAAGATTTAAGTTTACTATTAAACAACAAACCTGTATTTTAAGTTTGGACTACTTTTCTTTCACTTTGAAAACATTAAGGTGTAATTAGGATTATTGTATACCAGTATATTATTATATATATTTGTAATAGTATTTTTTACATTAATTTATAGTATTCTTTACAAGGTAGACTTCTTAAAGTATACCGTTTTAACTTTTTTTACGAATTTTCGTGATAATATTAACTTAAACGTAGCTTCAATTTACTATTAATCATATTGATGTTATTAAATTATAAATATTTTCTACTATATGTCATCAAAATGCATTTTTATTAATTGTATTAATTCATATCCATATGTTTTAATTTAGTTTATATTTCAGTTAATGTTACAGACTCAAATCAAATGCATGAATTATAAAAAAAAAATATTAATTATTTGATATTTAAACATATTTTTGATATATTTATTGTTGATTTATATGGAAGCTTATTATTATTAAAAGTACGTTGCATATCAGTACATTTCATTGAAGAATGAACGTTTTATTTTATATATATATATATATATATATATATATATATATATATATATATATATATATATATATATATATATATATATATATATTTATTTATTTATTTATTTAAATTACTGCTGCACTTTTAGTGAGCTTTTAGTTCCTCAAGAAATGTTTTAAATTTTCTGTGAAAGCTATGGTTAATCTAAGTAGAAAATATAATATTTTTATAGGAAAATGTTTTATCACCGATAACAGGTTGATTGAAAATGTTTACATAACCTAAGGAATATTATTTTGAATCCTTGAGTTATATACGTGATCAGTATTATTTAAACACTGCCTACTAAATAAAAAAGAAGCGAAACAGGAAGAAAGAGAATATAAATGGAAAGTAAAATAAAATTGAATGTACCTGGCGAATTTTCTTTTCTCTAAAAACTATAGATACTGTACGAATAGGAAAAATGTCTGCATATGTGGAAAACATTATTTCATAATCTAAGTGTTTTACTTCCTGTTAATATTCCAAAGGATGAATTAATGTTGTAATGAGAACTTAATACTTTAAAGTTTAAAATAAGTCTCTTGAATAAGGAATGAACAATTAAAATAACAATCATAAGTTTAGAATTGTTCTGAAACATTAGAGATAGGTAACAGGCAGAGGAACTTCGGTCACACTAAAGCAATATAACGGATTATTGGCGACGTTCCAGGATCAATCCCAGAGGGAAAGGACCTGGTCAGATGACGAGTTCAACACCTGAGTTGATATCAGAAAAGTGACTTATAACTATACTGACCAAATCCCTCCTGTTTTGAAGTTTTATACAAAATTTTGCAATCACATATTTCAAACATATACGGTTTCCATTTTTAATCGGAACTGCTCAAACAGTACCCACTAAGAAACAAAGAATACAATGAACAGCAAAAGAGCATGAATGGAAAGTAAAAGAAAAACGTGAATGCATCTGTGCCTTTTATTTTTTATTTTCTCCGAAGGCTATAGACCGTGTCCGATTTGTTCTACCAAAGTGCATAAAACAGGAGAGGCATTCTGGAAAGAAGAAAACAATAAAAGGAATGATTTAAGACAGGAAAGTGGGATAAAACAAGGCAGATACGGAGCAAAAACAGGGAAGAGCATGCGAAAGTCAAATGCGTGGGAAATGGATGGTATTGTCACCTTCGTTTGACAGAAAACTTCTAAGTATTAGCTGCAACTTTTCGCTTTTTCAACTTCCTAACACTTTTCCAGTTTCTGAAGATTTTTCTTTTATGATACTGCAGTATATTCGCTTTTCTGCTTCGTTTTTTTCCTTGGGTTCCATGAAGCACATAGTTATAACGTTAGTTCTTTTTGCCCATTTCAAGCTATGCAATTCTTTTTTTCGTTTAGGAAAAAAAATTAATACCTTTCCTTCTGAGTTCTTTGAGCGGAAAAACTATTGAATAAATCTCTTACAGGTTACACCCATCTCTTATCATTTGTCATGATGTGAGAATGAATTGAAAAGCAGATCATGGATGACTTTTTTTAAAATTAGTTAAGGAATATTTTTCATCTTGATACATACTATCCATACATTTACCGTACATTTTATTTGCACATTTATTGCATTAAACATAGGAATTTGTAAAGAATAAGTTTAAAATGTTATTTAGGGCGAGTAAAAAATTTCATGCAAGAATATAGTATTGTATTAAAATAAACATTCTTCTTTCCATAATTTAAATTTTTTAGACATGGTCACATAAATATGGTCGTGTTAAAAATTTAATTTATTTAATACTTGAAACTTGATATACATCCTGATAATATATGTGATATCAAATCATTTAAAAATACCATACGGATTATAAACATTTCCTGTTCTGAAATTCTAAATTTTAAATGCCCTGCAATCTTAAAATCCTAACGTCATCTGATTGATCTCAGATCGTCCCAATGAGCTAATTGTGTTGCTCCTGTGTAACGTTAATTAATTACGTACTTGCATACCTTACAATTTTAGTATTCGTAAACCTATTTTTAAAGCATGTTTTTAAACCTGATATTCAGCAGAACCTGTGATATGTAATGCTTTTATGAAAAACATCGGCATGGACAGGACTAGATATCAGGAAATCTCTTAGAAATTTGCCGTTAATTTTATTAGCATATATACTTAAATGAAAATAATCATTTACAGAAACTCAAAGTTTTTCTTCTTAAACAACGTGGTTTTCTATTCGCGACTGATACTTGTTTTCCGGGAAATTACAAAAGTATTAAGTATATTAATGTTAATATCAAGAGGGCAAATATTTCGTAAATAATAACGATTAGCATTTTAATAAATTGTCATGTGTGGTCCTCTTTAATCAACACTCCATAAATGAGCCAAGGGCATAAAAATTATACTTTTCATGAGTTGAGTTCTTGATAAACATTTGAATAAGGTAACAAGCGTTAATTAAGGTAAGATCGTTAATTTTAAATTTAATGCCTACTTTACTTAAAGATAATTATCTAACCAGTTTCATTATTAAAATAATTCTGAAATTGTACAAATTATATAGAAGGGGAGATTAGGAAGATATAAAAAAGTATATTTGAATTTAAAGAGAAATGCACAATACGCTAAAACCTACAAAAATCTTTGAATTTAGTCTATACTTTATAAGTAATTTAAAACTAACACTTTTTCTATTTCTATCGTAATCACTCAGATAATTTGATCAATTGAAATTCTTAAGGCAGTTATTATCATTTTCTAGACGTTTAATGTTTTTTAATGTATACATTGTTTTTATACCAAACATTGAATTTAAAATTACTTTATATAAATGCAAGAGCTATCATAACGCTAGACATCACTACTTATAAAAAATCTTTCCATAATAAGAGGATTTATAAAAGAAACTATTTTAAATAAAATTTAAAATGTACATTCCTATGTCTCTTTACCGAAATGAATTTCAATTAGGATGCCCGAAAACGTTAATAGCTAAATCATTCAAGAATCAAAAATCCTTTTTAACCACTTGAGTTAAGACCCAATATAATATAAATTCGGAATGTTAGAAGATTAGCGGCTAAGGTGTCTTGTCACCGACACACACATAGTTTTTTTCATCCCTCTATTACATGTGATCTTTTACGAACCAAAAAAAAAAACCTCTCCAAGTGGAAACAAAAACGAAAACAAATAGCGTTTTTTACAGCCCAACAGCAATTTTTTTGGCTACAGTGTTTTTTTCTTCCTTTATCTATGAAACCAATTATTGAGCAGCCTCCTTAAAGCAGATTAAAATTGAAGGCATGATTTTGAGAACTTTTTTTTTCGTTTTTTTACGTTATGACAGCCTCTTAAAGCTCTAGGTTCTGAAAGGAAACTCATAAAACGTTAATCGCATTGCATTACGAAGATAATGGGTATAAATAATGTTTTTTTCAGTCTCTTTTTCCACCACTTTTTGAAAAATAGAGATTGATAGCTTTTGAAGATTTGCTTGACTGGAATTTGAACAGTAAAAATGCGTCTTCACTTAGTAAGCCAGCGGGATGAAAGTCTAGTGAGTACTATCTTGGTAATCGCTCAAACTTTGAGCATTTTTTTAAATAAAAAAGAACGTTTAACTTCGTATCAATTGATCTTTTAATACAATAGAGTTTTTTTATAGTTCGTGCTTAGATTAGTGTATGTCGTATTATATTCAATGCCATATGTTCAACATATAACAGTTGTTTTATGTTTCATTAAAAACACCGTACCACCATTTAAAAAGGCTATTTACTGCTTTCAACTGAAAAGGATTTAAAGACAAATGTAAAATAAAGTAGCTTATACATCCTACGTATCACACTCAAACAGAAATTATGTTATCATTCACAGTTGAAAACACTTTTATCAAACGCGTAATGAAGATAGTATGTTACGTTATATACTATCGGTTTAGAAAAGAAACTCATTAACGGACAGACCTTTTTTTTAATAAAATGCTGTTTAAAGATAACTTATTAGTTTTTAGATAACATATGAAGATTATGTGTACTTCAGTTCTGTTGCACAAATTTTAAAGATATATCAAAATAGATTTATCTTCATGAAATCAGCATTTCGGGTGTAAAGAAATGTGACAATTTGTAAGTTTTCTACAAGCTGACGACATGCGCTGTGTATCATATAGTAAAGCTATACATTTTGTCTTACTTTAATTGAACAAGTTTGACATAATCACTTTCATTTTGAAAACTAAGCACTTCATGTAATTAAAACTGCTTAAGTTCTTACACATATTATTTATAATTTATAAAAATATATATCACACTTTTTGCATTGAAATTAAGATGATTTTTTGGTTTCTATCAACAATATTACAACATAACGAAAACAGAAAAACGACAAGATTCACATACGCATTAAAGTATCTTAAAATTACAATGTATAGGATTGTTTAAATGCTTCAACACGATAGAAATAAATTATCAATATAACACAGGTAAGGTTGTTTCAGTCATAAAGTTAAATTACTATAATTTTATAATTATATCACTTCAAACATGGCGTACGTTCGACGTTAATTTAGCGATTATATGGGTGACATACTATATTCATTTTGGTAATGTTACATTGTAAGTGGGAATAGGGGACCCAACACGATGGACAAGTATACTTCGTAGATCTTTAATGCAAATACACTCTATAACAAAAAAAATCGACGCACCAAGAAGGAATCATCCGATTGCTTTGAAATTTCGTACGCAAAAATATTTTGAACAAATATGCAAATGATTAAAATTTGGTGACCAATGAATGAATAGTGCGATCTCCAGCGCTTCGGAACTCCGCATCCAGCAAATGTATATAAGGAGTTGTTCTTGAACTGTTGTTAAAATTTTCTGCTGCATAGCGATTTAGGATACCTTTCAACGACTGAAAAATTGCCTCGCCGAAGGATTCGAGATCATTACGAGCAACTTTCAGAGTTTGAAAGGGGCCGTATCATTGGATTGAAAGAGGCAGGTTGGTGAAATCGGAGAATCGCTCGTCATGTGAGTCGAAGCGATGCGGCGATTAGAAGATGCTGGCAAGACTGGGTGGACAATGACAGATTTCAGCGTCATGATGGTAGCGGTCGACGTAGGGCCACAACAGATCGCGAGGACAGAGAGATTGTCAGATCAGCTGTCACAGCGCCTAATTCATCGCTATCAACCATGTCGTGCGACCCATGCACGAGTGTCCACCATGAGCATTCACAGACGTCTGAGAGAGCTAAATCTACGCTCGTACCGACCGTTACGCCATCTGCCACTCACGCCTGCACACTGTCGAGCCAGATTACAGTGGTGCTTGGCTCGATCAGGCTGGAATGATGCTGACTGGGGACGTATAGTCTTTAGCGACGAATCCCGCTTCCAACTGTGGCCTGACGATCATCGATGGAGTGTCTGGGCTCAGGGCAGCGTGCCGTTCCTGCTTTCACTATTGCACGCCACACTGGAGCCTAAACAAGGAGTTATGGTCTGGGGTGCCATTTCCCTTGATAGCCGGACCCCTTTGGTCGTCATTAGAGGTACACTTACTGCAGAGTGGTACGTTGACGATATTCTGAGACATGTTTTGCTACCGTTCCTTTCGCAGTACCCTGGGCTTATTTTTCAGCAAGACAATGCCAGACCACATACGGCACGTGTTGCTATCAACTGTCTTCAAGCTTGTCAAACACTTCTTTGGCCAGCCAGATCACCAGATCTCTCTCTCATAGAGCATGTCTGGGATATGATGGGAAGGCGACTTCATCCGGTAGGGAATGTTGATGACGTAGTCCGACAATTGGAGCAAATTTTGCAAGAAATACCGTAAGAGACCATCCGGGACCTTTATCGGTCTATGCCACGCCGTGCGGCAGTTTGCATCCAGGCTAGAGGCGGGTCAACACCTTATTGAGCTCGTTATTGTAATGCTAAAATATATCATTCAATTGTTTTGACATTTTAATCATTTTCTATTCTGTACATAATTTTCCTATCCACCAATTTTTGTCTCTATCGGACAACTCCTTGTTGGTGCGTCGATTTTTTTGTTATAGAGTGTAAATGAAGAATGTGCAGCTTCACGTTAGATCTAAGATTTGAAAATATGTTGCTAGGTCATGGAAAAAATAACGAATATCATTTTGAAATAAGTTACTGATTGATTAAAGTAATTATCCAGCGTGATTAAAAACATAGTCTGAACTTCGATAGACCATCGTCCTAAGTCGATTGGTAATACCAATTGACTTACCCTTATGAGAACATATTACGGCGACTTCACCTACATGATCTGTCTATTATATTATAAGACCAATAGTATATTATATAGCAATTGTTGCACCTTATTTAAAGAACCAGTTAACAGGAAAATAAAAACAAGGCTCCTCCAAAAGATGTAACAGCATATGTGCGCTGCTATTAACCTTCCTGGTAGCTGTCTCGATCACGTATGTCCTCATTAACAAAACTGACGAGATCGCTTTCGTCAATAGAAGAATCTTGAACCAGATCTTGATGTTGTCATCAAATAATCTACACTATCTTAATGACGAGATATAACGGTCTTGGAAATTTTTCACAGATCTTGATGGACGAGATATCTCGTAGTAAACACTTGGATGGTAAATGAGACTGTTATTGCCTTTTCAGTAGTCTTGCTTTCAGTACATACTAGATGCTTAGCTATGACAGGCTTTATCTGCCAAGCTAAATGCAGGTGACTAGTGTTTCTGCGATGGAAAAGATAACCTGTATGGATTCCGATCATGACGTCATTTCGCTAGATTTTTTTAATGCTATTTCAATATTTTGCCAATATGAATTCGAACGAATTAATTCTAAATTGATGTATGATAAGTGGACCGCTTTAGCCAAATAGATTAAAATCAAAACGTCACCAAAATGGCGATAAACTACATTTAATGGTTGCCAGAATAAATGCATGTGCTTCGCATTCCGTTTGGTTTGTTTATTAACAGTGTGTGTGAAAATCCCTTTCATTTATTTATACAGATCCATGTAAAATAAATACTATATTCGGTAAAATAAATACTATATTCGAAATTTGTGCATTATTTAAAGCATTTTCTTATTGGAAGTATGTACCCACGATATACAATTAACATGGTAAAAACTGTAACGCACATTCTAAACTATCGCTCACAGTTCTAACTGCTAGCAATTATATTTTACCTTTCAGAACAATTTGAGTGAATAATGAATAATTCCCACTTCAAAGAGAACAAAGGCATTTCTCTTTAGAAAAATAAAAATGTGCTATGTGCGCTAATTTGTTGTACGGGGGAACTAGATGGGTAGTGAAAACGTATCCAAAAAATTCGGAGCAAAAAACGAGAAACACAGTAACTGAATTTGCCATGCCTCGGGGGAAATAGGATTTCGCTTGCCATTTTAGTTGCAGTTTTATATGTGCCTGACATAGCAGGTTTATGTCTAAATGCGATGTAACCGTGGGGACTGCAAACAGAATCTATTCTTGTATGCATATGCTTTTATGCAGCAATCGTTTCTCTTTTATGTGTTTACATTTTCCCTCTGCTATTTATTTCGCTGCGACCAGTTTCGATTGCAACTACCTTTTGATGCATTGTCATTTTATATTCAAGGTTAGAATTGATTTTGACGAGTACAAGGGGAAGGGAAATTTAAGAAAATATTGTTTCATAAATGCACACATATTTTGGATAAATTAGTTTCGATATTTTACCATGTTGTATTGGTATCTTTAAAAGGGTTCATAATTGTGAATATGATTGTATGACGAAATGAAACTCAATAATATTACCTTCCTAGTGGTTTTGCCGAGATATCTCGCACATTATGATCTCATAAATGTTGCGATTGATGTATCGTCATCGATATACTGCTGATTTGCTTATAATATTGTCAGTTTTTTTTCAGATCTGTTCCGTTTCCTACTAATGACTAGGTATCTCGTCCATCATACCAGATAAGTTCTTCTAAGAGCAATATATTTCTTTCATAAAGATCTGGGCCTTTTTGCAAAAGACGAGATACTTCTAGGCAACTACCAAGATATATAGTAACATATTATTTTATGTCTTGGAAAAGTTAACTGCCTATTTATATAATATATTTCCAGCTGTCTTTTTCGCTTTTCCATATACCCTAGAACTAAAATTTAATGATGAGGTTTTACTTTAACCCATATAGTGTGCCCTTGTCTTTCAAATTTCTCTTGCTGAACAAATTCTTCTGAGATGAGAGATGCCTTGTTACGCTTCTGATTTTTGGAAAGTAAATGTCAAATTAATTGCATATTATTATAGTAACTAAACAGCAAATAAAAAATAAATTTTGATTTATACTATAAGATCTTGTTGATGTGGATGTTCTTCATTTTACAAAGTTCTGACTGCTACTTTCTCGGTTTTGTAACCAAGTTTGTTTGTTGAATTTCATGTAAGGAAATTTCGTATACTTGTACTTCATTATAACATTATGGATAAACTTCCTATCGTCTTAAAGTTGAATTAAGTTTCGATGTGAAAAAATATTCTTAAATTCTTTATTGAAAAACAAATGTTTTAAATATAAATGGTAGAATAATGAACTAATATCTTAATTGATTAAATATTTTATAATGAGTAACAGAATAAACAAAAAAAAATGGTATTTTGAGTTGTTATATAAGCAAATTTTGTGGGGATGTACTTCATTACAGCGAAGTTCCGGAATTTACTTTCGTTGTTTTAAAGCCAAATTAGATTTTCAAGTGAAAAAATAGTCCTACATTTTTCGTTGTTGAACAAGTCCTGATGCGAGGAGGAATGTAATTTTTTTTTACTCCGGATTTTCCTTTTTTCTTCAGCGCATCCGTTCCAAATCTGCAAACTTTGCTCATCAACTCCCCCGCTATTAAAAAGAAATAAATCTAACCACCAGAAAATTCGAAAGAAGGACAACGCTGCTAATCTAATCACTCGCGCCAGGCCCTCAAAAACAGCTGCCGTTAAATAAAAGCACCAAAGTAAAGAGACAAAAAAAAAAGACGTAGCCAAAAGGAGTTTTAAGAACTATTCGATTGAAATATAAAATAATCTTCTAGTCCTGCCTTACTAAGAAGAGCGCGGAGCGTCAGAAGATAGAAGAACCTGAGCTGTAGATTATCGCATGGTACTTTAAGCCCTTCGGAACAACACAACTCCTGTAGGATCTGGTGCAAGCAGGGTGAAAAAAAATGAGAACTGGCTTAATCGGTCAAAACAAAAAACATTTATTGATTGAGCGATGGCAACACGGAAATGTACTTTATCCCATCCAGTAACTGGTAAAGGTACTGTTGGTGGAGGAAGAATCCGATGGGAAAAAAGAACTGAATACGTGACTAAGCCATAAAACAAAAAAAGTGCTAAAAGTAAAACATAAAAAGTAGAAATATATATTGATAAGAAAAAGAAAGGGGCATTTGAAGCGACCGAATTTTACAGAAGAAAATCAAGATGTGCAGAAATGTGCCGGATAATACCCTTATTTATAGCCGAAAGTCTTGTAGATACTCGAGCTTCTGTGACGGTTTTTTCTTGGGAACACACCCATTCCGAATCCCGAATTTCGGATGACATGGTTGAAAATAAACAACATTTCCGTGCTCTTAAGGTTTCAGTGATAATATTTGAACCTAGACCAGGCAGCTATGTTTCAGATGAAATAGATATCTTCAAAACGTTTTCATTCCGCTTTCCGACGAAAGGAAACAATATAAATGATTTTATTTTAAAAACAACCACTGAACTGAAAGTAATCAATATCAAAATACAAGCCCAGAAGTATTACACCAGGAGGTATTGGAATGATCCCTACAGAAATGACAAGATATTGACACTAAAAACATTTCGTTTTTTAAGGTTTCTATATATCTGATCACAATCTACATTTATAGTTCATGTGCTAATTAACTTTTAGTAGTGGTAAGCTCGTATACCAGTAGCCCAACATTGTATTACAACCAGATCCTTATACAATACAGAGAGCTTAATTGTAAAATATTAATTGATAAATTGTTATTTTTTGAGTCACGAGCAGAGAGAGAGAGAGAGAGTGCTGTTCTATTTACATTTACATTTGAAAAAATGAAAAACGTTGAAGCATACAACAAGATTGACTATATTCCTTATCATGTTGCTTTGCCATTGTCAAAAAGCATATGTAACGAAGAAATTACTCCAGCCTTTCGTTAATGGTCGCATATTTTCCAACAGTATATATATGCTTAAATGCGTAATGAAACCATCAAGGATATCTCAAATTATGGCAAGCTTGTCAGTTCCACCACAAATCATAAATGCAACCAAATTCTAGGATTTCTGAGGACAGGAAAAAACTATTTTGAGACCAGTTGGTGTAAAACACATCCAGTTCAAGTCCCGCTATTCTCAGTGAGTACGTGTAATGGAATGTGTTGAAAGGCGAGGGATCTGCATGAACACCCTCTGGTTAAGAAAGTATCTTGTTCTCGTATACAAGAATTTTTTGGGACTTAGAGCAATTCGTTATCAAAAGTAACAGTTCTAAACTCAGTTACTGTTAATATAAAGTTTAGCCCTAAGTATAGTTTTAGTACAAATCCAATTTAAATCCATGGAGCAAATAGCAATCCCACGTGCTTACTTCTGAGTTAAGCGCAACTTCAGTTTAAAGTATTTTAGTGCAATTTGTTCAGTAAACTGAACCGCGTTAATTTAATTAATTTATTTTTGACTAACCCATTAAAGACGACTTAAAAAAGTTGAAAAAAATTTACTTTTTTTTTCTTATAACTTGTTCATTTAGATCAATTTTTCAGATTTTTTCGAAAATTATTTTTATGATTTTTTTAACTGGCAAGATTTTTGATCAATCGTCTGTACTGTGCACATAATTGAAAAATGTTTATACATTCCACACATTTATAGAAAGACACAAATAAATCTTAATAAGAACAATGAAAACTTTATGTAACACCTTTAAACAAACAATATGAAGGAATATTGACTAGTGGTGGATCCACATAGGTGGAGCCACCTTCTTCAAATACCCATTCCAGTGACTTTGTGTTGTTCCCATATTATTACTTTTAGTATTTCAGGAAGAAATTCAAATTAACAGTTTATCCAAGTATATAATCTAAAAAGCAATTCAATGTCCATATTTAATAACTATTATATAAAACAAACCTATTTTTGTGAGAACGAGCATCACCCCTAAAGTTCAAACATTTGCTGCATCCTTGGCTTAGACTAGGCTGCGAGATAAGTTTTATGACACTCAGTATGTAGAGGAACCTGACTATTTCTGGCATCTATAGACTGACATTCCACCACAAATTTTGCATCTTCCAAACTGTTGGTCTAACTTGTAAAGGAAATGAGATATCCAATCTATCATATCTTTGTTGGTCGGATGCATTATTCTGCAGCACTAAAGTTCCTAGACTGATGGGAGGTGTTCCAAATCTTCCCAATACTTCTAAACAATAGATTTTTTTAAGATAGGTAAATTGTGATAATGTCAAAATGTGGTCTATCAATTCATTTGTAAGAAAACGCTGCAGGCTCTGTAATGGGAATTTTTCACTTTCGTGACACGAATCCATGACAGTTGATTTGTGCATGGGAGTAAAATTATAGACTTTTGTTCCAACTTTGTTCTTTTTTCTTTTTAGATCTTCTACTTCCGTATTTTATTCGCTTTGGCCTCTTTCGGGTAACATAAGTGCTTGGAAACGATGTATCATCTGCATCGCTCTTTTCATGGTCTAATTTACGACGTATTTCACATGTGTTGGAGAGTATACTCCACGCCAAGTGATCGAGATCTCTTTGCACCTCGTCATCACTTGTGTCCGAACCTTTGACACCAGTCTCTGCATCAGCATCTCTCTCTCAATAGGGGTCTTTATAACCACATTATTATTTTTGGCAGTTTTATGGCCACTATCTGACTCCGTAACACTGTCGTGAGCAAAGAACACATCCAAAGCTTCATTTAGCGTGATACTAAAAATAGGGAGCATAAATATTTTGTTTAAAAAATTAAATATTCACCTAAAATGTTATATTTTTAGATGGTAATTAAATTTTACCCTGTTTAAGCTTTCAAATTCAAATATAAAATGAAATCGGTATTGGAACCTTCAAAGTAATAACTAACTACCGAGAGTACCAAACTTCACACATCCGACGATTGGCATGATTACTAGCCTATGAACCATACGTCTACCTAACGTATGTAAAATAAGTTTCATTGGATTTTTTTAGTGCATTATTATAAACAATGGATTCATATCATTACAATAAAGCACAAAAATGGATAAAAAATAGTAATAAAATTAACTTTTTTGACTCTTTAGCGATGATGGACGATACATCATTAGCTCACGCAAGAAATTCTATTCAAACTTTGTACCACGTTTTCACCGATAAAACTATCTGTGAAATACATAACCAGTGCAGCATTCGGATTGATTGATTCTTTGAAAGAGAAACACACCGAGTGTTACCACTCCCTACATATATTAGAAAAGAAAAAATTAAAATGTCGAATGGCAAAATCTTATTACCAACCGCCGTTAATCGATTAATTAATTTTTTTTGCCAAAGATCTTTCCAACACATTTCCTCTGTACCTTGATTTGAACCGCAACAATGAAAATACATTACGAGGGTTGTAATTTTAAAACTCTTGAAAAGACCCTAGCATCTTTCCTAACAAACATACAAATTTGAAATACCTTACTACTAGCAGAAATTTAAGTAAATTATGTACCGATTAAGCGATTAAATAAAATATATACTTCACCTGAAAAAATCTATGGGATTTAACATCTAAATTAAATATATATTTACAGTCACCAACGCACCAAACACGAGAAAAAGTCGTAAGAGGACGTTAAAATAAACAAGATCCTTTTGCATCGTCGGTTTATTTAGTGTCTGTAAATAAAAAACCTGATAACCAGCTACAGCACTCAAATTAATTTAAACAAATACACATGAGGAAGAATCTGTGAGGCAAAATATTAATAATTAAAGTAACATAGTTCTAAGAAAATAAAATAAATTGTCACTGCCGTTTCTTAAAATATTTTATTTTCTTAGTGTTGAAGGTTGTTCATCCTTTCCCATGGGAAATCCTGCAGACCTGCTTCTCTTTATCGTACCTTAGCATATTTCAAAACGGTAAAGACTTCTTCAAGAACTATTTCATTTTGCTCTTGGTGAAATTTCAGTGCTTTTCTGGCCTTTATCCAGTTTTTCTCAAGGCAGATATACGTTACATCCATCAAGTCGACTTTAATTTCAATGTCCAGAGCTGCTCTTTGTATTTTAATTAAAACGTGAGTCTTGCGATTTTGCTGTTGTACTCTGGACTTAATTTTTTGAATACTTTAAACTTTGAACTTCTCTGAGATTTGTCATTACGATTTCATTGCTCATGTATAACATAATTTTATATATTAATATGTTTGTGTTATATTTCTCTCTTACATAGTGAAACAATATTTTAATGATTGATGTGTGGTTTTGTGTGTGTTTTAAAGTACAGTGATGGCTTTTGGTGTTTAAATTGAATTTAACTCTACACTATTTGTTGAATTTAATAAAATTCCTAAACTTATAATGAAGTATTTTTAAACTCTAAACATGGTTGCTTAAACAATATTATAACACTTCTTAATATATATGTAAAAATTATGTTGTATTTTAAAGCAGATCAAAAGTACATACGTGATATATTGTTGAACTAAGCGAAAATAATAGGTGTATGGATTTGGCTAGGTAGTAAGAAACAGTATCAATAATTTATGTGTGCAATTTCAGAAATTAACGTTAGCATAATCTAACGTTAGCATAATGTTGAACTAAGCTAAAATAATAGGTGTATGGATTTGGCTAGGTAGTAAGAAACAGTATCAATAATTTATATGTGCAATTTCAGAAACTAACGTTAGCATAATATGTTGGAATAAATATTGTAGTATAAATTACTAGTGTGTCTGCCTTTTGAAGTATTTGTTGAAAATCCTTACGATGGACCTTGTAATGGTATATTATATTTATATGATGTAATGGAATATGTATTTTTAAATGAATAAACTAAACAATGAAACTAAACAGAATTTGCATGAATTTGCTATGGACAAACAAAACGATATTTTATTAATAATGTATTGCATATGAGTGGGTATACATTGAGAAAACAGTTTTAATAAAATTAGATTTAAGGAATAAAAGAAAGCTTAAAATAAACGACATATTCAAAGCAACCAGGTTCTGCAAACATGTGTGAAGAGGGATTGAAGTGACTGAAAAATAAGTAGCATTCAAAAAACATTAAAAAAAAAAGCAATACCTCACCAGTTATGCCTAGTGACTTCAGAAAGACAACTGCGCCATATGAATGGTATCGAAGTGAATAATGACAAATTTATCTAAAATTGTTCACATAAATTTTCAAATTTATAAATTACTTAGTTTTGTTTTTTAAAGATTTCTCGCAATATACAAAATTTTAGAGGAGCTTGGCAGTTGCTTACATACAATAATCGGAACCCTTTCAATCGTATAATGCAATATGAATATTATATACATTTACGCTAGATAGTGTTAAACCCAACTTCAAGCCAACAATATTTACAGCCTAATGAATATTAGTACATGTACTCACGATTGACATCTAATGTAATAGAAACAGATGCTGGAACTGTGATGTTATTGTTAGAAGCTTGGCATTGCAGAACAGCCAGTAAGTCGCCTCTTCTCAATTCTTCTATTTCCAACTCATTTCTCACGGAGTTGTCACCCGTAACAAACGTATATGTGTCATCTAGAAGAGCATAGTCTCTCCACCATGTAACAGCAGGCCGAGGCTTACCTAGAAACAAAAAATAGTAATAAATAAAAGTGACAGATATATTTCAGATACACACATAAATATTACATATATATAATGCCAACCAAGCATAATTTAAATTAGTTATGTTAATATTATACAATGCATATGAAATAATTAGAACCGATAGTCCGTAAACCTGTAATTTCGAACTGGAAATAATAGCAAGTTCCCTTGAGGTACATAAGTTTTATAACTAGTATATGTTAGACGAAAGAAATGCAGTTCAACCTTGTCTACCAAAAAGGTACTCATGGTACGATGGAATTACACTGCTTTATATGACACTAGCATCTGCTTGACTAGCAGGGCTTTGCCCGTGTTAGTTGTTTTTGTGGGAATTTTTAGACCATTGGATAACAGCCATAGCGGAGTTGCCTGTAGTACAGACAAAACTTCCTTTCGTAATATTTGAGATTGAATTGCAAATTCAATTTTGTAGTGGTGGCTTCTTTTACCATAATACTTCTCTTTATAATTTAACAGTGGCTAAATTCAACATATGGTATTAATAGTTGTTAGATTGCCAATTGCGTGAAGTGTGCTATGATCGAGGTGAACCACCATGTAGTGATGATGTAGTAAATGATTGTGTGTTTGACTCCACTGTGATGTCTTTAACAGCCTAGTGTGTAACTATGTGAAGTGAAGGTTGAGCAGAAACGAAGAGGGAAGCCGTGGTTAAAATAGGACAGGGACTGTTACCACAGGGTTTCAGATAGTTGTTGAAAGGGATTAAAATCGTATCGGCAATTAATCATTGAAGTGCGTTTCCATTGAGGTGAGCGCCATCAGCAATTTGTCAGAGGCGCCATTTAGCTTTTTCTGTTTAAGAGCACGTGTTTAGTTCAGTTCAGTTCATATATTAGTCAATTATTTTAGTAAGATCCGTGAAAGACAGCGGGACTCTCTAGCTAAAAATACTTCATGGTGTGGTTGCTATACCAATACCTACTTTAATGTTGATTAATTTTTATAGCGGTGGCTAAGTTCACCACAGTGAAATTATTACGGTAAAGTAGAATCTATCATGCAAATTTATTATTCAGTTAGCTATGCTTTGATAGTTGACGACAACGCATTAAAGTTTAAATAAATTAATCAATTCAAACAAAAAATTTAAATATATACTACCCAAAATAATACTATTAACATACAATGTATGTTTTCTAGAATGTGAAATTAAGCATATTTCTTCTAAAAAATAAGGTTTTGGAAATATATTAATATTAATATGTTTATATTAAACTTATTTTTTGCACCATACCAAGCCAATAAAGTACTTCTGAAGAAACACCGAATAAGTCATGCAACATATACTACAGGATTATGTAACAGTTTTCTAGAATTAGACCAAACAGATCCTTCAGGTAATTTAATTTAAACTAGCAGATCCGCGTTTATATCAATTTGTGGTAAAGAGTGTAGTTATTCACATCTCATATTTGATTTTAGGCTATTCATAATTAATGTAGCATCAATATTCACCTAAATATATCTCATAACTCTCAAGGAAATAAAATTAAGCAAACATATCTAATTTTTTAACCTTTACTTATGATATTTTTAATGGAAAATGGCATTACCACCATGGAAAAGCATGGTAAATGCACACATCAGTCATGTTATCACAATTAGATTCTGAACATCTACTTAAATTTCATGCTTTACCCTAACATCATAGATTCGGCTTTAGTGAGAGCGTTTTAAATATTAAAATTAAGATGGAACCGCAAACAACTCGTAAAATATACTTTGTTTATTAAATTTTGAATACGTCATGTTAAACTGTCTCTCCACGCTGATGTTAAGAGCCAGAACGCTCTTCCGTCCTATAAATGCAATTGCGAATTTCTGAAATCAGACAATCAAATTTTTGGGAGGTAATATCCTAAGTAGAGAAATCATTTTTTATTATTCGTAAAATATTTTTCGAAGGAACAAAAAATGTATGTTACAGTCACTGAAAATTAGTAAATAAGAAAATGAAACGGTAAAACGTTTTCGTTTGTATATTTATGATTTTTTGGGTCACATTGTTTGATTTCTAATTTAAGAAAGGTAATCCGTTAAGACTCTGAAATAATTGAATTCCACTATTCAAACGCGAAGAGCCAATGAATTATATAAATCCAATATACTATTCCTCTAATGTACTACTACTAGTATACTAATTTCTGTAAGCGAAGCAGAACTAATGATTTACGGATATTTTGAAAAGTTATCTAAAGGCCAAATTAAAATGCAGATATAATCAATCATTAGAAACAACAATAGAAGTATAATAACAATAAATTGATGAATTTCTTTCACAGCTGTCTCAGAATCTTCTCTGATATATTTGAACCAATATGCGAGAAATATATTAAGATCAAATAGCACTACGGATTTACATTTTCAAATCTAAAATTGACTGTATTTAGCCGATTTGATATAAATTAACTCGGATTATATATATATATATATATATATATATATATATATATATATATATATATATGCACCAGTGGTCATATAAACGTTAAATCTGCGTGGTATTCATTTCAGAGCACGGGATAGCAAATGACGGAAAAATTTAGTTCCACGAATGACCTGTAGGAGATGAGACGGAGCTGCAAACAGTCCCTAGTAAAAACCATAGTCTATAAAATGGCTTCCCAGTCGTAATACACATTAGTTGCGAATTATAAGTAGTTCAAGCGACCATCAACTGTCATAAACCTTGAATATGAAATCGAGATAAGCATTTTTAAAATGCTCCATACGGCATCAATATATCATTATTTGGTTTCCAATAAAATATTCAGGTAAACATGTATTTTATGCGTACAATTTGTTTTTAATAGTACTTTTCTATATCTGTGTTCATAAAATTTTATGTATGGTAAGTAAAAGTACACATACAATTTTATGTATAGGTTTTAATTCAACGTTCAAAACGATGCTAAAGTAAATTACGACCTCTATTCATGGCAAAATGAGTTAATACTCTTCGGTAATACATTCATTTACTAATAAAAGGTTCAGGTGAGTAAGTATTGTATAAGGACAATTTGGTTTTTTGATAGTCCTTTTCTGTAACGTTTAATATAAAATGTATGTATATTTTTTAGTTGGACGTTGAAAACAATGTGAAGGAATTTCGACCTCTATTTATTGGAAAAAGGGAAAAACAGAAAATACGTTATCGTTCTTTTGAAATAGACCAGGTACTCACGAAATTCTGTACCTCCGATTTTATTCTTATTTTTTGCAGGAAAATTCCTTCCAGCGTGGAATTAATTACTTTGATACACGGAAAGGTTAAAAAATATCCTGAATAGAAGCACGAGTTACGAAAAAAATGACCGAGAAAGTACACAAAAGAGTGGTCCACAGTTCGACTTTTTTTTTAGATCTATCAATAATGATCAAAGTTACGAGAACGAGAATAAAAAAGCTCTCAAGTGAGGGGATGAAAAAAACAGTCTACCTCCTTTGGAGAGAAGAAGGTTTCAAAAAATACGTTTTAAAGCAATTTTTTCCCGTGTAGCCTCTCCAGCGGTGTTACAGGAAAAAAATCCCGCTGGTAGTTTTGGAAAATTAAGGAAACTTTAGAGGATAATGTCGTTCAGGAAACAACAGGAGATCCTTTGATTAAATTGTCCGTGAGGTATTATAATTTTAAGTCATTATGCTAATTATTTCATGAAGACTTTTCATTTTGTTTCATTCATTTATAGAAGAAAGGAAAAAAGACTGTATGCAATGTTAGACTGAACGTTATATTTTATGTCCCGTGGAGCAGAGGACTTTTTAAGGAAAGTCTGGAAAAAGCTTTATATATTAACTGACTTCAAATCTTTCAGATTTTAACTTATTTTTATTGATAAAATTACCAAGGGTATATAACGTTCTGTGATATTGTTTTTTTACAGTCATTGGTTGTTTTAACTAATCTTTATCTGTTTAAATGTTTATGTAGGATTAAGATTCTTTTAATAATATATGCAGGCATTTCTCGAGCATTTACAATTTTTTACTAATTTTCTAACAATAAATTTTACTATGAGTTTTATAAAAAATTATGAGATCGATTAAGCATAGTACTATACAGGGTGGTCCCGAATTCATGGTACAAACTTTAATGGTAGGTACAGGACATTGTAACAATGATTTATTGTATAGGAATGTATAGTCGCAAGTGACGCGGTGAGGCGTAAACAGGGGAAATAAAAGGAAAGAGAAATGGAGTGATCGGTTGGTATCATTGCCGGTAGAGGGCAGTAGATGTCTAGCCGCTGTTGAACATGATGCATCGCAGTAGGGAAAAGCGCCATTCACAATTGTGCTGCCGTAGACGATGGGTGACTTTACGTATGCAGAAAAAGCAGACATGCATTACATGTACGGCCGTGCAAATGGTAACGGCAGAGCTGCGTTACGAATGTATCGCGCGGAGTATCCTGATCGACGAATGCCGGATCATAGAATTTTTCAACGGTTACATCGTCAACTTTGTGAAACAGGTGCGTTCGACGTCACCAGACATGGCGCTGGTCGAGTAAGAGCTGTACGCACTCCAAGGCTGGAAGAAAGCATCTTGAACATTGTGGCTGATAGACCCGAGTCAAGCACAAGAACTGTTGCGCGTGACGTAGGTGTGAGTCATCAGACTGTATGCAGAGTGTTAAACGAAAATCGCTTACACCCCTTCCATTTTCAGAAAGTACAAGCATTGAATCCGGCAGATTATCCTCGCCGCGTGAACTTCTGCCTGTGGGTGATGCAGCAATGTGCGTTGCAGCCGGATTTCGTAGATTATGTGCTATTTACAGATGAAGCGACATTTTCACGCGAGGGTGTCTTTAATGCGCACAATTCCCATGTGTGGGCAACCGATAATCCACATGCAACGCGTCGACATGCGTTTCAACAACGTTTCAGTATTAATGTGTGGGCTGGTATTGTGAACGACTTTTTGATTGGCCCATACTTACTACCCACGCGGCTCACTGGCGGAAGCTATCTTATTTTTCTGAAAGAAGTGTTACCACAACTGCTGCATGATGTTCCGATCGCCATTCGTAACCGCATGTGGTTTCAGCACGATGGGGCGCCAGAACACTTCAGCATTGATGTACGGAATTACCTGAATGCCACGTTTGGTACTCGATGGATTGGGCGTGGTGGACCATTCCCTTGGCCACCCCGATCTCCTGATTTATCGAGCCTCGATTACTTTTTATGGGGACATCTAAAGCATCTTGTTTATGAGACTCCAGTTGACTCAGATGAGGATCTCGTCGCTCGCTTATCTGTAGCTGCTGCAGGTGTGCGTGAAATACCAGGCATCTTTGAACGTGTACGCCAATCGCTCCACCGACGCTGTCAAGCATGTATCGATACTGGTGGACGCAATTTTGAACAATTACTGTAAACATGACACTTGTCAACAACGCTTTCAATAAAATCTTTGTTTTTCCTTTCGGCCGTTATTTCCCCTGTTTTCGCCTCACCGCGTCACTTGCGACTATACATTCCTATACAATAAATCATTGTTACAATGTCCTGTACCTACCATTAAAGTTTGTACCATGAATTCGGGACCACCCTGTATTAATGTGCTTTAGATGAAATTGTTTAGCATCTTTGAACGTTCATTTGAATAATTCAGATACACAATAAACAAAAGTTTGAACTATGTAAATAAATATCGAACACTACATTTATAGAAATATCATTAACTATCAGAAAATCAGTTTTATCAGTAGTTTTATCATATATTATTTTATATCCATTCCAATAAGTAATATAAAATTGCACAGCATGTTTTTCGTCTACTTGAAGCTGAGAGGACGGGCATTTTTCATTTTTATTACAACGGTTAAACGTGTCGAGCTTTCAGAAAGTTGAAAAACTATGCACTCAGCTACGAAGGATTGGTTAGTGTTTTGTGCTATATATGGTATATGTATTATTGATGTAATTTGTGACCCTTTATAGATGGAAATTCAATGTGTACTGCACGTAGTTCATATATTTATCTGTTAATAAACATGATGTTTTTGAAACTTCCATATTAAGCCTTAAGGAAGGATAAGGAACAGTAAATAAACTAGAACTCAAGTAGATATTCAAGTAAGCAAGGGGCACTTGAATTTCCTATATAGCGCTGTGTGGTGGGTGGGTTTGTTGTTTGGAAATCCTAACAATCCATGTCTAGAAACACGCTTTTGTTTGAATTTACAGCAAATATTCTTTAAAATAAGTTTTAATAGTCAATCAACCTCTAAAGTAGTACACAAATATTGATCGAATGCAATTTTATAAACTTTGAAAGTCGTCCTTTAAAAGACTCAAATCAGGCCATGGATAATCTTACAGGATAGCTTTGATTCTATTCCTTAAAAAGTTTGATTTTTTCTTTGGTATATGAAGTACGATTTAATCTTGAGAGTTGGAGATGTTTGAAATATTGATATCAACACCCCTTTCAAAATAAATATCTTAGAGAAAACAATTAGAGTGGATTACGTATGTAATCATAATAAATCCAGAATAATTAAATCTTTATATTTTGTTAAAATTTGTTGAACTAGAGAGAGGTATTGAACTATGAATTTCATAGTTGTTGGAATTGGTATGAAATTTATTTAAGGGGTTTGTTTTTAACAATGAAAACATTAAAAAAATTGTATCTTAATATTGACTATTTAAACGAAGCATTCCACCCACTTCACTCATGAGAGGTCATCGTCTGCTGAATTTAACTAGTAAAGAGTAATTAAATTTTAAAACAATGGTTAAATTATTCATGCACCAGTGCAATGCAAAATGCACCTAAGAAATTGAATTACATTTCATTTCCGCAGCATTTTCTATTGTATAAGTTCATAATTTGATTTTATTCTACGAACGATCTTGAAAACAAATGTAAAACTGTTATTTTTAAATTCCTTACATTATTTCACCTCTTCTATACATTCCTTGCGAAATATACGCAAGTAGAAGACAACCAACATCTATAAAAATCATCGTATTAACACCAATACACCAATACATAAAAGCATATATCATCACAGTCCAGCGCGGTGACCAACTGTCACCCTCTGCCTCTGACTTTAACGTCGTCTGCACCCAGAACCAAACACACTACCTCCGCTCACGTTCGTTATTCGAGAGCCCCTCTTTCAACGGTTGTTCGTGATCCCCTTCAGGGACCAATCCCCTTTTTCTCCAAAGCGGAACATTCCTTACGTTCTTATTCGGAACATTCATTGTGCTCCAAATTGCAACTTTCAAATTCCGATGACACTATGGAGTAGGCTCCTGCTCTGCAATTAACCCTTCCTAAGGGTCGAGCAGAACAGTTTCTTACTTTTTTTTACAATATATTGGGTGTATTTGAAATACATTCATGGGGACTAAATTTGCAGAATTTCAAAACTTACCCTTTCAAGTCACTGGACTCTATAATCCTTATTATAAATTATATTCACGCTCAGTCCTATCGGTAATAGGGTACATCTAAACTGACTATGAATCTGGCATAGAACCATCATGTTTGCGTACAAATTACGTGCTTACAAACTACTGTAAACGTGCCCTTCTGGCCCTGAAACTCAACATAACATATGTATATAGGATAGTATATATAGAGAGTACACATTCATAGAGATATCTTGTATGCAGTCTTCACTTCACAGTGCTGATGCTGATCAATATCCGTCTCTATCCATGGCTCTATTATCAACAACCGTTAGAGTTGCTCCTACCTCGTATTTCCAACTCGCCAGTAATATCCTGTACACGCAATTGCAACACTGGTTTTCCTCATGCAATTTTAGTGCACTTTGCTTGTAGTTGCTCATAAAACTCAAAGAGCTGAAAAGCGCGCGACGAAATATTTTGCACTTGAATGCTGGATTGTTCAGATTTAAATTTTGTTCTGAATCTAATTTTGACCACTATCGTGAATCATTCGTTTAGTTTCTGTACTATAAAAACTACTTTTCACAAAATTTTCTACATATAAAATTTCAAAAACTTTAGCAAGACCGACGGGTTCATTTGAGATCTACACGCTATTTGCCATCCTTTCACTCCGTTGCCAATGAATTGTGCAGGCTACCATTTTATAATTTTTAATTGTTTGGCCCATTCTTATTGTGTAGTGAATCAATTTAGCTTGACTGTCATGGTATAGAAAATATGTAACTCTATATGAAGGAACCTGTGCGACCTCTGTTGTATTTCCTTGTTGCCAGTTCTTTTCCTTTGGGTTTGATCCCGAACCGTCGTCAATAACCCTTTGAGCTTCCCCAGTGCGACGTTAATTAATTACCTACCTGGTGTTTTTAGCAGCTGGCAAATACATATAAAGTAGTTTAACTGTATTTCCAGGCTTTACATATATTTTATTTACTAACGTTATGGGAACAATGTTTGGACTACAGCCTGCCGAATGACTAGTAACTAGTTTTCTAAACGTTTGGAATAGCTGATTGTTTGAGTGATGCGAGACTTTAAAAAGAATATAGTCAGTTTCTTTTCTGATTCTGCAGTTCTAGTGATGAATCGAAAACCAGCTCACAGCATCTCTCTATGAATATTCCACAATTGCTCTCTATTTGTAGAAAATCACCGGATCTACAATATTATTTAGCAACAACTTATAAAATAAAATTCATAAAACTGTAAGATGGTAATTTTTCTTAATTGAAGACATTTTCTAACTGTTGAATACATTTTAAAGGAAATATGAACAAAAATCGAAGATTTCCCAGGTTTCCGTAAGAAACCTGGGAATTATAATTGGTCTAAAACAAAACGTACCAGAAAAGCCCAAATTGACTAATAGCAAATGTTACCGATTGTGAGAAGAGTGTAATACAACCGAGCCCATGTAATAATTTTCAAAGATTATATTAGAAACGTTGAACTCTATATGATCTCAGGTACCAGAGTTCAAATTTTGACTATCTGTTATTTAAATGTTGATGTTTACTCAAATCAAAACGCTTATAGACAAAATGCAACGTGAGTTAAACTTGAATTATACCTCTATTGTACATAGCCTAATACTCTGAAAAACCGTTGTACAGATTTATTTTTGTAAGAAACAAATATAGAAGTACTATTCCATACATATCAAACTTTTTTTTATTATCGATCTTTAAAAGTTAAACTTATTCTTTTTTACCAACCACCAGTATTTTGTTCATGTCGTTTTCATTCTTTCATCCTTCTTTTCTTTAAGGGCACTGGGAAGTCACAATTCTTCAAAAAATCAAATTTTTGATTTCAATTGCATTTAATAGAGGGCACCAATACGAATCGATTGACGTATCACTTATTACGTAAAATGCATTTTAAGTTACTAAAATTTAATTTTTAAATTATCCTTTTTGGTTTCGGTTTCAGGTTTGAAGTTTTGATTTTGCCGACAATGAATTATATTTTTCTAAATATTTTATATTTTTAATATATTTTTTGTATAAATATACATTTTAATCTATTGGTAACAGGTTTAACTGCGACTGTTATTATATTTAACCGCAAATTTTGTTTACTTGTGCTTTGGAAAGTTCTTATCGATAAGGTAAGGAGATGCTATTTTGTAGTTTTTTGTCGTTTTCTCAAAATGATAAATTTTCATCTTCAGGTGCGCTCTGTGAAAAAACTATTAAAGCTATCAGTCTGAAATTTTGCATACACATGCATTTATATTAGGCAATTATGTTAAAATATAAACTATTGACCAAATATGAACAGAATTTTTTTTAATGGGTGATTAATAGGTATAAAATCACAAAATTTTCATAAACTGATTTAAATTGTGATTAAAAATTTCTTTTTCCTGTTTATTTTCAACAAAAAATACTTTAATGAATTCAAAAAACATTTCTAATGATAGGGAAAAAAGTTGCAACTCAATATATATTAAAGTTTTTTTACAGAGCGCACCAAAAGTGAACTCACTGTATTGAATTTTTTTTCACCGAGTTCTATATAAATTATCTCTACAAAACATTTTTACTATTAAAATTTTTATTTTTTAGCTTGAATTAGTTTTAAAAGGCATTACAAACATGTGTACAAAAATTTATATTGGTACTTATAATAGCTTAAATTTTATATGCATTCGAATATTGGTCACGTTTTCATGATTTCTGGCCTTTGACTTCCCGGTGCCCTTAAGTACACAAAGATGGATTCACGAATTAAAAGATTTTAGCTGTGTCTCCTGTACACAACTAGTCCTATTTTCCCACATAAATCTTAAAAACCATAAGAAAAAAACGAGATAGTCCCTGTTTTTAAGGGTGAAAATGCTTGTGATATTTATTCAACTTCAGTCTCATGAAAAAATTACTGTTCAGATTTTATTTCGGTGGAAGAGTGCTTCAATATTATTTGCCACAATGTTGATCTAATAAATTCACTGTCTGTGAACAACTGTTCCGATTGGAAGGTCTGTAATTGTTTTTTTTTCACAGAAAATTGACTTCTGTATTTTCTATAGGGGATTTAATTAGTTAATAGTATAGACTGCTTTAATGGTGTTTATTTAAGGGGACTGTAGACTTTCAAAATCACCAAAATCGGCCCAAAAGTCAATTTTTCAATTTTAGCTTTAAAAATCAATTGGTATCAAGAGCTACAAGTAGCAAAAATAATTTTTCTATTATAATAATATTTGCAATCCATAATAAGCATTATACTTCTATAATATGTTATATTAACATAATTATCCCTCATTATATTATTCAAAACCCACTTTTCACATATTGCACACGTTACAGTTTCTGATAATTACTACCAAGCACACAGATTTAAGCGAATTATCTCTTTCTCTTCAGTATTTGTTACAATTTCACCCTGATCTGTCATACTTCAAGGCTATCTGTACTGTCGATGGTAGATGGTAGACTTAAAGGTAGTAAAATTATATTTCTAGAATTTGTGTCTGGAGCAGTTCTCTTGACATATGGACAGTAATAAGGTATAAAAACTTTAAATAAATTAAGCTCAATTTGTAACAAAATCGGAAATAAAAAAAACCGCTTATGAATTTCCCTCAATGTAATTCTCACTCAAATTATCTAAACTAATTATTACTAGCGATTAAATAACCTTTGTTAAATCTTAATAGCAATCCATATTATGCACCACATCCCTTAAATATGTACTCTAAGCATCTTTACACTTACAAACATGATTCACAACTCTCTTTCCAAATATCACACACGCCATGGAGTCTCCGATAATTCCTACCAAACTTTCCCACTCAGAACTCAGAGCTTTAAACAAAATCTCTTCAGTATTTTTCCAACTTTACCCGGGTCTCATCATTCAGGGTTATCGGTAAAGCTGCGTCGAAAGTAGACTTAAAGGTAGTAAAGTCAGACCCTGACCGGAACGATACCCCGCGGTACAATTTACCCCCGGTAACTCCACAAGCTGCGTGGTATATTGACCGGAATCATAGATGTTCCAACTTTTGTTTCCACTTTACCTCTGCCATACCTGCATATATAGTTCCCTCCTTCCCTTTCCTTTCTTTTTTCTTCCTCAGTATTACCGAGTCTTGCGAATCGTTTGTTCCGCTGCGGACCTGCTTCAAGTTTATGAACCGGAATAAATTACTATAAGTTATTTTTTGTCTTTGTTTCTGCCAGGTTCTTCTGAGGAGGAAAAGTAAATAATGTTTCGTTCTTCATCCCGTGGCAGGACTTGGCCCGTGCGCGAAGTGGATTCTCGTTCCATTACGGAAGAGTTAGAATTCATACCTCCATATAGAGATTATTCCGGTTCTGGAAGTTTCGTTTCTCTATGTCCCTCCTTTTTTTTGTATGGTCTCTTAATCTATTTACAAATGAGATGAGAATGTGTTGCTTTATTTTCCAGGATTGTGTCCAATATAATACAGAAGTTTAATTTTCCCCACTGCATAGTTTATTTACGTTGTACTTTAAATCAAAATACCATCTGTACATTGATGATTGTGAAAATTAAGTAATATTGCTGAAGAATTTGATAAAAGCACGAAAGTTTGTAATTATTATTATTATATATATATATATATGTAACTATATTATCTCGACTACAAATCTCTATATCTCTATATGGAGGATATGGAGGTCTAACAGTTTTCAAGCCTCTATATAGGAGTAAGTTTCGTTTGTCCCTGGTTATCTCCTTTTGGGGGAAGGAGTAGGTCTCTTAATGTATTTAGAAATTAGATTTAGATGTACTCTTATACTTCCGAGGATCGTGTCCAAAATGATTCACAAGAGTTCATAAATTTTCCATCACATTGTTTCTTAACATTGTACATCAAGTATCTCATTACCATATGTACAGTGATTTTAAAAGTTCCCGTAACATTTCAGAAGCCTACCCATACATGAAAGCTTTTGTTTTTAATTATTACTATATATGTAGCCCTAGTATCTGTCTCCGGGTAACTATTAATTTCTAAATGGAGGAATATGAATTGTGTTAGAATTTATGTCTATATGTAGACATTGTTTCGGTCATAAAAGTTTATTTTCGATCTCATGCCTTTTCTTATGTGGATGACCTCTTAATCTGTTAACAAAGGAGACGGGTAGTACTGTTTTACTTTCGTGCAATTTAGGAGGCAGTTTGAAGAAATATCTTTGTTTTTTCAAATTTACAACAACATGCTTTGCTAAACTTTGTTTCAAAAGACATTAAATACATACTTTAAAAGAAAACCTGCTTTTGAGCGAACAGTGATCAAGTATTAAATTTGTTTCAGCTGTTTAATGCTTAAATTTTACAATTTTTTAAAAACATTTTTATCTTTGATTTGATAGACATAGTCATATTTCTGTGCATGTGTTGGCAAGTATTATTGCTACTTATTATTGTACAGTTTTTATCTCCGACACCATGAAAAAAGGTGAAACGCAGTGCCTTTTGAGATTTGGTTTGAATGATATTATCATCTTAAAAAAATTGGTAATTACTTCAAATCCTATACATGTGTAAAGTTATCCAGAGCATCGCGAAAATAAGTACACAGGATTTTACATCGTTGCTTCAGAGCGAAAAAAAACATTGTTGTTGTTGCACATCCCCCTGGTGTAGGAAAGCCTACACCAGGTCCAGAAGGCCCCGTCGTGCCAGATCCCCATATACTTGCAAAAAGTCCTGATCAACCAACAGCTGCTTATACGAAGCGCCAAGACAGAGAAGAAGGTGATCAGGACTGGCAGGTAGGGAACAGGAACAAGGAGGGAAAATTCTCTCCCCGTTCTGAAATTTGATACTTTTAAGATGGCCACTTCGAAATCTGGCCATGGCCGATTGAAAAGGCCGAGGGCCACAGCATGTGATTGATAGTCCAGGGTGATTGCCAGCATACCAATGGTGGGATGGCGTACGGCGCCACAAGGAAAGCAAACGCTGTTTTCCCAGGGAGTGGACTTCAGTGGGAGTGAGGCGATTCAAACAGTCCATAGGGAGATCACAGCCATTCTTGGAAGAAAAAAAACATTGGTATATTGAATGCAAACTACTTTCGAAAAATTGAAAACTGAGAAAATTCACTCTAGTTTCAAACATAATCTGTTTAACTTCTGTTAATCGATGATTGTCCATACCGATCTGACTAATTTTGCTAATGAGATATATTTTCATCAAAATAGAGGCAATTTTGTTAGGACGAGATCAAGATCAATGAAGAGTTTTTTATTGAAGAGATATATCGTCTATCAAGATATGACCAGTATTGCTAATGGCAAGCCACCTGAAGGGTTATGCCGAAGTTACACGCATTGGACCAACTTCTTCCCTTTATTTTATATTGGAAGTCGCATAGTCTTAGGTTCTCATTAACTTAATAAAATGTGTTAACGTCAAAGGATAAGTAAAATCACGAGAGAAAAATTATAAAGTAAAAGTAAATAAATTCTTCTTTCGTCAGTTAAATTATTTACACCGTTTAATTTCAACGCATAATTCACAAATCCACCTGCTATCGAATCAAATTTGAAACAATCAATAAAAATCACATATAGTACAGTAGAACTCCAACTATCCGAATCGCTGATTATCCGAATCACTTTCAAAATTAAAAAAAAAATAAGACGGAAACGTACTGCGATTCGCAAAATAATGATGCTGGGTTTCAAATTCTAAATGACGATGAATTTATTGAAAGTGTTATAGAAGAAAGTGTCGAGGAAGAAGATGACCTTAATGTCGAAGTTGAAGCAGACACGGGACCATCTGCTAGTGAAGCATTTGCCGGCCTTGAAACTGTGTTGAAGTGGATGGAGCGTTAGCCCTAGTGTGACCACATGCAACTTCTCACTGTCAAGAGAATGCGCGACTTGGCTGCCCGAAAACGGATGTAGACAAACAGCTTACTTTGAGCGAGATGTTCAGCAAGCAATGACTTTCATTTACAGTACGGTACATACATACTGTACTAATGCACAACACTTGTAAGTACGCTTAGCATGTAAAAGTGTTGCCTTTACATTTAATTAATTAAAAGCTCTTTTTCTTTAAGAATAGTTTTTTTCTCCCATTTTCAACATACATACATACAGTAATTAATTAAAATACATACTAGACCCTTTTTTCGGAAAAAAAATCCAATTATCCGAATTTTTGATTATCCGAATGGGTTCTGGTCCCAATTGATTCGGATAGTTGGAGTTCTACTGTATTAAAGTTTTTTTATATTTCCAATGGCAAGACACTACAATTGCGAAGACAAATACATCTATATAAATAATAATGGAGTGTTTGTTTGTACATTCAATATTTTCGACCCATTTCAAGTTTTCTATCCGTTTTGGACCCTTCTGATGCCGAATCCGCCTTTTTCTCGTTTGGTGTCTGTCTGTCTGTCTGTTTGTATGTTGTGCCCTATACACGTCCACGCGGTTTAAGATATTTTCATGGAAATTTGCATACAGTGAGTACTTATCTTGATTTAGTGAGTGGAATTGGTTGCGAAAGTAGTCTGTCTGTCCGTCTTTCTGTTCTATGCTCAATTTTGTGTTTGTGTGTTTGTGTTCTCATCACATGAATTGTATTCCAGATATTTGATTGCTGTGTATTTGATTTTATACATTATCTATTAATGTAGTGAACCCAATATCAAACATTTCTTTATTGTTACATTTAGATGAGTTTCATGCTAAAACACCTGAGTAAGTATACTTAAATCAACCATAATTTGGTAGTTTTGGAAAAATTGGAATGTCTTTTGAATATTACGATTACTTCGATTGTTTTACCAGTACTGCTGAAAAAGTAATTATTTTTCAAAAAATTATATTTTTTAATGAAATTTCAGCTCTGATACTTCATTTATTTCGAGTCTTATTTTTGTTCTTAGCGCAATGAAAACGATTTCGGAATATTTGAGACAGACGATATTTTTCAACGAAACGAGAATGAACAAGATCGCGTGAGCAGTGATATTTTCTGTTTCTTTCACTCTGAATTAATTTCACATTTCTAAATTTTGTGCACTTTTAGTTGTAAACTGTGGCAACTGTGCGAGATCAAGAGACAAAAATGAATCACAAATTAATATCTTTAGAACAATTTTTCCGACATCTTTTATTTTGTTCTATTTTACTGTTTTCTGTTTTAAATATTTATTATTTTAATAAATGTGTTTTCCTTCTCATCACACCCAACAACACCACAAAGTATTAGACTTGAAAATGTTAGGTAAGTCAGTATAAATTTTCAGTAAATTTTAAGTGTAGTTATGCCATTATTGAAAGAATAATGCCGTTATTTAAAGAATAATGCCGTTATTTAAAGAATAATGCCGTTATTTTAAGAATAATGCCATTATTTAAAGAATAATGCCGTTATTTAAACAATAATGCCGTTATTTAAACAATAATGCCGTTATTTAAAGAATAATGTCGTTATTGAAAGAATAATAATGTTTAAAAATCCAAACTAGAACTTTTTCCAACATTAAAAAATTCGTTGTAGTAATGACAGGAGAAGATTGCAAAATTTCACAATGTCGCATACCGGAGGCAAGAGTGCCACAAGTAAAAAAAAATATTGTTTTGTTGACTGTGAGTGCGAGAGCACTCGCCGTAAATCGTAATTTTAATTAATTGAGTTGCACATGAAAAGAACTCAAGAAAGGGAATTCCAAATCTTCCTATAAATCGTCTTTTATAGTAGTAACCTTAGTATCACCTTTTGTCTTTTTGTAGCTTTGTCATACAGCAATTGTGCGATGTATGTGAAACGTATTACATGAATGGATATGCATGTGTAGGATTTGTGTCCAAAGTAAGTTGTAGAAAATATAAAGATGGCGAAAGGTGTTAAAATAAATTTTTATTCTACAAAAAACGTAAGTCATTATATATTTTGATTATCTCTTCAATCTAGAGTAAACGATAGACCTTAGATAGACCTAAGATAGACCTTAGATTGTTTCTTATCATATATGATTAGGAGGTCTTTTATAAATACTTATGTTTATTTACATCTTATAACAATCTGATTTATTTGTACTCAACAAACACTAATTGGTAAAATTTTACAAAAAATAGCGCCGTGACAAACTGTACCTTTCATTCCGTAAAATTAAATTTTAAAGTGTGATGCCCAATCAACGTATTAAAAACATCTCTATACGTAAAGAAGTACACTAGCAATTAATTATTCACGTCATGTGAAACTTGATTTATGAAATATTTCTTTAGAGAAAAGTATGTGGCACAAATTGACTTCGACAAATTCTATACTTTTTATACATAAAATAAGAACGATAAGTATAAGCAATCTTTTCAATTTAAAAATTTAACTTAATCAATAAAATAAACACAAAGTACGAAGATATTTTGCTTTGACGAAACAAATATTATGTGGTGATGTCTAACTTATCAACATAATACGCAGAGGAAATTAAGTTTAGCAATGATTTTTTTTTCTTGCAGTTAAAAGATCAGTGCATAAAGTTCAATTATATTATCATTTTCAAAAATAAATATTTATTCAAAATAATTCATTTTTATACTTATTGGAATGGTTTAGTGCATCAAGGAATAAAAAAATACATTTGCATATGAAAGGGTTGGTAATGGTAATTTTAGTTAACTTCGTACTAGAGCAACACAGCGGGCTATTGACGACGGTCCACGATCAGTCCCTACATATGAAAGGGTACATGAAAAAATCAATTTGGAGCATTGTGTTTTTTCCTAATAACAAAATTTGAGAATACCTAAAACTTTAATTAATGCGCATAAACGAATGATCCGTTAAAAACACAAATTACGTTTCATAATTACTTTTAAAATTATTGAAATATGGGCTTTATTTTTCAGTACTTTTCTATAAGTTAAAAAAAAAATTAATTAATTTCGATGAGAGGAAATGTATTATTATGCACATTCTTGTTGAAGATTCAGTTAATTTATTAAGAGTGCTTCAATTTTGCTCAGAATTATTTTATTTTTATAACACGTTAAGGCAATGTTTATAGAATTCGTCATTTTAATTTTAAATTAAAAACATACGAATCTTGGTAAAATTATAAATACTTCAATATCTTATAATAATACATGCTGCGACTAAACGTGAAATAAAATACACTGCCCTCCAAAATTTGTGGTACATGGTGTTTATTTTGTCTAATTTGACAATGAATCAACATATAAACAAGAAATTTGGAGTAAATGTGCACTAAACAATTCTTTATTGAATGCGACCTAGAAATTTGCATGCGGTCAACATATTAAAGATTTTCAACAAAAAAAAGCACTATTGGCAGAAAAGTCCATTCTGGGAGAAAACAGTACATCACAGGTTTATGTGGAAAAGTGTCGCGTGACCATTAAAAAATGGGTTCGAATAAGGAATGTGTCCACCCCTAACTACAATACATTGGCGGCATCGACATTCCATGCTGCCCATTAATTTGTCAGACACCGAAATGGGAAGCGAAGACCAGACACGGAGTAACCCTTATTCCATCTCATATAACGACCTCGGAGGAGGACTTAAGGCATCAACGTGTATGTCAAGGTAGTCCCAAATATGCTCGATTGGATTAAGGTATGTTGATTGAGATGGCCATTCCATTCGCTCCCAACCTTGACCCTCAAGATAGTCCTCAACAAGCACAACTCTGTGAGGTCTAGCATTATTATCCCTGAAAATGAAACCATTACCAATAGGAGTGGCATATGGTCGGACATATGGATCAAGGATCTCGTCCCGATATCTTACACCAGTCAGAGCATCTCCATGGAACACATGCAGGTCTGTGTGAACACCGAGAGAAATCCCTGCCCAATTCATGATTCCACTACCTCTGTAACTGTGATTTCAGCGATGTTGGGTGGGTTGTACCTGGTGCGTTGTTCCCTCCAGATTGCCTGAATTGCTCTCCAGTGTGAACCTGGGCTCGTCTGTGAAAATAACAGAAGCTCACTGTTGTCTGATCCAGGAATCGTGTACTCTTGCCCATCATTAACGGTACTTCTATGCCGTCGGTTCAGGGGCACACACATGGTCATCTTGCATAGAGACCTGCATTGTGAAGGCGTCTTCGCACCAGAGTAGCGGAAATTCTTGTTAATGTTGCGACAAAATGATCTTCAACGAGTTGAGGCACTGTAGTGCTTCTGCTCCTTCGGACATAAATACCTAAAAAACGGTCCCACGCAGGTGTTGGAACTTGTGGTCGGCCTGAAACATGTCTTCTTGACACATAATCTTCGGATTGAAACTGATCTCAGTCGTTGGACCACACTGCGAGACATATTGAGACGTCTAGAAGCATGAGCTTGTGACAACCTCTTTTCCATCCGACCGACCGGAATTAACAAATCGGGTAAACGACGACTCCTAGACATTGTAAGACCTGTATATTGTCAATTAAATTGTCAACAACAATTGAAGATCAACATTCATGCACAAAACGTACACACGAAGTTACGAAAGTTTGATTTTTGCACATTTTTATAAAGTGTCCATTTTTTTAAAACAAAAGTGTCGACTATCGTTTTTTGAATAAGTGTTTTTAAAGTTAGTTACTATCATTCATATAAACTATAAATTTTATTTTTACTGCAATTTTTTTAGTGATGAGCTTAGAAATACATCATGTACCTTAATGTTTGGAGGGCAGTGTAAAACACTTCATAATAATTTTTTTAAGTATCTAAACTTTTACAAAACTCTTTTCTAGACACTATGGTAATATTCCAAATTTTGCTATGAATTACAAAAATTATTATACTGGTAATTTTTATATTAACCAATTCAACCTCAGGAACGCCAGGTAATTCTGCTGGTTGAAAATGAGAAGGTTCTAAATATTTTTGTGAACTTTTGTCGCAACTCGTTCTTATGAAATAAAAGCAAAGTGGAAAAAAATGCAATATATATATATATATATATATATATATATATATATATATATATATATTGCATTTTATATAATGAATAAAATTGTAGAAGAACAACACATTGAGAAAGAATTTTACTAGAAACAAACGAACCAGACGGGAAGGGAATAATTAATTTAAAAAAGCAAATGCTATTTGCATGATATTTATCAAGGTTACCTTAAATAACTATTTTGGGGGTTGTAACTATTTTGGGGTGAAGTGTGGTGTCAAATCTTATATGTGTTGATCAATCAACTTTCTTACATCAATTTGGAATTTATTCTTCGGAATTCAGTGTTGGAGAAGTGCTAAATCATATTGAAAAATAATCCAAGTTGATTCCTCATTCAGAAATGTACAGGAAACGCCCTTTCCACTCAAGTAACACTCCCACCATCTCCATTTAGCTTAAGAAATTCAAGCATAAACATTTTTAATTCAATAACAATGTTTTCACAAGACATGAACCTTGATAATATGTTTCCATTTTGAATATGCATGTGTATATCTCTAAATATTTATGTTATCTTAATTATTCGCCCGTAATTCTTCCCGTAGCCCTGTTATGAAGTACGAACGTTTTATCTAACTAAATTATTTTTATGAGGTTCGTTTGGAAAGTAATACCCGTTTGAGCATGCGCATCACGGTGACAGTCCAAGGTGCACCGGTCAAGGTTAATCAGTTTTAGGGACTCGTCTACCAGCTCTTTACTGAATTATAACGGTTATTTTTGTTGTGGTAAGCAAATAAAACGTCCAAAAAAATCGAGCGTGCCGCCAAATATGAATTGCAACATGTCATCCGATTTCTAAACTAACTAACTAACACCAACACACACTCCCGTGCCCAGTGTCGTGAGACACTGTACCAGTTTAAATAAGTGTGGTTGGATGAGTATAGCATGCCACCAAGGTGACATGTCTGCCCGGAACGTTAGAGCACATTACATGTATATATATATATATACGTTCGGTTTTCTTAGTCTCTCAGGATAGTCAAGTCCTGATGATTTTCAATGAATCTCACCTTGTTAATAATTTTAACCTCCGGGCTCTTATAGCATGCAATGTTCCTGAGCCATGCAATTTTAAGGTGGTCGGCAGGTCTTCTCATATGCCATGAGGCTGTAAGTGGGCAAACTGTGATGTAATGTAGATGTGTGCCAATTTCACCACAGGAGCAGTTTTCGGACTTGATTTTCTTAAACCTCGTTAGATAGGATGGGAATGGGCCGTGCCTTGTGAAGAAAAGTGTCTATTCTAAACGCAAACAATGTGCGACCAAGCGAAATTTATCGTGAAGTCAAAGCAGTGTACGGTGATGTGATGGATGAATCATGTGTGCCTCGTTGATGCCGAAGAGGGAACGTCCATGTCTAGGAGAGATATGGCCGCACAAGTGCCAGTACGGAAGAGTTTGCCAAGTCTGTTGACAAATTCCTCAAACAAGATCGGAGTGTGACTTTGGATGAAATGCATGAGAAATACCACATGTGTCTCGCAGTGTAATTTACAAAGTGGTAACAGATCACGTCGAATTCAGAAAAGAACTGTGCAAGGTAGGTGTTATGAATGTAACACCGACCTTGACGACCTCAATGACGATCACAAAATCAACCGAATGACGACTGCAGCATTAATATTTTGGAGCGCTACTTAAATGAAGAATATTATTATTTAACTAGTTATCATCGTCCTTTCGGTGTTTAAATGAATGATAGTCTATGGAGGGCCAACATGTTCATTCACCAACCAGGTCAAAAAAGTTAAAACAAAGAATCTCGACTCGGAAACTTATGGCTACGGTTTTTGGGACCGTCAAGGAGTATTGCAATTCAGAATCGAAGACACAGCGTGGTCCTCTAGTTTGTTGTCTAGCGGCGTGGTCCTTTTGTATGACAAGACACGGCCTCACGCAGCTGCGAAAATACAACAATTTATTTACAAGTTTCATTGGGAATGTCTTGCCTCCCCCCCCCCTGTAGCCCGTGCATATCCTACCGTGACTTCCATTTGTTCGCAAAACATAAAGAGTTTCTGGGTGGGAAATATCTTGCGAAATATGAGGAACTTAAAGACGTTGTTATTGTTTATCTCAAAGGACTGTTGGCAGAAGAGTATGGAACTGGCATTAATAAGTTAACTCGTCACAAGATACAACACATATTTTAATTTACAATTGGACTATTTAAAAAGTAATACAATGTATCAAAATGAATAGTAAAAAGTGTGGTTGAAACATTTTAATTCGTCTGTTTATTTCAAAACTGGTATTTCTTTCCGAACGACCCTCTCACATTAGTGGTATGTTACTGGAATCTTAATACGCTTGGTAATAAATTTCTGGATGTAACTATCATACGAACTATAAAATGAAACCAAGTAGTTAACCCAATTCTAAAATATATAGGTTAGCATCATTTTTATGTTTGAATCACAATTCACAGCTTAGTTCCATGAATGAAAGCATTCCAAGCAAAAAGACGACCCATAAACGACGATCCGTTATTTACCGTCAAATATCATCCAAACAGCTACAAAAACTCATCCATTCCGAGAATTTTAAAACGCTGGCGCCCACATTTGCAGAATTTCGCGCATGGGTATATCCTTGGCTTGATAGCTCTTCAATACATAAAAGCCCGCACGCACAGACGCCATTTTACTTTCATATTCAAAACAGATGGAATATTCACCGGATAGATAGAAACGGGTAAAAACAAAACCAAAAAGAATTTGCTCCCTCCTAGTATTACGGTTCCCCCCCTTCTCTGGATAAGGCACCGACATCCACCAGTCCTGGTCGCCTAATGGTTTTTTTATACCGTTACAGAGAGAAGTTCTCAACGTTAAAACTTGCTCCCTTCTTCTGAATAAGTACCAACTTCTCCGGATGAAACCGATGGCTCAGACAGATGTATAGATGTCCCTTCACCAGCACGGTATCGATTCTTCATGAAAAGTTTTAAAGCACAAAATTGTGAATTCTTTCTTAAAGTGGGCTCTAATAAGGAAGTCGTTTCGAAGAGTATGGGTGCGAGAGGAGATTTTCCTGACAACCTGTAAGCGATGAGTTTATAATGAGGACTGTGTTTAGCTTCTGGTATTAGTGATGTTTCCTGTGGGTTTTTTTCTTATGGTTTAGGCTTCGCTTGCCACGCACTTCAGGTTCGGTCATTAAAGCCGATAGTTTTGTAACTGAGTTTACAGCTAAGAGATGTGCAGTGTCGTTAATGTTTTCATTTTGTTTCAATGTTTAAAAGTAAAAAGTACTGAGGAATATATTTGTTAGCCACATATTCGTATTTTAATTAAACTGATAAAGTACTAAATGATTTTGAGAAAATTGAATAATTGCAAAGGATTCTGTAATTGTCTATCTATTATAAAAAAAATTGTCGCTTCTTTAGGTTTATTAGCTTTTTGATTGGTAGATAGCGAGTCACGTGACAACGAGTCATGCGGTGCAACGGACTAATTAATTTGGAGCACGCGTAGATGATAAACACAGTTATATTTTTTACTTAATTCATTCATAAAATGTGAGAGTACGTGCTAGAAAGTTTGCAATGTTTTAAGAAGAACCGGCAAATTTGATCGTCGTTTCCACAGTAACAGTCGAATCTGAACAAATTATAAAGTACTATTGCAACAAACAACGCGGATCAGCTAAAATATTTAAAATTATGATGCGATTTCCTCTGAATTTTAACAATAAGTTATGCTAAAATATTGTCTTTGTATGTGGAAATGAGATGTTTTGTTCTTGACATTTTTTAAAACATTACACTATATTTCCGTGTAAAGCCGAGAATTTCTGGAACGTTTTCTAAAGCTAAAACACTGGGGCCGGCTTATATACGGATCTGCTAATCTCGCAAAAAAGTAGACAATTTTCCGTTACTCATGCGCATGCGATAAATATCGCAATGGGAAGGGAACCTTCGTACTAGAGGTCCGGGATCAATCCAGCAGAGATCCATATGGGGATGTATTGTGAAGCAATCCCTCATCGTCACTGCCTAGAAGTATAGTTCGCAAAACGAACTAAATATGATTGCGTAGCAAATATCGTGGGTTGACGAGCAACAGCGAGCAGGGGGGCGGAGCCCCCTAGTTGCATATAAATAAATTTATCTAGTAAACATGATGAAACCAGTTTCATTCCAATTGTTTTATGCATCTGAGCATTACAGCGTTGAGCGTTGCTATTGATATGAGCTTAAAAAAGTGACCGGCATGTCGACTAGTTGTCACTAGGGATGCGACATCGATGTCGATGTTTTCAAAACATCGATGTATTTAACATCGATGTATTGGGGTCGATCTTTTTGTAACATAAATGTTTATACTGGTCGATGTTTTTCCGTTGTCGATCTTTTATTTTTAAATAAAAAAAAAGTACCGTTATAAAAATTTAAAGAATAACCAAGCAGCATAATTTTTATAATCAGCAAATTGAACATACTTTTAGACCAAAGTGACCAAGGGTGAAGGGTCTGAAAAGTAGGGATGCGACATCGATGTCAATGTTTTCAAAACATTGATGTTTTATAAAAAACATCGATATTTTGCTGTCGATGTCGCATGACTAGGTGCTAAACCAGTTTTAAGAAATGGGGGGGAAAGGTTAAAATACACTGAATTTTAAAAACATCGATAGTTTTGCGGCGATGCATTATCAACATCGATAGTTTTGCGGCGATGCATTATCAACATCGATGTTTTAATTTTGAACATTGATATTTTAAAACATCGATGTTTTTGTGTCGATGTCACATCACTAGGTGCTAAAACATTTTTAAGAAATGGGGGAAAAGGTAGAAATACACTGAATTTTAAAAACATCGATAGTTTTGGGGCGATGCATTATCAATATTTTTTTTATTTCCAATGGCAAGGCAGTACAATTGCGAAGACAAATACAAATACAATACAATTCAACGTACAGAGTTGACTCAGGTCATTTTAGCCTTATACAAGGCCAAAAGTGATGGTCACTTGTGAAGGGGCACCCAGTGGGTGGACCATCATTGTCCCTAACAAAGGACAGCACAATTTACATCCAGGCCCTCTCCCCGAATTCGAACCAGGAACCTTCCGATCCAGAGTCCAACACCTTGACCACTAGACCGGTTGGTCGGCGCATTATCAACATCGATGTTTTAATTTTTAACATTGATGTTTCAAGACATCGATGGTTTGCTGTCGATGTCGCATCACAAGTTGCTAAACCAGTTTTAAGATATGGAAGAAAAGATTTAAATACACTGAATTTTAAAAACATCGATAGTTTTGGGGCGAAGCATTATCAACATCGATGTTTTAATTTTGAACATTGATGTTTCAAAACATCGATGTTTTGCTGTCGATGTAGCATCACAAGTTGCTAAACCAGTTATAAGAAATGGGGGAAAAAGCTTAAATACACTGAACATTAAAAACATCGATGTTTAAAAACATCTATGTTTTTGGGGCGATGCATTATCAACATCGATGTTTTAATTTTGAACATCGATGTTTCAAACCATCGATGTTTTGCTGTCGATATCCCATCACTAGTTGTCACATGACTGCTCGTTAGAAATAACGTCCTTGGCTAGCCAATTTGATACCTTATCATCTCGTTTGAAGATATATCTTACGACAGTGTAACTATTCAAATGCACATTTTTATCGAAATAATAATTATTATTTGATGAATTGTTGTTAATTAAGTGACCACTATGTTTGATTGATTCTTAATTAATTGACCAGCATGTCGACTAGTTGTTACATGACTGCTTGGTGGAAAAATTAACTCTGTTTGCCGATTTAATACCTTTATCACCTCTTGTGGTGATATATCTTACTACAGGTTAGGTATGTGAATGCATATTTCGATCGAATGGTGAGAAATATGATGCAACGGCGAAAGTCTAACACTATCAGATGATCAATCAATGGACATCATATTATGAATGGTCGTCATCTTTTCCTGTTCCGTGGACCAATCATATGATGAATGTTAAGCTCTATATTTTGTAATTAATCATTTGTACTTCTGTGTTTAGATCCTACAGGCTCGTTGATGTGTCCATGAGAGACATTTTAAATGTACACCAAAACCCAAACATACAACTGAGGTTTTACTAACAGTTACCTAAATACTCTCTAATGATACATATTGAGGTCACCTTAAAATGTAATATTCAACATTTTGCGATCTTCGTCAGTATCACTTCAAGATTACGTACTAGAAGTACGTTACGTTCCCCCAACAAAACACTAAAGCCACCTACATTTATCTCAATAAACAAATGCCTCCCATAAACAAAAAAAATATTAGGATTCATCTTAATTTTTTTTAATTCAGTTTATATATGCATAAACTGTGCTTATATTTGAGTCACACCCAAAAAGATTAAGAAAATATGATAATAATTATCAATCTTATAAGTCATCAACTATGCAATTTGTTCACAGTTCTGAGTAAATACGTTACCAGGTATAAATCATAAGTTATATCTCTGTAAAACATTAAACTGTCGAAACACCTCAAATTAGCATGTTTTTATAATATAAAGAAAAAATGTAGCCGAAATATTCATTAGTTGCAAGATACAAAATTATTGGAATACAGTGGTGGAATAGATACAAATTAAATTTGTTGGTTGGATTCATGCATTAGAAAGTGTCATATTAATACCATTAAATGTACATTACATAACTATTGGATGAATGATAATAGCTTTTAGTAATACATGGCATAATTTACTTCCAATAAAGAGCGAATGTTACGGATAAATTATTTAGCTGTTGACAGTTGGCAACATTTAAATTCCATTTTTTCGTATTATACAAAATTCAATTTCGGATAAGGAAAATGGAATAGATTATTCATATAATTAAATCCGCCATTTATCAAGAATAAAACTGCAAAAGAATCGAAATAGTTAGTCATCCATTGTTTAACGTAATATAATTGTTCACAGTTCTTCGAATTATGAAAATCCACACACTGTTTCATCACATTGATAGAACTCTTATGGTTCAATGAATCTAGAGTAATTCATGTTGATGATTTCAAGAACGCACTATATTAGTTACATTTTATGATGTATTTTGAGGTTGGAAGAACAAACAATGATATCAAATTAATTTTAAGTAAATCTATTCCTGTTATCTCCAATTACTTTTGAAGCACTTACGAGAGTACTGAACTATGAATGAATAAGTCATAGTTCACTCATACTTCAGAAAATTTAGTAATTATGATCTAATTAATGATCTACTACCACCTAGTCAAGGCATTACCATTTGTGTGAACCTTTAATAAAATGACTATAGCAGGAAATGGCAACATTAGTCAATCGCAACGATGTTGTCTTCCAATTTAGTAACGGATATGCATCGCGTGAAGACCACCCAATTTCCTATGTCAAAGGGATAAAAACATGTGCGTCAGAATTTGACGGGATTATAAATGCCAGACAAATGGAATTTAATATTAGGCAATACTTTAAAATATTAAATAATATCATTTTCAAAATTTCATATATACTAATTTTTTTAGATAGCATTACTAGAAAAGTTATAGTAAGAGACGAGAGAGATTTTCTAAGCTAGTTATATAATATATCTAGATCAAAAGTCACTTTTACGAATACTACATAATTGACACCAAAAATAAATTGAAAGTAGAATATACTCGAAGTTTATTTATGATTTGTAAGTAATAGTAAATATGTCTGGAAAAAGCAATTTATTATCATGTTCACCTTTCTTAAATGACATATTTGTAAATGGATCAAAGAAAATAAAACAAAATTTAGCCTCAACATACTAGAAGTAAAATTGTAAATTTTTTTAAATTGAAATTATGTCTTTTTAAGTAGTAGGGTTGGTGTTTTGTCAATAACTAGACTAATGATAAATTGTTTTCATTTTAATCAAAGTTTTAAGATAACACATTTATCTAACACACTTCGATTGTGAAAAATTTTGTTTAAAGTAATGTTCATAAGTAAAGGTGAATTTTTTATGATAAATGTCTTATTATAGAAGACTATTTTCATTTATTTTATTGGATTAATTATGGTTAAAACCGATAACAAAATACAAGCAATTATCTATATAAATAAGAATGGAGTGTTTGTTTGTACATTCAATATTTTCGACCCATTTCAAGTTTTCTATCCGTTTTGGACCCTTCTGATGCCGAATCCGCCTTTTTCTCGTTTGGTGTCTGTCTGTCTGTCTGTCTGTCTGTCTGTCTGTATGTTGTGCCCTATGCACGTCCACGCGGTTTAAGATATTTTCATGGAAATTTGCATACAGTGAGTACTTATCTTCATTTAGTGAGTGGCATTGGTTGCGAAAGTCTGTCTGTCCGTCTTTCTGTTCTATGCTCAATTTTGTATTTGTGTGTTTGTGTAGACATCAGATGAATTGTATTCTAGATATTTGATTGTAATGTGTTTTATTTTACACATTATTTATTAGTTTAGTGAATGCAATATTAAACATTTTTTTATTGTTATATTTAAAAGAGTTTCATGCTAAAACACCTGAGTAAGTATACTTAAATCAGCCACAATTTGATAGTTTTCGAAAAATTGGAATGTAGTTTGAGTATTACGATTACTTCGATTGCTTTCATTTGCTTTACCAGTAATGCTAAAAACCAATTATTTTTCAAAAAAAAATTTTATGGTGAAATTTTAGCTCTGTTACTGTATTTATTTCGAGTCTTATTTTTATTCTTTGCGCAATGAAAACGATTTCCGAATATTTGGGACAGACGATATTTTTCAACGAAACGAGAATGAACAAGATCGCGCGAGCAGTGATATTTATTCTGCTTCTTTCGCTCTGAATTAATTTCACATGTCTAAATTTTGTGCACTTTTAGTTGTAAGTTGTGGCAACTGTGCGAGATCAAGAGATAAAATTGAATCCCAAATTAATATCTTTAGAACAATTTTTTGCGACATCTTTTATTTTGTTTTATTTCGCTGTTTCCTGTTTTAAATATTTATTATTTTAATAAATGTGTTTTCCTTCTCATCACACGCAACAGCACCAGAAAGTATTAGACTTAAAAATGTTAGGTAAGTCAGTATAAATTTTCAGTAAATTTTAAGTGTAGTTATGCCATTATTGAAAGAATAATGCCGTTATTTAAAGAATAATGCCGTTATTGAAAGAATAGTAATGTTTAAAAATCCAAACTAGAACTTTTTCCAACATTAAAAAATTCGTTGTCATAATGACAGGAGAAGATTGCAAAATTTCACAATGTCGCATACCGGAGGCAAGAGTGCCACAAGTAAAAAAATATTGTTTTGTTGACTATGAGTGCGAGAGCACTCGCCGTAAATCGTAATTTTAATTAATTGAGTTGAACATGAAAAGAACTTATGAAAGGGAATTCCAAATCTTCCTATAAATCGTCTTTTATAGTAGTTACCTTAGTATCACCTTTCGTCATTTTGTAGCATTGTCATACAGCAATTGTGCGATGTATGTGAAATGTATTACATGAATGGATATGCATGTGTAGGATTTGCGTCCAAAGTAAGTTGTTGAAAATATAAAGATGGCGAAAGGTGTTAAAATAAATTTTTTTTCTACAAAAAACGTAAGTCATTATATATTTTGATTATCTCTTCAATCTAGAGTAAACCAATTCAAACCGAGTAAGGTCGGGTATTTTGCTAGTCTATATAAATAAGAATGGAGTGTTTGTTTGTACATTCAATATTTTCGACGCATTTCAAGTTTTCTATCCGTTTTGGACCCTTCTGATGCCGAATCCGCCTTTTTCTCGTTTGGTGTCTGTCTGTCTGTCTGTCTGTCTGTCTGTCTGTATGTTGTGCCCTATACACGTCCACGCGGTTTAAGATATTTTCATGGAAATTTGCATACAGAGAGTACTTATCTTGATTTAGTGAGTGGAATTGGTTGCGAAAGTCTGTCTGTCCGTCTTTCTGTTCTATGCTCGATTTTGTATTTGTGTGTTTGTGTAAGCATCACATGAACTGTATTCCAGATATTTGATTGCATTGTATTTTATTTTATACATTATCTAATAATTTAGTGAATGCAATATTAAACATTTCTTTATTGTTATATTTAGACGAGTTTCATGCTAAAACACCTGAGTAAGTATACTTAAATCAACCATAATTTGGTAGTTTTGGAAAAATTGGAATGTCTATTGAATATTACGATTAATTCAATTGCTTTACCAGTACTGCTGAAAAAGTAATTATTCTTCAAAAAATTATTTTTTTTATGGAATTTCATTTCTGATACGTCATTTATTTCGAGTCTTATTTTTATTCTTTGCGCAATGGAAACGATTTCCGAAAATTTGGGACAGACGATATTTTTCAATGAAACGAGAATGAACACGATCGCGCGAGCAGTGATATTTTTCTGGTTCTTTCGCTCTGAATTAATTTCACATTTCTAAATTTTGTACACTTTTAGTTGTAAGTTGTGTCAACTGTGCGAGATCAAGAGATAAAATTGAATCACAAATTAATATCTTTGGAACAATTTTTTACGACATCTTTTATTTTGTTTTACTTTGCTGTTTCCTGTTTTAAATATTTATTATTTTAATAAATGTGTTTTCCTTCTCATCACACCCAACAGCACCACAAAGTATTAGACTTGAAAATGTTAGGTAAGTCAGTATAAATTTTCAGTAAATTTTAAGTGTAGTTATGCCGTTATTTAAAGAATAATGCCGTTATTTAAAGAATAATGTCGTTATTTAAAGAATAATGATGTTTAAAAATCCAAACTAGAACTTTTTCCAACATTAAAAAATTCGTTGTAGTAATGACAGGAGAAGATTGCAAAATTTCACAATGTCGCATACCGGAGGCAAGAGTGCCACAGGTAAAAAAATATTGTTTTGTTGACTATGAGTGCGAGAGCACTCGCCGTAAATCGTAATTTTGATTAATTGAGTTGCACATGAAAACAACTTAAGAAAGGGAATTCCAAATCTTCCTATAAATCGTCTTTTATAGTAGTAACCTTAGTATCACCTTTCGTCTTTTTGAGCTTTGTCATACAGCAATTGTGCGATGTATGTGAAATGTATTACATGAATGGATATGCATGTGTAGGATTTGTGTCCAAAGTAAGTTGTAGAAAATATAAAGATGGCGAAAGGTGTTAAAATAAATTTTTACTCTACAAAAAACGTAAGTCATTATATATTTTGATTATCTCTTCAATCTAGAGTAAACGAATTCAAACCGAGTAAGGTCGGGTATTTTGCTAGTTATTTTATATTTCTTATGTATAAAAGTGATGTTTTAAGTGGTTTGTAATAAATTCAAGGACTAATGTACTTTGTTTTTGTGTTTATATTTAAACATTGTACTAAACTTTAAATAACATAATTTTTGAATTCAAAGCATAAATTTGGGAACATAATATTTTTTATTTACTGTACAGTATTAATGTTAATATCAAGTGCCATCAACTCTGTTGCATTTTTGGATATTTACATTTTAGAATAATTCATGAGCTTCTAAACAGAATATAAGTAGTTTACTGTATCCATTTCGGTGGTCATATAATTTTGATGGTCATTACTTCGTTTGAGAAAACGTGCTCCAAATGTAGCATGCCGTTGTGGTCCTGAGGTGTATGAATCACACGACATTTTCTATTGGCATACATCTAAAATATTTATATGATTTGAAGAAGATGTCTTACTGTGTTTTAAAATTTTATGAGTGTTATAACGCTTGATGATGAAATGTTGCAGGAACACGCGTTATGTTAGGAGTTTTGTTCAAGCAATATATAGATTAAATTTCTACGTTATTTATTAATTAATGATTTAAACATATTTAGATTAGTTTCTACTGTGTAGATAGGTTTCGTTAAAAAATGTGTACACTTTACAAAAAAATGTTTTTATTCAAATGAAATTTATTTCAACATTCATTTTTATAATAATTATTTTAATCTACAGAAGGAAAATATGTCAGGATTTAGTAAAGTTCCCAGAAATCCTAATAATATTTTATCACCTAAGTCATCAAACTATCATAAGGTATTAGATTAGTTGGTATTATGGCGCAAGGGAGACAGTTGATTATACTGCACTAGATATAAGACATACACTGCCAAGTACTGGACAAACACACCCGGAAGGTTTTATCGACACTGAAAATACCGAGGAGTAATCTAACCTTACTTGGCCTACAACTCTCAGGTTGCTAAAGCAGCAGGCATGCCCACTGATCCGCAACGACACTACATGTGGTATTACGAAGAAGAAAAAATTATAAAATGTGACTAACCATTACCTGGTTAATATGATTATAAACGGTGCTTAAAACATCAATTTAGCCTTCCATAGTCAATTAGCCAATTAGAGTCGATTCCCAATTCCACGTGACCTTATCTTCTGAGATCTTACAACAAGATCTCTACCACATGCTCCGTCTATTTCAATCGAAGGTTGATGATTTTATCAACATGATGCAATTGTGACACAATTTCATCTCAGGAACATAAATTTTATCTCCAGCATTAAATAAATTTAAGACAAGTTATGAAGAAATTAGACAGTTATTTAGTCGTTAAAATACACATACACGTATTTTCTATTAAAATTCAGTGTTCAATTAAAACTGGATATAATTAAACGCTCACTTCAAGTTGTCGTATTGATTAAATATTCATTATTACAAATGCCATTAGGGATCCACTTAAATATTTTTATAAGGATATTTTGAATAATATATATGCTCTAACAGGTACATCCGATGACTTCGGCCAAATGCTCAGTCTCTTTCAGTTGAAGGTCCATATTCTAATCCACATGACGTATTTATGACATTAATCTATTTCATAAATTAACTATAGAAAAATTTTGAAATATCCTTAAAAATGTTGAAATGTTGAAAACGGAAATTTATCATTTAATTAGTAGTTGGAATACGCATATCTTCCCTGTATATTCAGTAATCAATTCATGCTGAATCATTCGCTACATTGCTTAAATTTTTGAAGTTGGCTATGTAGATAATTGAATTAACGTCCCACTGGATCAACTCAATGGGCTATGGACCCATTTGGGAAAATATTGGATTGGAATGGACGCTGTTTTTGCCTGTGCGGCTTTCAGTTGTATTGTACTCCTACTGGGGAAATTCGGGGATAAGGGAGAGCCGAGCATCCTCAATAGATACATAAAACATACACAGAAAGAGTAAAGACAAGTGAAGGGCAAAACATGTAAGCACAAAAATACATAATGCCAAAAAAAAAGGATGACAAAATTTGAAAATTGACACCGAGCAAAATGAGAACAAAACAAAAACAGACATAAACGATTAACCTAAAACATACATAAAAAAAAGGACACCATTTTAACAAGGGAAAAAAATGTTAATCCTAAAATCAGAATGTTTGAAGACAGCCAAAATGACATATACTAGTTTCGATAGAAAAGCAAAGTTATTTTTAGAACTTTCATCATATCAGCTCTCACAGATGTAATCAATGTTGGAGCTGAGAAATTCCATCGCCTTAAGGGCACCGGGAAGTCATCAAAGGCCAGAAATCATGAAAATGTGACCAATATTCGAATGCATATAAAATTTAAGCTATTATAAGTATCAATATTAATTTTTGCACACATGTTTGTTATGCATTTTAATAGTAATTCAAGCTAAAAATAAAAATTTTAAAAGACAAAATATTTTGTAGAGAGCATTTATACAGAACTCGGTGGGAAAAAAAATTCAATACAGTGAGTTCACTTTGGGTGCGCTCTATAAAAAAACTTTAATATATATTGAGTAGCAACATCTTCCCCTGTCATTAGAAATATTTCTTGAATTCATTAAAATTTTATTTGTTAAAAATAACCAGAAAAAAAATTTTTAGACACAATTTAAGTCAATTTATGAAAAAGTTTTGATTTTATACCTACTAATTACCCATTAAAAATTTTTTTGTTCATATTTCCTCAATAGTTTATATTTTAACATAATTACCAAATAGAAATACATGTGTATGCAAAATTTCAGACTGATAGCTTTAATAGTTTTTTCACAGAGCGCACCTGAAGACAAAAATTTATCATTTTGAGAAAACGACAAAAAAGCATCTCCTTACCTTTTCGATAAGAACTTTTCAAAGCACAAGTAAACAAAATTATCGGTTAAATATAATAACATTCACAGTTAAACCTGTTTCCAATCGATTAAAATGTATATTTATACAAAAATATACTAAAAATAAAAAATATTATAAAAAATATTATCCATCGTCGGCAATACCGAAACTTCAAACCTAAAGTCGAAACCAAAAAGGATAATTTCAAAATTTAATTTTAGTAACTTAAAATGCATTTTACATAATAAGTGATACATCAATCGATTCGTATTTGTGCCCTCTATTAAATGCAGTTGAAATCAAAAATTCGATTTTTTGAAGAATTGTGACTTCCCAGTGCCCTTAAGGATTTTGTGGTGGCATTGTCGGTTCTTGGCAGTACTTCGGTACCAATGTGAATAATTTTAAAGAGAAGGTTTCACCACACAAATGCCACTGACTTGTGAGATCACAGTAGAAAATATAGTGGTTGGAACTCGGCCGCCGATGCACAGATCACTAGTTCTAAGGTGGAAACGTTCTAGATACGCCGGAAATGTTTCATGGCCTGCAAAAATCTGTACCAGATTTGAGTTCTGATAATTTAGAGCGATTGGAATCTTCGGAAAGAATTGATGAGTATATCTCCCTTTGGTATAATCATCCCTCATGAATCCGAGGATAACGCCTCTTTATGTCGAACTACATTCAGATGATGAGGTCAAGAACTGGTTCCCCACTCACCAAACTGGTACATCACACCAACGTGGAAACATTTCAAGTCATGACTGATTTAATATTCAGCAGCTTCAAAATACACGATGGTCCTTGGTTGGATCAAGTTAGGAACTCAACAACATCAGGTTGTTATAACGCTACTCTATTCACCAGGCTAACGCGGCCCTTAAAATCGTTGAAGGAATTGATTATAGATTCTTTATTGCAAATGCAATACAATTAAAGATTATCTATAAGGATCTTTTGAATACATGAATACATGCTTGAATACATGCCCGAGCAGGTGATGGTCGTTGAACGTAATCCTTTTCCGATAGAAATGGCAAATTTAATTGTTGATCATAAAGTAAGCCAACTCTTAGAAACTCCAATGGATGTCTGATGAACACTTCAGAATGGATGGTGTCCATCAGCTATTGTATTACTCGCATTCATGAAATGCGTGACATAGGACAGTTGCTGCTGTGTTCCATTCCCCGAAACTTACTGATATAATGGCGTTTTGAGACGATTCTAACAAGGTGAGCATTTTCCTGCGTCTATTCATCGGAATTCTCTCGTAATGTAGTTTCTCGTGAAAGATCGTACTAGGAATACAGGAAGTGTGAATTTATTGGCGGGATCGCTTGCCATATTATCGCACCAGTCAAACTATATTTTAATATATGTCCTCGAGATAACATCATCTTAATAAAGTAATTTCAAACAATTGGATGTAATTATTTAACATAGCTATGCTAATAAAACGTTGAGAGTATTAATATTCAAATTTTTAAATTAAAATAATTGCTGCGCATGTTTTGTTGAATTTTAAATATTCTGCGTAGCATCTACTTTTATTTACGAGTATTGTAAATAGTAGAATAAAAATATAATTACGAATATACGTTGGAAATACGAATAGGAATTATGATAGGCAGGATACTTAAAATAGAAGTATTTGGAAGCAAACATTTGGGAGATAATTTGAAGATATGCTTAGATAACCTAATTAATGTCTTCAAATATATTTAGAAAATTTAAAAATGAAGCAATCAATTAATTAATTTAATTAGATAATTTAAATAATAACTTAATTACGATTACCCGATTTCTTATAAGGGAACAAATGTAAATATGTTTTTATGAGAATACTTGTGTTGTAACGCTGCATTCAGCTGTTTAGTATAAAACAAATAACGTCTTAAATAGAATGAACTTAACTAACTTCAGTGAAACTTAATTGGATCTGAAACAAAACAGATTTGAATGACGTTTACAGTTATCCAAAAATAATTTCTATTTGACAGCAATAGGTAATTTATATTTGTAGCATTCCAATAACGAACTATTGGAATGCTACGTTACTGTACATAGCAGGTAAACGTAGCATTCCAATAGTTCTTTAAAAGGATATGTCTCTGAGTATAATACCGATTAAACGCGTTCAAGTAAAATATTCCCTTATTATTAATTCACTGTAATTAATGAAACAGACGTTGTCATAAGTGTAAGACCTCGACAAACAAATGGAGAACTACTCGTATAATGTAAGTGCAAATTGCAAGCCAAACGATAAGGCTTGGTTCAACATTTACTCTTGAGATTCTTCTGTAAAAACTGAGCCCAGTCACTAACCTCCTTAAAACCTTTTTAATAGTGTCTCGGGATTTGTCTTTCAAATATTGGATTTCACATAATTCTCTGCGTTTATCCGTTTATAATTTCGCCTCACAGGACTATGTCATCCACAAAGCCCATTTAAGTAAAACCTTCTTTTGATTAATTCACTGCTATCAAATAAATGGATGTTATCATTAATGTAAGACTTTGACAAATAAAATGCGAGAAGTATAACCAATGAACTCGATAAAAGCGAAGTGATAAGGCTTCTAGAGTAAAAATTAATTTCTGATATTCTATACAAACTGCTCTCAGCATCCAAACGCCTAGAATACTAGTACTTATCATAGATGTAAGACGAACGAGCAAAATGATAGCAATACACAGGAAGAACTAGATATAAGCAAAGTAATAAGACTTCAATTATCCAAATTTACTCCTGTTCTATACAAACTATACAACATTCAATCACTAACCACTTAGAAGACTGGTAAATATTTCCAAAAGTGTAAGACTTCGACAAACAAAATGAAAGATATGTAACAGAAGTACTAGATATAAGCGAAGTAATAAGGCTTCTAAGGTCAAACCTCACTCCTGATATTCTGTACAAACTGCACTCAACCACTAAACACCTAGAAGACTGGTAGTAGTGACTCATCCCTCGCATTACAAATGCAAGACATCTTCTACGACTATGCAGAACTTTTCCTGAAACGAGGGATTTCTGTAAAGCACATGCATTTCAATATGATTCTGACAAAATCGGGTATCAAAGGCATAAACCCGATCCAACCCTCAAGGGCCATAAACTTGACACTCAGCTCTGATACTGGATCTCAGTAAAGACCTATAGTTTATCCCTCATTTCCAGGTAACAAATGGTCTCTCTAAGACACAAACGGTTCCGCCCGCTCCAAGACACGAAAGAATTCCTTCGAATGCCACAAATCCCCTACCTGAAGCATTTTGTCAAAAACCCTATCTCAACCCAACTTCAGCGCCATCCACTCACTCGTGTGGGATTTCGCGGCGAGAGATTAACTACCGAAGAGCCTTAACCTTTAATCTCCACCCACTAACACCACCTGTCGTCCAATGTTAAGGTATCCACGGCATTCATCTTAGTTGTAATGCGAGTGGTAAGTCAAAACGACGTCATTGCGGAGAAAGTTTCTCAAACGGCTAGGAATTTCTGTTTCTCAGTTTGAGTTATGGTCGGGGCAGCGTAACCACCTTTCGTATTTGGTTAGTGATGGGATGCCGTTCTCTGAGAGGTATTTGTGCGGGATTGAGACAGGTGGTGATTAATAGGGAATAGTTGTGTCACGTTGTGAAGGCGAGGTGTCTAAATTTTGAAAGTCTGAAGAGGAGCTTACCTAGCACTTGAATGATGGTTGGTTAAGTACTCCATTCAACATTGTACTGGGTTAGATTTTTGAAAAGTTAATCAATATTGTGATGCATTACCATGTATGAGGATGAGTAATGAGTTCGATGCTTTCTTGATAGGCTCGAAACTCATTATACACGAAATTTTGGACTAAATATAACATAGAATTACTGGAAGCCAGTTTTACTGAAAGCATGAAATACGCGAATTAAAACTTGTAAATAAAAAATTACACGTTACTAATTTATGACCGGTATGATGTAAATCAACAGCAATACAGAAGTTTTCTATATTTTATGCTGTGATGATTTTATATCATTTCATGTACATCGCAGATACTGTTTCAACACTAGCTTAGGACATAATTCTTAAACCTAAAAATTAAAAAAAAATTTAAACTATTATATAAGTTACGAATTTATCACTTTTATGATATAATTCTTATACAATGATTAGAGAGTGATATAGATTTTACAATTTCATAATTTCTTTATCTCTTTGCGTTTATCATAGATGCTACGTTTCATCCGATAGAGTCCTGGTTTCGTATTATTGCAATTTTTTTAGTACGCAATGTATGCGGAAAAAATACCAATCCTTTCAATATTTATAAAATGTTACAGATGGTGAAGGAATTGAAACATTTTTTTGTTTTATTCTGATACCCTTTGCTATCAAAACGGCAAAGTACCAAATCAATAATTTTAAATCTACAGAGACATTTATTATTTATTATCATTTCGAGTAGATACGCTTGAACGGCTATTATGACCACAGAGCGACAGCCAATCAACGATTATCATTTATCTTTACTCGGAGTTCTGGCGACACCATGTTCCCAGATGACTGCAAAAAAAAACTAAATATCCCTGAAAAAATGGAATGAGAAATGGGCAATGGCTGTAAAATTGGCTTCAGTGGTGGAAGACGCTAAATTTAATGATTTTTGTTAAACCAAGTATTAGCTATAACGTGTTTGTATAGTGTAATTAGCTGAACTCTATGTTTACTCAATACTATGAGTCAATATTTTTAAATATTTAACAACCATTTATTTTGTTAACATCAATTCACATAACAAACATAAAAGATCCACTTTCATTAGAAATTAAGAATATAATTTTTTATACATTTAATGTGCGTTCACTTTTTTCTAATGCAATATGTAACATAATGGTTAGCAAACAAACGCTATTTTTTTTGTCGACAAATGCACACAGTGATCATTATAGCCCCTGGTTTTTTTTAACAAAAAAACTAGACACATTTTAAAAAGAAAATACTAAAAAAATATATGTTTCATGTTAAACAAGAAATACGAATTCGAGGTACTCTAATAATATTTTCTTTCCATATTATGTTTACTGCATTTAGTAAACAGGATGGGGGGGTCATGCTTCCGGGATACCCAAAATTTTTTTTTTTTTACTCTTTCATCGCTCTTCTCTGTTTCTGAATCCCTCTTTCCTTTTTCACATTTTTACTTTTCGTTTTGTTGCGTTTGTCACATTAGGCCAAATATGACGTTTGAGACATACAACGACAAAGAAACCAACCAATCAGTTGAACAATAAATCTAGCGATTTAGAACAAAACGATATAAGTCAAAAATCGAAAATTTTGATGAGACAGTTTTTATTGAATGTATCCATTATAAATCAACTTAATCGCTTCAACCAGCATTTATATATATGCTTTTATTCACAGTTCGTACACTAATTCCACCCAATAATAGATAACGTTTTTAAATTCAATATTAATGCAGCGCCATTTTCTCTTCGAAAACTGATCAGACACCTAAATTTTAGTATGAACCTTTCTCCTACTCCTTTCGCAAATACTTCTCTATTTATGTCGTCCATTCCATGCACCTTGAATACGTCATGCTCTTGCTATAATTTGCCTTCACAATCTTATTTTATTGTATCGCAACTATCCAAGTGGTTTCGATGAGATATCGGTTCCATCAATATGTGTCTAACTTAGCAAATGACGAGATATGTCCACATTCAGATCTTGCCGATTGTTTTAATGATTCCAAGATCAAGATCGGGTTAGTTTTCTTCTAATGATGAGATATATGTTCCATCAGTATCTAGGAAGTTTTGCTTATGAAACGAGAACAACGACTGCTTCGTTTGATTTCGGAATACAATTATCAATGTTTATCTCCATATTGAAACGAATATTTTAGAATAATTTTTGAAACAATTTATGAGTGCATTATACAAGCATATAAAGCATGTTGATATCCTCAAAACACCAAATAATGCGTTCCTATTTAAGCGAAACTTCTGACCATTTTAAATGATTAACATCGGACATTTTTTAACGTTTTGCGTCGAAAATAATTCTTTATGCAATATAAAACCAGAAAACGGATCAGACACAGCATTCACGAATTAGTAGAACAAGGCATCTAACCTCAACTTCAGAATATCTAATTAATATAAATTAACGCACGGGCAATTTAATCGCAATTTTCTCCCCAACTTCCCAGATTCTTGTCTTCTGGATAAAAATTATGGTGGGAATAAAAATGCACCATAAGTTTTCGAATCGATCTGCTGCCTTTGAAGCATCGACCATTTTATTGCCGGGATTTGGGGAGATTTTTGGAGGATTGATCACAAATCTCGCCATTTTGTTCCATTAGGGGTTCGGAAGATTTCAGTATCTATAACAAGAAATCATGTGGTGTGTCACATTCTGAAAATGAAAGAAACGTCCACTGTATATCCATTCCACAAACACAACAAACGATGGGAACCTTTAGTTTCTTCTTGATTTTTTGTTTGATTTTTTTTCTTTGTTATAGCATCATTGTTATTTTTTGTTTTAAATGTAGTTCGTATTTGTTTACTGAAAAAAAATCGTCTATGAATAATTCATATGTTTACTATGTTAAAAAAATCTTGTCTTGTTTCTCAAGAATGCAATTTTAATAATAACCACGAGTATTGAAAGAGGTAACTAATATTTCGCAAAAATCCTTACGATACAAAATTTAACAGCATGTTGTGTGTAAAACGAATTTTTCAAAAATTTTATTTATATTTAGAGGTAAATACAATTTCTAAAGAGTATTTGACCATAATATATTCAAATATAGTGTATTCAACCATATGAAAATAATTTTTATTAACAAACGAGAATTTTTAACACTGGTACATACATTTCGATAAATAACTGTAAAAGTTTTAAAAAGTTATTTGATAAAGTATTGATACAAATTGTTTTATTTTTTTTAAAGTTAAAATGATTGATAAGGTATAAAATTCTATTAAACTATATTCACTCCCATATTAATTCATTTCTAATTTTCACGCTATTAAAGTACTGGTGTTTTTTCCAAAGCACTATTCTTGTTCCTCTGGTATTACTTATTAAACTCTTTATAAGTATAACTATGTATGATTTTATTAAAACATATTTCAAACTAACGGATATTTAATCTTATATGTCGTTATGCCCCTAAGCGTTAAATTAATTAAAAATATAGTGATATTTTATCAGTAAATTATTGTTTTTGAAAATAGTATTATCTTGAAATATATCACATATTATAATTAATTATTCTTTAAAACATAATAACGGATATGGTTAACTATTTTTTCGTTTTAGTTTTAAAATTGTATCTTTAATGATTTCGATTTACATCTTTTCAAAAACTTTACAAATGATGGATTTTGATTAGAACAAGTATTAAGACTACCATGCAATCAAAGATAATCTGTAAATGCATTTATAAGCCATTTGTAAATTCACCTGACAGTTAAGCACCTGACAATTTATGAGTCAGAGTGCTTAATATTTCAATTATTACTTTTAGTTTAATTTAGTCAAAAAAATTATTTCAATTTTTTATTTCAATGAAGTTGTTTAAAATACTTGATATTTTTATGTTGTAGTAACTAGCTAAACTGTCATATATCCAACAGCAAGGGGCTATATATTTATTAAGTTGAGTTATTTACATTTATTTATATATAATAACAATACGTCCACTATTATTAGAAGTATACGTATTAATATACGTCCAGTAGTATTAGAATGTTCATAATTTTGAGATAAATTACAAATTAACTCGACAAACTATAGCATAAAACTTTTCAAAACCAGAAAATGAAATTGTTAGAACCACTGTGACATCATAATTAATAAATTTTTAGTAATGAAGGCTCCATCTATTCATTACTTTTAACGTAAGTTTTTATAAATCACCTCCGTTTCAAGAATCTTGTTTGTATGTTTTTTCCGTTGTACCTTCCCGTACTTTTCAAATAGAGTGGAATGCCATTGTGTAGCTGACCTTCGAAGTGCCCTCTAGCCCTTTTCCCCGTTTGGTCACATTCTTGTGAAATTCCTAGAAGTTATGGTATCCGAAAGAGAAGTTTGGTCAAACTGACCGCAGCGCGCCTACTGTGACGTTGGTCCAAATTGGTAGGAGAATACGTATTCATTTCTCCACGTTTTTGTGGTGAAGGCTGGCTGTTGATGGCGCTTTTAAAACGAAAAAAGTCTTTCTCTGTTGCTAAAAGAGCATATGAATGAAAGAAAAAACAATCAATGTTAACAAAATGTTCTGAAAAGAAAAATCAATTCATTTTATGAACAAAATAAAAAACCCTGCTGTTGTAAAATAGGACGTTAATATGTCTGTTCCACCATAAAAAAAAACACAACAAATGTTTTGCGATTGTTGCAAATATATTTGCAGGGAACATGTACAAACGATTTGTATTGAGTGTTCTCAAATTGACAGAGCAGAATTAAAAATAGAATATATAATATACGTACGTAAATTCACTTTTTTCTTAATTATAATAAAATATTTGTATAATAACTCATGAGTAATTATTTCATAACTTTACATCAAAATGTGTTTATGTATTATACATTATCTTCTTACACTTTTAAATTAATATTTTAGAATTTATGCATTTGCCTCTTGACCGACATCGCGATCGAGGTTAAAAAATAACTTTTAATTGATATGCATCCATAAAAGTGTTTGGTTAGTCCAGAAACAGTTCCTATTTGGAAAAAAAAAATTGTTCGACCGAAAAGACCGACGCGCCTACTCATGTTACAAAATGTAGCGCGACTAACGGCGGGTTAAAAATAGAGAATACGTGATGAAATAAAAGTAAATAGTGCATAAATCTCTTTTCTTTACAATACTTCAGACGAACTTGATCTGATTGAGGTGTGATTCTAACATTTCAAAAATTTTAATTGATACCTCGTATTTTCTCCTGTAATGTAAACTAAAAACTCAATGGAAAGCTTCATCTTCAAAGAGTAATCCTCTATAGACATCTATTGTTGTATCATAACTATCAATAATCAGAAACTTCAGAGAAATAATTGGTAAATTTTAGAAAAAAACTACAGCTATTCAAATTGGATCGTCTATTGCAATTACCGAATCAAGTATCAATATGCAAATCACAAGCAGAGTCGACAACAAACTACAAGAACCTGAAGCTAGACAAATCCATCCTGACTTGAAATCTATTAATACATTTTCTAAAGAATAGTCACGAACCAACCTTTCTTTTCTAATAACGGTGTGCCATTTTGAAGATAAGGAAACTTTTAAACACATCGCAACGGATTTGACTAACATATGAAAATCCTGCAGAAACGTTTCTCATCCTTTATAATAACTTACCCGAACCAGATCTGATTGAGACGTCGTGGTTCTAACCTTACAGATTTCATTTTTTCCTCAGATTTCAGCCAGTGAGCTGAAAACCCTTTGAAAAGCTTCATCTTCAAGGAGGGGAGTCCTCTTTTGGATAAAGAAGATTAGACTAGACATGTTTCGGTTTTATTAAAACACCGATATTAAATCTTCGGCGCTAGAGGCCGCGGAAAAGAGCACACCACTCTTGAAGTGAGATTATTTTCAGGCGGTTACGACTTCTTCAGACTCTCATCACGACCTGTTATTTAATCTTCTGAGATTTAATAAAATACCAGGCGTGGGAGAGAGAGCTCTAGAACAAAAGAATTCTGTGTTTGGCACCTCTGACTGAATTTAATTCCGATTCAGTTGTCTATGAATGAAAGAGGAAAAGGGCGTTTCGTTTTAAAGAACTGAATTGATATTTAGCTTAACTTTAGCTGTTTTGAGTCTAGGATTTTCTATTGTTTCTAACATGTTTAATGAAACGCTTTGTTTATATTACAGCTACTGGAATACACGTTTTTACGGTGTTATAAATTCGTTACTTATGTATTCGTTAATTGAATGAAATTGATGTCACTTCGTTTAAACTATAGTTGTATACAACTATCTTGAACTAGATTGAACTAAATCAAATTTATGTTAATAAAACATGTAGCATAGAGTTATTATGTATCCCACTATGATATATTTCGCACAAAATTATTCATTTTCATTCGGCTCAAAGTACATAGGTTGGATGGAAGGAGATTATAGCTCAAGGGCGTAGCTGTGCCAAACCTAAGACAGGCAAATCAATACAATGGATGTACATTATAACATCAATAAACCATGAAATAAAACGCAGTCAGAAAATATACGTGTGAATGCTAGTATTTCTTAGATATTCTGAAGTTGAAGGTTGACAATTTCAAAATTTACAATACAAAATTTACAAAATTAATAGATTTATTTAGTTACTGTTGTTGTTTCGAAAGTTTAGGCTTTTTAATTACCATTGAAATAAGAAAAAAAATCCTTTAACTAGTTATTCCTCGACATTTTATAAAGGAGTTGGGAAACAATTCAAACAGCCAAAATATATTTAGTTTTGTGTTCCAATTAAAGTAATTGTTCCAAGAAACTCTTAAAAATAAATGTTTTACATTGTTTTAAATGTTTCAAGTTTCAAGAAATTTTAATATTTAAATGTATTTTGTGTAGCGTTTTGCATAAAGGATAGCATTTAGTTTGTATAACATTATGCTAAGTGGAAATTAATCACAAAATACATTTTGATGTATAAACACCGTATAATGTTGCTCAAATATAATAAGGAAAAAATTACCTTTAATGATACCACAAAGTATATAATTTAGTTTATATACAAGGTATACTGTGGCTCAAATATAATGAAGACAAAACTAACCTTTTAAGCATACCATAAAAATACCATTTAGTTATAGAGCAATACACGGATACTACGTGGAAATAGAAAAATGTATTTTTATTGATTTTCACGGTATAATGTTGCTCAATTATAATAAAGACAGAACTAACCTTTAATAATAATTTGTGTTAGTAATAATTTATAATAAACATAATCCGGTGTGCTTTACATTGCCCCATCAAAAATCATAAAAGTAAATGTGCTCACTCTAAATTCGAGTTGGGTATTAATTGGATATGCTCTAGATAAGAGGGAACAAAACCAATATCCTAAGAAAATAGCCTCGAAATTGAACAAATTCAGGAAATCAATAAAACCTATAATTAACACCGAAAGCCTATAAACCAATTTCACGGCTGATGGACATGACTGTCATTCGCCTTTTAACAATGATTGTCAACTGACGAACCACATCGCAAGGATATTTAATTCCACGGGGATGAGGATAATAAAGTTACAAAATAACTTAAGTAAGTTCTTAGTATGTGATACTAATATTTATTCGTATAAAACAAGTTTTTGAAAATGAATATATTATAATGTGTGGATATTTACAATAAAGGAAATAAAAATTATTTTTCTATATGGAGGTATGAGATTTCTGGACGTGCGCACCGAACTGTGTAAGTGGAAAAAATTTTTTAATGGCAAGCTACAAAAAGGGCTTAGTTCTTTGAAATACACATTTTAAAATACTTATGAGGAGAGTTTAGATAGAGATATGTAAACGTATTTTAATCATTACAAAATTACAAGTTCTAAAGTTGATAAGAAAGGAACTGATCCACTGCCTATTCAGAGTAGTCCTTGACATCATATTATCAAACAAAAGACTGTTTAAATACGTTAGCCTTAAATTAGTAATTATCTATCACGTCTTGCTGAATAAGCAATACTTGAAAGACAGTGCAACGTTGTATACCCAAAAACACTTCGTAGATAGGATCATACATCGATGTTCATGCGTTGGATATACCAACAGGCTTTTTGTTTTAACTTGTGCATATTAGTAATTACGTCCTAGTCACCAATTTAGTAGATAACGTCTTGATTACAACTTTTTCTACCAAAAAGTTCTTTTTGAAACGTTAGATAGGTTACACTGTTTCAAATACCACTGTTTTGTAAGTTCATTTGTGTAGTGGAGGATAAGTTTACTTTTGTACTTGGAACGTACACTGGCCTTAAGCTTTTCAGAGGACGTGGGAAGCCAGAGACCTCAACGTCCCTGAAAGGGTTTCATAAATAAGTACGATGGTGGAAGTTTAACCATCCTGATGGTAGCCTTTACGACGTATACTGTCATTACCAAAATTGACTAGATCTTGATGAAAGAGATTATTTATATTTAGAAGAAACTGACCACATAATTGATCTCGTCATTATCAAAAGATTGGTACCATTTTGATAACGATATATCTTGTCATTTACAAGTTGGGTCATATCTTAATAAGCGAGATATCTTGGAAGGTTAAAAATAATTTTCTAATACAAAACTATGCGATATTAAGTTGCAAAATTTTTAAAAGACCAGAAAGTCTCAAATTTAAATGAAATGGTTATATATTGCCATTAAGTAATAATTGCTCCGTTTCATAAGCATTTATAACAATTGTTCCAAGGTTACAGAACTCTATAAAACGAAGATGAGATCGATTTCTCAGCAAATGAGACACTCCCCACTCAGATTGAGGAAGTGCCCTGAGGAGGAAGAACACGAGCCTTTCTAACATAATGGGTAAAGTAGTGCATAACAGCAGGCCTAAGTTTCACTCATCCATTACTCAAGAGTTGGTTTTCTCTACCCAGTTCCTCCACCAAGTGAATAACATCATTCAGAAGATCATTTTTGAAAGGAGGAGGGTTGTTCTTAAACTTAAGAAACTTGTAGAAAGTGCAAAGCTTGATTAAAATACGTGGTTTTGATTTAGAAGTCTTATCGTATGATTTTCAAGATATTTTCTAATAGTGAGTGTAGATTTGACCAAGTTTGCTAATGACGACATATCTTGTTATTAAGGTACTGTTTTCAGTCAGTTTTCTTCGAGCGACCGTGATCGTGTTTCATTCTGATGACGAGATGACTCGTTTATCAAGGTCTGATCAGTTTTGGAAATGATCAGATACCTCGTCGAGACAAACCACCAGTAGGGTCAAATTTTATTTCTCAATTTTTTTAACGCCATTTTACTTCTACTCTAGAACATTTACATAATTCACAAATAACCACATCTATGCGTTTAAAGTTCATGGGTTATTTTTACCTTTATAAATATTCTGTTGTAACTTTACAAAAAAAAAATACTTTTTAAATAGGGTAAAGAGATAAATCAATAATTCACGCCAGACGGACAAACGCATTCATGCTGTAGCTCCGGATTCGAATCAAGGTTATTTTGATCCAGAAGCCAGAAATTCATGGAAGAGCACGGCTGTCAAAGAATATGATATTGTTGAATACAAAACATAAAGCCTATGTCCAAAATCTCGATGCATAAATTAATTATGTTTATTCCTACTTGTTAATAAAAGTACTTTGGGAGTTCGTTAATTATTTTAAGTATATGCATGTATTCCAAATTATTACAAAATTTTGTCAAAACTTTCCAAACATATAGCACTTTAATATGGTAGTGAATTTGACCTCAACAGTTTCAAATTCAGATATCATTCATCAAGATTTGGCCAAGTTTGCTACTGACGACATGTCTTATTTTTAAGATATTGTAAATTTTTGATGATGAAGATATCAAGATTACGTCAGTTTTGTTCCAACGACCGTGTTCGTGTTTCCCTCTGATCAAGAGATACCTTGTTTATCAAGGTCTGGTCAGTTTTGCAAAATATCAGATACCTCATCGAGACATCCACCAACAGGGTCGAAAATTATTTCTGAATTATTTAATGCCATTTCATATATGGAATAATTCAAAAGCACTTAATTCACGAACTTACCCATTAGAGCATTTTAATATTTGCTTCACCCTAACTGACCGTAAGAGTTTAATTAAGTTTCTTATAATTATCAAACACACATTATTTAGATTTGTTCATTGCTTTTAAAAATCAACCAGCGTCGATCAAGACCTTATCGATTTTCTAAGTGATGAGATATGTCTTCATCAATATATTGCCTATTTTTTGATGATGCATTGAGCAAGAGCTGGTCAGGTTTATTCTAATAAGGAGATATCTCGTGCATCAGTATATTGTCAGGTTTCTTCTAATTACAACATATCTCGTTCATTTTGATCAGGTGAGTTGTGCTAATGGTTTTGATCATGACGAATTAACTCGTCTAGACAATCACAATGAGGGTTAAATATAGGAATAAAGCATGTTTTGGATCGTATTAAAAAAAGAACACACAAAGGCATAATGGAAGAAGCTTATTCTTTAAGAGGTTCCCCTTCGGGTTTCACTTTAAAAATTCCAAGAGAAGTATACGAAAGTTTTTGGCGGAAACGGATGAAAAATCGACCCAAATCATTCGGTCGATAGCGGGCCATTTCGTAAAGATCCAGTATTACCAAGTTCTCAACATAATCCACTTTGCGAAAGTGAAAGAAAAAAAAAGATGTCGTGAAGATCCAGAAAAATTGTAGTCTTTTTCACCGCTGTTGCAGAGTCATTTCACAGAAGTGCGCCGTTTCCAAATACTTGTAGATCTCCTATCTTTAAGTCTATAGAAATGGGGCAGATTTGCGGCATAAACTGAGAGTAGAAAAAATATTCTTGCATATTTCCAAAGGTGAAAAGAAGCATGAGAAAAAAATATGTGGTCTAGAGTTTCTAAAGTGAACTTGCTTCAATAAATGCTTTTGCTACATGGAACTAGAAAGTACATATCTTTAAGTCACCTTTCTGTTACTTTTAAACACAAATGCTGTACAATGCACTTACATTTACCAAAATATGTTTGTCCTACTATGTTAGTATTTACCTGTTCTAATGTATGATATTGTTATCAAACATTTAATTCACTTCTAGAATAACTAATTGAAAATAGTAATATAATATCGATAGGTTGTGATAAACAGCGTAGAATTTTTTTAGCGAATTTTAATGGATGAGAAGAAGCACGAGAAAAAGAATGTGCTTTGAAGTTTATGAAGTGAACTTTCTTCAATAAATGTTTTAGCTACATAACTGAAAAGTACGTATAATTATTTCACGTGTGTGGCACTTTACAAATAACCCTGAAAATGTAAATACTGTATAATTTACTTATGCTAAGCAAAAATGTTTTTAATTATAGTGATTAATATATTCTTGTATATAGTATATGAAATTGATGCAGAAGTCTAACTCAAATGTAAAATAATTTAAGGGGATTAGCAACTATAGAGTGTGTAGTCAGGTTAATTAATAGTTAACTAAATATTTGTTATTCCATATTCCATACGTTTTGTAAATATTGCTAGAGTGTTTCTTATGCTGATGGCATAAAAATGTATCAAAACAATTTGTGAAAAGTAAAAGACAAACGTCAAATGCAATTTTTCTTTTATTACTTATTATACAGAAAAGAAATACACTGATGTTCAATGGTGATAAACAATGATATTTCAAGGAATATTCTTATTTTTGGGTATGTAAAGATAATTTTGGACACAAGTGTAGTCTTTCTTATTCAAGTTAACTTATATTTTTTATACGAACTTCAAATAAAAACTATTAAAATTGTTATAATCAAAACAAATCCTATATATTTATTTTTAATTTTGCACCCTTTTCTATTCTTCTAAATTCGTATGTAATGACTTTATACTTTACATTTAATTACGAAACTTATATATTTAACCTCGCACATAACTTAAAAGGCATTTATGAAAAAAAAAAACGATTACTCAAAAAAAAACGATTGTGAACAAATTAAATTTAAAATTTTTTTGAAAACTAACTTTATAAATACTTATTTCATACTAAGTTATTGTATAACATGTGAATTTAGCCGAATAATTGTATATTCATATTCTATGGATATTAGTTCTGCTAATTTAATCCCAGCTAAATTCTCTAATAGTAAAATATATCTCATAAGATACATACAACAGTGATTTTATCATGATGTATAATAGTTTATCTCAAAATTATACAAAACGAAATAGATTAAAGCAGCTAAATGGCAAGTAATAATATTTTATTTGTTAGAACGCTTTCTGGTATCCTTGATGATTGATTTGTAATGTACATTGTGTCAAAAATGAGTAACATTTATATTACTCTTAATTTAGTTTTTTCAACATAGTTACCATTTATTGCTACAAATTTCTCCAAACAGGCAATTCTATTTATCCTTTCAGACATGAAAACAATTATTGGTGTAGCACAGTGATTTGAGACATTTGAACATTTAAAAACATTGGAACAGAGTAATCGATTTCGGCATCTTATGAAAATAGTGCATTTTAACCCTACAAGTTACTTTAACGAGACATATCCAATATCTAGTTAATTCTCCTAGGACGAGATATCTCGTCAAGACAAAACAGCCCTATAACTCCTTGGGAAATAGAAACGTAAGAAAGAAAAACAAATTGATCCTTGCATAGAACTGTTGACAGTTTGGAGCATGTTTTTCTATCAGAATCTGTACACTACAGTGTGATTTTTGACGCTAAGCTAAACCACTCCAGAAGGAAGTGACCACTGGAGGATAATTTTGTAAACACTCAAACTTCAGGCGGTGCCAAATTTTTTGCCGTAATCGTGATGTGGAACAAGCGTGTACTTCTGGTTTCACATTTTTCCATAATTGTATCAAATACAACATGTTATTACACAAGAATAATCAAAATAATCCGTTTCAGATCCTATTCCCAAAACAAAATATGGTGTCAAGAATTCTACGGTTATCGGACCGTGTTTCAAAACAACGTGTTGTTGTCCTCGATTCTGTTGTTCAAGTATTGATCCTGGAGCATTGCCAATAGCCCGCTCTGATGATCCAGTTTATGTTAATTAAATACCTAACTACCTACCAAAATCTCTATTATTGCTCATGCTTCATGTCTAACAGGGTGGAAGCACTTCTGACAGTTCAACGGCATTACCCAAAGAAGTCAAACAGTGAACTGAAATTAAGTTAGTGTGCACTACACAGTATTGGTTGCCAAACGCATGCGCAAACATTTTCACTCCGCAACTGCTAGCGATTAACACTGCCGATCGTAGACAGAAATTATGTGTAATGTTGTACCCCACAGTTCTATTCTATAGGCTAAGATATATCCACTGCTGGAAATCCCCAAGTATGGAGATTTCACGAGAGGCATAACTATGGAGATGTTATGAATTAGACAGTAATTACTCAGCTGTTTATATACACTTGTCACAGAATCTAGATTCACAATCTAACCCGCTACGGTACTCAATCATATGAATTGGGCTTTGTGGCTGCTTTATTAGAAGGGGTGACAAATATATACTTACATAGGAGTCAGAAATCACAAGCTGTGATGAATCATTTCTTCCTAATTTTATATATATGCTAGCCACTGCGTGGCTAGCCCGTCGTTTGCCGTGCCCGTCATATAAGTTTTTCATCTGGTGAACATTTTCCGCAGATTTCAAATCCGTTGAAATTTTTAATCTATATTTAACGATTCTGATATTACGAAAACATATTAACAATCCCAGTCAAAATGTTTTTGCTTTTTTTTTTTTTTTATCTCTTTCCCTGAAATGGAATAGGACAGGAAATGTAATATGTTTCTTTTATTTTTAACGCGAAGGAAAGAAGATGCAATATGTGTCACGTGACGTCACAATCTCTTGCGAAAATATAGAAGATTTATTCAATTTAAAAACTTTTTATTTAAAGAAATCCATATCTTTAGGTATAGATCTAAAGCGAAATTTTCCGCAGATTTCAAATCCGTTGAAATTTTGACTCTATCTTTAACGGTCTAAGAGATAAGTTTAACTTCTGGATGGAAAATCATTAATCATCGCAAAATCAAAGCGAAAACGAAAAAATAATTTTCTCCGTGATCCCGGCGATGAAAAAAATTTGGCATAGTTCCAAGGCTGACGGCAAGTTCACGTGGGTAGAGAAGTCTTGATTTTGGTGTTTCTTCTTTCCCGGAAGAAACGTGTTAAAGAACCCGATGGAGTGTAAAACTATTAGATTAATTTAAAAATCTTCTAGATTGATTTTTAAAATTCACCGCGACCTAAAAATTTCAAAACATTTGGACAACCTGTGTGACAAATCTCATTGCTGTAAGTGCCATAAATCGTCAGGATTTTGCGGCCGCGAAACAGACAAACAAACACTTCCTTTTATAATGGTAGACATATACCTTTTCATTGCATTTTATGAAGATTGCGCCTTAAATATGATTGTGAAACCTCTAAGCATAATTTCTACAGGCATACACTATACAAGTATTAATACACAGTACGAGTAGAGTATGCTATTGTTAACGTATCTCTTAAAATTTTAACTTTTAAGGTACACACTCCGATCGTTACATACATATCAGTAGAATCTCTGCTTGAATATGACCAGTTCGAATCTTAAAAATTATAATCCATATATTTTCATATTAATGTTCATTTCTACAGCGTCATTGGAGCACAAGTGTTGTTTAAATCATACCCGCTTTCTTTGAGCATGTAACAGTACGCACGAAGTATAGCTTGTGGTTTACACAGAAAGTATAAAAGTGCAATTTAATCTGAAACAAAAAGTAATTGAACAGCTGAATTTACGATCATTTAGTAAAACCCATTAAATCTCAATGCGTCATTAATTCAATGCCTTCATAATTTCACTTTTTTGTCAACAAGTCAATGAAAAATGGTAAATGAACTGGGTTTCTTGATGACAGAATGAACTAATTCCCTTAGCTATATCTGATATTAAGACACCACATTGATAAACTGGTGTCCATACTATATGCTAAGAATTAAAACTCGTTGGAAATGTAGAGTTCTCTATCTCAGATTTTAAACACGTATTGTTCAATGCCAAATGTAATGGATCAGACACAACGATATTACCCAATAAGATGGATTATGTGCTTTCCACATGATCCATCAGACCAGAAATTATTTGCTTGAATGAATATGTTAACAAGGCCTCTTACATTTAGGAAGTGTAAAGGGAGAATCAACCAACCAAACTATTCACATAAAGATTACTAATAAATATAATCTTCAGGGGCGGTTGGAATTCTGTTATCTAACTCTTCTTGAGATACTTACAATATTTATTGACCAGACTAGGTCTATAAATATTGCAAGTACATGTGACCCTCTTATAACACGGTTTCTGTACAACACGGTACTAAAATTGCGACGACCCTCCTATAACACGATAATAGTTTCTATATAACACGGTTTAATTTTTACCAATTGTTGGTCACTTGGACGGTTAAATAGATACCCGTTATATTTTGTCACCTGTATGTCCTGTCTGTCCGTTCTGTCTGTCTGTTCTGTCTGTCCGTTCTGTCTGTCTGTCTGTCTGTTCTGTTCTGTCTGTCTGTCTGTCTGTTCTGTCTGTCTGTCTGTTCTGTCTGTCTGTCTGTCTGTCTATCTGTTCTGTCTGTCTGTCTGTTCTGTCTGTCTGTCTGTTCTGTCTGTCTGTTCTGTCTGGCTGTCTCTTCAGTCTGCCTGCTCAGTTTGTCCTGTCTGTCTGTCTTGTCTGTCTATCTGTCTGTATGTCTTGTTTGTCTGTTTGTCTTGTTTGTCTGTTTGTCTTGTTTGTCTGTTTGTCTTGTGTGTCTGTCTGTCTTGTTTGTTTGTCTGTCTGTCTGTCTTGTTTGTTTGTCTGTCTGTCTGTCTGTCTTGTTTGTCTGTCTGTCTTGTTTGTCTGTCTGTCTTGTTTGTCTGTCTGTCTTGTTTGTCCGTTCAGTCTGTCTGTTCAGTATGTTTGTTCAGACTGTCTGATGTGTCTGTTCAGTCTGTTTGTTCAGTCTGTTTGTTCAGTCTGTTTGTTCAGTCTGTCTGTTCAGTCTATCTGTCCTATCCATATGTTCAGTTTGTCTGTCCTGTCTGTCTGTTCAGTCTGTCTGTTCAGTCTGGTCTGTTTGTCTGTCTGTCTGCCTGTATGTCTGGTCTGGTCTGTCTTGTTCTATCCATTGTATTCTATTCTGTCTGCGTTGTTTGTCTGATCTGTGTTGTCTGTTTTGTTTGTCTTATATGGTCTGTCTATATGTCTGGTCTGTCTGTATTGTGTGTGCCCTATACACATCCACACAGTTTAATACAGAGCTAAAATGTTTTAAAACTTATATGAATTTACTTATATTATTTAATGATCCCTTATGTAACTTTATTTAAAATACAAATAGGTATGTTAACGTTTTATATGTTTTAGTACTCCGTATAACACGTTTTTAGTTCCTTATTACACGGAATGCAATCTCTACTTTTATATAATTCCTAAGTTTCGCTTAACATGGTTTCTTTACAACACGAAGTATCATATAGCACGGTTTCCAAATACCACTGTACCAAGTATACAAAATTGTATGACCCCCCCCCTCCATGTTTCGTGTAGCACGGTTTCTTTATAACACGGTACCAATTAACCGTGCTATAGGAGGGTTACCTTTATATTAGGGCTCCTGTAAAGTACGTAAAAATTCTCTTATATGATATTGTGTTGTTTGGAATGCTTTAAATGGTTAATGAGACATTGGTCTAATCGATTTAATAAATAAGAAGTATTAAATTTATTTTATATACAAACCGAATTTATATTTGGTTAAAGGCCTTCAGTCATTAGTAGTTGTTTATAAAAAGAAATTTGCAGTATATGGTTTAATTATAATATAAGGTAGGCATCATTAAAAGACTTGGTATTCATGAAAGGACTTTTATTATCTGTGTTGAGGGATTTTAAATAATTATGTAGAACAGTAACAAATTCATTTCAAACGAAGAAACGTTTTTGCCCAACATATTCATGTTTCGAGATTAACTAAAAAATTATAATAGGCACAGGTGAAGTAATGACATTTATTTATTTATTGCAAATGATTAAAGAATTTTCCGAACACAAGTGATATTAAAATCATATTTAGATTTTGTATTTTCCTCAGTAATGTGATTTTATTTGAAGCTGGTAAAATATATGAGTAAAGAGCCATACATATTACATTATCTTCATCTGATTAAGATGTTTATTCGTTGTTTCCTTTACCATTTTTGTACACCAGAAACATAAATAAATCTATATCGGCTTTCATGTAATTAAATATTAGTTTATCAGTTCTTTAATATATAACGCTCATTACGAATCTCAACGTATTTGAAATACGCACTCCCAATTTTTTACGAACTCCACTATTTGTATATGCCCCCCGATTTCTTGACAATCCCAGCTTTTCATCGAATAACTGCACAGAGAGTCATTACTTATTCCTAGCTTATGTAAGTATTTTTTTCCCTCCCCAGCCTTCTATCTCCCTTATCTCGTATCTCCCGACATCAAGTAGTTCTGAAATATCGCAGTGGCGTGCGCAGCATTCCATCGTCGACTTTTTCCGTTTGCGAAAAATCTCCTCCCACCCCCCAAATTAAACCTTTTGAATACATTCCCGCTTTCTGTTCTTCTTCGTTCCCCTTTGTTTGTGTTGTTTCCGGAGAACGGGAAATAAAACACAAAAAATCCCGCAAACAGGAACACACCGAACCTCTATGAATTCCTGGTGGTAACGCTGCACGAAATCACGCGAAAGCGGATTTTTGCAGCTTTGCGTGTCTGTGCGAGGTGGTTAGTTATTATGTTGCTTCGAGTGTGCTATGTCCCTGGAAAGCCCTTGCCATTAGTGCTTAAATATGTCGTCGTTTTACGGGGTGTTAGGCTGTTTTGGATATTGCCGAGCGGTTAAAGGGGAAGTTCTTATAGTAGAGTTGATGTTTTAATTTTTGAGTTAACATTTGGTAATATTTTATTTCGCTTGGGTGGGTAGTGTAAGAAAGATACTTTCATTTGAGATGAATTTGATGTTTGGTAAAATTGGGGTGCTCTCATAAAGACCATATTTAATGTAAAAATTATAAATAGCCATCAAATTACTAACTAAATTACAACTCGTACCTGTTTTTTATGTGGGAAAGATCAGTCTACTAGTTTAAATGAGCAAGGATATAAAAGTATATTTAAAGCAAGTCAGGTTTCAATGGTAATCACATGAAACAGGCAATCCTTCCCAAATCTGTTCGTAACAAACTACAGACAGTCGTCTACAAAGGCGCTGGCACACGTTAAATTTGTCGTGGTATCAAACTTCCCCACATAGCAGCGGTGTGAAAGTTTGGAGGGTGAGTGCCTGTTCAGTTGTGACCTCGTCCTCTGAGTGTGGTTCAAAATTACGTAGTGTTGCCCTCGGATCTGATCATTCAGGTTTTCTTCCCTGATCGTTGTGTGTTGTTCCAGTGCGACGTTACTTAAAATACCTCATGTATCCCCAAATCGATAAGTTCTTCAAATAATTAGGAATTAAACTAACAGATGTCGAAATAGAACCATTTTTTTTATTATTAGAACATACACTACCTTACAATAATGGACCGGACAGAAAAATATGATGATGTTAGGGAAATAATACATGCTTTAATAGGGGAATGGTCCCCCACGTTTTTCAATTACACTAGTGACCCTTCTGGGCATACTTTCAACAAGGTTTCGAAACAGAGCTATATGTATTTGTGTCCATTCCTGCTGCAAGAATGTCGCCAGCTCAATTGTAAATTTCAAAATGGGGTTCCCTGGTTCGTAAGCGTCGCTCTAACTCGTCCCGCAAATGTTCTATGGGGTTTGGGTCGGGACTCAGAGCAGGCCAGGGAAGAAGTTTTACCATCCATATCTTGATACCACTACTTGACAGAAGCTGCAACATGTCATAGGGCGTTGTCGTCCTGGAAGTAACATTCGCACATTCCATCAAATTACCAGAGCGTAGGAAGAATCTGACTGTCCAAAATGTTCATGTAGGCGTTGGCATTCAATTTATTAGGAACAACATGCAAAGGTTCCAGGTCATACCATGAAAAACTCCCTCAAATAAACAGTCGATTTTATGGAAATCCGCTGGAGCCCGGTCCATTATTGTAGGATAGTGTATATTTCTGTATTAAATTAAACAATTCAGGTTATAATAGTAATCATATAGAAGACGTGTGACGAACCACAAATGCATTAGTGTCTCCAAGAAATAAGACAGAAATTTATAGATGACAAATTAGAGATATTTGTTTATTATTATAACATATATTATTTATCTAGTAACGAATTGAAACTTTTTACTTAACCTTGTGTTGTTTTCTATGACAGGAATTTTCAACAAACCACAAACAGTAAGAGGAGGATTACATTACCGTTTCAAAACAGGAAACAAATACACGGAATCACGTTCCAGTACAGAAACAGTATCACCATCTACTTTCAGTTTTATTTTTTCATTTTGAAGTTTCAATAATTTCCGAAATTTTTTCATAGATGATATAGGTCAGGGGATCAAGAATAGAATCAGTATATTTGCAGATGACTTAAAAATATGGGGGACAGTGGATACCAAGTTACAGATAGAAAATTTAAAAGGGGATTTTGATAAGATATCCGAATGGGCTGTAAAATGGGGTATGTCATTTAATGTAGGGAAATGTCAAGTTCTGCATATGGGTTACAGGAACAGTGTAGCCGAGTACTGTCTGCAGGGAGTAAAGGTAAAGGAGGGAGAAACAGTCAAGGATCTTGGGGTGATAATTCACAGGGATTTTAAAATGGGTCACCAATGTTCAGCTGCGGGTAAAAAGGCTAATAGGTTATTGGGGTATATTAAAAAGACTGTAACTTCAAGGGATAAGAATATAATCTGGCCGTTATATAAGGGTTTAGTAAGACCACATCTAGAATATGCTGTACAATTCTGGTCTCCATATATGAGAAAGGACATAGAATCAATTGAAAGGATTCAGCACAGAGCTACAAAAATAATAAAGGTGCTAGCAAATTTCGACTATAATGAACGTTTAAGTAAGCTAAACATGTATACACTGGAAAGAAGAAGAAGGGGGGGGGGATTTGATTCAGCTTTTCAAGTTTGTAAAACAAGGGGACACAGAGGGCTTAAATTTCAATAGGGATAACAGAACAAGGGGTCATGGGTATAAATTGAATAAGACACATTTTAATCGGGATTTAAGGAAAAACTACTACTTTAATAGGGTAATAGACAGTTGGAACGTGTTGCCAGAAAATATAGTTAATTCAAAGGGAGTGTACGAATTTAAGACACAATTGGATAGTCAGTGGGAATTGGAGAATTCATAAACAAAGGACCAGCCTTGTTGGGCTTGAGCCTGTAGCTGGTCGTCAATATTTGTATTTGTATTTGTATTTGAAATAAATTTAATTGATAAATACAGTTCACTACTTATGATTTTTATGTGTATTGAATTCCCTCCTGAAGTATTTTAAAATTGAATCCACTTTAAATTAAATGGTATTTAATTTAAGGTGGTGAGAAAATGTGTATTTCCTCTAATTACATTCATAATTTTGTATTGTATTAAGCGAGTAACTAATTTTAATGAAAAATGAATCGTATTGTATTATTTTACATAATTTTATGTATATGAATGATTTGAACGATTCAGAAGATTATATATATATATATATATAAATAAATTATTTAAACCATCGAAAATCAGCTTATTACTATGACTAATTAAGTAAAGATGAAAAGTATAGCTATATTATCACTCAGAAACTTAAATATACTCTCTACGTCATTGCAAGTCTGTGCTAAGTCATCTTGCCACAACATGAAAACGAAGCTATACAATATACATCACGCTATCATCACCCAGATGTTTAAATTCTCTAAGCAATGGAAAATATGCTTGTCCCAGTGTCAAAATAAACAAAAACTAACGGTATCACACATTCATCACTCAGGGTCAAATACATTATTTGATCAATGGGCAACCAGCTTGACAAAATGTAAAAACAAACAAAAACTATACGCCATATCACTTAGACAGTTAAAAGATGCTCTAAGCCGTGGTCACAAGCTGACAGGGTTGGGCGTTAACGCGTTACTTGTAATAATTACTTTTTTAAGTAATCTTATAGGTAATTCGATACAATTGAAAAACAGTAATTTTACAAGTCATTCGTTGCAAAATTTTCGATAAAGTAATTTTAGTCACAGTAACGCGTTACAAAACTCAAAAAACTCCTTAAAGTATTGTGAACCGCTTAATATTTCTTTAAGACAAGGTGTTAAAAATGTATTTAAACAATTTTTTTACTGATAAAAACATAGTGACTGCCAGTGTTCTTCACCCAAAGTTTAAACTCGGTACCTGGCATGATTCTGTCATAACTGATTCATATTGGGATACTGTCCACGCATTTCTTCAAAGAGAAAATATCAAATGAATCGTAGAAGAGAAATATTGTGTTCACAAAAATGAAACCTTTCCTACTGATTGTTCTGACGTTGACTAACATTCATCTGGTAGTGACGATGAATTTTTTGAGTCAGTGAAAACTAGACATTCTTCTGCCGATTTTGAGTTGTCCACATTATTTTCAAAACAAAGATTGCAGTTTGTTTGCATTATGTTCTCTACCTGCAGTATAAATCCTGTTTGTAAAAGAACAATAAGTACTCCCTATTAGCCAGTGCGGCTGTTGAAGGATTGTTTAATTCTGGCTGTTTGTGTCTCCGACCCAATCGCAGCCGCGAGGCAAAAATTTAGAGATGCAGCTTTTTCTGTATCATAATTAATAGATTTTCTTATAACGATGTAATAAAGTCGATACAAATTTTTCGTTTAATGATTACTACATTATTTTAAAAACATTTGTAAATATGGAATTTTGTCGTAAAAGTAATCTCAAAAGTAATTGTAATTGTAATGTGTTACTATTGAAAGGTAGTAATTTTATAGGTAATTCGTTACTTTTTACGAAAAGTAGCTATAGTTGTAACAAGTCGACAAAAATATTTCGTTTAATCATTCCTACATTATTTTAAAAACATTTGTAAATATGAAATTTTGTCGTAAAAAGCAATCTCAAAAGTAATTGTAATTGTAATGTGTTACTATTGAAAAGTAGTAATTTTACAGGTAATTCGTTAATTTTTACGAAAAGTAGCTGTAGTTGTAACAGGTTACATTTAAACAAGTAACGGTCCAAAACTGCAAGCTGTCAACAATATCCAAATGATCAAAAGTGAAAGCATTCAGATATTCTTTGATAGATACGACAAAGTGAGTACTGTTCTAAAAAGAATTCCATATGAAATGTCTTATGTTTATTCTCTGACAACAAATGGTAATACAATACGGGTTGATTGAACTGGAAAGCTTAAAGGTTAATAGAATTATTACTGGCAGCTTTTATTTGCATTTTTATATCCTGATTTAAATTTAACCTACATTTTATGACATACCATTAATATGAATATTTTAAGCAAGCATAAAAAGGATTTCTGAACATTAATAAACGCTTGAGGTTATGCTTAAATTTCGTGTTTCTAATTAAGAAGTTTAATTATCAAGAATGTGCTAGTTTTTGTGACATTATTTATCTTTCCGGTTTGTGAAAATGTTATTAATTTTCTTTGGACTGTTTTAGAACTTCCTAATTCAGTGATAAAAAGTTATTCTTATCTACCTAACTCACATAATAAAACTAAAGTTACGGTTAGCATACATTTGAGATTGCAAATACAGATTTTATTTAGAACGATTTTTCCAGTGTTTTATCATAGAGTAAAAACACGATTTAACGGTTTTAGTTCATAAATCAGAAAAAAAAAATCCTTCTGGTGGTTGTCTTCACAAGGTATCTTGTCATTAGCAGAACTGACGTGATTGAGGTCCACTCCCTGGGAAAACAGCGTTTGCTTTCCGCGTGGCGCCGTACGCCATCCCACCATTGGTATGCTGGCAATCGCCCTGGACTATCAATCTCATGCTGTGGCCCTCGGCCTTTCCAATCGGCCATGGCCAGATTTCGAAGTGGCCATCTTAAATGTATAAAATTTCAGAACGGGGAGAGAATTTTCCCTAATTGTTCCTGTTCCCTTCCTGCCAGTCCTGATCACCTTCTTCTCTGTCTTGGCGCTTCGTATAAGCAGCTGTTGGTTGATCAGGACTCTTTGCAAGTATATGGGGATCTGGCACGACGGGGCCTTCTGGACCTGGTGTAGGCTTTCCTACACCAGGGGGATGTGCAACAACAACAACAACTGACTTGATCTAGGGAGACATGCTATCTCGTACATCAAGATCTCATCGTTTGTCTTCATTAGAAGAAAATTTATCATATCTTTATTTCGTCATCATAAAAACAGTCTGGAGGTTTAGGATGGATTCCAAACCACTAGAAATATCTTGACTGGGATATGAACCAAGGACTGTTGATCCAAAGGGGACAGATTTAAACAAGTAGAAGAATCAATCTAACAAGAAATTGGAACATCATTTACGACAGCTTACATAAACAAAAAAAATAGGAACTTTCTTGTAAAATAAGAACAATAATATGCTTTTAACCTGAGCAAAAATAATTTTACTAGAAGCCTAATTTATAGATAATACAAAAAAATAATCATTCTGGTGGTTGTCTCCACGAAGTAACCTGTCATTCGCAGAACTGACCTGACCTTGGGAGACATGCTATCTAATCCATCAAGATCTGATCGTCTTTCTTCATTAGAAGAAAATTCACCAGATCTTGATTTCGTCATCATAAAAATCGTCAGTATCTCGATGATTAGATATCTCGCCATTATCAAAATTGGTTAGATCTTGATGGACGAGATAAACTTTCCAACCTGCTTTAAGGATTAAAATGGATTCCGAACCACTACAAATACCTGCCTTGACTGGGCTATGAACCAAGGACTGTTGAGCCAAAGGAACCAAGAAGTAGAATCAATCTCAGTAACGAAATGGCTGATGCCCTGGCAAAGAGGGGTAGACGATTTCGTAGTGGCCACCTCAAAACATTGACTTATGCCATTAAAGAAAAGGACTTTCCAATTTGTACCAAGTGTTCCAGAGGCCAGGCCACTCCGGATCATATCCTTGAGTGCTTGGGACTTGATAAAGAAGATCTTTTAAAGCGACCATTATTGGTCATTGATTTCTAGAGAGTGTGCGATATCATGGACCTAGTCTAGCTCTGCTGGGCTACAGGGATCAGCAGAAACAACAACAACACAGAATCAATCTGACATACAATTGGAACATCAATTACGACAGCTTACATAAACAGAAAAAAAATGTTAACATTCTTGTAAAATAAGAACAATAACATGCTTTTGACGTGTGCAAAAATAATTAAACTTGTAACCTAATTTATGGATAATACAATTTTCTGTTTTTTTTAAACATTTATCCTTTATAAACCCGCACGCCACGACGTAAACTGCCTTAAATAAATGAAAAAGTTACCACATAATTTACCAAATAAATGCATGCATAAACTATTTTTCGAATCAGATTTTAAGGAACGAACCGAAAAGAGAAATGAAAGGCTTTTCCTCGTCTTTAACTAAAGTTCAACTACCTGTGAAAAAACAGATAAATTATGTTTAAAATTTATAGTTTCTGGCTGCTGTGTAACGTATGTATCCCTTAATCTATAATGCGATAATTTGTTGGTTTTTCTCTTACATTCACATATTATTTACGTCGCTGCTCTTCTGTTGAAATCCCAAGATAATGAAAAATCGATGCAGAAGTTGGAGGGATTTGGAGTATTTTTTCTCCATTCATATCGAATTGTCGATCGAAAAAATATCTCTCACACGCGCCAAGAACTCCGGGGTCTTGATTTAGGGTAGAAGATAGAAAAAAAGAATCACAAACAGTAGAAATGGATTCTAAATTATAATAACAGGGTTGCTTTTCCTTACCCTGAAGTTCCATCCATCTAGAGAATAATTCATGTTAGAGCGTGCATGCATAAACTTTTGATAAAAGTGTCGGTTTGTTTTTTTGTGTTTGTATTAGTCTCCAGGGGGAAAGTGTTGGTATGCGGCGTATTTACTCACTGCGTGAACTGTGACCTATATAACTAGATACGCTTACTCTAACGAACGCTGAGATATATTTTATTTAAAAAAGACTTCGTTTGTAAGCCGGTGAGACATGAACACGCATACTTCCATCTTGGAACATGCAGTTTTTACTGCATAATTTGGGAAGGGTAGACAGGTTGGAAGAGTAACGGAGTACTAATCGGAGGGTTGTGAGTTTAAATCCAAATTAAGACCGTCGTGTATATATTAGTATGGTGTGCGATTTAAGTTCTGGCATATGGAGAATTGTTACCACTAAAATTTCGTTTACACCAGGGGCATTGGATAGATATGTGTACAGTGGATGTTATCCACCTTTTAAGTGACCGCTGGCATCGATCACCATTTACGAGCTGTCAGTGACTGACCTTCTAGAGGATCTCTCCTTTTGTTCGGTGCCCTACTGTGTCAACCGTGATCTTGTGAACGCTTTGGGGGAAATGCAAAAGGCCATTTCTGTGATATCTCTCTACCGCCAAACGATGCGCCACACAATACTATGAAAGGATAGTGCCAGCCGAAAATGCCATTCAAGGATCTATTGCTCAAGTTAGGTAATTAGGTAAAGGTGTTCGGGCAGGTGAAAGAGCCTCTGTTGGAGACGATTGAAAAAAATCTAAGCGTAAAAGCTAAATACCTCATAGGCCTCAAGTGGCCACACGTTGGCATGATATGAAAATTTTGAGAGTGGGTGCCAACTTAGGTATGACCTCGTAACCTGTGGTTTAAATTACTCGGTGTTGTATTCGCATCTTTCCTTTGGGGATTGATCCCAGACGCTCAGCAATAAATCGATGTGTTACTCCAGTTTTGGCGTCAGCTACCTGCATACCTATTCTTTGGAAATGACACATATAATCATACTATAAGATTTGATTCTGAGGAATATATTAATAGAATCTTACCAAAGCTTTCACGTCCAAGGAAATAAGTCACGTTGGGTTGGTGTGGAAGTTTGGAGAGTGGGGTTATAACTCAGGTGTTGCTTCGTCATCTGACCGTGGTTAAAAAATACGAGTGTTGTCCTCGGATATTTCCCTTAAGGGACTGATCCCGGACCGTCGTCAATAGTACGACGTTAAATAAAATTACCATTACCATTACCAAGGAAATAACCTGGTTGGAAGAGAATCGGATTAGCAACCAAAGGGTTGCGAGTTCGAATATAGTCAAACCGTTATGTACAAAGGGAGCTGGTGTACGTTAAATACAGTGTAGCCTCAAATGTCTTCGCGTTATGTGGAAGTTTGGAGATTGGGGTGCGAACTCAGGTATCGCTTCGTCATCTGACCTTAAAAATTGCGTGATGTTGTCCTCGAATCTTTCGCGTTGGGATTGTTATCAGACTGTCGTCAATAGCCCGTTGTGTTGCTAATTTACTAGTCCAATTAAAAATACAAACCATACCTACATTAAAACTAAGAAGCAATAGAGTCTTTTCAAGGGTTGGTTCGTTAGGTTTTTATGACGCAATATCTATACCCTCTCTCTCACTGCGCCAAACACAAGACAGACACATGAATTGATGACATACACACAGGAAATATTTAATAACACAGAAGAGAAATATATCCAGTTTGGAATCTAACTTTACAGGTATTGACTCCGCGGCGTCTACAACTCACACGTTTCTAGGGCAGTGGATATTACCATTGATAAGAGTAACCACTGACTTAAGGATGCATGAATTATTTCACCTAACACATGTGGTTATTTAGTCAAAGTGTTTTGTGGCTTAAAAGCAATATTATACTACTTGAAAACTTGGTATTCTTCATATGTTTTAAGGTGACAAGACTTCAAACTGCTCTAATTTTAGTGAACCTTGGTTGAAATTTCCAAAATATGCAAAAAAATTTATTTCTTGTGGATTCTTATAAAATTTAGATATTTTACAATATGAATGGCATATTAAAGGGAAACATTTTAAATCTCATCTAGCATTTAAAATTTTATGTTTGGGAATAAAAACATCGGGACACATTTTGTCCTAGCGTTGTTTTTAAGTTTTGTAAGGGAATCAAAAATCGAGTTACTTTATGTTTATGAACAAGTATATCCGAACGCGTTTTGTCCTAGCGTTATTTTCAAGTTTTGCAAGGTATTAAAACACTAACTACGCTTTACTTTAAAAAAACATTGCACACCTATTATAGAAGTCATTATCCATGAAATTACCAATACTGAATATCGTAGCTTGAAAGTTATAAATGTTTTTTTACAAATATATTCTTTTATTTGATCATAAGGTATGACTTAAACGTAACATGAATAAACTACAATTATCAAAAAGTTACTAAGATATTTTTTTACGTTTAAATGCCGTAATTTGTACTATGTGTCAATTTTTGAAATGGGAGGTATAATCATATGTATTCAGAAAATGTTTCTCTACACAGAGACTTCACACTACACTGTTCCAATTTTGAAAGAATAAAACTGATTCTGAAAAGAATTAGTATAAAAGTATTCAAATGACAATTATTTTTAGACCTTAAACTAAATGAGGAAATTGTTAAAAAAAAAAAATTTAACTGACTCTTTTGCCCAGATTTAAAGTTTTGAACGAAAATAAATATAGGAGTATTTCAAATATGAGGATATAAGCAACTGACAATGTATTTTGAAGATATTTTTTTAAATAGCTAAGAGTTCATACTTCATAATATTCAGGAAATGTAGTAGAGTTTTAAATGATGTTTAGGTAAAAACTCTCTGTTGTATAATAATTCTAGAAAGAATAAAATGTATGACAAGGACGTTGAAGAATGTTAAGTTTCATACAGAATTTTTCAAACAATAAAATATTAGGAAGCTTTAAATTTGAAGAAAATTTCTGTAACCTAAAATACCCTTTTAATAGCAGCGCTAGTACCTCAATGGGTTACCTAAACTATCAAAGGTAGTTGATCTAATTAAATGTCGCTGGGAGCAAAATCCATTACTTCAAGGAAATCTGCCGTGTAATTTAAAATACTTTTAAAAAAATTCTATCCACCACATACTTCGAAGTATTTCAAATTCAATAAAAGGTCTGGAACGCACAGGATAAATTGAAAATCCAGCGATGTTAAGATGAAAAAAGAGTGATTAAATTTATCTCTTCTCTTTCGTAGAAAGCCATGCACTTCAGATTTTGTACATGCCCATATTGGGATTCAGTAAAGTTTCATTCGTTGCGAGAAGGATTTTAAGTATAACCAAAAAAATTACAGGAAGACGAGGATTTTACACAATACAAAACCCGTACAAGAGAACTAAGCTCTACCAGAAGTCTATAGTGCCATCTACATATAGCTTTACAGAGCCGCTAATATATAAATTTCTTAATTTAATTTAAATTTCAATTTTTCTGACATTTAAAATAGGTTTCAGTTATTTTAAACCAAAAATACATGTAACAGTTTGTAGGTAGTAGTTTAATTAACATCACAATGGTTAAAACAACGGACTATTGCTGAAGGTTTGTTATAAATCCCGAAGTAAAAAAAAGAGGGGAATACTTCATAATTTAAAACCATGTTGGGATGGCGAAGACAAAACCTGAATTGACAATCCGCTCTAAAATTTCCAAACCATGGCAACGTGAGGACATCCGCTGGTTTTACGCACACCAACCCTCATGTACACGATATTCTATAATGAACTTGGGTGGACGAATTCGCAAGCCCTGCGGTTGCTAATCTTATGGTATGGTATACAACGTTATTTTACTATGTAGACTTAATCATAACCAAAGCAATGTTTAGACGTATTTTATTAAAATGAACATTTCAATGAAAGTACATATATAATGGAAACATCTAAATATAAATATTCAGAAGTGCCTTATAAAATAGTATATGTTACGATGATTGTAGAGTGTAATATCAGAATAATATTAATTAGCAATAAGAAGAACAATTTTGAACGATAAGACGAGAAAAAATTTTACATATGTCATGTATTTAAAAATTTAACTGAAAATTCTTTATATCTATCATTATTTTTAAAAGTGTAGAAGAACGTTTAAATACAAGTAACTATCTTTCAATTTTATTAACGTGAAAGTTGTTTTGTATTTTTAAGAACATTTTATTTTTAAAATAATGCATTTGGTATAATTTAATAAAAGTGTACTTAAATAAATTCTCGTATCGTGTTTATCACGAAACCTATATTTTAGATGACTTCATTCTCTTTATTACTTTAAAAGTATGTAGGTAGTTTAATTTTCGTCCCACTGAGTACATACCGGGCTATTGACCATGGTCCGAAGACAGCTCATAATTTTCAGTGACGTTCAGATGATGACTTCACCTCCTTGATATGTCACTCCATTCTTCAAATTTTCTCACCACTTCAAAATGAGGACATTTGAGGCAACGCCACACTTAACGGACACCAGTTGCTACATAAACGACAGTTCTTGGTCAGATAGAGTTTCGAATTCGTAACCATGTTGTTGATTATCAACAATTCAACCAATTTCCCTGTCACAGCACCCAAACAATGAGTGATAATCAATTTTACGCACATTTCTGGACTTATTCATACACATAATAAAAGCTTTAACCATTCTGGTGGTTGTCGGAATGAAAAATCTCGTAAAAAGTAAAACTGACAGAAATTTGATGAACGAGATACTTTGTGGTTAGAAGAAAACTGATCCATCATCAGAAATGGAAATGATATCGTCATCATAAAAAACGTCAATTTCTTCATGACGAAACATCGCGTCATTACCAAGATTGATCAGAGTTTGATAGACGAGATATTTCGTCAACATGAAGGGTTAAAACAAACATGCTGCATTTAAAATTATGTAACTATTGAAACATATTTTTATTTGAAATTATGGGATTAAAAAAATTACTATACTTCGAAGATAGGTTCATTTCAAGGCCATTGATGAAATCAACTCATGCTGCAACATTTCCAAGGAATATTCACCTGACCCCATATTTCAGACAAATAAAATCCAAGTTTGACAGTCTGTGTATAATAACCTTCCGTACATCAAACTGCACCAATTATAGAAAGGACCATGAAAACGAAATTACTTTTGCCTAACGCGCAAACAGATCACTGCAGGATACATCCCACATGAGCAAAGCAGGCGCTTGCTGCGGCATAATAACGCACGGGAAGAATAATTTCCTCTTATAACATTTCCAACCTTTAAATCACTCGCAACATCCATTTCAATTTCATTTTCCACCGAGGGAACCAATGAGAGAAGAAGAGGGACCTTAATATTTCAAGAACTAATACCATCCGTCAAGTGAAGAACGTGGAAACCGGAACATATGTCTGGAGCAAAAGACACATACCAATCCCTTCCGATCATTTCATTCATGTCCCAATGAACGGCAATAATTATTCTCCTGCGTGTAAAAATATTCCGGAAAAATAGATTACCAACACACAAAAAGGAAAATTAAAAAAAACGGAAAAAGGAAAGCATATCAAAAGAAATAGAAAATCAATTACCTCCCGAAGCTTCCTGGTGAATTGGGATGGTAGGAATGGCTTGAATTTGATTACAAATCTCTTTATCTCTCTTCCCCCTTGCAACTTGGATTATGGGCAATACCAATTATGCCGGTATGGTATTTTTTTGTTGCTACGTGAGTGCATAATCCAAGAAGGGGGGATAATGCTAATGATGAATACGAGCACACAGAAAACATACGGTTTCCACTGAACTTATGATGATCGATTCGAGCAGGGTTATTTTTATTAATTTTTTTACAGATATTATTTTCGTTTTTTTTTTTTTTTTTTGCGCTGTCATAAAAGTAATCCAGCAGTGCCTTATTGGCCTTGTTACTAGCGTCCTTAATTGTTCTTTGTGTATTGGAGCAAAGGCGGTGGTGACGATAAGGATTAAGTTGCGAGGATAGGTGTCCTCTGCCAATATTGACTCTGCGACGCAAGTTGCAAGCCATTTTATTACCGAGTTTGGTGGGTGTTCAGAATTTTTTAATCTGCGGCTTGGTACTTGAGAACGACATTGTAAAGGGAAGATATTGTAGGTATCGGTTTGCAGGCGGATGATTTTTAAGGGCTTTTTTTGGGTGACATGACAAACATGAAAGGGTAAGTAAAAATGGTGTCTTCTCTTATTTTTCAATTTTAGTGAACTTATGTACACAGGAAAGCATCACGCAAGCACAAAACCTCGTAGTGAGACTTTTAAACCTTTAAGTGGTTTCGACGAGGTATCTCGTACATCAAGAACTGAGCTATTTTAAAAATTGGATATATCTCGCCCATCAAGAAGCGATCAATTTTCGATAATGTCGAGATATATCGTCAATATACATATTGTAAATTTTGTTATAATAATTAGATCAAGATCTGGAAGGTTTACTTCTAATTACAAATAACGATATGTGTGTTTCTAAAATTGGCATTTCTGGAAGTTCAATTCAAGGCCATAATCTGATGCAACGTGCAGCACTCTCGCAAATTTTGTAAGACCTTCTTGTTCGTTTTGCGGATGGGTTAATGCAATGGTCTAGATATATAATTAGAGTTTTATCAGTTAACAATTCACGGAATGCAACATTTATGAAACGCTGGAATATCCCGGGGTGGAGCAAAAACTAAAGGGGACGACTAAAGATTCAAATTGACCGTCATGTGTCTCAAAGGACGAATATTTGGGACTTGAAGTTGCGATACATACATGAAAAAATATATTTTTGAGGTATAGTGTGGAATAAACCTGAGAGTTTTTTAGACGGTCAATTACGTCATCGATTAAAGGTAATGTGTGTCTGTCACGTATTATTTATTGTTGAAAGCACTCAAATCAACGTATAATCTGAATTGTCCTTATTTTCTTACACAAAATAACCGGTGCGGCATACTCTGAACCACTGGGTTCAACAATTCCGTCTTTTATCAACTCTTCGAATTGCCTACAATTTGTTGTTCTGAAAGCGGTACCTTACGTGGTAGTTGACAGGCAGGTTTGTCGTCCGATAGCACAATAGACATTTGAAGCTTGGTAGTTTTAGTCTTAGTTTGTTTTTATATAGTAATTATATGTTTAATTTTATTGCGTTGTTTTTGTTCGACAGATGTGAAAGATCAACAATGTACGTTTCAACATATAGAGTATTTATACTGTTCAAAAAAAGTTATGTTCATCTTTAACCAGACGTACTCTATTTTTCCCTTTGGACAAAGTACCGTGTTTAATGCAGTCAGTATCAGTGATACAATTAGGAGAAATACACTCCATAACAAAAAAAATCGACGCACCAAGAAGGAATTATCCGATTGAAATAAAAATTTGTGGATGTGAAGAACATACATAGAAAACCAAACGACTAAAATTTCAGAACAATTGAATGGTTTATTTCAGAGTTTGACCGTTGCAAAAAGAGAATGTCAATAAGGCGTTGATCCACCTTTGGCCTGGATGAAAGCTGTCACCTAGCGTGGCATAGACTGAAAAAGTTCCTGGATGGTGTCCGACGGAATTCCTTCCAAAATTGTCAGGATAAATGGTCAACATCCCGAGATGAATGCAATCGACTTCCCATAACGCTCCAGATTTGATCAATGGGAAAGAAATCAGTTGACCTAGCTGGCCAGGGAAGTGTTGGGAAAGCTTGAAGACAATTCATAGCAACACGTGCCGTGTGCGGGCGGGCATTATCTTGTTAAAAAGTAAGTCCGGCGTGTCACAAAAGGAACGTTAAGGCTACTTGCAAACACTAATCGATTCCCCTGACGTTCGATAACTTAACGTAACGATATTTTATCATGCGTTGCTTGCACACAACAAACAACTGTCGTGGTTTATTTTTTTCCAGAAACAAAACAAAAGGGATTTCTTATTGTCCTGTCCAAATTTCTATCTTCGCCATCGTTAAAGATAGAACAAAAATTTCAACGTTTTTCAAATCTGCGGAAAATTTTAGACCAGATAGATACCTTAAATGTGATTACCTTTAAACTAATAGTTTTCCATTGTAACTTTTATATATTTGTAATACTAATTTAGATGCATTTCACGAAGATATTGATAACCGACAGAAAAGGGAATATTATTTATCACGTTTTGAAAAAATTATAAACATGAATGGAGTTATTGTACTTAGTTGCCTTAATTTACTGCTTTATAAAAATAGCAACTATAGAATGAATATTTAATCGTATCCAATGTTTTGAAGAGTTTACAACATAGGGGATAGTAGGCAATTTTATTTTTGAGATAACGTATACCGACAACGGTCCGTTTAAGTTTTCATGCGTGTCAAATGTTTTTAAAATAAAGCTAAATCTAAATATTCAATTTGAAATTATTTTTTTAATGTACTTACGAAAAATGTGACAGATGGGTTTCAATTTTCATTCATTTTTCACATCCTTGTGTTAAATTAAACTCGATATGGCTTTTAAAAATGAACTATTAGCCTGATTTACTGAACTTAATTTACTTTGAGCTTATTTGCGTATGATTTATATTTTAATCTTGAAGTTAGTGTTATTACTATTTTTGTCGAAATTTTTATATTATATGGACAGAAATTATATTTGTGAACTTCCGGTTTTTGACATAAACTGTTTTTTGGTCATATTTAGATTGTTTTTAGTTTAGCATAATTCCACGTTTTGTCGTTGTATTCAATCAATTTTTTGTTGAAATTTTCCCCACTCGTTACACCATTCGTGGTTTCATTTGTGCCACAAATCCCCGGAAAGACAGAAGGTTGGAGGATTAGTCTTCGGTTCGGATGGTCTAATTGCAGTTCAATTGACTGATGTGTGGCTGTCATTTACGCAATTTATTGGTAGGTAAGTAGGTACTTAATACACCTAGTTACTTGAAGAAAATTAAGATAAGGTTTAGAGTAAACACATAAAAATTTAATTTGAGGTTTGAAGTGCAATACTGTTTACAAATACAATATGAAAGCAATACGAATCGGTCAAAAAATTATATTAGTTTAAGATATCAAAAAATTATTCTTTGCTTGAAATGGTAGATTATAAAATTATGTAAATTACCAAAAATAGAATTTTGGAAAAAAATTTATTCGAAACGAAAATACAGTTTTATAAATCGGGAAGAACTCATAACACAGGGCCTTTACTATTCACTTTTTCGAATTGAATTTAACAATTAAAGATAGAAAATAATTCCAAATTTCTTTGTATTGTAATATAGCATCGATAACAAGGGAAACATGGCTTTTTAAATGACATGTCAAACACAGAAACTTAAATAAGTGAAAATTAAAAATTTTGTTCACAAAACTGAATTTTGAAGACATAGTTTCAAGACAATAAGGAAATTAGGTATTTAGATTTAATTTTTGGAAATTGGTACAAATGAGACCAATGCTATAGGATAATACACTACAACTGTACAAAGATGAAATTTTTACCATAAATGTATGGTAAGGCGTCTGCTGTTAAGTACTGGGGTGTATTTCAACAAAAATTTTATTAAAACTCACGACAAAACGAGAAAATTATGCTAAAGTAAAAATAATCTAAGAATCAACAAACAACAGTACATGTCAAAAACAGGAAGATCGTAAAGAGAATTTCGTCTATATGATATAACTTTTCGATAAAAATAGTAATAACACTAATTTCAAGATTAAAGTATAAATTCAACGTAAATAAGCTCACAGCAAATTAAGTTTAGTAAATCATGCTAATAAGTTCATTTTCAAAAGCTATATTGAGTTCAATTTAACACAAGGATGTAAAAAAATGAGTGGAAATTAAAACTTGTCTTTCATATTTCACGTTAAAGATATAAAAAAAAATAGCTTTGAATTGAATATTTAAATTAAGCTTCATTTTAAAGACATTTGACACGCATGGAAACTTAAACGGACCATTGTCGGTAAGAAATAAAATCATTTATCAGAAATAAAACTGAGTCTCAGAAATAAAATTACCTATTATCCCCTTTGTTGTAAACTCTTAAAAAAAATCGAATACGGTTAAATATTCATCTGATATTTAGTTGTTATTTATATAAAGATCTTTTTTATAAATCTTGATAGTTAGCCTTTTTTATGTTCGTAATCATTATATTCGTCAAATGCAGCTAAATTCGTGTTGCAAAAAATTAAAAAAAAGTTAGTATTGAAAAAATATTTAGTAGCAGAAAATTACATTAAGGTATCGATCTGGTGTAAAATGTTCTGCAGATTTCAAATCCGTTGATATTTTCACTCTGTCTTGAACGATTGCGAATACAGAAACTTGGACTAGAGAGTTAAAAGCCCTTTTGTTTTGATCATAATTGACTTAATCTTAACTTAATCCATATTTGACTAAAAATCACATTTAAGGTATCGACCTGGTGTAAAATGGTCCGCAGATTTCAAATCCGTTGACATTTTTACTCTATCTTTTAACCTATCGAAAAAATACAAATCTGGACTTGAGAGTAAAAAGGCCCTTTTGTTTTGTTTCTCGAATAAAATAAACAACGGTAGATGGCTGCTCTTATAGCAATCGACGACAAGAAAACGGATATCCTGTCGTGCTGTGAATAGATCGAACTGTGTGCAAGCTCCCATACTCCCAATTAAAGAATTTATGGCATGTCATTTTATCGCCGACCGAAATCGATGTTAAGTGTGTGCAAGTAACATAACACAGCCAGTCGTACAGTGTCATCTACGTACCGCTGTACTGTAAGTGTGCCATAAATGACTACCAAAAGGGGCCGGCTGTCAAAAGAGATGGCACCCTAGACAATAACGCCCTGTTGTGGGTATGTGTGGCGTCTGCGGTTGTCTTCAGGACACAGTTGGAAACGGGACTAGTCACCAAATACTAGTCATCCCCACTCAGCGCCGTTTCAAGTTGATCGAGCCCGGCACCACTGTAAGTCTGCACCATCTCGGTGCGTCGATTCTTTTTCTTATAGAGTTCATATTCAATCGGAATTACATGAATTTCAATGTGAAAAATACTGTCCTCAATCTGTATGCTTGCATAATAATACCCAATTGAATATATTTTTGTTTTACTCATGCTTGTAAAAACTACTTGAGATCGTTGCAGGGCTGGTAAGCCATGCAAGGGCTTATTGAATTCGAAGAACTAGTGAGTGCTTTGGATGAGTAATGTAGCTTGAGACCCACTATCAACAAACGCATTTAGTGTTACTTCAAAAATCTGTACTGCGATATTCATGGAAATTAGGTTAGATGGAATGCAGTAAATTGCATGTTGAATGCCTGTATTGAATGTGTTTGGTTCCGTCTCATTTTTAGGGCAATCAAAATATTTATGCCCAATCTTCCCGCACCTAAAACATTTTGGACCCCTATTGTTCTGTAAACAATCAAAGCTGCGTTGTCCAACAGCTCCACAATTATAACAAGTAATCGTGGGTTTCTGCGGCTTAGAAAATGCACGATGACCCCTTGAATGGTCAGACTTATGCGTATCCTCAGATCAACGAGGGGTATCGTTTGATCGGTTGTAATGGTCAGTAAAAGCCTTCGTTTGATGAGGTGATTTTACTTTTTCATAAGTATTCAATTTCCGTTAAAATTTACTCATATGACTACAACCATAGAGGATAACATTATTATAATTATCTGGTATACCATCAATGACATAGTCTATCAAAGAAAGGTGATCTATGTTACTACGACTGCCTAATTCACGCATTTTTGTAATATATTCCAAAATAGATTAATTTTCCTTTAATTTACGAGCACTCACAATTTAGAAACTTGTATATAACTTATTTGGTTACTAAGTTCTTCAATTTATGAGATTTCAAAACTTTTAAAAATCTTTTTCAAACTCGGAACAAATAACTTAGCCGTTAGCTAATGTTTTGTTAACAAGCAAAAGACCATATATAGATCTACGCAAAAGAATACAAAGGTTTATACCACTTCATTTAAATATTCTTCAATCGGAAAGTTATCAAGACCATTAAATACGCGGATTGTATCAGTCAAGTCCTTCAGCGAGAAATTAAAACAGTTTTGAAAGACTGGCGCTTTCACATTCACATCCGGAATGTTCATGCTAATGTTCATGAATGTCTATGCTAATGAGTCGGTGATGTTTTCAATGAATCATGAGTATTCGAACAGCTGAAAGCCAAACAGGTGAATAGTGTCCACCTGCGGCGTCCAATCCAATCCAAGGGTGTGGAGTGGAATTTTATATTTGCAAAGGCGAAGTGCGCATTTCTTTTTCAGAATTGGAGCTTTATTCGCTTAGCTGTCTATTTAAAATGGAAAAATCTGTTAACAGATCATAAATATTTTTGATACATTGCTCTGCATCAGGCGTAAGTTCGACAGAGAGCAGATTAAAAACAATTATAAGGTCTTTCAAAGTAAAACAATCTAATACACGGGTTTTTAAACCATCAAAGTTAAGTTTGGAATCAAACCTTTCAAAATGTTTTAATATATTTATAGTGTCACGATCGCTTGCGAACGTCGTCCTCCAATGACATCGTTCTTTCTTCTTGAGATTATCGCGCGGGCGACGATGTGATTGGACGATAGTTCACAGTTCGGTTACAGTTACTCTTCATCGTGTGGTAGTGATGAGTTTGGGCAGGAGTTCACAGTTGTAACAAAATGGTATTTAAAAGTTAATAACGTCTCATAATACTAACATTTTGACTTTTCATTTTAAAATGGTCATCACAAATTGGTTTTCCTTGGTATATCCTTTATAACTTTGTTTAATGAAAGAGCTTAATGACATTATTTTCATTCTTTCAACAATTATACAAGGCCCTTCGAGGAAGTTAACCCTATAATCGCAATAAGCTTTACAAGAGGTATAGTGTTGTTTCTAAACTCATAACACGCTTAACTACTAAAGAACCACAACATTTAGTTGAACCAATGAATGGATTCTCTCTTTCTTTGGAAATACAACATTGGTAGTTTCTTTAGAATATAATTTGTGCTGGGGATAGATTTTATTGATCTTTCAGTTTTAAAACAATACTTTCGAATGATTATATTGGTCCTTTTATAGAGTAGAATTCTTTTGAACGATAATATTGGCCTTTTGCTGAGATTTTGATACTTTTGATATATATTCTATTGTTCCTTTCCTGAGAACATAAATCCTTTGGAAATGTTATAATGGTTCGCTCCTTAGAAATAATTGGTCCTTCAATAGTAAAAAAATACTTTGGAAAAATTACATTGGTTCACTAAATAGAATAGAATAATTTTGAATGATACTATTGGCCTTTTCTTTAGATTTGAATCCTTTTGAATTATTACACTGTTCATTTCATAATAACATAATTATTTGGAAACATTTAATTGGATCTTTCCATATAGCCGAAGTCGCTGAAAATATTATATTGTTCATTTCTTTAGAATAGAATCATTTAGAAGTATTATGTTGCTCATATTATTAGATAAGAGTCCTTTGGAAAGATTAAGTTTTTTAAGAATGTCACGATTGGTTAGTTGTCTGGGTATACTACAGGTTGAAAGATAGAATTATTCCAGTGAGCCCCTTTAGAGGGTTAAGCCACAAAACAAGCCTTAGTGGGGAATTTTAAAACATTTTGCCTTTGTCACGTTTTAAACCATGAGAAAAAAACTCCCAGCAAATTGAATTAATCTCTGTCACATAAGACAAAGACCAAAAGCTTCCAAGCGTCGGCAGTTAAATTGAAGCGAAATACTTCCCCTTCTTTAAAAAGACATCGCACATTCAGAAAAACAAAACGCCTTCAATTAAATCTCAGAAAACCACTTTCCAATTACGACCAATTGAATTGCACGAGGCCGAAAGTTCAACGGGGCCAAAGATACCTCTCCAAGAGGAAAAATCGAAATTCTCTTCTTTTATGACAAGAGAAAGAGTGAGGGGTTACAATCTTAATTAAAAATTTAAATGAATTCTCCGGAAATTCTTTTGTACCAAAACCCAATTAGGAAAAGCAGGCATTGATTAAAAGAGACACCGAGATAATGCTAGGAGAGGGGAACTTAGGTGCTTCAAAATTAATACCCAGCACACCTTTTCCTTTCAGGGGAATGATGCATCCTTTCAAACTACACAAATTATTACTTAGAGTAAGCAATTTACCCTATAAACACTACTTCACTTCAAAACAAAAAACGTAACTCTATTTTATTAAAATTCTATTTTACTTTAAACCAAGTACAATTCTACAAATAAAAATTTTTACAAACCTATTTAATCCTCACTACTTAATAAATCCATGCAAACATACATTTAGTATCGTCAAGTATTTAAAAAATGTCATATTTCTAACATTTTCATTGGATTTACTTCCACAAAAAACTCGTGTTTTATTTTGAGTTATTTCTAACAATAACAATATAGTTGCATTGAAGTACAACAGATTTGCATACGAAATTAAAAATTATAGTGTCCTAGTTCCATTTCAATAAGAAAGGTTAAGTTAATTCTGTTAAATTTTCTGTAGAAAAAAATTCTGTTTCAAATCCTTCCATTCGAAGTAGAATTATTAATTCTTAAGAGGGTACTGCTATATCTGAGCACGATGATTTAAAACATGTAGAATAACTTTCTTGATTTGGTATTTAAGCAAGGAAATACTAAGAAATGGTTACTTAGTACTAAAACATTTTTGCATCGTATAAACTCCAACGCTATACTTAAATAATGGTAGTTGATGAATTTAATTTAAATAGAAAGCATTTTATATTTTGTTCTGGGAATAATGAATAAAATTTCTGTTGTGAGTAATGTTTAACTACTTTCTGTAAAATTAATCATTTGTGTTTGAATGATTTAAAACTAGTTTTTAACTGGATATAAAATAGTTTACCAAAATATATTAACGAGTATCTTAAATCTGTTAAGCGATTAGGCTAACTTCCAACAGTTGAATTTGACATGTGGCTGTAGTAATAATAATATAATAATTTGCATTTATTTTTAATTACTCTAAGCGGAATTTCATATAAACGTTTATCAATCCACAAGTATTTATATATGTTTTTACACTAAAAATAATTATGTTTAACTAGGAACGTAGCATTTCACTTTATTATTTCATTATTTGCGTTTAATGCAGCGTGTCAATTTTAAGACCTTGCGCGTTAAGCCCGAACTGCCTTCCTTATTTCGTTCTTCATACTTCACGGATGAACTCTTCCAACAAACTAAGCTAGGAACTTTATTCAAATTTAATCAACTAAAATTAAACTTGATTTAATTGACTAAATAATCCCGACTATAAAAAATACATACCCTGGTCTATTATAATAGTCGTACCTCAGTGTTTCAAATGAGTTGATCGACATGTAAGTTGATCAAGAAAAGTTTGACCCATTCTAATTTTATCGTTCAAGTGATGAGTCATCAACCATTTGCTTTCAAGTTGAAACTAGTCCTGAAACGTGTGAACTTAAGTTGACTGTCAAGTTTACTTTCACTGTTGTGTTTTTAGGCATACAATAGTTAAAAAAAGATCAAGTGGTGTGAAAGTATGATGCTAGCATTTAATAAAATGTATTTCAGGCATTATTGTCTTTATGTAACCATTGACTGGATAAATATAAAAGTAGGATTGCAAGAGAAAACGTTTTGGGTTCTATTGTCAAAAAAATGGAACCTGCAGGCCTTGCTATTACTCATTTGAAGAAAAATTGTGAGACGGTTATAAAAAAGAACATTCATTGGTTTGCATATAAACAAAACGTAGAATGGAAACAATTAATCGATTTCTTCTTAAAATCCATTGCCTAACCCTAATACTACGTTACTTAAAATTTTTGCTCACGTTAAATGCTGTTTTTAGTTCTTTTAACAAAACTGTTGCTATCTGTACAACTTCAGGTACAACTGCTTTCGACGCCATTTCAAAACTGAAACTGTTGATCAGTTTCTATTGAAATGTGTAAACAACAACTGATCCAAATCATTTAAACTTTTGTTGATCAGCTATAATCGATCAATTAAATTTCATTCGTGAGAACGCGCATTGAGCAGTAAAGTTTTTTTAGACCACTTGGGGGCTTGTGTTTTTCTTAGTTTTGTCATACGTGTCCACTATCATTTTGGTCCGTCGAGCCGGAGTATATTCAATGTTCTGTGGATTTCGAATCTTCGTTTCAGATGATTGTGTGATTGTACATAAATTGTAATGTTGAACTTCAGATTTTCTTGCGTCTTCAGCGAATTGCGAATTGTTATATCCTCAAATACGTGATCCGTGGGGGTTTCGTGTCAATGATAATGTTCTGAATTCGGATGTCAAAATTTGAGGTAAAAACGTCGACTTTCTTATGTGCTAGTTAGTGTTAAAATTGTAATTGCAGTTGGTTTTTTTTTAAGTATGGATTACTTTTGAATTATGCCTCAATTACTAAAGGTTAATTTGATGTAATGTGTAGGTTACTTTCAAATTTGTTATATGGTAGTCTAGTTTTGCTTTGTATTTGTTGTACTTTTATTCGCAAGTATTTGTTGAATTTAATGTTTAGTGGTGTATAGTGATGATTGTATAATTTTTTTTATGAATAGCATTAGTATTAATTTCAATAATGACGGTCAAATTGAACTTAAAAAGGAATATCTAATTCTGGTTGCGGATAAATGACAATGATAAAGTAGTACAGCTAAAGAAGTTAATCGAATCTAGTGATGTGTACAAAAATGATAGTGAATTTCTGCGTTGTCATACTGATAATATTTTAGAAAAAAGGTAAGTGAAATTCTAAAATGAAAGGGGTAAATTAGATTGTGAAACAAATTAGAGTTAGAGATTAAAATTAGCCCGATAATATATAGAAAATAAACTAGAAAATGAGAACGTGAGAAGGAATTAATCTAACAAGTCCCATACTACCGAAGTGAAAACCGACACCCCCAACTGATAATCTGGAACGATTAATCAGTAGTGTTAAAAGCTGGACAATTCCAGAATCTGTTAAATCAGAATCGTTTAATCTGTTTTTCCATTTTTTAGAAAAAGGCAATCCAAACTAAAACTGTTTAATTAATAAGAAGCCGAGATTCAGTTAAACAATTTTTTTGGTAGGTTAAGCAAATAACTTAATAATGTATGTGTGTTAGGAGGACTTCGGCGGTTACGAGATGATAAAAGGTTTAATGTTGAAGAAGTTTGAATACACCCCAGGAATGTTTGAATATTTTAAAAAATCCCAGAAGTTGCCACCTGAGAATTATGTGCAATTTGTTTCTCGGTTGTGCGCATCGTTTGACTATTATTGTCAGTTCCTTAAGGGGGCCAAATTCAAATCCCCGTGCGAGTTCAGAGTTTCCGATAAGATTTTCGAAACGCTTGATCGATATTAATTGACTCACATTGGAGTAAAACAGTGTGAGACCTTTTTCAACCCTCAACAGCTTGTTCGGTAGTGTTATATTTACTTATCGTCGAGAGCTAAAAGTAAACATGAGTTTACCAGTAAGAATGCAGCAGGGAAAACAAGTATTTCGAGGACAAAATGACATACAATTCCTAATTGGCATGAGAATAGGAATACATCTAAAGTATTCGTGTGTGAAAAAAAAAAGTGTACATTGTGTTTTTGTGTGAAAATGTGATAAATTCTCTTTATACGTGTTCCCAATTTAAGAGGATGTCAGTTCAATGAGCGGAAGGGGTAAGGCGGACTAATTTGTGCTTTCGTTGCTTTTTGCCTCACAAACTTCGTGATTGTTATACAGAGAGAAACTGTTTCTATGGCCAACCTGATAATAATATATTCATTTTCCGCATGAAGATTTTGGCAATCCTATTTCGCAAACAAATGCACCTGCTCAGTTTGTTCCGATGCAGAGCGGAAGGGGGAGAGGCGGAGGTGGTTTCCCAACCCCAAAGAGTCGCAACTAGTTTTGAGAAAACAAGACATGTGTTGAGTACTGTAAGTGTGCTAGTTAAAAATAAGTATTCCCTGAGTGGATCGAAGTGGGATGCCTTCCGGATTTCGGGTTGCAATCTCACCTGCGAACTAAAACGTGTGCGGAAAGGTTGCTATTAAGAATGGAGAAAATAACGACTGTGGTTTCGTGTGTTAATGACGTCAACTATGGTTGTTATGTTAGGACCTCGGTAGGGAACAGGGATAAGAGTTACAAGAGAGAAGCGTTGATGTTACTGGTGAAAAAAACGATATCATTCCAAATAAGGTAATAAATGTGTGTTTAGATGCGTCAGAATTCGTGTTAGTAGCTTATCATACTTTCAATGTTCCAGATAAAATAGACATGTTGCTAGGTGCATATTTTTTATACATTTTTGAGGCCGGGACAAATCTATGCGTAGTTATTGTTGCAGAATTCGGTGTTGAGTTACGTTACAAGTGGGAGTGTGATCAGGTAGCGGATGATTGCTTTAATTTGGGTTAATTATAATAAATAAAATAAAACAATAAAACAATTTTGGGAAATTGAAAATATTGATATGGAGCGGATAAAGAATACAGGGGTATCGTTGAGTGAAGATCACTTCGTACGTACCCATAGAAGAGATTAGTAGGGTATATATGTAGTAGTAGTAAAGTCCTTGAGTAAGGATAGATCATGTTTGGGAAATTAGAAGTACTGCTGTGAGGCTGCTTAATTTGTTGTGTAAGCGCATGGAAGCGATTGTGAGTATTTGTCACTGTATACGGATTTTTGGAGGGAGTATGAGAAATTGGGTCATATGGAGAAGGTTGTTGAGTCAATTGAACCGCCCATACACTTCAACATACCCCATCATGGCATTCTGTGCCCTGATAAATTGACAACTAATCTGAGAGCTGTCTTTATAATGCTCATCACCCACCACAGCCGGCAAGAATATGGATGACTTTCTGATGAAGGGAGATGTCATTGAGGACATTCGGGACACCCGGTTTCGAGACGCAGGTTTTGCTTCATTACAGAGCTACAAAAAATGTATCGATATATCGTCATCGATCCAGATCAACGAGATCTCCAGATAGTAGTGGAACGACAGGAACTGTCCTTTCACTGTTGACACGTTGTCAATAATGAGGTTTTAGCTTACCGTTTAAAAACCGTTACATGACACTCCCAATGTCATAAGGAACCTGAAGCAGCTAGGCAAGGATGAGAAATCAAGAATTCCACTGGCTTCTGAAGTTCTGCTACACGACACCTACATGGACGACATCGTGACTGGGGCACCTGACCTGGAGACCGCCGGAGAGCTACAATCACATCTGCGAGATACCGTAAAGTCGTACTGAATGACTCTTCACAATGGTCTTCGAATTCCCGTGACTTGATTAATAGCTCTTTGTAAACTGATGTCGATTATCCTTTCACTGTTGACACGTTGTCTGTGAAGACGTTGGACATCAGCTGGAAGACATTTCATGATCAGTTTGTCTTCAAGGTGTCAATTTCAAGTCGATCTTCATACACCAAGCGTGAGGTTCTAAGTGTGATCGCCAGACTGTATGATCTCTTTGGTTTCTTAGGTCCAGTGTAAAACAGACACAATATTAACAGCAGTTGTGATAGCAGAAACTGGATTGTGATGATGTGCTTATTTTTCCAATCGCTGAATAGTGGAGCGAATTTGTGACAACCTTGACGTGCATCCAGAAAGTAAAAATTGAGGTATGCATTTTGACCGACGTCTGGATAAGAATCGTCCTTTAAGGCAGGAATGAATTGAAATCGTTTTCTTGATAGTGATGGTGTAGTGCGTGTAGGTGGACGCCTGAGTAATTCAAGCCTACCATCTGATAACAAATACCTAGTAATCGTACCTAGAAATCATAAGGTCACAATTAAAATAATTATGTATTTCCATAAGAATTTTCATATTGGTGTATCCACACTTATGCTCAGTATAAGACAACATTTTTGGCCCTGCTCTGATCGGAAATATTGTAAAAGAGTGTATTATCTGTTTTAAAACAAAACAAATTGTGACGTCACAGTTAATGGGTAATCTACCCTGGGAGAATGTTGTCCCTTACTACAACTGTTCACCTTTAGTCCCCGTTAATCTTACTTAAACTATGATATACCACCTTTGTTCAGCCTTTGGTAAATCTTCACAAGAGATAGAGTGCCTCCAGCCCAGGTTAATATAAAAATAATGCCCCTTCTAAAATTTAAAACTAATGAAAATATTAAAAAATTTAAATGCGGGCACACATTGGAATAAAAATTGATGACAAATGAATAAAAATGCTGAGAACTAAAGAAAAAATGGAACGCTCGGAGAGTGGGTGCCAGATCGTGTGTTGTCCTTGTCATTTGACCGAGGTTCAAAATTCTGAGTAATCATTGGATCTTTCCTTTCGGGTTTGCTTCCGTACAGTCACCAAGAACCAATTGTTTATCCAATGGAACAAACTACCAACTACTTAACTATTACGCTGCGCCGCTTAGACCTTTTCAACAGTCTCACAGAACGGCTCTTTAGCCTGCATGTCCGACCCGCTTTCCTAATTACCTAACTTCAGCGATAAAGCCTTGATAGGCATTTATTACTGACGCTTTCCTTTCATAGTATTGTGTGGCGTATCGTTTAGCGTGAGATAGATATCACCGCAGCGAGACCTTCTGCCTTTTCTCGGAAAGCGTTCACACATCTAGGTCAACAAGGTAAGGTACCGAACAAAAGAAGGAACCCTCTAGAAGGTCAGTCGCTGACGGCTCGTAAATGTGGATTGATGTCAACAGTCACTTAAAAGGGATATAACATCCACAAATTGTAGTGGTAATTCTGTACCTGCCGCATCGTAAAAGTTAAGGATTCCTCTCATAAGTTCCAGTAAAAGGTTCCATGTTTGCATACTTCCGTTTAGTTGACTGTTCGTCTTGTGATTTGTAGCTTGGCTGAATCTGTCTTTTGTGCCAAAAAAAATTTGACTATGAAAAAAACTTTTAAATTTAATTTTAGAAAATAAAGTTTTAGCATGCAATGTGGGCCAGGTTGGATAAATTTATATTTCTAACAATATTGGGGATGACCGCAACCGAAAACAGAAGGGAATAGCTTTGAAAATCATCAAATATCTTCGTCTGAAGCTTTTATACGATAACAGAATCCCAAAAATGTTTTCTTTAATCTTCAGCATGGTCAAACCGGGTGGGTTTTCAGGAACCAGAGAAATAGAGACAAAATAAAAATAGCAAGATCCGAGGATTGTGAACCGTTAAAATACAGACACGAATACCTATTCCTGGAAAGAAGCCAAAAGATTAACTTGTCATCATATTTGACAAGCTCTGTTTTACGATATTGATCTTGAAATGCATAAAAAATATATTTCGTTTCTTCCGATGCTTACACTGTGAACAAATGGTTGGTTAAATCCAGTTTTTCTGTTCGATATATGCTGTCTTTAACGTTAGACTACTGACGGCAAGGTAATATTTGAAAAGGACACAGTTTAAGTTATGGTTATCCTTGTCACGTTGGATTTTGTCGTATATGGTTCATAAAGGGATAAATATAAGGTTTACAAAGCAATATCTTAGCCTTTCGTCTTAGAAAGTTCTTCACGTTGTATTCCAAGATATTCTCAAAACGGCCAAACCAAGTTTGTAGTTTGTTGGAACCTAGTATTTTGAAACCTAGTACTACATTAAAAACTAATACCATTTTCGAAACCAAGTATTGTACTCAAAATTAGTATTATTTAGAAACAAGTATTATTAAGAAGCAAGTAATACTTAGAAACCTAGTTTATATTGGAAATTAGTATTATTAGAAACATGGTATCGTTGAACTGAAAGATAGTACTGCATCGAAAGCTAGTGTTATACTGAAAACTAGTACAATACTGAAAACTAGTATTATACTGAAAACTAGTATTATACTGAAAACTAGTATCATACTGAATACCAGTTGTTATTGAAAATTAGTATAATACTGAAAACTAGTATTATTCTGAAAATTAGTATTATATGGAAAAATAGTATTATATGGAAAAATAGTATTATAATGAAAAATAGTATTAAACTCAAAACTAGTTTACTAAGGAACTGAGTTTTTGTGTTCGTTTGCAAAAATCGGCATCGGACACTTTTAGCATGATAAGCGAGGCTTTCCACTATGAAGCAATGCCGAGGGCAAGTGTGTTTTTCAGGACAACAACCTGATGGTAATCGCTCCTGTGTTGATCACTGTCTCTGTGATGGACGTTGAAGATCTTCACTCACATTTTTGCCTTCCTTTTTAAAGTTTTAGGCCGGCGAAAAACACTTGCCCTCAACATTGCTTCATCGTGGAAAGTCTCGCGTATCATGCTTAAAAGTGTCCGATGCCGATTTTTGCAAACGAACACAAAATTTAATCACATAACGCTGTTCAAAGGCTAGGAGGTGCGTCGAAACAAGCTTGCGTTTAGTCACGGACACTCTGGTACATCAGCTCGTACACACCATCTATCGACTTTCATTTTGTTAGAACAGACTAACAACATTTCCCTATTCCACAGAAATTAAGATTGTGATGAGTGGTTTCGCGACAGTAAATTTAGTCTCTTTACTTACTGCACAACGAACGTATAAAAAAAGATAAGTAAACTCCAAAAACTGTTCAAATCAGAAAAAGTAAAGTAAATTGAAGGGATAATCACAACTATTGTGTTTTGTAAGCTTGGCTAGAATTTAAGTCAAATGCTAGATATGACCAGATTTTACCACTAAAATATTTATCTCATATAATATCTATTAATCAACACAATCCTCACAATCCCTTATAGAGTAATCTATATGTGTTCGTTTTATTAGAATTTTTTCAAACTCTGAGGGGCTGCGTATAAAATATTTTTCAGAAGATTAAAATTATCACTAATTTTTAATTATCGTTATAAATTGATTAAAATAACATTATCACCCAATAGGGTGTTTTGACAAGGTCCATGATCTGGTTAATTTTTCTAGGGACGATATTTCGTCTAGACAAAACTATTATTCGGGGAATGAAGATCCGATAAGAATAAACGAAATGTCCCTTGCCAAGAACTGGTGACAGTTTGGAACAACTTTTATCACAAGGGGATGGCTACCACATGGTTGTTTTCTACGCGAAGATCAACCACCCGGAGGGTTTCAAAGAATTATTTTAATAAAGTTATAACACTTAAAATGAGTCCACAAATATTTTTTTAAATACTATTTTAACGTTTCTAAAGAATTATGAAGACTAAAATGAATAGTTTTATCTTCTTTATAGCAGTATTGTCTTAACCTTAAGATGGTATTACACTCATATACCCTACCCTACAATAATGGACCGAACAGTAATACGTGATGGTATAAGGGAAATAACAGGGGGGTGGTCCCCCACGTGCTGCAATCACACTAGCAATCCTTCTGGGCATACTTTCAACAAGGTTTTAATACACAGCTATGGCTATTTGTATGCATTCATGCTGCAAGAAAGTTGCCAGCTCAGCTGTAGATTTCGAGCGAGGTTCCCTGGTCCGTAGCGTCGCTCTAACTCGTCACACAAATATTCTATTATAGGGTTTAGGTCGGGACTCTGAGCAGGCCAGGGAAAACGTTTTACATCCGTATCTTGATACCACTGCTTGACAGAATCTGCAACATGACATGGAGCGTTGTCGTTTTGGAAGTAACATTCGTCCATTCCATTAAATTTCCAGAGAGTAGGAAGAACCTTATTGTTTAAAATGTCGTGTAGACGTCGACGTTTAATTTACCAGGAACAACATGCAAAGGTCCCAGGTCATACTACGAAAACCACCCTCAAACAAGTAGTCGGATTTTATGGAAATTCGTTGGTGTAAGGTACATTTTTGTAGGGTACATTTTGTAGGCTCTATAACTCGTCACACAAATATTATATTATAGGGTTTAGGTCGGGACTCTGAGCAGGCCAGGGAAAACGTTTTACATCCGTATCTTGATACCACTGCTTGACAGAATCTGCAACATGACATGGAGCGTTGTCGTTTTGGAAGTAACATTCGTCCATTCCATTAAATTGCCAGAGAATAGGAAGAACCTTATTGTTTAAAATGTCGTGTAGGCGTCGGCGTTTAATTTACCAGGAACATCATGCAAAGGTCCCAGGTCATACCACGAAAACCACCCTCAAACAAGTAGTCGGATTTTATGGAAATTCGTTGGCGTAAGGTACATTTTTGTAGGGTAATGTATCTGTTCTGCAATCTGAAGCCTTCCTTGCATGACGTCGAACCAGTTTGGACCAACCTGAACCAATATAATCTCCAAGGACCTTTCAAACTATAGATTCAGTTATTTAGTCATTAAGTGAGTTGTGGGGATAAATGAATGAAGCAAATGAAGCTTCCTTGCATAACGTCGAACCAGTTTGGACCAACCTGAACCAATATAATCTCCAAGGACCTTTCAAACTATGTATTCGGTTATTTAGTCATTAAGTGAGTTGTGGGGATAAAGACATGAAGCAGTACATGAAAATATCGTGGTAATCAGAGGGTTGAGTAGATAGATACGGGGCGTACACATCGATGAACCTTGAGAAGCACTCGAGGGCAATTTTTCACGAAGTCCAAAACAATACCATCGATGTACTCATAAAAACTTTCGAAAAAATGTTACTAAGAAACTGAAGTAACACACACATAAAGTATAACTCAAATTTAACGAAACATTTCTTAATATTGCAGAATGTAATCACAACTTTTGAAGACAAAAACGACGTTTTATATCTTTACGGCACACAACACCATCAGTATCACATCGTTAAATCTCACGACAGGGTAGAAAGGAAAGTTTTATTTAAGATATATAATTGTGATAAAACGAAAAGTGTGTCCTGAGACAAAGAGGTTCCATGGAGGCAGCGATCTTTAACATTTCAAATTTTTTATTTCCATACTTTTACCTTACACATATAATTCCTCTTATCTTTATTAGATAATACTCCATTTCACGAAATGGAGAAAATGCATTAGTCTAAAAGTCTTAATTGTTTCTGAAAACATCAACGCTTTCCGAATTGTCCTGCACCAGGGTTTTATTTCTTTCAAAAGCAGCCATTTTCTATGATCCTTTTGTGTAACATTTTCGTCGATGCCATTTGTTTCTAACAAAATCTTAATGTTCAATATGAATGCGGAGGGACGAAAACAACTTCCATTCTATCTATTTAGATAAAATGTCGTCGATTTAAATCGTTAGGTTTCTAAATATGAAAGTGTTTCCAGTGAAAAGAGTAAAATCAAAACAAACATCTTTAAAAAGGTGTGAAAGACTTTCAGAGAACGCTTCACATAAAAAGATTTTCCAAACAAAAACATTGTTTACTGGAATTGTTTTCTGCCAGAAAGGGAAGAGCGTTTTCTTTTCACAGATTTTGCTGTTATTGTTTTGTATTTCTTTGTGATTTACTTGAACATTAAGTATACAGGTGTTTAGTACGTCAATCAATAGCATATGAAACATTGAGGAAACGCATTTTTTTATACATTTAATGTTTCTACAAATAAAAAAATATTCTCAATATGATACATATATGAAAATCAGTTCGTTGGACGATAGTATACTAAAAAGGTTTATGTAGAATTAATACCTGCTATGGTACGATACAACGTTGTGCTGTCGACTTCGAGTCGCAACAGCATAGCGCAGAAAATGGTCGTGTAACGGCGGTAGTATTGTTGGATAGTATTAATATGAGATTTAATGAAAGATATAAGTTGTATCATCGGTTGATGGATGTCAGTTCGTGATAGCACGCCGAACGGAAAGGTAATTCCTTACTCCATGCCACAAGCCTAGTTCTTTTGTTTCAATACGTTTACAATATATATATATATATATATATATATATAAAAAAAAATTCATAAATAAATTAAAAAAAAAAAAAAAAAAATATATATATATATATATATATATATATATATATATATATATATATATATATATATATATATATATATATATATATAGGCCGAATATGTGGTTCTAAGACACTTTAATAAATGTAACAAAACACTTGTAATTTTTCAATCGAAATAAAATCCAAAAATGAGCAACATTCTTTGGATTTAATCGGTCATTGCCCTTCCAAATAAAATGGAATACCCTTGTTAACAAACAAAAAATACTACGGTAAGTATGTGATCTGTATATAGACCAAACGCTCAAAGAAATCAAAATAAGTTTGTAATATCAGCTTTAAATCATAGATCAATCACATCTAACTGCAACTTTAATCTAGTATTGATAGAGGATAATTCAATTTAGGGTCACGGCATTAAGTAATAAAAAATATTTCTGGCCGAGCAACCGCCACAATTGCCTTAAATGATATGAATGATAAATTCCTAATAGAGCAAATACCTCCTGTGTTATCGATAAAATAACGATAGCAGAATGGTAAAGTCCGTTACAAAAATTCATATGCAGCTTAACTCTGAAAGTATTACAAGCATTTATTAACTATACAACATGCATTCGTCCCTGCAATATTCGAGCTCGCGATTGATGTTTCCATTTTGTTTTTTAATATCCACTGTGCGTGCAACATTTTCCGTTACAGTATCGGAATTCGGATTTGGAAGAACGTTAAAATTATCAGAACAGAGTTCGTCAGGTTAATGATTGGGTTATGAAACATGTAGTTGTAAAAAAACATCTTGCTTTTGAGTTTAGATTTCCAGTGTAACTTTTACATCTGCTATTTCACAATGAAGTCAAATATGTAGGATACTTGGGTCCTTGTGTAAATTCAACGGCGCACATTTTATATCCGTTGACACGGATCTTTCGTTCGATAGAACTGCAGTGCCGAGTACATTGGAATCATTGGAGCGTGTGAGTTTGAGCTCGTGATTGATGTTGCGATTAATTTCTATTTTAATATTTATTAAAACTAAGCATTTACATGACACCGACATATCTGGAATTCACGAACTCTGTTCCGAATACTAACCCCGCTTCAACAGCCTTCTAAATCAGAATTCGAGTATAGATTTAAAATAAAATAAAAATGCGTTTCACGCACAGTAAATATTTAAACGAGAATAAATTCAACCGTCAATGGTGAGATGAACTCGCATGCTTAACGCTCCAACAACATTAGTAACTATTTCTAAACTTCTAAACTCGTATCTTTCCCTTCAGCAATAATCCTGGATCGTCATCAATAGCCCGGTTTGTTGGAGCAGTGCGACGTTGATTCAACTAGATGGGGGAGACGCAATCTACTCGAAAACTATCTACTGCTCAAAGGGTTAAAAATGAATTTCTAAGACGACGTTCTGTATTTTAACTATCGGAAAGGTGCCAATTGAGTTGGTTGAATTGTTCCGCAAAACGTTTTTAAGGTAAAACCCACTTATTGTTTCACATCACCTGATTGTTTCACGGAACGGGTGGGGACGGCCCATTCATTGGTTCATCATCTGATTGTTCAGTACGACAAATTAATACACTGTCGATTTCACCACTCGTACATTACAGGTAAAATATACGTCCAAATTCGGCAATAATCTGAAAACTGTCGAAGCATTTTCTAAGGCATTACTCATTTATTATTTTCAAGAAACACGAATAAACACTACATTGTTTTTGGAATATATGTTTAACTAAATAATTTAATAGACAAAATGGAATGTTTTGAGAAGTGGGGCGGCTTTCTGACGTTTGCACTTAGAAAACTCATACCTCACCAAAGCTCCTACATTTCTAACATAAAAGTTTAATACTAGCAGACATAACTGTTTATTTATCCCTTGTTGACACCGTCACTTCGAAAAAAAATATTTTTTTCGTTTTCATACGTGATTATCCAATGTATCCATATAGAAAAAAATTCAATGTTGGGGTAAAAAAAAACGAAACCCATAGCGAATATTCATTTTTGTACCTTATTACACAACCAATGACGTTTACCTTTGTGATACATCACACACATCCCTAACAGTATGTCCAGGTATTTTGAACACCAGGTCCATTACAATAGACAAAATTTGGAATTCAATTGTTTATCATGTATTCCTGTAATATTTTAGTGTAACACCCATCTCAGATACGACCAGCGAATGCTTAAGAATAATAAAAGAAGTTATAACCTCAATATTCGGGCAGTGAATTTTTACCTCGTAGTAAAAGTAGGAAATGAAAAAAAACCACTTCCCCAACATTGTGCAGCAAACACAAACTGAATTAGATTTCAGTTGATAAATAGCACCACACCTAAAGGGGCCTCAGCTTCCTTGTTCCTCTTCAATGTTCAGGCTTTACTACTCTACGAAGCACTTTATGTACCAGTCTTTTGGGTCTGATAAACCCTTACCAGTGTGTTTATAGGAGCCGGTGATGATGATATAAGAGTGCTAAGCAAGATAAAAAGCAACGCTAACGCGGATGAATTAATCGAACATTACCATTTGTCTTTGGCACGGGAATTGGAAGACGGCGGACATAAGAAATTCCTGAGGAGGGAGTCGAAGCTTATTTATTCCTGCATTTGCAGAATAGGCTCGATGCCAGAGAGTTGCGTTCCTGATTAGGCTTAGTATGTCGGTTCTTTCACCATTTGAGACCATTTGAAGTAAGTTATTTGAATGTTCCAAAAGATGTACGGTCGTTCCACTTCGAATGAAAGTACCGAGAATTTCAATTTGTATCCTATTTATTTGTATATTCGATTTATTTCAGAAGAATACAATTTTATAAGCAACTTAAGACATAAGGTCGTTCCATTTTAACCTACTGTAGGGTTCGCATGCAAAGATTCGTTTTGCAACCTGCTGTGTTCCCTGCATGACTTCTAATGGGTATTCACTTTTTCCATCTCCTAGCCAATATATTAGTTTCTTATATGATTTTCTCTATTAATTATTATGATTATTTAGTTATTACGCTCTGTTTTTGTTATTACCAATCTCCAAATTAAACTAATAGACCCGTTCAAAACTACATGATTCGATGGCCTATTTGGATTACAGTATTTGACGTATCTAGATAGTCGTAACGGATCTCCAGGGACTTATAAATTTATTTGGGGTTTCGTATTTGGCCTGTGAACCGGGTAAACCAAATTTGGTATCGGTAACTGGTATTGTGGTTTTATAAATCGATGTACACAACGCCCTAAGTAATCTGAAGGTTGTGTAAATTTATTTAGATAACCTTATCTAGATTCTAGGTCTGATATATCTATTTGGAGTTTCGTATCTGGTCTGTAGGCCAGATAAACCTCTTTTGAGGGTCGTATGTAGTCTGTAGACTAAGCGTATTTAGAGGTTTGTATCCAGTTTCTAAGACCAATAAATATATGTGTATGTACATTTATGGTCAATAGGCAAGGTAAACCTATTTATAGTGTTGTATACGTATAGTTTAGGGCCTAACAAATCTGTTTAGAATGGCATATTTCATCTATATACCGCAAATATTTGGCGGCCCTATCTGGTCTCCGGATATGAGAAATCTATTTGGATGACCGTATCTGGTCTGGGTAAATATATTCAAAGATCCGTAGACGGTATAAACCTATTCCATACAGTTAATTTACCTTACGCAAAAGTTTCTTTTGTTTTAGGTGAACGGGCTTTTGTAGACTACTTGACACAACCATAACTTCAACTTTTCCGCAAATAGCTAAAATATCAAGAATAATTTTAACTCAGATCGTTCAAACTAAACAATAGTTTTATAAATGTAAATTAACCACCACCTTAACTTCCATCTAGACAGTTTATCAAAGTGAAAACTACTTCCTGAAACAGAAAACGAGAATATTTTGATCTACTATATATCAAACCACGCAAACCCATTTGGTTGCACGAAAATGTACGTTCATCGTTCTTACGAAGCTTCACACAAACCTACTTTATTATGCATGCGATCTTCACATCTCTTCACTGTTGTCATTTCTAATGATTTCCCGAAGCATAACTGTCACCGTTTCTTCCAACTCAGTTCTCGAATCTCCAAGATCAGAGCTTTGAGCGGCTATCACTTATATTTCTTTTTGTTAGAAACATTCCTGAAGACAAATGTCAAGAGGGATTAAGCTGCTATGAGAGTTTTGTCTTCCACCAGTGCTTTTTGCTTTTTCTTTCCCTTTTGGTTGACATGTGGCTGCTGAAAGCGAGTGGAAATTGATTTCTCCATTACAGCTTTGGTAATGTATCACATTCTAATTTATTTCTTCGTGGACGTACAATGTTGAGGGTTATATTAAAGATTACTTCGTCGCTTTGGTATACAGTCTGGGAAACTTCAGAGTAGGGTACTTCGAATAAATAAACTGATTAGAAAAAAAAGTGATTCTATGTTAATAAACCAATCAACTGAAACATGGTGCAGACAAAAGTTATGATTACATACGTTTGTTTTTCGATACAAAATAATATAAAAACAATACAATGCATCTATGAATTGTATCGCTTTAAGAAGGATTTGGAAAATTATGAGCATTATAAATATCGGTTTTAAGTTCTACTTTTTCCATAGCAGGAGGAACTGCTAGGACTACAGACCTAAAATTGGGTGCTAGCTTAGTGCTATAACATTCAGTAAAATAATTTAATTTGGGTAATGATGTAATGTAAAATAATCTTCGTTGTTTTCCAACAACTGCATTTTCTTCTAATTTCTGTTTTGGTTAGCATGTGGGCACATAAAGCTGATAAGAATTGATTTCTCCATTAAAGTTTTGTTTAAGTATCACATCCTAATTTATATCTTCGTGGACAAACAATGTTGAAGGTCAGATGGAGGATTCCTTCGACGTTTTTGTATACAGGCTAGGAAATTTCAGTTAGACTGTTTCCATGAAATAAAGGGATTGAAAAATAAAATGATTCTCTCTAGCTAATAAGTAAACCATTAACTAAAACATGGCGTTGAGACGAAAAGTAGAATGCCATCTGTACTTGTTAATGTACCCAACTTCGAACTGGCTACCGATATCCAGTTCTGACCTCAGGCTCGATCGGAATGAGTGGAATTCTCTATCGGTTTCGTATAGAAATATGGGCATACTTTTATCCGTGGTGACAATCAAGGTGAAATGAGACGTCGGGCTCTGGAGTTTCTTTCTGGACATTTCTGGTGTAGGAGAAAATAAAGAAGCAGCCTGGTTGGGCTAATTTAAATTGGTCTATTCGTTTTACTCGTTTGTAGAGCTCATGGTTGGGGAGTATCGGTTTCCACGCCGAGAGGTCTTTCCAGTCGTGATTTTCGGAAAAGGGGGGTCACAACGGACATGTATCCTTCTTATTTTTTGCCTGTGAAATATAATGCCGTTCTCTCGTCCACGCCATATGAATCCCTCCAAATTCTGGGTTTTTCTCCCCAAACTCGTCAGCGGGGCCTAGCCTTCTATTGACCGAGTAACCACGCGACATCTCAGACTTCAACCCCAATGGGTGAAGGCTAAGAGAGCACTTACGAATTTCTTGGAACTGAGGGGTGATAACCTTTGCTTCTCTTCATGTTCAGGGAGTTAGTTCTTAGTAGATTGTAAATTGAAATAAGTAGTTTACAGGTTATATGTCCCCTGCTTTTAAGGTAAAACAATGGTTGATGTGATTGCCATATCATACCATCTGATAATTTTGAAATATAAGGGAGAGTAAAAACGTTACAAAGTATATATATGCTTATGAACGGTTTGCACTACTAGCTTCCTTTCATAACATTAAGTGAAAACAATTTAAATTGAATAAAAATAAAATATAAAATTATCTCAAGTATTCTTCCAACCATTGCTTTTTGTTGTTCAAATGATCGCATGTTATAAGCATTGGGTTACCTCTAAAGGATAGGTTATCACCGTTTGCCCACCGTTTGATGCTTAGTCTAATTATCGTTGACCAATCAACTGTATTAATACAATTCGGGACACATTCTTTGTAAATTTTAATGTTATAATGGCTGTATTCTTGTTGGAACAACAAACCAACTGGCATCACGTTTTTTAGGTATCGCCACAGAAACACTACCGATACCTATATTTAGCTTCACAGAAAATGCTTCTCATGCAAACTGTAAAAAGAAAAGTGAAGAAATTCACATAAACCATGGCAACAAAATTAGGCAAGATAATCGTTCTTATTTTTGGATACGTCTCTTCCTACCTGACATTTATTTAACTTTAGATATCACCACTAAAATACGGTTCAGATTTCTGGTGGAATAATATCCGACACTGCTGGTAATTACCACTACTGTCATAAATTGATATTTAAGGTGAGATATTAAAAACATGAAAAGTAAAGATATGTTTAAAGATATCGTGATTAAGAAAGTGAGTAATGACGTAAAGGAAGGTACATTCATGACGTCAGCACTATTAGAGTTTCCTTAGCCGAATCAGACTGGTGAACGACCGATAAGTCTGCAGTTGTTCACCAAATGGTTTCATTCAACAACGCATTAAACGTTTTAAAAGTCAATCGGTATATCAGGACATAGACTGATATGGAATGTCAAATAAATGATGCAATAGAAAATTGTCCTACCTGTGACTAAATCAAATAACTAGAAATGATGTATCAGTGATAGCAACGTTATTTAAAACGACGCTAAATTCTGAGCCACAACGCAATTCAATGATTGCAAGATAGTCAGGGCAATTATCAGAAGACGAATTTCGTTATTCATTCGAACCAAATAACTATACAATTTTGTGTATACTTCAGAACTGGTTTTTAACGATATTAAAGTATTGTTTTTTAAACCCATATTGTATATTTTGATTTCATAACGCATATCACTTAAACTCTGTATATATAGATACTATTTTTGATTCAAAACCATCCCTTGTCTATAATCGAGTTTGATATACTTTAAACTTGGTATAGTTTAATTATTTAATGGTGATACAAATTTTTTTTAATAAATGAAATTTGAATTACTTAAACATTATTATTCATAGACACTGTTACTCAAATATTATTTGTTACGCAAAAAATAAATTACAAGTTCTTCAAAAATTACGATAAAATATCTTACAAATCAAAAAGCAATAAAGCATTACCACCAAATCAAAATTTTCACTAGAAAGATTGAGCGCCAGATTAAACATAAAAAAGTCGTGACAAGCATACAATATCAGAAATTATAAATGCACTGCAATCATCAAATAAAGAAATCAACATTCAGTAACATTTTATTCAGTCAGAAAGATCTCGAATTCTTTGAAAAAGTATCTCATATGCGATGCAATCGCGAATCTAACTTCTGCCAAAAGCGTATGCACAGCAAATTATACCAATTTAACGTATAAATTGTGAGACATGTGTTTTAATGATCAGCGATTTACATAAAACGTGACACGTCATACGACAAATCCTTTTATTGTAATAGCCGTTAGGAACAGCTGCTGTCTGTTACGAATATTGAATAATTTCCGAGAATAAATTATACCTATAATAAATATCAACCATTTAGATTATTGGGGCATTTATACAATGCTTTGTTCCAATTTATTCACTCTCTCTCTCATTTGAAGTAAAATATTAAATGTATTATTTCTACTATCGTAATTTTGTGGAAGTATTTATATATGAATAAATTCTTTTAGAATTATGCTTTCAATAATCAATAAGATCCTGGAATCTATTTTTCAACATAGTTTTTTTTTCTTTATGAAACTATGAAAAGAATGGGATAAGGGTTCTTTTTCTTAATACAAAATTGGAAAAAACTGTTTAATTTCTCTTAAGCATTGGGTGTTTTTCTCTCAGGGCATCTTAAATATTCGCTTAGCAAATTAACACTGCAGGTTTACCACATTATTGATTCAAACGCATGCTTGTTTTAAAATTATAATATCGTTGACGTAACACAGCTGCTAAGTCATTAATATATGTAGTTTGCTTATAGTAAAAAGTATATTTTTCATTTTCTACCATGCTTAGTAATGGTTTATCGTTATACACACAGTTTGCACCCTGTAAAATGTTAATCAATTAAAACACCTTATTTTAAATCTACAACTGCTATGGAAGAGGTGTCTTGTCTGTTAAATATCTTACCAAGTTTCTAAAGACGAAATATCTCGTCCATTAAAATCTGGCCAATTTTACTAATGACGAGATATCTCGTCGAAACAAACTTACATTTTTCTCCAAGAGGAAAAAAAATCCATGCAGTAGAACCGAATAATTTATTTCCCACAACTACTGACAATTTCTAAGATATTTTTAGATCAAAGGATGATCACTACTGGGCAGTTTGAGAGACGATGATGAAGATGCAAGAAGGAAAAGGTTTGTTTACGGAATTCTAGGATTACAAATTACCTATCCAAACATTTCAGGATGGTGTGTGTAGGGTAAATATAAATATTATTTATATTAAAATAAAATATGACTGCAACTGGTGAGAGTAGGTGCTAAGGGCCTATATTTGTAAGTTGTTGTTTGACTTTCATCGTTCGTAGTTTATCAGTTTATTTCGCACTTGATGGAACACTCCACGGATTTCAAAATAGCTGACATGTATTTGACTGCCAAATGGAAAATAAAGAGCTACTCACAGATTGTAGCGTGAATAACTAGTATGGATGACAAATTTTTTAATTGCGTAATAATTTGATTTAGATTACTTAACATAAATAATCTTTATTTTGAGAATAAAATTCATAATGCAATATTGGGAGCCTACATAAACAAGTTAAATGATAGTTTCTAAGAAATATAATTAAATACCTACCTCCATCAGACTCGCATAGTAGCTTTAAGCGTTCTCCTTCATTGTATGGACCAATGATACCTTTGACCTTTCTCAACTTATCATCGTATATCACCGGTTCAGTTGGTGGGACTGAAAATGAGAATAATATAAATTACAAAATAACAAATCACAGAGTAGTTTGCACACTTATAATATACATATACTGGTTGACTATTTATACTTATATCTGGATTATAACATAATTTATTATGTATTTGAACACTTTGGCACTATCACCACGTTACTTTCCAACACATCACTATTATATTAAATTCATGATTCATAACAGCGACCCGTAATATTTAAATTGAGCTTTTGTAAATGGCATTTAGGGGGGTCCTTGGAGTTGAAAATGTTGAGTTTATAGAGCAAGATTTTGGTTGGTATGGATACGTTTGTTCTATCTTTTGTCTTTTTTTGCAGTGCTGTACATTTCGTTGTATTTGTGTTTAATTTGTGGTGTTTTTTCATTTCGGGATGATTTATTTTTTAACTTCTGATACTTGAATTATTTGCCTCTTTTTTCACTTTGTTCAATTTAGTGTTGAGTGGGGGATCGATTTATTGCATAACGCGCTCACATGCAGAAGACACCATTTTGTGTTGTTTGGGTTAGCTTCCTTCCTGTAGACGCCATGATCCACCAACATCATGTAATTCTTTAAAATTTCCTATTAATTTTCTTTGTTTGAATTATTGTATATATTCAACTAAATAACAAACGCTATAAATGACTATGGAATAAGGGGATTAAAGGTGAAAACATTGATTTTCAAGCTGGGTTTAATGAGAGGGCAATGGTAGATACGGTGTTTATCGGGGAAATGGATGTCAATCTTGTGAATGTGTGAGTGTATTGCATGTGCTGCACATACACATCGATGAACTGCAAAGCTTCAGCAGTACATACTGATTACGTAGCGTCATCATCGGAACATATCAAACAGAATCAACTACATCCAATATACAAATGCTAGATATCACTCTCCTAAAGACTTATCATCAATTCAAATTTGATCCTTTACAATGCATATCCATATCCATTGCAATATCACTGTGCAATCAATGATATAATAAATCGACAGTTCTCTGACGAAGTGATTTAATGATCAACGCTTGGTATTCTATTGAACATAATTTATTGTTAAATACATTTTTCTAATTGTTATTGTACATTTTACAGTGAATGAAAAATCAATAAATACAAATTAACATTCATCAATTTATAAATTCATGTACGCCTTTATATACTTTATTGAGCCTATCATTACTCTCAAATTTTAAACTGTAATTTTTCTAAACATTCTACTAGTACTCGTACATCACCGTTTCTGTATACCTTTCCAAAAACCTTACATATTCATCAAGTTTTAAAGATGTGCTACTTTCAAATATTTTTAGTAATTGTATATCACATGGTACACCCTATGTCTCTATTATCTCTATGTACCTTCCCAAAACCTTAGCATTCATCACATTTTACAGATGAAGATATTCTAAATATTGCCTAACATCTAACACAGTTTTAAATTACATCATGTCGGAGAATAACGTATTGAAAATATCATATACGTATAAAGATTACCATTTGATTAATTGAGCGGTTGTAGAGTCCCTATTTCCTTTAGCCAACTCACAATATTATTAATAATTGTTACAAATCTCATTGATCACGTCCACTCTAGCTGCAAGAAAGACTAATTCACATTGCTGAAGATATAGCGACTCAATTTAATTCCGCAGGCCTTTTAAGACAAGAGTTTGGTTAAATAATGTATCCCCATCCCATGGAGTTATGATTAAGGATATTCGCTCAATACCTCGCAAGCGTCTTGTTACAAACTTAATAATTTGCTACAGATTCTGTATCCTTGTCAGGGCATCTGATGTCAAACGGCGTAGTTACTGAAAGCTAGTATGATTTATTCCTAACTCTTAGAAGATGAAGTTCCTTTAGATTATTCTCACAACACTGTCTTGGAGGTATATGAGCTTAATACATCTCGGAAATTAATCTGAGGAAGCGTTCGGTCTTTTATTTTAATAGCTTACATGCACTCATTTTTCATTCACTTGCTTAAATTCCCGAATAACTTTTCAATTGAGTTAAATGGAATCTTTATTTCATTTTTGCCGTATTGAGTCTCCATCGAAAATTAATCGTATTGTAAGCATTCGAGATGAAACTATTTTCTAGATCCAAGTAAAGAAACAAAATTGTATTTTCCTTACTGTTATTTATAAACTGGATTCATTTTATTTACTATTAAGACTGAGATTAAAAGGTTTAGCAGTAGTATTTGAATGAAATTTGTATTACGATGCCTTACAGATAAAAGAGAATAATATCGAATCGATTTATATATGTTTATGCGGACGAATGCTCTAAAAATAGTTATTATTGTGCCCGAAATTGAATAAATTTTATAGTACGATTTCTTCGTATGTGAATTTATTTATATTTTACTATTGTGATTATAATTTTATTTATATTTTAATATTGCGACTGGAATTTTTTATTTATATTTTAATATTGTGATTGGAATTTTATTTTTAAGTCAATGTCTTTTTAACTATCTGTAAGTTTTATATTTCCATGCCCTGCTGTCACCTTAATATCGGAATCTTACAACCAAACATAAAGTAACGTACAGATTTCTTTTGTTTGTAGCCAACTTTAGTGTGTATATATCTATATCTATATATCTATCTATCTATCTATCTATATATATATATATATATATATATATATATATATATATCTATATATATATATCTATCTATCTATCTATATATATATATATATATATATATATATATATATATATATATATATATATATATATATATATATATGTATGTATGTATATATATATATATATATATATATATATATATATATATATATATATATGTATGTATATATATATATATATATATATATATATATATGTATGTATATATATATATATATATATATATATATATGTATGTATATATATATATATATATATATATATATATATATATATATATATATATATATATATATATATATATATATATATATATATATATATATATATATATATATATATATATATATATATATATATATATATATACAAGTTCTTACTCGAGGACAACGTTTATTTTAAAATTCATGTTCTGATAAAAACGTATTTGATATTTCTGACAAGAAGTATGATTAACAAATTATTCATGGTAAAACAGCTTGCTCAAAAGGAACTACATGAATCAAATCTAAATATTTAATAATAGCAATGCATTGAAATCCCAGAATATCTCTTATGGGACGGTACTAGAACTTTAAAATGCGCTCTACACGAAAGGGATTTTTGAGTAAAAAATGTACGTCTAAAGAGAGAATATGTAGAAGCAAATACACATGGCCATTGTCGTAATTTCAATATGTGGTATATATGTTTCAGTATGTATAGTTATATATCAGTTTGATATTTGCCTAAATAAACACTGCGAAAAATATGAACACATTTTTATGAAATACAAGGAAAATTTAAATTGTAACAAAAGAAAGTACACCTAAAGAAAAACGGCAAATAATTGTAATATGTCACATTGTTATGTTTTTGAAAATTTATGTTCAAATTTATACAAATTGTTAAGTTTAGAAACAAATTCGAGTGGAACTGTGAATATACGAGGGAACATGAGCAGTTTCACTGTAACATTTCGAGGGTATATTAAAAAATCCAAATAACTGTAACTTGGAAATGTTCCAGAACTGCTAATGAGGACACTAGTTTATGAGTATATAATACATTGTAGTTGGAGGGGAACATATTAATGCATTAGCTTATCCTCTTCGCTACCAGCCATACAAAAATTGTTTAAATATCAGGGGTTTTTTTCTGGTAAATATTATGAAATACTTCAAAGATCTCACGTCAATTCTTCTTTTAAATGCTGGCATCATAGGGGGCTAAAACTTTTAGGTACACGTATGTGTACCTCGGGTTTCAAAGCTGAAAACACAATAATTTTAAAATGCTAAGATATTGCTTAAGAACGCATGTTTTTGTACATTGCTGCATTATTTATCACTTTATACATACAATAACACTGTTAGAATGTTAGAGCTACAAAATATTTTTTTAAATATTTTTTTCATGTAATATTTTGTCTTGGGAAGTGTTTTCTGACTTTCATAGGCACATTTTATGGCTACAAAACACAAATAAATATTGTGCATGTTATATCACTATCACTTTAAATTAACACAATATTTGTAGGAAATAAGACAGAAAAACAATTTTTGAATGCAATTTTTACTGTGTGTGGTATTTTATGAAAGTTATTTTTCATGATGCAAAGGTACATTTGACATTTTGTACACATAACTCTTGTCCTGGATTTTCATCCAGCTAACCTACACTTTTAACACTTTTTTATCATCTATAAATTTTGGCACATGGTCTACATTATCAAGTCTAACTTCTTTGATTGGTTGATTGACAACATTCCTCTGCTTTTTTGGAGTTTTTTCCTCTGAAAATGTTATTTTTCTTTCGTTTTTTGTAATATCCCCTTCATGTTTAATAAGGGCTTATACCTCCTGCATTCGGTAGTCAATGAGGGATAAGAATTTTACTTTATTTGCTTTATAATAGCGCACATACCAACCCAGCTGTTAGAAATAACCAGATCCACAAAAGGAATAAACGCTTTTACTGGCCATTTGTTTGTTCTCATGGTTCACCTACAATAGGCCAAATAGCGGTCACATAAATCGGTTCCATCCATTGAGCTATTATAGACCTGAACAACTGCTGGCTGTGGTACAATAATATTTTTTTCTCCTCCTTTGACAACCTCATGCAGCGTGACACAAGTTCACTGCCCAAATATGACGATAAAATAAAACACTTTTATTGTCTTTCCACTTTAAAATGCAAAGTTTTTCATCATTGTTTACAAGTTCATCCCGCTCTTCTCTTTTTAATGTTTTGTCCAATTTTAATTTAATTTAGGCATTTCCAATTTTGTTTGTCCCAATAGTACCAGCTGTAAAAATTTCTTTCTAGAGTAGATACTTAGCAGATTTCAAGCCAGTGAAGCACCAGTCGTATACTACATGTTACCAGATTGAGGGGATAATTTCTGACAATATCTTTACAACACTTCCTCCAAGGCCCAAATGTTTCATGTCCTGAGAGGAAACTTAACCCTATCCAATATATATTAGGTAGTCTTTTGCCTAAAAAGCGAATCAATGTTATCAAAATAAAATTTTTAGATAATAGACAAACGATATACTTTTAATTTTAAAATGATATAGATCTCATAAAATACCTTAAACGGTTCGAAACAGACTTTTCGTTAAATTTGTGAAAGGACGAAACGTACAAGAAAACAATGTCAATTTTAGCCGCCAAGTACTTACGTGCACCTATATAAGAATCGCTGTCAAATGCACAAAATATAGATTTAAATCAAATAAACTATTTCACCACATATTTAAAGAATATGTGAACTAAAACACATTAACCAAAGGATTTAAAATTCATTCGAAACAAATGAAATTTACTTATTTTTACAAGAACGTTGAGTCGATGCCATTTCTTCTAAATCACTTTCGAATTATAAATATTCCACAGGATTTACAGATTTATACAGCCATTTTTGGTGTCAATCGGAAGCCTAGACGCCCACGCATATCTACCCGAGTTTTTAGCTACAAATGTTTTCAGAAAGATTATTTTTAAGGCATAAGAGTAGGGGTCCACGTATGTGGACCCAGTGAGCGAAGAGGTTACTCTCACGTTAGTTAACAGTATTTCAATTTCCACAATGCAAAACTCATAATGCAATGCTTTTGTAAATAAAAAATGGATATTATCATTACAAACTACTATTATAAGAATTCTAAGGAAGCATTTAAGAGGGTAGACATTCTACGATTTTTGTTTCACTTGATTTATAATAGCTATGTAAGACCTGAGATGAAAAGTTAAATGTAAATGGCAGTAGTGTTTTCTGGATGAACGTAAATCATGCACGTATTCCTGACATGACGTTGTATAACATGTTTTATAATATAATTTATTTACGCCACTTGTACTAATTTCATAAAATAGGTATCGAATTGATATCTAATAGTTAACTGATCACAATTTAGAATATGCAAATGTATAACAGTACCTCAAATGCATCTGTTAACTCTAAGGTTTCTATAAACGCATTTTAACTATGTAGTTCTAAACAACATAATTCTTCTTGATGGATACTATAATACCCAGATGCAGTGATACATGTTTGCAACATATTATTTGAGGTTCCTGCATCTCAAAATACAAAAATCTATGAATTAACTCTCCTGTTGTTTGTCTCGAAGTTGTCTTGTTATCAGAGAAATGTTAACCAGACCGTGGTGGACGAACTATCATGCCGAAAACACTCGTATGATTAAATACTATACAATATTATTCTGACGCAATTGTACTTGTTTGAAACCAAATACATAGGGCTAATGTGCCTAAAAATGTAAAACCAAGTTTAAAGGAGTATCTATGCATTAAAATGCAGACATATACTCTGTGATTTCTATAACTATATTTAATTATATAAGTGCACGCATGTGTCTAGCTACCCATCCATCTGCAGAGAAGAAAAAAAGCTACTGAAAACAAAACATGGAAGAAGTATTTCTTTTATTTCGAAAGGAAAGAAAGAGGTATTTTTTACGCTATTAAGACAGATTGTGCATCCCACTACACATCAAAAACCCTTCTGATCGATCATCCTAAACACAGGAATAATGCTGCCTCTTTTGTTGTGCCTCCTGCGTTTGTATGGTGCAGACTTTTTTCTTTTATTTGTGCTACTCCATGCTTAGGAATACAGATTGGACGCAGCTGCTCAAATCACTGAGACCATTAGAGAATGCGGTTTTTTTCTGAAAACTTTTTTTCATTGTGTGTATTTATCAGAATGTATTTTAGTTCTGCGAGTTTTTTTGTTTTGTTCAGATAACACAAGAAACCGAATGCATATAATTAACTAATTATACGTGTTACGCATCTTGTGTTCCATTTATGTTTCTTCCGAACGATAAGCATATGGAATGATGGATTATTTGCATAATGGGAGGAGGAAGGAAATTAATTATAACCATTATCTACCTAACTATGGGTAATTTAAATTGATATATGTTGGTCATCGATAGTGTATCACTGAAATACACCAGATGTAATTGTCTAGAAATTTGAAAATTAATCTATGGAGTTTGTTTTCAGTTATTTTTAATTCCTTCCATTTAAAAGAATCTGGATTCTGAATATTATTATGTTAGTTGATTGGAAACGAATCGTGTTAGAAAAATTGGTTTCAATTTAGATTATTTAAAATCATATATATGTGTGTTTCAGATTTTGTCATTCATAATCTTTTATCCAATAAGTTTAGTTATTGTGCCTTATGAATTAAAAGCATCCAAATAAATTTGACACACATACGTATATGTTTATCTAAACCTGAATGTTTTGATTTAAAGATTTGAAGAACTATATAATCTTTAATATTTGGATATAAAGATCTGAAAATTAAAATAACAAAATGCTTTTGTGTACTTAAAGACGTTCTATAGAACATAATCTACTGCCTTTTTTAAGTTCAGTATTGAAGCATTGCAGGTTGTGATGCCAGTATAGAAAATTGAAGTACTTGAATGTTCATTCTGTTTTTAAACTTGTGCTATACAATCCATTACCCTATCTCACAGTAAAAGAAGAAAAAAATGCTTAAATGTTTACATTCATTGTAAACTAATTTTGTAATGTAGTATTCATATAAAAATATATTAAACTAGGGGGCCCGCCCCCTGATCGCTAACGCTCGCCAACCCCCGGAGGATTGCTTCGCAATCCTCATTGGTTCGCTGCGCGAACCTATGCTCGCTTCGCTCGCATCAATGAAGACATGTATCCTAGCAGAAGGAATTGTTAACAAAATATGATGTTCCAAAAAAATATTTTTCAAATCTAAATTTTATGCTGTTTTTCAGAAAAGATATTTACAGTACCTCTGGAATCAGAATTCAAATGTAAACTTTGAGCAAATTTTGACTCGAAATGTGAGCGTTGATTTGGAAATTGAAAACCCAGCATGTTGGTTGTGTGTACATTTACCCAGCACTCGAGCCACCCACGCTTTTTCATTGAGTTTGTTGTCGAAAGTTGTAATGCAAGCGTCTTATTGAACTATAATAGCTTGCCCCGAAACGGACCTTTTTTTAAATGACCCTGAAAAGATCCTCTGTTTTCTTTGATTTCTATTATTTACTGCAACAGCTCGACTAAAATTCATTGTTTTTCGATAAAATTTCATCCGATAACGCTATAATTTCAATTGAAGCGCGAGGCTTTGGGATAAACAAAGAATCGTACAATGTTGCCAAAACGCGAAAACAAATAACGTCTTTTTTGCGTGCCACGTAAGAGAATTATATATATAGATTGAAATACTTAATATATCAAATTGAAAAAAAAACTGAAAACTATTGGTCATAATTTTCAAACTAGTTTACTTGCTTGCATAATGTAAATAAATGTACTGCATATTTCAACAATCTGTGGTTTGAGTGTGCATGGAATTCAAGAAAGGTGACAATCTGAAAAAGCACCATTTTCGAGACAAGCTAACCAATAATTTCTTCAATTATTGTAGTTTTAGATGGTCATACAGCTATCGTGGTACTTGATAAAAGCGACCAACGCCATTGAATTACATATTATTAGTCTGTAGTTACTTCACCAGGTAGTGTAATTAACAGGTCGTATGAATTTGTTTTCGATAGATTCATTTTTGTTTCACAATTTTTGTATTATGCTATATTTACGTCTGCGTTTGGTAGCTAAAATGTTACGTCATGTTTAAACTGAATAAAGTTATACATATTACATAATATTAGGCAAAGTATGATGGATCCTCTTCAATTTTTTCAATTACATTAACTCAGATTCGTAAAGTTTCATTTACAAATGCTTGCATGATAATATTTACAATTTAAAAACCTATAAATGTATTCACTAATGTACGCGACACAGAAATTGATATTTTTTGTATATTTTCTAAAGAAGTAACATATAGGATTTTCAGAATCAACTCCTACGGGATTCATTCACAAATTTCGCTACTTGGCTTAACACTTGTAGAAGGACATACATAGAATTCTGCTACTTGGCTTAACGCTTGCAGAAAGACATGCATAGAATTCTGCTACTTGGCTTGACATTTGCAGTGTAATTTACATGAAATTCAGCTTAATTAGTTTTGGTAAATTGTATTCTATTTGTGGATAATGAACGTGCACATCGATACTTTATCGTAACAACTGTATTTAAATAACGTATCAAATATATTAACGACATTTAAATATAAACATTTAGGAAAATATCGCATATTGTGTAAGAACGAGTATGTTAGTATATAAACCCTCCATGTAGTTTTGACGAGATATCTCGTCATTCAAGATCTGACTAAGTTTGATAATGAACAAGCATCTAGACATCAAATTAATGACGATTTTTTAATGATGAAGAGGACAAGATCTCGTCAGATTTTTTCTAACTACGTGGTATTTCACTTATCAAGGTCTGGCCAGTTCTCTTCCAATGACAATATAGACAACCTCTAAGAGGGTTAAGAAATAAATTACATGGATGCATAAATAAACTGTCATCTGGTTTCCACTTTTCATTACATACGTATTCCTATTCTGTTTTATGTATTGTGAAAAAAGTAGCGAATAATCAAAAAACAATTCCGTACCGAAACACAACTCTATTGAAAGTGATTCCAACATCACAATAGAAACCAGAGCTTTAATTGTATGTTTTACGATAAAATCAAAGAATTTTCTTTTATTTCGTTTCCGAAGTCATTCAAGGAGAATCTGATCGATTACTACGAGGACACTCCTGATCTTTGTCCTGCCATCAAAAAGTCGTTCGCGTCTTAAGATACTCGATTGGTTCGGATCATTTGAATAGGGAGACTCCTTGATGACTTTTTGATGCATTATAATGATGATGACGACGCGAGCGTTTGTAGCCGGTTTTTATCTGAGGGTTTCCCATTGCACACATAACGACTAAAAATAAAGTGACGACAACTTCAATTTGTGTGCGGAGGGTGGTTTTTATATCATGTTATTCCATAGTTAAAGCGTAGTAAAAGTTTTCCACAGTGAACTATTTGTCGCGTGGAAAATTTTTTAACAAACAATAGTTTTACAAAAATACAACTTTAGTGATTTTATTAAAGTTATGTAGTTGGAGGATGATTAAGTTTCTGTGAAATGAAATTTCGCAATTAAAATCATCCTTTTGGAAATTTTTCTATGTACAGTTTTCAAAAGCATTTACCAATTGATTAGGCAGTGAATGTTGATTAATATAGAATTTAATTTGTGAAAGAAATTACTAGGATGCATTTTTACATGGCGAAAATGCATTTAATGTTTATTAAGAGGTTACACAATTTTTAAAGTTGCACAAAATGGATTTGATTTTAGTACCATGCTACGATTTAATTTATTCTGCTCCACGTTATTTTTGTCTCAGTGTCATATATTCAGATTTTTAAAAGTAATGAAACACTTTTACGATTTCATTAATTTTCAGCTTTTCTATTATGTTTAGGTTATTTTTAACACTTTTCAAAATTAATGTATTCCTGAAATGAATCGTTAGTTTGATGGAGCAAACCCAGACAATTAACTTTATAACCTGGTGTATTTTCATGTCAATGAACTTATAGCTTGGTGATTCTGGTTTCATAAATAAAGTTTGCACAGTACTTCATACATTTTAACCTTTCATAAATTTTTGAAAAAGTTATTTTTGAAAATTCGTTTCTGTTTTACATCCATAAATGTTTTTTTGAATGCAAATAAATCAGTTCGGCCTGCCTCAAAAGAATATATATTGGATGATGTATGAGAAAAAAGGTCTTCAAAGGAAACTAATAAATTACATTACGTATGCATATAGTCGTTGAAGGGAGCATGACAACCAAATATATATATTTATTAAAAAAGAGGTATTTTATATTATTACGAGTTATAATTTATCAAAAATCAAAACAAACCTTTTTTATAAAAATTTTTTTTAATTACCTCCCAATTTTTGAAAAAAATTAAAAAATTTTGTAACAATTTTTAAAATGACTCTCCTTTTTCAAGTTTCGTTATTGTGACTTAATATTTTTAATATACATTTAGTCATGCCAACATTTTCCTGACTGTTTGAATATCTTAATTTTTTTAATGAAAATTTCAAAAGGAAAAAATTCAAGAAAAATCAAAAAATTTTAGCATTTCAAGAGTTATTTTTACTAAATTATATTCATTTTACGCAAAAAATAATTAACATACTAAATTCTTTTATCTGACCTCTGTTCACTTATCAGGGAAATTTCAAGGAATATGAAGTGATATTAAAAAACCTTAGCCTTTATTTTTTGCGAATTGGTATAAACCACATGAGTTTCCAATTATATAAGCAATTATTATAAACTTTTATCTTTCAATTTTAAAAGTTAAAAAGCTGCCGAGACATCGAAATAAATGGTGAAAATTGATATCGTACAAAACATTGTGTCGAACGAAATATTATTCATCATAATTACCCAGTTAAACAAATATGTTAAAATTAATATTTAAATCTCTACAGACAAAAACAATAATTTCTATAATGTCCAAAAGCCAAAATTGCCGTATAAACTATTATCAATCTGTAAAACATTGAAATTTCTGAACGTTAATTCAAAAGAAACATGCTGGTGTCAATAATTTGTGTATCCACCTTTATCAGTTATTACTGCTGGAAAATACCGTGACATTGACCGATAAAAATTTGAATGGCTATGTGCGAAATCTTCAATGCATATTCAACAAGAATACGTAATTCTTCAGTCGTGTGATGCAATACGGATCAATTTTCGTACAATCACAAAAAGCATGCATTCGATCGTTTACAATTCTATGGGACCAAGGAAGAATGTGTTCGTGTTGATCACAGGTGAAATATCAAACGATTCGAGTGATATAGAGATGATAAAAGTCTGGAAAGATGATTCCAAGGAGATTTATATACGCGGTTTGTCTTCTGTTTTTAAGAGTTATGTTATGTATTGTGTTCATCGTCAATGCGATGTGTATAAGACAATGATATGAATGAAGTGAAATAGCATCCCAAACTATTACGCTTGATGTAGGACCACAATGGCGTTCAGGATCACACGCGTCCAGAAGTCATTTCCCACCATATCTGACAATAGGGATTTAGTCGTTATGGGTCACGAGATTATATCTAGACCAGTCAGAAAATGTGATTCCTTCGCATTCAGTATTCTAGTGCTTCCTTGGCATTTTCTGAGCACCAGAGGCCTTTGAGGTCTATGGAACGGAGTTTAAGGAAATAGCAGTAAAGAACACCGAGATTCGTGCCAATGGCAGCAGCATTCGTTTCCGAACTATTTATATGTATAACCATCCACTATTAAAAAACAATAATTCCTCACAGCCATGGGTACCATGCATATATATCCCATGTCTTCTGTTGTGGATATACCCTGATGCGTCACATTTCTCCATTGTTAAGTTTCAGTTAGTTTTCTGTTCGGTATCCACAACTTAAACACACTATTTCGTCACTACCATGAATAGCAAGCATATATCTCTCATATCTGATGTAGCCATATGTGCTTTAAATACGCCCTAGGTGCTTATCACGACAATTCGTAAAATATTTTTTGTTATTGTCTCAACAAGCGTTTTACCACATACTTGTATTATATATAATCATTTGACAAACCACCCATTTGTCATCAACGTAAGGATTCTTGCTTTTTCAAATTCCGTCCACTATTCATAAGACTGCCTCGTTTAGATCAATTTAATTCATAATGTTTTTATTTGATTTTCGGCTCTTTTTTTATGTTTTGAAATCCATTTCAGCCTGTATTGTGCAAGTATCTAACTTGCATAATCAATCGATATTTTAATCATTTTCATTTGACGTCTATCAATTTTAAAATAAATCTTTCTTGTTTTCTGTTGCATATTTACTGAGCAAAACTGCATAATGATGTCAAATACATAATGGATATAAATATCGATGTATATTAATTGAGCTATACGGTCTTTTAACTATCTATTTTCAGCTATTGACGTTTGTGAAGATAATTGCTGAAGTTTAGATGAGTAACGTGTTGGAAACTAAATATACGAGGCCACAAAAACGATTTTAATTCAATCGTGCTTAAAATAAATCAAAGCTTAATAAGATTTCCATTAAAATTCTGAAGACGATAATTTGTCTTTTATATTTCGTTTCGAAAAGGTCCTAAGAGTTTAAAATATGTGGCTTCTTCAATCTAAAAGAATTAAAATTTTGCATACATGATGCGTCATTTGCATTTTTTTACAAAATCGTTTACATGTCATACGCTATTTATTCTTAAAAAGATAAAAATGAACAGGACCTTTTTAAAATATTTCTACTTCGCTATTTAGTGAAATCCTCTTACAAATATTAAATAATAGTTACTTTATAGAATTGTTGGAGTAAGGTTTACAATGTGTCTTTAAATTGTCATTTGATTTTAACTTAATTTGTGAACTATATTAGAAAAACATTTTCGAATGAAATGCTTGGATTTGTTTGTACTTCATCAGCTTTCCCTCAGAGTTGTTGTTTTTCTGGTTTTAAACAAAAAATAATGAATTTTTATTATTGTTACCTGATCTTGTAAGAATAAGTGAGACAGAAAAGGTATATCAATAAGAGAGAGATAGAGAGAGACATGATATTTTTAACTGGATTGAGGGTAATGTTTAGCAGTCGCTTTCGAATTTATATTTGTCCATGTACAACTGCGTATGGGTTATAGCTATAAAGATGGCCTATTGGAGTGGTTTATTAATCTATATAATTGACGATACAAATCTTAGTTCTTCCTATCACATACTCGGAGGGTTACCAAAATAAGTAGGATATGACCCTTTAAATCACCAATCTCAATACCATACCGTCAATTAAAGATAAAACAAGTGACACTAACAACCCACTTTGACATCATTGTTTTTGATCTGCCGATGCACACTTTAAGACTTCCAAGGAATTTACAATATTTATTGTTTTCACTGCTTTGATTTGTCTCAAATTACATTTTTCACTGCACAACGACAATTAATGTGCATTATAAACATTTACGCAATATATCTTTCAAATTAAATAATATTTCGAGCCAATTATTTTTAATTTTTTGCAAACAAAACCAATCTTGTAATAATAAACGTTATCATTTCAACACGGAACAAAAGGTACTTTGCTAAATATTACATAAAACGACTAACTTCCAAAAATAATTTTCGATAACATTCACCAAATACACGTTTTTATGATCCAATTCTATAATCCCAATTCGGTTTCGTTAGTTTGTTGGAATGGAATACATAACAATCGTGAAATATCTGTCAAAAGATAGACAGTGAGGGATTCAAGATAAGAGATCTGTCACTGAGCCATGATGGCTGAATGGAAACAAATGAATGTACATGCTACACAGTATTACCAATATTCAAAGTGTACGGTCTTTAAAAACAACGTATACTTCACCGAATATCTTAATAGCCGATTGACAAGGAATTAATATCTTAAACCTATAAATAAATAGTTTTAAATGTGATATTTAATTTAAAATAAACTAAAATAAATACAATGGATTTGATAAACAGTATATACGCAAGTTGTTACTTCAATACATAGTCTACAATGACTCTAGATACTAAATACTATATAAGAGAGTAGGTCGGCTTGGGAGAGTGAATAGTTCAACATTGACTAAGCGGCATAGATCTATTGTATCTCATTTCAATTGAACATCCACAGATACGTAAGCCTTATCTGTGGGTCTAAGTAATAAATTGTATCTAAATATGATGCTTATATAACTTTGAGAAAGTAAAAATGTAAGTATGAAATGTAAAAATGTCCAGTAAAATACAGATATCTCAATAAAGATTTAATTTTATTTAAGCTTGAAGGGGAAATACTGTTATTTTGAGTCCCTCTCCTCTTATCCGTGTTAGATGTATTAAATTCCATATATATATATATATATATATATATATATATATATATATATATATATATATATATATATATATATATATATATATATATATATATATATATATATATATATATATATATATATTGAAGCTTTACGCAATAATAAAGATTAAATTTTTGATTTATACATATTAAATTAAATATAATATAGATACAATCTTTGAATCTGTTTCATTACATTATTTATTTTTAATTGACCATCCTTTTATTTTGTTATTTTAGCTCTATTTTCGTTTACCTGTTTAATGTAATATTCTGAAAATATTTTTGATCAGTAAAATTACTTAGTGCAGCAATATACCAAAGGGAATTTGGCATCATACGTAATTGAATACAAAACAATCACACCGGGTCTTCTGGACTTTAGACATTGCACAACAAACCGTGAATCTTGGCGCTGACCACGTTGCCTGCACACACACATTCGTCCCACGTCTTGAAGACGTTGACAATTGGCGCGATCACTCATTGTATGATCGAGAGAGGTCTCCACTGTCCCTTGGATGTCTGCAGCAATGTCTGTTGGATCATAACGCACAAGTCTTACAAAACGCCGATCCTCTCTCGGTCCTGTGTGTCTAGGCCTTCCGGAGCCTGGTTGATCGAGTTGTATACACCGCTGCCAACAGCGTGCAATAGTAACATCACTACAACCAATATGTTGCGCAATTCGTCGATTAGACCATTCATCTTCTTGGAGGCCAATTACTCGGCCTTTGTCAAACTTTGCCAGTTGCTTGAATTGCTTACGAACGTTTTTTCCGAGGCATGACTCAATGAGAAACACTGTGACCAAAATAACAACACGAGTCGAAATTAATTTGCTACGAAACTGTATGTCCTTTTATGGCCCGGTATGCAGCGGGTTTGACATCTGCCCAGCGCGCGTGGCGCATGCTCTAATGATTTTGAAAATTCGATCATTTGCGTATCCAACGCAGATGTACCACTCCTCTAAATTTGCTTATACTGGTCTTCTCCTTACGGGTGCTATTTTTTTTTTTGTCTTGCCTGACTTTTTTGCTGGAAATCAGGGTAAGAAAAAAAAACAGGTTTCTTTTTTAAAAAAACCAAAACCGCTTTTTTGATTTAAACCAGTTTTTTATAAATCCTTTACTAATTACATGTATACATATTTATAAATAAAATTTTACTTTAACTAGAATAATTAATAATCAAATAACAATTAATATTGCTTCTGAAAATAATTTAAACAAGTAAAGAAACAATTGTTGCTACTTATGTGGACATTCAAATCATATTAAATTTTAATATTTTATCATAAGTCTAACTTTACTAAAAGTCATTTGAAAGAAGTAGGAAATTGGCCATATTTCTATTTTTGTTGATTTAGTGACACGCATCAAATTATCTTATACATTTTCAGAAAGATTCTTCAGTAGAATATAACGATATAATTTTTTTAAATCCCACCCCTATTGAAATATATTGGCAAAAACACGCTACTCTTTGTGCTAAAATTTCTATATTTGTGTAATCCTGAACATTTAATGTCAATATGTAAGAAACTTTGCGATTCTGAGACCTAGCGTCTTAAATTATTTATCACTTTTGTCATCTATTTAGAAATTGATTTCGATAGAAATCGGTGTTACTTCAACAACTGATTTGATAATTTTACATAGCATGATCTTGTAAGAAAGCCTTTAAATTCTTGTAGTGTCATTCGAGCTTGCAAGCTCATTCAACACCGACTCTATACAAAGCCTCCGTACAAATTTCAGCAGAGCCTGTGACGTCACAACTCAAAGTCCTATCGCGCGGCAACTTTTACGCACTACGATACGAATTGCATTTAGTTCAGCTAAATGGATTTAAGTTAAACGTAAGACTATTTTTCTTATTTGTCTTATAGTAAATAGTAACAAATTTACGTTATTGCTGTTTAAAATATGATTTAGCTTGTATCGTTATAACTTCAAAATTACCACATGCGATTATTTGTATGAGGCAATTATTTTGTTTTCCATTTATACACATCCATTTTATTACAATGAATGTGGTTATTTAGTCTTATAAGTAGTTAAACGGTCCTTTTTACAAATGTGATTTTTAATTCATGATTATAAATGTATATGGCTATTTTAACATACATTGTTTTGGTTGCAAGGGTTCAAATATCAAGATGAATAAATTTGTTTTTGAATAACGAATTCTCTTAATTTCCTTTAATCTAAAAAATGAGGTAACAAAAGATGTAAAACTGGTATTTGTTCTAATCATAATCAAATCAATAAGGATGCTAATCTAACTCTGTTTCTGTAAAAAACTTGTATTTATTTATTATCTTGTAAAGTTCGCTATTACAAATATATATATGACAAATTTCCAAAACTATTTACATATGTATATGTATATATATATATATATATATATATATATATATATATATATATATATATATATATATATATATATATATATATATATATATATATATATATATATATATATATATATATATATATATATATATATATATATATATATATATATATATATATATATATATATATATATATATATATATATATATATATATATATATATATATATATATATATATATATATATAAATCAATACACTTATGCGTAATACGAAATATTTTAAGGCTAATAAATTTAAATAAAAACTATAATAATCGTATTGAAATTAGTCATTTTCATTTGCATACTTTTGATATTATTATTTATATTCATAAAGTTATAATTAATAAAAATCATAGATTGTGGTTGGAAAATTATTGTACGATTGAATATGTTTTTACTTTTATCCTTATGGTTTACAAAATAATTTTATTATACCAACGTAGATAAAGATTCTGGTAACTCTGCTATAGCTTGTAAATCTTACTATCATTCTATTTTATGTAATAATCTGTTTTGTACGAGTATTAAATAATTTGTATTAAAATTAAAGCTAAACAATTTATAATTAAAATAAATTTTAACCATAATAATGTTGCAACATTTTGTGGAATACGAAAGTTATAAAAATAATTCGTTTTTTTTTTTTTTAATGTATTTTATTTCAGAATATTCCTAACAAATGTTGTGTTTCACTGTGCAAAGGTAAATTATCTCAGTGGTTTCAGGGTTTCAAAAATCTATATTAAAGAAAACGACAATTTCATTAAAATGAAAGAGGGAAATAATTGTTAAAAGCGAAACTTTCAGATGTTGCAAAAAGTAATGTATAACAATAAATATAATTATAAATAAATGCTTTGCATATAACTGACAACTGTAACAGTTTCATGCCAAAAAAATGTAATAAATATTTATATTTCATGTATTTGTTGTATATGTCTTATTAGTTTAAAAAAGTTTTTAAAAGAGTGATTAAATGCCTAAAACAAAATAAGTTTTTGAAACTAAATATATTGTTAATAAACATACATAAAATTTGATTTAATGCATGTAAGATAAGATAATATTTGTGAATCATTCTGAGGCAAAGTTAAAAATTTTTCTCGTCAAAATCTCTTTTCTCTCAACAACAACAAAAAAAACCAGCTGAAATATAAGTTCACGTAGTTATAAGTTTATGATCAATCTTTAACTTCGAACTTCGGTTTGTGACGTCATAATACTGTACGGATGCTTTGTATAGAGTCGGTGTTGGTTCATAGTTTAAACAGAAATAACGAGTTTTATTGTTTTATCGGACTTGTCTAAGTGATGCACTCATAATAACAGGGATGAAACAGTGCAAATAAAAACTTAAATTCTCGCCTAGTATCCATGCTAGACTCATGTTCTTTCTTATTGAAATAAGTCAGTCAGGGAGAAATAAGTAACAATTTGATATTGAAGTATATGTATTTCAATAAAATGTGTGTTTATTAGACTTCCAATACATCGTGCGATGTATCAGACTGATCTGATTGATTAAAATGTAGCAAGGGGAACACACTATTTTTCCGGGCACTTTAGTTTTTGATAACACTTTGCTACCTAGAAAACCTTTAATTCTTTTCCAAAGTTAGTTTAAATGGAATTGATGGTTTATTTTATTGGAACAAACCGTTGCAGAAAGTGAATTTTTTACGTAGCAAACTGTCACAATACAATGCATGTTTTTCTAACAAGAATGCATTGTATTTAGGGTTTTATTAGATTTATCCGATTCATGAATTTATTGCAAGAGGAACACAACACACTTCTGGATCAGTATTATGTCTGGCTTTTTTGGCAAGCAATCCTTTAAATTCTAGACTACAATACCAAGCCGATCGGAATTCTTCGGCAGCTAAACTCTTTTGTGCCACCCAATGTGGTATTATAAGCTGCTGAACATGACTCATATATAAAGGCAACGAGTCGATTAGAGGCAGGCAGAAAAGTATGACGAACGCCAAATGCCATTAGAACTGAATGAAAAGATTAGAATTGTGGGCGACGAGCGTTGACTGAATCCATTGTTTTTTGTTGCGTCTAACGTTCTTTCCCCTTTCCTCAGTTTATTCTGCATCCATACACCACTTTCGATTTTTCGCTGACTTTTTTGTAATATTATTATCCATTCTTTCGATCGTAATTTGCTTTTGTATTGGACAAAGTAGCGCATGGCGAATGAATTCTTTTTTTAAGCAACATAAAGAACGCTGGGGGAAAGAAACGAGTGCAAATGAAGACTGTTGTGACTTTTTCTGTTGTTAAATCCAGGAAATAAACGCGTCAGTTATTTCATTCCAGATTTTTTTCATCCTTAACAGTCTGACACAGATTGCTTTTTCTGGCATTATTTTGAAAAAAATGAGATATTTTTCTTTTTGTTCCGAGCTTTTTCCTGTGGCTCGATTCCTTCGCATTACTGAACTACGATGCGATGTGCTTTGTGTCCTCGGTTTTTTTTTCATTCAAAGGTATATTGTAATTTCTCGCCAAATGGCGTAAAAGACAATGGTGAGTAATGTTTTAAGAATAAACATGCATTCGACAGTAAAATTCCATTTCTTTTATTCATAACTTTTGCGATATCATTTGCGAAATATAATTTTGAAGGTTGACTTTCTTTCCGCGTTATTTGTTTAAGGAAATGCTGGTTTATGAATAGTATATATCTGCTTTTTGTGTTGTCGAGGAATCTCAAAATTTATTTGTAAAAATTTATTTGAAATGTAAATGACATTGAAAATAATTAATTGTTTTATTTTCTATGTTCTTTTGTTTTGCGTCACAAATCTTACAATACATATCTAATCAAGAAAGACACATTTTAAATAATGTATGTTTTTTAAACAAATAATTTTAGAATTCTAGCGAAAGAAGAACATTTACTTTTAGATATTATGATAGGAAACAATATTTGCTTACCAACTAAACATTTCCAACGAATGTTTTTCATTAAAAAAAAGGAAAGGGAAGTAAACAGGTAAACAAAAATATTTTAAAAGGGAATCAGTATTCATATCATAAAGCATTCTGTATATATATATATATATATATATATATATATATATATATATATATATATATATATATATATATATATATATATATATACAGAATGCTTTATGATATGAATACAATTGACCAACCATATCGCCACTACAACGCCTTTAAAGAGATTTTCAAATCAATCAGCCCACCGAAAGAATGATATACTTCGTTATTTTCGAGTCCTCTCACGTTAACTTAACCCTCTTTGGGGTTGTCATGACGAGGTATCTCGTCATTAGCTAAACTGACCAGATCTTGACTGACGAAATATCTCGTCAAAACTTGGTCAGGCCTTGATCTCGTCATCATAAAAAAATATGTAGTGTTTTGATGACGAGATACAAATTGGACTGATCTTGATGAACGAGGTGGTATCTCCTCAAAACTACTTTGTGGTTTATGTGTAGTTAAGTAACGTCAGTTCCGGAATACATACCAGAAAAACCTTTAATCACAAAAAAATAAATCCAATCTACATTTAACCGTTCAAAAAAGGCTTCTCATAGGAAGGCTTCTCAATCTTCATTTGTCAGTTGAAATGTTGAAATTTGAAGTACTTTAAACATGAAACACATTTATTAAAGCACGTTAATTCAAAGTTTCAAGCTAATGAGAGTACTGTATGCAATGAACGTTACAGAACAGTTAAAACTAGACTAAGCAATTAGGTTGCAGTTTTAAGGTAACAACGCAGTATGGGCCACAGGAAGGATCGCAATGCATGTTCATAGACACTATCACGAGCTTTGTTAAAATTTGCATTTGCGAAATTGTGGAATGATCATAATTACTGTTCCACAAGCAGACTGCTGAGTTTCTGTACAATGACCATCAGTTACAGAGGAGAGTGACCTTAATGGATTCTGTAGGTGAAAGAGAGTTACAAATTACACTCTAGCAAATGTAGCTAAAGCAAAAAAGTGAATGTGCGACGAGAAAAAGTAGGTGACTGATGAATACTACAGCGTTCCACTTCCTTTTTTGCGGTCGATTCAGTTCAACAGAATAGCACAAAGGAAGGCATCGTGAGATATAACAGCAGTCAAGATGACGATAACCAGTTGTTTGGGCAAAATGCCGAGAAAATTCGTAATAGCGAAATAAGATTTGAATCACAGTATGTACTGTTTAACTACAGTTTCAGAAAGGAATCCCTAGATTTTAAATGACATAACTACTAAACCAACCGGAACCGTGAGAGATAGAAAATGAAACAAGTGGTACATTTAAAAATGAAAGTACTGCAATTTGAATAGACTGTTTTAAAAATTAGTTACAATTAATTTTGCTAATAAAGGGCGTTGCAGTCTATGTAAGCATGAAATACAAATGATATGTATCTATTTTTCAAACTTCTATCTCTTTCACGTGACAGGCAGTTTAGTAGTAACCAGTTTGCGGAGTAAATTCTAGTCATATGTTCATTGGAACAATGAGGATGTACCAGTCACGTCGTGATTTATGAAAGATGGTTCCCGAACGCACCATATTTCTGCAGTGTTCACTTTCCTTGATGAATACATCAGTGTCTAAATGCTCTAAATTATTGCAAAGAGACCGGAAAAGGAATAGATTGGCCTCCATTCTCCCCGGATCTCAATCCATGCGATTCATTCTCTGAGGCTATTTGAAGGCCAGCGTTTACTGTAAGAATCCTCAAATGCTAGAACAGCTTGAGCAATTGATCTCTGAGGCATGTGTAGTAATTTCAGTGCATACAATGCGGCAGGTGGCTTCAAACTTCTCCTTTCACTTGCGGCAGGTGATTGTTCAAGGTGGACATTTTGAATGCATTATAATTTCATTTGAGACGTTACAAAAAGATTAATAGCTACTCGTAAATTGTTGGTGGTATAATCACATTTTTAACACTCTGTCATGCAATTGAGATGGAAATCCCAACACTTCCACAAAGTTTAAGGTGAATAATTGAATTATATAGGTGTCTGAAATCAGTAGAATTATTATGAATCTGTGTTCATTGAATAAGCATTTTAAAAATTTAGAAAACGTTTATTATATAAACAATTTTAAAACAACTGTATTTAAAATGTACATTTTTCTAACAAGTAGGTTTTTAATTTTAATTTTAATTAACGTCGCACTTGAGAAACACAGCGATGTACTGACGATGGTCCGGGAACAAACCCCAAGGGAACGATCCGAGGATAACACCTGAGCCGGCACCCCACTCCCCAAACTTCCCTACCATTTCAACGTGACGACATTTGAGGCTCGATAGATTTAAATAGCACGAGACTTCTTTGTAACGCAGGTCTCTTCTTAGATTCGAACTTGCAACCTTCCGCTTGGTATATCGTTAGATTGAGGTTTTTCTTTCCAAAAAGGATTTTTCTTTTTAAACTGAAATCAACCATCCAATTTAACAATGCATAACATAAATTGATGTAAGCAGTGTCTTCAACGACAGCCCACTAAATTTAATTTTTTTTTTCATTGCAAAATTTGTATTTCTATTTGATTAAAAAATAATTTCTAAGAATAATTTGAAAGAATGTGTCAACATTATTCCAATAAAATAAACTGAATTGGATAACATATATTACAACAAATTCCAAATTAATTAATAGGATGTTCAATTGTGGATACAAGTAATTTTTATAATAAAATTCATGTGTATGGAAATAATGGTTTGTACTCTTAATATCTATTTAGGTGTCTTAAATTCAAAACGTTTGTTCTTAAAGTGTTTTGTGCAAATTTTTAATCTGTAATATATTTTTAATCCTCATTAAATACAGCCATTGCATTAAACCACTTTTAGGTAACGAACATATTAGCAATTATTTCATGAAAATTTTGTTTTCATAATTATGTCTTAACATTTTACACGAAACGTAAAGTATGGTATGGAATACATTTCGTTTTAGAATCAGCTTTCATTTTGCTTCAATGTATTTTGCAAACTAATAAATCTATAGCAATTTCAAATATATTGATTTATTTGCTGATGTATCACATCCTAATTTTAATATTTCTGTCGAATCGGGCATTTTTTTTATTAGTTTCTATATAGAAATGAATGAATACTAACATTTTAAATGCGCAGTATGTACAAAATAGATCCCGTGCACGAAAATATAAAATAAAAAAGCAAACTTATCTCTCTATATTAAAAAAATGTTACTGTCGCCTCAGTCACAGGATTTAAAAATCGCTTATTTCGCTCGCATCTAAACTATTTCCCGAGAAAATTCGAATCAGAAAATTATGAAATTAATATGTTTTGTTCAAAGTTGAACTGGGAACACGATGAAGAAGATATTTTTCCGATGCGGCGATTAGTTTAGGGTGTATTAATTGTAAAAGTCGAAAAAAGCGAAATGCCTAACGCGAGTGCGCAAAACACGTACAAATTGCGAGTCTTCAAAAGTGAGATTTTTGATGAGTACCTGTAAACGTGATTTTTTGCACCTCGCCGAGTTTTTTTTATAGAAATTTCAAATTGGTTCCTGGTAATATTGTTTTCAAATTCTGGAAAAATTGGGAAAATTTCGTTAGCTTTTTATTATAACTGTCATAGTTTATTATTTTTAGTTTTTTTTTTTAATTTGAAAACATCACAGGAAATCATAAAATCTACTATTTCTTATGGTACAATTATTTCTGAAATTGGTTAATAAATAAATTCGATGCAATTAAAAGTTTATCATACAATTTCGGAATTTTTAGATTGTAGTTTCCGATAAAAAGCTTAAACTGTAATATCTACAGCCTAATACTGTTAGCATTAAAATTTAAAAGTACCACGTGGAAGCTTAGAATGCACTTTTTCTTATAGTAGAATTATTTTTAAAAATTGTTAATAAATAAATTTGATGCGAAAAAAAAGTATAATTTTGCAATTGGGTATAAATTTTTATAGCTCAGATTAAACGTCAGTTTTTTTCTACTTGGCCTTGGGTTAAAACTCACTGTGGCACCATGGCCCGAAAAAACTCTTGCGAAAGTGTTGGTTTGCGAAGCCAATCAAATGGGATAGTGTAGCAATCACTGGGGGTTGGCGAGCGTAGCCGAACAGTGGGCGGAGCCCCCTAATTAGTATAAATATTGTGGAAGTGTGTGTACTGCAAAAATAGGAAAATTCTTAAAACTACTGGGACAAAGTTGTGTGTAATTTGTTCTTTAATAATTTTCTTCATAGTTGAGTGCAATTTGAAAGATCTTTAAAGGTTTGTGTTTGCATTTCTCCTCAATAATCTTACTTTTTATCCATTCCTTTTCGAATGAAAAATGTTATCGATAATTAAAAACCAAATTAGGAATTTAAGTAAAAGTGAAGTGTTCACATTGAATATGTTGTTTTGATGGGAATATAGATATGATGAAAATCTTCACATATTCCAATAATCACTAATAAGAAATTTTAATAATATTACTTGAATCACATTCCTTGGCCAAGTAGGAATTTTCAAACCACCCCTAAATAATTAGTATGCGAAATTTTTTTTAAATTTTTAACACTTTGCTTTCTTATTCATTATTTTTAATTGAATATTATCATTTACATAACAATAGTACAAGTGTTATATTTTACGTACAGTAAAATAAGCAAGCAAATATCATGCTTCTACCTTTCCAGATTGAGTATAACATGCTTTTTAATGCTAATGTTCCTAAGAAGTAACTAAATTTTTCCTTGTATTGATATTTGCAATGTGTTATCATTACAGCACATATTAATGTAAAATTTAATTAGCTATTAGTAATGATGCTACTAAAAAAACTTTAAAAACAGCTTGCATACATTGTAAATCACATTTCTTAGAAAAAACATACTTAAGTATTTTAGTGATTTGTCCCAAGATGTAATGTTCTTTGCATATTTTCTGTAAATGAAAGGTTTTATCAAGTGTAAATAGTTAATGCATTACTGAGATGAAAGTCCTTGATTTGTATCTATCCTCTTATCACATTTGTCGAAGCAATACATTTAGATGTGGATGTATGAGACATTTCAAATTAAAGTATTGCTAAAACGTATTCTTAAGCGTTGACTAGTAAAATTAAAAATTTGGTATGAAAACTTTGTTAAAAATATAAGTTTTAAGGCAGATATAGCATAATGCGATTTTGAACAAAACAGTTAAAAACATTTTAAGAAATAACGAATCGTAGACCAGTTAATTTTAAAAGTATATAAATTTTACAGCTGTACGAAAATTTTTTATAGGAATATATCTTATCTCATTTTTTTCGCCCATCTCTAGAAATTTTGGTATCTTTCAGTTCGTATCCAACATGGCCGAAAAATATATGAATGGTATTCGAAAATAATTATAAGGATACCACATAAATGCAAATTGAAATGAATGGTTAGATCGCATTTTCTATTGAAGGATTGAATTTTTTTGTTATAGATGCGTACAATACGTTATAAAATTAAAGAATAATCTATTTAATAATATTTAAAATATACATGCACATAATCAGTAAGATTGTTATCATATTGAATAAAATATACCATATAGAAGTCGGATTTGATGTCCACGCAAATTTACTGATTTGATGTTCATAGAATCAATAAATTTGTGAATATTTCATGTAATGTTGTAGCATCGATGTGGATATAGCATAATAGTTATATACATGTATGATTAGAGGTTGTAGATGGTCTGAAATATTTAATTTTGAACCAAAGTATTTTGTATATGTTACTTGTGCTTAAACTAAACTCCTGTACCAAATTTCTTGAAAATCCGTCAATATACGACCAAAGGGTTTTCATATTTCGGTTTACTCATAAGGAATAACGTATTTTGATTTTAAATATTAATTAATTTTTCTTTTTCAATTTTGAAATGATCTGTAGCAGCGAGAAAAAAATATTTGTTGAGTGCGTAAGGGAACCTATGAATGTCACTCGATTATGTTTTTATTATTCACAAATTCTGCTGAAAATAAAAAAAATCCATGCTTAAAAAAAAAAGGAAAATATTTTCATCAAACATGTCTGTAAAGTGTCTTCTTACTTGCATTACGTGGTATGAATAAATTACCTAAAGTATTTTAGCCCGTAAAACGTGAAGCGTCAAATATTGTGAATAACCTGAACTGAGGAACAGGATAGACAGGAGATGATATGCTTGGGTGAAGTCTTGGCTAAATATATCCTATGGGACGATATTCTTACTATAATAAACCTCAGACACTAAAATCGTAGTCCAAGTAACATGAATTGCAATTGAGATGATATATTAAAAGTGTGTGTATCTCTTCAACTATTCACGTCAAATACAACGTATTGAACTATTTTACTATGTTAAAAAAATAAACCTCTCAATTTACAATTAACTATCCAAAAGGGGTTCATCTGCCCAATTCCACCTTTCAATCTGCAGTTTTCCCTATATGACAACCTATATATATTTTGATCTCTACGACTTAGAATCTTTCCAATGGATTCTACTATAAGGACCAATATAATGTTTCCTAGGAATGCTATTTGAAGGAAAGTACCAAGATAATCTTACTAAACAATTCCATTCATGTCTTCAAGTTTATTTAGGTATTTTAACTAACGTTTTAAATTAACGAAGCACTTGAGCACACTGTTGACGATGATCCGGGATAAAATTCGAAGGGAAAGATTCAATGACAACACCACATATTTTTGAACCACGGTCAGAGGAAATGTCACACTTTAACAGGTACTTCACTCTCCAAAATTTAATACCACGCTAACCTGAAGACATTTTAGACCACGACAGATTTAAAGTGCACCAGCTCTCTTTGTACAAGGCGGTTTTTGGTTGTATTCGAACTCGCAACCCACCTGTTCCAACTCAGTTAGTCTTCTAACCAGGCAAATTTATAATCAAAGGAAATGACCAACGGAATATTTGGAAAAGATTTACTTTCTTATAAAGTAACAATTTATCAGTCTAGAGGGATTATTTTCTAAAGAAAAGAGACCACCAGTAGAATACTTTTAAAAGATAGAAATAATTCATTGTTTTGAGAGATAAAAAAAACATTGCTCTACTGAAAAACCTCGTGTTGCTCAAAGAGTTAAATCTTTATCTCACCACCACAATTTTTAACAAACGCTACAACTATTTTAGAACATAATTCAAGTGTAAAATGTGACACCTATTTCGGGATGAGCAATTGCTGGGAATGGAAGTGCCGACTGAAAAGGGCAGATAAATGTATGTAATCGCGTAGAGGTACAAATTTAAAGGCACTGTGAAATGGATTCGTCACAATATCTAGTCACACTCGGTAACTATTAATGTTTAAAATGATGTTTTGAAAAACAATTCTAGGACTGTCGAAATGGTATTATTTTACTGTGCGTGATTATTTAATTATAATTCTTGAAGAACGATAAAAATCAGCGTCCAATCAGAACAATGTTAGACAGTCGGTTTCTTATAAATTCAGTTCGTAATTGGCAGTCCTCTCGAATGGCAGATCGTCCTTTGTAGCACTGGTGTTGTTCAATTAAATAATATAGTTCTTATCAAATGAAACTTCAATTCAGTAAAGCATAATACACAAATAAATCTAACTCACCAATGACTTTCAACGTAATGACGGTATTGACTGTCCTGGCTTTGTGGAAGTCTACCCTACACCGATACTCCCCTGCATCTTCTTCTTGCACTGGGTCCAGTTGTAAGAAGGCGGGTCGGTTTATCATATTAAAATATGCCCGGTGGTCTAGTGTAGACACGGCTGACTGCCTCGCCTGCTCTAGGGTCCCTTGACGAGCGTCCAGCGTGTAGATTGGAGACGGTGCCTCGTCTTTGTACCAGAGGATTAGAGCCACACCGTCGTCGGCAGATGGCGGGGAGATATCGCATGGCAAGGCCACTTTTCCTTTCACAACCGCAGTGTAAAGAATTGACGCTGCAAATAAAAAAGCATTTTAAGTATACCGTACAATCAGGTTATATATTTCAAATGTCTAGGCAAAAGATCCAAAACAAAATTATGGTTGGTTGTTTTTGGTTTTTATGGTGCAAGGGCCATACTTGGCCATGCTACGCCAAACGCGAGACATATAACACGATGAGGGAGAAATAAAAGACTAAAACCAGAAGGTTGGGTGAGGGTAAAATTTTAAGGTAGAAATAGTTCAATGGGTATCTCAGAGTTGCCAAAGTAATTGAAAATAATGTAATTGGACGAAACTCATAGGAGGTAACACAAAGAATAAAGAAGCTGAAAAAAGTTGATAAAAAGTTTATAGTATATCTTTTAGAAAAAGCGCTACTTCAATGTGGCATAAAGTTCTGCATGTATGAGAATCATTGTAATGCTGTATATACAGTTATAGTGTAAGCAATTTTTAAATAAATAAAGACTAAACAAATAAAGACAAAATAAACAAATTCCACCAAAATAATTTTGAAATCAGTCTTCAGAAAATGTCTCACAAACTACATCCATAGAAATCAAGTTACAAGTCGAAGATATATGTTAATAGTTAGGGAGGTTTAGGGGCACATTGCCAGTTTCGAAAGTGATCGCTAATTACCACTCGTAAAATAGGTTTTTTATTGTAATGAATGTATGCGTTCCTTCATTGACTGGGGAAAATCTGTTAAAGGCAATTTGTTGTAAGCCAGATAGGGCTGTAAGAAATGTCTATGAGATCAATAATTAGTCTGACCTAGTTAGAAGTAATGTTTCAATCTAAAAGAATGTTTGTCTTGAAAAAACGAGAGATGGTAACGCAATTCTTTGTAATTTTATTACTGAGGACAGTAAGGTTTTGTGACTTTATTCAGATAATCGGAACTTTATATGGACATAGGACAGTAGAATTTACGATATATTGTCAAAGACTGTTTTAAATTTATGTACCTAGGTTCAAATTAGAGATTAGGTAAGTAGCTAAATGTATATTGCTTTAGAGCAACACAACATATTTATTTTGCATCATACCACCATTTTAGGGAATTAAATCAAGTTATGATGTGAAATAATTATTATTAAAATTTTCCCTGGCAGCGTTAGACTTTAACACAATTTGGTGTGTCGTAAGTATGTCATTAGATATATCTCTCGTGTTAGGGTAAAACGGTATGTTAAAGAACACATTTTTGAGGGGGGGGGCGGCTTTATTGAATGTAGTTTTTACGCATAGATTATAAATCAACTTAATCATTGCAGCCTGTATTTATAGCTCTGCTTTTCTTCAAAACTTATTTATATTACCAAATGAAAAGTTATTTTCGAGCAATGTTTGGCGTATACTGTCTCTATCCTAAACAGTATATATATATACTCTTTGGTACAGGGCTCGAAATACCCGGGTGCACAGGTGCACCTAAATTGTGCACCTAATTTTTTCCCGCTAGGGGCACCTGTGCACCTAATTTAAAAAATTAGGTTGCACCTTGTGCACCTGTATTAAAAAGTATATTTCGAGGCCTGCTTTAGTATGTAGAGAAGCTTATTTGTGTAAATCTAAATATGATAGATGGTGTTAGTGTTTGTGGTACAACATGTTTCCCACACATATTCCGGTACTGAAGTCTCTTTAATTCATTCATTGACCGTGTGAAGAAATAGACTAGGATGGTACTTGCATCTTCATGTTATTTCTCACTATCGCTTGGTTTGAAGATCTTCGGATGAAGGTCATAAGTTGTTGGGGAAAAGCATTAATCCTAGAGTAGGATTACTTAAAGAGCGTGATAAAAACACCAAAGTTCTTCGACCCTGAATTGGTGAAAGTCCATCTGTCCATCACCTCTGAGATATTACTTCAGGGACTAAACACCCACCTGGTCTGTATATACATTAGAAGGTGTATCTGTGCATTTTAAGGCAACTTCGTTAACTCCCGATCAAGATAAACGGAAGTAAAACCCTAGTTTCCCAGTTGTTTGTTTGTTCACACTGAAAATACCTCTCTCACTTTTATTTCCACTTTCGCTGCAGTAAATTACAATCCATATACATTTCCCTAACGTCACGCACTTTCACCGTATTTCTCACACCGAATCTTTCAGTTTCCCCTTCGCTTTACTTTTTCCAATGGTCATTTCCTTCTATTATTGTGGCATGCGAAGCCAGGACGTAAACTTTTACGTCCAAAATGATGATGGGTATATTGTTTCACCAAAATAGCCACATAACATTTCCTTCCTTGATTTATTTTTATTGAGGATCGCTGGACTTTTACAAGACTCTTATAAACCACATACTTGGGATTGTGAAGCCCAGAGCGTCGAAGGGAAGTGAGTAAGCTGTTTATAACATATGAGACCATTCTTTTTATTTATGTATTCCAATATGCAATGGAAAAACTGAGAGAAGGGAACGAGAAAAGTAAAAGTAACATTCAGAAAAAGACAACATTTCAAAAAAAAAAAAAATTTAATATTTTGGTATCAAATTACATCGAAATCTCGTTAGTCTAATGTATTTGCTTTTGGGTCGTAACATTAATTTGGTTGTAAATATATTTATTAAATTTGTTTCAAATTATCTTAAGTCGGCATCAGTTGTAAAGCTTTCTTTAAATTTATTTTGAACCTCGTATCTCTTTACTTTTCTGCAATTTGTCATAAAATATTTTATAATTCCCAGACAATTTTGATTTCAGTACTTTTTTTATGGTTTTGATAATTACCGATTGAAATAATAAATTTTTCAAGCGGTCAATGAAAAAGAAACGTTATTTATAGGTTCGGCGATTCTTGTATTGAAGTTTGAACCAGGAATACAGCATATTAAATAGATATAATTAGTTTATATGCATTAACACAAAAATATTTATGTTCAGAAATTTTGTCTTAATTATTAAGTTCTAAAATTCGGTTAAAAATATCCTGATGACTATAGAAATTAGCATACCATAGCAATCCTAAGCATATATATATAATAAACTTATCATATCTTAATCTCGCCATCATAAAAAACCGACAACATCTGGATGACGATATATCTCGTCGAAACCCCTGGAAAGATTAAATACGGAACACATTGGTAAATGTATTTATATTACGCAGTGTAATCGGAAGGTTAAATACGTAACATTGTGATGGTAAATATATTTACATTACGTACCGTAATATCTATTATTCAGGAAATAGCTGTTGTAAAAGAATTACCTATTATTTCAATAAGTAAATAATAAATTGTTTTCGTGACCTAAGTTCTCTTGTTCTTAATCATGCTTAAATTTGAAAAAATGTTTGAAACACATTTTAAATTAAATCTTCTTGTGAAGCAAAAACATACGCCTCAAATGCTTGCTTGAAACTGACAGAAATTATGGAAGTTTTCATTCTCAGCACACTTTACATACTAGTTTGCTTCATTTTTGCATTTATTTTTGAAAGCTTCAATTCAAGACAGATTACGCATAGTAAAAATAAACCAGAAATGAAGCAATTGACTGAAATTCTAAAGTAAAATAAATATGTTAAGCACTAAATCAAAAACTAAATAAATTGAACGGCATACATTTTTATTTTTCCATTTAATTAAACTAAATCTCTAGATCTAGATACAAACCCTCGCGTGTGTGTGTATCAAGTCGAAAAGTTTAAATAAAATGTTAAAAATGCGCCAATCCATTTCAAATACGATAGACAGGATGTGAATGATAAAAAAAAAATTCTCCTTTCTGCAAAAATACGTAAATTCTAAAAGAACAGAATGAAACAAAATGGCAATAACCGCGCCATTTTAACGGAATTATTTCTTTTAATCACTGCAATTATTAACATTCCCTCACCGCTTTACCACTTTCTTCGGCCCGCAGTGGAAATTTTACGGACCGACCAGTGTTCATTTTCGGAGCACATCTGACAAGTTTGTCACTTTTAATTTTCCGAACTCGGTTACCAATTGTTTCTTGACTGCTGCTTTGAGAAATCCAGGGAGAATCATCGTCTATGTAATTAGATAACAAAATCGATGCCAACGCCTGAATGTTAAGCGGGAAACTCATTTACACGTCCGTCGCTTTTCATTTCAGACTTCCGTTGTGTTTAAAATTGAAACAAGAGACCGACGTGGGAATTCGCGTCGACGTCTAAAGTACCTGCGCGATTTAAAAATTTTCCGGAAAAAATGACGGCTGGTTTGTTTTTGAAAGAGTTGCCTGTTTTGCTTAGCGTTTCTAATTGGAAAGGCTTAGTTTGAAGAGACGTGTTACTGTGTTTTCAGGACACGGCTTTTGCTCTTGCATTGTTTCGAGAGGGGAAGTGGTAACATCTTTGATAAAGGATTTCAATCACGACATTTGTCCTGAAAATAAGGTTGAATTTTTGAGGTAGGTAATCAATAGTTTTGCAAAGTTCGTTTTTGCCTTCGTAGTTTTAGTTAATTCAAAAATAAAATAAAATTGCTTTGCTTGCAAAATCATGTTACGCTTTCAATTAATTTGTTATTAGAATATCACGATCAGAGCAAGATTCTTGCGTTGAACAAATGTTATTTACGATATTTTTTTAATTTACAAATATATTTCTTCAACAAATACTGGATTATGCAAGACCAGAACATTCTACAGTATATATTATATTTTATTTTAATGTTTCATTTTAACTTTTGTATACATGAGAGTTACGTTTTAAACTAAGACAAATAAAACAATAAAAATGAAACTACCACTAAACAACTAAATGTATCTGTTATTTATTTTTTTGACAAAATAGTGACTTCTCTCAGAAGTATTGCTTATTTTGCTTAAGAATATCTAATCGCAAAGGCTGAATCAAAAGAGTTCATTGTAACACGGCATGCTTTCGAGACCGACGTTTTGCGTTTCGTTATTTTGTTTGATTGGTTTCGTTTCATGTCGTTAAATCCGTTAATAGTCAGGCTGGATCAAATGTAAGATTTAATACTTAAAATATGAACAGTCAAAATGCAAATCAGATAGACAAAGTAATATCGAACTACAGTATAAAACTGTTGTTTGTTATAGAAAGGAAAATAATGATGCTATTGAATTGAATTTAATGAATATATTTACATTAATAAAAGAAAGATATAAACGTCAGACAAGGAAACAATATAATTGAGTGTTTTGTCCTTTTCGATTTTTCATGAAAGTTTAAACTATTTTTAAACGAAAGTTTTGAGATATGAAGTGCAATTGTCTCAAATTTATTAATGTCTTAAATTGAATAAAAACTGAAAATCAATTTTAAGTCTGAGGAAATATTGTATTTAAAAATAAAGTAACTAAAATCGGTCAGCTGTACAAGGAAGAAAATTCGCTAAAACTTACTTGATTACTTCTGATCAAATTTTTGAATTTAAATAAATGAAAGTAACGATATTTTTGGCGATGAAAACAACTATATAGAAGGATAAAAAAAGTCAGTACATTTATTTTACACGTTATATGTCATGATTATATGTCATTTATTTCATCATGTTATATGTCATGTTATATGTCATTTATTTTACACGTTATATGAGAATTTTTTGCATATGCAAGTGGTAAAAATAAATTTAGTACTACACTGGGCCCGTTGGAGGGGAAGGGGGGTGAATTATTTCAAGACGAGGTGGGAATGGCAAACGTGTTAAATGACTTTTTTCTGGGGGTTTTCAATGGTAACTATAATTTAAAAAAGGATCCCAAGGATGGAGCCTTTGCAGGGGGTATAATTAAAGAATGCAAATTCAACAGGGAAGAAATAGTACATCAGTTGAAAAGAATTAAGCCATCTAAAGCACCAGGGCCAGACGATATTTATCCGAGAGTACTAGTGGAATGCGCGGAAGAACTGGGGGAAGTAATTCACACGATATTTAATTCAACATATAGCACAGTTTGGGTACCAATGGATTGGAAGTTGGCCAACATAACTCCAATTTTCAAAAAGGGAATACAAAGTGATCCGGGCAACTATAGACCAGTAAGTCTAACATCAGTAATTTGCAAAATATTTGAATCTCTGTTAAAAAAGCATATAATGTTATACTTGGAGGAGGGGGGACTGTTATCAGAGAATCAGTATGGGTTTAGGAATGGCAGATCCTGCTCTACAAACCTTTTGAAGTTCTACGAAAAAATTACTGAGGAGCTGGATAATAAGAGCAGTGTGGATATCATGTACATAGATTTTCAAAAGGCTTTTGATAAAGTACCTCATGAGGCATTACTGTTTAAATTGGAAAGGCTGGGGATTCAGGGAAAAACATTAATATGGATAAAGAATTGGTTATTGGGTAGAAAGCAGAGAGTGCAGGTAAAAGGAAATTATTCACAGTGGACAGAAGTTATAAATGGGGTGCCTCAGGAATCAGTTTTGGGACCAATTTTATTTATAATTTTCATAGATGATATTGGTCAGGGGATCAAGAATAGAATCAGTATATTTGCAGATGACTTAAAAATATGGGGGACAGTGGATACCAAGTTACAGATAGAAAATTTACAAGGGGATTTTGATAAGATATCCGAAGGAGCTGTAAAATGGGGTATGTCATTTAATGTAGGGAAATGTCAAGTTCTGCATAAGGGTTACAGGAACAGTGGAGTCGAGTACTGTCTGCAGGGAGTAAAGGTAAAGGAGGGAGAAACAGTCAAGGATCTTGGGGTGATAATTCACAGGGATTTTAAAATGGGTCACCAATGTTCAGCTGCGGGTAAAAAGGCTAATAGGTTATTGGGGTATATTAAAAAGACTGTAACTTCAAGGGATAAGAATATAATCTGGCCGTTATATAAGGGTTTAGTAAGACCACATCTAGAATATGCTGTACAATTCTGGGCTCCATATATGAGAAAGGACATAGAATCACTTGAAAGGGTTCAGCACAGAGCTACAAAAATAATAAAGGGGCTAGCAAATTTCGACTATAATGAACGTTTAAGTAAGCTAAACATGTATACACTGGAAAGAAGAAGAAGGAGGGAGATTTGATTCAGCTTTTCAAGTTTGTAAAACAAGGGGACACAGAGGGCTTAAATTTCAATAGGGATAACAGAACAAGGGGTCATGGGTATAAATTGAATAAGACACATTTTAATCGGGATTTAAGGAAAAACTACTACTTTAATAGGGTAATAGACAGTTGGAACGCGTAGCCAGAACATATAGTTAATTCAAAGGGAGTGTACGAATTTAAGACACAATTGGATAGTCAGTGGGAATTGGGGAATTCATAAACAAAGGACCAGCCTTGTTGGGCTTGAGCCTGTAGCTGGTCGTCAATATTTGTATTTGTATTTGTATGATTTTGTCCCTACAGTATTGAATTAAATTTTAATTTTTATTTATAATATACATGTTAAGAAAACACAGAGCGTTAACACATTATGATAGATAATCAAATATTCGCTTACCAGAAAAACTTAGCAATGCTTCTGAAATATTATATCAAATTCCTTTTTAATTAATGCTGAACAGTTCGTTTACTTTAATCATGAAAATGCAGTTGGAGTCTAACTCAATAACTTTTGTACTGTCAAACATTTATGCATTATTAGTGCAATTAGACAATTAGACTTCTGTGTAATTTCACTGCATTAATAATAAGCACTTAATTTGCGCTGGTATTATTATTTATACGATTTTAAATGAATTAAACCTGAAATATATACTATTTAAGCTTAAAATAATCTCGCTTAGAGCCAAATTAAATCTCCTAACATAACATTGAGAATTAAAGTTGGGAGAGGTATGGTATCCCAGGATTATCTAGCAGTAGTTATAATTACAGCTATTTAATATTTTAAATCTAGCATTAAGTATAAAGTGTAATGATGCTTGTTTCTCAAATTAATTTAAGGCCATTTTCTTGGTTATTATAAAATACCAATATGAAATGCGTAAAATGTTAAATAATTCTTACTTATTTCAGTCAGAACTTGTCTCACTTGTTTAAAACAGAAATGTGTGTAACATGCTTAAAATTGTCTGAAACTTTATAGTCTAATATTCTTTGATAATTTCCTTTCATTTGCGTATTCCACTCATGCAAATATCATCTACAAGAAGTGAGTATGCAGCAAAATGTGGAAAGACAAGAACATATGAATTCTATAAAATACTTCATATTTGAAAGTCGTTGTAATCTGGTTGCCTGACTTCTATGAGTGTTTGTTAACACGTTTTACCGTCACCAATGTAGCTAAGCGTGTGAAAGATAGTGTAATTTTTATTCCTTAAAATGTACTTAATGGTTTAAATCTTACACACTGTTTTATAAGTTACAGTACTGTAAGTTTATTTCTTTCGGTTTTGACTACACTTACACCAATTAATTTATCCGCAACTAAGCGAACTTATATATATTTACCAAAGAACCGATTTATTAAAAAAATCAAATCAACGTTTTCTCATTTTACGAAATATCTGCATAAACTATTTTATTTCAATAGCACATGCATTAGGAGGCAAAGGTTGAAATATAACAAAAGGAAAAATAATCCAGTGTCGTTTTGGAATTATAATTTTGTTAGGAAACATGATGATATATATAGTTTTACAATATTATATTTCTCACTGTGAAATTGTAACTAAATATTAGTAACAATTTTTTGGAAATAATGTTGGAATAATGCTTCTGTGAAAGTTGTGTTGCATCAAGCTATGGATTTCACGAGAGTGAGGATCCAATGATTATATCAGTGTAACGATCTATTATAAAGAAAACGTCTATGAGAAAAATTTTTCAAATTTTAACTCGTATCATATAAAACATTTGAATATAAAACATAGATTAACTAAACATTAATATAAGACTAAAACCAACTTTAATACTTGAAATTCGGGTGACAGTAAAAATGTTCACGTGTTCAATTTTAGTAATAAATTCATTTTGGCTGGGATTTTTGAAATGTGTTATTCTTGCATGACGCTTTAGAACAGACAGCCAAATTATACTAAAAGCATTGGGTTTTAATAATTCAAGTACAAAAATGGTCTTTGAGGAAAAATAAGTCAAACTATTTTGCGAGACGATTATGGCATCCATTAGAATACAAAAATCCAATTTTTTTTGTTTAAATACTCAAAAAGCTACCATTCTTAGATGCTTCGTCTCATGCGATTAGTTGCTACTATTTATTTGTAGTTGTTCCCTTCTTCTCAAATGTTCATTTCCGGTTCGCTGTACTTCCAAAATAGTTATTAGGTAAATAATTTAGCGTAAGAAATCCCGAAAGGATTAAGTAACCTTCGAAACCAATTTTGAGAATGCTCGTAACAGATTCCATGCACTTTAGGAGCATTCATATCCAAAAGTTTATTAGTTTCTGCTTGAGAGGGAGGAAACTGAGGTATTACTTTCTTCCTAACTTTCGCTTCTTGGGAATTCGAATTTACGTTCAGAATGAGTATCTGGTAAGCGTTGTTTGTTTAAACTCAGGTTGGTTACACTATAGCGGTTTTCAATTTTAGATATCCTGGAGTTTTTTATGATGACATGATTAAAATGAGGTCAGTTATCTAATCCATATATCTCAGATATCTAATGACGATATATTCAACAAGTTACCACCGTCCCAATCTAAGACATTTGGTGTATCGCAGCGTAATTTTGAATCACGGTCAGAATACGAAGCAACATCTGAGCTGGCATCCCACTCTGCAAACTTCCACACCAACTCAACGTGAGGACTAATGCCGAGATATATCGTCCATCAAAATATGGATAATTTTGCTATTGATCAGATACCTTGACAAGACAGCCACTAAGAGGGTACAAAATCTATTATTGCATTTAATTCTTAAGGAAACCAAGGAAGAAATTCGATTGTGTTATTGTGGGTCAGCGTCTCATATCCTGAAAACGCACGCTAGGGTGTGGAATAACGGTCTATGTGGAAACAATAGCCACTACCAGTCTAGTATTGGTTTACTGGGAATTGTAGAAAATGCTAAAACTTACACTGATTGCGGTTTCATAGTCTAACTTCTTTCTTTCCACTTCCCCGTTTAGTGGTTTCGACGAGATAGCTGTCAATGCAATCTGACAAATTTTGATAATAAGATATCTAAGCATCAATGTATTACTGATGTTTAGGATGATTAGATCCGGATCTGGTATTTGTTTGAGATACCTTGTTCATCAAGGTCTGGTTAGGTTTGCTAAGAATGCGATATGTTGTCGAAACAACCAACTGGAGGGTTACGATACATGTCAAGATAATGGTAGGAGTAGAGGATTTATCCATGTGTGATGTCAATAACTTCAATAAGCTTTGCCAAATATACAAAACAGTGACTGTGTACTGTCAGTCATGGTTTGCCTATCAATATGACATTATCACAGGAAATATCGTTGATTGTTTTTTTTCACTCTTCCTGTAAACTTAGTAATATGTAACATAAAATGATATTTAGCCGAATGCTTCAATTCAATATCAGACAGCTTTCGTTAAAAGGTTTTCGTGTAACAATGCCCTAAAAAATATACGAGGAAAAGTTATTTCATTAGATAATTGAGAATAGTATAATTAACCCTCCTACGGGCGTTTACTCGAGTTGAAAAATGCCTTGTAGAAGACAGCATCTGATGAAAAACCTATTCCAAACAATTAGAGTTATGTCTGGACAATTTATTTCCATCATTTAGAGTAATAGGGTATGTTTGTCTCGAAGGTTTTTTTTAGGGACGAGATATATCTTTGAAACCACTTAGAGTTCTAATTATTTAAACGAAATTTATTACTTCCCATTTGAAGTGTATTTGTTCACGTAATAGTTATGTACATTTTCTGCGTTAGAATAAAGTTTCGTAAACTGTTTACAGCTATATGTTCTTAAAAGTGTGTATTATTTTATATCATATTTAAATTTCTTCTATACAATAAATAAATACATAAGTAGATTAAATTAGTGCAAACTTATTTCGTAGCCCTTAGAATAAGAAATGAAAAAAATTTTCATAATGAGAAATTTTCACATTAGGGGTATATTATAGAATAATATTTCATGCAAGTAAACACATTAAAATATTTTAACAAGAACTATAAATTACCTTAAAATATAAACTACACATTTAAAATAATATTAGTTGCTTATAATTCAAATTATAGCTTTTTATATTTCTCAGATATTTCCTTTCTGTGTTAAATATATACTTATAGAAAATATCGTGAGTTACTTTTAATTTAAGAAAGGCCACGTTTTAAAATAGAGTAATAAGTTTATACATCACGCTTAGAGTACATAAAATAATGAAAGTTTAATTCAGTTCTTTATTGCAATTCATGTCTTAGATAAGAATGAATTATCAGTAAAGAACTTTCATTTAAGTTTCTTTGTTACATATATATATATATATATATATATATATATATATATATATATATATATATATATACACTTTCATTACGGTTAAAACTATGCCAGTGTTTTATGAATATCATTCGATTTCTACAAAAAACTCGTTACGGCAAAATAAACATCTACTACTGCAAAGTAATTTCCAATGTAAAACATTTACTAATTTTTTAATCTGACTCAATTCTTGCAAAAAACACATGACCACAGTAAAACGAAATTTATGTTGTTAAGATCCATCCCTGTGTGTGTGGAAAAGGATCATGAAAAATGGTATTTATATGCAGAACCTACGAATAGGTTTTACTTTTATTGTTTTCATGGTTTACATAACAGAGCTACAAAAAGTAACACGTATGGAAAATATTTCCAATGTACTTCAATCTACTACAGTTATGCAACAGAGAAAGTCTTCTTGAAAAAGCAACTATGTTATTAGAATATAGATTTCGAATAATATCCCAGTTCTATGTTCCAATATATTCTCTGTTTCGCGTTAAAATCTATAACAATGGGACCACGATAAAATAAAATACACGTGTTTAATATTCATAATAGTCATTAGTTATCTAACGAATATAAGTCACAAATTTTAGAGTCCTCTTCTGAATTCAAAAATGAGGTAATTTTCATAAGTGATTTCTCTGAGCTTATACTTAGATTAGTAAAACTATCACAAATACAGAATTTATATTTTTGACCACATAATCTTTAATTATTGGCTAATAAAATATCTAGATATATATGAAACAGGCATTTTCGTGGAAACTGTACATCACTTTATTTCAAAAACCGAAAAAAATACATAGTTCTAGAAAAGTTACATAGTTCTTTTACTCAGATGCCAATATTCTCAATGAAATCTCAGTGAAGAATTTTTATTTACGTAACGATTGGCCGCATAATACGATTTGTAAAAATAACAGGTAAGAAATATAATTTCCATGCAGTTCAGCACATTACTTTACCACAACCTAGTAAGAAAATACTTCCACAAAAGCAACTTCTATTACCTGAACGTAAGTTTCCAATAATAGGGTAGTTACTAATTTCTACTAGACGGAATTCCTCACTAAAACTACGAACAACGGGACCGCGACAAAGCGAAATAAATGTGGTTAAGACCCATACCAGTCCTTGGATCTGTAACGGAAAGAAGTTAAGACGAACAATGGAAGGAAGGGAATGCGAGGCTTCCGGAAAGCTTGCCTTCTTTCTCCCATTTTCTGTGTCTCTTCTTCTGGGGCTGCGAGAATTTCTTCTTTCTCTACTTCTTTGATTATCTTGTTGATGGTGAAGGAGGACTTGTCTTTTTGTTAGGGCTGTCGCCCGTCCCAAAAAGTGTCCGTTAATTCGCCGCCAGAGCGGGTAAAGCACCATTAACCGAAATCCAGAAGAATGATTCCGGAGGATGGCTGGCCTCAAGAACTTGAGCAACTGGTAGGTTCCAGCAACTTTGCACTGGATGTGCTTGAGAGGGCGGGTTTTATTAGGCACAAAAGAGAATGTCTTTTTATTCAGAGGGAGGAATTTTATTGGGGGCTTTTATAAAGACCATTTCTTTTTTTAAAGATCGAAATAAAGTGAGAGATGAATGCAGAGGAATGTGGATGCCTTTCTGGAGATGAAAGAGATATTCATCTGGTGAGGTTTATTTGGAATGTCGTTTTTTTATTCTGGATTGAATGCTTTTGCAGTTAATGGACGCAGGAGAACATCATTGGGCGATTATTTTTAGAAGTCGCTGAGAAGACTGCTTCCATGAGGCAGTATTTAGTTTGACTCGAGAAAGAACTTTGGAAGAGGGTAATACTATGCATTCGTTTTTAAATGGCAATTTAGAAAAGTAAAGATTCCGCTGAAACGATGTAAACTGTAAAATACATGCAAACCTGAACGCTAACATAAAAATATACATGTCTTCACTTTATGAAGGAAACGAATAAAAATCAAATTCAGGAGTTACAAACGTTTTTATGCGAAGTGCACTTTGATGCGCTGGAGTAGCATATCGTGAACTCTTTTTATAAACATAAGAAGTTTCTGGAAAATTGGAGACTGAAGAATAATTTGGAAATTATATTCCAAATGTCTGAAAAATTGCAACGAGAGTAACTTCTTCAAATTTTACTAATAAACATAGACATCGTGTTGATGGATCTACCATGGATCAACTAACACCACAATTGTTTAGATTTTAGTAGTTTGGTTTAATTAATTAGTTATTTTTGAATTTAATTTTGTAGATAATTATTTTCTATTTTAGATCACGTGTTACATTAAAAAATATCTTGGGCAGTTAAGAACAATTAAATTCTGCAGATATATGTTTTTGAAAATAATAACCTATGTATTTTTCAGAATTTGAAAGCATTCAATCGAAATTTAGAAAATGGATTTTAAATATTGTTATACATTTTGTTCGCCTAAATATAATATGCTAAGTAATCCATGTGTCGTTATTCACATATTAAAAAAAAAAACACGCAAGTCCCAACTGAAGGATTATAATCTTAAGTAAGATAGTTTATAATAATAATTAAACAGAAGGTTGGAAGGTAGTTATTTAGTGTCGCACTGGAACTACACATCATGGTATTAGCGACCATCCATGATGAATCATGACGTAGAATGAAAAGTAGGCAATGATAATAGTCAGATGGCGAATGAACTCTTAAACAATATGGTAGTTCTTAAGGGGTCATAGGACTCTTATGGTGCTATGCAGTGAAACAAAGTTTACATGAATTTTAATGTTTAATAACTCTTGATCTATTTCATTTAAATGTTTACTTTCTTTTCCTTTTTACAGCTCTGTCTTTTGTCTTTAGGAAGAATATTTTTTTTAAATTCATACAATAATAAAACAATTTTATACTGAGAGTCGAAATAGAGCATGTGTTTCAGACAAATTCTTGATAACCATAGCTTGCGCGCAAGATTATTTCTAAATTATATTATTATAACTAAAAATTTTGGTATATAAATACAGTTTATAAGTATATGTACATGTCCTAGCAAAATCTTACTGATTTACAGTAAATTTATATTGTTTAAATGTAGTTGTACTTAGCTATCCCAAAATTGTAAAAATTCAGCAATAATAAATGGAAAATTTTTAATAAAAAATGAAAATTTTAATTTAAAAAAAGCTACAGCTCAAAGGTACTAATGTGCTTTAAATGTTCTGAAATTTTCAAGAATAAATACTGAATAGTAAAAAAGTTATCCTGCGCACACCATCAAAAAACCACATTTGGAGAAAAATGACTTTGAAGTTTTTTTTACCTTAAAACTTCTACAATTAAATTTCATGATGGATTGGACAGCAGATAATGGAATCAAATTTTGAAACACAGTATAAATATTGATATTTACATTTGTTGAGCATTAAGTTTCCTAATTTACAGCCCAAAATTGTATTGTAGATATCAACATATTTCTTAGTTAAATTAAGAATGAAACAAATTTTATGTAATATTGTAAAACAACATTTGATTTTAAATTTCATATCAATTAGATTTTACATAGGGGGATTTACACTCTATCGTGAGCGAAATGGGAGATATATGACAGTATATAAATTCTCCAATATACAACTTGCGCACGAAATAATACAGATATTTTCTCTCAAAATTCTACATCTGTTTATTCAACTGCACCACATACTTTTGCTCTAAAATAATAGTTCATAAATTGTTAATATCCAAGCTACATGTTTAAAAGCATTTGTATTGACAAAACAATTCACAAAATATTGATTCTGCGTCTTCAAAGGTTTCGAACTTAAACCTTTCGTCTAGACTTGTATAATTTCAGACGTTGTGAGTATTTAGCTTTCCAACTGAAAGTAAGTCAATAAAAGGGTTTCCGATAAATATGAGATATCTACAACGAGTTTCGTTTATTTGATGTTTATTTAACACAAATAAAGTTCAGTTTTGAAAACATCTGAACTCAAACAGATTCAGAATTGAACTAAAATATTAAAGAAAAGGTATCGTTTAAAATAGAAACACGAAGCAACCACAAATGATACATTTTTATTACAAAAATTGGGCAGAAACACTTGTTAAACGTAATTTAAGTACAGTTAAATTTTGGAAAAAATATTGAACCATTCTATAATAATCAAATGTGATACTATAATTTTAGATTTATTCCCCCCCCCCTTTACAAAAAATGCATACTTATATTTCAGAGAAGATAAAAAAGATGTATACTTTAAATAGCAGTATAAATACTTTGTTTAGTTATCTGTACAATTTAAGTTCTGAAAGTAAAAATTACTGCTTACCCGCGCGCACATATGTTCCATTTATAAAATTATTATTATGTATGGATCTACAAATGTTTGTTCGTATGTGTCGATCGACAAATGTTTGATCGTATGTATCGATCGACAAATCTGTATATACTTGTTCTCATATCCAATTGAATTGTACGTAGTTTTGAAATTATGCTACGTATAATTCAGATTTATATCTCGAATAAAAGAACTTGAGATAAACATCGATATTCAATTCGTACACCTCGGAAACAAATGATGACTTAATTCCTTATTTTCTCATTCATATGACATAATCAATTTTATAAGTTTGTCGTTTTTCAGTTTATTCAGCTGTTTGACTGAACGCTAGCATTTTGTAAATGACTTATTGTACTGTAATGCCCTAACAATCGTGTACATTTTGACTCAGAAAATGTGTATCATTAGTCAAAATTCAGAGCCTACCAAGTTAAATGCGGTGCAAAACAGTTCTTTTAAAATGGTTAAACATCGCAAATAGTATAATATTTCGGAACGGAGAAATATATCAAAGTATTATATTTAAAATGTCAATTATTCGTTACAGCAGCGGAAAAATGTACCATGTATTCTTAAAAAGATGTCACGTATATATAATAGGGAAGTGGTTAGAGCTGCCAATTAAACTATAGACGAGGGAGGGCTCCGGAGTAGAAAATTAAAACCTTTATGTATTATAATGAACATTATGTTTTCCATAATAATCGAACATTGCCATGTTAACAAATGTGTAAGCCTCCTAATGAGTAAATAAAACTACTTGAATCTGTGTGTAAGTTAAACATTTAGCATATGTAATACGTATTTTGCATTTAATTATATAGGTAGATATTTAATTAAGGGGAGTCGGTACCCTCTATACCGACAATGTTAAATTGGGCAACTTTATGTACCTTTTTCTTAAAAAGTATGGAACGTAGAAGTTTGAAATTTTTTCTGTATATTAAATGTACCTTTATCTGTTTACTGAAGTGAGATTTTACAGATATATTGCTTACTTTTTTTTTTTAATTGTTACGTAAACATAATCTTAAATTTTTCAAAACGTGTCATATTTTACTACGAAAACCTCTCTTCTAACAATTGTTTATGAAATATCCTTAAAATCTCACTTCAGTATATACAGTTATATCTAAGGAATATGTGTCAGAAATTTAAGGAGCATACATACAGTAGTTCCTGAGAAAAAGGTACACGCAGAATAAAAAACATGATTTTGAGAAAAATCAAATTTAAAGATAAAACAGTACCTGATTAAAACATCCCAGCTCCGTACCCTGTTTTGTTCGGATTTTTTAGTTCTTCATCTTCTTCTCTTTTCCTTTTCAGCCTTTTTTCCTTCCTCTTCTCTTTGGATTGGGCAGAAAAGGCATATTTTGCTTTCGTCAATCTCTCCTTGTCGAGCGACTTAAGGGATTTGTGGAATATTCTCCAGGATCTATCCCCAATCGTTTAAGCACTTCCACTTTTGTAATGTTTCCTTCATTAAATGTACAAATGGCATCATAAATTCCAAGTGAAAGTGCTTCAATCTGTACAAATGTTGATTTGGGAACGCGCGACCATATAACATTATTTACGCTTTCATTTGGATTTTGCGTGTTCCCATGCACGCACTTTTGTAAAAGATCAGGGTGGGAAAGATCCCGGAAAATTGGACGCATGGTCTCCATAACAGCAACAGGAAGACTATTTTGGTGTTTGTAAACACCTCCTGTCACTTCAGCTTTCTTGAAACGACACCACGAATCTTCGCCAGAGGGACAAAATCCATGTTGCGGATTTTCTTCAGTCGAAATTTTATGTAGAAATATTGCCCAGACGGCTTGGCGCATATCTCGAACGCTGTTCAAATTTCGACGAATTGCTAATCCGTAATATGACTGGATTTTGTCTATCTCGTGCTCAGTCAAACGTTTCTTCCCAGATAAACGTTTGCCGTCAGACAAGACTTGCCCTTTCATTGCTGCCTTTAGACGACGCAGTCTTGTTCCCATGCGTTTCATCACATGTCCAATGCACTCTATTTTTTCAATGGGAAATTCATTGCCATAGAGGTTTTTGCGTTTGATTGCATCAAAGGCTTTTGAATCCCCATCGCCTAAATATGTAACATATCGTGCATCGTGCTGTGACATGGAACGCTCAAAAATTCTGGATGCCCCTTCAACCTCCATCATTCCACTCGATCCTTGAAAATTACGCTTGCAGTTCTTCTGATGGACGCGTTTGTTCTTGCAAGCACAATACTTCGTCAGAATCTCTGCGTCTATAACCTTGCCCGTGTCTACGCTGGTCACAGTAACAGCACCGTTGAGAGACGTGTAACCTCGTTTCTGCCAGGTTCCATCAACAGCCACTGCTATGTTCTTGTTGTTACTGTTCTCTAATTTGGCTTCCTGTCCAGCTTTCTGCATAGTTTCATCACACACAAACTTGACAGCATCAAGAAGTCTTCGATTGTACGGTGCAAATCTGGTAGGTGGTTGCGAAAGATTCATCACCGCACAAAGCATTCGTCCAGCTTCAGCACCTCTTCCAATGGATCGCATAGCATACACAAACCTGGTGTTTATAGTAGCTATTTGAGTGTCATCATGATAGTCTGAAGAACAGAATTTGTCTTCATAGGCACATTTAAAACACCTCACAATGAAAGAAATAGCCAGACCAGATCCACTACTCAAAACTTGTAGTTCCAGTCCACTATCGCACAACTTACAACGCACTGATTTCTTAAATACTTTTGCAAGAATATTTAAGTCAATGATGGCATTAATAATGCCTTTGCTTTCACTACACGATGAAAAACTTTCATCAATGTCGGGCATTTTCTTCTGTCTGGCGCAAGAAGAGTCTTTCACGTCAGCTTTCCCATTTTCACTTTGATGGGAAACACAGTTATCCGAAGATAAACTTCTACCTTTATAAAAGGTTCCTCTGCGTTTTTTAAAAGCTTTAGAAGATCTAGGCATTTTAAAGGCTTATAAATGCTAGAATTCTACAGAATATACAACTTACGTTGAATGAAAATCAATAAAAGAGAAGCACAAACAAAATTCGTTTTGATACAAACAAATTCAATTCGGAATGAGCGGTTAAACCAAAACAAACAACAATCACAGTTACAGTTAAATTACAGCTCGTAGAGAACTAATAAATAAAATAAATTGAGGCTTTGCAGTCAGAACTTAGAGTTGAAAGGCCAGTGTTTACGTTTTTATCTGTCAAAGTGGGCGTGGCACGATCAGCTAATGCTTTGTTTACATTTTTTATAGTTCATTTTAACTTATTTCTAATTTGAATTAATGTAAAAGAGTTGCATCATTGGAAAGGTCTTGAATAGGAGATTTCAAAAACACCAAAACATAAAAATCGATATTTTGAAGGTATGTAGGGTACCAACTCCCCTTAACATAGCACTGCATCCATACAATGGAATATTAGCGATGGTCTGGGGATAATCCTGAAGGGAAGGATCCGAGGACGTCACCTCGTCATTTTGAACCGCGATAAGATGACGAGGTCACACCTCAGCTGGCACGTCATTCTACAAACTTCCATACCATGCTAATGGGAGGAACGTGAATCAGCCACCCTTGTACATTATGGTCTGTATGGATTTTAACTCTCAACACTCGAATGGAATTTAACTAGGTACTTGCATCGAGGTCTGATGCCCAGACCTTAAATGGGGAAGATGATATCCTAAAATTAAATGCAAAAAATTAGAAGTAAGTACATACTTTTTCTCATATAGAGTATAATAACCACACATATTTTCAACCGGAAAAACGTCACTGTGTTGTTACTTATCCATAATTCATGTACTTTAATTTTACCTATAAGAGGCTTTTCCTGACATGCTGTATGTAAATGGCGATTTTTTTTGTGGCCGAGCATGCTTCCTGTGCGTTTTATAGACGGGACTTTACTTAGCTTCTTTTTCAAGTACTATTTCAGTTCCGTCAAAAATTAAAAAAACTTCCAGTGCATGAATTGTGAAATTTGATAGTTGATTGCAGAACGTCAATCGGCTTAAAAACACAACGTCAACCAACCTTATATTAGGGTAACTCCTATATGCATCACACAAGATCATTTGGGTGACAGAAAGTAAAATATATGCTTCCTGTCTGTCTGTTTACACTGACAATCTCTCTCATATACCAATGTTATATTCTTTCATTAAAAGGTTCTTAGTCTGGAGTAAACTGTCCCAACCAGACTCCTCCCGTACTAAAGAGTGATAAAATACCAAAGAAAAAACAAGATAATCTTTCAAAGCAGTTGTACGACACAATATTTAAAGCAAACAATTTAAATCTCTTAAATCCATCATGGCTCAGTTCTTTCTTACCTCAAGCTTGTGTCCAAAATATGCAAACTATATTCAACCGCACAAATCCCCCTCGGCTATAAAAACAAATGTTGTGAAACCAAAGATGAGGTTTTTGTTCCTGCTAAACTCAAACATATACATATATACATACACACCCCTTCCCCATAATACATTACCTAGATGAATTTCCAAAGAGCAAAGTCTATATCTCACCGTTTTATGCATTTTCCTACAACATTCTTTAGGTGTGTTTTTACTTTTCCCGACGTTGTTTTTTCTTGCAATCCTTTATTTCTTTTTTCCTGATGTATTTCACTCCAGTTCGCTCCCGTGCAAGCTGTTCTTTCCCGTATTATTTTTTCCCCGTTGCTACTTTCCGCTGTGCTCCTGGAGTGCAAATGGTGAAAAATTGCTTCTATTTCATTTGGTCGCATTTCTTGCGAATTTATTGCGAGAGCTATTCACTTCCTCTTGTACCAAATGACTTTATAATTTGTTTCCACGTGTCGTTTTTCTTACGAGTTGCCCGTATATACGCATACGTATACGGAGGCAACATCACACCGAACTGGATACGGTGCGCATTTTCATATCCTTTATTTCCCTACTATTATCCCTCGCGATTTTTTTCCCTTTTACTGCTGTTCCCCCTGTGTAGTCTGTAGAAATAACATTTCTCAGCCTCGCTCGATGGGGGAAAAGGGAAATTCCTCAGAGGCCGGATAGCCAGCTCTTGATACCATTATCATATAGATGGAAACGCCATTTCCAACGTGTCAGGTGAGATTCGAGTGCAAGAGATCAAATCCTAAAATTGTTCATTAGTGTGAGCTGTTTATTTATTACAACGTAGATCTTACTATGCATACCTTCTTCACGAATTTATTTTACGTATGAAAATAGGATGCATTAAGAATTCGCTTTAGTTCGTTGCTTAAGTTTGACGATATGACCAGCATTTTATTAGACTAAGAACTGTAATTATGTATTGAAAGTCTGAAAGTAACGTAACTACTGTCGTTGCTAATAACTGCATGGATTTGTAATCGCTGTTATATAAATATGACGATAGGTCTTAACTGCTATTATATACTAAACTATATAAATATTAAACAATTCCTACGTTTGGTATTCCAACACTGGATATTCCAACATTGGATATTCCAAAATAGGATGTTCCAACATTGGATATTCCAACATTGGATATTCCAACATTGGATATTCCAACATTGGATATTCCAACATTGGATATTCCAACACATTGGATATTCCAACATTGGGTATTCCAACATTGGGTATTTCAATATTGATAAGTTGCCGTTAGGACAGTTCGTTCTTGATATCATTATCACATAGATGGAAACGCCATTTGGAACGTGTAGGGTAACATTCGAATGCAAAGGATCAAATCCTAAAATTGGTCTTTAGTGAGCTACTCATTTTTGTGTATTACAATGCAGGTGTATACGCATAAATGGATTAACATACATGCCATTATTCACGTATCTTTTTTTACTTACGTAAGATAGGATTCATTATGAATTCGCCCTACTTCATTGTTTGAGGAATTTGACGAGGTATGGCCACATTAGACCACATTTAATGACCACATTTTAATTCGAAATAAAAGTTACTGTTAAGGATTAAAATTTTTTAAATAACATAATTATTAACATTGCTAATTACTGCACGTATTTGTGATTAATGTAATATAAGTGTGATGATAGTTCACAACTGCACTCCAAAATATCAAACTGGTTACATTTAGGGTTATCAGCTCTTGATATGATTATTGTTGATAGAAATGCCATGCCTAACATGTCAGGAAAGACTGGAAGGTAAAATTTCAAATCCTAAATTGCTCATTAGTTTGAACTGCTTATTTCTATGAACTAAAGGTGGATAATTATATCAATGTCTTCATGGATCTCTTTTGCTTATGGTAAATGGGATGCACTAATAATTCGCCCTTATTCGTTGTTTGTGCAATTTGAGAGCTGACTAATATTTTATCACATTCCAAGAATTGAAATTTTGATACTAGCATAACAACTGACATTGATACTTACTGCATGGATTTGTGACCGTTGTTATATAAACGTGACGATGTTTCTAAACTGCACTAATATGTTAAACTAAACATCAAACTGTTAAAATATTTGTTATTTTAATATTGGTTCCTTTCAGCTAGGGTTGCAAATTTGGATGTCATTATTTTATAGATAGAGATTCCATTTTCAACAAGCCAGGTGCAAAATGTCAAATGTTATAATGTGTGTTATAATGTATCTATGTCATTTTCACGTTTAATTTGGTATGGAAAATACGGTGCATTAGGTATTCGCCTTATATCATTATTTAATGAGTTGAGCAGACTAATATTTAATTATATATTAAAAATAGCTTTTACATATTGAAATTTTTTAAATTACATAATATGTGTGAGTATTTGTGATCACTTTTTTATAAATGTGAATATAGATCTTAACTGAACTAATATACCAATTTAAAATTCAAATCAATTTGTGGTTTTTTAAATCGCATCATATACCAGGTCACAAGTTGATACCTAATTTCTATCGCTCCTGAAAACTTTTGAGTACGCGACTTACGAGGGTTTCATAATAGAACGACAATATGCATATACGTTAAGTATATATTAGAACCATTTGGATATTCCTCATAATCAGTTTAAAAAAATCATTTTTTAAAAGCACACAGCGACAATTTAAATACTCATTTCTTATTATTTCACGATATTTGTTTTTAAATGATAGAGTGAGCATTAAAAGAGTTTCGTGTCAAAGCAGTATCTCTTAGTAACGTCGATAACAATCTTCCTAAAAGATCATTAGGTATATACCCTCAGTAATGCACTGTCACTGAATGATATAACTAAACCTCATTTGAACTTGTCAGTGGTAACCCTACCCCACTTTTTCTTTACTTAGACTGGATACTTTTTTATTCAAAAAAATTAAATGCAATCCTTCAGGGGGAAAACAGAATCGGAAAACACATTTTTATACATCTCGGTTATCAGTGGCAATTCATCATTTAGCATACAAACTTCCTATGGGGCACATTAGTGGAAACAGTATCCGTCCCATGTCCTCAGGGACTTCTTGTCCTTGCTTTCCCCCTAATCGAATTCGCCCTTTTTATACACAAATAAATGCGACGGATGCAAACCTCAGAGGAGCAACTGATATTTCGCTGCCGTTTCCACTGTCCTCTCGAAAATGTTTTTTAGTTGTAAATACTAAGAACGGGGTATTGACGAAGAAAGAGCAGCGTTTTTTATTAGAATATTTGCATTGCGTTTAGACGGATTCGAAAATGTGTTCAAAGTTTTTATTTCCCAAAGCACTGGACGTTCTTTTTATCATAATTCAATTTTTTTGCTTTTTTCTTAATTCGAAGATGTATGTGGTCTTCTTACTATCTTCCTTTTCTTCGCGTCCGTCTTTTTATTTCTCTTCATCGGGTGAAAATCAAGCATAAAAATTCCTTTTAAGAGATGAATCCGCCTTCAGAAAGCAGTCATTTATTCGTACTTAGTTAAATTTCGATTTTTGAATAGAATGTGATTTTTATCATTCTTATATTACTATATAGTACAGCTCCTTTTAATTAAATGGTATTCGCTTGTTTTAAATAAATATGTTTATTATGTTTCAAGATGCTGAAAAATTTGTTCTGTTCAATTTATATCTGTAAAAGTGCAATTTTTGATTTAATTTCGATATGCAGCATACTTTTTAAAATTATACATTTTTGGTTGTGGTACTTTGTTTTGACTTTACAAACATGTGTATAAGTAGTATTTTTGCTTTGGTTGCATAAAAAAATATATATAATAAAGTATAAATTAAAAATAATAAAGGTATCCGTTAAAATTATGACTATATATATATATATATATATATATATAGCATTCATTGTAGATTATTTTGTATTCTTGATATTTTAAATTATTTCTCCCATTTGCATTTGATAACTCATCCTGCCAGTGTTAGAGGGATGGAAGCAGCTGTACAACCTTGAAATCAAAGTATTTTTGACGATCTATCTATTTCATTAAGACTTGACCAATATTGCAAATGACGAGATAACTCGTTATCAATGTATTGCCGCTTTGTTTACGATGTCTAGATAAAGATTTGGTCATTTTTCTTCTAATTACGATGAATCTCGTCCATCAAGGTGTGGTACGTTTTCTAATGAGAAGGTACACCTACGATAAAACCACAATGAGGTTAAATAGTTGAGTAAAGCGTTTGGTTATTTCAAATTTCGAACGTGCTAAGTCAAGTTGAATGCCTTGAAATTGCCTGGATTTTTCAAGATAACACATGTGAGTCAGCCTCTACAGAAGCCTCGAATTGTTCTGCTTTCGAGTACACGGTGTGTAGAGTGTGGCAGTACTTCCCATGGTGCTCCGGAGAAAAACAGAGATTGACACATTCTCTGCAATCAATCATGGATTCAAAGGTCATGCATCACTAAGCTACCGTTGCCAAAAAAAAAAACACTTCTTAACTCAAACAATATTGAGTTAAAATCTATGAACTATATTTGGGATACGTTTATCATTAAGAAACTTTATTTATTACTTTAAAATTGTTTGCATGAATCTGTATTGTACAGTTTGAAAGGAACTATATATACTCCATAGTTGACAATGTGCTCTAATCAGGTTAGTTTTGAATTGCTTATTTCTGTTTTAACGTAAATAAACCTTTAAGTCGATTTAATGATGTCTCATCATTTTTAGCTTTAGTGTGAGTGACACTTGTCTTGTTTACATCTTTTTAGGCTTTAAGTAAAAAAATTTAATCCAGCAGTCACTTTTATTATCAATTAGGCGAAAATATTTCGGAATTATACTGTACATAAATATTTAAAAATAAGTTTTTGGTATTTACAAATTTAGAACTTACCCTTTCCATTCTATTAAAAATCAAAATGTAATATTTAAGTATTTTGTGTTTTAAAATTTGCTATCAGAAATTATTTGCCTTGTATTAATAAATTGCCTTGCATATAATAAAGTTTTATCTCTCAGTCAATTCTGCTTTTGTCGACACATAAAGTATTTGAATACATAGGAGCCAGTGTGGTTGTTCCAAGTAAATAAGTCAAACGTGTTAAAATTATACCTGGTTTTAAAATGTACTAGACACATAACTAAAAATATTTTTTTTTAAATACGGAGGTTGAAGTAAAAAAAAAAAAAAGCACACACATATTTTTTCAGGAAAGTAATTTAAAGAATCTAAATATCAGAAATGGTTTCTTTTGGAGTGTTGACGATAGTAAAAACATCTAGATTTGGTAGACAAATCGTAGTACATTACGATTTCCTACAACACTTCCAGTTGCATATAAATAAGATACTTTTGAATTTGAGTGGAAATAATAAAATTGTCAAGAAAACCAAATAATCATCAAATAAATTGCCGCACTTGCATTTTATTTACATATCAAAGATATATGATCAATTATATTTGACATCACAAAGTCGCATGTAACGTTAACGATGTATGGAGCATTTCCACCAAGTCGTAAATCACAAACGATTGTAAAGACGGATTTAAAATGTTGACGTATCTAAACGTTTGAAAGACCATTTTTAAGAAATAAGAAAGGATTTGGATGACGTTTCACCTGTAAACGCCCGAGTAATGACGGGTGTTAAAATGACTTTAGGTTCAAAACTATACGCATAAAAGTATTTGATGTGTGGTAAAATTGAGAAAAAAGCATTCGAAGGAAGTGTAAGTATACTAAAAACATCCAGGGAAACCCATGTATATTGAATAATAATTCGAAAATTCTAGATATATATGCTTTTTCTAACACTTGTGCTTGTGTGTGTTTTATAAATTAACATTACATGGTCATTTTAAAATGAGTTTATAGTGTGAAATGGGAGTAAGAGTGTTTTCGGTGAAAGTGAACCCATTACAGATACCTTCTGTGGGTTGTATCTACTAGGTAACGCAACATAAGCAAAACAGACAAGATCGAATGAGACAGTTCGTCATCGATATTTAGGCATCGGATAATGTTATATACCATTGTCTGATAATGAGATATCCCGTCACTAGAAGAAAACTTTCCAGAATAGAATGAGATATTTCGTCACTAGATGAAAACTTTCAGGAATAAAATGAGATATTTTGTCACTAGATGAAAACTTTCAGGAATAAAATGAGATATTTTGTGATTAGAAAAAAACAACTGAACACAAAGAAACTGAGCACATCTCTTCACCAGCAAAGAGTCGGAAACATCTTGATGGGCGAGATATCACATTCTTAACAAAACTTATTACATATATATGGATCAGATATATCGTTGAAACAACTTGGAGGGATATGAAGAGTCTGTGAATACAGTTTATGAATACACGCTTTAAATAACGCAACAAGGCGTTAATATTTCTTTTACTGCTAGAACGATTCGAGTTTTGGCATATAAGTTGTGCAGATAAAAGGTGAACACAAATGAACATATATGGTCTTGCCTCACTCATGGTACTATCACACTTCTTGCAATTGAACAGTTTATTGCATGCAATTGCCTCAACATGTCACGAGATATCCTGTCAAAATGTGGTCAATTTTGGTAGTGACAAGGTACCTCGTTAAGACAAAACAACCCTATTACGCCATGGAGTATGAATAAAATAAGAAAAACGATTTCCTTGCCTAGAAGGGATGGCAGTTTTAACAAGTGTTTGCATCAGATAATGGCCATCACATGGTGGTTTTTGATAACGCAGATATGCCGCAGGTAGGTTAAGTTGCATCACTGAGGTTTAATCAAATAACAGGGAAATATATCAGCTAAGAGTCTGGGAATGTGTGAAAAAGTATGATTTTTTAAAGGTACTGGAGGATAAAGTAATAATTGGTTCTGCTTGAAGTTTATAGATTAAAATGTTAACCCTAATCTTTCAATTTCTTTTCAAATAAAAGGAATTGCTAAAATATCTATTAACGGTATATGGAGCCTTTAATTCAAATAAGTGTATTTAATTGATGGCTTAATCCATATAGATAAAATACACTTTATTTGGATAGTCAACTTTTTATTTATTTCAAACAAAAGTTCTAAATTTCTGTTGCATTGCGAGAGCATATACAACGATTGTTTTATAGTTATTTTTATTTAAGTTTTGTATGGGGGGAGGGTGAACGGTGTAATCTGCGTTGGATAATATTGTAGAATTTAGTGGGAACATTCCTGGAACATACAATTGGAACCTAACATTACATTTAACCTAAAAATTAAGCCTTTATGCACGTAATTGTTAATTTTCTGCATTGTATTAGTTTAAATTAGCGTCACTGATGTGTAAGTAGAATAGCAATACTAAAATGGCAAAGGAAATATGAAGTTGATGATAAATAACTTAAAAATCAATTGTTCTCTCTGTTCTGAATTAAGGGCCGTTACTAACATTGGAATAAAAAAAAAAAAGGGTCGATTATGATGTATATGAAAAAGGAACAAAATTATAACCTTAAGCCAAAAGGTTCATTTTCTGACATGGTTAGATTGTAAAACTGTGTTTGGTTTATAATGTAGCCATTGCTACAACATGTAATTAAAATATTACATTGAAGGCAAAGTTGACGCATGAATTTTTCTTTTGTATATAGTACAATTTAGAAGGTTTTATCTTCAGATCATATTACTGCATTTTATTTACGCGTTTGCAAAGTAAAAAAAAGTATATTCTCTTTTTCCAGCGAGTGCACTTTTAAGGTATCCGAACAAGTTCGAGAGGCTTCTTTTTACATGTGGTTTAGAAGCATTATTTTTTTGTCTATTTTTATTAAACAATAGCATTGGGCTAAAAATATTTAAAATATATATTAATATTTTTTTTGAATGATAATTATGTATGAAAGTTGTAAGAAATTTGTCAAAAACCTCAAATATGCTACATGAAAATCTATTTTTACCAATTTGAAACATGAGCTACTAAAACAAACTACATGCATTTTTCTGGGAAAATAAAAACAAATCAATTATTCTAGTTCTTTTCCTAGACAACATTATAAAGAACACTTTCTGAAAGTTTTACGAAATTCCACCAATACCTTTTAGTATTATAACATTTGAAGTGAGGAAATAACGCATAAATATTAATTTAGAGTAAGAATTATTTTGAAGTGTATCGTTTACTTTCTCTGGTTTTTCTGTATGTATAAACAATTTTATTTTTCACTTCTCTTTAAAAATGTTCTCAATATTTCCAAAAGAGAAACTATTTAAACATTTGAAAAAACTTTCTAAAATTATATTTGCAAAAAAAAAGTAAATTTTTAATTTAAATTTGACAAGTTTTTGGTTTTTTAAAACCATAAAAAGGTCTATAACCAGGCAATTTTTAGCTGCCTTATACGGTAAACAAATGTTGTATGCTCTGCACATCTCACTTTAAAATTGAAGGAAAGCAATTACTATTTAAAAATGAAACAATATAAATATGACACTAATTTTGAGACATGAATATAGGTATATTAAAATTTTACTGTAGTAAATAAAAAATATTTCTAACAATAATAAAAATCTTTCAAATTTAAATGACGCCGTTAAGCAATATAAACTAGATACAAGAGGACTTATCTTTCATGCCTTAATTTTTACATTCTACAAACAAATTAATCTTTCCCGGGAAAAAATTGCTGGTTTAATCATTTTGAAGAATCTATCTCTAAATTTCAGCAACCTAAAAATCAAAAGCAATTCAAGAAAAAAGTAAGCTAATCTTCTTCACAGAACATAAGAATTTATATTGTAATAAAAATGCTATGAACATTTGCGATTTGGTGATATAAGCAAATATTTAAGGATCTTTACAATTCCAATAAATAAATTAAGTAAACACGAAGAATTGAAAGATTTAAACAGATCAGTGATTCCTAAAAAAGCAATTTCGCTACGCATTAGAAATGTCACAAGACAAATATCTAGAGCTCAATTTAAAACAAATTAAATTAACCGATGATTGCTGCAATACATTTTCACAGCCTTTAATAAAAAGTGTGCAAGCATTGTATAAACCGAAGCGCTAGTGGAGCGACAGGATTCGTTTCCTATTTTTGTTTATCCTCTGATTAATGAAGATACCCTAGGATGATTTCATTTTTACAAGAGCTGTGTTAAATAATGGCTATATAATGGCTCTTGCTTCCGGCTAGAAGCAGCTTGGAATAATTAATTGGCAAACAACTAATGCATTTGAATTGTAAAAAGAATATTGTATCGTTCTTGGATTTAATTAATACAAATGCGATGATGTTTCGTTACAGCATGATTTCCATCATCTAAATTATTTGATGTAAGTTTAAAACCAAAAAGGAATTTTATCTTTTTCGATAAATTTTTTAAGAAGATTTGTGTAACGTATGATTAGGTTCAATATACTTTGACAAGCATTATTCCGTTTTCTTGCTACTTTAGAAATTTCAGCTGTCATATTCATAAATCAAAGTGATATCACAACATAATGGAAAAAATACGAAGTTGTATTGAAAAATAATTTAATGGTGTGGATCTACATGGAATTTAAAATCTATTTTAAATAACAATTAACAATCTACTTTTTGCTATTTATTCAAATATTGTTTGTAATTTATTCATAACTATCCATTTAAACAACATAGGCTCGCACAAAATTGATGATAGTACATTTACTCGTATACGCATGCGTTTTTGTGGTAGTGGCGGGGTATTAACTTTGTTATTATAAGATACGAGTATATTTTTGAATTAAATTGTATTTTTAAATGGCTGTGTGTGGAATTATGAAATTTTTACTTACCATTTGTACCTGTTTTACATAAAATATAACTTAATCCAAATTCGTAACATAAACAAACATTAAAGTCATATAATGTTAATTTAGTAATTAACCCAACAAGTGGTTTCGAGAAGATATCTCAATGCTTCTGCTATTAGAGTTTACCTGTTTTGGTAATTAGAAGATACATCGTCAAGACAACCATAGGGAGGCTTGACAACAATATCATATAAGTAAGATATAAAGTTTTGCTATTACTGGGTGTTGTATTGGATGCAGTAAATAAAAAAAATCTACTATGTGCAACCCTAATAGAGGTATATAAGTATTTCAAAGCTGGAATTTTCTAAATTGACGTTTTAGAAATATCTGTTTTTACATTTGTTTACCTGATCAGGACATTTTAAGATAATAGCTATTATGCTAACGAATTCTTCTGATAAGACTTACTTTTAAAACATAATATCTTCAAATTATTCCTGACCATATCAAATGCAGTAATATAAATTGATTTCTAAGAAAGTGAAATTCATCATAACCACTGTTATATTGCTTCTTCAAGCAACACAAGTTAAGAAATAAACATGCCTCAAATTTATCTTAGTCGTCAGACTGAAGAATAAATCCAATGAAGGAGATAAACATTCTAAAAGTGAAAAATTATAAAATGGCTAATTTAGAAAACTAAAACTAATTTTTTTCTCATTATAGCCTTTATGTTGGCTTCACTTCAACGGGACAGTGACAAAAACATCTGTCTCTTCGCTTTGCGCATGTGTATTTCATACAAATTTTGTTTCTCCCGGTTTGTCTCTGTCGCTGCTCTTTCAAGTCTTGGAGGAAGTTCAACTTTTTTCTGTGTCGCCGTGTTGACAGCGCATCCGAATAAGGACTAATCCTGTTTCGGTTGATGTTTTTCACCCAGTAAGCTAAAAATTAATAATATCGAAATCCTATGTGCTCAGGAAGCTAAATACTAGGTATTATCCTAGACAGAAGACTCACATGGAATCAGAACACAAAAAAACGTTATCCATAAATTCCGAGAAGTAAAACGTTAACTTTTCAACCTAATTGCTCGGATTTCGCCAATGATTATTGAAAAAAAATGCTCGTGTACCTAAGCTATCACAAACCAGTAATCACATACGCATGCCAAATTTGGGGAACTACTAATAACAAAAATATAAATTAACTTGAAATCCTTCAAACTTCTACACACCGAACCACCTCCAAAGCAAGATGGTACCAACGAAAATCAGAAATTATAAGACACGTTCTTAGAATTACCTCCCTTAAAACCCATATCGCTAAACTTTCGAAAAAATAAACCACGATATTTAATGCAGATAGCTGATTAAAATCTAACCCCTCTTTGAAGAGACAGTATAAAGTCGCTCTCAGCACTATTTTTTCCATTCAGAAGGCCAACTAGTTTTTAACTATTCAACTTGTATTAGCAATAGCTAGAGAACAGTCAACACAGCTACGTCCCAAATATGGGGCATTATTTTTAAGCACCTCCCGTCGCGGTCAGTACTTGGGAGGGTGACCACGCAAGCTCGCGCCACCGCAATCTGTCTACTGATGCAATAGTACTTTTTAAACTTTTATTACCACTTCATAGCTACTTATTTAATTCCAAACAACTTATTTTATTTTATTTCTACTATTTTTTAAATTCTGGGCTTTCCATTTTAGAATTAAGTCACTCCACCAAAATTGTTCGACCGGAGATAGAGGCCGCTAAGCACGTCCAACAAGAATAAAAGGAGTTTTATTAAAGGCGGAGAGACGCGATCTGTCAGCCATCTTGCAGAATCAGAAAAAAATGTTTTGCTTTCGAAAAAGAAGGTTATGCGCATGCGCAAAAAGTTGCTGTCGCTGCTGGTGTGAAGGCTCTTTTAGCAGCAACAGAGACAGGCGACAAAATGTTGCCTGTCTCTGTTGCTGTCGCCGTTGGTGTGGAGCCACCATTAGAGATAAATTATTTTGTGAAAACAAATTTCACTAATAAGGCTTACTTTTAAAATATCTTATCTTTAAGTTATTTTTGGTCAACCCAGTTACAGTAATTAACATTAAATTTCCTGAAATGTGTGAGTTTCATCATAAACGTCGTCGTAAAAGTTACATTTCTCTTTTCTTGCTTTGTAAAAGCAATAATTCATAACGTAAAAGTAAACTATTATGCAAACGAATTTTAATAATGCGATTTACGTTTAAGACATATCTTCAAGTTCTCGTTGACTGTACCAATTACAGTAATTGAAACTGAACTCTAGAGGAATAAATTCGTCAAAATCATGATCCTAGTGCGAACTCAATACATGGATTCAAAGTACTAGCCATGCACAAAATTATCAATGTCATAAATTTAACATATGGAAGCATAATTCCATTGAAGGAGGTAATAATTTTAAAATGAAAAATAATAAGTAGACGTACTTAAAAATAACTACTCAGACTAAAGTCTATTTGATGATGTACTTTTAAGGTAACTATTCTGTTTAGTATAATTACATCAATAAGGCTTACTTTTAAGGTATCTTATCTTCAAGATCGTTCGGGCCAAACCAATTACAGTAATTGAAATTGAATTCCCGGAAAATAATTTCGTCAAAAATGCTGTCATAAAAGTTAGTTCTGTTTTCTCAGTTAGTTAAAGTAAATTATGCTGCAAACGAATTCTACTTAGAAGGTTCCCATTTAAAACATATCTTCACGTTCTTTTTGAACGCACCAATTATAGCAGTAGAAATTGAATTCTAAGACCCTAATTTCATCAAAATTACTGTTCCCAATTACGAACTAGAGCAATAGAAGTCATATACTAGACATTCTCAAAATGCTTTATTTATGAATTTGGCAAACAGAAACATAATTCCAATAAATGAAGTAAGCATTTAAAAAACGAAAATTTCAAAAATAAGACTTATTTAGAAATAGTTACTCCGACTAAAGTTTAACTAGTCATGTTTTCTTAACCATTCAAAAGATTTTGACGAGAAGTCTTGTCCATCGAGATCTGCACAATTTGCTAATTACCTTTCATCAAGTTACTGTAGACATTTTTACGATAATGAGACCAAGTTCGAGTTAACTTTCTTCCAATGACAAGATCTCCCGTCTATCAAAATCTGGTCAGTTTTGCTAATGACGCGATACCTCGTAAAGGCAACCAAACCCCACACCAGGAGGGCTAAGAAATTGATTCCTCTGTAAACTAATAGTAACTATTAATAAATCTTATTTTTAGGTATAGTATATAATCTTCGAGTTCTTTTTGACCAACCCAATTACAGTAATTGAAATTGAATTCCCCTCAAAAGAATTTCGTCAAAAACGCTGTCTTGAAAGTTACAGTTTTCTTTGCTCAGTTCGTGAAAGTAAACGTACAGCTAGTTATCGAAATAAAATTGGGGACTTACAAACCCCAACTTACGAAATATTGGCGCTGACTAAGCACATCATCTGCTAAAAGAAATATGATGTATCCTGCTATTTTCCTGGTGCAACGTAAAGAAAGTAATCCTACGTATAAACGTCAGAAGTGTTAAAAATATCGAGGTCACATTGATGGATTAGGAAGCGAAAGTGATTTAACGCTAATACCATTGATAGAGACAGCCTCTGCCACGAGTGTTGAAGTTTTGGAGCAAATACAATAAGAAAAAGTAAGAAGAAACGATGTGAAACTATGCGATTACCTTCTGCTTAGTTTTAAATCCTGTTTTCTTTGAAACCATCTTCGAAGAAAGTTGGGAACAATAAATCCTGCTATGCATTAAAGTATGTCACAGTGAGATATCACGGCAGGTATTTTTTTTTTGGTTCAGTTATTTAAATCTCATTATATAATGGATTTATCGAAAAAAGCTTTACTAGTATTAGCGTAGCCATTTTATTTCCCGAAACTTTATTCTTTACTCTAAGAAACTCTTAGTGTTACAAAATATTTATAGAGGGGAAGATAAAAAATGTATGTTAGTAAAATGGTGGGATGGAGATAAAAGGATTCCACTTTTGAAACACAGGATAATTTCGTTTTATTCTTTATACTTTAGAAAAAAACTAAATTGTCCTCTACGAGAGTAAATAATTATGTTGATTAAAAAGCGATTTCAAAAGTTTTTTTTCTGATTAGCATTTTTACAATAAATACAAATTTATTTAAAAATACGAATATAAAAGAGAATCAACTGACTTATTTGCTTACATTTTACTTAATTTATTCAACGCATTGAAACCATTAATGGGTTTTTTTATAATATATTCCATTAATAACTTCTTTACAAATCCCATAAAGGTTAAAATTGTTCCATACTTTTAAATTTTACTTGAATTTCCATTTTAAATGTTAGAAATAATTTTTATTGAACTATTCCCAGGAAAGGTATACATTTATTATTTATATTGAACAAACTCTGATTAGATTTTTGGAAAAAATTTTTAATGATTTTTTCATTCTTTAATCTTACGTAATAAAAATATGTATGTATCCATACAACAGTTATCATTGTATTTTTATGTTGTTAATTATGTAACTCTTTACAGGCCAATAAAATGCTACGAAGCTAATTATGGAAAGCTTCGCATATACGTATAATATAAAGCAAATCGTTATAAAATGTCATGAAAAAACATTAAATACTTGTAAAATTTCAGTCGTGAATGGTTGCAATATAATATATTATAGGAACAAAGTATATTACCGTATTTGAATCATTTCCTTTAGAATTATTATTTGGAGGACAGTTTTGTCGCGACGCCGTATTTCGTCATTATAACTGACCAGACCCTGATGGACGAGATATAAAGGCATTGACAAACTTGATCAGGTCTTGAATGACGAGTTATCTCGTCAAAACCAATTCAAGGACTAATCATATCTCGAATAACTGAATTTCATGTATGTGGCACTTACTTCAAAATTTATTTCTAGTGTATTATATATGCGACAATCAACTAATGCGTATATGCGACAATCAACTAAACCGAGATAAGCGTTAAGAATAGGTGTAAGAGCAGATACGAATATTTATTAAACTACAAATTTTACTTATCAATGCCATACGAAATTACAAATTAATGAAACTTCAGAAAATTGCAAATGTTAGTTTTCTTGTGATTAATGGTGATAGAGCTCTTCAAACTATACCACCAACCAAAATTCATATTTAGCTGTCTCAATATTTTAAGTTTTCTCACACTCATTATATATAGTGAGTATTTGTATATTTGATTACTACACAATGCTACAAAAAAGTAGGTTGTTAATTTACATAACACCGAAGCGACACAGCGGGCTATTGGTGACGATCCTTGATTAATTCTGATAAGAAAGATCCGATGATAGCACCTTATAATTTGAAAGCACGGACAGAATATGAAAGCTACAAACAAGGTATGTACACATGTACATATATATATATATATATATATATATATATATATATATATATATATATATATATATATATATATATATATATATATATATATATATATATATATATAAGCAGCTAACGTATCCACTAAATCCCTTTATCCTGATGTTTCTGTTCCTATAGTGTCTTAAAGTGATATTATCTTTGAGAACTTCACACGGATAGTTCTACCTTGCAGCTCGAAGCTTTCAATGCATGACTTCTAACTAATTTTGACCTAGTGGACTCTAGTCTTTTCAAAGAAATTTATTCTAAGGAAATAAGCATTAAAATATTCCCAGTGGATTATATTTTAGGAAAAGGACCAATAAAATATTTTTAAAGGATTATAATCAAAAGAAATGACCAATTAAGTATTACAACGTATAATATTACGCATGTAATAAGCCAATCTAACAATATAATCGTTCTGTAGGATTATATTTATAGTGGAATCTGGTCGTTTCAAAGAATTTTATTAGAAGAAAATGAGCATTAAAATCTTCCCAGAGGAATATATTCTAAGAAAAGGACCAATAAAATATTTTTAAATGATTGTAATCAAAGGAAAGGACCAATTAAATAATCCAACGTACACTATCTTGCATATAATGAGCCAATTGAACAATATAATCGTTTTCAAGTATTCTATTTGAAGATTAGGACGTATATAATAATTAAAAAGAATTCAACTCTAAGGAGAACCTTTCTATTGGTTAAGGAATTCCACCACGAATTCTTTCAGCCAATAGATATGGTTGTTTACTCATTAAACATGTTGCGTGGTAAAAATAATGCTACACTGCTTGGAAATATAGCAATGCTCAGAAGGTTAATATTCAGCTACGACCAAACATGCTCTTTCTGCTTCCTATATCAACTCCAGATTCCCACTGTCACGTTCCTTTTTGTTTGCTTCCTCGTATTAGGCTCCGGTGATTAAGACAACGAGAATTTGTTCTGGAGAGGTCCACGAGTTAATACTGTACACTGGGGTGCATCCAGCTAGGACTATTACATTCCGATTCCCACAGAGAGCCACTGCTGAGAAGCAAATACAGAACTGTATAGGACTTGTTGAGTCTAGAAATGAACTCGTAGTTGTTACTTAAATTAAGGAGAATAAACTGACTTAACCCTGATATGTTGGATGAGGTTACAAATTTCTCGTTGATAATGGTAAGATAATATGGGGAGGATGCTATTCGTATATTGATGTTTATGTCCATGTTGAGTTCTTGAAATGAAAGAGACAGGACAACATTATTTCATACGTGTTGGTTGACGTTCATATTTACTGGTGGTAATACTAAGAAATATGCGGATTCACAGATCGATCTCTATCAGTGTTGAGTTTATTTTATGATCTAGTTTAATCTATATATATATACATTCTGTACTGTCATTCATTAAATGAAAAGACCAGACTACATTATCACAAACATGTGGGTTGTTTGAAGTTAAACCCTCCCTCGTGAAGATGGTAGAGATTAGTTGGGCTTATTATCTAGTCTAATAATCTAGTATGTCTAGATATACAACATATAATGATGTTCTTTAAACGGATTAACTTAGCTACTGGACTACATTAGCTCAGAAATGTTGGCTAAGGATAACATTTATACGTTGATATTGGTGAGAAAATATATGGAACATGCTATTTACGGTAATTTATTATTTTATCTGTAACTATAAATTCCTATGATTTCATAAACACGTCGGGATTTTTAACTTTAACTGCGTATGTATCAGTATTTTTTATCACAGATACCTAAAATTTTATGCATCTTAAAAACGAAGAATTACAATGATAAATATATTATAACTGAATTTTATACGTTCGTGTAGCGAGCATCAATGTAGGATTTTGCAACCATTTGCAATAAGTGATTAGTTGTATCATTGCTTTTCATATCTAATTTTAATATCAAAATACACTGTTCTATGTTCCATTAATACTGTAAATTATTACGAAACGAATGTTGTAGAATTTTATGAAACATGAATTTTTATATAAAATTGATGTCATATCACCCCCCGCCCCAATCTGTAATGGACATTATAAAGTATTAAAACCATCATTTGTGCAAACAAAAAATTTTTAAATAACCAGTTTTCAACAGCATTCCATAGAATGTTTAACATTTTAAACAGCATTATAAAATATGTTTTCAACACAATTTAAGAAAAGTATCTCTTAAACATTTAAAATCCATGCTTAAACAAACTTTTAAATGATATAAAAGTAGGGTTAGCTAACATCATTAGCTAACTGTTATTTACAAATGCCAAACAATCCATGTAGTCCTCATTCAATAACTAAATTTCCATGTTCTAATTCCATATATAAAACTAAGGACTAAATTTCCATATAAAAGTAGGGTTAGCTAACACCATTGGCTAACTGTTATTTACAAATGCCAAACAATCCATGTTAGTCCTCATTCAATAACTAAATTTCCATGTTCTAATTCCATATATAAAACTAAGGACTAAATTTCCATACAAAAGTAGGGTTAGCTAACATCATTGGCTAACTGTTATTTACAAATGCCAAACAATCCATGTAGTCCTCATTCAATAACTAAATTTCCATGTGAGTTACTGAATTTAATAAATTCTAAATATTTATAATATAATATTGTAATAATACTAAAGAAAATAAATAAGTACTGATAATTTCATTATTAATAAGAATGATAAATGTATAGATAACACCATTGATACCATTTAAGTTCTGAGAATTTAATAAATACTAAGAATCAGAGAAATGATGTACCGATAATACTAAGAAAACTATACACGTACTGAGAAATTTATACCACCGGGAATCCGACTTCATAAAAAGTGAATCGCATGCACTTAAATATTCAGTCTGTGTACTCTTCTGTGTTTATTCCAAGAATACATGAGCTGTAGGTATGTAAAAAATATATTTCTTGTTTAGGATGACACAGAATTATTTTTCTAGAAAACTTAGTAATAAATACATAATTTAAGTGGCAGAAAAGATCATAAATCTGGAAGATAATATAATAATTACTAAACGAGAAGTAGACTTCCTGTTTTTCTAAAGAGTACACAGAGAGCCTCTCTTTTCCTCCTTATTCCTGTAAGCCATTTTAATTTTTATTAGCACTCCAATCTCGAGGTGTTTTCTGTTCATTTTCTTTGTCTACCCCAAGGCACATTCTAACCACTTGATTTTTAAAAAAAGTTTCAAAAGGTGTAGAGATAAAAAACCTTTAAGTAAAAAACACAGATGAAAAAGAAACAAAAATGAAAGGAAGAAAGAGAGCACTGAAGGAAGTAACAAAAAATGGCTATCTTGAAAACATTGAGTTTCGGTAAATGACCATATCTAGTATTGATTTTTCATCTACTCCTTTTTGGCAAGGGGGTTTCAGTAAATTGCGAGTGATTTAAAAAATAATAATGTTATCACCACTTTTTTCTCCGAAATTTATTTTTTGAAGTTACAAATGTTTTTGTAACTCTTTAACTGAAAGAAGTTTTTAGTCTTACTTTTTTTTTGCATTGTTAATTTTTTCATATTTTTCTTATGTGGTTTATTAATTGCGTGAAAGTCATCTAGAGTTAATGGAAGGAAATGAGTAACAATTTCCAATAGAGTTAAGATTAATTCAGTTAAGAGTATTGAAAATGTACTTTCCATTTGAGCTACAATCGGGAATAAAATGTATTATTGATTATGTTCCTTGAACTGTTCATGAATTACACTTTAAGTAGATAAATGGAAATTTGTCACATTAGTTATATGTTTTTGATGAAGGTTTATAGTATAGTATTTTATCTACAAAAAATGGAAATTTAGCTTATATGTTGTGTTAAATTGCTTTTACAATCGTCATACACTTAAGGTATGATATTTAAACAATCTATATAAGAAATACAATAATTTACTCAACCATATACTGCCTGAAGATTTATTTTGTATTTTACTTTATACCATTGTTTTTTTCCTCTTATTTGATTCTAAAAACGTATCATTTGTGGACTTAGTGATTTATTTTACCTAGTTTTAAAAAACTGAATTATATTAAGAATGCAAAGAACATATTTTTCTAATTAGATTATAATTTTAAGAAATGTACGTCGTTAGTGAATTTTGATTAGTGGAAATTAAGTTTGATTAATAATAAATTATTATATACCTCATAGTTGTGTGAAATTAAAGTTTTGTAAGTCAAAAGATGAAAAGGAATTCAATTATGCTCATTAAAATGAAGTCAGTCATTTAATTTTTGTACTTATGAAAGAAAGGAAGATATTTAGCAAAAATGGCTATTTAAATGCTACATTAAATTATAAAAAAGTTTTTTTGTGAATTTAAAAAATGTGTAATATTCGAAACATTAAATAATCATTCGCAATTATGTAACTCCATAATGATTATGCTTGACATTTTAATATTACTAGACCAAATTTATTTAATATTTATATTCCTATTTAAATTAAATGTTCTGTACAATTTAGTTCGATAGGATGCATATACTATCACCGAAATATTTTTCAGTCAGATATTATTATTTATATGACCATGAAATATTATTTTGTTTAATTCCAAAAAAAAGGTTTTGAAAACTCGATCCCTTGTTTCCATCGTAAGACATATTTTTAAACGAGTTGTAGATCAAATTGTAATTTTTTGCCCTATATAGTGTGACACTTTAAAAGCTAGAAATATCTACACGAACTCTTCTTCGAAACCCATATTTTCTTGAATACATTCATAAAATAAATATATCGAGGATTAAAAAACTATATTTTATGAGATATGGGAATATAATCGATATGCAATTCCAGAAGGATATGCTTCTAGTATTGAATTGGAAGGAAATATGTAAATGAAACTACATATCGCACCGTGCCAAGAAAAGTGACCCAACTCAAAATTGCAGAATTTGAGAAACATCAACTTAAAGGATACTATAAAACTGATATTGAAATAGTATAAGCTTCTTTTAAATTTTAGGTAAGTATTTATGTTGGTAACTTCTATTATATTCTATAGAATAGTAATATAATATGCTGGGCACCTCATACATGTTTTTCAATAACATGACATCAGCATTTTATTTTTCGACTTGTGCCACTTTTCTTGGCGGAGTGCGATATGTTCCGTATACAAATTTATAACACATATGTTTTGAATGAGAATACTAAATGAAATTATGTCTTATCACTGCAGAAATAATCAACAAAATCTCTAAATAGGTACTTTTCGAATGGTATAAATATGTAATGATATGAATATAGGTAGATTAAAACAATGGGTAACAAAGCCTTTACAATATGTCACTCATAAGCTGTAAGTCCAGGGAAGCTTTAATACTTTGGTCTCATCCAGCTAAAGAACAACTGACAATGAGTCATAAAATATTCCCTTCGGAAATTTTGACTTACTTTGAACTAACTCTTAACGCGCTGTTTTATGAAATACATAAAACATCGCCTCTACGATTATTTTCACCTGGAGACGTGATAAGAAATATTTGAATACCATAACACAGAGAGAATGATAGTAAAAGAGCGTTGAATAAACAAAGCTTTACCATCCGTCTTTTATCAGCTACAAGATCAGTAAAGCCCCAAGCTGAACATAAAACATCTTCTCTACCGATTACTTTCATCCAAAGAAACTCCCAAAATATTTGAATAGCATATAGTAATTGGTAGGGTATAGAGAAATTTCATATTTACAAAATACCCAAGGGGCACAAAAAGGAGCGCAGAATCCATGCTTCTATATTGCAATTATTATTAGCCTCATCCGGCCAAAGAACCAATAACATCGAGTCATAAAATATTCCCTTCGGAAGGTTTGACTGACTTTGAATTGTCAGAAGTATAAAAAGCGGAAACGCTAAGAGAACCAGGAGTATTTTCAGGGTGAACCGTTTATGGTACATAACATTTTGTTAACGATCGAAACCCTCGTACGCTAGGGCAATATCTGGAGCATTCCATCATGCGATATCAACGGTCTTTCACCTTCCAGCCATTTGCGAGATATATATAAACGTAAACGCCCGGAAATATATTTTTTACATGGTTCATTGAATGCTATGCTGGCTTTTTATTGGTCTTAAGTTCTCAGATTTCTCTGCGTAAGGGATGATCAATGTAGCGTTTACGAAACACAATCTAAAAGAGGTATTGTTTCAAGTCTCTGAAAGGTATGTAAAGAAGGGATGGGGAATAAAGTCATTTTGTTTTTTCTTTCTTGACTTGCGGAAAAGGAGGAAGGTAAGGAATGGGTGGTATTGAAGGGCGGTTTCGGTTGCTTGGTTTTAATGGTTATTTGAATCGTTATACTTGGTTCCTTATTTTTTTTCCTTTTTCGTAAGTTTTAAAGAAACGATTTCTTAAGTGACACACAATGGTTTTTCTTAAATGGTTGGGTGAACTTCACTTTCTTATTTTTAAAGTAACGGTTTTGCCCTTCTTTATACGTTGGGGTTTCTTCCAAATCCCATGTCTGGTCACATCATTAGAGGAAAAGTACCAATTGGTATGTTTCTTATTCATTTTACGATTTTTGGATTTCTGTAAGAGACGATTCTCTAATTGCTTTCGATTTTACATTTGAGATTTTAAGTAAAATATAGTTTAAAGATATATTTTTAATTTCAAGAAACTTTGTTCAAACAATTAGCTGATTTATTATAATTATGTTTTTGATAATTATTATACACTGCTGGCCACTGTAAATGCAACACCCTGAAGGAAGCATGTAAAAAAAAAATTACAACATGCATTAGCGGTGAGATATGCAAATTATTAGAATTTCAGCGCAGACGCACATCACGCGTACATGTGGCGACACTTCAAAGCGCTATTTAAGGCTTGGAGATTTCGACGATTTCAAGTGCGGCAGCTGTGTTTTTCTTGTGGTTTTTTCAAAACAAAAAAAAACCGATCAATTATGCCTCGTAGAAAACAGCGATCATCTTTTGATCAAGTATCCGAGTTCGACAGAGGAAGGATAGTGGCCTACCGAGATTGTGGATTATCTTTCAGGGAAATCGGTAGTCGTGTTGGACGAAACCAAACAACTGTAATGCGGATATGTGATCGTTGGATGCAGGGGGGTACGACGGACCGACGTGTTCGATCGCATTCACCTCAGTGCACCACTTCATGTGATGACAGGCATATTGTGCGTATGGCAGTGACGGATCGCTTAGCCACATCACGAACCATAGCACAGCACATTCAGTCTGTAACGCATCATCCAGTGTCTGCGCGTACCATTCGACGCCGTTTACGGCAGAGTGGTCTGTCCGCAAGACGTTCTTTGCTTCGTCTACCCTTGGCGCAGAACCACAGACGTCTCCGCCGCCAATGGTGCGATGAAAGACGGATGTGGACGGCAGAATGGAATGAAATTGTCTTTACTGGTGATTCACGCTTCTGTCTACAACACCACGATGGTCGGATTCGAGTCTGGAGACACCGTTGGGAGAGGATTCTGAACATCTGCGTTATGCACCGCCACACTGGTCCTGCACCGGGTAATATGGTATGGGCGGTATTGGATATCGCTCTCGCACTCCTCTAGTACGCATTGCCGGTACTTTAAACAGCAAGCGCTACATAGCCGAGGTGTTGGAGCCAGTTGTCTTACCTTACCTTCAGGGCTTGCCCACAGCCATACTTCAACAGGATAATGCGCGACCACACGTGGCACGCATTGTCCAAGGGTTCTTCGTCAATCGCCAGATTGAATTGCTTCCCTGGCCAGCTCGCTCTCCGTATCCTCCGCCGATAGAAAACATGTGGTCTATGGTTGCTCAACGATTGACCCAGATTACATCCCCAGCTGTCACACCAGATCAACTTTGGCAACGTGTGGTAGCTGCTTGGTCCGCTGTACCCCAAAAACACATCCAAAGTCTTTGAATCAATGCCGAGGCGTGTGGCAGCGGGGATTTCCAACAATGGCGGCTACTATTTCTACTGATTTTGGCAGCAACCACACTTCACAGAAGTCTATAAATTTAATCATTTGATACTTGGTCAACATGTTATCCACAAAATACATTTTGTTGTTTTATCTCTTGTCGTTCTTGGTGTTGCAATTTGGGTGTCCAGCAGTGTAGTTTAATATCGCATTAGACCTGTCGGACAGTTAATGAAATTTAAAAAATGACAGTGCAGTATAATAGAAACATACGTCTTTTTTTCCAAGTTAAAAATGATAGTGCTTTCTTCTAGTTTTAACATTCTCCATCGAATTAAAAAAATTATAAGGGGCGCCAGATGTCTTGTCTACTCTATGAACTCTAAGTCATTCCAACTTAAAACATTGAATGCAATTTAAACTTAAAGCATTAAATAAACAGTCTTGATAGTCCCTCAGGCAGGTCGTTTTTAATACCTCATTTATATACACGCTATATCTCTACATTAGTTCGAAGCTCAATTTCTTTTAAAAATTTAACCATGAGTGCGAAGCGTAACAGTCTATATTTTCCCCATGAATGCTCATAACTGCTTTAATGATAACAAAATCCCTTTTTAAAACTAGTTAACATGCCATTCACGCAACCCAGGATGTCTTGAAAAAGACTAACGCATTTCCGCGCATTACAAGATTGGCTTATGGAAAAAACTGTTCCTTTCACAGCGAGAATACCGGAGCACTAAAAAATATTATCAAATCTCAGAGAAGGAATAGAAAATTCTGTATTCACGCAACACCACCCAGAGGTAGTTGCATTATATCTTTTTATCTCGCAATATTTTTTTTTTTACCTCGACGCATTTTCTCTCGAAATTTTATTCCCGATATCGAGCGGTGCATGCATAAAATATCCGAGGTGAGAACTGGAGCAGCGCAGTTTAAAAGATTAGGGACTCGGAAATCTTCTTAGACTGTAAGGTCAACAACGAGATAGAATGTAAAGGCATTAACAGCATAGATTATTGACGTAGGGCCATCATCTATCAAGCTGAGCAGCGTCTCCCCCCTTCAGTTTTGAAGGTAACCCCCGCTAAAGAAGCTTCCTTATCCTGAGTGTAGCTGAGATTTATGAATGATACCAATGACTTGGTGGAAGTGAAGGAGCGACTTTCGGCGTACAAGTTGGGGAATCTGAAAATCGACCAGATTTGAGATCGAAGGCTTCCCTTCTTTAATTTTGCGTTTTGTGTAAGTGACGATGTTAATGCTTGTAATCGATATCGAAGGTCGTGCGACGCTAAAAAACAATGAGAAGTTAAGTTCTAAGCTGATCGTTAAAGTTGTTCGGCTCCGAACTATTCCTAAACGAAAGTTAATACCTTTTGATATTTCATTCATGCAAATGTCGCATATTTAGCATTTATGTGACCACACGATTCGGAGTTTGGTAGAATTTCTTTAAAATCCACGAGTAATTAACCGTTTCTATAGGTTGGAATATTATGCAATAAAATACATATTTATTACGCAAGTCTGGTGCTATTAACTCCGATTTCATGATGCACATACCCTCATAATAATATCCTTTAGATGTGTACGGGCTTTATGCACTAGAATAACTATAGTGATATCCCCCCCCTGGGGTTTACGGACTGTAGTAAACCAGGGTATCCAGTACCAGGTATACCAAAGCAAACTGTTTCTGCCTTTACGTTCTGAGCCGCGGTAGCCCAGTCTGAAGAGTAACAAATTAACAACCGGAGTGTTGTAAGTTATAATCCAACCTAAGACCCTGGTGTATAAAGGGGATTAGGGCACGTGTTAAATCTGTGTTGACCAAAAATGTCCTCATGTTGGCATGGCGTAAAAGTTTGAAGAGTGGTGTGCCACCTCAGGTGGTCTCGTCATCGGATTTCGGTTTAAAATTACGTTGTGTTGTCCTCTGAAATTTCCCTTCGGGTTTTGATCCCGTACCTTTCCCACTAGCTCGTTGTGCTGCTCCAGTGATACTTTAATTAAATACCTACTAATATGTCTGCTTTCATAGGATTATTCTTTTCCCCAATTCCTATTTTCGCATTTTAGCTGCAAAACAACCATGCTGCATACTGCACGATCTAAAAACATTGGTTATTAAATAATAACCTAGTGAGAATTGAATGGATAATATACACAAACCTATGAAAATGTATCTTAAAAAGGTCTATCTGGTATATAAAATAAGATATACTCCAATGTCACCTCTTCAATTAATCAGACAAGACACCTCGAGTTCAAGTGCTGAAACCGTTCAAGCACACCTGAGTAACCATGTGGCTCTGATTGCAAGAGATGGACTTAGCTATGTACCCTATTAATACAGATATTGTCATTATGAACTTTTAAAAACTAAAAGAAAGGTAACGGCTATTTTAAGCGCGTATATCTAAAAGAATCCAGCCTTTCCCGTCCAATTTGTTTCTTGATACTATTAAACATACGAATGCTCGGTTGTTGAAGAAGGAAAAACTGGTTAAAAGTCATGCAAGGAATACTGTAAGTTGCAGCACAGATATTCGAGTCTGCAGTCTTTAGAAGTGTAGGGTAGGGTGTATCGAAAAAATCGAAATTTCTTGGATCTTTTTGCGGTAGTGCGGAAAAGTTGTGTACTCCCATAATTAAAAAGCGTGCGGAGTCTTAAAACTGTGAGTTGATTTCTTCTGTAGCCTCAGTGATCCGAAAGTTCCGAATATTGGACTAAAAATGATTAAAGTATAAAAATTAATAAATAATCACAGATTCCGTTGATCGGTTTGGGGTAGCGCTTAAAAGTTTTCTATTTTTTAACAATAACTAGAATTTTTTTTACATTATAGGTTAATATTTTCAGCCGCCTTATCTGGATCGAAGTTTGGAAATTTTGACGCCATTTTGGTATTTTTCTGTACAACTGTTTACTGCTTGTACATGCACAATCGAGACCTACTGGGTTTGGCGCTGTGCCAAAAAAGAAAACAAATGCGTTTAAAACTAGATAACATGGCTCTTGCCAGTCAAAGATATGCTGTGTCCAACATAGCCACGGCTGCTATTGCATCAAGTGTTATGCAAGATTTGGGTTCAATACCAGGCTCGTCACAGACAAAAAAAATGTGGAGGGAAAAATTACACAAGATTACAAAAAAATTGGTCACAAGATCAAATGAAAATTGTTCCACTATCTCTGGCCTTTCTTTTGATGGACGGCATGGCCAAACTATAACATGAGAAACACTCGAAGACAAGCAGTTCCATATAACAATTGTAGAAGCACATTACTGTGTTGTATCGGAGCCTGGTTCTACGTTCAATTGATATGTTACACCTGAAAGTGGATCTAGCCTTGATATATCTAATATTATTTACAAATACGTAACAAATGCTTTATTGGATGATTTTAATACACTTATTGTTCTTGGTTGTAAACAATTACGCAAGACGTGTTTAATGGTGTAATTCTCAGGCTTGAATTGAAACCTTAGAGACCAGTCCAATGGATTATCTGCTAACTTCATTTCAATGAGTTGCAATTACGACACCTATTTGAGTCCATCGACGCCATGTCATCTCTGACCCTACATCTTACACCGGAGACATTGGACGAAACCTCAAAGGATGCGAAAAGCTTTCAATTGTTGCTTTTAATAGTATTGAATGCGAGTTGCCAGACATTGATCCTAACACCCTCAGTTTAAATCAGAAATACGTTTTGACATTTAGTTCTGGCATGTGTTGTTCAGATCTAGCTCACCGGAAACGTTGAATTTGGCCCGCTGGCTAACAACTGCCAATCTAATACTGAGATTATATATATATATATATATATATATATATATATATATATATATATATATATATATATGTACATCAGACCCATCAAATGAGTTGCTGACTTTGGTTGTATTCATTCTAAGAGTCTACGCACCCTCATGGTTCCGAATAAGATTCGTCATTCCATAAAGGACGGTGCTAGACACCTGTGGCATGTTATCAGCTCATCTCGGTACTTGTAGAAGTGTCGTGACGTAATCGAACCAGTTTTTTCTCGCAACGCTTACTTTTCGGCTCGAGAGGTGCCATATTAGGACCCCTGCAGCTCGGCGGATTATCAAGGCAAGGGAAATTAGCCTAGATGGAAATTGTGTTCGCAGATTCGTTATTCCTGCTGTTAACTTTGGAGCTACAGATTATGTAGATCTCATTGACTGGCAAGCTTATTATGTGACACATCGCCTCTAGTTCACAGAGAGGTCAGTTCTCAATAACTTCTGATGATACAGGAAGGTATGCCAATGGACTGCTGGGACTTTATTAAATTTCTATCACAACCGCAAGCAGTTGAGCGGATTGTGAAACTAGTCACTGCAGTCTCCGGAAAAACAGTTGAACCGCAGAACAGGGAGAGATTTATTAGAGCGACACTAGAATTCAGGAAACACATGGCAAAATGTGAGACCAAAAATGATTACAAGCAGTAATGCTTTTGTCATTGTATACTTGAAAGGAAAAATAAAGTCTCTGTTCGCATTAAAATGAGGTAAGTGTGACGTGTATTTATTTAAAATTTTGCCTTCCTTTTCCAAAATTTGGTATTGACAAGGCGGCAGATGACCTATAATTCTAAAATGTTTTCATGGTTTTTGTTGTTAAAAAATAGTAACTTGTAAACACTACCCCAAACCGATCAACGAAATCTTTGATTATTTATTAATTTTTGTATTTTAACCATTTTTAGTCCAATATTCGGAACTTTCGGGCCACTGAGGCGACAGAAGAAATCAACCTACAGTTTTAAGATTCCACTCGCATTTTAATGATGGGAGTACACAACTTATCCGCACTACCGCAAAAAGTTCTAAGAAATTTCGATTTTTTCGATACGCCGTAGTGTAGGGTGTAAGATGTTGAATTAACGTCATAATGGAGCCCCACAATCAGGTATTGACGACGATTCAGAATCCATCCCGAATGGGGAGTTTCGAGAGCTCATAATTTTAAGCCACGGTTAGATCACAATCGCTCAGAGGTCTAAAATGAAATATATTACTATATTTAACTATTTATATACAATGTATAGATTTAATATTCAACGTGTTAACATCGAAGTATAATAATGAATTATTTACAATTTGAACTATTTATTTTAAGAATTGATTAAAATTAAATTTTATGCAATGACTTTGATTAGTTATTAATACATTCTGTTTCTAAATTAAGCGGTTCGATTAATAAATTATAAATAAATATAATGGTTCTGATTGGATTATTGAATTCCAACGCGCTTATTGCGTCTAAATTAATTTCAATATTATACCTCGTAATATGGTGTTCGTTTACACATTTTTCTAACATACAAGACATTACCCACTTATTTAATGTAATAAATGAAATTTAGAAGATTGGCTAATAAATGAGTAAATGATTAAAATTTAAGACTGAACTATCCAAATTTTATTGAGAAAAATTCAAAAATGTGGTCATTCAGTATTGGATTCAGTATGGCGTATGTCCGCCATTATTCCTAACACATTCTACCTACGGAATTGAAACGTGACACGTAGTTCCAGCAGATCCCATAAGACAGAAACGGGATTCGTCAGTGATGACCAGTCGTTCCCTTTCGACGATCCATGTCCGTCCACCATCCACCTCCTCGGAGACCAATTACTCGGTTTATGTCAACCTCTCCCATTTGTTTCAAGTGCTTGTGAACTTTTCCCTTAGATATAACACAATGAGAAACAATGCCACCACCTCAATAGCATGAATGGAAGCGAATTTGATGAGCTACTGGATGTAATATTATGTCCCGGTATACAGCGTGTTTGAGAGCTGCCCTGCGCGTGGCGCATGCTCTAACGATTCTGAAATTATGATAATTTGCGTCTCCAACTCAGATGTACCACTCTTCTAAATTTTATTTATACCAGTCTAATGCTTCAAAGTGAAACTTTTTTTTCTATTACAGTGCATACATAGTATATTATGTATAGTAATATAATTATATAATCATAAGCCTTTGAAGTTTTTCCAATAAATTGAAAATTTGAAGATAACCCTGATATTATGTGCCGGCTTATTAAAAAACGATGCAGAGCACAAATTAATTCTTCTTTCCACCATTAGTGAAATTTATGTTAATGTTCTCCGAGCAGGTGAGAAAAAAAAAACGAACGAGATTTAATTGCTCATAAACAATTTTCTTCCCTGTCTTTAATTAAGGGTAACAAGTGCTTGTTCAGTATTTAAAATACAGTGTACATTACTCCCTAGCACCTCGATGAAAAGGTGTTTCACATCCTGCTTTTTTTTATCCATCATGTGTCATAAATTAAGTCTTTCGTAGGAAATTTTGCGATTAATAGTTTGTTCCGGATTGGATAGGCTGCTGTGAGGACAAAAAATCAGTTTGAAACATTTTTAATTGAAAGCTGTGTCAGTAATTTATATGCTGATAGAAATTTTTGCGATAATTGGGTTCAAATTGGAGAATTTAGTATTTACTAACTCGACAATTCGTTAACATCTTATTTTATTTCGAAAATAATTGATGGTACATTTTTTAATGTTGGAATTCACTTGAAGGAATTAAGTGACATAGATTTAAATTAAATACGTCATTTATTGCAAACATTATGTATCATGGTAATTGCCTTCATATTATGTCAGGAGATTTCCAAGTAATGCATCTTTGTTTTTCCCTTACAGCACACATTATATCTAAGTAACTACATCGTTTGCCTGTAAGAATCCATGGGTTTCTTCAACGATTTCAAATATTCTGTATTTCCTCTCCTATGTATTGAATTCTTTTGAATGGTTCTATTGGTTCTTTGGTGTTAGAATAGAATGATTTGAAAGGATTATAAGGGCCCATTATGAAAAGTAGAATGCTTTGAAATATTTAATTGGTTCTTTCCATAGAATAAAAAGCCCTTTGTGTTGCTTCAGTTCGACTTTAATTAAAAATACCAAACTAACAATTTCATAGAATATAATAATTTGGAAAGAATGCATTACTACAGGTTTTTTAGAATATAATCACTTGAAAATATTCATATGCAGTCAAGTTAATTAAAATTGGTTAAGAAAATCTTACGACACATTTTGTTTTACAGGAAGCAAAATATAAATGCAATATATAAGTAAAGCAGGGGAACTTTCAGAGTGGAAGTCGTATGTTTACTTGTGAATCTCTCTTAGGTTAATAATGGAACGGAAAGATAACTGAAAACTTGTAGAAACATATAGATTTATTGTTAAATATATGTGCTGATCATTATTTTAGGTATAAAATGTTAAATATTTACACCCAAATGAATTCATTCTCTAAACTTTACGTAAAACCTACAGAGGAAAGATATCGGGAAATCAGTTACAATTTACGAAAAGAAACATAGAATAGCATTAACAGTTACAAATTCATTTTATGCAAAAAATGTTTAAAGTATTTATTTAAAAGGAGTGCTCCGAGGAACATAATAATCCACTTTTCAAATTTTTTAGTAGATAAATGTTTGAGCATGAAAAAATGCCAAACATATAATGGTATTTACAAAACTCAAGAGGTCATGTTGTCTTGAACTTTCAAGTATCGAACACTTATTGGAACAATCAGGAATTATTTCGATCTTCGAAAATTCTGTTTTTAATTTTGTTTTATTGCGGAACAAATACGTGTGTTACTTTCAGCAATTTAGCCAAAATCTTTTCAACTTCGGAAGAAATTATAACTATATTCTATTATTTGTGAGTATTAGAATCTGCGGTTGATCTATAAATATTGATACGGTTTGTAATTTTAATCAAGAAAAACAGGGTAGTATATACCATTAGGGTTATTATTTTTTCTTTTGGCAAAAAAAAAAGCGATTTAGTATTTGCACATAATTTTTATTATATATTATTAATATATAGTATATATAATATATATATATATATATATATATATATATTATTTATCTATTTATTTATTTATTTATATTATAAATATATTGCATATGCACTATATGCTTCCTTTGTCTGTTATTCACAAAATTCGCACAAATGAAACTGTTTCGTTTCGATGTGGAATTACTTGTGTACACCGCTTCGTAAAAATATAGTTCTATAAAGTCCACTTATAACTTTTTTCGTCAAAAAAAATATCACCACTGATGTAACACATTAGCAGGATAATTGTAATACTATTGCATATTCTTCCTTTAACTGTACTGAAACTTTAAACACGTTTTTCTATGGACACTTTTTTATGAGTGGTTACCATGGTATCTATAAAATTGTAAGATTGATCGACATGAAACTTTTACATCGTGTCGAAGAAATATCTTTGTGTGGCTTGATGAACTAAAAAAGCCATATGGTAAATTTTTTATAATTTTTACAGGAAAAACTCGGTAACTTTTCTGAGCTAAAAAAAATCTATGGACCGAATTCAGGGCTCGAAATACCCGGGTGCACAGGTGCACTGTGCACATGAAAATAAAATTGTGTACCTAATTTTTTCAAGCTAGGTGCACCTAACGTTAAAAAAAAAAAGGGCAAACGTATTTTATGTTATTTTGATGTTTGAACAAAATATTAGTATCGACCTCTCTTGCTCTAAAGGAACGTAATTAAAATTCTTAAATACACACTATGCGAAAACAAAATCGCTGGACCATAACGGGTTTATACAGAAGGAAGGTTTACTTGTGTCACTGCCACCAGAAGTTTCCGATGATAGAAACTTTTTCCAGATTGCTCTGTTGAAGCGACTGTCGCGACAGCCGTGTGCCGGAGAGAAGGGATAATTTAGTTGTTTAAATATTTTTATTTACCATCTACTACTAACCTATTTAAACATACCCAACTAATAAAATAGTTTATATTGCATTAAGGATCTTATATTACGTTCTTTTTAAAATGTGCACCTAAAATATAACTTGTGCACCTAATTTAAAAACTTAGGTGCACAAGGTGCACCTGTATTAAAAAATCTATTTCGAGGCCTGACCTAATTAAATGGACGTACAAAGCTTTAATTATTTGATTGATTTTTTTTTAATTATTTGATTATTCAATGAGACACTTACTGGAGAATTAAAAGATAAACCAAGAACAACTTTTTATTGAACAGAATAAATCTAATGGCCCACTGTATGTATCTTAAATATTAATATTTATCAGAAATATGAAAAATTTCTTACAATCCTTTATTTTCCAAAGTATTATGAATAAGTTATTAAACTAATTTGAACAAACTGTACAGTGAAAGCATAGAAATAATTGAAAATATTGGATACAATTTAAATCCAATCTTGCTATTCAAATACAAACGTGCTCTCTGCATCAGAATTCAGAAAACAGCTTACGTAACAGTATTAAGCAGTATTTCACTCATTTCATAATCATAAACCTCCGTTTACACAATCTCGTATTTAGATATAATTTACATATCAAATAAACGTATAATTTTGGACCGAATTCAATTTTTTTACAGACATAATGAATAATAATAAAATCAAAACATTAAAAAGAGAAATGGAATACGCTGTCTCATCGAGTGCGAAAGATAGAGTACGATCTCAAAAGAGTGGGAAATTTATGTGTTTATAGCAAGAATGTGTACATTTCGGTAGATACAAAACGAAAAAATAAATAGATATATAACGATTTAAACACATGAATTGATTTATGTGTCTAATGATAAGTAGGTGACTCTGAAATATATATTTTTGTCTTCACATTTCGGACCAAAATCCTTTCTTGGTATTCATTAAGTTATGACATCAATATATTAATCATTATGTTTCGTTAATACACAAAAAGTTCTGCAAATTTTAAACAGCACTTCAATTATTTTGAGCAACCTCAGCCTTTTCAGAATACATTTTGTACAATTGATTGATGAACTTTAAGTGCCAATTACATTTATTTTTTCGATTTCAGAATGATGACAGTGGTAATAAATTTAAATAGCTACCGTCATGTGTATTATTAGATTAAGATGCATCATTTTTGTAAAATTTAATCTAATGTTTTACTGTTGGCGAAGTATATATAGTACGGTATCTTAAAGACATCATATTTCACACTGCACAGATAGATACTGATAAATATTTTGTTTCAAACGCTTTCTTATATATTTTAAGTGCATACTTAAGTAAAACTGTTTAACAAAATGTGTGGCACACGATTGTTTATATACATAAATTTATGTAATGTGTTCCTAATGTAACTCTTAAAATTCAGTTCAATAATAATATTTTAAAAAACGGAATAAGGACCCGTTGTATTATTGCCTAAGAAAAATAATGAAGATGGAAACAAAAGTAATTGAAGAACTTAGTTTTGAAAATTTTAAATTTCTTCAATAAACCAAATTTTATAAGGGACATCAGAAAAAGTATAATTTAGATCAGAATAAGTTGTAGAATATATCTATTAAGCCTTAAATTGTATAAAAAAAACTACAAAAAGTTTACTCATAGTAAATAATTAATGAGGACTGGCCCTTATTACGTTTCATGTAAAATTTTATGTTTGTGAACAACCATTTCGGAATACAAATTGTTTTTCCTAGGTTTAACGACCTTAGCATATTTGAAATAAGCGAACAAATTACTTTTCCGGAAATGAAATTTCTGTATTCACTGAACTTTGAATGCTTCAGGTCCTGCTTCCCTTGAGATTTATGCCGGGTATACTATTTCAAGTTTTTCTGATACATTAAGGCATAATGTAAATTATTTCTAGTTTTTCTGAAAGTTCAAGGCGTAATGATATATTCTTTCTTGTTTCCTACTAGAGTTTAATACATAATGGTAAATTCTTGTCTTGAATTCTTGTTTAACGAATAATGGCCTATTTTCCAACAGATTAAAATCGTCATGTGACCGTGGCTCAAAATTATGTGACGTTGAATTTGGATCTTTCCCTTTGGTATTGAACCCGAATGTAGTTTCAGGCTGACGTCAATTAAAAATACCATGAAATACCTATCACTTAAAACAATGTGTTTATGGAACTTTGAAACTTTTATCTGGTTTTATTGCAAAAGAGCGTTCAAAGTTCTTGTTATCTCTTCCCTTTTTTCGTTATCTGCATTTGGCTCAAAATTACGTAGTACTGTCCTCAAAATTTTATCTTTCGGGGTTGATCCAGGACCGTCTACAATAGTCCCCTGTGTTGTTACAATGGTAATTTAATCAAATACACACGTACCTACTCTTCAATTTCATTTGAAAATTTTACCCCTTGATCACCTTATCTACAGAAAAAGAAAACAATCAACCCGTTATATATATATATATATATATATATATATATATATATATATATACATACCTAATTACTTTTCTGGAATGCAATTTTTCTTTGTAACATAAAAATCTGCACGACCTAAAAAATATTTCTAGAACTAGCGAAGCTGAAAGAATCCAGATTAAAAAATTTATTTATTTCGAATTTTTTGTGCCCTTCCACTCAAAACTCATTCGAAATCCTATTTCCCGATACGAGGCACCTGCGATTGACAACCAACTCCTTCACTTCCAACACAAGAAAGGCGTGGGGTATACTGAGCTCCCAGAACTTATAATATAAGGTATATTCATCCCGAAGCCTTCCCCAAGCCACCAGCTTATCATCATATATATACAATTCCTCTTGTCAATAGTGCCGTTATTTTATTGAAATGAAGCAAAGAATGGAAAAAAATCATCTCAAGAGACGTTGAAATTCCCTTAAAAATTCCCGAGAAATACATTTGCTTCTAATTTCGAAAATCCGTATCTTCTCTGCATATTTGAAAAGATTCTTCGGGCATTTGGGTAACTGCCAACCGTCTATCTTAACAGCTTTTTACAAGCAATCCATTATTACCGAGGGAAGAAAATGCAACGCAGGCTGAGTGGGTAGCGATATTTTTTTCCGGCCAGTTTACGAGTGTAGGTTTTTATTAAATTTACTTTTCCTCATGAATGCTTCAGTTAGGTTGGAGTGTGAGCGCCATGGAGGGAGAAAGAATGTCACTTAATGCTTTGTCTCTTTTATGTACACAGGCAAATAAATTTTAACAATAGCTTTTCTGGATTTGGGGATGTTTTTGTCGTGTCATGCAAATGTAGATGTTAAAAGCGGTCCCGTTCTTATGGAATTTTCAGGCGCTTCTTTTTCGCTTGGCGATGATGCGATAAAGATGAACTATGTTAACAAGATTACGTGAAGAAGGTAGGACAATTTTAAAAAGTGCATTTTCAAGGAGATGAAACTATGGAGTAAGGTTTAAAGATGAATTAGGCCACTTGAAATCTACGTGATTTTGTGTTGTGACTTGTCAGAGTAATAAAACTCAACAATAAAATTGACTACCTTCAAATAATGAAAATACTTGACTGGGCACGTCAATCTATCCTGTTTTCTTGACATCTAAAACAATATAACCAAGCATTAATACTCCTAATTGTTATCTCGACGAGGAATGCCGTCGTTAGAATAAAAGCGAACATATATTGATGAACGAGATAATTTGCTTGAGAATAAAGCTGACCAAAGCTTGATCTTGACATCTTAAAAATACGGAAATATCTTGAAAACGAGATACCTCCTGGTTGCCAAAATTGGCCAGATCCTGATGGAGGAGATATTTTGTTTGAGGATATAGCTGACCAAAGCTTGATCTCGACATTGTGGAAATATCTTGAAAACGAGATACCTTCTGGTTGTCAAAATTGTCCAGATCCTGATGGACGAGATATTTTGTTTGAGAATAAAGCTGACCAAAGGGTGATCTCGACATTGTGGAAATATCTTGAAAACGAGATACCTCCTGGTTGTCAAAATTGGTCAGTTCCTGATGGTGGAGATATTTTGTTAGAGAATAAAGCTGACCAAAGCTTGATCTTGACATCGTAAAAATACGGAAATATCTTGAAAACGAGATACCTCCTGGTTGTCAAAATTGGTCCGATCCTGATGGACGATATATTTTGTTTGAGAATAAAGCTGACCAAAGCTTGATCTCGACATTGTGGAAATATCTTGAAAACGAGATACCTCCTGGTTGTCAAAATTGGTCAGATCCTGATGGACGATATATTTTGTTTGAGAATAGAGCTGACCAAAGCTTGATCTCGACATTGTGGAAATATCTTGAAAACGAGATACCTCCTGGTTGTCAAAATTGGTCCGATCCTGATGGATGATATATATCCTTGAAACTTTGAGGGTAGAATAACTATATATTTATTAACAACACATAACTACAGATTAAAGAGTGAAGCTCCAATGTTGGTATTCAACCGGCAATCACCTCAGGAATTAAAAAAATAACAACACAACGACTGCTAAGCAGAGAACCCGAGAAAAGTGATGCCCGAGCTATTACGGCATCGTATATCATAGGGAATACTCACAGTCTATTTTCAGTTGCATCACCATATAAGCTGTGTTTTTGACTACTGGATATTTAAGCTTATTGATATGGGCTTAAATCATTTCAAGAAGGCTAAGGTCCCAAGAGCACAGTTTGTAGAATCAGAGAAAAATGGATTAAAATATCTATTTTCTTTCTTTTGAGAATTAAAAATTACGTTATATAAAATTCTATGGATAACATAAATTATTTTTCAATTGCGATCATGTTTGACGAAGTTATAAGACTGTAAAAAAATAAGTAAAGTAAATCTACCACAAGAACGCGTTTTTCTCCGATTGAGGTTTTTAACATTCTACTGATTTAAAAAAGTTGTTTGTGCACCTGGTTTTAATTGATTTACTTGAAATGTTTTAGTATAACCTTTTGAATTTGTTGTATCAATCTAAGTGAAAATGCAAAACTTTGGATGCTTGCACATTTTGATATTTTCGTTTCAAATGTTATTAACCTACGCTTTTTTGTGATATTTTAGAAGATTTTGTAGAATACTTTTTGCTTACAAATAAGCGATATGGTTGACAAAATGCAAATTTGTGTTATGTATATACAATGTTATGCTAGTTAAAACATTGGAAATACATCGAAAATAAATAAGCATGATAACTATAAATTTTGCTAGATCATCAAATCTTTCTATCGCATTTTATTCAACAGCATAATATTTTTAATGCCTTAATAATTCAGAAGCAAACTTTATACACATACGTATATGCTTTACAATAGGAAAATGTCTATGCACACTTCATATAACTGTGAGATAAGAATTGCAGAAGTTTTTTTTTTTGAAATTCCATCGTCCACAGTAATCATTTTTCACCAAAATAATGAAATCTCTAACAGATGGCTAAAAGTCTATTGGATCAATATAGGATCAACATATTCCCAAAACTGTAATGGAAGACGCTAATTATTCTGGGACACGGTCCATTATCCTTTCTCTCTGCCATCATTGTCCACTCTGGTGAACAACTACTGTATCAAAATTCCCATGGTTAAGAAGCTTCTAAGACTTATAGGGGCTAATGGTTTTACTCGACACGAAGTGAGGCGGAACCTTGCACAACGGTGTAGTGCTCCATAGAGTGGTACTCTAAGTCGTATATGTAGATAATATTCATTGCTTGAATGACACAAATATTAATTTAAAATACGCACTACTATCTGACAGTATTCACACATATCAGCCACACTACATGACCGATACAAGTGTTTTTGAAGAGATATGTCACCCATCGAAATATGACCAATTTTGCTAATGACAAGACACATTGCCCACTAGATAAATATTGACAGTTTCGTTATGGTTACAGGATCAAAAGCAGAACAATATTTTTAATGAAAAGATATCTTGTCCATCAATATATGGTTAACATTGCTTTTGCATTGAATTTGCATGCATAATTTAAGAAATTCTCTGTGTTTTTCTGCTTAACATGACGTCTAAATCATGTTTCTATCTTAATTAGAACTAGAGATATAATATTTTTTGTGGTGACAGTTGTTGTCATGGCAACAACATCCGTCCTTAAAACTTTTAATGCTTTTTTCTCCATGATACGTTTTTTCAAGATTTCCTGTATTCAAATCGCTATAAGGCGAAAACCGATAAAGTCGAAGGGTTGAAATTTGGAATATATCTTTTTCAAACATTATACTTTAATTTTTAAACAAATATTTACTTTAAAAGAAAAAGTACCTTAAAATTTTTTTAAATTTTCATTTAAATATTTTTTATCAAATTAATATTTTTTAAATTGCTGAATCAGAATTAAAGTTAAATAAATTGTGAATAATTTACTGCAAGCATTTTGAAAATGGATCAAGAATATTTTGAGCCTTAGCAATTTAAAATAACTCCTCTTTTTTTCAAAAAATTTTAATTTAAAATTTTTAAAGAAATTTTGGAAAAATTTTGTGTTGTAATTTTGCTTATTAGTTAGATGGGTAATCAGCACGAAACAATTCAAAATTCTAAATTATTAATAAAATTTTTTTGTCAATGTGTCCCGGACCCACTTGATGAACGTGAAGATAAATACGGTTACGCAAATTACACAATTATTTTCCATAAGCCAATATATCTGGAACACTAAAAAAACATCTATCTCTTAAAACTCGCAATCATCAACTGTTCTGTTACATTAATTTTCTCGTAACTGAATACCGGAATGTGCCTGTCTCCTGCCAGTTTTGCCTCGCATTCCTACAACAATGCAATTGACTCCTACCAGTCTGCTCTTATAATAAGCTCTTTCCAGACTAGTAGACAGCTACCGTGGACATACATTCCTACATACATATAGAGCCAGTTCAGGGGAAGTAGTTATAAATCTACGCTTTCTCAAACGGGTAAACCCAATCTTATCTCTAGGAGGTATTGGTAAATCCCACTTGGTCACTTATTTTCGGCAATTCGCGCTGTAAGATATTTGATTGGTGTTACACTTTTAGTCAAAACTGTCAGTTCTACATTTTACCATTATTCACTTTTACATCCGTTATACTGAGCCTTCCTCGACAATTTTAGGGGTATGAACTACTGTTTATTGAAATGGGCATCCAACCAATCAATCTAAACATTACAGTTTTGGCATTACCCTGCAATTTCGAAACGATTCATACTATATTTAATGTTTTTGTAAGTAACTTTCTAACCAAAAACAGAGGTGAGACCATATAACTGTTACATCTATATGATTGCCTACAACTCTATTTTTTTAAACGGTAGTAATTTGCGGTGTTCCAATTGTATTGGCAAACAAATTAAATCAATGAGGAAAATTTTAAAATTTTGACTAAAGTATCCATCTCATCAGTATAGAGTTAATGTAAATAGTTAGATTATGCATCATTCCGGTCTATTTTAGGTATCCCAATTGTTGGACTTTCAATTTCATTCACATGAGTTATGAGATGCATTAACTTCGGAAGCGATGAATGCAATCTTCGAGGTGTATTGAAAGAAAACGTACTCGCAGGTATAGTCGTTTTGTTCCTAGACCGTTGTACGCTTAGGTGTTCCCTAGCTATGGTTCTCATCTCTCCTAAAACACAAACGCAGATCAAACACAGCTATCTCCCAAGAATGATAAATTGATATTTCTCTTCTTTCGCTTCAAAGCTTCTCCTGAAGTCAACCCCCAAAGTATTGATTAATACCTTTTCAAATGTCAGCGAGCCCACTCAGACTTCAGTCAAATTTTTTCCTATTGTCTGGTGAGGACGCGTACCTGAACTGGATACAGTATCCAATTCGTATCCGGAGATTTGTGAGTTCAAAACTCGATCCAACCGAACACCTTCGTGTACGTCGAGGCTAGTGCACGTTACATCTATCGTGGCTTCCTTTTTTTGGTGCAGTGTGGAAGTTTGGACAGAAGGGTGCTTGCTCAGGCCTTTATCTCGTTATCGAACACTAAATCTTGTTAGTTTTTTGTTAAATTACAAGCAAAACAATCACCGTCATATTATTAAACATATGAGAAAATGTCCGCTTTCTTAAATAATAAGTTTTACATTCATATGTAGAAGTTACTTTATGCCCCAATATGTCTCCAAGCAAAATTGTTTTCTACTGAAATTATATTAAATAATTTCTATGAATAAATGCTGGTTATCTCTCAACACTCGTTTTCTAGTAAGATGATTTTATGAGTTTTATGTATAAAATTATTTCTAACACAATGCATGATGCACACTTGATTTGGATTAGAAAAAGTCCTGGAGAATATCGACTAATCAAAGCATTTACTCGCTATCGAGAAATCCATACACAGAATAGCCATTGAAGTAAATTAATCGAAAGCAAATATTTTCTTTACCGAACGCTTTTGAAAAAGTCAGAAAGAATAATAAAATGGGTAGAAAGGTTTCTCATAAACATGGAATTTTCATTTGTTGAATATATCCTCTAAGGTGAAGTAAAAGATTGAACGTTTCTTTTATAGTAGAAATAAACTCCGGAACTTAAATATTTGGCAGAATATTCTAAGAAAAATGCATTTTAAGTCAGTAAGGGTATATACATAGATAAAAATCACTTAGAATAAATATTATTGTGAATAACAGATGTTTCAAAATGTTTCTAAATGATCAAAACTAAATAAATTGTTCCTGAAGGAAATCGATCCTAAAACTTGACAAAAGAGTATATTAGTCATAGTTATGAAATAAAGGTCTAAAACGAATTTCTTTAATTCTATCCTTTGATTGATTAACTTAAGTTTTTTAACACCAAAATAATATCTTCGTTTTGTTAATCACATTTATATTTTCCCTATCGTATGTACACAAACGAGGTTAGAAACGGAGGTAATTAATACGAAGTCTAAAGGGGAGGTTAATGGCTGTAAAGTCTTAAGGTTGGCATTTTTTAATGAAACTGTCTGGTATATTTATTTGAGGCCCAATGGAAACAATATGCGTTGTAACTAACACTCTTATCTTGAGAATTTAAACGGCCCTTTTAACAACGCTGAGAACCGTAGTATAGAGTTACTGTATGTCTAGATAAACTAGACTAGTACTGCTTGTGCATATAATTGAAGTTCTGATATCTTTCACAGAATGACAATAATCGCCACAAGGCATCAATTTTTTTGTAATTAAACGTCATGGGGCATTATCTTTCAATTAAATTAAAATTTTTAGCATTTTAACTTTTCAAGAAATGATAAATTATATAACGTTAGATAATCAATTTAGAATTTGGTCTACATGTACGACGTGACAGGCATACCATTATTTTACTGAAGAATAGATTAAAATTTATTCCCGTGATGATTTGATTTTCGTATTCATTTTCTAAAAATTAAATAAATGTCATGATGGAATGCAGATATATAAAGTCAATCATTAATTAAAGTTACATTAAAGAAAACTGGTACAGCAACTCTATATATTAATAAAAAACTTTTCAGTTGGCATTTATTAAAACCCCCCAAAATTATTATGATTCGAAATTAAAATACAATATTACTTAAACTCATAAATCTGATACTATATAGGGATAATTTAATTTAAATGTTTCTGATGTAGACCTATACATGTTACATCCCTTTAAAAATATTCGTTCCGTCTTACATTTCAATTCAGCTATAGTTTGTACTATATTTGATATCAATACAAGTTATTTATAGAACATAAACAATATTTATTTCAATTAAAGAAAATATACAATAAGTAACTATTTTCTATAGCACACATGTAGCTGAAACTATATGAAATAATAAATGTCTGTTACAACTGTACGCATCTTTATCCAGGTGAAATTTTTAAAAAACACCCGAATTATTTTTAAAGAACATCCGGATTATTTTGTAAGTACCCGTAGAATTGGAGACAGTTGGAGTTTGAATTTTTGTTAGAAAAATAAGCATTATTTCATTCAGTCAAAGACATTTATGCAATATGTATTTGTGTTCTTTTGCAAAGTATGCATCTGGATGAGAGATCAAATACTGAGGCTCTCAAATATTACTACGAGCTTCTTTAAAATTAAATATTTGAAGAACAGACGCATTATTTGGTACGCAATGTGGAATTGGGAACAACTACAATGTCAATTTTTGTTGGAATAAATTACACTTCCAACAACATTGTATAAATCCTCTCATATACCTGAAATGGTTTGAAAACTTGAAACACACGTCAAACAAACAGCTGCGTACTTCCAACAACAACAACTCAGCACACGGCATTGTGGCTCTTTTCACCGATTCTCAATGTGATTCATGGTACTATCTTACAATCTGAGCATTACCCCTTATTCCGTGTCAGATATTTTGAACTAAATTTATTTCCACCAACTGGAACGGAAGAGGAGCGATCGAATAGCTAGCTATTGAAGCGTAAGGATTACGGGAATTACGTTTAGAAAGTCGGTGACAGTTGCATCGCTTGTTACGTACTGAGCCCCGGCTGGGGGACATCTTCTGTTTCCCAATTATTTTCACTTTTAGGTCAGTTGCTTGAAATTAAATTGAAGTGTAGCTATGAGTCCTTAATGTTTCCTTCGCGACATGTGTCACTGTTTGACAGAAGGTCCCAAAGTGTTTAATTATGTTTCAAAACGATATAAACTGCTGTAAGGAATTGTCATTTCCTTGTTAACGGCACAGAATCAATGAGGATATTTCGTATCGACAGTTCTCTAACAATTATCTAGAAATAACTGGTACAATAAGGATAGTGACCGTGTGCGCGTAATGTTAGAACCTTTTACAATACAGATAATTAAAAGTGATTGGTTCGTAATTCCCAAAAACAATGATGCTTATAAATATTTATCTAAAATGTTTATGGATAAAAAAATAGTATTCAGAAGTGAAGAATAATAATATGAAAAAAAGTATAGATAAATGGATAGAAAATATGCCTATTGTAATTAAAAGTTTTTGTATAAATGCCTTTTGATACTGGATTGTAAATATTTTTCGAGGTACATCCAAAATGTATATCTAAATCCCTCAAAGTTTAACTTCGTATAAGTTAAGTAGTCATTTATTCGTATATATATGTTCTATTATTTACTAAGGTACATATAATACATAACTAAATTTCGCTAATTTCTGTTAACTTCTAAAATAGTATGCACGACTGCGAGAACCTTGTAAACTGGTGTGAAAATAAAAATAAACAAGCATGTTGAATAATAAGATCATAACAAAATTTTTTCTATGAAGCCTTTTGAGGAGCTGTGTAAATAAGTAAAATCAGAAGTCTCCTGGAAAGATTTTAATGAAAAGTGAAGTGTTTGGATGTTATTTTAGAATAACAATATTTAAATTCGTGATTTCCCTTTTTGATTTTCTTCTGTTCTGATGATGTTGGACTTTATTCTCCACTGAAATGTCTCTTGGAGACTTTTCAAAGGTTTTCAACCTTTGTTAGTAATATTTTTAAGTTGTACATTTTTACTATGGAAACATTTGTTTGACATAAACATTTTATTTTTAATTACGTACACTTTACAATTTTTTACGTATTTAATTTTTTCTTAAAATATATGCTTAGAAAAGTTTTAGTGCATGTCACCCATTTATGTATACCGAAATTCACTTAGCTCCAAAAATATCGCCAGACATAGTAAGGTCGTTATTTAACTCAGGCCATTATATACAAAGCGGCTAATGAGGCTTATAATTAAATGACTAAAGCACTCCGCTGCGGTTCAACAATCAAGAAAGAGATATACCGCTTCGTTTAGTACTCGTAGCGAGACATTTTGCAGCTTCTATTTGAAAATCTTCAGCATTTAGTCGCTCATTTAAGGGATGCATGGATCGTGCAAACTCATTTGGCGGTTCCTCTAACAGAACCTTAAGTTTCAAATTGTTTCGGAATTCCGAGTAACTATTTAAGGCGGTACGTGCAAGCTGTTTTGTTGCGATAGATTGAGAAAAATGGGTGAATATGACTCAAATTCTGAAAAAATTTCGCTTGTTGGAATCATGGTTTCTTGACACTTATTTTCTCAGTTAGCTGATAAAATCCGAATGTAGTGAAGTTATTGTATCGTATGATGTCTATATTCTAAATAATCTTGTTTGATGAATTTTTCTAAAAGCTAGTTTTAGATGTATTAAAATATCCGACATTTACTTAATATGTTAGTTGTTTATATGCATGGGGGTATACGTTTGGTGGGATAAAATTGGGCGGAATGACCTCATCTCCAGTAACCGTGAAGAGAGTGAAAGGTGGCGAGTTTGCAGAGAATTGTGAGATATTTCTATAATAATACTGTTTCACTTATATCAAAAACAAATGTGAACGAAACCACGAAACGGAACCATGTTTCACAAAACAAATATATCAATAGGAATCTAACTAATATAAATGTATTTCACTTGAACGTCTCTTTTAGTAATACCCGTGATATAAAGCACTTGAAAGAACTGTCAAAATACTTAGAAATTGAATTAAAACTTTGTTTGGAAAGTTGTTCAATTTTTTTATACAATAAAAACACGTTATTTACTAGAAAGTATTCTGAAAAGGAACACTAAAAAAGACGATTGTTAATAGAATTATGATTTATACTCCGCTGCCTATACCATTTAACGTGTTCTGGTACTTAACTGTCAGTACTATTTAAGTTTTTCTATTAATTCTTCATTTCTAAATTCCATTACATTCCGGAAAAGATAAGATAATTTTATACACTAATATTATTTCCATATAAGCTGGTTTTGAAAGCTTTCTATATAATTTAATTCGTTAGGATGTGAAACATCAGCTATTCTCTCTCTCTCTCTCTCTCTCTCTTATTTGTCTGAATTTTTTTCAAAAACCGAGTACTAAAATTCAGTTTCAACCATTCATATGACTTTTTTCTTATTTTTAAATTATGTTTAAAAAATCTAAGTAAGATGAATGCAGACAGGACTGCTCTGTCGAAATTCCATTTTAAAGAATTCATACCACAAGAGAATATGTTCTAAAGAATGTTTCAGGAAAAGCGGATTCCCAAAGTAACGCCGCATGAACAAAATAAGAGCAAACAAAATATTCTCATTTTTTACGCCTTTGAAATACTTTAATTTTTAAGTAACTTTTTACCTGCGGTGAGCACAGAATATGATAGATACAAGTTCTGGAGAACTTCCAAATTTTATGTCGTAAAAAAGGAGAATGAGTTTTTGAGGAGGGGCTATAAGCAAAGTTAGTAAACGGTGGTGAGGGGCCAGGCTCAAATGAAGAATGGAGTGGACACGGTTTTGCACTTTTGTCGCCTAATTTTCTGTCAGGTAAATCTTCCGGGAAATTACTGTAATACGAAATGTAAATGAAATTTATCAAGCTTTTTTCAGTCGTAAATTGTTTTGTTTTATGCTGCAACGCAATTTAACCACCTTTCAATCACTATTAAATCTAATTGTTGCCTGAAAAATCGTAGCTTTCTTTTGAATAAAATGGGAAAATTAGATTATGTATGCTTTCAGTCGCATAAATAAGTAGGAATTGCCTAGTTTGTTGTAAATATATACAATTAAAGTTCATCGTAAAGTGATTTGAATCCAGAATACAATTAATGAACTAGCACGATTGAAGTAAATCAACGTTGTGATCTAAAACTCAATCATAATAGAGCAATCTTACTAGTAATTTCTGTAGTATTGTATCACTTATAGAGTTATACTATCTTAGATTTAGTTTCAAATTAATTTAGTATAAAGAAAATAATATAACATTGATATATACGACAAAGGTCTACAGTTTCCAATTTTCTAAAGGTTGCCATGACGAATTATCTCGTCGTGACGAAAACTGTTCAGATTTTGATGAAGGAGCTATCTCATTTGAATGAAAATGGATCTTATATTTATCTGATTACAGTACATAATGCAATATCTTCATCATTTGGAATTCAGTTGATGTTCTTGATGAAGAGATATCTCATAATTATCAAAATTGGTTCGATCTTTAATGGACAAAATATCACGTGGAAAACACTTAGATGGGTAAGCATGTACAAAGGTATAGCCTTTTGTTATTGATGTACAAATAACAATTATCTTTATACTAACTATATATTCTGATATTGCCATTGATTACAACTTAATATCGTTTCGTTACATACTCGTATAATATTTATAAAGGATTTCTTTTTTTCAAATAAGTTCTAGCGAAGATCGCAAAACAAACCTGTAAGTTTTTCTATATTTTCAACTCATACTGCAACCTTAAATCTACCACCTAAACAAACCTACGACCAAAAATCTAACGTAAATATGATTCATTGCAACAAATAAAGGAACCTATTGGGAAGAAAATAAATTTATTTAGTTCTTAAGGCAATAATAATAAAATATAGTTATTTATTATGCATCTAAATTTCTTCCTCAATTTAGCGGGTATTCTGATCAAACACTATAAAACTTCCTAAAGAAAAGGATACAAATTACATTATTTCCATGCTCTCTTAGAAAGCTCCTGCTCTTAAATCAAACATTTTAGTGCACTTGTGTTGGTATAGTGTACGTGTCTTTTTTGAAAAATATATTAATCTTAGAAATGATTTAAATGAGACAAGCAATCTCTAAAGTAATTTTTTTTTCCTTCAATAAACAAACTTTTTATTAGATTAAATTGAAGGATTTAAATGTCTTTTCGAACGGATATAATGCCCATATGAGCCAAAGAGTGTGTTTGGATGTACATGAAATAAAATAAATAATCCTGTAATAGAGAGGGATTTCGCTCACGCTCAAAATTTAATACTATTTCAGTCCTCTGTTAAAATGATTAAAAATAATCTTTTGTTTTTCTAACACAAAGAAATAGTTCAAATAATTATTGGAGAAATATTACATTTATTTCTCGCTAGTAGGTATGATAGTTAATTACATATGAAATCATATAACCCATGACATTCAAGCTGTGGGAAATATGTAAGATCAAAATTCGGCTGTGAACAACATTAAATGTAATCTCTTAAGGCATACATATATAGCTCAGTTGCATATACAACCGAAACGATTTGCTACAGATTTGGAGATAATTATAATGTGATAACCTTATATAAAGTGATATATGCTCTATCACAATCATTAGAAGTCTATACTACTCCTATAAACCGGCAAGTGTTCTTCAATATAACAATTCTTTGGATACAACAATACTGATCACAGTGTCTGTAGCACATGACATTGAGACCGAGTATAAGTAAGATACAAATTATCAAGCATTCAGCAGTTCTTGTTTCTCTGTTAGGAATTATGTGACTATTCATGGGAGATCATTGTACATCTACATGTGATTTCCTATTCATTACACATTAAGCCATTTACTAATTTTTGATGTTTGTAGATAAACTTTTATGTGGTATACTCGTCAACGAATTTTATATTTTAATAAAACTAATATTTCCCAGATATTTATAATTTTGCAGAAAATAATTAATTTATAGTTGAATTAATTGATATTTATACAGTGGTTTATGGGATTATGGTTTTAAATAAATTATTGTTACATTGCTTTAAGGAGGGCTAAGGGACATTAGTTTACATTGCTAAGGGAGTGTTGTATCCTTAAGAAGACTTTCTTAAAAAAAAAAAAAAGCCTAATTTTGATATACTGTAACTCTTAAAGTTTTACTGTGCATCACATTACTACTTTAATATATTTTATGCACATTCTATACTACTCTACACAATACAGAATAATTAGGTTTTTAAAAGCTATGTTTACATGATTAATTTCGTGTAATCGTAAACATATTTGACATGTTGATTTTTACATGTGGATATACGTAAATGCCAGTTTTTTTAAAAAGAATTACACTAATAAAATCTAAACAATTATTAACTATCATGAGAACATAATAACGCATTACCTATTTTCTACGAATAGCTATAAGTAGTTTAAGTATTGATACAGATTTATGGTTACCAAACCTGTATATTCATATGCCCAACAAAATGGAATTCAATCAATCTAGCATGAAACTTCAGCAGTAAATCGCACGTTTGAACCATTCATCAACTACAATGTAAGAACCGATTTTTCCCGAGTGTTGTTTCTTTTAGTTTTGCGGTTCACATGAAATTTCCATAACTACTTATTGGACAATATGAATTTGTGCTAATTTATTATTAGACTCATTAGCTATAATAATCTATTGTTAAAAATTTATTCTGTGATGTGTATAGTAAATTTTACCAGACCTAAACTCCTAAATTGACATAAGCATGAAATGATCAATATGAGCCTAGGCTATTATTTTAAAGGTAATGATTCCTGTAATAAGCATAAAAAAATTGAAGAATAATTCTTTTTTGGGATATTGTTTTGACTGGAAAAATATAGAAATAACAATTAGGAAAATTTGTCCTTACATTGTTTTTTATAAACATAATAGGTTTAATGATATGTCTTAACGTGATATCTTTTTTAAATGTAACAACCATACAACTAACGTTCTACATTTGAAAACATTACAACGAAAGTAACTATTTTACTGAACAACCTGGTTTTCTTAACAAATTAGAGTTCTTGCAAACAACAGAAAATATACCGTTTTTTAAAGTATTTTGTTGACAATATACATATAGTTGACATATCTGTTAAATTTACCGTAAACTTGTTCTAATTAGATAATTTTGGAAGTCGTAATATCAACTGTTATCATTGTACTATCCAACTATACAATGTTATGTAAGCATAACCACACAATGATACATAATTATTAACATTTCAAACATATATCAAACGCACAACGCGCAAATTATATTCACGCCTTAGGCTTCAACAATAAAATAAGTGCAATCAACGAAAAGATCGGGAAAATCTTCTAATGACACGCCAATACATTACTAAACGACACCTCATTCCACTCACATACCTTCGAATCCCTTGACGAATGTGGGAAGCCCCACACCACTCCAGTAGTGATTGCAGTATTGCAGATTATCCATCAGCAGAGCCCACATGATTGCTCACATCAGGAACGTCATACACGGCCTCAAATGATTGATGTATGGTTTTTCTGTCTCCTGCGCAAAGGAATGATGGATCTGGCTTGCTCCTCGTAGGCCCTTCGCCTGAATAAGGATGTGATTGGACACAATTATATTGTTGCTGACTCTCTCACGAGATGTTGAGACAGGTCACGGTATAAATAATCGACCGTGTCTGATATTGGTTGGTAGATAAGTGGTAACGGGTATTCCATAAAAACATTTAATGGTTTTTGTTTCAAAGTAAGAAGCGACCCAGATACTAAAGTGCCTTTATCAAGTATATCCAAGCAATTTAGGCGTTGTGAGCGGATTATGCTGGTATTGGGAATCCATCAAGTTAAAAACAATCGTGGATTTTGCTGATTGTGTTTGTTTTTCTAACGGATTACCTATGAAAGGAAAGTCACTAGTCCTTCTTTTCTAAGGTAGAATCAATGAATTTAGAATTTTAAAACCAATGTGATTGAAATTTTATAGTTGACAGCGTAAAACAATCTGTACTTAATCATAATATTAGGGTCCAAGCCTCACATATCCTTCAGTTTTACAAGAATATGATACTATTCACTTTGAATTCTATTTGTTTGCGCATGGGTATCAATAAAAAAAATATTCAAATAGTATATAGGGTGTTCATTTTAAGAAATAATAATAGCGATATTTTTAGATTCAAAGCTCAAAAATCATTTCATAATGATATTTTTTTAATGTAATCGAAAGTTCCTTTGACCACATGAAGACTCTTTTGAATTGAATTCACAGTTTGTATACAAGATCTTCTACAAAATTCTTTGTTTTATTTTCATTACGAAATTCTCTCTGTTGTTGTTGATTCAAAATTGTTTTGAAATTCAAGTTAATATATTGTAGTAGTAAAAACATCTAGATTAAAAAAATTTTTTTAATAGATTTTCGTAACCCGTCTGAAGGGAAGCATATCGTATTAGTGCATAAATGAAAGTACGCAGTCTCAATTGGTTATTTAAAGAGGATTTATAGCTTCTTATGGGAGGAGAAGTTAATAAAATCTCAATAAAGAGCAAAATTTGCAGAATTGCCATGACTCTTTTATATGAATAAATAAGAGAAATATGTGGTGATTGATAAAATAGTTTGATAACAGGATTATATGAGAATTGATAAAATGATTGCTAAGAGGGTTGTGTGGACCTAGCAGATAACTATGGTGGATTGATAAGGTGATTATGGGTAATTGGTAATTTTAGTTAACGTCGTACTAGAGCAACACAACGGTGATTATGGGGATTGACAAGATAATTATATGGGACTGATTATGAGATTATGATGATGATAATTAGGAATAGCATTGGATTTTATGTTTTATAGTTTAGATTATATTTTGGAATAGTAAAATCACAAGGTATATGTGAGCCAATGAAAAGTGTTGAACTGTAAAATAAGATTTGTGTTCATTTTTAAGCGAGTGAGGTTAAAATATTTTTTTAATAAGTAAGCGAAACATGTTTACTTTGTATAATACATTCGCTAATAATGTAACTTACTTGCATTCACGGCGTATTATTAATTCAACGTCACAATATGCCTCCTTAGAAATGCAATGATGTATCTTCATAGGTAAGTGACTCAAGCTCCAAATTTGATGATTGCTCACCATTTCCACGCCTGCTTGTGACCTCATACAAATGCTCTGTCATTTGCTCTATTAAGCGTTACCATACAATACGGATGTCCTAGATATTGGTCCATGATTTTCAATTATTTTGCATAATGCCCTATTGCTAATGACGAAATATCTCGCCATCAAGATATATTCAGTTTTTAAAGGATGATAGAATCTGATCGGTTTCTCCTAATGCCGCGATATTCCATTTGTCAAGATCATTACGGATGTCCTAGATATTGGTCCATGATTTTCAATTATATGATCTATGCCCTATTGCTAATGACGAAATATCTCGCCATCAAGATATATTCAGTTTTTAAAGGATGATGGAATCTGATCGGTTTCTTCTAATGCCGCGATATTCCATTTGTCAAGATCAATACGGATGTCCTAGATATTGGTCCATGATTTTCAATTATTTTGCATAATGCCCTATTGCTAATGACGAAATATATCGCCATCAAGATATATTCAGTTTTTAAAGGATGATGGAATCTGATCGGTTTCTTTTAATGCAGCGATATTCCATTTGTCAAGATCAGGTCAATTTTGAAATGACAAGATACTTCATCGAGAAAACCTTCAGAAATGTTAGGATATGCTTATATTACCTTAGTCAAGTTCATTGTATCTCCTTTGGGTGTAAAATACATACTTTCAAAACACTTCGTTTTGTGGTAGGAAGCATTTAAGAACAAATTAACTTATCTTAACTATTGAAATTAGTTAACTTTGCTCAGCAGAATGGGGAATAATTGTGTGTGCAGAAAGCGAGAGAGGAGCGAAATTATGTCTGTCCTGTTGAGTCAACGAGGCGGGAACTAACTGTAACTCTATGCCTAGAACAGGTGGATTTAAAAGATTTGATTGTTGCGGCTACTAAATTATAATAACCTTCATGCAAACATGTGTTAATGTAATTAAATTCTCAGAAGCCCTGTTGAATTTATCACACATGTATTACTTTAAAGGCTTGTGGTACGATAGGTTTGGTTAAATTAGTGTTTACCTTTAAAGTTAGTTTCGCTACTCGAAGAATGATTGACAATGCTATTTTAGAACACTTTTAGAAAATAGTCTTCCGTAATTTGTTTACCGTGATGACGTGTAACTTTAATAAATAATACAAATTACAAACTGCGATCAATTGATCAATTGGTGTTTTAATTTATTGATCATATCGGGCTAACAAGTGAGATCCGTTGAGTCCAAAAACAGGAATGAGAAACCGATTATAATTAATACATAAATAGTGATTTTTTTCATTTCTATTTCCTCATTGTTGTCGTTACTTGGTATCTCGTCATTAGCAAACCTGACCACCACTTCATCTTTAGAATAAAAAAACTGACCACCATCCTGATCTCGTTACCATAAAAAATTGACAGTATATTGACGAGATATCTCCTCAGTTGCAAAATTGTTTGGATATTCATGAACGATATATTTCGCGAATACAAATTGGATTGTTAACAGTTGAATCGGTGAGTGCAGCAACCACACGAGTTCAAAAATTTTAGAAACTATGGATGGGCTTGTCTAGTGTTGGCACGTAATGTGTGAAGAAACCACATTAGTCTGTGGCTTCAGTTAGTAAATGGTGGGCCATGAAAAAATGCGTTGCGTGCAGAGACCACATGAGTCACTGACATGCGTGGCTTCTGCTTCCATTTTTGTTATATTTGAAAAATGGGATTCGTGTGTGGCTTCTGCCCTCATAGATTCAAATCTTTATTACAAACTTATCATTTTCCCAATTCATCAATCATTCACAGAAGATTACATTCAATAAAATCATGTATTGCTGCAGAAGCTTATTAAAAATTATAGTTATTTATATTGAATCATATTTTCTAAGTGGGTTTTGACAAGAAGAAATCTAAGTTTCATAAAAAGGAAAAAAAACTTCGTAAACTTAGTGCGTACTTAGTAAACTTAGTGCGAACCGGTTTTATAATACTCCCCGATTTTTAGACTATATTAAAATTTTCGCAGGTATTAATGAGCAATAGAAGAAATTAAAAAAAAACCCATCTCCATTATAAAATAACATACATACTTCTCAAAATCGTGCAAAAATTTAATATTACATAATAACATAAGTTTACCTTACGCTATAAAAGTTATTTTAAAACAGATAGGAATTGCTCAATACAGCGATCTTTACACGGTGTGCCCAAGGCTGCTAGATGTATGTCTTACGGAAGTCGAAACAGTATAAATTGCCAACGATTTATTCCTTATTAATGGTTTGATTTTGAAATTTGGACAAGTGTTAACAAATAATTTCAAATAAGAAATATGTTTGCTACTCCACATAAATTTAATCTTCAGTTTATATTTGTCATGAGATGAATAAGTAATATAGATATAAATTCCAATTGACGTCTCGAAAAATTACTTACAAGATATGGAAAGTGTGGTTCATCGAAAATGAATGTAGTCAATTCATATGTTCAACAAATAAACGTATTTGTCAGAACTCGATGCAAAACCCCAAACTGCATCTCCACATTAAACATAACAATCTCAAGTATTGAAGTTGTCGATTTCCTATTTGATAATCTCATTTTTCAAAGCGATAAATGTTGTATAGGGTATCGACATAAGTAGCCAACACTCTGTATGGATTTCTCCAAGTGTTGGAGGCAACTTTTCCGTAGACGTATCGAGTTGAAAAGATGCAATTACGTACACTTGTACACCATCCGGCTTTTAGGAAAAGTACCAGGAAACTAACGACATTAGAGCTTCATAGTCGAAAAGCAACGCAAAAAAATGGTTCATTTTATCTTCCCAAAGTACAAACGCACGGGGGCCTTTTGTGTAATCGCAACTTCCAACTTTTTTTTCTCCCTCTACTTTCACCCTCCTAAATTTTATTTTCTTCGTAGAGATCCTTGCTTTCCTCCACATTCTTCACGGAAAAAGGAAAATCACTTCATACCTATTCAGAGATTGCCCCGGAGTAGCGTACAGAAAATATTAGAATGAGACGTGGGAAAAAATACACATATATACGCGGCACCTTGTGTGAGAGTAGGTGCAATTTCCTCGAGGATTTTTTTTTCTTCCAGAGCAAGTAGCAGCGAAAATTACATCAAAAGAAGTGGTGAAGAGGAAGATAAAATATTTCCCCAAAAATAAGAGGAGGAATCGCTCTTTTTTCATCACCTCCAAACTACGCAAGTTACATAATAAAATTGAAAAATGAGTTTTCGCACTGGATCAAAGCACTGCGGGAAAATAACAAAGTGTTGGGGAGTCTGGGACACGGGAAGGTTTGGGAAGCCATGCTGTGTAACTAGATTTTGGTCCTCCCCCGCCTCCAATTTCATGGTCCGTTTTCCATTGTATGAATTTCCTGAAAACCACACTGGTGTAATTTTTGGAACGGAAATTTATGTAGTAATGCATCCAACGGAAATGGAAACATAACGGAAATAGAAAACATACAGTGAGGAAGTAAAGAGGGTAGAACACTCAAACGCACGTTGAACAGTTACATTAAATCCTACATGCTCCCCCAAACTGTTCTCTATTTGTTTTGCCTCCTGTAGTCTCTTATGAGCTCAATTCGGTTACGAGTTTGTTGGAAGGGAAACGACCTGCTAGGAAAAGATGGCGATAGACGCCCATCTATGACATTTCGATCGCGAGAAAAAATGAAACATGAAACAATCATGAAGTTAAAGCCGTAAAAGCAGATACATTTGAAAAATCATCGGTTGTTTTCTTGAGCAATTCGTGATGGTGAAACAGATAGTGAACACATTTTAAATAAAACACCCGATTCAGGCATCTTAATTTGGTTACCTTCTCTCTCCATTAAAGACTAGTTTTGTATTTTCATATATAGGAAAAATCCACAGATACTATAATTTTAACATAAATTCTGAATTAATAGTAGCTAACTAGTACCAGTAACCAATACAAATTACAAGGGAGTGGTATCAGTTCTTCAATGTAAGAACAATAAAAGCATAAGGTTTTATAAATCCAAAACATTTCGTTGCATATTTGGCTTTCTTTCAATCTTCCACAGATACTTTAAATGTAATATATCTTCTGCAAATATCTTTAATTCAGAAAATTATTGTATAACTTACAATATTAAGGTTCAAGATGACTTCATTTTTTTTTATTTCTAGCTTCATATAGAGTATTTCTAATTGCCAGATTAATTTTTTTTAACCATCGAAGGTTTAATAAACTGGTTTACTTTAGTCTTTATCTTCGCCCAATTGAAACAAAATGTGTATGTGTTGTTTTGAAAATTTTGCAACTGACATCATCACTATAATTATCTAAAAATGTTACATATCTACAGCTGTAGATATTTCCGCCGATTTCTAACACCACAGTATTATCATCGACATGTACCACTACAGTGGAGTCAAATTTATCTGTATGAGCGATAGTCTTTCATTCATAGAGCCAATAAACAAAACCTTAAAGATAAACACTGACATAAATCAAAAGTGCATTACATAGTTTAATTACCATCAAACAAGCTCTTTTCTTTTTCGTCACAAAAGTTATTTCGTACGAGCATAGTAATTCCTACTATTCAACACACACAATACTAGTATATATTAAATAAGAATCTCACTTCCAGAAGCGTTCCTCGGCAGAATTGCGCTTTTAATTGTCAAGAGATCTTCCCTCAGAAGAGAAAACAGGACTGGCACTCCCGCATTATGTGTCAACAAAGTAAACTCAAAAGCAAGCTAGGTATGCAAATGCACTTGCTGTTCTCAGACGTTGTGCTTTATATTGAGAATATGATATGAGGACGTGGGGGCCAGCCTATACATTGCGCTGGCAAATCGCCAGAAGACTTTATACGGATAAACAACCTCCATGGAACAGGAAGCGTGGTAATAAGGGGGGTGATGGCATAAAACTGCAACGACGTTCCGAGCCGGATATTTGGAAAGGCATAAATGAAGAACTGCACAGTGGAAGACTTTCAAAACGACCAGTAAAACCAGGAAGATAGAATTTTTTTGTCTTCAGCCTGTGGATTGATTTTTTTAGTTCAACTCGTTGGAATTGTTGCCATTAAGTGTGTCAGTTAGGTCTATGATAATACAGGTTATGATATTATGTGAGTCCAAGCTCCAAGCAAGTTTACGTCCTCACTGCCAAGTTCGGTAACGAACCCTTCATGAAATGTAAATATGTGGTCTGAGTACTTGATGGTTCATTCGCAAAAATGTGCACATTTTCCACCAGCCTTAGTAGTAAAAGTACAGAAGATCATTGTTAATTAATAATAATCTCTAATGGACTCCCACAAACTTCAGAATTACATACCAGTGAGTCCCTTCATATGAGGTATGGAAAAATTGAGGTAATTACTCTATTTGACCCGATCCCAAATTAAAAGTTGGATTACTGCCCTACTGTCAGACAGTACCGAGTTTTATAACGGAACTTATAGCATCAAGTTGTATTACGGAACACGCAATACAAAGCTTACAGGGCTCCAGAACCACGCTATACCGTTAGTAAATGTATTTGACGTCCTATAGTCAACTTGAATATACTTATGCATTTTTTTACCTCTAGGTATTGCAAAACTAACACACATTTTGGAAATTTTGAAACTTATATTAACGGATACACAAAAAAATATCACTGGGTTCATACAAAATTTTGAATTGTGATACTATATGTACTAGTAAAATTTTGTATGCAGGGTCTGTGAAAATAAAGGTAATGATCTATTTTGTGCCCAATAACCAAGTTCGATTACAGAATCCATAGTACTAAATTATATTGTAGGGTTATAAAGCTATGTAAGATAACGGGCTCGTCGTGATAGAAATTTCAAAGCACTCCATTTAACGTGCCGAAATGTACACATATTTTTCAAAAATAAAACTAGCTTTATATAGCTATCTTTACCATTACATATAACAAAATATCTGAAATTTTTTAAAACTACATTAGCATACATATAAATGTATATAATAGTAGTCCTGGATTTATCTTGGCTTTGGGCATCATGGTTCCAGTGTAACGTTAATGTGTTAGGCTCTGTTACAGGTACGTTTCTTATTCGGTTGTAAATTTAAATTATAGAAGGTTTATTAAAAATGAATGAAAATTACTCTTGGAAGTCTTGCTATTTCATGTGAAACATTGCAAATAACACTGTATAGGTAGACATTCTAATTTAATCCACTCATTCAAGTATATATGCTAAATTCCCAGTTACTTCGGAAGTTCTTAAGTTTGTTACATACATGTGATGATTTCCAACTTTCAAGTTGTTGCGTCAATTTCTTAGTCAAATATCACCGTGTGCATTTAACACACGGTGGCATTTGACGATGGTTATTCACATTGGTTATGCACAGTTTAAAATATAAGGCAAACACAGTTACTTTGATTTTCCTGTTTTCCATTCTGTAACAACTAATGGAAAATAATTGCTGTGTACCAAATAACATACAATGTAATTCATTTAAATTAAAATATTTCCCTGTAAGAACAAGGCTCCTTTGGTTCATTGCCAAGGATGGTATATTTGTTTAAGAATGGAAACATATTCAACAGAATAAAAATAACATCGAAGTGAACGATTCAAACATCAAAAGGCAAGTATTCAAGTTAAGTTTAAAGAAACTAGTTACACATCGGTTATAAAACTCAGTAACATTTCTTAAGGTTACACATTTAATTAAGATCTTCAGTAAATATTTTTTTAATCTAACTAAGTTGATTATTTTAATAAAATCTATTTTCAAAATGTAACAAAAAATAACTTCCAACTCAAGAACAAATCGCCAAGTTTGATTCAGCCTATAGGTCATCCTAAATTGTGTCGCCCTTATCCAAATTTGATCACAAATAAGAATTGTTATCGTATTTTTACAGACTCTTATAGCAACCTGAATTTATACTAAAGCTAAAGCCATCATATTTTAATAGGCGTCATCCAATGAATTAGTTTGTCAGTTTATTAAAGCTATAATTTTTTAATCTTTCCTATAAAAATACTCAGATAAGAATCATAATAAAATATTTGCCACAATAAACTGCAGCCCTTTTACCCTGTCGTATATGTAGTTGAATGAGAAGTATAGTTAGAAATAATGCACCGACGCTCAATTACCATATAAGACAAAAATGTTCCCGATAATTATTTTAATATACAATTTTGCTTGTTTGTCATGGCAAACTCAATCAAGTCATGTCACCTAATACGACAACGTCCTCGAGGTATCTTAAAAGAAAATCTGTTATTCGGTATAATAATATTAATGGAGAATAGTAATAATTGATTATGAATACTTTTAAAAAGCTAATGATTAACGAAATATGGGTGAATTTTTGTATTACATTCGTACTGTAGAATTCACGAATGCAAGTATAAGCCACTACATAAGAAACGACTAATAAAACGAATTCATAAATTATACATTTAGGTAAAGTACCAAACGGAAACATTTTGCGTCTCTTGTAGATTTTTCGAATCTCACTCTTGACACTGTTGCTTCCTATCGTCAACGTTTTGGTATGGCAGCTTGAGATAACTATAAATATTGTCTTCAAGCGAGGTTTGTAAAAGTGGATGTGAGATCAACAGTTGACTCAACTATATTTCCATCTGCACCTACCAATAATTCATTTTCGTTTCGATATAATCTAAGATATTTTTTTCTGTTTCTTTTTTGTTTAATTCAAAATGTGTTTTTAACAACGTTTTAATCTTAAAATGATATGCATAATTTAAAGAAATTACTTTAAAATGTAGCGTTCTTTTATAAATAACCGTTTAAATAAGTTACGTTTGCAAGCATCAATTGAGAAAATCAAACTAATAAGTAAATGAAATATTGAAAATTATATATTGATATATTGAATTATTACAGATTATTACTGATATATTGAAAATTCAATCATTTTCAAATACTGGAGATCCAAGTTACTTCCTCATGGAAGTGTATATAACTAAATTATTAAAGATTGTTAAAAAAAATTTTTTTGTTTCTTAATATATCATATTTTGTTAAAGTGATTATTTAAATTTCAATAAATCTTAAGTATTAATGGAAATGTTTACATATAATCCCAATATAGCAATTCACCCCGCCACATGTTATCATACAAAAACTTAAGCAAAACTTGTTTATTCTGCAACGTGATTGTGTAGCCTACATACGTCATATCATATGCAAATCGAGGTATATCGAGGTTAGGATGATACTACGTTTCAGTTAAATACTACACTTTTCGATGCAAATCAAGTACTGATGCAAATGTCTACCTAGAAACTCATAATAGACGTTCATCCTGGTACGTTTTCTGATACAAAAGTATGCCATAACTTTTTTATTCTGCAATATGATGATGTAGCCTACATATGTCCTTCATCTACAAATCAAAATAATACGTGGATGTTTGCGGGAATTTTTATTAGTTAAGCTGCATTTTTTGAAGAATTTTAAGCATTGATGGAAATGTTTACCTAGTATCGCATTGAGACACTCTTGATAGACGTTCATCCTGGTACGTTTTCTCATACAAAATCATACCATAGCTTCTTTATTCTGCAGTATGATGATGAAGCCTACATATGCCCTTCATCTACAAATCGAGTATTACGTGGATGTTTGCGGGAATTTTAATTTAAGTTAAGCTGTATTTTTTGAAGAATTTTAAGCATTGATGGAAAGGTTTTCCTGGTATCGCATTGGGACAATTCATCCCGGTTCATGTTATCATACAAAAACTTAACAAAACTTTATTATGCAATATGATGGTGTAGCCTACATATGCCCCATCATCTGCAAATCGAGGTATTACGTGGCGGTATGGTGGAATTTCTGTTTCAGTTAAACACTACACCCCCGAAACAACTAATCGTTCCCATCTCAGATAGAACCGCACTGAATTGTTTAACAGCCGGGATAAGGACGCAAGGCGCTCGCATCAATCAACCCCGTCACAGCGTCGGGCATAAACATCCCCGACAGCGTCGAATACCTAAATCCAGGGCAGGTGCTCTTCCCATTATTAGAGTATTATGAAACTTAGCGGATGGAAGGGGCTTTAGATTGATTATTTGCTTACGGAGGACACTCGGAGGAATTCGACCTGCTATTGTAAAGTGGTTTGGAAAATCATGCCTATGGAAATGCGGCGGACATACCGTGGAAAATAGGGCATTTTCCAAGCCACATAGGTAGGTAAATATGATTCGTGAGCCATATAGGCAACGGTAATTGTTAAATACGCGTTGAATGTAATTATTGAGATATTTGGTAAGCAGGTGAGGGGTATGTTTAGTGTTAGCTATAGAGCAGAGGAAATTGAGCATTGTAATATCCTATTTGGAACAAGATCAAATTGTTAGTGCACTTTATGAGGTAAAATTCCTTTCTAATTTGAGTATTGCTGGAACCAACTGAATGGTATCAGTTATAGACCTCAAAAAAGGGAATGATCTACTTTGGTACCTAAACATGACGAAGACCTTTGATAGAAAGGATGGTAATGATTGCATCAAAGTGACTAGCTGTATGTAATGGATTGATTTATCTGGTTTGTCGCTGTACAGCTGCTGGAGGGGTGAGGAAATGTGATGTTAGTACTGGCATGCTGGTCAAGAAAATATTGGGTCATCCAAAAAAACACATTTTGTAAAGTGTTTTAAGGTAACGTAAAATATATTGAACTTTAAACTAAGATTATATTTACCACTTCTATTATCCATTACTTGTGCCCATCTCAATTTTAAAGTAAATGTCAAAATGAAGAAACTCGTATTGTTAGCTAGTTCATTTTTTATCAACATTGTGATTGGGCCGTGTCAGTTGTTTGCAATACAGTTCTTTATTCATCATTTGATTTGCCAGGAAGCTACTCGTTGTATAAGTAGCATTTTATAAGATGATTCATTAATGATTATTTTTCGTTCTAAAATTAACGCATATAGTTGAACCAAAACTTGAATTACTTAAAGCACTTTTCAAATTCAAATGAAACGTACACATTTTACGATTATGCAACAACTGTAAAACATTGTGCCATGCATTTTTACTAATAGGAAAAAGCCTCAATGTTTATGGACGGCCTAATATAATCTCCAAATAGGTTTGCCTTGAATCAACGGTTATTAAATGGAATCTACATACGTATATGCCTTAATAAGTATAGCTTAACCATGCTTGACTGATAATATGTTCGTTCCATAAACTGTTTATTGTTTGCTTGTTATGTTTAAAACTTTATAATGAATGTAGCTGACACTTATATACTCAACCCTTAGAAACCGCCGATGCAAAAGGATTCAACTCGGAGATACAGCTTTTCTTTGCGGTAGAATATATATATCTGCAGCAGCTTATATACATCGAATAATGTAATGTGGACAACGAAACGTATTGATTTAATGCTCTCAGCGTCTGATAAAGTCTGTTAATTTTTGGCCCTTGCACCATTGCATCCAATGTACCATCCTTTATCTATCATAGCTCACATAATCCATTAATTACACTCAAATTGAGTGCACACGGTGACGTTAAATGTTATCTTAAATTAGCTGAAGAATTAATCTCAAGACTATCTTATGGATATCGCAAATTTGTATGCGATCATTAAACTCACGGCATTTGGAGACAATAAACCACATTAAATTACCTACTTAATGCGTTTTAAAATACACTCTTAATTTAAGTCATTTCTGATTGGCATTTCATACTATTTTCCCTCTATCTAAAAAAATTCCTTTATTAAACTTATATATATATTTATATTTTAATTGGATTTGATTCTTGGTTCTGCGGCACAAAGTCCAAAAATGGACAGGCTGTCCGATTCTTTACACTGATGAATTAGTCACATATATATTGGTTGTAGATGATTTAATTTACTTTTTGTGGTATAGGCATTAATTGAGCGAATAAATAGCTCATTCATGCAGAATATATATATATATATATATATATATATATATATATATATATATATATATATATATATATATATATATATATATATATGAAAAACATTCTGCATGACGAATTCAATCAAGTAGCTAAGATTCGGATTACTCGCACATGAATTTAGTGCAATACATATAATATGGAGTATAAGTATAAAGTAGGAAATATACCATATATTTTATGAATATAAAAAGGCTCGTTTTTCAAAAGACGTACCGGCGATTTCTATTCGTCTTTTGCGTTGTTTGCAGGCTACACAGCACTTCAAAAATACGTCTACTGATACTTTATTCCATGAAAAATGGAAAATTAGAGAAAGGAAGTTTCTCCGGATGTTTATCTTTCCTTGTCTCGACGTGATTCATGTTTCTCATTTTTCAAGTGGAATGCCTCTGCAGAGAAATCTGTGTGATTGATTTTCCTCAAACTTTTTATAGCAAATGCTGTTTCTAGATTAGATATAGCATTACAATGCTGCAGTTTTTCCTACCTCAACATTTAATCGCATCGATTCTTTCAAAGCGTTTTAATTATAAAATTGAAATTATGTGTCAATTTTATACGCAAAATATTTGACGCGAAAAATTCCAGACACGTAAAATGTACCGAATCGATCAAAGTAAACTATACTGAAATTAATCATATTTTAATTTTTGTTTTACTTATTTAGTTACATATCATTTTTGTAATAAATGCTGTTCTCTTAAATTATATATTACAGAGTAATTAATTTGTAGTTTTTACTACGATTATTCAGGTACTCAACATAGAGTTTATTGAAATTTATTTAACATTGATAAAATCACAGTAACTATTTACCTCCACTCAGAAAACATTTGATGTAAAGTTTTTCAATTATAATAATGTGCCGAATATATCAGTATTGTTTTAAAATCTGTTGTGGCATACGTCGACCGCTACCATCATGACGCTGAAATCTGCCATTGTCCACCCACTCTTGAAAGCATCTTCTAATCGCCGCATCGCTTCGACTCACATGACGAGCGATTCTCCGATTTGCCCAACCTGCCTCTTTTAATCCAAAGATACGACCTCTTTCAAACTCTGAAAGTTGCTCGTAATGAGCTCGTATCCTTCGGAGTGGCATTTTTTTTTTCAGTCGTTAAAAGGTATCCTAAAACTCAATGCAGCAGAAATTTTTTAACAACAGTTCAATAACAACTCCTTATATACATCTGCTGGATGCACAGTTCCGATGTGCTGGAGATCGCACTATTCATTCATTGGATACCAAATTTTCATCATTTGCATATTTTGTCAAAACATTTTTGCATACGGAATTTCAAAGCAATCGGATGATTATTTCTTGGTGCGTCGATTTTTTTGCTGTAGAGTGTATATACATTACGTCACATACTTGACAAATGGAGTGTTTACGATAACATAATTAAAGTAGAGAAAGTAGTAGTTCAATGGAAAGTTTTCAAAAAGATCATATAGTGACTTTGGAATAAATTACAGAAAGGACATTTCAGTAAACGATACTTCACATACGTCCTATGTAAAAAAAACGAAAACAAAAATTTGGAGTGAATTTTTTAAGATGAACTTTATGAGTGTTATTATTTAGAAAAAACAATGTATATTTTACTAATATCACTTTTATAACCATCACAATTTCTCGCAAGTTGTAATTCATATTAATCATGCATATTCGAAATTTTCTTTCATAAATAAATTGATTTATTTCACTTGGATTATAGTTCTTATAGATGTTTAAATGTAACAAGTAAATAATATAATTACTAATAAAAGGTAATAGTGAAATGTAGTAATTTAATGTCGCGTAAAAAATTGTAATTTTTAAATTGACATTAATTTCATTATATATTTTTAATTTCATAATTATCACATTTTATACATAATTTGAAGATGAAAAAAATTGTCCCAAACAAAATACATTTTATGTATCTGTAAAATATATAAAATAGCTACTTTGAAGACATGTGCTTACTCTTATATTCGCGAAACTCTTTTTTTATGGAGATCATTTTAAAATATACGTTAACTCACATAGTTTAAACAAAGATGAAAACAATTTTCCTTTTTATGCTTTGTTGTTCTTAAATTTAAGGTATGCTTTAAACTCATTTTAAATTAAATAAATTCAGAAAATTATACTTTAGCACGCAAACAAAATAGTGTTCTAACAGCATTTGTCTTTTCATTCTTCTTTTGATGTCGAAGCATAAAAATAACAATAAAGGAGATTTTAAGGTGTACGTGCTTCGGGGTAATTTTGTTAATCATTACCGATTTAAAATTATTCTTGCTTGAAACAGTTTATATCTTAGAGTCAAAAATAATTATTTCACGTGGAAAAATGATCATGGCAGTCTCGTTTTTATTTTATCGATCGTTGTATTGCACCAAAAATATCAATTTTAAAGATTATTACAATAAATGAAATTTTTAGTAATGAATGACTTATCAATTTATTAATGTCGAATATTAAATTTATTAAAGTATAAACTATTAAAAAGTTTTTAAAAATGTACTTAATTTTCAAATAAAAAATTATTTCATTCAAATAATTGAGTTAAAGAGATTATTATCTTCAGTATGATTTTGCGTGTAGCGAAATTGCATTGTGTAACAAAATTATTTTTAATGATCATTTCATTTTTAATGAGCTTCGGATTAAGCAAATTATCAGCAAATGAGCATATTAACGAGCATCAACTTAAGATATACATCAGCAAAATTATTGGATAAAAGAGTGATTTCACTACTGAAATTAAAGAACGTTTTGAATTAGATTAAAAAGAAATGCTTAAATGCTTCTGTATGGATGAATTAAGGAGGGTGGTTAATTTGTTTCGATAAAATATTTATAAAACGTAAATTTTAATGAATAACACTTAAATATGCTTTTGTTCACAATTCTGAACATATTTCCACAATTCTAACTAAAAAACCCCTACTGAACTATACCAATGGAATCTTTATAAAGTGCATTCGAGTGAAAAATTGATGTTAAATGGGGCTGTATAGAGGGAAAGAAGCTTGATTTTAAACACAAGTTATTTCACTCAATGCTGCTTTTGTTTGAAGCTTTGCACATGTAAAGAGATTAACCAACCTACTTAAACCCACACGTGTATAGATGTAAACATAAATATATTTCAGTCACTATGTCTAGAAAATAACTGGGATTAAGATAACACAACCCCTGGTAAATAAAATTATAACTTTCTCAGGGTTACAAATAACTGTATAGTCAAATAACAGTATAACATAGTTTAATAAATACATTTATATACATGCAAAGGAAATCATTCAGATTAATTTACTTCTATTTTCTGTAATGTTTTGTAGAATAGGCGATTTTACAAAACCCTTGATTTGTGCATATTATTCACGTTTTAAAAGCATGTGAACCAAACAGTTGACTAAACTTAGTTTAAACGATAATGTGTTTTTATACATAAATAGTTTCCAAATCAAAGAAATTTCTTGTCATGAGTTTATGTCATAAAGTCTTAATTTTTTAGATGCAAAAATAGTTGAACTTTGTCGAGTTCTTATGTAGTATACAACTCAGAAATGCCATTTTCTATACATGAAGATCGGTATTATATCGCGTCTCTTGGGCTTGAACTCTCTATCGAACTTTATGGAGCTTTGATTGAAAACTGTTCATTACTTCAAAGTCAACTAGATATTGTGATCTCGTATGAAGAGACGAATTTTATTAGCAACAAATTCACCTATATACAAATATAACTTTCGCTAAGGTTTATTGCTCAGATATCTTTTCATTAGTATAGTGTCAAAACTATCCTCAAAATTATGGAAAAAATACAATTGCAAACTTTCCCACTTGGTTTAAACATGCTTGATTTTATCTAGGGATCTTACAAAATATTGAATATTCAAAATTAGATATCGCCATTCTAATTACGTTCTTCAGTAAACGAAATAAAGGTATAACGGGTGGGATAACGACAGCACAAACTGAGAGTAAATTAATTGATATGTCTAAGAACCGTAAATATTTCGACACATAAATAGGAGGTAATTGATAATACGAATTAATTATCAGTGAAATCTATACGTAATACTGGTTTGTTTTTAAATACAGTTCATCAATTCAGAGTTTAGTAACATATAGAGGTAATACAAGTACATAGATCTGTATGGGGGAATCATAGATAGAGTGGCCAGGTGGTTATTGAACGTTAAATCTATCGTGGTATCACATGTCACCATGCTGGTGTAAAAGTTTGGGGAATGGGGTGTTGCCCAGGGGTAACTAATTTATCTGAAATTAGTTCAAAACTACGTGGTGTTGTCCTCTGATATTTCCCTTCGGGTTTGAATCCAGACTGTAGCTGATAGCCCATCGTGTGGATCTAGTGCGACGTTCAGTAAATACTTTATTTATCTAACTAACAAAAACATTTTTGCAGGCTATTGTCGTGCACGCATTCTGATCTTAGGAATTACATAGTGCTAAATTGCTAATGTAAGGCCTAAACGTTACCAAAGTCAGTCCTATGGTTACAAGTTCGGTGTTCCTATGGTTACAAGTTATGGTTCTATTCCGTAAACATGCGTACGTCGTATGTTTTACAACATGCTGCTTCAGTGTGTCGCCTGATAACTGTCCATTTTTTCAAGGGCGTAATATATATTTCCAGACAAATAAGACGCGTCAATATTACAACATTTTATTTTGCCGGTGATTCTGATTTTTCTTGAAATAGAATCGTTATTTTTGTCTGTCTAGAAATCTGCAATTCAAACATCGTGTTCTGGAAAGTTTCAATTCATTATAAATTTAGGTTTGAGGTTATTGAGGAAGAAATGGATGTCATTTTCATCGTGAGTTACTACGAGACAATGGTATACGTGCATAGAGGTGAAATAGTAAACATTTATGACCATTCTTTCTCATTTTCCCACCTTTATAATCTGTCATCAAGCTCTAAGAGAGAATTAAGATAATCCATACAGAGTTGTCAAATTTTAGGTGCAAGTGCGCGTTTTCGGATCATTTAAAAACTTAGGGCTGAACCCCATTTGTATTATAAGGTCTTAGCGGAAAATAAGCATAAACAAAACAACGACATATTTTCAAAATTCTTTTTTCTAAAGAAAGTTTAAATAATATTTCCAAAGCATTCTACCTTTAGAAAAGAACCGATGAAATCTTTCCAAAGGATTTTATTTTAGGGAAAGGACCCATATAATGTTTCCAGAGAACTCTATTCTGAGGAAAAGACCAATATCATATTTTCTAAATACATCTTTCTAAGGAAGGACCAAATAATATTTCCAATTGATTATTTTATGTAGGGAACAGTATAATCTTTCCAAAGTATTATATTCAATGGAAAGGGAAATATAATTTTTGCATTGTATAAGGGTATCCGTCATTACGTGTGATAGGGTAAAATCAATACTACACAACGTGATCCTCACTAGATTAAAATAATTAATTTATAATCCCATTGCTAAATAAAGCAAGTCAAAGAAATACTAGACACGTAGCTTCATATACAAGGAACCGAAGTCATTGTAATTAACTCTAACAATAAACCATCCTGCCTAGCCCGAAACATTTTTACCCTTGGAACTGAGATACTTTCCAACAACAACCCGTCCAACAGCTCCCACTTGCGGGCGATAGACACTATCACCTCGTTCACCCCACTCTGACGTTCGATTGCCTGGAGGTTTGAAACATTTGAAAACTTTCTTGACACCATCTTTCAGGAACATGTGCCCGGTTAGCATCCAGGCAAATAAAATGAAGGGGAAACAAAATTCCCACAGACATTAACTGGAATTAATTACGGTACACTTGACACGGGTTACGGAACGATTTATCTATTGGTTTCTGTCGTGACGTATTACTCCGCCGTACGTCTGCCCCAGAAACCATCCGTAAATAACAACTTTCTGTATCAGGTGCCGAAGGATTTATGATGAGGCAGGAGCACATGTGCCACTGCCCCAAAGCCTGCTCGTTTTGTATTGTTGGTGAGGGCTTTCTGTGCGCGTTGGGTCTTTGTTTTGTTCATTTTTGCCTTTCAAAGGGGTTATGAATCAAAAGGAGATGGCTCTGCCGGCGATCAATTGGAAAAGCATCGGGACCTCTATCTGGGGTTGTTAGGGTAGTTGGGAACTGTGCTTCGAGTAATGTAAAGTCCGTGTTGAGTGATGTTCCTGGAGGAGATTAAGAAGGGAATACGAAATTAGTTTGGTGTTCTTTTCACTAGTAATTTTTTAGGAAGTTCGTTTAATAATATTAACGAGAGTCGTACTGGTACCATTTTGTAACTTTAAAGATGTGTGAGTCAAAAGTATTTTAATAATGCACGTTTAGATTGTTTATCTGAACTTACCCTTAGGAGTTGAGTCTTTGGTTTGCTCTTTTTTAGGCTTTCTACGTTGGCATGGTGTGCAAGTTTGGATATTGAGGTACACTCAGGTGTTACCTCGTCATCCGAACGTGCCTTAAAATTATGTGGTCCTTTAAGCTCTCGTATATTTTGGGGATTGATCCCGGACAATAACCGTGTGTTGATTCATTATGAGGTAAATTAAAATACCTATAATTTTTCCTTTCCGGAATTATGAATGAAAAGTACATTTTTACTATGCCCGTTTTGATTGTTGGTGGGAAATTTCGCCTTGTTCTATTTCTTGCCTCCCACGAGTTATGAATCAAAAGTAACTTCGTAATCAAGTCAGTTCTCATTGTTTATGAGGATACCTATAACAGTTTTTGTCTTTTTTTTTTCTCTCTCTGCCATTCAAGATCTAGTGAAGATTTCTTACTGGACCGTTATATTCCATTCATTTTTATTTGTTTTTCAAGTATTACGATTTTAAGAATTTCTGAGCAGAGAATTTTAAATAAGTGTACTATTGGTGCAGATTGGATGTGTGGTGCATATTATTTATTCATTTTGAGCTTTCCAAGTGTTATGATAAAAGCAATTTTTTAATGATCCCAGTGTTGATTGCTGGTGAGGAATTTACTTAAGCGGTTGTGTATTTGTCTTGTTCTCGTTTTGCCTTTCATTAATGATGAATCCAAAGGGATATTTTAAGAATGCTCACTTTTATTTTTGGAAAATATTTCTCATGCGACCTACAATTTCTTCATTTTTTGTTTTCCAAGAGTCGAATTCAAGAGACAACAACACTCTACTACAATTTAGTACAATCTTCTTACAGTCCTTTCAAAATTTCAAAATCAAATTTGAATATAATTGACGAGGTTATCAATAAAAATTACTTAAATAAAAAAAAATTTTATACGTACTTGGATTGCTTAACCCATACTGCTGAAAATGCAATTTGTTTTCCTAAAATTATTTGTTTTTATGAAATTTCAGCTCTGATACTTCATTTATTTAGTGTCTTATTTTTGTATTTTGTTTGACTTCGTTATGAATTAATTTCGCATTTCTAAATTTTTTGCACTTTTTAGTCATAACTTGTGACAACTGCGAGATAAAGAGAGATAAGGTTTTGAGTTATTTTTTCGAGACACTTTTTTTTTATGTGGTCTCTATTCACCGCATAAAAAATACCTTTTAAATGTGTTGCGAAAAGTATTTTTTATAGATACTAGTGAAGTTTTGGAAGATTTTTTTTATGCGTTTTCTTCTATGCGGTCCCTATTTACCGCACAAAAACAGGTTTGAGTGCATACAAGATTAATTTAATTGTTTCAATTCTTTGAATTGTTTCAATTCCTTAAAAGTGTTTCAATTCCTTAAAATTGTTTCAATTCCTTAAAATTGTTTCAATTCCTTAAAATTGTTCGGATTCCTTATAATTGTTTCAATTGAATAAAATTGTTCCAATTCAATTCCTTCAAATTGTTTGGATTCCTCATAATTGTTTCAATTGAATAAAATTGTTTCAATTCAATAAAAATGTTCCAATTTCAAAATTAATGAGACCGATTCGAATGGTTTAAAACATGATCCCATGTGCAATATAATTATTATATTTATATTGAGCAAAAAATAAAACATATTTGTCAAAATTATGAAGCATCAAAAAATGAGTAATCTCTAAAAGTTCTTAGAACCTCTGAAATAAAACCAGTCTTGATTCATCCTCCTCTTTATCTTCTAGTTCGGCAAAAATAAACCTGCCATCCCGTTGAAATGACACACCTGACAGTTTATATGGAAGCCCCGAGCTCCGTTTTAAATTTGGGCGTCAGAAGTTTTTGATTTGAGACAAAGAAGTGGAAAATATTGATAGATTGTTTATAACAGACTATGCGGCTTCAGTTTAGTAAGAGCTCGGAAATATTGCCCCGATCCATGATTATTTAATGTTTGATTTTTGTCTTACATGTAATTTTCTACTGAAACATAACTTAATTTTACACGTCACTACGAAGTCAATCATCCTTGAAGTTGCGTCACTGACAAGAAATAAAATGCGTGTTGTAAACATGTTTAGATTTAAAATGACTAAACTGCACTCCATCAGTTAATTTATCTTTCTGATACGTATATATCTGTACCCTGCAGTCTGCAAACAAATTTAATATTTTTATTTCTTTGAATTTTACTTTGGTAAAAAAAGGGACAATGTCCAATTTGTAAGTTTTGATAACAGCTGATTTAGTAATTTTCATTTATTAGTTTTGAATACAACGTACTAAAAATAGTTTCCACGGTTTTGAAGTTCCCAGTGTTTAAGAGTGGGGGTGCCTGTTTAGGTTTGACCTCGTTATATAACCGTGTTTTAAAACTAAGTGGTGGTGTCCTCATATTGGATTTCCTTTTTTCCTTTCCCTTTGGATTTAATAGGGGACCGTCATCAATTACTTATTGCACTGCTCCAGTAGGACATTAATTAAATTCCTATCCATATATAAATGTTTTCAATCTTTCATAATATATCGCCAGCAAGACATTGATTTTTTTTAATATGTTTCATTACATTAAAATGCTCTTGTTAACTTAGATCAAAATTAGTGAATTTGGACATTGGCTTTCTTTCTTTAAAATTATGTTCTAATATTACGTATTGCATAAAATGCCATTTTATGTTTCATATGATAAATTCCTATTTTATATATAAGAAATCGATATAGAATTTTAAGGTAGCCATGTTTAATAGATTTTTCATTACATTAAAATGTTCTTTGCTAACATAGCTCAAAATTAATGAATTTGGACATTGGATTTATTTTTTTTTCAAGGTATGTTCTACTATTATGTACTGCATAAACTGTCATGTTATGTTTTCATAAGATCTCAATTTCTACTTTTCATATAAGAAATCGATATAGAATTTTAGGTAGCCACGTTTAATAGATTTTTAATTTATTTGTAATTTTATGCGTTAAAGTTTTTAAATAAATGTATGTAAGGGAAATCTGAAATACTTCTCATTAAAACTATATGTTCAAGTTCCGTCTTTAGTTTCATACATATACTATTATAATTCCTGATTGTAAGAAACGCGTTACATTTATTGAACTGTTTTTTGTTCATTTCATACTTAATTTTGAACTGCCCATGACATGACAAGAGATACGAATGGCTAGTATATTGTTAGATGAGAGCTGTTTCAGTTACAAAGGTTAACTTTGCTTGAAACATAATCCCTGGGAGATGAATAATTAGTTATCCACTTTCCAAATTATATGAATAATTAGTCATTTACTATATAAGCTAGCTGTATAATTAGTCATTTACTATGTGAGTGAGCTGTATAATTATTCATTTACTCTGAAAGTTTGATGTATAATTTGTTATATATACACTTCAAGTTAATGCGTAATTAATTTGTAGAGTTGTAATTAAAAACGTTTTTCACTTCTAACAGAAAAGGGAATTCAAAATGTATAAAATGTAATTCCAAAAAAATGTAAGACAAGTATCAAATTTATATACTATGCACTAAGAATATGATAAGAAAAGATCAACATCGATTTCTTACTTATATCCTTAGTTTTAAAATAAAATTCGCTTTTCATATCTATGATAAGTAAATAAAATCAGTTTAAGAAAGTTTTTTTTTGAGCCATTCCACAGAAAAAGTATATTTCAAGCTCCGCATAAACATTTTATATACGTATTCGTAAATAAGGAGCATAGATCAGACGTACGGACAGGTGGTGGCAAAGTGTTACACTTTTTTTTTCATCTGTGGCATCAAGTTATGCATCTATATGAAGAAAAAAAGCCCTTAAAATGATCTTTGATCTCTTACATACATCTTACATATTATTAAAATGAAAAATAGTACATTTTTTTCCCAGTATTTAATGTTTTTGGTAGTGATGTACATTGTAACAATGTGCCCCACTGTTGGGGTACAGTGTTACACACTGAGGAATACAGTGTTACGTTATAGTAGCAACAGTAAATATAAAGAATGGGCTTTTATTAAAATTAATTTTAATTGAAATATATAGATATGTAATGATTCCTTAAGCAAAATACCATTTTTTATTAGTTTACGTATATTTTAACATCTTTAAAAGTGAGGAAAACATTAGCAATGATTATAGACTACAGTTATAGAGTAAATCTATATAAATAAGAATGGAATGTTTGTTTGTACATTCAATATTTTCGACCCATTTCAAGTTTTCTATCCGTTTTGGACCCTTCTGATGCCGAATCCGCCTTTTTCTCGTTTGGTGTCTGTCTGTATGTCTGTCCGTCTGTCTGTCTGTCTGTCTGTCTGTATGTTGTGCCCTATACACGTCCACGCGGTTTAAGATATTTTCATGGAAATTTGCATACAGTGAGTACTTATCTTCATTTAGTGAGTGGCATTAGTTGCGAAAGTCTGTATGTCCGTCTTTCTGTTCTATGCTCGATTTTATGTTTGTGTGTTTGTGTAGATATCTCATGCATTGTATTCCAGATATTTGATTACAATGTGTTTTATTTAATACATTATTTATTAGTTTAGTGAATGCAATATTAAACATTTTTTTATTGTTATATTTAGAAGAGTTTCATGCTAAAACACCTGAGTAAGTATACTTAAATCATCCACAATTTGATAGTTTTCGAAAAATTGGAATGTAGTTTGAGTATTACGATTACTTTTATTTGCTTTACCAGTAATGCTGAAAACCAATTATTTTTCAAAAAAAAATTTTATGGTGAAATTTTAGCTCTGATACTTCATTTATTTCGAGTCTTATTTTTATTCTTTGCGCAATGAACACGATTTCCGAATATTTGGGACAGACGATATTTTTCAACGAAACGAGAATGAACAAGATCGCGCGAGCAGAGATATTTTTTCTGATTATTTCGCTCTGAATTAATTTCACATTTCTAAATTTTGTACACTTTTAGTTGTAAGTTGTGGCAACTGTGCGAGATCAAGAGATAAAATTAAATCCCAAATTAATATCTTTAGAACAATTTTTTGCGACATCTTTTATTTTGTTTTATTTCGTTGTTTCCTGTTTTAAATATTTATTATTTTAATACATGTGTTTTCCTTCTCATCACACGCTACAGCACCACAAAGTATTAGACTTAAAAATGTTAGGTAAGTCAGTATAAATTTTCAGTAAATTTTAAGTGTAGTTATGCCGTTATTGAAAGAATAATGCCGTTATTGAAAGAATAATGCCGTTATTGAAAGAATAATAATGTTTATTAATCCAAACTGGAACTTTTTCCAACATTAAAAAATTCGTTGTAATAATGACAGGAGAAGATTGCAAAATTTCACAATGTCGCATACCGGAGGCAAGAGTGCCACAAGTAAAAAAATATTGTTTTGTTGACTATGAGTGCGAGAGCACACGCCGTAAATCGTAATTTTAATTAATTGAGTTGCACATGAAAACAACTTAAGAAAGGGAATTCCAAATCTTCCTATAAATCGTCTTTTATAGTAGTAACCTTAGTATCACCTTTCGTCATTTTGTAGCTTTGTCATACACCAATTGTGCGATGTATGTGAAATGTATAACATGAATGGATATGCATGTGTAGGATTTGTGTCCAAAGTAAGTTGTAGAAAATATAAAGATGGCGAAAGGTGTTAAAATAAATTTTTATTCTACAAAAAACGTAACGTATCTCTTCAATCTAGAGTAAACCAATTCAAACCGAGTAAGGTCGGGTATGTTGCTAGTCTATATAAATAAGAATGGAGTGTTTGTTTGTACATTCAATATTTTCGACCCATTTCAAGTTTTCTATCCGTTTTGAACCCTTCTGATGCCGAATCCGCCTTTTTCTCGGTTGGTGTCTGTCTGTCTGTATGTTGTGCCCTATACACGTCCACGCGGTTTAAGATATTTTCATGAACATTTGCATACAGTGAGTACTTATCTTCATTTAGTGAGTGGCATTGGTTGCGAAAGTCTGTCTGTCCGTCTTTCTGTTCTATGCTCGATTTTTTGTTTGTGTGTTTGTGTACACATCACATGAATTGTATTCCCGATATTTGATTCCATTGTATTGTATTTTATACATTATCTAATAATTTAGAGAACGCAATATTAAACATTTCTTTATTGTTATATTTAGTTGAGTTTCATTCTAAAACATCTGAGTAAGTATACTTAAATCAACCATAATTTGGTAGTTTTGGAAAAATTGGAATGTCTATTGAATATTACGATTACTTCGATTGCTTTACCAGTACTGCTGAAAAAGTAATTATTCTTCAAATTTTTTTTTTTATGGAATTTCATCTCTGATACTTCATTTATTTCGAGTCTTATTTTTATTCTTTGCGCAATGAAAACGATTTCCGAATATTTGGGACAGACGATATTTTTCTATGAAACGACAATGAACAAGATCGCGCGAGCAGTGATATTTTTTCTGGTTCTTTCGCTCTGAATTCATTTCACATTTCTAAATTTTGTACACTTTTAGTTGTAAGTTGTGGCAACTGTGCGAGATCAAGAGATAAAATTGAATCCCAAATTAATATCTTTAGAACAATTTTTTGCGACATCTTTTATTTTGTTTTACTTCGCTGTTTCCTGTTTTAAATATTTATTATTTTAATAAATGTGTTTTCCTTCTCATCACACGCAACAGCACCACAAAGTATTAGACTTAAAAATGTTAGGTAAGTCAGTATAAATTTTCAGTAAATTTTAAGTGTAGTTATGCCATTATTTAAAGAATAATGCCGTTATTTAAAGAATAATGCCGTTATTGAAAGAATAATGCCGTTATTGAAAGAATAATGCCGTTATTGAAAGAATAATGCCGTTATTGAAAGAATAATAATGTTTATTAATCCAAACTGGAACTTTTTCCAACATTAAAAAATTCGTTGTAATAATGACAGGAGAAGATTGCAAAATTTCACAATGTCGCATACCGGAGGCAAGAGTGCCACAAGTAAAAAAATATTGTTTTGTTGACTATGAGTGCGAGAGCACTCGCCGTAAATCGTAATTTTAATTAATTGAGTTGAACATGAAAATAACTTAAGAAAGGGAATTCCAAATCTTCCTATAAATCGTCTTTTATAGTAGTAACCTTAGTATCACCTTTCGTCATTTTGTAGCTTTGTCATACAGCAATTGTGCGATGTATGTGAAATGTATAACATGAATGGATATGCATGTGTAGGATTTGTGTCCAAAGTAAGTTGTAGAAAATATAAAGATGGCGAAAGATGTTAAAATAAATTTTTATTCTACAAAAAACGTAAGTCATTATATATTTTGATTATCTCTTCAATCTAGAGTAAACCAATTCAAACCGAGTAAGGTCGGGTATTTTGCTAATGATAAAATAAGATTGAAAAAAATTCCAAACTTATTTTAGGTTTTAATAGGAATTTAAATCCACCGGGAAATCAGCCCTTCTAACTGATTTGAGAGAGGTAGTTTGGCAATGTGGTTTTTGATTTTTCAAATGAATAAACTCCTTTTGTTTGCGAAAATTTATAAGATGGAAACATTCTTTTGACGTACTACACTTCAAAACCAACATTCTTCTGTTTCACATTTTCATCAAAAGAGTGAATTTTCCGTTCTTTAATTTGTTCGTTCTTCAACTATAACGTAATCACTATTGTTAATTGTTGTTGTCTGCAGTAATGTCTGATTGCAATTCTGAAAATACATGCTATCCCTATCAGCATAAGATGGTGAATCTTCATCTTCTATTGATGATGATACCTCGGTAAATTTATGCCCCAGGTTCACTTGGCTCACTTCTTGGAAATTTCGTTCTTTTGAGGGTTAAGTGATTTTTTCCTCAACCATATTTTCTCTGTAATCATATTTTTAACTGGCGTATTAGTCAATATCCAAAATTTCACCCATCATCTATTTTGTGCAGTTTGTCGGGTTGAGGCTTTAGGGAAAGACCTTACTTCTTAAGGAGACATAATTTTGTTAGCTTGATAATGTTTAAAATGAGTTAACACAGTTAGCTTTACTATTAAAATATTATTCATTATAAAATAAGCACCACTCATGAATAAATGTAATTTAATTACAAACACAAAATTTTACTTTTAACATGCAATAATAGTGATTTGCTTACTGAAATGTAACTAATGATGCAGATTCTTCCAAAACACATGAACTTCTGGAAAACAAGATAGCTAACACGATTGTAATCAAATTGGAGTTAATTTTACTACCACTTTAAAATGAAATTCACTGTAACACTGTACCCCACCTTCCCCTATATACATTGTGTATCATTACAAACTTTAGATATTACCATAATATTCCAATTCTAGTTTTAAAAAATTGCAAATGTTTTCTAATAGCGTTTGTAAAGAAAATCGTACTGTATACCATAAATAAGAGTTTTTACTTATGACACACTAGTCAATGATGCATGAAATCTTTCACTTACGAAAATATAAAACTGCTCTTTATGAACAGAAAATTTAAATTTTGTTTTTTTCTTGATGGTATTTATTTACATAATATTCTGACTTGCTTAGGTAAATACGTTCATCGCATAAACTAAAATGTATGAATGATTTGTGTTTTCTAAAAATGGCACTGTTTCATTCATGGGTTTTCGAAGATTTGTTAATGGTTCATTACACTTCAGTTTCATTTATTCAGCTTAAATCCTCGAATATTATAGTATTTTATCCTTGATTTACCTCACTACCACTAAATTTAAACCCACTCATTTCAATATTACTGTCTTAATGATAGCTGTCATTTCTCGAATTTCACGAATATCCCGATAGCCAGTATGAATTAAAAACCACAGATAATATCGAAAAGCTGTTTTCGATTGCAATTCCAAATCTCGCACACGTAACACAATATTTTTTTCTGATCGTAAAAAATGATTAGTAAATGGTTTTAGTTAGTTTTTAAACATACATATCCAAATAATTTACTCTCGTAGTGGTTTTGGCTATCTACCTTAAATCTAGTCATTAAGGTTTCGAAGATTTTTTTTACTATGGCGAGATCATACCAATTCTGAAAATGATGAAAAATCTCGTATATTAAGACTTGGTAGTCAGTTTTATTCGAATCACAAAATTCCTCGTCAAACACGACCAAGAGGTCTCAAGCAAAGGTATCTAAAAAAGGTTTAAGTATTTTCCCTTTCCTTGCTTTCATAAATAGCTGCATGGAATTTCCATTTCCAGCTTTAAGTGTAAGCATTACTTATTCAACATTCCACCACCTGTTGCAATACCACCAAACATTTCTACTTTTATACGTTGAAGAAATATATTTGAATTAACTTTTCATTGGGTCATCAAAACGGGCTACTTGCGACGATCCGGTATCAAACCAGAAGGGAAGATCAGAGAACAGCACCAGGGAATTTTGTAACACTGTCAGACAAAGAAATCACACTTGAGCTGGCACCTCACACTCCAAATGTCCTTATCACGCCAACGTAAAAACATTTTAGGCCACGACAGATTTAAATTGCACCTGACACTTAATACAAAACGGTCTTTTGTTAAATTCTAACTCGTAAACCTCCGGTTGCTAATACATTACTCTTCCAATCATGGCACCGCTGTCTTCTTTCTTTTATATGGTGAAGTACAAATTATATGTTTCAGCATGCTACAAAACTGCTATGTGTGTCCTGGTTTAGAGCCTCAACTTAAGTCTACTGTAATCGTAGTTGCAGCGTTTTAGCAGTATGCTAAAGAATATAATCAATTGTTTCTATACACAGAAGTTGAAATTAATTTTCAGATGTTTGTGGTTATGTTATAGCTGTGATACGCTTTACTTAAAACATGACAATTTATAAGCCAATATCAATATTTGCCCCTTTATATTAATTTTAGTGTAAGCCTTAAAAAAAATTTATTTTATCGATCTAAATGCGTAGGTTTTAAATCAATACGGGAAAAACATTTTCTACGGAATAATATAAAACAATATTTTCTCGCCAGACACGTCTTGAAAACACAGATTTTAAGATAAATGTTATGCTTTCAAAGGATGAAATTTGTTTCTGCAAACAAAAATATGTTTGGCACAAATTTATGTTTTGACACAACCGTCTGATTTTTTTCAATCATTCTCAACAATTCTGATAGTTGATGCGGATTTGATTCTTTGAATTGTGTTCAACAATAGAACACATGATTCCGAAAAGATAGTTTCAGAATTATTGCAAATCCCGTAACAAGGTTCATGACAAGAGCGTATTATGGATCCTTATCCAATTGGAATTGTTCACGGAATAGAAATAACCCTTACGCCGTATGGATTTACGATAAAATTGCATTCTGATTTTGAGGTAAACCAACCACTTATGAAAATCAATATGCATAAATGCCCAATAATAGCATGTGTTTTCTGTTACGGATCACCCTCATCGATCTAATGCGTAATCAATGCTGTCGTATTCGATCATCTCAAATTCTCTGTCTTCATATCATTCTAAACCACCCTCTTTTCGAATAGTTTTGCAGGAAGACAGCTTTTCAACAAACTAAGAACATCTCATGAAAGTCAATTTTTAGCCCAATTCAAACTTTGCCAGAAGCAAACAGCTTGAATTTGCAATTCGTTTTTAAAGTTTTGAGCTTATTGACTTAGAGAAATGAGATAGCTGAACTATTATCAGAATGAAAAAAATTTACCATATATATACAAATATACAAAACTAAACGAATAAATAAACAATATGAATTAGCATTGATATAATGTTAAGAATAAGTCTTATTTGTACTATGTATTAAGCCCGTTCTAATTAAACACTTTTTATACTGTTACTTATAAACGCTTATTAAATAGAAAAATTAGGTATTGCAATTTTAAGGCTTTCTTCATTCCCTTTGTCTTTGATTACTTACTGAACATTTTAGTAGTTACTTATATCGCAATTTTTCTTATCGATGAAGATGGGAATGACTTTTACAATGAGTATTTATTATGACTAGTTTATATAGCTTTACATACGGAAGGGAAATGTTTATGATACAAATTAAAACAATGCACCCTGAGTATGTTACATGAATCAAACCAGCTCCACCTGCTACAAGATCAGTTTGAAAACCCACTGAGCCACGACGTGTGAAGTTGTAAAAATGATTCGAAAATACAAAGTGGCTCGATTGTTTGAGTCACTAACTTGGCATTCTGATGATAGAAGGTATAAGTTACTTCCATATTCAATAAACAATGGTGTTGATTGCTTCAAAGTAAAATGAGCCATGATTGACAGATCAATCAATACGGATATGTGCTGACTGACACTCTCATTACCCGCAACAGGAGCAGTGGGTCTAACCATCCGAGCCGCTACTTGAAAAATCGATGCCCAAAACTTGTGAATTTACCAAGCCACCCAATGATATTGTAAACATATATTTCATATTTAATCAATAACATTCTGCGAATGGATGCAATGGATTGGCATATTGAATAAACTATGGTGATGATTGCTTCTGTAAAAGCAATCATGGTTGACCGATGGAACAATAAGGATTAGTGCTGACTGCTAGTCTCATTACCGACCAGAAACACCCCCATTCATCCAGTCCAAATCCATCTCATATCCTACGTAAAATAACATAAAACCTACTCAAAATTCCTGTTATGAGAAGTCGGTAATGCTGGACGATAAATAACACTGGAAATAACTCAACACCCATGGCATACAAAGGCCACCCTTCCCTTTCTTAGCAATGAAATGGCTCTCTTCAAAAAGGTCCTCTGGTGCAGCATCCCCCCTGCAGATTGTTTCTGACCGCTTATGAAGATAAATGGGTGGAGCAGAGAGAGAGCAGAGGCTCAATGGGATGTTAAGAGGGTGATGTGAGAAAGATACAGAGATTGGAGGCGAAACAACGCGGGTAATTTTCTGGAGGCTTTCAGCAGTCGCTTAACCGTGACCATCTCTTCGGGGGGCAATTAACTTCACAGGGACGGTTTATTTTATAAACGGCCATGACAGACGGATTCAAGTGGATGGGGGATCTTTTTTAATAGAGCGAGGGTCAAATCCCTGGAGCATGATTGCCGAGTAAGAAAACGACGATTTTATTTCAACAGATATTGTAGGCCTTTCAACACCTCTAGAACTGCGTGTATGTTTCTGAACTCTTGACGTTTATCACCGATAATTCCATTTCACTCTTTGCTTGAGTCGCAAAGCTGTATGGTAAATTACTTATAAAATGTACTACTTTAAAAATAATAATGGTAATCAGTAAAGAAAAGTGAACAGTCCTTCCAAAGGTCTCTCAAAAGATGCAGGGCTAGAGCATGATTTCCGATATATCAACTATTTGAAAATCACCTTGTGGCATGACTTTCGATTAAGACAAAGGCGTTTTTTTCTAAGCTTCTTGGTGGCTTTACAATAGATCCAGAATTGGAGAGACGTTTCGGAATTCTAGGCGTTTGTCTTTCAGTCAAAGCTGTTACTAAATGATTTGGGTAACGAAATAGTTCTCTAATGAACTCGGTAAAGAACCATTTAGAAACGTTTCTGCATTATGGAAGTTTGGAGGTTTGCATTGCTCAATAAGAGTTTGCAGAGTTTCCATGATCTATTAGATTACATAAATTGAAGGTTTCGGCAGTTATTTAATCGTAAATTTCTTTGAAGAGCAATTAACTTGGTAGGAACAGTTTACAAACAACCTTGGAAGATTTAGAGTAGATGGAAGAGGTTTATAATCTACTGAGGTTGAAATCTCTGTTGCATGATTGCCGAGTAGGACAATAGACAATGATTTTCCTTGTGATTGTTGGACATCGCCCAAAATTGAATAGATGCTTCAAATTTCTTAACGTATACCATCATCATATATATACACACATAATTTAACTTTCAAATTCGTAAGAGAAAGTGTGTTTTGAAGCAAGTGTATAAAATATACAAACATTTTAGCACCTTTTATATGTTCAAAGCTTAATTTCAAGCTGTCTTCTTACTGAAATTAAGAAATATGTTTGCTTAATGCAGGTAATAATCTCATGCAAATATAGGAAACAAATTACCATCAAAGTATATATTACTATCATACAACTTTATGTACCTAACTTGTTAAATTTAAAATCAATAAAAACACGCATTTTATTTTAAAACATAAAACCCTGTCAAACTATTCCACTGAAAATCTGGAAAAAACCGAAAGGAAAGATCTATAGTAGGACCCGTCCTGAAATATGTCGCCCTTATATCACAGTGAACCCAAAATTGGATGCTCCGTTTCAAATTATTGCGATGTAAAGACATGTCAAATAAAGCATCCCATCTTCAACGCTCTTCCTAAAACCCTGCTCGTCTTTCCAGGTCACGTTTTTGGATGCTTTTATGTTGTTTTTTATGTGAACGAATGATACATTTTACAGACATTCAAGTCGTCTACTGAAAGGACATCTTTATTCGAAACAATCCTCTTTTTTATTTCGGGATGAGAATATACTTTTAAAGTGGGACTCTTTCGATTTGCGATTTACGAGGAATAGGAATGTCTAGCACTAATTTTGTCAAAATTGAAAACTGATTGGGCCATTTGGTTGGAAAGAATGACAGAAGGATTGGATTTATTGTAAGAGGGATTTGGTTTCGCATTTATTTTTTATGTTCAAATTCCGATGTTACTTTAAATTCCGAAGAAATAAATGGTCTGTGCTTTGAATTGAATTTCTTGGCTATTTTTATTGAAAACCGATAGTAAATAATAGAATTTAAAACAAAATGTGTGATATAGCTAGATATTGTATTTTACTGGTATTCAAAAAATCCGAAAAATTTCGCAACAAACCTTGAACATTTAAAAGTGCAGTTAGACACACTTGTTTTTCAAACCTGAATGAAAAATATTATTTTTTTTTGCCATAAAATGGTGAACAAGGGTTTATGAAATCTAAATTAAATGTAACAGGGAATGTTTTCAGAATAAACCAAGATTAAATGAACAACTAATTTCAATTCAAACGGTATTGGATTGGCATTAATATTATGATTGTTTTCTTTATAATCAACAAGTCTCATCACTTAAATTTTTCATTTAATAATTTACATAAATCATACGAATTACTTACATGACGTCAAAAATAGTTCAGTAAGATTCGATAAAAAATATATACTGTTCAAATATTTTAATGTACCTATTTTTAATGACCGTAAGTTTTCATTTATGTACTATTAAACTTTAACATATGCTTCAGGATAATTAATGTTTTCCTCAAAATATTTTTATGACTTAAAAATTGTGAAACACTTTGATAATTAAAGTATTCCGGATTATAAAGATTTGGTTGTAAGAACGAACAGAACTATTCGCAATTTCAAACATATTTTTTCGATTAACAGTATCCTTTTCAGAGACAGTATGGTTTTTGCCGAAGAATGAATATTGTTGAAAATTCAAATTATGTCTCTTGAAACATGATTATTTTAATATTTAATAAGTAGATGGAAGGGGTGTGAGGTATAAAAATAGTACAAATAATAAGTCACTGAAACGGATATGCAATCATATTAATATGAACTGGGAAATGCATTAATCATCCAAGTGATTTTAACAAGGTGTATCGTCAGGGATATGATCATTTTTGCAAATGACGAGACATATTTTGTTTAGACGGGATATCTCATTCAGAAAAAACAGGCCTATTACGTGAAGAGGAATGAAGGCCAAGAAGAAAAATGAAGTTGACTCTTAACCTGAACTAGTCAAGTCTGGAAGAGGTATTGCACCAGTCTTGCCACAACTGTCAGACAGTTTTTGACACCAGATGGATAAATATGCTTTAGTCTAGTGGATATCATTCTTCCCAACTCATAGTTTATACTTTTTCTAGATTGACTTGACTAGCCATTGAATAATCTTACAATGATTATAACCTACCATACAATGGATAGAATAAAATACACCATAATTGAAAAATCGTTTCTAAAATATTACAATTTGTATAATAATGGAACCGTTTGATCATTAAAAAAAGTTTATGTTTTCACTATTAGACTGAAAAGAAATTGTAAAAATCTTTAAACACATTTAAGTACATCCCAGAAAAAAATGTTTTTAGGAAGCACACAAATACGTCATGATTGGTAGAAAATAATTGGTTTAGAAAATTCAATTCCAGAACTTAAAACATTAAGTTTACAATCTGAAATAAATAGTTTAAAAAATGAACTTAATGTAACAAACAAATAGGTCCTTAAATAAGTATGCAGTATTATTATGAATCCCAAAATACATTAAATACGCCCTAATACCATTACTGTTCTTACATACTCCACTTTTTTTTATTTCTTTACCAGATTTTTTTTATTTCTTTAGACCAGACAAAGGATGAAAGGAAACGCTTCCTATTTCGGAAATTATTTTCTCATATGTAATACTTTTTATTTAGTACTTAGTCAAACACTTTAATCATTTGAAGTATAAATTTAGACTACTTGTACGAAAATTCAAACTTATAATAAAATATTCAACAAGAATATTAATTTAAATGTAAAACAAATAAGTCATTTATGGGTAGAAAATTACTGTTGTTGAAAAATCCCCATTCTGCCATTAAAACATGGTTATTTTAATTTCTAAAAGATTGATGATGGAAACTTAAAAGCACGCAAATAATAAACCACTAAAACAGATAGCCAATGATATTATTACGAACCCAGAAAGACATTAAATACGCTCTAATGCATCTCATTGTTCTCCAACTCACATTTTATATTTTTTCCTGGCAGACCGGACAATGAATGAAAGGGAACACACCATATGTCGGAAAATATTTTCTGCTTTATGGGAATCGAATTTTCCTCAACCACTCTCAATCCTCCTTTCGTAGGGTAACAGGCTATGCCAGGAACCTTCTTTAACTTCGGAAATTAACAATTACATTGCCTTTCCCTGCCCCTAAAGAAAAAGTTCCTTTCCATTGATCGAATTTAATTCCATTTGCCATTGATTTCATTGCCCTCGACTGTGACTAAATGGAATGCTAAGGATATTTTAAGGTAAGTACACCTGCTTCTCGATGGGGTATTCTATTTGCGCTACTGTAGTTGTAAAATTTGATCCCGGAGGCTTCTGGCAGTGGGAATTTGGTTGCGACTTAGGGGAATAAAATAAAGTCTATATTATTCCCCGAAAGGCATACGTTTCATAACGAGATTCAAGAAAAATTTAGTGTGTTCTGCCTTCGAAGTATTTATTACAAGAAGTGTGTTTCATTAGATGCAGTGAATGATTTTTAAGAAAAAAAGTTATTCAAGGATATGTTTAATCTCTTAAGCTTCGGGATATTTTAGAGTAGCGAAGTGATTTTACACCACAAAAGATATAATGGAACGGATTTTTAACCTTTCCATCACCATTTTGGAAAAATGACATCACATTCTCCTTGGAATTCCTTACTCCTATTATTTATCGTTTCCTTAGAATAGAACTATTTGTAAAGATTCTACGTGTTCTTTCCTCAAAATAAAATTATGTGGGAGGATTTCCTTAGAAGATAATAACGTAAATATTATATTGGTTACTTCCTCAAAATAGAATTATTTGGGAAATTTGCTTGCAATAGAATCATTTGTAAAGATTTTCCCAAGAAGGTCAAAATGAATTAGAAGTAATGTAAGGGAAAATTGTATGTTTAAATTATATGTGTGAATGGGTTAGTATTGAAACATCTGTCGGTGTCATTTCGACCCCGAAATGCGGTATTTGTTTTCTTCCTTTCGAAGTTAAGATTGGATTTCAAAACTTTCTTCTGACTTGATAAGCTTCTAATGTATCTCGGGTTACAGAAGCAATATTTGTGCTTTTTACAACTATCTTTTTATAACTATTATACGGCGTTGCTCGGGCAGATTTAGTAAAATGCTGATTAAAACATGATCAGACTAATTATTTATCTTTCAAAGAATGCAAGCATCATTTAAATGTACGGAAAATAGTGTTTTTAACTTCGTTTTAATTTTTGCAAAGCTTGTATACTTTACTTCGGACGAAATACCTATACATTATACTTACGTTCATATAATCCATTTCATATTCATCGCAATTTCTGCTGTAAGGCAGACCACACAAAAAGGTATTTTTTTCTCATGTGACTAGTACAAATGAATTTCGTCGATTTTAGTTTTGAGGTGAGTTTGATTATCTCCGTACGCTCGTTATTCACTAAAAATGACGAAAGTTTGAAGTATAGTCTTTCCACTTAGTTTTAATCTGAGTATTTTTGTATATGTGACACTCCATCACTAGATATGCGATGTTTTCGAATTTCATCATCTATATGAGAGGATGGTAAATTTAATTGTTACGGAATTCGTGATTAATTCATTTTGAAGCAAACACATTTTTCTATAAAATATAATCCAAGAACACGTGGATTATCAAAGTTTGTTTTAAAAATAAATTTCATCAGCGTAGACAAAGTAAACTCACTTGATTGTATTTGAAAAAAAACCCAGAAGATTCATATTATTGCGTTTTTAAAATCGAACACTATTTTCAACGAATGTTTCGCAACTAAGTTGCGTTAGTACAGCTTTAATTTGTAGAGTAAGCAACAACAAACCTTCTGTCTTGTAAGACAAACAACATTTTTTTAACTGATATTATTCCAAAATCTGCAATTTCTTGTTAATAATTCACATTACTGCCAGCATACAGTCATTTTAAATCGATTCCTTAAGGTACTTTTAAAATTCAGATATTCGTTTTATAAATGGAAACCACGAACTTATAAAGAATGACAGAGGTAGTTACTTCTCTAAGGAGTATAGAGCTTTTAATAACGCTCAATGAAACATGAAAACAAATTTCTGCAATATAAGAAATACTGGTACACAAATGCAAACATAAACATAATTTAATCATTGAAAAAATTCAAAATTTAAAAATAGAATTAAATGAGCAATCCCTTCGAATTTTGACTTCCTTAATATATTCGGAAGTAGATTAATTCGGAAAAAAGAATTGTGAACAATACAATAATACGTAAATAAAATAATTAATAACTCGTAAATAAAATACTGATTCGTTTACAAAAAAACACAGGAATATATTAAATTGAGAAGTGCTCAATTATAACATCAACATTTGGCTGTCAAATCTATTACACAAGCACAGAAAATTATAAATCATCTAAAGAATAAAACATTAATTATGGGATTACCAAACACCGAGTAGCATAATTACGCTTTTATAATCAATGGGTTTTCATCTGGGCTTTTTGAGTTAAATTGACATGTTGTCTTTACAAAATGTAAGTAATGTAAAATTAAATACATATTTTAAATATCCTTATGTAATTTATGAAATATTTATCATAGATAGTCACTTCAAACAAATAAATATTAGAATTTATTTTAAATTGTTCAAATATAACGTTTTGGAAAAAATTGTTTTTCTAAATTACTAATAAAACAATTTTATAAATTTGAAATTAATTTCCATCAATACTGGTAAGACAAATTGAAGGTTGTTTTATAATCTAATGTGCTACAGTTGTTTTATACTCAATAATATTCATGTATGGATTTCGAATTAATTTTAGTTCATCTGCACACCTAATACAAATAGAGGTTTAATGTACCGTTTTATATATAAAACCCATGTTTACTAATTTGAAATTGCAAATGAAATAATTAAACAGGAATATATCTGACTTTACTACAGTGGAAATCACATGTGTATTATAAAATGGTATAATGAAATAGAGCCGGAAAAAACTATAAAAATAAATATTATTTACTTTGAAAAGGAACCGGAATGGGAGCATCAACTGTTCTAGTAATCTTACGGAATCAAAGAATAATTCCTTAGTGCATTAACGCTACGTACACATCGCCGGAGCGTTTATGAGAGTTTTGCTTATGATCACTGAGACATACCTTATAAGAGTCTCATAGTTCCGATTATTTTTCAGCATTAGTACATGTATATATAGACTTTTCGATGAATAAGCTGTGCCTAAGTGTAGTCTCCAATTTTTATTTTTATTTTTCGTGATCAATGGATACATAAAATAAATAATTGCTACGGACTATTTAATAAATAATTGCTATGGATTATACTATAGCTAATTTGCTACGGATTGTTTATTATTTAGTGTGGTATCCTTATTTTATATTTACGAAGATATTGTATTAGTAAAAATTGTGTATTAAGACTGGCAGGCCTTATATTTGATATTAGCTAGGAACAAATACCAATAAAAAATGCTTAGAGGTAATATAATTCCTAATAGCCAGTATTCAAAGTCTAAGGGTAATTTTCATTTCTGGTAAGCAATAAACAAGGTTCAACATAACGAATTTTCTGGTTACCAATAAGCAATATCAAATAGCAACTGCAATCTGACAACCAATAAGCAATGTCTAATAGTAACGATATCCCTAGTAACCAACAATAAATGTATAATAGTTAAGATATTCCGATCAACTCACGTTACCTTCACTTGTCTTGATCAGTAGTTATCAGGTGTCCGGATCAGATAACTTGACATTTGAGTCACAGGGATCATGAACTAATTAAATGATTGAGTATGTTTAACCCAAAAAAGGCGTTCCCAGAATTAGCACCCGTAACCTAGAATCTGGCCCTAAGTTTATTGCTCGGTGCAGGAAGGTATAACAGTGATTGCGAGTTATCGAAACAATAATCAGTTATGGTTGTCGTGATGCATGATTTCAGGTTTAGCAATCCTCTCCCCTGGTGAATTTACTACTTTTGTGTAAAATGTACTCCACCAAGGGATCCTTAGTTACTAAAATGTCGAAAGATCTGATCATATAAAAAGTTATATTGAAAATGATACTTCTGATTTGCCTATGTCAATTCGATAAGGTTTCCATTAAAACTTTTGACTCTAAAATAAGCGTTCATGTGAATAGAATAGACCGTACTTAGATAGCTTTGAAACCGTTATCCATTTATGAATAGTTTTTACATTGCTTATCATAGTTTCAATTTTTTAAACATGCACAAAATTAGTTTTAATACCAAAACAAAGCAAACACGACACTCCCTAAATGTTAATTTCACTAAGCATTCTTACAATTCCAAATCATTACTATCAACATCGCTCCCCTTATACTTTCACATCGCTTCCTTAAAGGCCAAGTCGTATCTCCAAAACCTATTTATATCCTTAATTATATTAATATATGAATAAGAATTCTTTCTCGAACCCATTTTATATTTCTTAACTAAAAACAATTTCCCCTCTTTTTATTAATAGAACAACATAAGTCCGGCATTTAAGTTGCCAAGCAGGATACAACTCAATACCACATTTTTATCTTTTAAAACTCCAGGGGAGGAGAATAGCCAAAACAAATTTCTTCTTCCCAGAGCGTAATAATCAAGACGTAATTCCGACCGCTCAATGACTTCGTGCGTAGTCATTTGGAGCCACCTTTTGTACTGGCCCTCTTCCTCCGCGAGCTAATTTAAATTTGGGGCAACAAAGAACTGCGACCAAAAACACCGTTTCAGTTATTCCCCCATCGAGATAATAAAGAAGTTCTCTATTTTCGCCTTTTATGATCAATTCGTCGCCAAGCCCGGCATTACTCAGGTTTATTTCGTCTCGGGACGGGGCAGATAAGGCCGTAACGTGGTTTAGCGCTTAAAAATAATGATGATTCTTTACGTGTCTATTAAGAACTTTAATCGACGTAATTTAATTTTCTGAGGTGCTTTGCAACCGGAATGGTGTCGGGCTAGTTCACTTACGACCGGTGATAGAAAATCAGGTAAAAATGAAAAGGGGACACCTAGAAATTACGAAACAGGAGCACTGGGGAAATGTCATTGAATTTTAATATTTTACTGCAACCGATTCTTTTGTGAATGATGAGCACTTTAAGATTGTTCGTTACAGCTCTGTGCACTTCGTTTTAAGGATTATTATCGATTATTCATATTCTAGGCCTTCATCTTAGAAGAACCACATAGTATACAGAATCAACAATAATATTTCTTATTTTCTTCTCTACATAAAGGTACTAAGCTGGATTTAACTAACACAAAGACTGCATGCATGAATTTTAAAAAGTAATAAGTAATGTTAAATCTGTGTTCAGATGGTTAATGTTTAAAAGGTAGCAAAATGTCGTCAGTCTTTTCTTTCAGTTTATGAGAAAACAAAGGTGGTAAAATTGTAATAAATCAAAAACCAGAGAACCACAGAAACCACATGTTGAATCGTAAAATTGCTCTCACGAAAAATTAGAATAGTGACTTATAACATTTTGACATCTGAGCATAGAAATAATCATATCCTCCTAGAGATTGTTTTAATATGAATAGATTTCTCATGAACTAAATTAAATTTTTTTTTGAGAAAGTCTTTTTGAGCATTAAAATTATTTGGGTTAAAATGTAAGAGATGTATGTTTAAGTAAATGTAAAGAGTTTACTTTTGTAGTTCTCTTCAGTTTTATTTCTACGTGTTCAACAGTATCAATTCAAATTATCATTTGGTGCCATACTTGTATCTAAAATTCATCTTCATTTATAGTGACTAAAGTATAATACACTCAACAAAGACCAAGATTGAGAATTTCAACTACATCAATAAATAATTAGGTTGATAATATTAATCACAGTAAACAATAACGAAGAAACTATTAAGACATGTTGATAGAGAAGTAAAATGATAATAGCATCCGATTTTACAAATGAAATTGCAAATATACAACAGAATGGTACAGTGTAACTTAATGTTAATGGTATTTGCGTTATCGATAAATACACAATCTAACAAGTGTGGAAATTGAAAATTCACCTTCCCTTTACTAAAAAATCATGTTTCGGTTAACTGTAGAAAATCATAGTTCTGAGAAAACAAAGGTACACATTTGACTCAATGTACTAAAATAACAAAATGTCAAGAAGAAATTTAAATATTCTCAAGAAAATGCAAACTTTATGTAAAAAGAAAAATTACATGGCTGGCACCTCATTCTGGTCAACAAACCGAAAAGTTGAAAATTTTGACTGAGGGTGTTTTATGTATTAAGCCGACATAATAGTAAACTGTAGCAACTCTGCTTATTTTATGGTAGTGAGGTGATTGTGATTATTTTTGGTTGGATAGTTAACACCATGCTACCTTAATTCGCATCAGCTTAGTATAATAATTACATTATCTTCGAGAGACACGTGTAAAATACAATATCTCAAAGCCTTCCACCTTATGGTCGCGATGATTCTCATTCCAAGCATCCACACATGCTCTTCTTGGAGAGTTTATGTTCGAATAGTTTTTTCTTCATTTTGCTATGACCCGTAATTATATTGTCCAGGAGTGAACTTCAACCTCTTGCAGTCATTTTTAATCGAATCACACACTGTCGTGTCATAAAAGCGGCCCAGTACCGGTGAATCTGGCTTTGTCTAATATAAAACGAAGAACAGGATCGCTACATAGAACAAAGACGTTTTCCCCGGGCTTCATAAAACAGCAATTCTCTGAGCTCCTCAGCCCTTTTATCACCTCCTTTCACACCTTTATAGTATATATAAAATACCAACCCCACGGAAAAAAGAAAAATATCAAGCGTGCCCCGTATTGTAAAAGTTCCGTTTTGCAGTGTTTCAAACTTTTGAAGCAAAACATTAATAAGCGCTTTATAGAGATAAAAAGGCTGAATGGAGCTCCACCGTTCTTTCTTGATGTCACAGTTGAATGAAAGCATGCCTCATAAAATATGATGCGTTTAAAAAATTAAAAACTTCAGACTTCCTCGTGCGTGGTTTGTTGTTCGTTTTTGCTTTTATGTCCTACCTTCGCTTCGCTCATTTAATGAATGGCGAAGGGATTCTCTTCAGATCGAATCTCAGTCAGGTGGGCCGGGTTTTATTGGCGCCGTATCGGCGTGACTATTTCCCTTTTTTGTTGCCGTTGTGTAACTTTCTGCTCACCGGAAACATTAAAACGGTCATATTTGGCGATAAACCTCGGTCGTTCATCGCCACATAAAACCCCCTAATAAAAAGCCGCAAAATGATTAGAGCTTCCACCGTTTAAAAGCATCTGGCACTATTCCGAAGGCTTTTATATTTTGCAACAGCATTCGAGATGCCCAACTCTTTTCACGATGTTTCTAATGAGCTTCTGCATCCAGTTTCAAGATATCAAATATGCTTAACAAATCACTGAATAATATATTTTAAGACTATAGTGTGCTATGAGCGACAAATGTGTAGGGACATTTATAAAAATAATATCTTCAACGCTAGGCAGGTAGTTGAGCCAACGTCGGAGGGTTAATATATAGTATCTTTAGTTTCAAACTCAGTAATACAACCGATATCAGCTCTACATAATTTCGAAAGTGTCAAATGGGAATGAGACGCACTATTCCGAAGGCTTTTATATTTTGCAACAGCTTTCGAGATGCCCAACTCTTTTCACGATACTTCTAATGAGCTTCTGCATCGAGTTTTGAGACATCAAATGTGCTTAACAAATCACTGAATAATATATTTTAAGACTATAGTGTGCTATGAGCGACACATGTGTAGGGACATTTATAAAAATAATATCTTCAATGGTAGGCAGGTAGTTGAGCCAACGTCGGAGGGTTAATCTCTAGTATCTTTAGTTTCAAACTCAGTAATACAACCGATATCAGCTCTACATAATTTCGAAAGTGTCAAATGGGAATGAGACGCCCTATTCCGAAGGCTTTTATATTTTGCAACAGCATTCGAGATGCCCAACTCTTTTCACGATGTTTCTAATGAGCTTCTGCATCCAGTTTCAAGACATCAAATATGCTTAACAAATCACTGAATAATATATTTTAAGACTATAGTGTGCTATGAGCTAAAAGATGTGTAGGGACATTTATAAAAACTATTTCTTCAATGGTTGGCAGGTAGTTGGGCCAACGTCGGAGGGTTAATCTCTACTATCTTTAGTTTCAAACTCAGTAATACAACCGATATCAGCTCTATTTAATTTCGAAAGTGTCAAACGGGAATGAGACGCACTATTCCGAAGACTTTTATATTTTGCAACAGCTTTCGAGATGACCAACTCTTTTCACGATACTTCTAATGAGCTTCTGCATCGAGTTTTGAGACATCAAATATGCTTAACAAATCAATGAATAATATATTTTAAGACTATAGTGTGCTATGAGCTACAAGATGTGTAGGGACATTTATAAAAACTATTTCTTCAATGGTTGGCAGGTAGTTGAGCCAACGTCGGAGGGTTAATCTCTAGTATCTTTAGTTTCAAACTCAGTAATACAACCGATATCAGCTCTACATAATTTAGAAAGTGTCAGACGGGAATGAGACTCAGGTTAAATTTTAATCTGATTTTCAGGATTGAGAAGAGAGCAGATTAATGGGAAAATGCAACCATGTTGACTGACTTCAATGCCAATTTGATGTTGCTGAGATTGGGGTCCAATGCGAAATCGTTTACAAATAGCGTGTTCTCTCTCATAAAATGGTTGATGTATTGTTCTTTTAAAGATTATAATGCACTTGCCAGGATATTATCAGATGTGACCAAAATCCGAAGAGCATCCAAACTCACTCGTCAACTACAACAATGTGCGCCCCAGTATGTCAGAACCCCATTTTTTATCTGACAGCAACGTAATACATATTTTCTTTTACATTCATATAACTTAGCTCCTTGCAACATTTTCCCTTACAATGACTTAAGAATAATTTACGGATACTTAAATGATGAAGACAGATAGAATTATCAACGTCTACACATCGGCATTCTGATCTAATCGGCATCAATAATACATCGGCATTCTGATCTAATAAATCACAAAATCTAATAAATTTTACTCTTATGCAAAAATCTCATTATACTTGATGTATTAAAGCGTCATACGTTTTATAAATTTTCTTTTTTATGTCACAGATACATGCATTTAAGGTATTGCAATATGTATAAAAGGCCGTGTTTTAAAGTACTTCCCTTTTTGTTCATCAAAACTAAGAGAAATACAAATATGTATTTTCTTCAACATGTTTGTGTTACTTGGTAAAGTTGTATTTTTATTTATACGAATATTCCTTTGTTGTTTACACACGATATGTTAAGAATTTCATTTGATATGAAAATTACAAAAAATCGGCACTCTGAATTCTTTAGGGAAATGCGTTATGAATAATTTGACTGTTATTCTTACTGTATGGATATTACAAAATGCCCCTGCAGAAAACAATGTATGATCTTATTTCTTATCCAAATAAGTACAAGGTAAAATATGTCACATAGTTTAAAATTAATTCTAATGCATTATTTCTTTAATTGTAACTAGCTAAAATCTTCAAATAGTTCTGGGATATTTATAATTTGTACGATTATAAAAAAAATATCTGGAATTCATGAAACATATCTCAAGTAGCATTTGACGTTTCGAATAATTATACGTATGAATTTTTGACTCATATTTTTAATGTTAATGGTGGTTGTCTCGACTAGGTATATTACCATTAGTAAAAAACGAGATACATCGTAATTAGAAGAAACCTGACTAGGTCTTGACGTTGTCATAATACAATATTCGCCAGTATCTCTCGATGACGGGATATATTGTAATTGTCAAAATTGGTCAGATCCTGATTAACGAGTCCATCAGAACCATCCATGTGGTTCATCATATTTAAAAAAATTTGATGTAAATAAAATAAAAATGTAAAGATAAAAAATATTTCTAGTCCAATTTCAAAATATACCTCTACTCTTTACTCCACTCAAAATATACCTCTACTCTTTACTCCACTCAAAATATACCTCTACTCTTTACTCCACTCAAAATATGCTCATGAATTAGTTTTATACAATTATTTGATTTTCTTAGAGTAAAATCACATTATTTTCTTGAGCGTAGATTGTGTGTTAGATTGGAGTTAATCATGAAGTATCTCCCATAGAATTACAGTGTTTGGTTTATTAGGCAGAATTGTAACAATTCCTGCTCGTAGTTACACTTTCATACATGCATCTGTCCATTAACCCATGATATTTGAGACCTTCAAGAACCAGCTCAGGAGGGTAAATCATCTGCCCTGGGGACAACCGAGAAAGGACATGATGTGGCCGGGTGAAGCCTGACCTGCATTACATTTAGAGCACAGAGGCAGTCCAATTCAATCTTTAGTGACTTTGAACTCCTACCAGTTCAATGCGATGTTCACTGACTTCAAGTGTCCACTACGAAGTTTGGAGAGATGAGACTTGTATGTTTCTTGTGGACTTGACTTTTGATGTGTTTTTTAACAATGTCACTTCTTCTAGAAGTAAGATATATTCCTCTAAAATTTGATAACGTTTATACCGAAATGTCAATATTATGATGAATTTGTTACAGTAATAAATGTTTTAGAGACAAATATCAGCGAACACGTAATTTATTAATGAAATGTATTCGTAATGAATTGTTGGAAATCCTCAATCACTAGCGAAATATATTACTGAGGCATAAATATTAAGAACATTAGAAGAGAAAGTATATGATTATAAATACAAATTATCTCTTGCGATGATATTCAATAAAGGTAATTAATCTTATTTGCTAATGGAAAACAAACCACACAATATATAAGCAATAAACTAGTTTTTATCTTGAAACAAGTACCAATTATAATTACTTATATTACATTAATGCGAATGCTATCACTCGTAATTTTAAGAGCTCACTATCATGATTCGCTTATCAGCATGTATAAAAAGTAAACGAAGTTATTTATTAATAATCCAATAGACAGCGAGAGAAATCAGAATTTCATCTCTACAAGTAGATGTTCTAATTTGATTCAAGACGACAAAAGTAAAATTATTTCATTAGATGACACTGCAACGGTCATGGCGGAAGATAAAAAACATTTAATACGATTTCCAGAGTTATATTTGCTTTTCTATTTGACTCCACGGTATGATATTCATGAAGGGAAAAGTAAGAAAAATATTTCTATTCAAAAGGGGCTCCTCCTGTACATTATTTTAAGCTTTGATTACCTTTGGAAGTCAAATACAAAAGCTTTCCACCGTCTGTTGTGATGAACCTCGAAGGTTTTCGCTGAAAGCCGTGCGTTCTCTCTAATACAATGAAACTGTGGAAACGCTGGGCAAACACAAAAACAGAAATGGTAGAAAGAATGCCTCAGCACTAGCTACTCATTTTTTTCGTGTTACTCGCGAGTTATAAGGTCTTGCTTTTTCTTCTTTTTTCATCGCTTTTTGGTTGTTTTCATTTCCCGTACTCTGTGTTTTCTCTCTGCCGATGAAGGTAATCAATTACAGAGAAATTTCTGTCAACCTTTGAGGTTTTTTTCCCTTGTAGTCGGTAATTTTTTCCGGCTTCTTTCTCTGCTGGTTCGTTCCCTCTGTGAGGAGGAAAGCGCATTTGCATTTTCCATTACCACGCGGGAACTAGAGTATTAGTAGAAAATGTCAAATTGGCTTTTAAAATAAATTAGTTTCACATCGCGGCGGCGTTTAGGAAAATGTATTTTTAAAAGGTAAGGAACCCAGAATGAATGGAAAAGCATTTATAACGAGAGGAAATTTTCCCGCATATATCGAAGTGCAAAACATTTTACCTTAACGAATGTAAATAATCTGAGAAGCCGGAATTAGACTTATATCATTATTGAAAGTTTAACATATTTATTCATAGAATAGATAGACTTATTCAGTTTAAAGATACATTTCAAAGCAATAACTGACTCAGGAGTTTACATTAGTGAGAATTCATAAAAAATAACTCTGTATAGATTTTTTTAATGTTCAAATTTTGCAAGATTTATTTAATATTATTATAATCCTGATATAGTCCCATGCAGAATGTGCCATACAGAATTTAAAAAGTTGTGCATTTTATAGGGAATATTCAAATGAAGTTTCGCTAAATGTAAATCCAAATGTTCTTCACGTAAAAAAAAATGCAATGCTACAATGCAAAATTTTTAAATTATCCATTATTTTTACAAACATAGCTTTTACTCGTGTAAGAATACGAGGCGTAATACACGAGGCTTAGAATCCAAGTAAATACATTACAAGATTACAGACAACTAAAAAGTTATAATAATCTATGAGATGGATTTTCATTATAAACAAACACGACGGCAAACGAGATTTCAATTTTAATTACTCAAATGTCATCGCATGGTTGATACCGGGGTTACCGGAAAATATAGTCGTTTGCCATTAGGCGCTGTTCAGCCTTTTAATCTTTTCAACGTTTATTCGACTTATACAGAGGCTGTTCGCACATTTTTTAGACGATTTTGGTTAGCGGTAATAAAAAATCGTTTGCTGCAAAAGAAATAATTGCAGTTGTACTATGTTTCTAAAAGTCAAAATTATCGTCTGCGACCTAAGAGGTTTGTTTTTATTCAAAATGGCGTTTTTAACGAACCAGTGGTTCGAAGGCTATATTTATGCTCTTTCCGAAGAGAAATATTCATATTCCGTTATCCAAAAACGATGTGAGAGTCATGGTTTTGTGATATCAAAAGCGTCGATAGGTAATATCGTCAACAAGAAAGGAAAAAAAACGTCAAATTGGAGCCTCAAGTGGGACAAAAATTCCAAACAAGTATCCAAGGAAGAAACGAACATCTTCGACTATTGCAAAGGTACGTTGTTTAATGTTAAAAGAAAATCCCCTAGTCAAAGGACAGTTGCAAAATCATTAAAATGCTCGGTGTCCACTGTAAACAAAATGATAAACGTTGATTTAAATCTTAAGAAAGCGAAAATTATGTAATTTAGTTTTGTGAATCAATATACGTTGTCTAAAATATGTGTGAACAGTCTCTGTAGTACGAGAGGCAGCGACACTTTTGGGTCGCACATTTTACACCGACTGATTTGTGTAACAATTGTTAGCTAATTTAAAGGTAATATCAAAAAGCAAATTCAGCTGTTTTGACCCCGGTGGGTGTAGGTGGGGGATAGGAGTTGGAAGCATGTAAAAATGTTTTTTTTTTTTTTTTTTCAAATATTTTACACCGGCTGAAAATTAGTTTACATGTTATTTGGACTATTTTATTATGTTTTAAGATATTCAGCTGGTAATCTGATGGAGCGTTACACTTCAGATCTTCTTTTGCTTATGTAAGAAAACACGTTTTGTAAAAATTTTTTACACCGTATGAAAATTTAACACAAGAGAGCCATTTATTTATTGATAAAGAAAATAATGTTCAGCTGTCTCCGTAGTGGTCGAAGACCTTCAGCTGAGGTTATGAAATGGTTGCGAGATAAATTATATTTGAGCGTAGTGTGTTTTTTTCAATCATTCGACCACTACCGAGCCACCTGAATAGGATTTTTTAAACTTTAATTTTCTTACGATAATATACTGGTTTCGAGTGGTGTAAAGTTGATTTGATTGGGAAATCATTAGGAAACATCGGGAAAAACTGAAAATTTGACGATGTTTTTTTGTTTTGTTTTATTTTGTTACAACTATTATTTCTATATAAATTATGTGGATTGTTTCAAATATGAGGTGATTAATGACGAAATTGTATCAAATCAAGAAAATCTGCTGTTTTCATCCCATGAGGATTATTTTTTGAAAATTATCCCATGAAGATTATTTAAAATTTTAATGCGACACCATCTGCACTGCAACGATGAAATATTCAGTCAATACTTTCGCTTAACACAGTATTGTTTCATTATGTACTGAATCATTTGATTTGACTTAAACTCAAAACCTTATAATAGACACAAAAAACAATACGCCCTGAAGAAAAGTTATGTATTCAAATGAGATAAGTACAATGAGTCACTATCACTATGTAAGTTTTTATAATAACTCAGGATGGGCAAAAAATCCTTGACACATTTTTAAACGTAATAATACAATTGTCACATTAGTGTGCTATTTTCACTAAATGCCTTTACATGGCATCTTTCGTAGTCACTCCTCCCTCACATTTGACGAACATTGACTCCATCAGACAAATAAAGGACTTAAAGGGGTAGGGGGTCCTCCATGGATGGTATCGGCGGGATAGTCCAGATGGATCAATTGGCCTATCTTGTGATAGAGCCGACCAGATGGCATCGTCTAGATTTGCTAGTGGTCACTTGCGGGGCTATTTTTATAACCACGGTATGAAGAAGTTTCCGGTATGCTCTAAATGTGGTGATGAGGGTGCGTCCCCAGAGCACATCCTCTCTTGTCTCCAGCTTTCCAGGTTTTTTTTTTAGACAAATCCTTTGCAGGTCCTTTACTTTTCGAGGCTGTGAGGACTCATGGATGCTGTATAGCTTCCGCTAGTCAGTGAAGGACTAGTAACAACACGGCATCAAGTAATTTTTTTTGCCCAAAAAATATTGTTCAATTGTTTGAAGATTTGAAGATACAACGAATCACGCAAGTAACCAACACTATTTTTCAATACATGTTAGCAAATACGTGGATCGAAACTGAGTAGTGGTTATATGTGGCTCGTGCCACAAGGGGTGCCCACATTTAAATGTGGTAGAATGTGTGACAAAAATGCTCTAATTAATTCTAATATGCGCTGTAATTATTTGTGTACAATTTTTATTTTGTTTTTCGGTACAGTGCCATCATTACGTTAATTTACATTTTTATAATTTTTTTAATTTGTATGCCAAAATAAAAAACTTGATGCCATTATGTAAAGCAATTCATTGAAAACCGCACTTTTTTATGATTTATATTACATTTTGAAATACGTCCTGGACTTTTCGCCCACATATTATATTTTCTAAACTTTTCTAGAGTCTGCTCTTCACATTATATAAAACTTCATAATTTCGTACAAAATCAGTGATAATTTCGTCATTTTTAAATAATAACGTTTGCACTCAATTAATCCCTCATATTTTAAACTAAAAACATTCTTTATTTGATCAGATGGCCCTGAAGCAAAATAGAATGCAGACATTTCACAGAAAATTGATATTGATGAATATTCTGAAGAAAGTGTATTGGAAGACGATGATCCCGATATTGCCGATAATTTTAATATTTCTGTTAATGAAATTTTTTTTTCGAATTATTAATGGTATTAATTCTCATATATGCCATAATAAATCATACTATCCGCTTTTTGAGGTATAACGAAAAAAAAAAAAAAACACGTCAAATTCTGAATGTAATCCCGACGTTTGCTAATGATTTCCCAATCAAATCAATTTTATACCATGCGAAACTCGAGTATGATATCGTATGAAATGTAAGGTTTAAAAAATCCCATTCAGATGGTTCGGTAGTGGCTGATTGATTGAAGATACCGCGCGGTGCTCGAATATAATTTATCGCGCAACCATTTCATAGCCTCAGCTGATGGTATTTCCACTACTACCGAGCCAGTTGAACATTATTTTCTTTATTAATACCTAAATGACTATCTCGTGTTAAATGTTCATACGGTGTAAAATATTAACGGGTTTTTTTTACATAAAAAAACTAAAAGCTGAAGTGTAACCCACCCTCAGAATACCAGCTTAATACAAACATCATAAAATAATCCAAATAACATGTAAACACGTTTTTAGTCGGTGTAAAATATTAAAAAATAACCCAGTTTTTTTTTACATGTTCCGGATGTCCCCCCGTCTACACCCTCCCGAACTGGAGCAGCTAAATTACGTTTCATAAATTATCTATTCAATAACAATTACTGGTAAGAAAATCAGCCGTTGTAAAATAATGACCCTCGAAATGTCGCTGCCTCCTGGAGTATAAGCATTGTATGGCTTTTGAAGTTTCGGAATTTCTATTACTGACATACTGAATTCGTATTTGACAAAATAATCTAAGTTAGGGGATGTCCATAATAGGTACAAGACGCAAGTTCCTCAACAAAAACATTAAAACCACCTAAATTTAGCAAAGCAAATAAATAAGGAAAACGTACAAACTATACAAATAAATCGTATTTTTCACTCCCACGAAGAAGTTATAGGGATTCATCACGTATTGTCACTAATAGCCAGATGAGTTAATCCAGTGCTCATGAGTGCGACGTTAATTAATCTACCATTACCAGTGTTGAAGTCTGGGTAGGACGTAGTTAATATGTTTGATCTGAATATCAAAAACTAAACATATTAAGAAAACTACGCTTTTCAAACATATTACAATAACCTACTCAGGGTTTAACAGAATAAAGGCTTAGTCTCAAAATTACATCACAAATGTTAAAATTACTACTACTTCTGCTGTCAACACTAAGAACTCAAATCGAATAGGAATTTAATTATTTCATCACATCATATTAATAATGTGGATGTAATGGAATCTTAGTGTATAAAAAGAAACTTTTACAATTAAAAATTTATATGAAATTTATATCAATTAGCAAAGAACGTTACGAAAACAAATTTTAATTTGAGAAGTCGATGATTTCATGTAAAAAAAATTATTTGAAAGAATGAAATTATGAAAAGGCATATAATTTACATCCCCAATTTCCAGAAGAAAATTGGTTTGATTTGTTTTCAGATTGTAACTATTTAAAATGTATTTTATATTATACATATGATATTTTAATCTGAAAAATATGGAAGATAAAATATTTAGACGACAAAAAGCACATCACTATGTTGTAGATTAAAAAATACTTAAAAATCTAATAGACTGTTCTATATTTTCTTATGGGATGCATTCTGGTTTCCAATTACTTACTTTATCTAGAGAGATTTTGAAACAATAAATAGACATTTTCATTTATAATATATTATATTATTACAACATATCATGTATTTTTTTTTGTTCTAAATCTATAGGTATGTAAATTTAAAAAAAATTCAAAAGTTAATGCGGAATTTTACAATTTGCATGCTTCTATGCAATGAATATTGCATGCTTTTTATGTGAAAAAAATCCGAATTCTTGCAGGGGATTTCGTGTTTTTTAACTCCAAAGGAATAGCAGTTCTGATATCTAAGTGAAGTAAAGTTAAAAAAGTGTTCTATAAAAAGTATCAAAAATACAAGACTATACAAAATGTGGAATTCTTTATACATTTTAATAAATTTTGTAAGCTCATTCAACACAGAATATTTTGCTTTCTTTTTTATGCAAGTCTAGAACAAATACAAAAAAAAAACAGGATATTATGGTATAAATATCCGTTATACAGCACATGCATGTTTTGAAATGATTGTAAGATCAAAGGAAACATGGGTCTTTTTTTATATTTCCTGGCCTAGAAATCTAGTTATCTTTTCTTCCTATTCTTTTTTTTTTCTCACTTCCCTTTTTGGCTTTTTTAATGTTCTTTCCTCTCTTTCTTTTGGATAGATACAAACAGCATTGAAGGACAGGAAAATTCTCCCGCGCTTCATTTCACTTGTGATCCACCTTTTCTTTTTCATTTTCTTCGTTTTTGCTCTTTTTACTAGTCCGAAAAAGTTTCATTTTTAGCTGCTTTAGAATAGGGGGACGTAACAAAATTTAGTAACCGCACTAAGACCCTTGCTTGCATGTTGAATTCTTAGGGATATTGTATAAACTCTAGGGACATGTGGTTTTCAATACTTTGGTATACACCAAAAATCTGCTCGGGAGGATTTTCAGTGCAAACTTAAATAATCTACCGTGGGAGAAAACACACATCCGCTATAATAATTTACCGCCAGCATAATTACGTCTAGAGCAATTTTTTTTATAAAAGCTTATGGCCGAAATTTTATTGGGTTGCATAACAAACGTATCTATGACCTTCAGAGATAACTCATCCATTTTACTTAAGTCTCATCAAGAAAGATAATACCTATTCCTTACCACGAGATCTGGTAAATTTTTATGATAATCAAGATGTGATCAGATTTCTTTTATTAAAAAGATACTTCGTTGATACAACCATCAGATGGGTTAAAGTTATCCTGTTTTGAACTCTTCTTGCTCTGATTTATACACGAGAATTGACCATAGCCATTATATGCAACATTCAAATAAATATTTATTTATAAATGAATTGTTTATGATGACCATATCAAGATATGATCAGGATAGAACTGCAGTCTACGTTTATAGCAGTGACAACGGCCATGGCGATTTTTTCGGCGCACTTCTAGTAGCAAATTACGGTAGGTTAAACCCATGGTAGGCAACCCATCTGTATTTACGGTTGTTGTGGTTTTCATGGAACCCCATCGGCAAACATAAACTCATTTTGACTAATTTATTTGATCTTTTTATTTTGATTAATTTATTTGATCTTTTCATTTTGATTCATTTATTTGATCTTTATTCATTTTGATTCATTTATTTGATCTTTTCATTTTGATTCATTTATTTGATCTTTTCATTTTGATTAATTTATTTGATCTTTTCATTTTGATTAATTTATTTGATCTTTTCATTTTGATTCATTTATTTGATATTTTCAGTTTGATTCATTTATTTGATTTTTTGAGTTTGATTCATTTATTTGATCTTTTCATTTTGATTATTTTAGAATGTTATTTCAAAATCCGTTAAAGTCGTTTGTTTTCATTTGTTTGTATGACAACATTTTTGTTCTTTGATTACATTGGTTATTTTAATTTTAAAATATCTTTTGATTGCAATGGTCCTTTTAATTTTTTTTTTTATTTTGTTCATTTAATGGTGTTTTTCCACTTGTAGAATTTTATTTTACTGTCATTTTTTTTTCACGGTAGAGATTTACATTTATTAACTTTTCGAAATTTATGGAATTTTTTTTAATGAATTTTTATTTTCCCGTAACAGTTTTGACGTGTCATGTTGCATTGTTCCATGCTTTATTTTATTTTAAAATATATTCTTCTTTTTAACATGTCCACTGTATTTAGTAACAGTGATAAGTTTTATGGTATTCTTACACAACATTTGCAGGTTAGTTTTTCTGCTGGTACACAAATGTGTTTAAGCTTATTACTTTTTCTGAAAGTTTTGAAATATATATATTTTTAAAACGTTCTCTATTGTGTTTTCAATCTTTCATTTTCCGTTGTAAAAAGAAAAAAAAATTGAAACAATTATTTTCTTGGCGAATTTGAAGTGCGCCAAAAAATTGCCAAGGCCGTTGCCACAGCTATGAACGTAGAATGTAAATGTACCCTCGTCAAATTTCATTCTAATGATAACATTTCTAGTGCATTAAGATCTCGTCAGTGTTGTTAGTGACGAAATACCTCGTCATGACAACAACCAGGAAAGTTAGTTCCTTCTCAGGGACCATATGAATAAAACACACCAAATTAAAACACTGTAAGCATTTTTGAAACATAGTATTGAAAAAAAATGTCACAGAAAAACATATTGTATCAGAACTTAAGGCTGAGCTTTAATCGATCATTTTGAACGAAAGAAGCTATTGTAATTTCCCAGAATCTTGTATGCTCTTAATTTTAAGTCGTGCTTTTCGGAAAATGTTTGCCTAACTTTTCTATTCAGTGTTATTAATGTTTAGCATTTTAGCGTTAGACAAATAAATGTGATTAATTACAGCAATAAATTGTATTTTGTTACCCAGGCATGATGTGAAATAAAAAAGTCTTTTTAAATGATAGTTTGAAACATCTAGTACTTTCAGAATGTACAGGAAGTTCCCAAGCTTATGTACTAGCTTATGTAGTTTAAAAGATTTTGTACAATCGTAACCCAAACATCGATATTTCTCGAATAATAATAGAATAATAACGCATTGATATTTCTCGAGTAATAATAGAATAATAACGCATCGCTATTTCTCGAATAATAATAGAAAATGTGTTGTATGAAAAGTAACGCTGTCATATCCGTGAATCTAGAGCCTTGTTTAACTAAACTAGATGTAGTTGGGTTATCACAGACTGAAAACTATATATCACAAGTTTGATTAATATTTAATTCTGTTTGATGGTGTTGTGTCGTATTCTGAAATCTGTAAATTGGAGAACTGATAGAATGCACATTACAATTTTCAAACTAGAAAGTCTCAGCGTTTCTTGTTTCATCTGTTTTCTATCATATTTGATGCAATTTAAACTACTGACTGGAAAGGAAAGTGTTTATATTTTATCTAGCCAGCATACGTAGATCTATTCCCAAATTAGTACGATGATAATAACATTATTTTGTAATGTATTAAATTGTAATGAGTTTTATTCCATTATATGTAACAATTTACATATAATTGGAGATATGTTGCAGCTACTGGAAATTTTAAAGCCAGCATTTACATTTTATTTTGTTTCAACTAACATGTTGAATTATTAAGTATGATAGTAATGAGTATCCTATCACAGACACACGAATAATTTCAATTTAATAAAATATCACCGTCGTTTAGTATTATTATAATATGATTTGACATGAGTTTATAATGTATCTTAGGCACTAATTATTGCTAAAGAAAATTTAAATACTACAGCTCATAGCTAAATATAACTTTATGCATCTCGATAGATTTGTTAAAAACTGAAACTGTTAATTTATAGATGCTAAACCTATTTCAATTTTAGGATCTGCTAATCCCCTACATGATAATTAATATTCTTAATTTTTTTGCAGTTAAAGTTAAAGCAAATAACACATTTAAACACAAAACTTTTGATAAAGTAATACTTAATGAAACACTCCCATGATTTAAAATTAAATCGCACGTATGTTACAGTAACTGCTAAGATAGATATTGTACAGTTGTGGTCCCTTTTGTATCCAAACTGAAATTTAGTATGCAACAAACACCGTTCTTTCGTAATTTTGGAGAAACAAGTATGATTTGATACAAGTATTTGATACAAGTATAAACTTTAAATTTACTATTAAAATTATGCTGCTGCGAACAATTTTGCATGATGGGTCAGTTCCTAAAGACGTGTAATACTAGTATGATTTTCAATATCTAAATGTGGCGTTATTCTCAATACGTTTAGAGAAACTTGATTTAATACATTATTTTAATTTCTCTGTTGACAGTAAAAAGTCATTACATCTCTTTTGCAAACACTGTTTTGGAAAGGAAATTAATTTCATGGTAAATTTTTGCAAATATTCATAATGTGCATATTTACTTGTCAATGTAAGTACATATTTATATGCACACATGTATACGCTAAAAAACTGCTTTGTGTTGTCTTTATCAGAAAGGAAATTCTTATTATTATGGAAATATGCTTAAGGTAAACACCCAATTTTTACAAAAAAATAATCATTTTTGAGTTTATTCATTATAAATATGCGCTGAACATTTCTTTTTCAGTGTCTGAAAACCGTTTAAAAATAATTCAATAAGAAATAGCGAAGTTCGGGTAAAATGAGCTTGTGCAGATACAAAAAATCACTTGTAGTTCCATATGTGGAACTTAACCATAGTCCAGGACTACCTCCTAGTGTTTTGAGTAATGTATATCCTGTTTACACAAATTTACGTAAGAAGGGACTTATTTCCAAGTGTTTACATGGTAAAACCCAAAACGCCGTGAATCATTCAACGGCATGGTGTGGCAGAGATTGCCAAAATTTAACTTTGTGCGCTGTAATACACTATCTTTTGGAGAGAATAATGCTGTTATTGTTTTAATTATGGCTCCAAAGGACTTATTAATGTGTTCATTGCCTCATAACTATCAATAGGTGATTACACATACAGTGATTTATGTTATTTCGATAGCTTACGAATTATGAAGGTTGTGAAAGCATGAGCATGCTGAAGGGCAAAAATTCAAAAGTGGATAATTTTAAATGTATGTTTAGTACATAACATATATTTTTAAAGGAACTAAATTTTCTTTTAAAATTTAATCAAAGTAAGTGTTTGTTTTTACCATTATCTCAACAACTCTATCAAAAAATTTCAATTTTTTTCCTAGATATCTTGCATATATTTGTATTAGTCATAAAAATGTGCAGTGAACCTCAAAAAATAAATATAACTGTAATCAATTTTTAATTTTGTAAGATAATGAGATAAAGTCAGAATTTGTTTAGAGTTATTTGCATAATTTCTGCATTTGATGTATTATGTTTATTGTATTACTATTACTCTATTTATTTTTTTTTGTTTTAATGCACTTGACAAATACAAACCAAAAGTTTGGTTTAGAGGAACAACAAAATCAGTGCAAAATTAAAATTGATATTAGAGTTATGAGAAACCTTCATATTGTCATAATTTTTTTTTATTTTGATTAAAAAAAGTTATATTTATAAAAATTAAATGTTACACAAAACATTTGTATAACGTTAATACATCACTAATAAAAATATTAAAAGGATCCGAGGAATATTAAAGAAAAAATTAAGGGTGTTCGCCTACATTTATCTTCCGGGTGATAATCTCGACAATGTATATCGTCATTGACATAACTGACCAGATCCTTATGGGCGTTTTATCGTGTCATTAGAAGAAGACTGTACACATATTTTACTGTCATCATCAAACAGTTTTCAATGGATTTGCGTTGAGGATACCAAGGGCGAACCTAAGAAATGCTAGTTCTGAGAAAAATGCATTTAAACTCGGAATACCACTCTTAGAACATAAGAGAGTTAGGTCAACCCTACTTTTATACGTTTAGAAAGGACACACTTAACAAAAAAAGTAATACCATTACCCACTAATGTCCGGTAAACAAAAATATGGGAGAAAATATTTTTTCGCTCGATGTTGAGTTTGCCTTCCGTACCTCAACGCCTCAATTGTTTAGACTTCTATAAATGATATATCTCGTTGAAACCATTGTGAAGTTCAAAATTAGCACACTGAGAAAAAATACAATTTTAAAAGACAGAGTTCAATAATCTCCGTGAATTTACCGGTAATAAAAATATCAACATTTCAACAACAACAAAAAACACCATATTTACGCAGAAAATGTTTGCAGATGTTTACTGCACAAATTTTAAACAAATTTGTGGCCCCATTTTCTTTATACTAGATCATAAATTTCTGTAGTTTTATAAATCAGCTCACCAAGGAAAAAATATAATTTAAAACCGGTAATGAAATTTTCGTCGGTAATTTACACAATTTAATTTTCCAATTTCTGTGCCGTATGAATCAAACGAATTCTCCTATCTTGATCATAGTCACATTCATTATATTCTTCGAATGAAGGAACTTTCGTATTCATGATTTCACACTCCACACCAGGATTTAACACATCAATCCCAACCACTGCAGTAACGTACCCTCATGAATCAAAGACGCCATTCTGGGGCATGCATATGCCTTATTCTCCGTCGTTGTGGGGAAAAGACATTTCCATCACACTGACGGCAGTGGCAATAATAAACCAAAATGCAACGCTGCCATCTTGTCTCCATTGCGGCAACAGGTGAGATAAAAATGCCACGTTGCCCGGCAACTGAGTTAAGGACGATGCACACCATAGAATGAGTTCGAGGAATGGTATCAGTGTTGGACAAGGCAATGCAGCCCAAGATGTGATCGCATAATGATGGCGAAAGTCACTTTTATCTATCACTATCGCGTTTCTGCTGCTAATAAGATTTTGTGTGGGGATGCTTATCAGATTTTCAATTTGCTGTGTGGATGTGCGGATAAATAAGAGGATGTGAAGGGGAAGTGGAAGTTTATACGTGCATAGGCAAATACTACATAGAGTTTATAACATATATGAAGCATTGTGTACTGTTACTTAAGCATCAGCCTTGGGAAAAAAAATTATTGTTTGTAAAAATGTATTGTTTGTAAAAATATTATTGTTTGTAAAAAACTTATTGTTTGTAAAAAAATTACTGTTTATAAAAAACTTATTGGATGTAAAAAAAATTATTGTTTGCAAAAAAAATAGTGTTTGTAAAAAATTATTGTTTGCAAAACAAAATATTACTGTTTGTAAAAAAATTATTGTTTGTAAAAAAAATTATTGTTTGAAAAAAAATATTGCTTGTAAAAAATTATTGTTTGTAAAACAATTATTGTTTGTAAAAAATTATTGTTTGTAAAAAATTCAATTTGATATTATATTAAAATTTCATTCCATAAAACATAATCCATGAAAATAAATGGAAATTACTATCTGGCTTCTTTTCTCATAGAAGTTCATCGTCTTTCTAGAGGACGTGGTAGTCCGGTTGGATGAGTAACGGATTAGCAAGGGTTGTGAAATTGAAACTTGATCCTATGATAGCCTTACATGCAAGGGCTGGTGCACGTTCAATCTGTCGTGGTCTCAAACGTCCTCACAATGGCAATGTGTGGATGTTTGGAAAGTGGGTTGCTAGCTCCGGTGTGACCTCGTCCTATAACCGTGGTTCAAAATTAAGTGTTATTGTCCTACGACCATTCCCTTCGCGATCACTAACTTCCGCATAAAACCGTGTAGCTGCCCGCCACAGTGGGAAGTTGATTCAAATACCTACCTATCTACAAAGCATTGACTTTTTAAGGAAATAGACATAATATAAGCAGCTTTATGCTATTTCCTCCGGTATCTCGGTTTGGAGATCTGCTATCGGGAAAAAAGCATGAATCCTAAAGTGAAATAAATTGTCGATTGGTTAGAGATGGGTTAGATAAATTTAATATTTCGTCAATTGAATGTACATTCATTACCGAATTGTTTGGTTAGGTCTTTTTAACGAGTATTTTCCTCGAGGGATTACTATCCGACAAAGTTTCGTATTTAATTAGATCCAAATAGAAATATGTTACAGTGGAATATGGTGCGTCTTTATTTATGATGACAACAAATAACATTAAGTAAGTGTATAAATTCATTATGTAAATTCATTTAATCTTGTAAAATCTTTTTAATAATTTAATGCTATCACATTTCGTATATAATGATTAGTACACAACTAATTAAAATTGATAGTATATATAATTAGTCTTACAAAAGTATTCAATTCATTCATATTTACTTTGTAAAGGTAAATGAAAATACAAAAGGAACACTTTCGAAGGTTCGGAGGGGAGTTTTGTTCTCAAAATACCCCTCTGGCTAAGCGACATCTATTGACTATTGAATATTACGTAAAACGGAATAATGGAAAAGGATAGTTAATTAATACATCATAGTATATTCTAGTCATGCAAAAGGGTTTACGATTTGTTGTTCTAAGCTAATTTGTGGGTGTATGTTTAATTAAATTGGTAACTGTATTTATTTCCATTAATTTAGCCTCTACCAAGTATATCAGCATATGTTTGAGTTTCTGTGACAACCAGTAGGTCCCGGATTCGAGTCGTAATTCGTAAGCGCATGGATGTTGGATATTGCCTATGTAAGAAGCAACGGTAGCTTACATACTGAGTGTTGATATGTAAATAACTATTAGATCAACCATCGTAGTGTTGAAAGTCAAAGAGGACAGTGATTGGGTATTATAAGAATAAAAATTATTTAATTATTTCTACGAAACCATTTAAGTAGTTTCGACGGGATAGGTCGTCCATCATGAACTGAAAATCTTGCTAATGACATATATCCTTTTCAGGATGTTGCCGATTATTTTCTGATGACGACATTAAGCTCTAGTCAAGTTTTCATCTTGACTTTTAATAACGAGAGTTGGTGCCAATATCTGTTTATGGCTTGATAATGACGAGATATATAGTCAAGACAACAACAAGGATTGTTAAGAACAAATATTTCGCTGCTAAAACTCCTACCCTCCTCATAGAGCCTAAAAACATATTTTAATCTAACTAGTAAAGAAAGAAAGATATTTTTCATAAGATTTGAATGCGAACAAAATATATAGGTAAAATAGAAGTAAAATTATGTAAGGCTAGAGTGAATATATTAGAGAGAGTACAACTCTCAATATACTTATGGCATATGCGTTTGCTTAGTTAGTATTTGATTTATGATAACAGCCATTTTTTATGATATTGATCGTTAAATACTTAAACTAATGCACAAACCGAAACAGTAACATTCGTTATGTGTATTAGTTTAGTTACGCACTCAGAGAACAATCATTATTCTCAAACAAAAGCAAGTACGCTAAAGATTATCCATCAAGTACATTCAACAGTTTAAATTATTTTGTGAAACTGTTCGAAAGCACTACATCCAATTTAAAGTGATCACTAAATAAATAACAATACATGAACCCAATCTAAGCAACAGTTAATCGCTTCGCATTTATTACTTTCATTGATTATGTAGCTATAAATAAAGACAAGTAATGAAGAAATATCTCTTCATGTTATTCTGGGCATGAATCACTATCTTCAGCAATGTAGGTCAGGAAAGTAAGGGAAGAGAGGCGATTTATCAATGGATAATAGCCATCCTGCACATTCGACCATTGGACAAATTGGTGAACATTTATTATATGCCACTTGATAGAAGACTGTGTCCTTCGCTCTATTGAAACGTTTGAGAGCAGCGTTAGAAGGGGACATGGGTGAGTGGGATGTAATGGCAAATCTAGCGGACTTTGCGCATCGACAGACGAATCGAAATGCACGACCTATGCTAAAGGTTCATTATCCGTCTGGAATTGATCAACAATCTGAACGCATTACCTATTGGTAAATTAAAGTTTAACCAGACGATATCGGCAGTCTGGTGTTCTGCAATCGGAAACGGGATCTAGGATCTGATTGGGTTTATTTGATAACTGAAAACTTCGATTTTAAAATTAAATAAATTGGTATTTAACTAACATTGACTAAGTATTTTTGAATTGATGAAGGTGTTTATATTTTAGTATCGAAGCTGAAGTGTGATGTCTGGTTTCTACAACTGCGCTTCCGTCTTATATGGGAATGAAATACTGGATCTGAGTGAGCTTGTTGCAGAGCTGAACGACTTCGTTTTAAAATTTACATAAATATTGGTATTTGACTACTTACATTCAGGAATTATTTTTGATTTGTAGTGAAGATGATTATTTTAGTATCGAGGCTGGTGTTCTGTCCGGTTTCAATATTTGCGCTTCCGTCTAAAATGAACGTCTTCTGACTGTGTTTTAAAATTACGAGATGTTGTACATGAATCTTTCTCATCTGGACTGTTTAAGGGCCGTCGTCAATAACCCGTTGTGTTCCACTAGTGGGAAGTAAACCCAACTACCTATCTATGGTCTACATTCGAAACGAGACGTTATATTTGATTGAGTTTCTGATAACGATTTCGATGGATTTTAGAATGATCTTTAAGTAAAGTCGTGATTCATCTTCTTTTTTGACGTTCATTTTATGTATATTCCTTCATTGTGATTTACAGTAGACATCTTAAAATTGGCGTTAATACACCTAACTCGTGTATAAAAATATAATGTACTATTAATTATGCAGTTGATTACTTATTAATAAGTAAATATTTTTAAACTATTACAATGATGTCCATTCAAACATGAAATTTTTTCAAATGGTCGGGTTTTCATAATTTATATACAGAATAATTTTTAAACAGAAAACGAAAAGCTTGTTCTGATTGCGTTTTTCAGATAACAGAATTCGTTTCTAATTTACATAAATTGGGTATTTTAATATTTATAATCATTAAGTATGTTTGTTATGTCACAAATACACTCTATAACAAAAAAATCAACGCACCAAGAAGGAGTTACCCGATGGAGACAAAAATTGGTGGATAGGAAAATTATGTACAGAATAGAAAATGATTAAAATTTCAGAACAATTGAATGATTTATTTCAGAATTACAGTAACGAGCTCAATAAGGTGTTGACCCGCCTCTAGCCTGGATGCAAGTTGTCACACTGCGTGGCATAGACCGATAAAGCTCCCGGATGGTCTCCTGCGGTATTTCTTGCAAAAATTGCTCCAATTGTCGGACTACGTCATCAACATTCCCTACCGGATGCAGTCGCCTTCTCATCATATCCCATACATGCTCGACGGAGAGAGATCTGGTGATCTGGCTGGCCAAGGAAGTGTTCGACAAGCTTGAAGACAGTTCATAGCAACACGTGCTATTTGTGGTATGGCATTTTCTTGCTGAAAAATAAGCCCAGGAATCTGCGAAAGGAACGGTATCAAAACAAGTCTCAGAATGTCATCAACGTACCGCTGTGCAGTAAGTGTACATCTAATGACGACCAAAGGGTTCCGGCTATCAAAGGAAATGGCACCCCAGACCATAACTCCTTGTTGAGGGCCCGTGTGGCGTGCAATAGTGAAAGCAGGATCGGCTCGCTGCCATGGGCGTCTCCAGACTCGTCTTCGATGATCGTCAGGACACAGTTGGAAGCGGGATTCGTCGCTAAAGACTATACGTCCCCAGTCAGCATCATTCCAGCCTGATCGAGCCAAGCACCACTGTAATCTGGCTCGACAGTGTGCAGGCGTGAGTGGCAGGTGGCGTAACGGTCGGTACGAGCGTAGATTTCGCTCTCTCAGCCGTCTGTGAATGGTCATGGTGGACACTCGTGTGAGGGTCGCACGACTGATGGTTGATAGCGATGAATCAGGCGCTGTGACGGCTGATCTGACAATCGCTCTGTCCTCGCGATCTGTTGTGGCCCTACGGTGACCGCTAGCATCATGACGCTGATATCTGTCATTGTCCACCCACTCTTGCCAGCATCTTCTAATCGCCGCATCTTTTCGACTCACATGACGAGCGATTCTCCGATTTGCCCAACCTGCCTCTTTCAATTCAATGGTACGACCTATTTCAAACTCTGAAAGTTGCTCGTAATGAGCTCGAATCCTGCGGCGAGGCATTTTTTCAGTCGTTGAAAGGTATCCTTTATCGCAATGCAGCAGAAATTTTTAACAACAGATCAAGAACAACTCCATATATACAATTGCTGGATGCGCAGTTCCGATGCGCTGGAGATCGCACTATTAATTCATTGGACACCAATGTCCCTAATCAATCCATATGAATTTGATACCTATTATTTTCAATATTTAATGTGTGTGCGTGTGTGTGACAAAATTTACTAAATGAAATATTTGATTGCAAATTTGCTACGATCGCGCGCGCGAATTTAACCTATCAATTACTGCACCAAAAACCTATAAATAATTTAAGTTTCTTTATATCATTCCACATTCAAACACAACTTATTATTATTTCTAAAATTACTTTTACAGTCACAAATCAGCAAAACATTGTAAATCATTTACTTACAGCATATTACAGTTAGACAGCTTTTATGTCACCGTTAACGCATAACTCACAGCAATAAAATTAATACAAATGTTATTATTTTGCAGACATCTTCATCTACTTAACTTTAATTATATAATGAAGTAGAGTTATTCTGAAACAGTAAATGAATTTTATATCATAATCCATTTTAATAAAGCGAAGTTATAAGCATACATTTCACTAATTTCTATTCGATAACTAAATTTTAGCTGATGAAAATATGACTATCAAATAAAAGTTTGTGTTAACTAAATCTATTTCGTTGTTAATACGATTAACGTAACGACAAAAATTTAGAAACCGAAAATTAAAATATTTAATTTCCATTCTTACCTGCAGAACAATTTTAAGAAGATTTATTTAGAAATATTACTCGAATACTTTTGCATTTTTTTAAAGGAAAGAATATCCAAGAAACATTTCGGAAAACTTATATATCCTGCAGATAAAGGGGTAACAGTATATATGCTATTTTATTGAAAACATATTGTTTAGTTTTTTCATTTATGAACATGGTAAGTAACTCATTACATTTAGCTTTGTCGAATAAAACATAATTAATGTACATATTTAATGCAAACTTGATATTACAACTAAAACGAGTGAAGTGATACGTTTAATATACGGTATACTGTTAAATTCATAGTCATGTTTATTTACATGTAGAAGCAATATTATATATTACGCGATAATGGGATACACATTGTTATTTTTCTTTACAAACAGTTTGAAGCATCAAATACTTATTTTAATTTAGTTTGCTAGAATTCTGAATACAGTTCTAGGTATCTATTCTGAATATAACTTGTTTCAGTTGTTTCTTGCGTATTTAGATACAAACATATGCTCTGTAGAAATTATTTACACACGTATTTGTATCAATTCAGTTGTCAAATATGCATATTATATATTATTACTCCTATTTCTAGGGAAACTACTAGTTTCTGGTATACTATTTGAGATGTGTGCATAATAGAGCACTTAATAGGGATGTTATATATAACCGTTGAATCAGTAATTAATAGCTTTAATAGATATGTGTAACACTGCCGACACCCCACACTGGTTTGGAGAATATTGGTAGCAAATGGCTTGCTTAATATTATGGAAATGACGAGAGTGGATATAATATAAATACGTATTTGCTATGTAGAGTGAAATGCCATTTTGCATCGTAGTAACTTATGACATAATTGATATGAAACTTAGGTAGTTTAATATCAGTTTAATAAACCATTTAGACATACGACTGTGCAAAAAAATCCACACGTTTGTAACATCTTGTACTGGTGTCAGAATAAATAAATAAGGTAACACGTGGAGCAAGTGCAATCAGAAATAATTACCTTTATTATTATTACTTACTATTGGTTATTATATATTATTAAATGAAACGTATTATTACTTATTACGTACTCATTTCCAGAGTTTCTTTCATTTTAATTATTTTTACTATAAGCTACCACACTCTTTACTAATATATTTTTCTTTTATTTCCTTAAACTTATTGCTGATATAAATGTTTAATGTTTTCCAATGCTACTATTTCAAAGAAAAATTCGAAACGTACTTGCTATGAAACTAATTTGTTGGACTCTTGCAATCATTTCAAGACAGATCTAACCATTTCCTTTAATTTAAGACACGTTTTACAAACAGGGGACACACCCCAAACCACCACCACCATATCCAGTTTGATAACAAGACATTTTAAAGGCATTTAAACGAACTGCGATTAAACCAGAACAAACAGACATTATAACAACGCACTGGGAATTGAACTCACACCTCATCATATATTTACGTACCCTGCAATAGTAGATGATTTTCAAACCATTGATTAGCATACTGAGGAACATCTTTACAGCAAGATAAACAACTGGGCAAAAGGCCCTATTCACCTTATTTAAAAAATGACACTCACGAACTTTGATATAAGCAACTTATCGAGTCAGCTATAAAAAAATAATATATCAATACGAGACATAACATTTTGTATCAGACAAGAAACAAAACGGTACATATCGGAAAACGATCCAAAGAACGATTGCTCTGTTGTTTAAAAAATACTAGACTTTTTTTTTATAAACGGGGTACATGTGCAGATGAGATCATGGTCATTTGATCTTGAAAATGAAGATACCTTTTGTTCAGTTCGGGAAATATAATTGTTCTAATACCAGCTATAAAATGCTGTATTGGATCTTTTCTGAAATCTGTGCCAGACATTTTATATTAGATTCATTCCAAACGAGAGCAGTTTACAATAATATTTGAAAAATATTTCATGTAAAAACTGAGAAACGGTTGCTGAATACTTCAAGCTTTCAAAAACACGTTTCTATGACCTACGGCTAGTTAATCTTCAAAACAATTGTATTTTGTGGGACATTACCATTAAATCATAATTATCCAGAAACCTTTATTAAGAAATCAAAGATCATTAGAAATCATTTCAAAAATCGGTGAAAAACATTGAAATATGGTGTTTTGTTATAAAAGCAACGAAAAGTAACTTCCCAATTGGAGTGGTCTTCGAATCAAGTTGATGGAAATATGTGAGAAGTGGAGAAGTGTACTTGACAAAGGAAATGGCTGATGAATACTTGTGTAGTCAGCATCTAGGGGATATTTTAAGTTAATCAGTTAACTATTGTAGTGACTGTATGGATTCTAGACTAATGGTTCTATTTGGTGTAGGTGCTTATAATATAAGCATATAATATATATTATGTATTATACTTTCATGAAATTAAATTCCCGGCTTTTTTCTATAAACAAAGATCATATAAGATTATTGCCGAACGGATAATCAATGAGTATGGTGACTTTAATTCCTTTCAGCACTTCGTAAGATTTTAGAGAACACATAGGCTTTTCACTAGTCTTCTATTAGATCAGTAGTTTCTAGTAGTAATGTATCTTAAAAACTGGCATTACTGGAACTGGTGTAATGTAAATTCACGTAGCCTTCTAATGCAATATCTAGGGTGCCTACTGTTGTATATCATTTAAGGTTGCTTACCAATTCTATGCTTATGTGACTGTATAGCGTATCCGATACGGATTTTGGTAGTAGATTAATGAATTTCAAATTATGTACTGTATTCAAATATAATTTTAATAGTTTTTAATTTAATAAAAGCTTAAAAATGTTTTGTATAAATTTGTTACACATTAATGCGATCTGAAAAAAATAGTAAAAGGTACTATTACCTTTTTACCTCATACCCTTTTAAATAAATCAATATACAAACAAATATTACCAATCACATAATAATATAAAGTTCATTTAAAGAACCCATTATAATAAAAGGGTGCAAAATAAATCTCGTCGTAAGATTTAAACAAGTAAATTTAATGGAACTTCTTTATTAACTTTTAAGTTTACATATCACTGTTTCTTAAATTATGTTCCATTTAATTTATAAAAGCTCTTAGATACGTAAAATCATGAACAATCATCACATATAAATATCAGTCACACTTTGATAAATACATACAATTTCTTTATTACGCTAGTCCTTGATTATCTACTCATAAACACTAATAATTCTCCTCATAAGTACAGTGCTTATTAGTAGCTTTAATGAACAGTCTTTAATGAATCATTCCCCGTTTAATGGTATTCTAATGTGTGGTCATTTAAATCGCTTTTTTTTCTAACCTCTAAATTATTTCAATGCGAAAGAAGGCTTAATAACGACTACTTAATAGCTAAACTATAAAGGAATAATGCGAATTCGACACTCAATTCGGTTTTTCCCAAATAGCAGTGTATCTAAATTACTTAGAAATCGTTTTATCTTCTCCAGATTAAAAACTTTTCTTCTCCCACAATTAAAAACAGCTGAAATTTTCATTTAGCACACATCTCTTGGATTAAAACGCCATAATATGTAGTTTAAAGGCACTGACCACGCGCGCAAACTTAAAATATCTCCAACGAGCAGTCATTACTTTTCAAGCCCTCCCCATAAATCCCCGGCTTATAACAGACTTATCTTAATTTTAAAACACCAAAGAGGAGAGGTAGTAAAGGTAGTAAAAAATAGAAGGTAGTTGGTTTATATCTCATATCCATCCTAACTGCAGCTTACTGAAGATAATTGAGGCAGAGAGTATAATTAGATTAAAAAAAATACTAAACCTTCAGGATCTTATTTAGCTTTCATTATTCGTAATCTTTCCTTGGAAGTCGGGGGAATAAAACTTCAACGCAATCTAATCCTTAAGTCTTTCTTTAATTGCAGAGAATTACTGGAAGACTAAAGTACTTTTCCATTACACGGTGAGGGCAATTGTATGGAAAGAAGAAGGGGCTTCGTTTCTGGAGGAAATGGAGTTCATTAAACTCGTAGGTGGGATTATCATTTGCTTGTTAAGATTAACCCTTATTTGGGTGGGCTAATTAATTTTGTTGCGAATATACATTTCCATGGCCTTAAAACGCGTTTTGTTTTGTGCGTCGGTCTTGGTTATGTTTGAAAGAACAATGTTGAAGTATTCGACAAACAGAATTGAACTTGAGTTTACCTTGATTTTTAAGTATAATTTTTCTTTGTGAGAATGTCTAGTTTTAATTGAGTATGTTTCTCGGTAGTTTCTATTAAAAAAATTATCTGCTTTCAAGTCTGCATACTCTTTTATCTTTTAATAGGTTCCATGGAGCCAGTCTTCAAGACTTCATATAAGGTGTACGTACACACTAGATGTTTATTATTTTCAATTTTAATTTTAAAAATCCAGTTTCTTTCACAGTAGGTCATTGGTTTATGCTTAAAACTATTTTAGTGAGAAAAAAAATTATGTTCAACTAATTAATTATTAGCTAAGTAAGATATAATGAGCTAATTAGCATGTTTTTTGAACAGTGATATCTCAAATTCTAATTTGTCTAGAAAGAATATTCTAATTGGAAATCATTTTCAATACTATTCTTCATGTATTCATAAAGTTTATTGAGAGTAAAGGTTTTCTGTCACAACTTTTTTCCCCAAGATTGCATACAAAATCACGATTTTGCCTGGAAATTGAGGATTTAAAAATCCATTAAAAATTTATTTTTTAGCTAATAACTCTGCTTGAGGGTCAAAACATTCGCTGTTTTATGAAGATTTTGATGAAAAATAAGCAATTATAATAGATTAATTTATTGATGAGTTACACTGTTTGAACAAAGCATCCTATTGCAAAAACTTGTTTCAGAAATTGAGATTAAGGGGGTCCGAGACACAAAAATCGTCAAATTTTCTAAATTTTTTTTAATATTTTAAGAAATTCTCTGTGTTTTTCTGCTTAAAATGACGTCTAAATCATGTTTCTATCTTAATTAGAACTAGAGATATAATAATTTTTTTGGTGCGTTATTTTGAAAATCTAACACTCTTGACAGTTGTTGTCATGGCAACAACATTTGTCTTTAAAACTTTAAATGCGTTTTTCTCCATGATACATTTTTTCAAGATTTCCTGTATTCAAATTGCTATAAGTCGAAAACCGATAAAGTTTAAGTCTTGAAATTTGGAATATATATATTTCAAACATTATACTTTAATTTCGATTCAGCAAATTTGAAACAAACATTTACTTCTAAAAATATGACTTTTTAAAAAAAAAGTATCTTTAAATTTTCAAAGATTTTCATTCAAATTTTTTTTTTATTAAATTAATATTTTTTAAATTGCTGAATCACAATTAAAGTTTATAAATTTGTGAATAATTTACTGCAAGAATTTTGAAAATTGATCAGGAATATTTTGAGTTTTAGCAATTTAAAATGACACCTCTTTTTTTCAAAAATTTTTAATTAAAATTTTTTTTTAAAGTTTTGGAAAAATTTTGTGTTGTGATTTTGTTTATTAGTTAAAAGGGTAATCAGAACAAAAATATCCAAAATTCTAAATTAATTAATTAAAAAAAAATTTCGATGTGTCCCGGACCCCCTTAAAGTTTTGGAAACATGTATGTTCATGGTGACAGTACCTAACGAAAACCCTTGTAACTAGAAAACTATTTCGAATATTTTCAAGATAGCAATAACAGAAATTTAATCTTTCTGTTGATTTTTTAGGATTTCTAGTGTGTGCACACACCTTAATTTATTTTTATGTCTTACAGTGTCATTTGTCAGATTTCTCTCCAGCGTCAAAGCAAAAAATGCAAGGTATGAATTGGCTATATACAGCGTGTGCGTGTGAATTCCTCTAAGGATTAGTGTATATAACCCACATAGTGGTTCAATTTTGCTAATGACAAGTCTATCAGGAACTCGCGAATGATCGTCCACACAAAACGTCCTTATAATTTCTATGGGAATAAAGACCCAGATAGACAAAATGAATTCTTCCATAACTTGAACTGATGACATTTTGGAACCGGTTTTTGCTTCGGAGGCTGTCCTCTGAAAAAACGTTTTCAAATAGAAGAAAACTACCGACCTAACAAAGCAAACACAAAATATTTTAGGAAAATTATCTTTATTTCCCTTTATAGTCTCCTTTTAGCTCTATGCACTTTTCTCAGCGATGTCCAATAGCTTCGATACCCTGTTTATAGTGAGAATCGTTGAGCTCCTCAAAATAGCCCTCAACTGCAGACTCCACCTCTTCATTGATGGCAAATCATTTACCACCTAGTCATTTTTTCAAGTTTGGAAACACAAAATAATCTAAGGAGGCAAAATCTTGCGAATAGGGTCCGTGAGGAAGTAATTCGAACTTTAATTCATTGATTTTGCCCTTCGCGATAACGGATGTGTGAACTGGTGTATTGTCTTGATGAAACAAAACTTTCTCATTCGCCAAATGTGGCCGTTTTTTCTTGATTTAATCACTCATACGCTGCAATAAGTTTTCACAATACTCACCGTTGATTGTTTTTCCTTCTGAAGATATTAAATTAAAATTATCCCACGCGCATCCCAAAACACTGACGCCATGACCTTGCCTGCAGATGGAACTGTATTTTCCTTCTTTGGAGCAGATTCTCCCCTTTCAAACCCTTGTTTTGAATATTCCTTTATCTGAGGCGTGAAGTGATGGACCCCTGTTACATCCATGGTTATGAATCGACGCAAAAACTCGGTCTTATTGGTGCGATTTTTGTTGCATTGTGAGTAATCGCGGCATCCATCTTGCGCACAGCGTTCTCATGTCCAAATTTTCAGTCAATATTCGATGTACAACACTTTTTGAAATGCCTACCATATCTGATAGCTCACGCACATTCAGTCGACGGTCATCCAATACCATTTATGGATTTTCTTCACCATTTCTGGCGTGTTCACCTCATTTGGTCGACCAGTGCGATGTTCTTCTCGGCAGCTCGTACGACCTCGTTTAAACTCTGACATCCAATATTTGACTGTTGTTTTTAGACCTGAACATCTACCACAATTACTTGATCCAAGTGCATATAAAGGGTTTTGAATCTGTACTGAATTTATTCAGCCTATCCTGAAAAGCAACACAAATGATTTGGTTTTGAGATCTATGGCGTATGAGACTATTAATACTCTTTATCCTGAAAGAGATTGGCTCCGGGTTTATACCGACGGCTTTCGTATGGATAACTGCATTAATTCGGGAGCAGGTGTCTTTAGTGACTCTTTTGCTTTATATTCCCCTGTTTTGAGATATAGAATTGCTTTTTATGGTGAGATTGAGACCATTCATATTGCCCTCTCAGCTAAAGTGTCACTTGGGTCATTTTTCCAGAGGTCATCTCTTGTCCGACTCGAGAGCCGCATTGTAAGTAATTAATTATACTGGAAAACCATTTTCTTCAGCCATTGCGCTTTGGCGGTCTATCCTACGTTTTCTGTCTCGCAATCATAAGACTAGTTGCCTGCAGTGGATACCAGTCCACTGCGACATAGAGGGTAATGAAAAAGCTGACCTACTGGCCAAATAAGGGGCAGCGATTACCCAAACTGTTAATGATGAAATCCCTTTTCAAAATGTAAAGGCAATCATTAAATCAATTTTTAAGAAGAACTTGGAAAAAGATCTTTCATAAAAGAATTCACAGAAATCCTGGTGGAAAAAAATCACAAATCTTTCTGACTGGCCTAGAATGAAAGCCGTAGCAGAATTCCGCCTCTCTGCCACGACTGCCTTGCAAGACATTTATATCGCATTGGCATCCCTGACGATCCACGCTGCAAGTTCTGCAACCTACAGAAACTCATGGACTATACACACCTGCGACACTGTCCTGCGCTCTCAACTACAACTTTGTGGGAACTATACTGGGAAGCGAGGGACCGAATGGGTCCATAGACTTCTTCTGTTGCCTTTTTTTTACATTGCTTTTGTTCTGTTTTTTGTCTTCAGTTTTGTCTTTTGTACCCGCAATTGAAAAAAAAAATATTTTACTGTTGTAAACGAAGGAGCAGTCTTGCCCAGAGTAGAATCTAGCTCCGTTTTGATATTGGTTTGACTGAGGCCTTTCAAATAGAAATATTGTATCACATTACGGTGAACAATTTTTTCAATGTTTACAAATGGACTGAGAGCGTTCATTATTGATGACTGCCATACAAATACTAAGCAACGTAGAGTAGCCAAACTTCAAACTTAGGCTTTACAAGCATGGATCTTTATACCGTAGTCATTCTTTTCAAACAACAACCGCCATCTATACGTCAGGTCGGGTACTTCTGGGACTACCATCGTATACTATCGAACATACATCTTTCCAACTGATATTAAGGAGTTGTTTACTCACGTGAAATTTTAATTCATTTTCTTAAGCACATTGTAACTCCATTTTGTATTATTTTAATCTATTTTATGTATATTTCTTAAATTTTCAATAACGGCGGAATTTGTCTGATACCTCTCCACCGTCTATGCAAAAAATGATATGGAGCTATTGGCTATATATGTCTGTTATTTAATCTCTAGCCTCTAGATATGAAATGCTAGATTGCCTCAGACTATATACAGATAGGTCAGATGCACACATGTAACTCTTTCTTAGGGTTAACCTATTTAACGTATTATTTAACCGGTTAGTGCCAGTAGCATTTGCAAGATACTTTAACAGCGTATAAGCAAGAAATACTAGACAGCTGTTTACTATATACAAGTAGACCATATGCCTACGTGTGAGGCCTTCTAAGGGTTAAACTATTTAATGTAGCTTTATTTAACCCTTCAGTACCAATGATAAGTGTACGATACTTCACCAGCGTCTAAGGAAGAAACGATATACAACCATCGGCCATATACAATTTAAACTCCATATGTGAACATGGTATTCTATCTCGTCTTGCACAATAAAAATAATAGTTGTTCATTCACTTTCAGGTTACGTTTTAATTTTAGCACTCTAATCTGAACTTTACACCTCGTCTAACAGTAAAATATTTATACGATATTTCCTTTATTTGTTTTCATTGGAGAGGGGTTGCAACCTCAAGTTTTGACCTCGTGAAACGATCACGGTTAAAAATAACGAAATGTTGTTATCGGATCGTTCCTTTTGGATTGATAGCGGTATGTTGCAAATAGTCCGATGTCTATTATTCCAGTGCGACGTTAGTTAAACTACCTACCTAAAGGTTTTGAAGTTTTTTTTAAATTTTATGTAAAGCAGTCATTTAAGATAATAACAAATTACTTGTCAAGTGTCCCAATGGGAAAATCAAACAACTGTACAATTTAGTCTATTCATTAATTTGTATTAATGAATTCATATCATTTTAGCAGAAATACTGCTAATGTTAATAATAAAATAATAGTGTTTTAAAAACTTTGAACATATTTACTCTTCAGACATATCTCTCGACCTATACAGTAAACAAGCGAAATCATCCGTTTATGCACAATGCATACCTATTCTCCATTATCAACTAAATCCTGAATAGGACTTCGGATTTGACGCATAACATGGCCAAAATACGGGATCGAATTCTAAGCGGTAGAGTAATGAGTATATATGATGCTCTATAGTCGATAATGCATCGTCTTTTGATGATTGCCTGGGTTTGGAAACACGAGGATGTCGAAACAATGTTATATGAACTTGCATTCCTACATCATTTGTAGAAGGTTACGGGAACTGTCCCCACTCCCTTATTAGAAATGATACAATCTCCATTATTTTCTCTTTACAGCTTAAATTCAATTATAATAATTATATTTGTGCGTATTAATATATTTCAGTACGTATGTTCGTATCTACCAAATCATATCATCGAACAGGTTTTTCCCCTTTTTAACTATTTAAGTAGATTGTACCGCTCGAAATTTACACGTCTCGCATATGAAACCGAAATACGTCTGAAGCAGCTAAAACTCTTGAAAACTGAGCTATGACGTGGTTGAATTTGTACAAATTGCACTGTCTGGAGTCCCAAGGTCAAATCGACAATTTTTGCTCTTTGTATCTTTTACTCATAACAACGGAAGCAAAATTAATTCTAGAACTTTACTAAGATCAACTTTTAACTGAACCAGATTCAAACCAAAACTTCAAAAGCTTTCACGAGCCGAGAAATTAGAAGAGAAAATACCGCAAGCACGTGCAGTGGCCGGTCTTAAAAAGCTGTTCGACGATGTAAGGAATCTGTAGAGGAAACATAGACACGATTTGGTTACCCTGGGGCAGTAGAAGCTCTTGGGGTAGACGGATTATCAGTTGTTAATTTAATATAGTAGAAAATTGAGATAAGTGGATAATGTATGATTCAATTTGAATATTGCTAAGCAGGAAAAACTCATATTTCATAGTGCAGCATGTTCTTTTTTACATATAGCGTTATAAAACCTTTTTACATCTTTGATAGGAAAGTTGAATTTATGTCTTACAGGAGCAACACGACGGACTTCTGGCGCCGGTCCTGGATCAATCCCAAAGTGAAAGAACAGAGAAAAACACCTTGTAATTTTTAACCAGTTGAAGATGACGAAGTTAACACCTAAGGTAGAACCCCACTCTCCACGCTATACTTTTTCTGAATGGAAGAAACTTATAACACAAAAACGATTTCTTCAATTTCAATATTAAAAAAATAATAACAGTTTTGAATTTTTTAACTTAATTGCTTTTGTTTGTCTATGAATCAGTCTAATATAATGTCTATATTAAACATTGTTATTCCAACAAAAAAGAAAATATAGAAATGAAAATTTTTAACGTGTAACATTTCCATCTAAATGTAAGAAAATCCCTTAACTTTGCAGTTCTAAATCCCTTTATTCACGTAAAAAATATCCAATATTTTCATTCGTCGATATTAAGCAATACTAGGCGTTACGGACTAAAAGAAACCACTTTGAAATACTAAACTAAACTCACAAAAACCTTTTTAGAGAGATGATTTTAGAATACCCAAACATTTAACATTTTCACAGGTCTTGACATCCGATCTAACGTTACTTGTAACCTAATTTCTCAGCACGTCCATCTTACACGAAAGTATTCCCCTCTGTGAAGTTATTATTCCTCAATATGTCTTGATTCCCATACAGTGTTCCACAAATTGCAGCCAAATCGGATAAGAGTAAATTTAAAATTATACCCCGAAACTGATTAGGCGGGTACTTAAGTTTTCAAAAGCGATATAGCCAAGGATCTAAATCACAATTTCAGGGACTTCTTGACTTTAAATGCCCTTTACAAAGCTCACCGACGCGCCTCATAATGCATAAATTATCGCGTCTGGCGTTATGAACTGGGCGAAAACTTCCAGAAAGAATCACAGGGTCCAATTCCTAAATCTTAATGGATAAATCAATATAATCCCACCCCACGCATTCTTTGGAGGAAATGAAAATAGGGAAATAGACGGTAAGGGTGAGTTTTCCTTACTCTCTAATACCGAAATGGAAAATTAGAGGAGATGGGCCCAGCGTAATTTATTGGGTATTACTATTGAATGCGAAGAAGTCCGCCAAAGTCTGATTTCGGGAATTAATTAAGCTTCTGCAATTTTGATATTCTTCGGAGTTGTTATTCGCTTATTGGAGGAGATATTGTGGACTAGAGATATTGGATTAACTGTATTAGCGTCCCTATTTGCTCTTGGGTTATTGAAATTTATGTTGTCATGATCGGTAGATGATACTGGTTCTTCGCCAATTAGGTCAACCATCTTTTCTTGAGACTCGGAATTTATTTGGTTACCAATGCACTTTTGCCTTCAGGGTTTGCGTTCTTGTAATGATAGGATTGCATATGCTAAAACTATATGTTATAGTAGCAGATGTTACTGAATTTTAAAAATGTGTTTCTTTGTCTTAACGCTTGGTCATGACACGCTAGATCAAGGTCTCATCGAGTTTGACTACTAATGTATTGCTATTTAGAAATGTATGAAATTGATTGTAGGTTCTCTTGGACTTCTCACTTTTGTACTTTGGTTTTATGAGTTTGATGTGTTTCTGTTTCTTGATAATTTGATATGTAAAACTCTTTGTAATAACAGAAATTATGCAACTTTAACTTACTTCTTATAAAATTATAATGTTTTATTAAAATATCAAATTGTTTAGTTGGTGGTGGATATACAATAATATATCTAGTCATAGTTGATATAAAACAAATGCATATGTGTTAAAAAATAAACGAAATTTTGTATACACGTCTCTATGCACATTGTCGTCACCGTTTGACGAGTTTCTGTAAATTTACGAAGTATGTACATAACTCTGTCATATTAACATAAGTTACTGAAATAATAAAATAATATTAATGTATTAAATTTCAAAATTTGAATGATACAATAGTTTTATTGTAGTTGGATGTAACACAATTCAAGATATCTGATAGTCGTTTTTATAAGAAAATCATACTCCGGTTACAGACTGTTGGTAGACAATTGCATTTTTTACGTACCTTTAGATTTAGTGTTTCTACATTAGGTAGATAATTTATTTCCCTATCTTTTGTCATAAGCAATACAATGTAGTGTAATTTTAAAGTTTCCTTTACAATACACTGATATCTAGTCATGGTAGTTGTAGAACAAAATTCCTCTTTAGAAAAAACTGAAATTATTTCAACACTCAATTGGACATATTATCTATTATTTGAGCTGACTTTTTATATTACCTTATGTCAGAAAAACTAAACATTTCAATATGGTAAAGCATTTAATTACTGATAATCTCTGTATATTGACATTCTAATATTTTAACTCTGTATATCGACATTCTAATATTTTAACTATATATTCTTAATTATTAAGACTTGTATCTTAAATTTTCCTTCGTTTGCTGATGATTATTTCAATGAGTAGTCTGGTATGATAATATTATATCCAGTCTTATCTTATTTATTATGAATAGAGAATACAATAGAAGAAAGAGGGATAGAGCTTTATGAAATAGTATGTCGAGATTTACAAATGAGAATTCGAACAAGAGCTCGACTCTGAGCATATCATATAAACATGGTAATGGTCAGAAAAAAACCTTTTACACGATGTCTAAGGAGCAGAGGTTAATATAGAAGAGATCTTGGGGAAATATTTGTGGTTTGTGGATTTGACATTTCGTTTGGGTCTTTTGTGGCAATGGAGAATTGCAAATTATTATTGAGACAATACATTGCAATGCGAGTGTTAAAAGAAGTGTGAAGAAAAAGAAATGAAAGAGAACGCACTTTATTTTATATTGCTGGATTATAAGAAACCTTAACATGCACACGACACCAATTTATAATGTACCTCAGGACATTCTAAATATTTCAAAGTATTGATAAGACAATTGCAATTATTTATTCATTTTAATTGCAAATGGATTATTTATTGCTGTGTTTATATATTTCCCTACTTTAGAATTTCACATGTTTTAAAACGACTACTTTAAAATGATATTCTAGAGTGATATCACTCTTTCAATAATTTGACTATGCACGCTTTCAACAATCCTTTGCACTTTATTATCGTTCATTTTTATTCTTCGAAGTTTTCTGTTCTTAGGCATATCATTTTTTTTATAAAACAAATTGATCTCTTTTTATGCTGTGTTGGATAGGACTATCACAAATTCATTACTCTTTTCCTTGAATTCTAAGAAAAAACATACGAGCTTTTACATGTTATTTGATTTTAACAGATTCTGCATTTTCTATAAGGCACTAATTTTGTTTTGGAGAGAAAATACCTTTTCGATCTCCTTATTAATTTAATTTCGAACTTCAATGTATTTTTCTAGAAATGTGAAGCATCAGTATTAAATTATATATGACTTAAATATTTATTTTCCCTGGAGGTGTATTTGTAGTATGTGTATAAATACATACATTCGAAACAAAGCTTAAATGTTTTTGTAGCTCTGAAAATGAATAATCTCCATTATATTCTCTCCCAAATTCATATTCTTTCAATACTTAAAATTAAAAATAAACATATGCAAACAAATACTATTTTCCTCAATTGAATGGAATTTTAATAAAATGTATGAATGATTTGTGTTTCGTTTAACTCAGAATTGAAAAATAACTTTAAGCTATTGTAATCTGATTTACCACCGTCAAAAGAATCATATCTTAATTTAATTTATAAAAATAAAGACACTTTCGTAGCTTTATACAAACTGCTTCGTAATATATTTAACATTTTCATTGATCAATAAACTTTTTTAAAGATTACTTGTGTTTTTGTAATGCTGGTTCTAGTTTACCAAATATATTAAATTATAAAATAATTAATTCAATTATAAGATATTGGTAAATAACCGTCTCGTGAATTGAAATTAATTTGAATAGGAGCATATGTCAATACAGGTTAAAAGAGCTTAACCCATTTCAATATTGAATTTCAACTACCCCTTTGGAAAATGGAAAATACATAGTACAACTGCACATAAAGTGCACATTATGCAGTCTGTTCTAGAAATAACATTGTTAATTAACAAAATGCATGTAAACTATTTAGTAAATTTGAATTGATACTATAGAAACCTAGAAGTACATATTCTGACACATGCATTCCCAGAAAAAGTGTATTGTTTAGATTTCCTTAGTCAACCCATTGTAATACTAACATTAAACTACCTGCGACATCGATATAGGTCATTAGAAAAAAAAATGAACTGATCTATCTACAGTCAACACTAAGAAATCGGTAATATCTTCATGAGGAGTTCTTATCATTGGCATTAGTAGTCATACATTTTATGATGGACGAGATGCTTCGTCTAAACCACTAGTACGGTTGATTGTTCCAGATGATCTCGTTACAGATCATAGGCAAGGATTGATCGTAACAAGATAAGTGTGGGTAGATCACATCAAACTGATTCCACAAATTACAAGACATACTAATAAAATACAAATACACAAACGTAAAATAGGCTCACCTAAAAATACTGCGACAAATCAAAACAAACAATGCCAGTAGAATTAAATTGGCATTTAAAGTCAGGTGCTGTGGACCACTACGTATATACTTGCAGATATGCTACACAATTTCACCTCACTCATCCAACCTTCGAAAACTAATTGATGTTCCTAAATAATTTTATTAGAAATTTCAGTCCCTCAGGAGTATTTGAAGACGTGTTCTCATCGACTTCTTTAATTCAAACTATCATATCAGATAAATTCCTTTGATATACACGCACTAAATATCCTGTAACAAAAAACATATTGACAAGCTTTGACAACTTAATCTCCCCTTATTTCATTAAAACCTACAATATGCGTGCAGTTAATTCTCATCTCCTCTTACAGTAAAGTACAACATACTCTTTATCTCTCAAATTTGTATCGTTCTATACCACAAATAATGATAAATCTCAACAAGATAAGGTTAGGTCGAACTGGGTCATTCCACAAGAAATTAGATCCGCCTATAAAATGCCAGTGAACTTACCTGTAAAATAGAATTGATAAATATGAATCACAAAAGTAACTGCAAGAATTGTGTAAAGAGTATCAAGTGGTTTTTTTCAATATCCCTAGATAAAATCTTAGATTTTTATGGTCAGTAAGCTGCATTGACTTTAACATTAAAATTCCTGTAACCGAAATCAGGGCATCCTGTCCCAATAATTGAATATACCCTTATTCTATCAAAACTGCAATTCATGTACAGCTAATTATCGACTAGCTTATCATTAAAATCTTCATATACGCTGTTTAAATCTTAACCAACGAAGCAGGTGTTAACCAGATTTCTCTGAAACAGAATAGTCCCATCTGCACAAGGCAATTAAACGCACCTCCAGGAAACATTATTCCACACAGATTACTTCAGTGGATATACTATAATGGATACCCCAGATAAAATCCTAAAGCTTACATTTGTACGCTTGATAGGCACCATTGACAACAACATTAAAATTCCTGTAGCAGAAGTCAGAGCAACCCACCACAACCTTTGAAACTTCCCTTATTCCATTAAAACTGCAATACACGTGTAGCTAATTCTCACCCCCGTTTACCAATAAAATTCCTATAGACTATCCTTTATCTTTCAAACTGGTATCGTTCGATACCACAAATAATGATAGATCTCAACAAGAGAAGGGTGGGTGGATCGAATCAGACTGCTTCCACAAGAGACAGGGTCCACCTGCCGTATCGGCAGGACTACACGATAAATAGAGGAAGTATCGGAAAATACGTTGGTTCTTTGATCGATTACCATCAGATGCTATCGTTACAGGACGTATGCCTGTGTGTGTGAGTCATGGTGAAAGGTAAGGTGGGAGTGCCTAGCTATGTGTCACACGTCACGCTGTGAGGGCCTGGATGCTTTGGAAGTGGGTGTGAGGGCCTGGTCTAGTGATAGAAAAGCTTTTGCTTATCGCGTTTTTATTCCATATCGCGTCTCGTTTCTTAAAAAAAGTAGGGGGAAACGTAATCGGGCCACCAGTTTGAAGAGGTGTGGTGCCAGATCGAGGCTCTGTCGTGATGATTCGGGTGGGGGATTTTGAATGATGTTCGGAAATTTAAAATGAATAGAATCTGTAGTTTGAGCAGAGAGGTTGGATCTTTAAGCAAATGGGATATAGAGTGTTATAAAATTTGATACCTATTGCGTGCAAGCGAGTCGGATTCTTGTATATTTTCAACTTTGCGATGGAAAACAAGTTTTACAAAGCATTAGCAACATTAATATTTAAAGGAGGTTGTGTGAGGTAGGAAAGCACGTTCGTGGGGTACGTGTGTACACTGAATATAAAACTTGTCTATGATTAAAGTAGAGACCACCCCCTACTGGAAATGCTTGAGGGAGTACCATACATTCATTCCGAATTTCGGTAGGGAAGTTTCTCAAACCAAAGAAGATCTTGAGTGAAATGATAATCTCAGACATCATTCACGATACTATCACTTTCTGGAACGAAAACAATCCTTGGTATGCACTTGGTCTGCATATGGTACAAGTACGACCCTATCAAATAGCACTGGAAAGTACTTTTTAAAATCATATCATTGTGATAGGTTAGATGAATAATAAAGTAAATATATTAGTAGGGTCTGGATATGAAATGTAAGAATATATGAAAAATTAATAAATTTCTTGGGGACAAATTAATAATCGGTTTAATATGAATTTTGAAAATTTGGGTTTGTTCCTACCCAACCGCATTCAAGTTTCTATAAGGAAATGATAATTGCAGATGAATTGCTCAGCAAATGGAAGATAATATTAAAAGCAACGTCTTTTAAACCGCACTTTAAATACGTAGTACGTCAGGCATAAATAAAACTAAAATATTGGTTTGTTTACGTTAATTGCTTTTCAATATGAGGGACTGGCAGTACTTACGTTTTAAAGTGTACCAATTAATGGAAGTTTTAATATGGATGGGATAATAGTTTTGATAAGTAAAATCACATTGCATTTACTGTCTGGTAAGAAGCTGTATGTCGAAAGCTGATACTTAAAATGGGTACGAATGTATTTTGGTTTAGAAAACTATTTTTAACATTCTATTTTCTTAAATTACGCCCTCCATCGTCTTCTCAGACATGAGGCGTCTTGCTGTCTGATATAGCAGAGAGGTGGTCCCAGGAAGGTCAGGAGCTCGAAAGTCATCACGAGAGTGGACGTCATGCAGGATGGGGCAACTGAAGAGGTGCTCCCCAGTCATATACATAGTATTGCAGAGTGGCCAGACTGGAGAATCGGTAAGTCCAATCCTAAATACATGGGCTTGCAAGTAATCATGTCCGCTGATGATTGTACCTGATTATATTACATACATTGAATAAAAATTTCTATACCCCCTAGTAACGGAATAATTATTTGAAATACATAAGGCTAGGTTAGAAAATCTGCTTTAACTATATCAACTAAAACAGATTGTTAAAAAAACATTGACCTTTTATCACCCAAAATAATTTTAGCTAGTGTAGATGAATTTTTCTACATCCGAATTATTCTGAGGTATTTTCTAAAAATACTTTTTATGTTTATAACGTTGAAAAAATTATTAGTTTCTAAAATTATTGCATTTACATTTCAACTATTACTCGTAAAAATATGTTAAATACGTATGTACGTTCTAGTTGTATACGTAATGTACGTATACAACTAGAAATAGGACTTACGTCAAGATTCGCGCGATACAATACACTATAAACGGATACATTACTGTGCTATTGTTAGCATGAAGTCAATTGATCGAACAGAAAAAAAGAAGGATTTACAAAATAGATGCACTAAAAATATAGAAAATCATTTTGAGTAAAAATATATTCGACCCAATATCAATACCTGGATTAAAATTTGTTGGCTTTAGAAATTTCATATAATGACTGGAGATGTTCATTTCCCCAGATGTTGCTCGATGCAATTAATTAACAAAAATTGAACGTTTCAATTTTTTTCAGCATGACACTTTCCCTTGTGATTACGGGAGCAAGCGAAGAAAACTGGCACTAAACAAATGTGCATTTATAATTTTTTTTACGAGCAGTCAAATTTTTTTTTCAGAGTACATAAACAAGAAGGAAAGAAAAAGCCGATTTCTCCTTCTCTTCCAGAAATTCTCAAGAATCGCGAAGATTGCATCCCGATAAGCTTCCAAAGAGGGAATAAAAACGGTAGTAAAAAAGTGTCTCTTTAAGTGATTTCAACTGCTGCTGAGAGATTTACTCCAACCTTCCACTTCCATAAACACGATTCCATCAGCGAAAGCTAATGATAATGATGTTCTTATTGTAAACTTTTTCAACAAATTCTTTACTTCGTATGACGGTCTTTCAAAAGTGGCTCATTAACGAACAGTCATTCTTTCCATTTTCCCTTAATTCTTTGCTATAAAAACTTCTATAAATCAAGCACAGAAATAAAAATCACATTCCGTTTGAAGTTGCTAAGTCACTGTTTAAAATCACCTATGTTTAGAATAAGCTCTCAATGGAAAGAATGGAGTAGATTGTCTTTTCTTAGATCTTGCGACATTAAACCCAACAATCAATCAATTAATGGAAAGTAGGACAAAATAATCCAATTTCTGACTGGTACATACGATTATGGCAGGACGTGGAATGATAGTATAACGTTGTCTACTAAACCGTATTTGATAGAGTAGATAGGTTACACTGCACTCAATTTGTAACTTTTAACTGAATTTTTGAAGTGGTGGAAAATTCTCATCAGTACTCCTATCAGGATTTAGATGCAGCTGAATTTTACAGAAGCCACCAATAATTGGCCGATCAATTTAACAAAATCTTTATCAAACATCCAAGTTCTTTCAAATATATATCCATCAAGATCCAACCAAATTTTCCTATTCATGAGATATCTCATTCAGATAAAACTGCCACATTACTCAAAAGGAAATCAAGATCCTAATAAGAACAACTTTTCCCATGCCAAGATGTTTTGACTGGAGCAGATTTTTACACCACAGGTTGGCCACTACAAGGTAGTGAACGACCAGAAAGATTGACCAGCCTAGTGGTTCTCTTATAAGCAAAATTAATCAGACCTGAATGGGCGAGGTAACTCGTCATTAGAAAAACTCATCAAGATCTTGATCGACAAGATATATCTTCATTAGAACTATCAAGAACTTTATCTTATCATGGCTTCAATCATATTTGATGCTGAAGTAATCCTCATTAGCAAAATTGCTCATATCTTGATGCACAATGTATCCTTTCGAAACCACTTGAAGGTTTAGTTTCACGGGTGTACTTCCGTGTACGTGATTCAGTAATAGTTGATTATGAGTGGGTTGCGTGTAGCGGTAGAATGTAAGTGCATACCGACAATGTTTTTGAAATGTGACTGAGTAGCTGTGAATAGTGAAAATACGATAAAAGTAGAAGTTTCTCGTCCATACATGTTTATTCAGTTAAAGTGGAATGTATAGCATTGAATTTTCAACGGTTCATCGTGTGCAATCGATCGAAGTATTCTTCAATTGAAGTGAGTTCCACCTATAATTTCTGAGTAGTTCCGTCTGACTTGATTTGTTAGTGCCAGCGTTAACATGTACGTTACACGTTGTACTAAGAAGTAGAAAGATAATAGAAAATATACGAAACAAGTACTTACTGATTAAAATTGATGACACTACAATTACACAATTGATAATTTATGAGTGTACTTTTGCATTGGTGGCCACGTTCCCCTCAATGCAGTCTGCTCTAAGAAAATACCACGTCATAATAAACACTTTCCTGATACATCGGTAATGTCACTACTTTAACGCATGGGATTTTCATTGTTTCATTTTATGGCGAAAAATGTGTTAATCATTATTTTTAAAATTTTATCGTCCTTTGGTCTTGCTAATCCATTAGCCTCAACAATTTAAAATCTTACAAATCCAAACAATTCGAGAACTAACGCTGAATTATTGCTAAGCGATTTTTTTATTTTACTCCATCACGTAATTACGTCGCAACCAATTTCTGTTTTTTTTTTTTTTGCAATCTTCTTTCGATGAACTCAGTATCGATCAGTAGTTCCATGCCCTTTATAGGAACAGTTGAGTTTCCACTGCTCACAACGTTGGTAATTACGCGTTTGAAGTTCATATTTGAAACAATATTCAACTGAATAGATACAATCAGAAATTTGACGCTACACAAACTATCTGATGATTATGGGGCCATTCAACAAATTGAATTAGAATGGTTTATATAAAGAGTAATAAATATTTAATTATGCAATATCACCATACATCAGGAGTGTCCAGCCGACTGATCCTGTACAGCTAGTAATTCGACTCTAAAAGATCGTAAAATTTTATTAAGCAGGATTTTAAGAGATGTTTCATGACTCGTAGACCTGTTTTCCTAGTTAAGAACAACAACGCCTCATTCATGTCAAGCAGTGTGGAAGTACGTACATTTGTGAAGAAATATCTTCAAGAAAGAAGTACACGAAGCTTATGATAGCATCAATAAATCCAGACGAGTTCATTAAAAACTCCGTAAGAAATGAAATCACTTCAATTAACCGCATTTGGTTTCTAAGAACAACGTCAAAATATTCCACAATTTTTATAGGTTGAAAGAACGGCGTCTTTTATAACGTAGGCTTGTGAGTTTACACGCGATGCAACACAAGACCGCCGCGTACGTGGGGGATGATGTTAGTTAGATATGTTACCTCCTCAAATGTCATCTTGCTGACGTGGTGCTTAGAGTGGGGTTCTAGCTCAGGTGTTGATCTCGGCATCTGACCTAGATCAAATATATGAAGTGTTCTCGGTTAGATACTGATCCCGGACGATCCGGAACAGGACCTAGTGTGATTCCACCTTGACGTTAATTCATCTACCAACCCACTACTTTTATGGTATTGGCGTATCCCAAATATTCTAACGTATTATAAATTTTGAAAAAAAATAGAGATTATTTCCTTACTTGTGAGTTTCAACTACATTATATACTTCCCATCACATTCACTTCAGTCAATGTGGTCCAAGTGAGTTAAGCGTTTGGAAGCCTATGCTATAGAGTGACATTGAGTAGCGATTGGAATTTGAGAGTCTCTGATGAGGAAACACCGGTTAAAAAGGATGAATAATTATTTAAACTGGTATGTAATTGATTAGGTGAGGTTTAAGTTGATTCTTCATGCTACACCCGCATGTGTTTCGTTTACAGAAGTTTGTTCAAGCAACAAAAACGTTTCGATCTATCGGGAAACTGACGACCATTGATTTTTTTACAAGCCAAAGATCATGGAAAACCACAAAATAAAGGCTGCGTAGATTGAACTTTGTTGCTTTCAATTAAAAATTACATGTATTGATGTTTGCTTATTAAATCACTTACTGGATACGAGTTAGAGTAGATACCAGATTTTTAATGACTTATAATTAACCTTAAAAAGCTACAAAGTTTTGATTTATGCGAATATTTCTTTTTATTATTCCAGTATCTCTCAATAATATTCTTCCCAACACGCAATTTAAATTAATTCCCAATGGAATATATCTATAAACTTTCTATTACATTATTGGTTAGGAAAATCAAATGTCAAGTGTATAAAATACATTAGATTATTCAAAGTTAGAATATGGTTAGATACGAATTAATTTAAAATATTTCAATTTAGCCGACACATTTGATATGTCCTTCCATATTTTTTTCACGAGAAGAAAAATATTCCTGTAAAATTCTAGGATGAACTATCTTTATGAGTTCACTTTCGCGAAATTATTCAGTTTTAAACACACGTTAATAAAGTAATGATCACTCAGAGTATCAATGCTCACATATTAAAATTTTTATGTGTTCCAGCAACATTAAAGTTGATCATAGAACAAAAGAGATATTATCTGAATAGTTGGAATTTATTTTATATAACGTGGTAATTAAAATACGAATAGTAAAGCATAATTTAACTAATAAATGCTTGCGTGATATTTCAGTGACTTTATAATATAAAAACTGAATCGGAGGAAATGTGACCATGAAGCTTTTAATGGCAAATCTTTGACTAGGAAATTGATAGGAAAATAATGAGGCTTTTAGCTTCGCGGGAATTGGAAGTATATCAAAGAAAAAAGACAATGGAACATTATAAATATATAAAAAATAGAATGAAATAATTAAATATATATGTATATATATATATATATATATATATATATATATATATATATCATCTTTTGTTAAGATCTTCCCAAAAAGATAATACAAAGAGCAGTTATAAAAGTACAAAGATAAGACATATTAGAAAAATAAATCGAAACATAAATCCAGTGTTTTATAGTGTTCAGATGTCTTGATAATCTGTATATATCAGTTTATAAAACAAGAATTCTTGTTTAGATGATTGTACCCGCGATTTAATCTTTACAGTTGAAACTATCTCCAAGTATGAATCCTTACCTTAAAATCTTAATAAAAATACGACTCGATATGATTACAATTTAAAATCTTACGTATATTAGTTAAAAGTTACAGTATTTTAAATGCTGCCTTTTTTTTCTACAAAGTGTTTCATAATGACAGAACAGCCCAGAAAAACTGAAGTTAAATACCCGTAGATATATCGAACTGTCACAACTATGAAAAAAATTACTGGTACCAAAACCAAAATTATTAGGTTGTCATAAATGTAGAAAAATGGATGACCTCATTTGATTTATTATAAGATATTAGAGCATTAAGTTTCTAAAATCATTTGCAATCAAACAGATGAATGAATTTCTTTCTTCAGAACTGCGTGAGACATTAATTAAAAACAAATATTTCTTCTAATTATTTTTCATTTTTAATTGCTTTCAATAATCTTTGTCCCTATTGCGATTTAATTAATAATTTTGGAGCACAATTCGTTGCCATCCTTGAGGCGAATTTTTTCTTTCAATTTTAATTGCAAATAAGTGCAAAAAATTGCGAAGCTGTCTTAATAGGCATGTTGCGTAGGTGCAGTATGAGTTGCAACGCAATTAATGAAGGAAATTACTCATTATTATTTATCTGTGACTCATTTAATTTTAAGCGAAGAAATGTTGTGAAACGTTAAATAGTGATTCTTAGTAATTGTAATTCATCGCCCTTTAAAGGGCAAGGAGAAAAAATATTTTGGGCGCAACATTAATTTTTAGTATTTAACAACTGTTTTTTAAAAGTGTTTTTTATTTCCGTTTTAAGTCGTAAAATGTTTTAATTGTTTGTAAACTAAGTAAAATCGTAAAATACATCAGTAGAAAAACATACGAAATGAAACCTGCCAACTTTTAATTTTTTTGAATCATTGATTTATTTATTATGACGTACACAGCTATGCATTTGAATATTACCATAAATTTATGAATAACATTCACATCAGTAAATTTAGACTAGAAAGATCAAACGAATTATCTTCAAATAAAATTATTTTAAAGGATTGTGATGTTCATTATATTTGATAATGTTACATTTTAATAGATTGTACTTAATTTTATTTATTCAATCCTATCGTTTCTATTTCTATATTTGTCAACCTTGACGTTTCTTTGTCTTCATATTCGTTAATGTTGACAAAATGGTCGTTTAAGATACGATGTTGAAAATTGCTTTTGGAAAATTTCATTTCTGAGAGTACGATCCACTTACAATGTAATGAATTTTTCCCGTATTACGAAAACAGATACCTTGATGGGTTGAATACAAAAAATGGAGTTGGTATCTAATCATAATTTTCGATATTCAAAAATTCGAGAAAGTGTTTCGCAATTTTGTCTACTAATAATGCTAAACTGTTGTGTTATAATATAAAGTATTTCATCAATGTTATTCATTTAAACTGAAGGAAACTTGTCTATTGTCCATTATTCAACTATGCGCATTCTCCGAAATGATATATTTTTTGATATGCTGACAGTTTGTCGGTGGGAGTTAGAATATTTTCATTTTTTTTTCTTGGATACCCGTATTCACGTTATTTAAATAATTGAAGAAATCAGCTAAATATGCCATTTTAAAACACCAATTATCGTTTGAAATGGTTTTAAAATATCGTTTCCTTGGTTTTGAAGAAACTTTGACTAAGTTCCAAAATTCGGTTCATCACTTTACCTGACATGAAGTACCTATTACCTATACAAAATCATATTTTTAGTTTTTATTTACATCACTTTGGTCATCTAGCGAATAAAACTGCAATAAAAATGTAACATCCTCAGTAAAATGCAGCATACGTTATCAAAAGAAATAAAAGTCAAGAAGGTAAATGTTCTTTTATCTGTAAAATATTCATTTTTTGCGAAAAGTTTTAAAATAATAAAATTTGTCTTCAATATTCAATATTTATGTTCACAATTTCGAAAGGGAAGCAAATGGATGGAAACTGAACTTTTCTCCACATCCGAATTAAGATTGGACTTTTGGGAAATATTACGAATCTGCATCTATCAACTTCCGAACAGTTACTTGAAACGGGTAAAATTAATGGAATTCCATAAAAAAGAAGGGTATAAACTCCTAAACCCAGCGGGTGTGATTCATCTATTTTCCATATTTCACTTTACTTCACTGTTTTAGCTATTTTATTTAAATAATTTTTATTCTTCCGATCATTCTACCGTTTTATTCGAAATTTATATTCTGATACCCATGCATATATAGATTTCACAGGTTCCTTTCGTAAGCCATAAATTTTAACTTGAGCAGTTCTTTTCATAAAGAAAACTCTGTGAAGAGATTGATAACTCTGTATGGGGCCAAAGTTTCAACAGAGTTGGAAGGAATATCGAAATATCTATTTTTAGTACCATTGATTTCGGAAAGCTATCCAGGATGCAAAATGTGACGGTGATTTTACTTTCACGGGCAAAAACATTTTATTAAGTTCTCAAGGTTTCTTTGTTTGATTGATAGCTTGACGTTGTCATTGACTCTTAGAGTTATGCAGGAAATTCTTTCTTTATTATGAAGTACGAGGAAATAGTTATTTACGCTTGTATAGACATTTTCACTGCATTTTCGGATTATGTGTTTGCCTAGTTAATGATGTGTAATGACCATTCATAAATGAAATTATATCTGCTTTCATAGTCTTATGAATATCTATTTACGAAATAACGCTGTATCTCCGATTTGCTACGTTCTTCACTCTTAAAAAAATTTCGATGGTATATCTAGTCAATCAAATCTTACCAATATTGCTAAAGACAATATATCTTGTCCATCAATACATGCTAATTTAATTATTTTTCTAATGATGATATATATCGGCAAGACCACTAGAAAAAGTAAGTATTTGGTTTTTTTATAAATGAGGATCTTATAGAAATATCTTGTAGCCGTATATGATCTGAGTGACTGGAAGACCTATTCCGACCACTATATCTCGTTTGCGGGCCTGGTAAAACATTCCAAGAGCCGTATATGGAATGTGATCAGATTCCACCAACTTGTCGAGTTGGTTAAGATATTTTTTATGCCGTATCCGAAATATAGAACATATAAACTATTCCGGGTAGGTATGATATGGTACGCTATTTATAAGTAAAGTTGCAAAGTATCACAACGGCTTGCATTGCACAATTGGCTATTTGTAATGGTAAAGATCAAACATGAAAGGAAAGATCGGAAAACAGCGCCACGTAATTTGTAACCACGGTCATATGACGAGGTCTCATCGGAGCAGACACCCCATTTCCATTTCCGGGGAGGTAACAACTGATTTGCGGGACTGTTGAACATATTTGGAGGGCCGTATTGGAACTGTAGGTCGGATAAACCTGTCCAGTGAGTTAATATATGATCTGTTGGCTTTTTGAACCTATTTGGAGAACCGTATCTGGTATGCGGGTCTGGGATGAAAATATTCTGATTTTGATTGTATGACATGAAATATTTATGTGGCAGTTGTGGTTAGCACACCAATTGGTTTCCACGATATATCTTGTCATAAAGATATCGCCCATTATTTTGTGATGACTGTATGTAGTCAGTTTCTTATCAATAAATATATATATAACGTCCATTAAGCTCTTGTAAGCTTTGTTAACGACGGGATTTTACGATGAGGCAACAAACATGAGGGTTAAGCTTCATTCCGACAAGAACAATAGTTATTTCTGAAATAGCTAATATAATTGGATGCATAGATGTTAGTTAGCTGATATTACCCAAATGGCAGGATAAAGTAAGATGAATAAATTATTTCAATGCATTCAATAAATTACCCTCCTTAGAGCTTTACCAGAATTTTTCAAACACTTATTAAGCTTATTTTCATTACACTACTCTACCCCAAGTGTTACTATGTTGGCTTACCGTCTGGGGTACTAATGGAAATGCACGTATGGAGCTCACTACTGGTAAGGCCACCCTACTCGTCAATTTCATTACACTAAGCCCAACTATGGTTAGTAGGTAGGGGGCAAAGTCTGACTTTCACCTCTGAATGCCTCAGGTCTTGGACCGAAGAATGGTGCACCACGTTGATCTTCGTATGGAACGGGAATATCTGTATAGAAGCTGATCTATCCCAGACTGAATCAAGTGGAATAAGAGAGAAGACATCTTGGTATATAAATTACATAGTCACATAGTCCAGGCAAATATTCCTTCTTTTTTCTCTTCTCAAGTTTAAAGAAGAGGCATCTACACAAGGAATTTAGGAGTACTTAATTTTGCTCCTGGTGTTATTTCGCAGTTACCCTGTTAAACACTAACCCAGTTAAATAGTAACCCAGTTAAACACTAATCCAGTTAAACACTAACCCAGTTAAACAGTAACCCAGTTAAACAGTAACCCACTTAAACAGTAACCCAGTTAAACAATAACTCAGTGAAACAGTAATCCAGTTAAACAGTAACCCAGTTAAACAGTAACCCAGTTAAACAGTAACCCACTTAAACAATAACTCAGTTAAACAGTAATCCAGTTAAACAGTAACCCATTTAAACAGTAAACAAGTTAAACAGTAACCAAGTTGTAAGAGCAACCGGAAGGTTGCGAGTTCAAAAATCGGTTCATCCAAACACCCACATGTACACGCAGCTGATACACGTTCAATCTGTCGTGGCATCAAATGTCTTCACGTTGGCGTGGTTTGGCAGTTTAGAGAGTGGGATACCAGCTATAGTGTGGTTCTCGTCATCTGACCGTGGTTCAGCATTACTTAGTGTTGTGTCGTTGGATCTTTACCCTTGGAGTTCACCCCAGACCGTCGCCAATAACCCGTTGTATTGCTCCAGAATGACGTTCATTAACTACCTTCTATTATTTCATCGAACACGTGAAAATAAACTAAAACAGGAAACTTTCGAAACATTACATACGCAAGTATTTCCACAGTTCTCCACCACATTACTTTCAACTTTTTGAATAAATATCCTCCCGGCTACTTGTTGAGCAAACTAGCGGGAATAAATGAGTAAGAATGACCTCTCCTTATTTTATCTCCAAGGGATTCCGATGTCCAAGTCAAATACAATTATACGAATCAAATGGGGTTTAAGACTCCTAAATGGATTCATTTACCTCCTCCCGGAACCGGCGCAATCATTCGCCTAATGCAAGGGATTAGTCCCACCGCAAATAATCCGGACTACACCATAGGAGGACCAACGTCAAAAGTGATAACGGAACTAGATGCAAATCCGAATTCCACCGCTTTCCCCGAAATGCAAATGGTGGCCGTTATTGCGGAGGAACTTTCGGAACTGCGGGTTTACTTTTATCTGTACGTTTCTATCTGGCGACTTGGGGATATGGATCTGTATATTTCTTAAACATAAGGTAAATCATGCGCTTTTAATCTAGTAGTTTAAATGGAATGCTATTTATACATATTTTATCATTAAATATTATGTCTTATGTGTCTTAAACTGTTGGAATTACAACAGACAAGTTGAACAAGCAAGTTTAAACAGACAGAAGACGGGGATTTTACTATCTGTTAACCAAATGCTATCACTTGAGTTGTAGAGAATTGATCTTAAAATGTAGTTTATCGTCGTTTTTGCGATATTCGGCGTTGAATATGATTCGGTGCAGCTCAATTAGTTAGCATGCCAAAATTCTGAATTCATATTTTGTAACATCTGTAGAAGATGTGCTGAAATCGCATTAAAAAAAAACAAGCCAAGTAACGCAATGTTTAAAATACGTAAAGGAAGCACGCATCGCTGCATAAACACTACCGTCACTTACATTAAGCTTTACAGAAAAATATCTCGTAATAATATTTTGTGTTGCTTTATTTCGACGTTACCAAACTATATCAAGTAGTACTACCGTTTAATTAAGTATGTTTGGTATATTGTTTACATTAAGGTTGCTGCTGATAAGTTTGAGCCGTTGTTAGTTGTTATAGCACTAAAATTATATATTTTGCACTTCTGCTACATTTCAGTTTCATTAAATGTTTGCTCAATCTATTCTGTCTTATATGAAACCAAACCTCCCACATTTGTTTCTTGATCTTATTTAATGTAATTTTGTATGGGCTTTAACTGTTTTATTTTAATTCAGTAATTATAATTGTTTAATGAACTAAACATCTTATATTAATTTACGTTATTAAAATGTTGCAAATAATTGTTACGTATTATATTGATAATTTTTAATGTAATACGATTTTCCTGCACAACATAATCTGAAAAGAAGACTAAGTTATGACAAACAATAAATTATTTTTAATTTATTCAATTGCTTATTTCGCATTATTGTATATCATAAAATTATGTCCTGATATTGCTGATACACAATATCAATACAAATCATAATTTAAATACTGCCTAATGAATCGAATTGCATAGGTAATTAATTATATGGTAAGGTAGAATTGAAAGTGAAGTATGTAACCACCGCAATCCTATTAGAAGTTGTGGGACGTCTCTTCCTATATACTTAAGATTGTTGAAGCTGTGTAAGTAGATATTTTACATCTACAGGTCTTAAGTTAATAAATGTTTTCTCATTTGATATTCTGACATTTAAAAAGGCTCAGGAAGAGTGGTAAAACTTAAACGGATCCATCAAACCTTAAGAACTTTAGAAAATATATTTTTAATCATAGTTGACGGACTTGGTTTTCAATTTTTTCTTGCCAATCCAATTTCAAATAGGAATGGTTACCATTGCTTATAACAAGCGAACTTGGAAAATGTTGGTGACCTTTCCATAGCTAAATGGTACGGTCCGTTTGATTTAGACCATATATTTTTCTAACATAGGAAAACAAATTTATGTGTGTTAAACTTAGTTTCAATTTTTGTTTATGTGTAAGGTGAAATAAAGAAGTAGTAGAAATAAAATGCTTAACGATTTTAAGAACATTTTATTTAACTACATAGTTTTAAAAAGTAGTTATGAAAAGCATTCTCAAAACTTTGATCTTCCTTTAATACTAACTTTACCTTCATTCTCTAACATATTACTAGCTATCTCTTACACGCCATTCATAGAATTGGGGATAAAAAGTTTTCAATAACTTTATTCCCGATCCGTTTCGTACTTCTGTGAAATCGCAACAACAAGTTAACATTTTTTTTGGATTTGCAATATAGACTGGTATAAAATATTTTTCATTTCAGTAAATCTTGAATTTTTTTTCTACCTACGATGAAACCAACTATATTATAAACTTCTATAGAATCCGTTTATTTTATTTAATATATCTTTAAATTTCCCTCGAACCCAGCTTATATATATATATATATATATATATATATATATATATATATATATATATATATATATATATATATATATATATGGAAGCTATAGCCACTTCTGAAGGAACACCCAGTGAGAGGACCATCATTGCCCCTATCAAAGGACAGCACAATTTACATCCATGCCCTGAACCGGGATTCGAACCAGGAACCTTCGGATCCAGAGACCAACACCTTAAACATTAGACCGGTTGGTCGGCCATATTGTCCTTAGCAGGTCTAAAGGGGTTGTCTGACTTTTATGGATCCAAAGGAGTCAATTTCATCATTAATTAAAAATTAACACAATGCACAAATTATAATCTAATTGAATCCATTAATTCAAATTTCAATTATTGGTATCATGACATATGTTTGTTTCGTCGTCAATAATTGTGAGGAAGTTTGAACTGTTCAACTTAAGAATGGGAAATAATTATATGTCACACTTCACTCTTTTTGCCCTGACGAGAAGGTATGTTTATAGATAAATATGTGTATGCTCACATATATTATATTATTATATTACAACACATTTACAACTCATTAAAAATATATTTCTCTACTTTTATTCTAACCTTCTAGCTTGCAATAAATCCAAATATTTCCTTAACTCCCCTCGAACTTTCCTTATCTCATTTCTTCTATATTTGAATTTTTCCCCGACCCCTGGCATGTTTTATAGCCTCTACATTCTTTTTCAAACACTCCTATTTTAATCTTAAAGACTAAAGGGCGTGTGCATGGCTTACGAAAGAGATTACATGCGAGGATTATGTAGATAACGATTTAACTCCTACTCCATGCGAAGCGGTGATAAAAGGAAAATTTCCCCGAGCGGCGTTAATCGACCAGATTAGCACGCTTACACGAGTAATGCATTTTGGGGCATAACTTACGATCTCATAAATATATAAGGCCAGACCATTCTGAGTTTTGAAGAGAATTCATAACCTTGGAAATGAGATAGCTGAAAGTGAAGGAGCCAAGTGAATTTATTTTGGCAGAGTTGTGAGTGAAAATCGTAAATATTCTTATTTCAATAAACGTTTTGACACATTAATAGGAAAAGGCTGCTATATGATTGTTAATGTATTTGTCATTTTAATTCAACCAGCACATTGTATTATTGTCACTGACTTATTTATGATGATGTTTTGTACAATTGTGTCTTACTCAATCTGATTAGGACTCTTACACGTAATAAAATTATGAGCGTAGCTTACGATCTCATAAATAAACAACACCAGACTATTCGAGTTGTGAGGAGAGTTCATAATTGTGGAAATGAGATAACATAAAGTGTAAGAACCAAATTAATTCACTTCGGCGGATGTATAAGAAAATCGTAAGTATTCTTAATTTAATAGCGACTTTTGTCATATTAATAAGAAACGGCTTTCATCAGATTGGTTATTAAAATTGTTATGATTCATACGACATCTTGTATTGTTACCAATAGCAAATTTGTTTTGATAATTTGTACATAATTTTTCTTTTCTTCTAACTAATTATCATGCCTACACTAGTAATGCTGTTCGGGGTATTGCTTACGTTCTCATTGATAAATAAGGGCAGGCCATTCTGAGAGTTTTGAGGATAATTTATAACCTTGGAAATGATGTAGCAGATAGTGAAGGATCCAAGTTAATTTTCTTTGGCGGAACTGTGTGGAATTAGTAAATATTATTCGTTTGATACACGTTTTTGTCACATTATAATAGAAACAAATATTAATGTGACAAAATTGATTGAATTTGTCATTTTGATTCATACGACATCTCATATATGTCTCAATAAAATGTTTGTGTTAAGGTTTGTGCAGTTGTCTGTTATTTAGCTTATTAATCCCCTTACAAGAGTAATGCAATTCGGAGCGTAACTTAAGGTCTCATAAATACACAACACTAGACCATTCGAATTTTGAAGAGAATTCATAAGTTCAGAAAATACTAAAATTGCGTAAAGTAAAGCAGCTAAATTAATTTTGTTTGGTGGAGTATCACAAATACACTTTTTCAAGACTTTTGAAACAATATAGGGTGAAAGGTTTATCTTATCCTTAGTATATATTTTATTTTCTACTTAGTGACAATGTGTTATATTGTTACCTAAAAACACATTTATATTGATATGTTTCGTACAATTGACTGCTAGGAGACCAAATACTCAGGATTACTCGAGTACCATAATTTGGGGCCTAACTTACGATCTCATAAATTTATAAGTCTAGATTAATCTTTTCTCTTGAATATAATTTATAGCCCTTAAAACGAGATTATTGAGTGTGAAAGAATGAAGTGAAGCTACATTGGTGAAGTAGTGTGAAAATTGTAATTTATCTTGGTTTAATTAAATTTTTTGCAACACTTATAATAAAGTATTATTATTTGTCATTGAATTTTTATTGATACAAAATTGAAGTAATAGCATTTAGGATAATAGCCTTTTCTATTAATATAAAAAGGCTTTATTAAATTTAGATTATTTGCGATTTTAACACAACTCCGCAGAAGTAAAATATTTGTAATTGAATTTGTAATTAGTCAACACTAAAATGTGCACATATGTGTTTCATTAAATTGAGCCTACCATGACGAAATTTTCATTTTTGAGTAATAGAAGTTCTAAAATATTGACTTCATATGTTCTTTATAAGGAAATATTTTATTTGTATTTTGGTGAAAAAGGAGTCCTTTTTAGTATCAATGGAAGAAAACGAAACATTGCATAGACTGTAAATTTTAATTCCATGTATTCAACATAACTGTGAGATCGTGTGATAATATGCATTTTCGCTTACTTTCAGACAATGACGAGATTTTTGAAGAACAAACCATTAATTTTAGTCAACAGCTCACATAATTGCTAAATACCATCATGCAGGTCGAAACGTCAAAAACTGGTTAGAAATCATACATGGATATCTGCAGTTTGCATGGTGGAACAATAAGTGCATATTATCCTAGAAGGTTTAAAAGGTTTACCTTTATAAAGTTCCAAATGTAAAAATGTTGGCGTGTACATGGAGGGCCAAATAAAAGAATATATCCGGAACCTCGGTACACTGATAACCTGGTTGAATTAGAATAGTGAATATAGAAATAGAATAGAAAGACAACTGGCTTATAAAACAAACAAAATGTAATACATAAGAATTTACATTTGACTAAAAGATAACAAACATAAATACGAAACTTACGTTACGAAACTACACGCACTATGCAGCGGCATGTTCGAATGTTGAGAGACAGAAAGCTAGATATAATGATTTCATTTTTCGTACGCAACTGGATTTTAGTTTCTGCTGGAGTATTCACTAAACGTTTTACTACATTTTTGGTTAGTAATTTGAAATATTTTGTATTTTCCAGCTTCGAATGTTCTGCATGATACTATTTTTCTGAGGATTCACTCAACTTGTTAAATGAAATATATGTCTGGATATTAAAAGTATAGGTGACATCATCCCCGTTAAAATACTGATAATTCCAAACTGGATTCATAATTTGTCTCATAGTATTAAGTTATTCTTAATCAAGTTAGTTTAAACTGTTACTGAAATAAATGGTATTGCATCTATATAAATAAGAATGGAGTGTTTGTTTGTACATTCAATATTTTCGACGCATTTCAAGTTTTCTATCCGTTTTGGACCCTTCTGATGCCGAATCCGCCTTTTTCTCGTTTGGTGTCTGTCTGTCTGTCTGTATGTTGTGCCCTATACACGTCCACGCGGTTTAAGATATTTTCATGAAAATTTGCATACAGAGAGTACTTATCTTGATTTAGTGAGTGGAATTGGTTGCGAAAGTCTGTCTGTCCGTCTTTCTGTTCTATGCTCGATTTTGTGTTTGTGTGTTTGTGTAGGCATCACATGAATTGTATTCCAGATATTTGATTGCATTGTATTTTATTTTATACATTATCTAATAATTTAGTGAATGCAATATTAAACATTTCTTTATTGTTATATTTAGACGAGTTTCATGCTAAAACACCTGAGTAAGTATACTTAAATCAACCATAATTTGGTAGTTTTGGAAAAATTGGAATGTCTATTGAATATTACGATTAATTCGATTGCTTTACCAGTACTGCTGAAAAAGTAATTATTCTTCAAATTTTTTTTTTTTTATGGAATTTCATTTCTGATACGTCATTTATTTCGAGTCTTATTTTTATTCTTTGCGCAATGAAAACGATTTCCGAAAATTTGGGACAGACGATATTTTTCAATGAAACGAGAATGAACACGATCGCGCGAGCAGTGATATTTTCTGGTTCTTTCGCTCTGAATTAATTTCACATTTATAAATTTTGTACACTTTTAGTTGTAAGTTGTGGCAACTGTGCGAGATCAAGAGATAAAATTGAATCACAAATTAATATCTTTGGAACAATTTTTTACGACATCTTTTATTTTGTTTTACTTCGCTGTTTCCTGTTTTAAATATTTATTATTTTAATAAATGTGTTTTCCTTCTCATCACACCCAACAACACCACAAAGTATTAGACTTGAAAATGTTAGGTAAGTCAGTATAAATTTTCAGTAAATTTTAAGTGTAGTTATGCCGTTATTTAAAGAATAATGCCGTTATTTAAAGAATAATGCCGTTATTTAAAGAATAATGCCGTTATTTAAAGAATAATGCCGTTATTTAAAGAATAATGTCGTTATTTAAAGAATAATGTCGTTATTTAAAGAATAATGCCGTTATTTAAAGAATAATGTCGTTATTGAAATAATAATAATGTTTAAAAATCCAAACTAGAACTTTTTCCAACATTAAAAAATTCGTTGTAGTAATGACAGGAGAAGATTGCAAAATTTCACAATGTCGCATACCGGAGGCAAGAGTGCCACAGGTAAAAAAATATTGTTTTGTTGACTATGAGTGCGAGAGCACTCGCCATAAATCGTAATTTTAATTAATTGAGTTGCACATGAAAACAACTTAAGAAAGGGAATTCCAAATCTTCCTATAAATCGTCTTTTATAGTAGTAACCTTAGTATCACCTTTCGTCTTTTTGAGCTTTGTCATACAACAATTGTGCGATGTATGTGAAATGTATTACATGAATGTGTAGGATTTGTGTCCAAAGTAAGTTGTAGAAAATATAAAGATGGCGAAAGGTGTTAAAATAAATTTTTACTCTACAAAAAACGTAAGTCATTATATATTTTGATTATCTCTTCAATCTAGAGTAAACGAATTCAAACCGAGTAAGGTCGGGTATTTTGCTAGTTTTAAATAAAACTGGAAACCTTCAGTCGCTTTATTTTAAAGATTGTGTGGATAGCAGTGTCAATCAAGAACAGAAGCCACCCGTCTAAGGCAGCTATCGACTGACTGGAATTCAATACTTTTAAGTTTAACGTGGACTTTGCGAGGTCCCTCGAGTGACTTTGAGTCTATCGGGATACTTTTTTCAACTTAAAATCCCGTATTTTACTCACACGATTCGGCTAAATAAACGATGGGATTGAAATAGTAGACCTATTGTTGGTTCATTATTTCGACCTCCATCTTTCAAAGCAGATTATTGTGATAGTATTTGATGGATTGCAAGATTCGTGTCTTCATTCATTCTATTTTTATACCAAATTGAATAAAATATTAACTTTATAATTTAGCTACATTGTCTCAACCACAATAACCCTACTTCATATGCAAGTAATTACATTCTCTGTGTATCCAGGTAGGTTCTGTACTTTTTTGGAAGAACATTGGATTGAAATCGACATTTTTTAAATTTCCAGAATGAACCTAACGATATCCGTTACTTAATGAAAATACCTAGAGCAGTTGCCACACACTTAAACTGTTAAATCCAGAATAGGTCACTGTTAAATAACATGTAAATATAATCTGGCAACGCGCCCATGAAGAAGGAGAAGCTGAGCTTGCGCTGTAATCATTGCTTTGTACGTGTTCCAGAATGCGCGCCATGAAGAGATCGACTGCGCACTTGTATATATTGTCAAGATCGAACCTAATAAAGGTGTTACTTCTAAGCTGATTAGCTCTTAACTAGAACCACTCGGTATACAAGAGTCACCTTGCACCTCAGACCTACTTGAATCATTTTCACATGTCAGACTACTAACAAGTGTCTTATTTGCCGTGATGACGAAGAGACATTGAGGCATATCTTGCTCGACTGCACCAGAGACAGCATTTCATATGGCATTCATCTTCTATTCTTACTGCTTTTATATTATTTATTTTATACATATTGCTTCGTCGGTTCATAGAGGACAGCGTAAAATTGGCGGTAGTTTGCCAGACTAATACATCAAGGTATAAATAAAACAATAACTGAAAACTTAGGTAGGCACACACAAATAGAAATACAAAATTTACGATGCGTAAAATATTTTTCACAAAAACATTTTGTGATTCACTATTAATGATGAAAAATGGAAACATTTTTATCATCAAATGAAAATATTTAAAACTGCATTAAACTTACATTCAGGTGAAAATATATCCAATTGATAAAACTATCAATTTCATGTTTGTTTTACATTTATGAAATTACGTAACATATTCTATATTTAAACGATATCCATTGATGAGGTTAATAATTGGATGTTACTCAAATTTCTAATCGGAAGTCGGAGTAGTTTAAAAATTAATTTCCAGTTGAAAATGTATGGCAATGAACGACAATTTTAAACGTAAGCCTCACAACATTGGATTTATCAGAAAAAATATTGTTTTTAGACCATATTGTACTACATTTCAGATCCCAATACAGCTAATTGCTATAGTATTCTTAATGCAGTATTGTTACCCTTGGAAAATATTCAAATTTCTGAAATAATATTGCACAAGAGTTATTATTCGATTATAGCTGGAATGTGCGATTCTTGTCTTGCCGAAGCCATTAATATGTTGATTTAAACTGATCCCCATCCCTTCGTAAGTGTTCTGTAACGCAACATAGTCGATATATTTCTAGTTAATTTTTTCTTCCATAGTCCTCACTACCACTATATCAAACTTAATGATGATGATCTCAACAGATATAACTTAATGATAATTATGGTGATATTTAACCGCTAGTATCTCCATATAAAAACTGACATAAAATGTGCTTCAAAAGCTAGTTCTTTGAAGACGTAATGCATAGATGAAAGAGTTTGCTTCAGTAATTTATTTTTAGTAATTGTTCCTTTCACTAAGGACCTGCTGGTGTAGCATACGTGTCAGCAATTTAAAAATAATCTTGTCGAATTAACAAAAAAAAAGTTTAAATAGTTATGGTGATCCTCAAATTGTGAAGCATTTCCTTCATAATTGTACGCATGGATTGCTTCACTTGTGCTATAAAATTATGATGCTATAATTAAACGTCTTAAGTACTCTCACTTTAAGTTGTTTAATTCTGACTGACAAATAAATTTGTAGGTAATGCAAAATATTTAATTTAAGTTTTATGTAGCATATAATGTATTTATAATTTTGTGAATACAAAAAAAAAAACTATTGCAGTAAAATGTTTATTAATTCTTCAAAACAATTAAACTTCAAATAACAGGATATATCCTTATTTTAGGTTTTCATACTTTTATGTGTCTCATCGAACGCTGCTAAGTGTTCATCTAAATTAAAACTTTCAACAAATGCCAAGAGTTTACGCTGAACTGTCAAGACTTTCGTTATGTATTTTAAGTGATAAATGGAACAAAAAATTTAGATCTATTTACTTCTATTATATTTAGATCTATTAGGGTTGATAAATTTAGATCTATTAGGGTTGTATGTCTGCAAGTGTCAACTGGCTGTTTAGAGACTATTCTCTGACAAGACTTTCTTCCAATCTTAAATTTTTTTTTTCAATTAATTGTCCTGTCAGTTATCTTGAGGAGGTATCTTGAAATTAGAAAACCAACCAAATCTCGTCATCATTAAAAAATTGTCAGTATCTAAATCATAAAATATCTCGTCATTATCAAAATTACTCAGATTTTGATGGACGAGATATCTTGTCCAAACCACTTGGAAAGTGAACAATTCTTCCTTACGCACTCGAGAAAATTCTATGTTAAGCATCATAAGTTTAGAATTAAAAATATTCGAATTTTCAATTTTAGAAATAAACATATTCAAATTTTTTATTTTAGAAATAAAATTATTCGAATTTTTAATTTTTATCAAATATATCCGAATTTTTAGTTTTAGACTTATTAATATTCGAAATTTAAATTTTAGAATTAAAAATATTCGAATTTTTAATTTTAGGGAGAAAAAAATTATTTGATAGTTGAATTTTAAATTTCAAATATTATTATTTAAAAAATTTAAGGCCGTGGTAATTGGTTGTAAACTACGTCTGAACATACCAAAGGAGTAATCAAAACAATTGGGGATTCTGTGCTTAGATTTATTAGTAAACCTTTTCACATAGGCGGATGAGCAATATTATTTTGTTCATTTCGAATATTTTTCCTCTTTGACCCACTTTGCTTGAATAAAGTCTAATGTAGGTAAGTAATTGATTAATGTCGCTCTGGAGCAAAACTAAGGAATATTTGCGACGATTCGGAATCAATCACGAGAAGATGAAGGAGGTAACACCTGAGCTGGCACACCACCTTGCAAACTTCCCTGCGCTACTGTTGTCTAAAGTATGAGTCTTAGCTCTCTAAATAGTTTTGACGAGATGTCTCAATAATTGGGATCTCACCAATTTTTGTAATGATCTGATGACTCTTCATCATTTTATCTCTTCATGCCGATTTTGTATTGATGAAAATATCAAGATCAGGTTACAGTTTTCCTAAGAAGGTACAAAGTCTTATCATATCTGGGCAGTTTCCCAGTTTTATTATTAACGAGATTGACCATTAACATCAACTAAACAACCACTAATATGGTTAAATGTGTCTTGACCCTCCATGTGATTTTTTGAAAGTATCTCGTCCATAAAGACCTGACCAATTTTGCTGATGAGAAGATACTTTTAACATACAACCGGCAGGATCCTTAATCATGCATAGTGTTGAATTCCCATTTCGTTACGTTTTAACCAAAGACAGAATCCACACAATACCCTGATGATTAACAGCCACGATTGAATAATGTAAGAAATCACACCAAATTCGATTTCGCTTGTTTCCCGTGCGAAAAATACGGTCACGTTAAGCCCATATTTGAGTGTGCGGCAACTCCTCTTCGCAGTTTCACGATTATCCCTGCTAAGAGCGAACCGTTCAATCATTTGTCTAAGAGGGGTGTTTCCAAGCAATTCAGTTGCAGCTGCACTCACGTGCCGTGCGCCATCTTCTCGAAATAACTGATTATCTATCTCCCTTTTGAACCTCTGAAGACGACACAATTCACGATTTAATCATCCAATTAGGGACGCCAAATGCGTTTGGGGTTATGAACCTAAGAAATCATTTTTAGGAAACTTCTAATCAGCGGCCAACAATTACAATTTAATGCTACCGGAAATTTTCCTAATTAAAGAGAGATGATATCGATAGGAATGTTAATTTAATCTTTGACGGTAGATTTTTGTGTTTGGTTACATTTAGAGAGGATCTGAGGGTTTGCTTATATTTAGAGAGGATATGGGTATATTTAGAGAGGAATTGAGGACGAAAGTTATTCCAAAGACAGACCCAATGTAAATTCTGTTTTATCAAACCTGATGTTTTATGGCAATATTTTAAAAGCAACAAATTTTTGCTATAAAACATACGCAACAGAAGATTGTTTAATAGGTTTATCAAATTACAGCGATTTCACATTGTGATGGTATATCAATAAAATAAAACATTTCATTGAAACAAAGTACTCTTGAATACTAGTCACGTTTACCTTTAATGTCGTCTGATTAAAAATAAAATAATTTTTAGAGTGATAGCAGGCTTATATGTCGTTGTTAGATTTGAACAGATTAAACGATCATTGAAAAACGCTTTACTCAATCATAGAAAATTGCACGAATGCAAATACTATAGGAAAAAATAAATGACGAAACACATTTTTTTTAAACTCAATTTTGATATTTTCATAACTTCTACTTTGAACGAAATACGCATAGTTGCTTTATTTACCGATAAAATCAACTTCACAAGTATCGCAATAGAGTGTAAGAAAAATCTGCAAAAGATGTGATAGTGAGATGACTATTATATACAGAAGTCAATTTTCAGTATTAGAGTGATTATGAATGCTCTTTAAGTTTATTTCACGTAAAAAATGAGAAACGTGCAGATTATTATTGCAGCCAATTTGCCTATCCGTAATTTTTTTTTAAGTCGTAGCACTCTTCTATCAGAAATGCGATGTATCCGAATCCCGCCATCATTATGAAGGGCTGACAATCATATTAATACGATATTCTTGATCAATTTCGTTGCAAGAATATGCACTTATTTCTTGAAAATTTCTTTTCGTTTGTTGAATACCAGCTTATTTTAAGCTTAAATGTCTTCAATACAGACAAAAAAATTCAATCGGTAGCAATTTTTTGAAACGCGAAATTCAACGTTTTAAAAAGAAAATCAATGCTTTCAGAGAAAATTTCAGATAGAAAAACTGCATAAGAGCAACTCCAACTTGTAATTCAACAACCTCGATCCTTTGCCACTTAAGGCAAAAACTTTTTTTTTTTTTCAAACGTTCTAGTTAGAGTATTTTATAAACATGATATTATTTAAAGATCAGCAAAGTTTTATTTACAATTCGTTTTACTTCAAGTGGCAAGTAGCATTAAATCGCTTATGTGTGGCACTATCTTTTTTTCAATTTAAAGATTTGCGTCAGTGGAAATTACTTACATATTTAGTATAATATATTTTCTTACTGTTATATTAGTACAGATACCCTTCGAGTTGTATGTGTTACAGTATGTTATCAATAGTTGGATTTCTCCCTGGGAAATCTCTTCTGTGTCACTAAAAAAGTCATTGTATGTGTCTATTACTTGATAGTATGTCTTATAGATTGTAGTTATTGTATGTCTTGTATGATTAAATATGTTTTTTGTGCCATAAATCCCACAAAGCATCCAACTTATTGTGTACAGCTTTAAATATTTATGGTTACGAGTCTTATTTTTACGGTTGTTGTCTTGATTAAAAGAATATATTTTAGGGTTTTTCTCTTTATAGGGTGTACTTACATATTAGAAGTTTTTTTTAATTTATTTCAAATTTAAAAATTCAATTTTCTCACAGTAGGACATTGGTTTATGCTTAAAATCATTTATGTGAGAAATATCAACGAATTATTAATTAGCTAATAAGATATAGTGAGCTAATTAGCATGTTTTTTAACAGTGATATATCAATTTCTAATTTGTCTAGAAAGACAATTCTTGTAAATTATTTATAATATTATTCTTCATGTTTTGACTCTCAATCAAGTTGCCAGAGAGAAAAGTGTTTCTGTTACAGCTGCACAAAGAAGATTTTTTTTCTGGAATCAACAGTGATTTAAAAAATTATCCGGGACTTAAAAGTCCATTAAAAATGTATTTTTTAACTAATTGCTCTGATTGAGGGAGAGAACATCCACTGTATTATATATATTATAATGATACAAAAATAATTATAACAGATTAAATTATTGTTGAAATATCACTATTTGAACAAAGCATTCTATTGCAAAACTTATTTCTTCTGAAATCGAGTTTAAAGATTTGGAAACATGTCTGTTCGTGGTGACAGTACCAAACGAAAACCCTTGTAACTAGAAAACTATTTCGAATATTTTCAAGATCTTTGAAGCAATAACAAAAATTTAATCTTTCTGTTGGTTTTTTAGGATTTCTAGTGTGTACAAACACCTAAATTAAGAAATTGCAGCCGTTTTATTTAAAAATGGTTTGTTTTATTAAATTTGTTATTTTAAAATTGTTATTTTATTAAAACGCAAATCAACAAATCGTCATGTATTCAATCAACGACTTTTATAGAAGTTGGCCAAAATATTCACATACCATCAAGTAATGAACCCATATTACCAGTATCTTGAAAATAATAAATATTTTGACAAAATCTATCTCCTATATAATTTACTTACAACGTATAAAACATTGAAACTCATAAATATTATAAATGTTTAAACCTGACCACATCATTTCACTATCTTAACTCCAAACACATAAATTCGCAATTTTAAATAAATTTTGAAAATTAATAAATCAGTAGGGCGTTACCAGATATCAACTTTTGGAACTAAACTTTGTGTCATACCCTGTGCAGCACGGCTATTTACATAGAAATGAATGTTTCATTCCCTCATTTCTTATGATCTTAATTCATTCACCAGATTGGTCCTTTAAGATACGTTATAGTTCAGAAATTATCAGAAAACAAGCAAATTATCATGGTATTATCTGGCTAACTATTGCATAATTAATTACCGCATCATCAATACTTTTTTCAAATTTAGCGAGTTTTGATGACCGTCTAAAAAATCAAACTACCCGGTTATTAATGAGATCAACTCTAATTTGTTAACTTAAATAGAAGAAATGTTTACTTTCCACAAATGAATTCCAGAGTATCAAATCTTCGAAGACAAACATTGTAAGTCGAATTCAAAATATCTCGTTTGAATAATATTTGAATAATCTTACCACCGTTTCTGAACCGATTTCATTAAAATTCTAAAAGAGCGATTCAAAGTAAATGAAGATTTTATTCTTGATGGGAACCAACTCAAATTCTAGTTCCAGGTAATAATAACATTAAACCGGGCATCAATGCAGAATTACTTCTGAAATTTTATGGGAAATGCAATTGAGAATGTTTTTGATTCACGTTGAAGTCCGTAATAAAGTTTACTATAATATATATATATATATATATATATATATATATATATATATATATATATATATATATATATATATATATGGTAGTGGTACATAAATTTCGTTATTATACTTATTTCCCTTAACATTGAAAGTTAACAAAATGGTTTTTTTGTTTTATGGCAAACGTAATTACTAGTTGATATGTGCAAAGAATGCTATGAAAAATTTTCATCAGATATTCCTAAAATATAATTACAAAAAATAATATGACATTTTATAAATAAAAAAGGAATAAAAATAATTGTCTAAAACTCGACAAGAAATGATTGAGCAAAGGATCATGAATTTATCCTTAAGTTTCAATCGCTATCTTTGGATGACAAGTCACTGGTAATATAAATTTGATATCTACCTTAAATTTCTTGTAAGAGTTTTGTTTAATGAATTAATATGCAGTGTGATCAAAATTGAATTCTATGAGTTACAGGCTGCACAACTTCGATTTATGTGAAATTTATTCCTATCAGGATCTTTTCTCACTGCTGTGTCAGTAATACTTTTATATTGTGTACATATCTATTAACCGACATTGACTGTCTTGCGTATGGAGCCGTATGGACTGCTCCCCAAAACCTAACCCAACTAACCATTACAATTTTTTGTAGAACGAATCAAAAACTTGTAAAAGACCTATGAAATTTGTCATAATCAATAAAATTTTCTGAAGAAATAACACATTTTATAAGCTGAATGATATGATGCTTTTCTAAATAGAAATAACAACGATATCTATATGCCTGCTACATCAACACAAGTGTTAGTTCTCATATACATGATACATCAACTCGCGTGTCATGTTCTAGAGATTAAAACTCAAAGAGTAACAGCTATTACTAATATAACTATCATTTACAAAAGCACTGTTATCTTTCGTAGTCAGGTGATTGAAGCCAAACTGCAAGCACCCACTTCATATATTAATCCAGTGCAGTTTTAAAATGCTTACACAAAAATACCCACGTCTTGTTGCTGAGATGCATCTTTACTGCCCAGTTTTAAAGGCTAATGGCGCAGAAAATACGCTACCTGTTTCCCAAAATAACCATCAAGTGGTCGTAAAATTCGAATTTCTGATGATGTGCGCCCACTATCGTCAGTATTATGCACGCTCTTCATCATTCATCCCAGAACTTCAAAACCTGATCATTAGCAATTACTTGCCGATTCCGAGTTCCGAACTTGAATGATGCAGCAAGTTTTTTGCATTTTACTTTTATCGCTCGTGCTTAAATATCTTGAATCGCTGAGTCATCATTATAACCGATTCTCTCGTAGATAGGGACCTAAGCGGTTTTCTAATAAACCCGCTTTGGGAGAATGGACTCCCTAAGAGTGAAAACAATTTGTCTAAGTATAAGAGTTAAGATTGGTATAGATTGAGATGAATCAATACATACGTATATACATTGAAAGTTGATGCATCCAGACCAATTAACCTCCCAAGTGTCTCGATGATATGTCTCGTCCAAGTTCTGAAGAGTTTTGGTATTGACTCGATACCTTGTTCAGACAAAACAGGACAGTTACTTAAAGGGAAATGAAGATCCAAGCTGTGTGGAAACAAATTGTCCCCTTAATAAAACTGGTGACAGTTTAAAATAGGATTTGCATCAGGAGCTGATCATTATAGGATGGTTTTCGAAGTGAATATGGGAGTGTTAATTCTTCAATGAGTTTCGACGAGATATCTCATACATCAAGATCTGATCAAGTTCGAGATATCTTGCCATAAAGATATACGTTTTTTATGGCTGATTTTGATCAAGATGCTATCAGATATTTTTTTAATGATCAGATATTTCGTACATCTTTATCTGGTCAGCTGTGCACCACGTCGAGACTACTACTAAAGTGGTTAATTTAGTTCTGTTTGAATACTTAACTTAAGTTGATGCATCCAGACCAATTAACCTCCCAAGTGTCTCGATGATATGTCTCGTCCAAGTTCTGAAGAGTTTTGGTATTGACTCGATACCTTGTTCAGACAAAACAGGACAATTACTTAAAGGGAAATGAAGATCCAAGTTGTGTGGAAACAAATTGTCCCCTTAATAAAACTGGTGACAGTTTAAAATAGGATTTGCATCAGAAGCTACTCATTATAGGATGGTTTTCGAAGCGAATATGGGAGTGTTAATTCTTCAATGAGTTTCGACGAGATATCTCGTACATCAAGATCTGATCAAGTTCGAGATATCTCGCCATAAAGATATACGTTTTTTATGACTGATTTTGATCAAGATGTTATCAGAATTTTTTAATGATCAGATATTTCGTACATCTTTATCTGGTCAGCTGTGCACCACGTCGAGACAACTACTAAAGTGGTTAATATAGTTCTGTTTGAATACTTAACTTAAGTTGATGCATCCAGACCTATTAACCTCCCAAGTGTCTCGATGATATGTCTAGTCAAAGTTCTGAAGAGTTTTAGTAGTGACTTTTTTGATAACTTGTTCAGACACAACAGGACAATTACTTAAAGGGAAATGAAGATCCAAGTTGTGTGGAAACAAATTGTCCCCTTAATGAAATTGGTGATACAGTTTAAAATAGGATTTGCATCAGAAGCTGGTCATTGTAGGATGGTTTTCGAAGCGAATATGGAAGAGTTAATTCTTCAATGAGTTTCGACGAGATATCTCGTACATCAAGATCTGATCAAGTTCGAGATATCTCGCCATAAAGATATACGTTTTTTATGACTGATTTTGATCAAGACGTTATTCAGATTTTTTAATGATCAGATAATTCGTCCATCTTTATCTGGTCAGCTGTGCACCACGTCGAGACAACTACTAAAAGGGTTAATATAGTACTGTTCGAATACTTAACTTATGTAACTCAATGCATCTATTGCAAGTATATTGTATACAGTTATTTAAAATGATTCTGTGATTCAAACCTGAATACGGCAAGGACATATCTCTTATAACGAGAGGAGGCACATCACATATTGTTATTTATGAATTAAACTTTGACATTTTTTATTTCCTTCCATGTAGCACTCATTTTTTATGTAATACTTTGTTAACTATAGTATTTTGAAACGATGAAATATTTTCAATAAAGATGTATGTACATTTAAAGCATATTTAATTTTAAAGTATTGTGTATAGTTGAATAAACACCCAAATAATTTTCTGGTTTTCCGTTTTAATATAAATTGCAGTTCACAAGATTCAACAAGCAGTCTACTCTGCAAATCTCGAGTTGGCAGAACGGCCTTGAAAATGGTTTGATTTTTAACTGGTATGCCTATATTTCACCTTTAAGGTTTGTGATATCCGAATAATAAATATATCTTTCACATCACTTGTCTTACATCGTTCGATCTTGTCTTACATCGCATTTTCGATACTCAATAACGTATTAAATATACTTATATACAACTCGTAAAGCTATATTTTGGTATGAATTGTTTTAAATAAACCTATTTAAATAATTAGTTTGGCCATAATAATTTTGAATCTCTAAATTTTTAAGTCGATGTTCTCAAACATGTAAAATTAATATTCTAAAAGGAAAAAATTAATCAAGATTTTTAATAGCTTTATATGAACCTTTTAGCATTTACGTAATAATTCTTTATTTTACATTTGTATCGAGAGGTTATAATAAATAAGAAATATTATTCTTAAGTTTATCTTCAAGAATTTCTGTTTCGTGTTGTTTACAGATTAATCTATTTCTTAATTAAAACGAGCTTTCAAAATTCTAAAACATATTTTAAATATGTATAAAAATATAACTATAATCATAATAAACTATAAACAACGCAATATAGACAAAAGGACTACTCGCCGTAAATTACGAAGATACGGAAATATCTTAACTCTGGATTCTTTTATTTCTAGCTCTCCCTTTGTTTCAGATTCCTGAAGTCTGTTTTTCCAAGAAAGGGTTTTTGTGTAAAGCGTATTAATTATAATTAAAATAATCAATTTTTTTCTATGCAGAATAATATCTGAACATAGTTTACTATGAGAGATGCTTAAGTAAAGAAATGTGGTTTTATCTTAAAGGAAATTCATCAAACATTGAAGCTGCCTATAAAAACTTAAAAATGACGGAAAGTTGGAAGCAGTCGCAATTTGTATAAAATAACCCTTTATTCTAAATTATGAATTATCGACACATTAGCTCTTATGTAAGAAATAACTATCCCAGGTTATGACGAAGAGGTTGGTATATTTCCAAAGCGGGTTCTTGACTCTTCTGGTGATTTTCTCTGCACCAGATTTCACCTCATTATCAAAACAGAACAGATCTGGATGGATGAAACATCTAGTCCATAAAGGTTTGTGGTCTTTCGTCATTTAATGAAAAATAACTAGGTCTTGATCTCATCATTAAAAAAATCAGCAGTATCTTGATGACGAGATAAGTCGTCATTTGGAAAGTTAGTCAGATCTTGATGGATGAAGTTTCTCATCGAAATCACATGGAAAGCTAGCCTTCCTTGAGTTACCTCGACGGATTATCTCGTCATTAGAAAACTGACCAGATCTTGATATATTGGCCATGAAATCATTGGTAATATCGTGATGATCAGACATAATGTGTCATAAACTAAACTCTTGAAATCTTGATGAACAAGATATCTCGTCAGTAGAAAAATTGCTCAAATCTTGATGGACGAAATATTTTGATGAAGCAACAGAAGTTTAATATAAATTCACTTGACATTCAAACTGCCTGTAGAAACGAACTTATAAACCCATTAAAAAGGTTAAAGAACTATTTATTTTCAAAACATTAAAAAAAAGCTGATCATTCTAAACTACAAACTAATAACAAACGCAATATTACACAAAAAGGACTACCTATCCAGAGTTAAGATTATAAATAACCCTAACAATATACTCTTCTCCATTCTTCCAATCTGTTTTTCAAGCTCTTCCCATTTTACACAAACCCGTAGCATTCATCACAGTCAAGAGCCGAGCTGGATAAGAGAATATTGACAAATCGCTCCGGCCAGAATCGGTTGTCCGCATTGACAAATATCCTCACCGTAGGCCTCCCGAGAGTAGGAGCGACGAAGGATCCAGTTTTTTTCCGGGTATTTTATCCGATATTTTTATCCTCGTCCACGAAGCGAGAGTTCTCTCACTTTTAATCTTTCATTCTTTAATAATTCCCTAGTCTTATGGAGTGGGTATGGATGTTAAAAAAAGTGCTAACTCGTAGGTGTATTGGATTAAAAGGCGTGTGTTGAAAGGGGTCTATAGAGAAAATCATACATCAACTACAGGGTCAGTAAATTTTTTGCCTCATAGAAAATTAACATAAGTGTGGAAATATAATGATTCTAAGTAGCACAAATTATATCAATGAGTATAATTATATATACTGGTATGATTATTATTTACTAACAAAGTATAATGTTTAACCCTCCTGGTTGGTTCTATCGAATAAAGAATCTCGTCAATAGCAGAATTGACTAAATGGTGATTTAAGATACCTTGACCTTAAAAGAAGACTAATAGGATCTTGATCATGTCATCATGAAAAAAAAATAGACAATGTATTGATGAAGGTATCGTCATTATCACTGTGACTATACATGTCATGATAGACGACATAAATCGTCATTATCACTGTGACTATACATGTCATGATAGACGACATATATCGTCATTATCACTGTGACTATACATGTCATGATAGACGACATATATCGTCATTATCACTGTGACTATACATGTCATGATAGACGACATATATCGTCATTATCACTGTGACTATACATGTCATGATAGACGACATATATCGTCATTATCACTGTGACTATACATGTCATGATAGACGACATAAATCGTCATTATCACTGTGACTATACATGTCATGATAGACGACATATATCGTCATTATCACTTAGACTATACATGTCATGATAGACGACATCTATCGTCATTATCACTGTGACTATACATGTCATTATAGACGACATATATCGTCATTATCACTGTGACTATACATGTCATGATAGACGACATATATTGTCATTATCACTGTGACTATACATGTCATGATATACGACATATATCGTCATTATCACTGTGACTATACATGTCATGATAGACGACATATATCGTCATTATCACTGTGACTATACATGTCATGATAGACGACATATATTGTCATTATCACTTTGACTATACATGTCATGATAGACGACATATATTGTCATTATCACTTTGACTATACATGTCATGATAGACGACATCTATCGTCATTATCACTGTGACTATACATGTCATTATAGACGACATATATCGTCATTATCACTGTGACTATACATGTCATGATAGACGACATATATTGTCATTATCACTGTGACTATACATGTCATGATAGACGACATATATCGTCATTATCACTGTGACTATACATGTCATGATAGACTACATATATCGTCATTATCACTGTGACTATACATGTCATGATAGACGACATATATTGTCATTATCACTTTGACTATACATGTCATGATAGACGACATATATTGTCATTATCACTTTGACTATACATGTCATGATAGACGACATCTATCGTCATTATCACTGTGACTATACATGTCATTATAGACGACATATATCGTCATTATCACTGTGACTATACATGTCATGATAGACGACATATATTGTCATTATCACTGTGACTATACATGTCATGATAGACGACATATATCGTCATTATCACTGTGACTATACATGTCATGATAGACGACATATATCGTCATTATCACTGTGACTATACATGTCATGATAGACGACATAAATCGTCATTATCACTGTGACTATACATGTCATGATAGACGACATATATCGTCATTATCACTGTGACTATACATGTCATGATAGACGACATATATCGTCATTATCACTGTGACTATACATGTCATGATAGACGACATATATTGTCATTATCACTGTGACTATACATGTCATGATAGACGACATATATCGTCATTAGCACTTAGACTATACATGTCATGATAGACGACATATATCGTCATTATCACTGTGACTATACATGTCATTATAGACGACATATATCGTCAAAAACACATGGATAGTTAATGTTCAGTACTGTCGACCTTCTAATAAAACAAACGGAGATTGTGCCCGTAACTACATGTTATTTATAACATCTGCTTGGTTTTAAAAACTTCCATATGGTATAGGAAGAAGTACGAATCACAAATATAAGTACTAATAATTGATTGGCTAATGTCAGTATAAAGCGTTATATTTCATAAGCGAATTAATAATCGAAATGACTGATATGAAGTGTGCTTATGAATGCCTTGTCTTGAACATTTGAGGGAATAAATAATGAGTATCAAATCATAACTTTATTCTAACGAATAGTTATGGTATAGTTTGATTTATTAAAAATATGATCGAAGCTCTAGTAACGTTACGTATCCAGCTTTTAAAATAATTATTTTTATGTGAAGATAAAAATAGCGTATAGAACATCAAACTATCTGTTTTCAATTGTAATATTTTCAAGAGACATTCTTATTTAGAAATATGTGTCCTGTTTATTTTTAAAGATCCAATATGTGTAGTTTAAAATCCATGTTTTGTATAAATGACATTTAAAATTACAATATCGAATGGCTAGTTTGGTGTGCTGTATTTCATCATTTCAAAATTATAGATTTCACCAAGATAACCCGGGCAGGATACTAAACCACCGTCAAATTTTGATTCCTTGATTAATTGCAAATTGTATCCTTCTAAAATGTGAAAAATCAAACACACTTTTCAGTCCATCGTTTTAAAGGGATATTGTGATCATAAAAGAGTTTTTCTGTAAAGTTAGGTAAACATAGCCCATCACATAAAAATAAATATGGTAATTTAGTGAGTGAAACTTAATTTTTTTTGAGCTACCCTTTAAATATGGAAATAAATCCTCAACTTTAAAAAAAGCGTAAAGCTTTTAATGCAGAATAAAATTTGAATCTTAACGCAAGACCTTCAATTAAAATTCTAAGAAACTTCCAATTCCTCAATCTTCCAAGTGATTTGGACAGGGATATCACTTCCATTAATATATAGCAAATTTTGCGGAAGACGATATAAATCGTCATTATTTTTTAGATACTTCACATTTTTTTTAAGATGACGAGATCAAATATGGCCATTTTTCGCCCAGTGGTGAGACGGCTTGTCGAGCCAACCACAAGGTGGGTTGAATGCTTCTTCATATTTATTAATGCATAGTATACACCTATCATGTTTGTTTGCTTAAATTCAACTACACTAACTTCATAGCATTTAATAGAAGTAATAATATTTTGTTGTTGTTGTTGTCGTGCGGGCCATATATGGCCCAATTGGGGGTGCCATTGCCCCGGAGGGTTGGACTTCTTCATACATGACACATCCGTTTTTACAGGAAGGTCCCTTTCATACATCCATTCAATTTAGATCATAATCAGAGGCCGACAACCCCCTGGTCAGGTACACCCAGAGGTATTGATTTGGTATGAGAACATGGGGGACTTAGTGACCACGACCTATTTAACCCATTAACGCCCAGCGTCCTCATTTGAGGACAGTGGATAAAAGAGCGTGTAGAATCTTTATATATTTCCGGAAACGATTGTTTTTTCTGCGCGACGGTAGATGGTATTACCAGAAAGAATCCCACAAATTACCAAGTTCATGTGGTTGTGCAGAACTCCGAGATATGGATCGCCATTTCATGTTTTTTCGTGTCTCACACTTGCATTTGCTTTCTACCTAGCTACATCGTCTATATTCTAGGTAAAACATTTTATTTTTACTAGTATTTAAAATTAGAGTAATATATAAACTTATAATAGAAAATTAATTTCTTTTGAAAAAAAATTTCGTTTGTAAAAAGGACATCCAATTTTGCTGTCCTCAATTGAGGACGCTGGGCGTTACAGCCAACTTTTATACAAATTTCAAGTCATTATAATTTTTGTATTTTTTCGCGTAGTAATTGAATTAAAAATTATTTCGACTTTTACATGGTAAATAGTCATTACTTTCCTAAAGCAAAACAAAGTATAAGTAATTATAATGGCTCGTAGGTTCTTAACGATTGCAGAAGCTCATGAATATTTAATTTCCGAACAAATAGAAACTGACATAATCGAAATTCCACCTAACGTAGATGAGATTACTGTTGAAGAGAATTTTAACGATGAAAGTGCAACTTTAGTTAAAGTACGTGATATTGCAGGAACAGCTGAAATCGAAAATTCCAAATTCCTCTGTGACTAGATTTGTGTTCAAAAACTAATATTGTGACACTGTAAGAGACAACAGAATCGCAAGATGTCCTCTGAAATATCGGAAAGCAATAGAAGCAAGAGAGTTTTATGAGCATAAATTTGATAAGGAAAATAAAATTTTAATAGTCAGATGGAACGACAATAATTCTGTTACTTTGGCAACAAATTCTGAAATATTAATTACGCATTCCTTGTTTCCCCAAATATCATACGAAAACAAAGAATTGATACATATTCCATGTAAATTTGTATGTATTTTGTTTATGTATCATATATGTGCATCTTGTTCTCCGTTATTCTGCATAAAAAACTGTCCTTTTTATATCAACTGTCATAGTTCGCACAAAACTGAAATTGTAGCGTTGAACATTACTCCGTTTGAGATAAATTGTCATTAAATGTTAAGTAAATAACAGTTTTAAATTAATCTTACCTTAAAATTTAATAGAATACTGTAACTAATCCGTTTTTACAGCTATTACATGTTGTTTTCGAATATTCTGACTTCACTGAATTTCCTGATTTTTTTTCACCGGAACGCCTATTGTCCTCAAATGAGGACGGGCTGTAATTTTAAAACTAAATCACAAATTGATTGAATTTTAGTTTTTTTGTATTCAGAGGGTCATAATTACATAGATTTGAGATAATCATGAAAATATTTTGAGCAGAAATAATTCGGGCGTTAATGGGTTAACGTGCCCCAGCCACCATTAGCGAACACGACGGTCTTTAGCCAGGTCTAAGCGCCGATCTCGCAACTATCAGAATTGGCTGAGGACAGAACCCACAACCATTCCTATGCGAGCACGGCGCTCTACCGACTGAGCTACCGCGGCTAATAATATGTTAATTGATCCATATATTTTCTTTACATTAAAATTTATTCATAATGAGCATACTTTCAAATGAACGGTATAAATCATATGCAACACAGTAACCGTCCAAAAATGATCTGCGAATTTTATTCCGAAATGCACTGCGTGTGAAGCAGATAAATTATTTGTGTCTCCAACCGAAATCTTTTGGCTAAACTTCTCGATAAAAACTTTTTTTTTAAATAATTTTTTTTCTCTTACCCAATTGCAACGTATGAATCAATGTATAATTTTATCACTAACGATGTTGTACTTACACTATACTTACGAATCTGTTCATGGATTACTTAATCCATAGTCTACCCAATCCAATTCGGAATCTTGAGATACACAATCAATTAAAAACTAAGAAACACATAAGCCCCAATCTAAATCGTTCTTCAAAATCCATTCCAAATCGAATCGTAATACTTGTGACTCTGAAAAATGTGAGCATTTAACTGAAATCTTGCAATTGAACTCCGTGAAAATGCTTAATATTTCTATGATACAAAGTCAAAGCCTTTTACACATATTGAATATAAATCTTAACTTCGAGGTATGTTTTACGAATAACAACTTTTTACATATCAATGCGTTATTTTCTTATCTTTAAGGTTCATGAATAATGTTTACATTCTGACATTGTTTCATTAAACACCATGAAACTCTCAATCACTTCACTGTTTCTCCCACGCCAAACAACGCACATACCGACTCGCAACAAATCAGCACATAAATTAATGCTCGCTTTTATTTCGTGTCAACACGTGTCTAATTTAACTACAGTAACTAAACAGCATTCAATGTGTTCTACCTAAATCCGTAGTTCATCCAATCAGTTAGATTCACAACATTGTGTATGTTCAAATGAGTAAAAGAAACTGAGAAACACATAAGCATTTCTCTAAACCGTTGCTCGAAATCCCATTCCGAATCGTATTACTTGTGACGCAGAAAAATGTAAGTCTTTGAACTGAAATCTTAGGGTATTACGAAAGAGTTCATTTCGCGATTAAACTTTCCGAGTTACACAAAGCGGTAAATTATTCCGTTCCGTGAGGGCGAATTTCTCCAGGATTCCCAGCACGCGATCCCGTCGTTAGCGGCTTTATTGACAAACTTTTTATTGACTTTTCCCCATTCGCTTTATTATTTGAAATACATCAGGTAAAGAGGGTTTAATTTATGCATTGTGAAATGGAAACTGTACCAAATTGGGTATGCGTCTGTTATTTTCCATTTTTTTTTTTTTTTTTGCGCTGCAATTTTATTTTTGTACTTGAATAAGAAACGGTCGGAACAAGTAAATTTGATTAAAAAGTGTGCCCCGAAATGTGAAAAGGTTGACGCAAACTATATATTTCATTTTGATACTGGAATACGTGGCATTAAATATGTATCACTATTGTGGAATATCTAGTTAGAATGTGGATAAAATATGTAGTTAGTTTCTTTCAAATTCCTAAAAATATCTGAATTAGTGCTTCAGTGGGTTATATATCTAAACAAGCGCATAAAAAGAGGTTGTATAAAATTTGAAGTATTGCTTAGATGTATTATATAGTACAAATTATCTAAATGAGCGCTTCGATGGGTTACATAGCATAACGTATATGAGTTAGTGCTTAAATTAGCTGCATAGTATGACGTATTTTATAACTGCATGTTATGAAATATATAAAGCACATGATTTATGCTTAGAGGTTCTACGAGTATTACTATCATATTGAATATTTGTAAAAGGTTTGTAAAATTATGCATTCTTGAAATTAAGCACTTTGCACCACGACTGCAATATCGTCATAACTCAAAAACGTATTTTATAGTTTTACACACACACATGCTTCTGCATGTTGCACAACTGCTATCTACCATAGCAGCAACTTCTATCTGCTATAACAGCAACCTGTCCTATTCTAGTGCCGCAATTGCCCTCTACTGAAATCTACAATTTTGTCAGTATTTTAGCTTTTAGAAGCACGTATTTAATTTTTCTAAACATAAAACTAGAAATTCCTCTTTTGAGTTATGGTGATATTACAGTTAGGGTGAGAAAGGACTATTGTTGGATTCAAAGATTTCATTTCAAAATTATTTTGTAGAAATATTGCGATGTTGCAAATTTTTTTTTTTAAATAAAGCAATAAATGTTAGTTACAAATAAGCATTTAAAAATACATCTAATTTTGAAAAATATGGGGGATAGGTTTACTGTTTTGATATGAAAAGGAAATAAATTGACTTTGCATAGTTCATGCAAACAGTTTATTTGAGTTATAAAGTTAACAATTTCTATGGTTGATGTTAGATAATGAGATTAATATTATTTCAGACTAAGAAGGATCAGCACAGTAAAATCGGAGCAGGGGGTTGACTTACTTAAAGTGGAACCCACCATTCAAATGAACAATACAGGATAACCAATCCGATGACAATCAATGGAATAAAGTAAACTTAATTAAAAAGCTCAACTCAAAAGCAAAGATTTAGTAGTTTACGCTTGACTTCAGTAGACTGTAATAAACTGATATGTCATTTTATCATTAATTCAAATATATCTTACACCAATTAAATTTCATCCTACTTAATTTACAAAAAAGACAATCCTGTCAACAATAACCCTGCATCAACAAAAACCGTGTCAACAAAAGTAGTTTTCTTGGATTAAGGCGATATATTTCTTAAATAAAAGTATCGATGAAATATTTTTATAATTTAAATAATTGAATATAAATAATACTTTAATATAAGTGAGTATTCATAGTAAAATGTATGCTTTATCCCCCATATATATTTAAAATACAAAAGCGATGCAAGACTGCAAGTGCAAAAACGTGTTGGATTATTTCAGAAAAGCCCTACCTCTTAGCTAAAAAACTGAAACAATGAAAGCTAAATTATTTATCTAGCTTTCTATCTACTAAGCTGTAACAGTACACTCGATTCAGACAGGTTTTAAGTATTAAAGAGACCCCAGAGTTTTAAGGCAAACTATTGTAAAGAGAATGTGGTTTTTATTCTTTTGAAGTAACTTTCTTTTTCTGTGGTCGCAATCCTTTTAGTTGTGCGGTAGTATTTCTCTTTACTTTCCGGCAATTACCAACAGATGTTGTGAAACATATTTAAATGATTTTCCTTGACGAGATCAAAAAGAGGATCTTTTTGGTTAACGGAAACGATGCTAATGGGTATGTAAGAGCTTAAACACGTATAGAATTCCTTCGAGTTCTTGACTGCTAAGTTTTTTGATGAGCACCTTGTTGCGGAAATTATACGATGGCTAAATCTTGATTGCTCAAAGGAATGGAAAAAGTAATGCACTAATTATTTTATTGCTTCTGTTTGAGGGTAATCTCTTAAACTTTAAAATCAGCATTATCCTTTGAAATGTATATTATCTTGGATTAGTTTTGAAAGTTACGTATGGAAGGTGATAAATGTTAAATTAGATTTCTTACTATGTTAATTGCAAAGTTAAATACAATTAAGTTGCAGCTTAATGAAATTAAATTAACTATTTGATATAAAACGTTGTTCGATAAAAAGGTATGGACGTACATTCATTTGATCAAAAATAGAACGTAATTTTAAAATGAATACAAAATAAAAATAATGTTTCATTCTAAGCTCAAATTGACGTAGTATAGGAATTTAACTTTTCTAAATTCCTATTGTTCTCCAAATTAAATGTTGAATTGGTTTGGAAAAATGCAGGTATGATCAGTGGTATTTTACTGATTTACTATTTTTTACATTTTCTTTAATGTACTTTTATTGTACTCAGTGCTTCTTACAAAAGTAAAAGATAATTGCTTTGAATGGATAGACATTTGAAAATAATTCGGATATAACTTGGATAAAAAAAAAGATTAAATTTAATTAATTTAACTTATCTATACGATAAGCTACTTTTTAAGACATTGGCACATTGACGTTAAGATTTATCCATTCCTTTGCAGTGTGGAAGAAAGAGCGTGATTGTTCTGACGTAGAAACCCTATAAACTTGTCGACAATCCAAAGGAAGCTTTAACAAACTCTTAAGAAATCAAATTTAATTACATGTATTCATCTTGTTCAAATATTATATAAATTTATTTAATACTGTGTAAATAATATATTGTAGCTCTTATTTTTTCTGTACATTCTTTTTAAGTAAACTACAATTACACTAAAGAATATATTCACCTTTTGAATACCTACTTTATATTTAACAGTTTTGTTCGAAAAGTTATTGTACAGTGGTAGCTGTTTATGCCACCTTAAAATCTAACTTTGGAAACATTCATTACTGTACTCACTTGTATAATTCTCTTGTCACTTGTATGGTTCTGGAACATTCATGTTACAAATATTCTACAGACACTCTTGGTAGTTGTCTCGACGAGGTAAGTGGTCATTATCAAAAATAACCAAGATCTTTATGGATGAGATATCACGTCGTCAGAAAAAAGACTCATCTGATCTTTATGTCTGAATCAGAAATATATTCGCACATCTTGATGACAAAACTTTTACGTTATTAGCAAAGTTGGTCAGATCTTGATGGACGATATATCTTGATGGAGGGTTAACATTCACCTTGTAAGTTTTTTTTCTTTTATATTACTTAATTTTACGCAATTTATTAACTATCGAACATCACAATAGACATTGCTCGCTAAGCATTCATCTATGTATTGTTCTTCTTTGTAACATCCATGTATGTGCTGTCCTTTGTAACAGTTATGTATGTATTTTTCTTTGGAACATTCAAGTATGTATTGTCCATTGGAACATTTATTTATATTGTTATTTGGAACATTCATGAATGTATTGCTCCATGGGACATCCGTGTGTATATTGCTCCTTGCAACATACATGTATATATTGTTATTTCGAACATTGATGTATGAATGTTCATGTCATACATGATTGTTTTCGATATGTTATAAATGAATGTCATACATGAATTTTCGCCGAAGATTCATGTAGGTATTGTTCGTTGAGCATTCATATGTGCAGGTGATCCATAAACATTCATTGGTAACAGTGTTTATTAAATACTCAAGTATATTTCAAAGTGTTCCTGGACCTTTTAAGTTCTTTGGTTTCGTTATATACTCCAGTACAAATCGTTAATCGAACATTTATGCGTGCAATGTTTTCTTAACATTCACGAGCAAAAATTTCCTGGACCATTCTTATGCGTTTCTTTAAACCGAATATTTTTGTGTGAAATGTTTATTGAATATTTATGTATGCATTGTACTTCGAATTTAGTTTTCGCAATATTTATTGAACATTTACATTTTTAAATCAGTGCCTACTTTAAAGAATTTTTCCCTTACGTGATCAAGAGGCTTAAACAGACCTCCTCATTTTTGAACTACCAAAATAAAGCAACCAACAATATATAATACTTCAGCTCTCTATGTAGAATAAAAGGATTTGAAATTATTAAATAAGGCAAAGGGTTGATATTCAGAAAAAATTAATTTCCTTTTCAGAAACCTGAGCAAACTCCCGGCTCACCTATACAGCAGATTCTTCCTGTTTCTCCGAAAAAAGACCACTTCACCTTACACGAATAACGATGCGAATGAAGGAACGAAAATATCCTCTCTTGACGCTCATCTCATTTATAAATGCAAAAGACCAATTAACTGAAGACATTTCTTTACGAAAAATTGCAATTTACCAAGAAGTTGCAGCGCACTTACCGAACTTTAGATGCGGTCCTCATTTTCAATGTGAATTTACATACCGCTGTCATGAGCAACCTCAACTGCCTTGGCCTTAAATAGATAGGTTGGCGTGAAGATTAATAGAAAATGCATTTTTTACTCCGTTCATTTGCATTCAAAATTTCAGACCCTCGTTGAACAGTTTAATAAGAATTTTTATAACCAGAGATTGCTTTACAGTAGGTTGTAGCTTCACTTTTATCTGCTAATAAACCGGGACGAATACATGTACAAGATATTGGTGAGGTACAAAGTATATTTATGAGATAGTTCTTATACGAAAACATGTTACAACATTACAATATCGGCAAATCGATTAAATAAATTAAATCCATGAATTGGGCTTTTGTCTACTACATGAGTCAACGCATAGAAGATTAATTCGCAAATATTGTTAGCGACATCATCGTGAACTGCAAATTACAGATCACGCAACACTAACTTTTAAAATTTTTAAGTTTTAGTTTATTTTCTTCGAGTGCTACTTCTAAGCCTACAAGTGGCTTCATCGAGGTACCTCGTTCATCAATATATGAATCATTTTAGAAATGACATCACTTCAAGATATAACCAATTTTCTTTTATGTTGGCAAGATCAAGATCTGGTCAGTTATATTCCAATGACAGATATCTCATCCATCCTGATCATTTTTGCTATTGACGATAAACACCTTAGAGATAACCACCAGGAGGTTTAAAAATTCATCCTAAATGAAAATTGCTGTTGTGGTGAATGCAACACGATGTAGTTTCTTACCGAGCACACATATAATTTAATTTGACTCTTTGGAGTGCGATATTAAAAATAAGGTTGCAAATGTACAAAAATGTACTGTGTAATTAATTTTTTTATCTGAACTTCCTTGTAAATAAAGATACAATTAGTTGTTTTTAAATTCATCAAAATATGAATGAATTAAACAGGAGGTAGTATCGTATTTGGATATTGGAAAAACATACATTTCGCATTTGACTTCATTTCCAACTCCTGCTGGCATTTAATTTGACTCTTTGAGGTGAAAAATAAAAATAAAGTTGAAACATATCGCAACTGAAAAAAAAACATATGACGATGCTTCGATAACAGTAGCACACACACACACTAGTCAGATAATTTAATTTGACTCTTTAAGGTGCTATATTAAAAATAAAGTTGAAATATATCGCAACTAAAACAACATGTGACGATGCTTCGATAACAATAGTATACACACACATACCACACACAACACAACTCTACAGCCACTAATTCATTATCTGGTAAACCCTATTCGCAAGTGGTATTTGTAACGATTTAATCATTGTTAGATAGCATTTTTCTTCAGTGAAAGTATTAATAATCTGTGTAACGTGATATGTCTGTATTTTAAGTAAATAATTATTCATTTCAAATATTTTACTGCAGGCTTTTTAAGAATCTACAATTAATGAGAATAAAGCTCAAGGATATGAAAGTTTTAATGAAAAGGTTTCTACTATAATATTAATATGCATCAATGAAAGCTGTTAAAATTTTAGTAGCGTTCAATAAATTAAGCATCAACTGTGTATGAAGTATAACTATTGTTTTTAAAATTTGTACAAAACAATTATATCCGAATTCAAACTATCAGTTTTCTTAATAAAGTAAAGTGTTACATGGATTTTTTTTGTTTTGAATCGGAATCAGTTTGTAAAACATATTACTATAAATGTGCAACACAAAATATACAGTACAGGGAAAATTTTGTTTATTTCCTGAATTTACCACCGTACATAAGCTTCTACAGTCCACGTACTGGTGGAGCATGTATACATCCTTCTAGTGAAATAATTCAATAATCCTATATCACAAAAAAATAATAACCGCATCACTTTAAATATTACAAATATTTCTACCCGAACCACTGAATGTAAAAAAAAAAAAAAAAAAATTAAGGCGAAATAAAACTAAATACAAGACAAAAGAGCCTTCCCTTGGAATATAAAACCAAGAGCTCTGATAAGTTAAAATACATCTTTGACGATCTATATATACTCGGTCTCTCTATCTCCCCTATAAGTATGGTGAACTTCGGTATAAATATATCCCACCAAACACATACCAGAGAGAGGAAAGAGTGAGTAGGTAGAGAATATGAAAGGGGTTGTTGAATTTTTCGCTTTTATTTTTCTCATCCTGTGCCATAAACCCGGTGCACATGAACGGTGGAGGTTTTTGGAAACGTTATTTGTAAAGAAACCGGAACTCAGGTAGGAAATATATTTGGAGAAGCGGGGGAAAATCGTTACGCTGCAACAGCTATGTGAATCATGGAGCAAAACAGGATTATCAGAAGAACATCTGCTATCCCTGCGGCATCCCTTACAACATCATGTTTATATCTATACTTATATCTATACCTCCCAATATATGGGTATAAAAGTTTTCTCTAGAATCGCAGTGAACAGTCATCTGGAGAGTCGGAAGAGAGTTCTCTCTTCAAGTTTTTATGGCGGATTATACATTTTCTCCTACGGAGTAATACGTCTGGAATAGAAAAGAAGCGCTTTCGATTTGATTTCCCGATGATAGCAAATATCGGTGTATTTCGCTGCCTGGATATAAATTATTATCCAAAAATACATGGTGGTTCGGAATTTTTCAAAGTTTTCTGTCTGATGCGGTGCGAGCAGTGCGCTGCAGATTTTAATAAACCGATTTCCGTTATGTTCTTATAATATGGTATGATTTTTCATTGAAACTCGACACTTTCATGAAATGTAGTGAAGCCTTTTTTAATTTGTATCAATTTTCTGCAATTTCACTTTCAAATTCGTATAGTAATGGATGGTCATCAAATAAATTTTACTCCTTAGAGGCAAATTTAGCTTTAATAAAATGATGCCTAATTTTATTCAATTCTGTAGTTTCGATTTCGTTACAGATCCCTCCAACGAGTCAAAGTAATTTCTGCACATTCCCATACATCTTAAGCTTTACAAGTGAAACAAATTAAATAAAAAATTTCATAACATAAGATCTTTATCTATTCTGTTCCAGAATCTAAAATTTTAGACTGGTAAATACAATAAGTTAATTTTCCTTGTAGGAAGATTCGATTCATACTTAATAATGTAGTGAAGTATTTTTTTAAATGTATATCAACTTGATGGCAATTCCACTTTTAAATTCGTATAGTAAAAAGGATGGTCATCAAATAAATTTTACTCCTTAGAGGCAACTGTAGCTTTAATAATAATAATGCTTAATTTGATTCAACTCCGTAGTTTCGGTTTCATTACAGTTCTCTCCAAAGAGTCAAAGCACATTCCAATACATCTTAAGCTTACAAGTGACGCATATTAAATCAAAAATTTCATAACGTAAGATCTTTATATTTTCTGTACCAGAATCTAGAATTGTAGACTGGTAAATACACTAAGTTATTTTCCTTTGTACGAAGATTCGATTTATACTTGAGAAACATACTAAGTGTCTAAAGCTTATGGAGTAGAAATCTTCCACCTCTGTATTCTCATAATTGTGTTTTTCACTTAGTGTGTTTGACTTACAACCCAAAAATATAAGAATGCACACAAAAAAAATTATACAAGAGGCATTTTCAACCCAAAATATAATTTATGCCATACTATTGTATAATAAATGTGTGTATGTGTTGGCTGCTTATTTACTTAAATTATACCGTTACTAATGTGAAATCCACAAAATACCATACACATGGAAATTTCAGTTTGAATAGATTCGAAATGCATTAAAATAATCTTAAGCAGTCCATTACGCCGAAACGCATTAAAATTCCTTACGCATTACATTACGTCAAAAACGCATTAAAATAGCGTTACACGATGCCAGTAGGTATTTGAATTCATAGTTAATAGAATGATGAGATTGATATAACGGCCTTTTGATTTTTTCCACTTTTTCCACTTTTTCGTACAGTAAAGATGAACACTTTTTATGCTAATATTTTTAACATCATTGTAGTTGATATAAAAATTAAAAGATGAACTAATCAGAAATATATTGCGTTAAATAAAAATATGAGATTGTCTAACTCAGTAAAAATAACATAAACATTTTTATGCATGGCAAAAAAATGCATGCACTACAAATTCAGTTTTACGGCAAATAAACCACGTATAATTCTACATTTTATAATGTCGAATAAAATTATTAACCATCCATAATAATTCATTCAATGAAATTCATAGTAGTCATTTTAACGAAATTTATTTCTGAACTAAATTTTTAAATTTTGTTAGGAACTTCATGTTTATAGAAGTACATTGTTATCAGTTAAATCAATCTTTTACAAAAGAAATTGACAAAATTGAGTCCCTGAATTAATTAAATAACTACGATGGGAATAATATGCACTAAGAAACTGTTTCCTAATAATATCATAGACTTGCGTTTGATTTAAATAACACGGGCATGTATGAAGTTCCCAAGATTACCACCCTCCAGTCAAATACAACGACGATGTTCTTGAACATTTACATAGAGAATAAACATGGCTAAAGTCCATTTAATTTCGACGTAGTGGCAGTAATGTCCATCTTTCCAAACAAATGGAAATTTCGTGTCACACATTGCTGATAAAAGCATTGTCAGTAAATGATACATTGACATGCAAATTAAGTAGCATTCACCCTTCTGACTTAGTGGACGGGTATACTCTATTTTCTGAAATAGGATCGGTAATAACATACTACTATCGAAGCGTGAAGGAGAAGACAGAAAGGCAAAAACATCCAAATTATCGTCTAGTTGGTCGTCTGTTAGTAAAACAGACAAAAAAAATATTATTTTATATGTTTCTTTGTTTGGAGAAGTTTTTAAGGGAATACTTTGTTGAGAAGTTGTCCAAGCGTAAAATAGCAGGTAAAACTGACAAGAATTGTTTCCTAAATAAGGACCTGTTATTGCGCGATGCCTGAAAAATAACTATATGCTATAATATTTGCATTTACAGTAGATTCGCTTTATAGCGACACTCAATTTAACGACTGTTTGGGATATAGAGACAGATTTATACTCACCAAAATATATATCATATAGCTGTAATGCTTGTGATAGTAGCCACGCGATAGGTGGAAACTCTTTACAGCGACCATCAGTTCGAGGTGATTCGTACTTCGTTAAAAAAATATAAGGTTTTTCGATTCGTTTAGCCGCGTTTTAGACGCGATTTGGCGAATGACAGACCTTGCCCTATCACCAAATGCCTCATTCCCTTACTCACACTTTGAGAATGGAAACTCTTTACAGCGACTATCAGTTCGACGTGATTCGTACTTCGTTAAAGACATATAAGGTTTGTTGAATCGTTTAGGCGCGTTCTAGACGTGATTTAGCGAATGACAGACCTTGACCTATAACCAAATGCCACGTTCCGTTCCTCACACTTTGAGAGTGGAAACTCTTTACAGCGACCATCAGTTCAACGTGATTAGTACTTCGTTAAGGAAATATAAGGTTTGTCGATTCATTTAGACGCGATTTGTAGAATGGCACACCTTGCCCTATCACCAAATGCCACGTTCCCTTACTCACACTTTGAGAATGGAAACTCTTTACAGCAACCATCAGTTCGACGTGATTCGTAGTTCGTCAAAGAAATATAAAGTTTGTTGAATCGTTTAGGCACGTTCTAGACGTGACTTGGCGGATTACAGACATTGCCCTATCACCAAATACCACGTTAGCCTTACTCACACTTTGAGAATTAATCACTTGTCGTTTCAGAAGATATCTTACAAACTGTTTGCTAGTTAGCTAATGATTCTCTACTCATGACTACGAGTTTAAAGTTGTTCGTTAGCAAAAGTAAAGTGTTATAAATCATAGATAAAAACATATTTTGAAAACGGAAAATTTCAATATCTTTAGCATTCCTAAAATTAAGTTTGGTTGCCATAACGAGTAATGATCGAACACTATACAATATGTATAGGTTATTTATGTACTTACACATTTCTTATGTTGAAATATTTAGTATTTTGAGAGAATTTGCTAAGATACAATTTCACAATTCGTGTTTAGTAATCTTGATATTAAAATAACAGAGACTATAAAAGTGTAGAAACATGTACATAAGTTTAAGATACAATGAAATAAAATTTGCATGTTTTGAACAAAATAATAAATGAATATAAAATGCTCACACATTTAAGAATTTAATATTTTATAAGTTTTTTTATTATTTATATATAAGATACTAGCTTGAGATATTTTACCCATAACATGTCATCTCTATGGTTTTTATATGTGGTAAAAACAAGTAAAAAAATTAAACCCTTAAATTTAAAAATAGAGAAGCATATACAATGCAGTTTATATGTGGCATTGCCTTGATTGTTATGAATCGGAACGTATATGTTCTGCTGCCATTTTGTTGATTGGAGATGAATTGTTAATAATAAAATGATAATTGTGATATAAAATGGTAATAATAAAATGATAATAATGAATGTATGACATACAGCGCCCTCGGTGCGGGTCATGTGTCCTTAATTGTAGGCGGAGTTGACATGGTGCATTCAAATCGGTAGCCTTTTTGTAAACAGACTTCTTACAGCAAATTTATATAGTATTGTTTCAATGTTTCATTTTTTCCTGGTTATTTAAAATGACTCAACAAAAATTCATGCTGTTCTTGCAGTTCAATCGCAAGACCGCTGTTCCAGTTTCTCGCATGTATTGAAAGGTAAATTATTTTAGTTTTCATGTTTGGTACAAGATGTGAATCGTTTATGATTAAAAAATCAACAGAAAATCAGTAAGTGTATATTTTCAGTTCAAAATGTAAATTTGGTATTAACAAAAACGGTCATGAGAGATTAATTGCTATAAAACTGGAGCGCTACAGATTATTGATTGAAACAAAGACATCTGAGCTCTGAATAGTACAAGGAGTGTTCAAATGAAAATGCACGAAAGGTCGTAACAACATAATCGTTAACATATTTGCCTATATCGCTATGGGAGAACATCTAGGGATGCGATTGTAAACTCCGGCGTGGATCTGAGCATGTGCGGGCGTCCGCATGCGCAGGGGAGAACAGATGATCTTATAAAGAGCGTCGTTCAAATGACGCGGTAGTGCGTGTGAGGACAGGATGGCGTTTACATTGCAAAATTCGACGGCTGAGGAGCAGCGAGGCGTTATCCGATTTCTGACAGCGGAAGGTTTTTAACCGGCCGTTATTCATCACCGGATGGTGACCGTATACGGGGAAGACTGTGTGTCCGACAAGTCAGTGAGAAAATGGAGTTCCCGTTTTCGTGCAGGCTGTGGGAGTTGGTAGTGACCCGAGGCCAGGCCAGGCAAACACAGTCATCACGGCCGATCTCATCGACGAGTTAGACGACCTAGTGATAAGTGATCGGAAAGTGAAATCGCGAATGTTGGCGGTGACGGAAGGTGTGCGTGCAGTGGGTTCCGAAGAAGATCACCGACCAGCAAAAAGAACTGCGTATGGGGCTAGCACTTCAACATCTGTTTCGGTATCATGAAGACCCCGCTTTCCTGGAGCGGATCGTCACAGGTGATGAGAGTTGGTGCCATCACTACGAGCCAGAGAGAAAGCGGGACAGCATGCAGTGGAAGCATGCGTCGTCACCTTCCCCTAAAAAGTTCAAAGCCGTTGCCTCAGTAGGGAAGGTGTTGCTCATTGTCTTTTTCGACGTCCAAGGTCCGCTACTTGCTGAATTCCTCGAGCACAAAAGAACCATTAACTCCGATGTGTACTGTGAGACAATTCGAAGCCTACTCAAGTCCATCAAGAACAAAAGACCGGGGCTGCTCACGGAGGGTGTGGTTCTGCTCCATGATAACGCACGTCCATACGTCTCCAGGGTCACACACGCGGAACTGGCCAAGTTCAAGTGGGAGCAGCTTGATCATCCGCCATAAAGCCTGGACATGTCGCCCTGCTATTTCCATGTGTCTAGTCTCCTGAGAAACATCTGAAAGGGAAACGCTTCAACTCGGACGACGAACTCAAGGACGCTGTGAAGTACTGTGTCTCGTCACGGTCACAGGAATTCTGGAAACAAGGAATCATTCGGTTCGTTAATCAATGAGATCGTTCTGCTCAGGCCTATGGTGTATGCTTTGAATAACGTCTTCATTTATACCCACAGTGTCGTTTCGTACTTCTTTCATTTGAACAACCCTTGTATATACCGAACATATCTGCTAAATAGGACCTGTATCTAATTACTCGTAAAGCAGTCGAGCTTTTCATAAATTTGGCACTCTTTCAGTTATAGTTGAGATATTAGAACAAAAAAATGGAATTTCACAATTTTTAGATTACTAAAACTAAACTGATTTGTGGATAATGGGATGTTGTTCAATACATTGGACTTAAGTTGAACATTTCAAACTTCCTCACAAATATTGATAAAGAAACAAACATAAGTCATGATGCAAATAATTGAAATTTGAATTACTGGATTAATTTAGATTATAATTTAAGCGCATTGTGTTAATTTTAAATTAATGATGAAATTGAATCCTTTGGCACCATATATATATATATATATATATATATATATATATATATATATATATATATATATATATATATATATATATATATATATATATATATAAGGGAATATACACTTTGTATTCATTTTGTTGAGCAATAAATAATAAAATATCAACAGCTAAGAAACGAAACATTTCAGGTAGCGTCTTAAAATTATAACACCTGCGGTATAAAAGCATGTCTCCTAAGCGAATTAGCAAACTGATAATTTGACGAAACACACTTTCATGGTTTTGTCACTTACATGACGCAAATGATTAATTACTTAATTAAAAAACGAATTATGCCACAAATTCAGAGGCCATAAACGGCGGTTTTATTTTGTCTTTCGTAAAATACATCGTCCCGACAGCCACGTCAAAGTATAAGATTTTGAAAATAAAGTTAGCGTTCTCGACACAACCGAATATTACTTAAATAAATTTGTTTGGAAATAAACCAATAACGTGTAATCCAATTATGAACTCTCGTCCTCCGTTAAGTTTTTACACGCTCGCACGCAAAGTTTGGGGAAATTGCTGAACATCGATTTTTTTTTAAAGTAGGGAAATTATTTTTCCTCTCTTGCACCCTTCAACTTTTTCCTGCAACCCCGAAGCATTTTCCAGCCAGTCAGGTGAGAAATTTCTGCCGGTTATTTTTTATGGGGTCAAACACTCTATGCGCCCGTGAAATAAGGCAGACTTTTAAGAATACATGGCCTGTTGTTTTTGAAGATGTGTTTGAAATGCAATGGAGTGTTTGAGGCGTTATAAGAGAGAAAGAAAAGGTATTTTAATATTTGGTTGGTTAATAATATTTGATTTTAGATTCTGAAGGTATTTTATAGTATGAGACTAAAATTCTGATGTTGACTCCGCATTTAGATTTATACGTATTTATTTGGTTTTCATTTGGATGTTTGTTGGTATTTTATTAATCCTTTTTTTGGATGCATTTTGTAATATGATCAACATTCTGATGTTGACTCTACAGTCAGATTTCTACAGATCGTACAAAATATAATTTAAATCAATTGTATTAATTGTAAATTTATGCCCTGTATTTGCTGAGATGTATGTGAATAAATTATGTTCTGAATAATTTATTATTATTTTACTCTAATTTTCTTGATATCAAATATTTTTTGAGATGCTAACTAGTGTACATATGTTAACTTTACTATACCATAAGTAACAATTTAATATTTAAATCATTAAACAGATGAATCAATTGCGACACTGTTGTTTGACTTGTTTAGATATTGCTCTAGAAGTTATTTGTTTTAGATATTGCTCTAAAAGTTATTATTTTAAATATGAACTGAGTACATTTTTGTTGCCCCATTATGAGAGAAATTTAAATCCGTGTGCACTTTACATATGTAGTGTAAGATTGGGTTAAATTTAATTGGGGGATCTAATTTCCCAGAGAGAAGAATTAAGTATGAAATGTGTAAAATTTGCTACCCATAGTCTTCCTTAATGCAGTAATTTTAATAGCATATAATGTTTATATGTTAACAACTATAGATTGTTTTTTAAATGAGAAGTGGTTTTTAATGTTCCATTAAGAGATATTTTAAAGTCAGTAGTTTTAGTTTGATAGCCTTAATTGATGGATCAATAGTTTCAAAGAGTAAAAAGTTAAGCATGATTAAGTACGCAAAATGTTAGTGTGTTGTACAAAGACATCCTACAGCCCTCATTAGTGTTTCGTATTACGAAATTAATTGGCTATATGATAAAACTTTAGGTTAAAGAAAATAGGGTGATTGAGAAGTATGCCGTCTCAAATTGAAATCAATTTTCAGTGGATACCATTTTATATTGACGTCATAAAATATACATCGCTGGTTGACAAACCAAGGAGTTTTCTTGGGATGTTTACGGGCTTCATGATTCCATTACTGCGTTCATGATTTCTTCAAAATAAAAAAAAATCGAGTAATACAACGTCGCGCATTTATCCTAATCATAACTGTTTTCCAAAAAAAAATCCGTAATTATTCTTGTTTTGTAAGGGTATAAAAGGATTCAAATGGTTTCATCAGACTGCAAACGGGGCTCTTTAAGAGCACGAGGTTCTTGTGGGCACAAATTATTTCACGTTTCACTCCTCTAGTAGTAACTTTCTTCACTGCCATTCCAATAAGTTCTTCAAACATTTCATAATCCTGATATCATAATTATACATTTGAGGACAAAGGACTTGGTTAATTTTGTAAAGAAGATGACAAGACGGAATTAGAGAAATAAGTAACATTAGTGTTTCGCAGTCATTTTAAAGTTGTAACGAATATAATTTATGCACTTGTATAATTTGCCCCTGTGCTTTTTATTCGGTTTGATATTACAATTTGAATTTGTTATATGGAAAAATAAAACCTGCTTGAATTTAGTGTGGTATGTTGATAATATCGAAGTACTTTCTTTAATGATAGTATTTACAGCTATCATTTTCAGTTTATTTTTTTGGTAAACATATTATTAGTACGAATAAAGTTTTTATGAAATTATTACTGAGGTTTCTTTTACTTAGCTAACTTATTTTACTAGAAGTGTTAAATTTTTTAACATAATAACGCAATCCCTTTAGTGTATGCAATTTTGTTAAATCGTATAATCTTTTCTGTTTAGTTAAAAACGTTTTACTTAATATAATTTGACAGTTTGTACCTAGGAAACTATTATAATGCTTTTAATTATTGATTTTGTCGAATTTTAAATTCAAACGTCTTAATTAAAATACAAAAAAGGAAATATTATAAACTATTATAAATAAATTAATTATTATAAATAAATATATAATAATTATTATACATGTAATCATGTGTACAAAACTAATGTGAATATTACTTAAATTAAAAATGGTTAGATTAAATGGTTTCTGCTTTCAATTGATAAATTCATAAATCTCGGAAGTTTAATGTATTCATTAACTCAATGAAATGCACTCTAAAGTTTTTTAAACCATTGAAGAATAAACAACCTTTCAATTTAAGTAGTATTTGAGTAGAAGAATAGCTTACGTACATACTTTATGAACAACTTGTTACCAACTTTAAGATAGCACATGTTACAAGTTTTTGATCTAAATTTATATGTTGGGTGGCAATACTATTGCTATCTTTAGAAATAGTTTTAAAGTACCGGAAATATATACTTCAGTAATATCTTTATAATAATTGTTATACATGTAATCATGTGTAAATGTTTATAACTATTAAGTTGAGCAAGAAGAAAGAACACATTAAAAGTAAATAATTTTAATAATTTGATCAAACGAGGCATTTCAGAAGAAAGTTGAATAAGCTAATATTAATTCATGCACATTAAGTTCATGACTAAATACTGTTTTGGCAACTTCAAATATGCATTAAGCAATGAAATTGATAGATGTAAAGACACCAATTGAAATATTCAGTTGAGTATGTACTACATTAATTATTTAAACTCCAATCATTCAAAATTTAATTTAATTACAGCTGCAGTGGAATAACAACTTTTCTGCAAAAAGTTTTGTGTTAGAACATTCGTACTATCATTTCCACATTATTTTCCAGTTTTGTCTTAATAAAAACCCATTGTTAGCTGCTATTTAAAAGTAACTCCCACAGGACAAACACATCGGTATATTGGTGACGGTCCGGGCTCAAACCCGAATAATAAAAAATCGGATGTACAAAATTTAATATGTTAGTTATATCATTACTATACATAGGTTATAAATGTGAGTTATTAGTTTGTGATCTTTGAAATAGATCCATTCCTTAAAGTCTCCGTATAAACAAATAACAAATGTTCTAAATTAGTTAAAATTATATGTTTTAGTTAAGCAAATATATAATAAATAAATATTTACCTCTATTTTAGTTTAGCGAATTTCACTTCAATTTATGTACATACTACAAATCACCGTTTGGATAATGCAGTTTAACACTTTAATTTGGCATCCGGATCACATATGCTCAAACAAAACTATATATTAACGGATTGATTTAATTATTTTCAACTGATGGTACATATATGTACTATCGAACTGTTGTGTGTTAAAGAAAAAATTAGGATATTTGTTAAATAAATAAGGACGATATAAAACTACAAAGAACGATATAAAACTACAAAGAACACGCTTCAATTTTATTTTACCACTCTTCTAATTCTTCCAAATTAATGTCTTTAGCACATTCCATATTATGCTTACACTTAATTGGAAATACATTCTTTAATATAATAGTTTGACCTCATTTTATAAATATAATATCAAAACTATACACACGTACACTAATAGCAGTTAAACGCTCATAATAAAAGTTTAAGACACGTGCCACCTTCATTGTACAGGTACCACACTAAAACTCAAATTGCACTCAAATGTACCGTAATCTTACATCCTATCCTATCAAATATATCCTTTGACATCACAGCAGCTCAATAGCGATCTACATTTTATATGATAATTTGTTTTCAGGCACGGAGAAATTAAATGACAATTAGAAATTAGAAAATAACACAATCTTATTGATTACACTTCATCAGCTCAGTCTAGTATCAAGCGTTCAGTAATCTAACTGCAACGCAACGATATCCGACTGAGTAATTGAGCGCATCTGACACGAACCATGTGCCTAAAAGGGGAACAGACTCGCAAGCACCAGCAATTGGCACTGAACCCGTTCCCCTCTATCAGACATCCCAAGGCGTTTTGAAAGAGTTATTCCTTAACAAGAAAGCAATGGGAGGCATATTTCCCTCTCACCCAAGCGTTAAAATACAATACATCAGGAGGAAACTCGAGATCTAAATGCCACGCAATTTATCTTCAGGGCCCTGAAGAACGCAATTCTCTTTCAGCATTCGGGGAGGAAGGCTGACGATTAATGATGTCCGCCAACCCGTACTCATCTATCACCGTAGAATGAAGCGAAGAAAATAGCCTTTCTATTAACCCCCGCCTAATAGCAATGAGGGGGAGCTCCTCTTCCTTCGTCTCAAACATAAGTATGGTTTGAGTTGCTGAATCATTGACGAACCGTAGCGATTGGGACCCTATTACTTGACCTACCAGCTGTCTTCCTTTGCTGCCGTTTGTGGCTTTACCACCATGCAGATGTTCCGGAAAGTTTGTTTAAAAGTCTGGGACCTGCGATTATTCCGGATCGTTACTCCCGGAGTTACTTGCATATGTATATGTAGCTCCATCAAGAACAAGCATGTACCCTGGAGTTGAAGGTCTGGAACATTTGAAAACAAATAGGTCTGAGATGGTGAAATGAATCCAAATAAATTATGAATCAAAGAATATGTCTTGTGACTAGTATATTTCCATAGTCTGGTTTGCAAAATTTTATGTGTAGTGTTTTAAAGTGCATAGATGTTACATCTATTAACCACAATTACGGTTATAAATAGTGTAGTCATTACAGAAACGAAGCGATTTTGATATTGTTTTCTTACCTACAGGGAACGACCATTGCTGAAGTCTGCCTACATTACCTACAGATCGACATGACATTTATTTAAAAGTCTGTAAGCTGTTATGATATTTTATCCGTTCTCGGAAATTAGTTTATGAATATTGGGATACATACCCGATAGAAAACTATTAAAAACGATGTATTTGAAATATTTCAACCCGATAATGAAGATGAGGAACTAAATAAGGCATCATTATTAGTGAATATCGTGAAAGTTTATTTAAAAATCTGAGACAAGACCTTAATAGCATCAATAATTTAAAATCTTTAATAGCATGTATCGTGAACCGTTCTCTGGAATTACTAGCATATGTATATCGATATGGGTGCATACAAATAAACTTGCTCATAAGAACACAAATCTGGAGTAATTGAAAATAAAACAAATGAGCAGTAGACTTAAGGAGTTGCATAAACATTAAAAGTAGGATGTGGTATCTTTCTTATTTACTCTAATTGTTTTAATAGCATGTATTTGGTTTGTGGACATCTTGGGCACACAGCTGTTAAGTTAATTAGTACGTCGGTATGGTGAGTGTTGCTGAAGTCTTTACAAACATTGAACTTGCAATGGCGATACATATTTTGGTTTTTAATGCCTAACTGTTAATTTCAAGATATATATTGTCCTCGAGGATAGAAAACGAGGGTCCGGCAATCAAGAAACAAGAAGAAGGCTGTCGACAGGTATCGTACAGCGGACCAGTGCTGTAGAATTTCGTGGTCGATGAAGCATTGGATCTACCATATCCTGAAGGAGTTCACATGCAAGCATTTTCTGAAGACATTGCCTTTATAATCGCGGCGAAATCAGAGCGCAAATTGGTGAGCTAGCCAGAAATTCACTAAACTTGTTAAGAACCTGGACAGATGAGCATGGTCTGAACGTGTTCGAAAAAAAATTTAAATAAATTATCCTTAGTAATCTCTTGCGAGGACCTTCCATTTACTGGAATAAAATAAGAATTAAACGAACTAATACATTAAAGTACCTAGAAGTTCATGAACGCCCCTCTACATAGTTCATATATGCAATCTGTGAGGGGTTTTCTGAGCATTTATTTATAAAAATATGTTATATGGAATGAATGTATTTTATTCAGTTAAAAGAATATGGAAAAGATGAAGATTAAAGCTTAAAATTTGTAATATTAATAATCGTTTAAATGATATTTTATGATGCACCAAAGTTTTACTCATCCCATTACGTGGATAAACATTCAGGATACATGCATCCGAATTTCAGTTCGATAAGCAACACATTAGTGCCAAATCACTCACAAACACAACATCATTCTGCTCAGTAACAATTTGCACTCCCCCTGGAGATCACACCAGTGTTTAACCACGATCCCTCAGTTTCGATTTGCACACTTAGTTACACAATACCTCTTTCACTCCATCCTACCAACCCAGTAGAGATCGATGGATATGAAAGCTACATGACGTTTCGAGTGAATTATTATCTGGTGACTTATGAACACTTGTATGGTACAGGGCAGGAGATAAGAGGGCGGTCCATGTCGCAGGCAGAGAATCCTCAATCGAGACAGTAGTCTTAGGTGGCGTGTCCGCTCATATAGATTCTGTTGTGATAAATGCGATACGGTCGCTCAAGTGGTGGACATCCTGGACAGTGGAGCGCCATAATTTGATTCCCGAATCCCTCGTCGTTCTCACGCGTCAGTCGGGATGACCACTAAACTGATTTCGGATGTTTTCCGGTGCCGCACTTTGGATGTCAAGATTTCGGATGTCGAGTATTGTGGGACTTTCCCTCGATGACTCTAGTATGGAGTAGCTAGATTTTCTTTAAAAGTAGTTTGGTATACATTTGAAGACTAGTCTGTTTGAATAAAAGTAGCTGAGGCTTACTCAAGATATGGATAGATTCAAAGTTGAACTTCAAAATACCACCATCAAAGGTAGCGGATGAATAAATTTTGGTTCATTTTCTCTAGAATGTATATTTATGGGAGTCGGAATCTATTGATCATTTGTGTTGGTCTTTACGCATCGGTATGTGTTAGCACTAAAACTGATTAAATATATTTTACGTTGCCGCAATTTAGATGTCAAATTTTCAGATGCCTAGTATTCCGGGACTTTCCCTCAATGACTCTAGTATGTAGTAGTTAGATTTTCTTCAAAATACCACTAAAATAAATAATAAGTTAGTATATATTTGGAGACTCTAGTCTATACTTGAATAAAAGTAGCTGAAGTTTACAATATAAATATATAGGTTAATAGCATAGAGGAATTAATAACTATTATGGTGGTTGTATCAAAGATAAGCAGTTCATGACAGGGTCATATAGGTCGATATATATAAATATATAAAATTAGACCACATTTTTAGGACAAGTTATCTCGTCATCAGAAAAAGCTCACCATATTTTGATCTGATCATCATTTTTTTTCCTAATTGCGGGCACATTTGACCTAAGTCATTGGCCACTACAAGGCCGGAACTGATGGCCACTTGTGAAGGAGCACCCAGTGGGAAGACCATCATTGCCCCTAACCATTTATACTTCGTAATTTTGAACCATGTTCAGATGACGAAGCAACACCTGAGCTGGTATACGCTTACAAACATCCATGCACGAACCCGGATTCGAACCGGGGACCTTCCGATCTAGAGGCTAACACCTTAACCACTATACCGGTTGGTCGGCATCTGATCATCATAAACAAATCGATAGTATATATCTTGATGGATATCATATAAAGTTGGTGATAGTAAACAAATATAGAGGGATTTAGAGGGAAATGTTTTTGGATGTTGCTATTGGTATATAGATATTGATTGAATGTTGCTGAATATAGCTCGATTCTCCCCATGACAAGTCAAATGTCACGAATGACATTCTGAATTATCATATTATTAACTCTACTGATTGAAAGCTCGTACGCACCCTTTATTAATTCGTGTTGCAAATACACGACATATAGTTGAAATTCGTTGTAGGTTTTACAAATGTTTTATGACAATGCATCGTTTATGAAGTATGTGGGCTGTAAGTGGGATGTATGAGTCGCCAGAGCAGGTGTGATTTCTGTAATTATTTTGTCGAGGTGTATTTTTCTCGTCTATTTGAAACTTTGAATTGTGTGCATATCAGGTATTTGGAGTTCTCAGTCCTGTGTATGATGTAATTTGGCCAAATATGGTCTTAGAACCATAATAGAAAGTTAAACCAACTATTATAATTTAACCACGGAAACCTCTATGTATTGCTTTAAATAATTAAGAGAAGATACATTGCTTCTCGGTACGCGACTTTTTTTAACGTGAGCTGCGCTTAAAACGTTACTCAAAAACAAAGTTATTTTCTTTTAACGTTATATTGATGAGCGTAGGCGTGGTTACCAACAAAAACACGGCTTTCAGGAAATCCCCGAATGTAGCGACTTGGGTTTCGCAATTATATGGTAATTTGCGTTGCCTGGCTAACGATGACAGCATGATAAAGACAATTATTTACATGAAATTAACTGATTTTCCTGCTATGTTGCTATGTACGCATTTACTTTAGCGGATGTAATTACATGTAGTGGACACGTGTTCCTGAATAATTACTTCATGTAAAGATAAAATCATGCCATGCATGTTCAAATTTAGGAACATGTCGGAAACTGCCTAATTTTCAGTTAAAATGCTTCGTCAACTATTCAGAGTTATCTGTTTAGAAAGAGCATCGATTATTTTTCTCAAGAACATTAGCATCTGGTTATGTTTCGATTAAAAATATGGAAATGGGGTCATGTATAATTATTTTAACGGCTTGTGCATTATAAGTATGACACTCTAACATTTGGCTCTCGCTTTAAATAACTAATGATATATATTATTGAGAGCGCTAATGTACTCATAATAAGAGCGAAACATTTTGGTTTATTCCTTCGTGCTAGCACACAGTAAGCCGGCGGTGTACAAGTGGGACATACTAAGTCAAAACTTTCAAGATGAGTGTAGCTTCGCTTTTTTAGCTCAGAATGTGGTCATCTTTTAACTGCTGACGTACACTAGGTATTTTCATAAAGGTTTCATTTTTTCGTAAATCTCCAAGTAGTTTCATTCACGAAGTCACTCCAAGTAATCAAATCATTTCACTAAAATAATGAGGAATAATCATAAATTACAATGTAAAAACGTACCACCATGTTTATTATAAATACACAAATGCTCAAAAGTCCAGGACAAGGACCAAACAAATACAAATGACGGTCTTCATCGAGGTCATTTGAAAGAAACTCAAAAAGGCTATTTTCAATCCAAATATATTCCATAACAAATCACTAAAACCACAGATGGCATTAGCAATATTACTTCTCAACAAACGAAATCTAAAAATGATCACGTTCCAAAAAATAACATATGTGTAGCAGAATTCAACCCAACGGGAACATACATACTTAATCTATATACATTACGAATAAAAAGCAGATGTTACCAAGTCAAGCTCCTTTTATAAAACACCAAACTCGTCATGTGAAAACACAATCGAGTCTCATTTAGATTGAGTAAGACAAGGCAAGTTTATAAATATAATAAATAACATCAGTAAGGAATGACGACACATGAAAAAGGATGATAAACTTGTAATGCTACGACTGCATAAATAATTACTATTCTTGATATCATTCCAGTCATTAATTATTCAAATACATTAAAAACAGATCGCTAGGTTAACGATTAAAATATTAAATGCTTCAAATGCACTTCTAAATGACAAACTTGAAATGGAATTTGTTTTTCTTATGATTAAATATACTCTTATTTCATTTATAAAAATGGATTTCCATAAAAGATTAATACCAGTTCCCTTATATCTAATTATGCAATTTTAATCGATTTAATCCACAAATTACCACCAATGTGCCCTCGCTTGGATCGCTTCGGTCGGGGTATTCTAATTACCAGTGGCGATAGGCAAATAAGATCAGGACATATGCATAATTTAGAATATACTATTTAATTGATAACGTGTTTCACTTCTCATGATAGCTACAGAATTATAAAACAGCGTACACCTGATTACATTAAAAATATCAGATAACCATCTATTAAATATCCTTTTAAATCACACAGTAACTCAAAATAGCCCGTTGTGTTGCTCCAGTGCGATGTTAATTAAAATACCTAATTACTAAACAACCTGGTTATAAACTTCCACAGTCATCTAACCGCATGTTCTTTAAACTAATTGCAAACTGAATAAGGTATTATATAACGTTTATTTAAAACTACAAATTACAACTTAGCTTAAAAACTCGACCTAATCCTAAGTATTTACCGTACCAACAAGTACAGTATAATGCCCAGCTTGTAAATATCAAACACATCCCAGACATGCCCCGATGTTCTATGACCGCTGCTATCAGGAGATCTTAAGCAGCAGTGGTGATCGACAAGTAGGTTGAATACGTAAGATCAGATCACAGTAGATATTATACTCCGTTTAATTGAAAGCTTGTTTGATTTCTAGTGATCATGAGACACGTTATTAATTACAGCGAAAATATCAGTTTACAGTTGTTCTTTAAACACACTCTATGAACACACAGGCCTCAAACACAAGGAAGGATAATCAAACACTCCAGTCACCTAACCTCATATTCACTATCAGCTAAAAAATAATTCAATATATGAATATGAAACTCTACAAAGTTTATTGAAACTACATGTTATAAAGTCTTAAAATTTTACCTAAATCTTATATTTTACTGTACCAACACATTCAGATAATGCCCAATTTGTGAAGACCAAATATCTCGAAGACTTGCTCCTATGTCCTATGATTACTTCTAGATTCAACTCCAGTTATCTTACCGCATATTCCGCAAACAAATGTTTCAACTGAATAAGGAACTTGACAAAATATATTTTTTTTACAGCTACAAGAAAACCCTAAAAATTATCCAGAAAACTCTTTTACCCAATACGTACAATATAATGCCCAACCTACAAAGTCCAAACGACACCCAGACTTGCTCCCATGTCTTATGACTACTTCGTTCGGGGAATTTCATCCAATTATCCCTACCGCATATTCAGTAAACGCATTTTTAAAACGAATAAAGATCTCTTCAAAGTTTATTAAATCTATAAAGTCTAAAAAATATGCCTACATCTTAAATTTTCCGTACCAATGTATACAATATGGTGACCAACTTGCAAATACCAAACATCACGTAGTTTTACCACGATGTCGTATGACTACTTTGCTTGAGGATTTCAACTTCAGTTATCTTTCCGCATTTTGGGCAAACATATTTCAAATGAATAAGACACTGCATAAAGTGTATTAAAACTACAAAGCCTAAAAATTCGATTTTAACGAATATGTAGTCTAATGCCCAACTTGCAAAGACCAAACACCGCGCAGACTTGCCCATAGTCGTATGACCACTGCGGTCGGGGGATTTCAAGCAACAGCGCTGATCGACAAATTGGATCAGAGCGAAGTGCCTCCACCTGGGAATGACCGCACCACCAACGTGGGGTGGGGTGGATTCCGGAACACTAATGGAATGATCATCGCAGATTCGATCGGGATTCACTCTACATGGTCTGGGCCTGAATGTCCCACCCTGCGTGCGCAAACTGGGCGTCGGGCGCATTTAAAGAGCTTGGCTGTACGGTTTGTTACATCACGTAATTAGATTGTTAAAGCGCAGCATGTGAGATGCTTGCCTTCCATAGACATGGGTTTTGTGTGTTTGGAGCGATAGTACGCTAACAAGCTGCCTGACCTCCGGATATTACGGGGTAGGAATTCATAAATCACGGCAAATAGGAGGAGGATTCCGTAGCGGGTTGGGGGGGGGGAGTGTTTTTGCATTGGTAATAAAAAGGAGCGGAAGCTGCAAATTAATGTTCGCTTTCCGGGTAATTGAGGGAGTAATTGGATTCATTCTGAGGAGATTTAATGCAGTTTTTGCTTCGAGCTTTGTGAAATCATTACGTATAATAGGGATGGATATTTTAAAAGGTCATTGTATGGCATAAAGAGCAAATTGGTTTTATAGAGGTAATCCATAGGATCCAGCTTGGATTGAAATCGAATCTACACTCAAAGAAATTCACGGCTCAAGATTATATGTATATTAAACATACTTAACCCCCCTCCTGACGAAGACTAAATAAAATAATCTAAACTCTAAGCTGAAATGAAAAAATATTGTCAAACACCAATTCAAAGTATTTAATTGATAAATAATTTGCGTTATATGTGTATTCAATCTCTTAGGAATATTTGAATCCATATATGTAAGTACACAAAATCTTGTATGGTTATTCATTTGCGATGCAATGAGATGGCTACCAATAATGCACAATCTATGAACCAGTCGAAGACTAAACAATTTAATTAAAATATGTTAGTTAGATAATTTAATTTACATCGTACTGGAGCAACACAGCTGGCTAATGTCGACCCTCCAGGATTCATCCTGAAATGAAAGCACCGAGGACAACAACCCATGTTTTTTTTCCACTGTTGAATGACGAGGTCAACTCTAGTGAGCTGGCGCCTCCTTCTCAAAACTTATGCACGAACATGGAGACATTTGAGGTCAAGATAGGTTTAAAATATACCATCCTTCAATTGTTCTTTGGTTGGATTGAGTTTCGAAATCGCAGTTATCCGTCTACTAGCCCCTACTCTAACAACTAGGCTAGTATGGGTCCACCCTTCCAAAAAATAGATTAGGAAATACCACAATAGGAATATAGAAAAAATTAAAAAGGGCTTACGTGAGTAAAACCCAACGGAATAAATATTAGAAGGGACACTGGAATAGAGAACTCAACCGAAAGCAATTTAGATCACGCTTTTGACTAAAATACACTTTCCTTTTACTTTCAAGATTCAAAAACATGTACGAATGAATATTTTTGAGCTTCATGAAGCAAATACGTAAAAAAACAGTCGCGGAAAAAAGGAACCACCTCCTTTATTTCAAGCACTATTTATACTAGAACAAATTCAATGATTTCATTCATTAGGGACTAACATCTTATACAAATTCAAATTTTAAAAAAAATACGTGAGGCGCATTTTCATGTACGAATTTGCACACAGAACACATTTTCCAACAAAAATATCATGTTTTGATGTCATAATCAGATTCTGCATTCTTAAATTCGTCTAAATATGAAATTTTATGATTTTACTGCATTCATATCCTGATATATTAAATCCTACTGTTGGTGCAAATTTCAGGGATCATCTCTAAAATGAAAGTAGCTACTTGTACATCGAGATTAATCGTAGTTATAAATACACGAATTCCAGATTTGAACGCTATTTGAAACGTATTTTTCGGCGATCAGAGAATTATAACATTCATTACGCAGGTGTAAACAATTTGAGAATTATTACATTCATTACGCAAGTGCAAACGATTTGAGAATTACTTACATTATTATATTAACTATGCGAGTGCAAACGATCCAATAATTACTATCCAAGAATTATCAGGTGTTTTTTTTTTAAACTTTGGTTGCTCAACCCCTAAAATATCAATAAGGAGGTAAATTTAATATTGTTCAAAAGCTATCGGAATGAGCTGAAATTTTGCATCGATATACTAGAAGTCCATCTGAATTGATTTCCATCAAAATATAATCAGGGTCCAATTCATAATTTTTTTTTAAATATTAATTTAATAATTATTATTGATTACAAAAAACTATTTAAAAAAATAAGTGAATTTTTGTTTGGGTTATTTACATCGTATTATGGTACAAAATATCAGAGCTGTACAAAAACTATTTAGGAAGAAAAGTGTGAAAGTGTAAGAAACTGTGATTTAAGATTGAGTAATATATATATTTGTCAAAAGGCACTAATCAATAGCGTGACACAGTTTGTTATATTGAGCTACAATTCATGTGTTACTCTTTCTTGTGAAATCGACGTGATTACTACAATTTTGAACATTCTGGAGGCATATCAATAATTCTGAATAAAAACTCCTTTAAACAGGAATTTCTAATTTTGTATACTCAATTTTGGAAATCAATTTTTTATTTTATATACGCACCTCTATGACAAGCACTCCGTTTTCTTCTTTTTACGTATCGATATCTGAATAGTATTAGTACTGAATAATACCAAATACTATAAATCCTAATAAATATCAGAATTTAATTAAGTCTTCAGAACTTGGTATGTTAAGTGTCTATAAGGTGTAACTGCATAAATATACATGACGAGCTGATTTCAGGGATGTAAATTGTTCTCAAAATGCATCATTTCGTTTCTAGAGTCTTATTTTAACAAAATTTTTATGTTGTCATGATCGTGTCGTTATACTATTTAAATTGTCAAAATACATATTTCATTTAATAACTTGTATTTACATTTCGACTACTAGCATGAAATTTTATAAACATAAAAGTTAAATATTTATGCACAAACGTAATACTCCGTCTATTCAGGAATCTAAGCAAATTCCTGAAGTCGAAATATATTTTCTAAGGAATTGATCATTTCCAAACCCAATAATAATATCTCGAAATTAGTTGGTTTGCCCAATCTTTATATTCACCTCTGAGAGGTACACACAAGTGTATCAATTTTGAACCTGAAGTCTTCCTTATACGACTTCTAATCAGTTCCGACCACATGACCAACATAATATTTGATATGCTTATTTAGTTATCATGATACAACATTATTCGGAAACCGCGATTCTCAGAGGGCTTACAGACGTTTCCAAATATTTAATTTCCCACTCAAAACCAAGTAGTACATCAAGCACACTAAACATGCAATCAAACTTCATGATTCATAAGACCTCCCCTAAATTAATACCATGATTGTTTTATACTCCTCTAATAAAATCTAAATAGACTTTATCCCAAACTATAAACATATACTCCCCACCACAGTCGAATTCTAAATTGACTGCTTACTCTCACAGTATTAGAGTTAGCGTAGGATTGGAATACCATTCCTCTAAAATTTTTATACCCTAGTGGCACAAAACATGCAACCAATTTGCGTTCCTGAGGCGCATTTTAATATGCAAGCACACACATATTTTATGTCTCTTCCCCTACTACCATCCCACCCTTCCACGCGATTACGGATTATATTCCGCGATGCTGACTGAAAATTGTTTAACTGGTGGGGTGTAAATGATACATACCCGAGGCCTGATGATCAAGCAGGACGGGAGGTAAAGTAATTTCCACTAGAATTGGAGTCGAGGGTGTGCCTGCGTTCCCGTGCCCCCACAACCCCACACTTCAGAAAACCTCAATTTCATTTTCTCGCGTCATTTTGCATTATTTTTTGTTTCCATTTTTTCTTTTTTTCATTCGTGCATTTCATTTACGGGTCGCTTTTGCGTTTCTGGAATTCGTTGGGTTCATATCGTCGGTTGCCTAGGATGGGGTATAGAGATTATGTCTATTTCGTGCTGGAGTTTTCAGACGAAAGTGAAGCGTTGTTCTGAGATGGTTCAGTTACGGATTGATCCCGCACTATCATGAATAACCCATTGTGTTGTTACAGTGGGACTTTAATTAAAATACCTACATACGTGAGATTAAGTTGGTCAGGCGTTTCTAGAAGCGAAAACAATTTTTTGTAAAGTCGTTTTGGAGCAAAAAGATTAGGTAATTACTACTTCATTTTTTTGTAAATCTATCAAAATTATAATTTTTTGTTTGGCAGGTACTTAATTAACCGCGCCCTGGTAACAGAACTGGCTATGGGCTACGAACCGGAATCAAACCCAAAAGGAAAAATCCAAGGAAACCGACACGTAATTTTGAACATGGGTCAGATGATGATTCCTCAAATTCTCAAAGCTTCCACATCATTCCAACGAGAGGATACTTGCGAATACGAAAGATTTAACATGAATCCAGCCCAACTTGGTTGGTTTTCGGGACTTTATGGCGCAAGGGACATTTTTGAACATGCTAGGCCATACACAAGACATACAATACTAAGTATTGGACAAACACACAATGAAAGTCTTACGGACACAGAAAAGATAAACACACCCAGAGAGAAATGTACCTGACAGGAATCGAACGTGTTCCACCTACAACTCGAAAGTTGCTAGCACATTGGGTATACCCTCCACTGAGCCAAGTCGGCCCCTCAGCCCTCCTTTTAACGACAGTATTTATTTGGATTCAGAAAATCGCAACCCTCCGGTTACTAATCCGTTATACTTTCAATCGGGCCAACACGACATTCAGATTGGAAAAACATTTAATTCTTATTGATCCCCATAATTTTAGTAATTACCTCTGGTGTTGACCTCGTCATTTGACCATGGTTCTTGAGTGGTTTCTGTGGGAATTTTACCTGTAGTGTCACAACAGGAATTCCGTTTGTTGCTCCAGCAAACCACAGATTATATATATCCAGCCATGCATCCAACTTAGAATTAAAACAAAAACTTTCGATCGGAATTGGCCTTGAACCCCATCCCTATATTATATTTATAAATACGATAATGGATTACTTGTTTGAGGGTGTTTTTCGTGGTATGGCCTGGGACTTGAACATTTGAACTATATGAACATTTATGTCAATCAAGATCTTCCTACGCTCTGGCAATTTTATGGAATGGACGAATGTTCTTCCAGGATGATTACGCTCCATGTCATGTTGCAGCCTCTGTCAAGCAGTTATATCAAGATATGTAAGTAAAACGTCTTCCCTGGCTTGTTCAGAGACCCGACATAAACCCCATAGAACATCTGGGGTGACGAATTAGAGCGATGCTTATGGATAAGGTAACCTTCTCAGAAATCTACAGATGAGCTGGCGACATTCTTGCCGCTGGAATGGGTACAAATACCCATAACTGTGTATCAAAACCTTGTTGAAAGTATGCCCAGAAGTGCTGCTAGTGTAATTACAGCACGCGGGGGGATTGACCCCCTATCAGAGCATGTATTACTTCCCTTATACATCACATTTTGCTGTCCGGTCAATTATTGTAGGGTAGCGTATATTCACATTAGTCTAATGTGTAATACAGATTTTAGAATTGATTTAAAACTATTTAAGAGAAAGAGATATATTTTGTCAAATTTATTAAAATCAAATTTATTAAATCTATCACACAAAGTTATTACTGTATTTCAAGAAAAAGTACATTTTATTATATATAGTTGCATCAAAGGATTGACAAGTGAGAAAGTAGTTTTCATACTCCTTACTTTATTGGTCTCACGTGGAGCCTTTTCTATGCAACTACTCATGTAGGTGATTTTAAACCAATAAATATACTTCTCTCGGTAAAGCTTTTAAACTTCAGCAATGTTCACGTACGCCTTACTTTCTTCGTATAGGCTTTGCTAACGTTAAACATGAAAGCGTTGTTATAAATTGCAGCCTTAATACAAAAGGCACTCGCACAACCCCCATTTAGAAAATATGTTGCTCTCCTTTTCTGCTGAAAATCGGAAGAAGAAAAAACTTCGTCTTCTGATTCAAAAACGGAAGATGTAAAGGCAATAACTCATTCGGATCATAAAAGGAGTTCATATTTTATGCGATATTGAAACCAAAAGAAATCGTGCCCCTTCTTTTCAATCATTGTTTTGCACTGTTCTTGAACTATCAATCTACCCCAAAAAGGGTTTTGTTTACTGCACACTTTTGTATCTTCCTCTTTGACAAATGCTTTCGTATAGTGCCGCCTTACAAATGACCCAAGAGCTATTCCTGCAACGGTTCGGGACGCATGTGTCTTGCAGTTTCGGAGAGTAGTTTCTTAAACAATGAGAATATAACGGGGTTGGAAATGATTTCCCTTTTAAATGTGTCGCTCGACAGGTCTCTTTATGCTTTGTTGCAACACTAATTAACACCATAGGAGTAGTAACACGCGAACTTGTTTTAGTGTCTTGCATTTATAGTCTTTTCTGAAGTGTATCTAAGCTCTAATTGGATTTCCATTATACATGTAATTAACTATTGACTGTTATCTACCTTCAATGGAAGTATTGTATTTATTGTTGAGATAAACTAACTGAATATAGCTTACGTAATTTTATGCATTCAGTGGCATTAAATATTACACACAACTGAATTAAACTGTAATTGTAATTTTTTATTGTATTAAAATTTAACTATTTATTTGATTTGTATAAGTAATTTTATGGAGAACCATAAAATGAAACGTTATCCTCGGAGTTATTTTAAAACCATATTACATTAATTCATACATTTATGGTGTCTAATTTTGGTATCTATGCCTGTTACGAAACAACTTGTTATATATACAGTTGCACATAATCAAACCAATTTAGAAATGCATTAATTCACATAATCATTTTTCAATAAACTATTCAAAATGATAAACATAACGTTTTCAATATTTTTCTTTAGAATAATTTGATTACAGGAGTTAGAATGTATCATAATATAATACTACAATTGCCTTACATCCGTAATGTGATCGAGGATCCTAACATGGGTATGGATTCATGTTCAAGACATTTTAGTTACTGATATTTTTATGGATTTAATTACTGAGTCCATTTCAATTAAAATATGTGTTCGTATTATATACAGTTGCATGTGATTTCACTAATTTATAGGTGTATTAATTCCATTCAAATGTATGGTTTTCAAATAAAAATTGAAATTGTTGTTAGAACAATTTGAATAAATTTTTAATCCGCATTGAAGTGTCATTATTTAAAATATAAGCATATATATCAGTTTTGTATCCTAATAATTGCATAGTTTTAACTTTCAACGATATATCTCGTCCCTGTAGACCTGGTAATTTTTGCTTACATCAATGTTATACATGAAAATAAGTCATATATATAATATGCATATTTTTACTATGTATGACTCAATGTTCTAAGAGGTGTTCTATTTATTAGAGGTGTAAGCAGAGAGGTTCTATTTATTTTTCTTTAACTATGTATCTATAAATTTGCAAGGTTAACAGTTACCAAGTTACAAGAACAGCTAATTAGCAAAGTGTTGCAAATTCGAAACATGGTCAGAGACCATAGTGTACATGAAAGTCTGTGAACGTTAAAATAGCCATGGTGCAAATATTCTCATGTAAACACTCTGCGGAATTTAGGGGTGAGGAAGCAGCTCACTTGTGGTTCTTGTAATCTGACCGTCGTTCAAAACTTTCGAAGCGCTGTCTTTCGATCTTCCGTTTGGGAATGTTCTCGGACCGATGTCAATGGCCCATTGTGTTGCTGCAGAGCATTGTCAGTTGTCTTTCCACTTTTCTATCTACTTAGAAATTTGCCATTATGTAGGGTATACTTCTATTTGCCATTAATATCACTCATTTAGGGTTTAAAATTACCGCTCCACTTAATAACCGTATAGAACCACCATAAACTATTAATGTTGGTATTTATTTCTTTTTGGATAAATATTTATCCTTAGTTTAGCACACAGACTGGAATGTCAATAGTATTCTATTACTCGCTACTGAATCCTAGTATGCTGTTTGAAAAGTACTTATATGTATTCTTAATTAATACATTTATTTATTGTTGGGTGCATTTAATAATATAATGGCAAATATATGATAATTATATGCACTAAAGTGTTTAAAGTCATAGAAGTCCTCCAAATAACGCGTTGGAAATTCTTTGTCCGACGAAGTGTAGCTACTCGACGTGGCTTTGAATCAACAAGTCGTCGGAAGTCCTCTATAGAAATATTCCGTCATGCTGGCGCTCGAGCCGTCCATAATTTCGAAAGGGTTCCCAGTGCTGGATTTTCTGAACGAATTGACTTTCCGATAATGTCCCATATATGGGATACAGGTTTAGGGATCTAGGTGGCCAAATCATTCGCTGAAATTGTCCAGAATGTTCTTTAAACTAATCACAAAGGATTTTGGCACGGTGACATTGCGCACTGTCATCCTCGTAGTCTGGGTACATGAAGTCCATGAATGGCTGCAAAATGTCTCCAAGAAACTGAATATAATCATATAAAGTCAATGATATTCACAGTTTGACCAAAATATCCAATACATGCCATGTAAACACAGCCCATACCATTATGGAGCCACCACAAGCTCGCACAGTGACTTGTTGACAACTTGGGCAATGACCTAATGTAGTCTGTGCTACACACGAACTCTTAACCGCAATTGTGAATCATATGATAAAGCAACTTTTGTTCCAGTCTTCTAAAGGTCCAACCGATATGTTTACTAGCCCAGCAGGGACGCTGCAGCCGATCACATGCTCTTCTTATGCTGTCATATCCCATAAACACGAAATTTCGCTGTTCTATCCTCACGGACATGTCTGTCATAAGTAACACATTGATTGTTGTTGTTATTTATTGACGAAGTGTTGCTTATATATATATATATATACAAGCTTTTATGTATGTATATAGATATATATACACTATGTAGCCAAAAGTCACCGGACACCCCCTTCACTTCAAGTAAACAATCCCAGTATGACGTCAGTACACCTCATCGATGCTATATAATTGAAGGCACAAATGCTCGAGCATCAAACGCGTGTTTTCTGTCACGATGAGTCAACGAAAAAAGGTAAATACATTTGAAAGGGGCGTGATTGTAGGTGACAAGAAATTTGGACATTCGGCCAGACAGATTTTTCAGCAGTTAAACGTGCCCCTGTCCACAGCTAGCGATGTCATAGTCAAATTTAAACGCCATGGATATACTGAACCGAATTATCGCACTGGTAGGACCAAGAAACTAACTGATCGAGAATGAAGAACCCTGAAGCGTTTTGTGCGAAACAACCATCACACATCTTTGTCAGAGGTGGCAGGAGACTTTCGTCTCAGCTCTGGTACATAGGCCAGTTACAGGACTGTCCGCCAAGAGGTGATAGCACTTGATTGGTTTTCATGATCATGCTGCCGCCAGAAAGCCACTAATCACACGTACCAAATGCAAGCAGGTGTTTTCAAAAGTGCAAAGAGCACCGTAATTAGACTTTGGACAAGTGGAAGAATGTCCTGTGGAGTGAGGAATCACGATACATGATCTGGCAGTCTGATGGGCGTGTATGGACCTGGGGAATGACTGGAGAATTTTATTTACCTAGTGTGTTGTGTCAACTGTGAAATTTAGTTGCGATAGTGTCATAGTTTGTGGCTGTTTCTCCTGGTTTGGGCTTGGACCGTTAGTTTTAGTCAACGGGTAAATGACTCCTGGTGTGTACGAAGACAATTTAGACAATAGCATGCTTCCGACACTATGGCAACAGTTTGGAACTAGTCATTTTTTGGATCAGCACGATAATGCTCCTTTTCATACAGTAGGCGTCATTGCGTCGTAGTTTGACAATAATCAGGTTGAAGTGCTTGAAGGGCCGGTTCAAAGCCCCGACTTGAACACTATAGAAAATCTTTGGGATTAGTTGGAACTTCGGTTGCGTGCCAGACCCACTCGACCAAAGACCAAACGCGAATTGTTCACCGTACTACAGGAAGAAGGGAACACAATTCCGCCAATAGTTTACCAGAATAGCCTACAAGTGGATAGCCTACCCCGAAAGGTAAACGGTGTAGTTAAAGCTAAAGAAGGCCCTACATCCTATTAGTTATACGTATGGTGCATTCAAACCAACAGTACCTGTATATATATATATATATATATATATATATATATATATATATATATATATATATATATATATATATATATATATATATATATATATATATATATACAGAGGCTGTTCAACATTTTTTAGACAATGTATATTGTTGCATTCACCAAACTAAATTACATAAAATTCTTGTGTTTTAAATGTTCTGTTTGATAGCCCTTATTCTAAACTATCTTTCGACATCGTAATTTACAGGATAATAATGCCTTTTGAAGTGTCAGAAGAGGTATTCTATCCCATTCCTCCTGATCAGCTTTACAGAGTCCTGTTAGGGTTGTGGGACGACGTTTGGATAATGCAGATTTTAAAAGTCCGAAAGCACAAAAATCCATAGGTGATACATCGTTAGATTTAGTAGGAATATCAGTGAAGGGTATGGCCTTGACACCGGTTTTTTGTTCCATATCTTTTAGGAAATTTACAGTGGATTTTGATGTCTGACTGCTAGGTTTGTCTTGATGGATTTCCACAGATTGATGGCACAGTGGGTAAAGCGATGGTACTTCATTCAGAAAAATTGGCGATAAAATATGTTCCTGATAGTATTTGGAGTTAATCTTTTCCCACTCTCTTTATTTTTAACTTGCCATTATATCAAAAACCAGCAACAATCATGAATCCCTTAGAAAAACTTTCTTTTGATTCTGTGAACCATGTATTTAAACATTTTTCTCCCCTTTTAAGATAATAAATGGCTCTTTTTTTGCTGCATTAATCATTTAAATACACACATAATTCATTTATTGTGACAATTTTTTTCCACTTTTCTTTGGACAAGTGTTTCTCATATAGAATTCGGCAGCGTGTTCTGTGTTCAGAGATATGCTTTGGAGAAAGACGATGCACATTGCGTTTTTTTTATTTCTTAAGATTGAAATCAACGTTTAACATTTTGTTTATAGTGGACACCGAGTATGGTATATCACAAAACCATGACTCTCACATCGATTTTGGATAACGGAATATGAATATTTCTCTTCGGAAAGAGCATAAGTATAGCCTTCGAACCACTCCTTCGTTAAAAACGCCATTTTGATTTTTAAAAAACCTCTCAAGCCGCAGACGATAATTTTGACTTTTAAAAACGTAGTACAACTACAATTATTTCTTTTGCAGCAAACGATTTTTTACTACCGCTTACCAAAATTGTCTAATATATATATATATATATATATATATATATATATATATATATATATATATATATATACAGAGAGAGATAGTATGTCGGGTAGTACGGGCTTTGTTAAACAGGGCCCTGGCGCCATTGAATCCCACCAACCCTAAATTTAGTATATGATAATCTGTATCTAGTACCAGTTAATACTAAATCACGTACTAATTATGAAAATGTACTTATATAAGCTATTAATTAATACATACACAAGTACATGTTGCTGCGTTTAGAGTGATTAAATATGCTATGAATAACTTATTAATAAGCTAAGTATGGATGCATACATAAAACCGTCTCCCCCACGGCGCACGTAATGCGCATTTGATAAGGAAGCAGTTCGCAGCATAATTTAGAGTGAAATGTAAGCGTAGCAGGCAGGAAGGGTGCAGGTTTTGTCTTGCTCGTAAAGTTCTACGTGACCAACCTTATGCATGTGGCCGCGACGTGAAGGTTTTCCGAGATCACATGCTATTGAGAATATCCGGGAAGCACTAATGAAAAATATATTGAAGACCGTCATCACCTTGCGGAGAACTTTGTAGCCAAAACTGCGCAAAAAATATTGCAACGGTGCTCGACGAAAGCGTTTGTTTTTTGGGGCTTCTTCTGAGGCAGTTGCTCTTTCAGGTGAAGGGATTCTTTAAGAGAAAATTTCTTAAAACATAAATGACTCTATTATACGAAACATGTATAAAAACACGCTTTGCTCAAGTTGTGTTGGAAGGCGAATTGAACCACATAAGGAAAAGGTACGAAATTGTTTGCAGTTTTTAAGTTTGTTGTAGCTACAACGAATCTAAAAATATTTATTTGTACCGATTGAAAAAATATAGTCCTCAAATTATGAAATGTAAGCTACAGTAAATTTAAGTATATTTATTTTGGTAACAGTCACTGCGAGTACAATAGTGTTCTCACAGCATGTAGTTTGCATGCACTGCCATCTAAAACTTAATTTTAGAAATTACGTCTGTGTCAGCAGCATATAATTCATCAATAGTTTTGCCGGAAAGGCCTTAGTGTGACATGATGATAGTTCCATTTTGAGGAATTATGCGTACGAAAAAGTAGTAAGCATATCTAATAAACACGGTTTGCTTCAGAAATTTTCCAGAACTGTGTTTTACACTAAGTTGTGTTTGTGACGACGAGAAATTGTGTCAGATTTTAATTTAAATAAACATAAAAGTTCTTATAATTTTTTTAGCTGAACTCTTATAGTTAGTAACTAAATGCCTCTTAGTCTTAAACTTAGATTTAGATACTTAGTCTTAAACTTAGATTTATAAACTTAGTCCTAATTTCAGAAACTGACTTAACGTTATTAATCAGATTCAATGAAAGATAAGAAGTTTTGTAGTAAGTTATAAATATCTGATACTACATCAATCAATCAATATTCGTTTTACAAGTTTCCATGAAACTATTAACATAATGTGTGTTACTTCTATTCGCGGAAATATTACGTGCGAATAACAAATACTTAATATGAATCAAAATTACTGTCTTGAACTTAATTAGATTCAGTGTAATATCCGGTGTTATTATAAAAAGTTTTGTAATATTGAAACATTTTTCTAACCCCCGACCTATTGAATAATACTCACTATGGTTCTACAGGTTACCAGTTATCCTGGTGCACCAATGGATATGAGTCAACGTTACACCTTATATACAAACTACGCATACTAAATTCAACCCGTTTGAAGACGTTATTTATTCATTCTAGTCAAAATTACTGTCTTGAACTTAATTAGATTCAGTGTAATATCCGGTGTTATTATAAAAAGTTTTGTAATATTGAAACATTTTTCTAACCCCCGACCTATTGAATAATACTCACTATGGTTCTACAGGTTACCAGTTATCCTGGTGCACCAATGGAGAGATATGAGTCAACGTTACACCTTATATACAAACTACGCATACTAAATTCAACCCGTTTGAAGACGTTATTTATTCATTCTAGACTTACAGACATCCATGTGTCCTCAAACAAAGGGCCTTGCGACCCAGACATCAGCACCCTGAACACTTGAACGATTGGTCAGCACAGATAGAATAACAAATATATTTTCCACCCTATATTAGTCCATTGTAGTGTTTACGGGATTAGCAACAGGAACGTTACGATTTCAACTGCAACCAATGAGAGTCAAGTTCAAAGGGGTCTGGTACCGTGGCCTCGAATATCTTCAGGCTGACGTGGTGTGCAAATTTGAAGAGAATAAGCCGCACAGGTGGGACCTCGTCATCTGACCATGATTCCAAATTATGTGGTGTTGACATCGTATCTTTCGCTTCGGGTTTGATCCAGACCTCCACCAATTGCTCGTTGAGTTACGCCAGTGCGACGTTAAATAAAAATACATGTAAGGTTTACGCGAAAAGAGCTGACGTTATGTATTTCACTGCATTCCACTAATTGCGAGGGAAAATATTCAATAATTCACAGCATTACAAAATCATACCAGATGAAAAATAAATATATTGACAATGTTAAGCTAATTCATGGAATTCCAATATCCAATCCATTTAAAAGAGGTTTTAGCACGACTCCTGGAGTTAGTAGCACACATCGTTTTTAGTTTTCCATGAAAGTAAATAGCGTAATGTGCTCCCAGGAATTACGTACACGAAGAAACTATTGCCCGAAATAAGGATATTAACTAGTATGTAGTTTAATTCACACATCATCGCATCGCATTTTGTGCTAAATATAAAAAAAATTATTTCATTGTCGCTAATAATCAGATTCAATGGACTATAATCTCTAGACCAAACCATTTATATCCTTAATCTAATTTAAATAACAATGTCTGATAATATATTAGTAATCATTATTTTACCTTTATACTGTCAAAGTAAGTAGTCAATATTTCATCCTAATCTGTCCAGGCTTATTTTATTTTCCGGATAGTAGATAATGCACTACTTCTATTTCAAGGAATAAAACTCTATATATATACAGGCCAGTGGATTTGCATAAAATCCGACCACTGGTTTCGGTGTGTTTTTTGTGGTGTGGGCTGGGACCTCAGCATGTTGTTCCTGGTAAATTGAATGCCGACGCCTACATGAACATTTTGGGCAATCAGATTCTTCCTACGCTCAGGAAATTTTATTTAATGGACGAATTGTACTTCCAGGACGACAGCGCTCCATGTCGTGTTGCAGCCTCTTACAAGCAGCGGTACTAATATATGGATGTAAAACGTCTTCCCTAGCCTGCTCAGAGTTCCGACCTAAGCCCCATAGAACATTGGGGAAATGAGTTAGAGCGAGGTTTACGGACCAGGGAACCACGGACCAGTCCTGAATCTACATCTGAGATGACGACATTCTTGCTGTAGGAATGACCACAAACACCCATAGCTGTGTACTGAAACCTTATAGAAAGTATGCCCAGTAGGGTTGCTAGTGTAATTGCAACACGCGGTGGACCATCTTATTATAAAAAAAAGCATGTATTACTTCTCTCATGCCATCAGATCTTGCTGTCCGGACCATTATTGTAGGGTAGTGTATATATATATATATATATATATATACATACCATTATTATTACATTTGATCCTGAATTAACAATACATATTCTGAAAACATTTTCGCCTGTTCATAAAAACAGTAAATTCAATTTCCAAGCTCAATAGTTTTCAACGGAATTAACTAATGGACTCCCATTTCCAGAAATCACGATGTTCAAAGAAACAATAAGTATGTTGCACATTGATTCAATTTACACGTCACTTTTCAGTATGGGAAACTAAAAACAGAACCACTTACAACGTCAATAATAAGATTAAATATATTTTAGAATGCCGTGTATTTCAAACGATGTTTTAGCAAGCCTCCTGTAGTAAGTAGATCATATTCCATCCTCCCATCATTATTAGATTTGCAGAAAAGTAACTAGGGTAACGTGCTGCTCCTCCCATTTCCAGGAATCAAGAGTAACGAAGGAGTAATTACTTTCAATAAGTATATTGAATATCAGTTCCATTCACACATTCGCCTCAGGACACTCTTGCGCGAGTCAATCGAATCCGTTTTCCATTCCCCGATCAAAATGTATGCAGGCAGTTCCCACAAATTCGTTCCTTCTATTTAAAAGTGCTCCGATATTTGTCAGAATCCGTTCGTAATTTATCGGTCTTTACCGGGGACTCGCCGAAAATTTTGCGCTTTTCAGACTGACACAATGAAGTCAGCAAAAAAACATCATCAGTCAATCAAAGCATGCCTTTGTCCCCTTTGTGTGGACAAATGTTTTCGACGCGGCCTCAGTAGAAGCTGTACGTTGCTTCTTTCCTCTTGTATTCAATTCACAGAACCTATGAAATGCGCGATCGTTCAATAAAGGGGAGGAATGTATATAAATATATATTTAAATCCCTTTTTAAGAAAGTGCCCGTTCGTATACTAACAGAGTACGGGAATGGAAAAAACGGTATAATGACAAAACAATCTTTCGCCCTATTCTATGAAGCATATTTAGGTATGGAACCCCTGTTTTAAGTGTTTTAAGGGAATTAAGGTGGTGAATGATTTTTATCAAAGGAAAAGTGCATTTATATTTTATTAGAAATTTTGAATAAGGTTTGATATTTAGTGTTGGAGTTGTGATAAGGTATTATTTTTTGTAGTTTATACTAAATATATTCACAAATTCTTAAACCTCCAACATTGCGACAATATACACTGAAGAACCAAAACATTATGACCATCTTCTCAATAACGCGTTGCGCCTAAGCTAGTTGTTGTAGTAAGCCGTTGCCAATAGCTAGTTGTATTTCTCCAGTCCAAAGTTAATCAAATACCTATCATTTGTGGGGACCTGATTTAAAATATTTCATAAAGGTATACATTCCATTTTTTATAAGAACATAAACTGATAGTAACATCGTGTATCTTTTACCTCAAAGCTTACTAATTTCCAAGAATCCTCTACTATTTCTCTATGTCTTGTAATAAAGTGATTCGGTGAAACATATAATATTCATCAGTTAATACAAACGTTGGGAAACTGAAATTCAGTAAAATGTCTAACGAACTGTCAATGAATTTCAAATAATACTTAATTTCGATGTTATGATGGCCTAATGGACTAATTTAAATAAGTATTTTTTTTTTAGTTTGCGACCTTTCCAAAATCGACCACAAATTGCGTCCACAAAATCTTAGCAATCCAAGACAAGATGTAATAATATGATCAGAGGGCAGTCTGGTGGAATTTTGAATTATTTATGGAAAATATAAGTGGAATTATGTATCTCGGAGAACTAGGAAACTAATTAAGAACCTCTGAGATCTAAATATGCAGCTGTCGAGCATTACAATTCTAGTTCAAATTAAGAAGTAGAATCCTTTAGATATGGCATAACCAATTTCATATTGGAACTCAAAATGTTAACTTTATTTGTTAAAACTACTGTTCATGAAAGGGTAACTTCATTTAGATAATTGTAAATATTTCCAGATGTTCGATATAAAACCTGAACAACATTCTACAATTTTCTGATTCATTTACAACATACGGTTTTTAGTATTTACTCATTGATAAAACCTCCGTCACAGTCTAGAACCATAATGTCTAAGTGGTATATCTGGTGTACAAAATTAGTAAAAGCATTCAATTATATTATTTATTAAAGTGAGAATTTAAAAAAAATTTTATGTAGAAGAAAGTAGAGGACTTTGCTCTAAAATCACAGTATCAATAAACGCATACAGAATCATAGTATCACGCAACAGCACACTTCCTTGCTTTCAGAAGTGAAGTAGCACTAAGCTTAAAATCGACAAGAAGACTAGTTGACTTCCAAGCGTAAATAAAAATAAAGTGTTCATAAAGTTAAAAAAATATATTTTTAAAAAGCATTCTTCAGACTGGGGGTTTACAGAATAAAACAAATCTAAAATAATCAAAAATCTTTAATTTACAGCTAGGAGATGATACGAATACGAGCGCACATACAGAAATTATACTTTGATGTTTATTATCATTTCAAAGACAAAATCAGATGTTAAAAGGGTGTCGTCGGATGCAAATATTGAAATTTATATTAATTTTTGAATGATTTGACAGTAGCGTATATACATCGTAGTTTGTCCTAGTTTGGTTCTTGGACTAATAGAAATCAATTACAATTCATATTTTATTTGGTTTTTACGTTTAAAACCACCTTATAAATTTTACTTTGCTCTTTTTTATCTGTTTATTAATCAAACGATAGAAATAAACTTAAAAAATAAGAGTCACTGGTTTTACTACTTGAATTTCCTTATGAAATTAGAAAGTCATTTCTTGACTTCACTAACTATTCTAACAGCTTATTTATTACATAAAACTTTAATCAACTTGGGTTCCTGTTCACAAAATTTCTAACCACAGTAAATTCGTAACTACTTTACCTTTAGTTTTGAATATAATCGATGTTATTTTCTGCTATAAAAATGTTAATAATTCAGGTACAAAATGCAATTATGGAAACTCGTATTATATTTTTATCGCATTGCATTCTATAAGAAACTACTTTCCAGACCAAAGTGTTTAAAACAAAATACCAAATGGCATCTCCTGCTTATATTTTATTTACCATAATTATATTTTTAACTATTTTATTTACCTTTATTAGACATTTGACTATATTGTGTTATTGTTGTATATTAATCTACCTTACTTGTTCTTATTGATTATTTATCTATCTTATTTCTTTTATTGTATGGTTATATATTTCATTTATTTATATTACATCTTTATCCATTTCAGTTAATTCATATCTATAAGGAATATATAGTTTTGTCAATAGATTTATATTTTACATTCATGAAAACAGTTTGCAGAACTCGATCGCTCTAAATACATGATTCAACAATTGGTTTCGTTATTTTAAAGCCCCTTACGGTTTTAAATATATACCTTTGTCTTATGAAAAATATTTTTCAAACACTGCAATTAGTCATGATACGTATTAATTTTCGAAGCTTTAATTTCGATTAATTAGCCGCGAACTGCTTCCTTATCAAATGCGCATTACGTTTTGATATCCTTTCTCGCTATAATCCTTATAAACTTATATTAGTAATATGTTAATTTTAATTCGTTTAAATGTAGTTTTTTTGTAATGGGGGGAAAATTTAGAATTTATATTTATATGATATTGATTTTAGACATTCATTCAGTGCATATAGTACTATATCAATCACTCGATTCGTTTAAAAAATGTACTACATATTTATTTTGAAGTACTCTCTGTTATAGTTTTTAAACGCTTTGTATATTTGGTGCGATAAATGCAGAATGTATATGTATAACTAATTTGTCGCTTTACACCACCACAATAATAGTTATAATCTTTCATTCCAAGCATTATCTGGATAACGCTTCTTTCAGAAAGTGAAACCAGGCTCACTAAAGTGATACTTGCAATTTTTATAAAATGGAAATGGGTCTTTCGTTAAGCCTTGACAACCTTTTGCTGTTAAATTAATTAGATTTTGAGATTCACTTTGACACTTGCCATTATTTAATGCTTATCGATCCTAATTTCCTACAAACGAGAAAAGTTAAAGAAAATCCAAATTTATAAAAACGTAACATAATTATAAGTTGAGGGCACACACTATCATAATCCTATTACTTGTACATTGACGTAAATCTCCAAGTTACTGCTTGCTATTTTTTTACCATAGTTATTTTTGAACTTTATGGCGATAAATCCGCTGAATATTGCATTTTTCATACAATGTTGAAACTAGTTGCTATTAATGAACTGAGTGTGTATTTTTTGTTCTTGTAATGGTCAAGTTATACCGACAAGAAAAACTAAAGGTAACCATGTTTCGTTAAAAGTAAGTTGAACGTCTCCAATCAAACAGTATGACAATACATCATCGTTTCCAGTAAATATGTTAAATATACACACATAAGTTCTGAAAAACTCATTTAACTTCTTATTCAAGTATGAGGTGTGTGTGAGGAGTATTTTTTTACAGAAGTATATAGTCGGTAAGCGTATTATGATTTAATTCGTATTTTTTTAATGATTTTTAAAACAAGAATTAAAAAAAAAGCTGTTGACATTCTTTAAAGCTTCTATAAATAGATAAATATTTTTTTATTTTGTTTTGAAATCGCTAAACTTTCAACTATTAACAGTTACTACTACCTAAACATTTCCATTATTGAACACAAATATACCTATAAAATGGCACTATTTAACTTCTATTCAAGTGAGCTTCTATTCTAACTTCTATTTAACACTATTCAAGTGAGAACCTAACTAAAATAATAATTTATATATATTTTTTCATTTCGATGAATTTCTAGAACTTTAAATATGCTGATTCTGATATGAAATATGTTCATTAGTTCGTTCCCAGTTAGGATTTTTCTGATACCGCTTGTTTCATTTTAAAATTTTAACTTTAATGCCATTTTTCTGTGGATTACAATTTTTTATACATGATGTGGCATACATTATAACTCTTAATCTATACAAGTTAGAGGCATAGAATTAGGAAAATTTTAGAACCATCATTTGAGATTCAACAATGTGAATATAATTAGTAAAAATAAATTTTGCTTTAAATCAATTGCATTAAATATTTATATTTGATTTTGAACTTTATATGTGTTACAAAGTATTGTTTTAATTTAAAATATAAATATTATATTACATTTAATATTTTGAAAAAAACTCAGGGTTGACTAAAAAAGTTATCCGAAAGTTGCTGCTATAAATAATTTGTCTTGTAGGCTCAGTTTATAAGGAATTCAAATATATTATTATTTAACCATAAAGTAGTACTATAATTTTTCTTTATTGTCTTGCATACAGCGTATACAAGGTATACAACGAAAATATTACTCAACTATAAAGTAGTATTATAATTTTTCTGTATTGTCTTGTATACAGCTTACATTAACATTTTTTAAGTTTCATTGTGAAACATAGTAATTGTTTGGAGATAGAGTTTATCAAAATTAGGCCATATTTTCTTTATATTGTATTAAATTTAATGTCCCTTTAGATTTCCCAAAAGGGATATTTTCAAACTCCCCTCTTTTGTTGTGGTGTGTTTAATACCATATAATTTCACAGACAATCTTGTTTAAACTGTTATATCAACTTATCACGCAAGCTCATAGATTGCATATAAGAAGAGTAAAACATTTATAGCTTATCATGACTAACCTGATGCACTTCCATAGAAGTCATTAATACATCTTAAAGCTTTGATTCCCTTCCCAACTTTCTGAGTAGTCCAAATTTAGTTGAAGTTATGGATTATTTTTGGAGATGATCAGGCGGAACCAGTGTTATTTTTTAAAGTAAAACCTATTAACCCTTCTTTGCATGATTTTTTCTTTATTGGTGAAATAAATCAAGGTAATATAAGTCATGTTCAAAATTAAAGGAAAAATGGTTAAAAAAATCTTAGTATATATATTTATAGTATAAATTTAGCAAAAAACAATATGATGGTATCATGTGGTATTTTTTTAATTAAACGCAAATTTTTCAGAAATTGCTCTAAAAATAACAGAAACACATGTTACAAACCTTTCTTCCACTCATTTTCACTTTTTTAGCACAATAGAAACTCAAATATAATAAAACAAAATTAAAAACGAAATCATACGTTTATTGCAACTACACCAAACAGCGGAATGATAACTTCAAGCTCGTTTTACTGATAATGACACTTGCTTATTTTTGACAGCTATGTTTTTTTTTATGCAATGTACATTAAAAAGGTATCCAGACATGATCAACTTAAAGTGAACTTGTTCTTTTATATAATTTTTGGGCATTCAATGTTATGATGGAAATTTCCACCACTATGCAAAGAAGGGATAAGGTACATATATTTTCAAAACAAAAAAATTAAGTTTATCTAAAACAAATAATAGTGCAAATCATTTCGATTTTTTTTCTTCTTATGCGATTTATACTTTAAACTACGAAAACTTATCTTCAGCTTTGGCATAAAATCTACTAATTTCTGTAGAAATGCATTAACTGAAGTGCTATACAGTTTTTGAGATGAATGACTTTAGGAGAATTAAATGAATATTATTTATTAGAAACGTTTTTCCTAGGTGATAATAATAATATCAATCTTATTTTATAATACAGTTGGAGCTTTTCAATTTAAACACTTTTTATATAAATATGAAAAAATTGACAGTAAATGTGAATAACAAAATCTCCTGAATTCCTTAGATAAAATGAATTTTCGTTTACTATTTACGTCCACACTGTTAATACATATATTGCTTCTTCATTGAAACTATACATCTAAGAAAGCTATACACTTGTATTTTATCCATCTAGACACAAGTGCTCTTTAGGTGCAAATAATTGTTAATTTTTTAATTTATATTACGTCAAAGCATATTTAACTTCAAATATAATATAATAAAATATAAGACGTTTGAATGAGAGAGAAGCAATGATATATTTTAGTCGCTTAAAACTTGGGTTGTGGTTAAATTAAAATTATATCAAAAGAGCAATATATTAGACTTGTTAGAAACAACACATGTGCAGATAATATCAACGGGATTTTTGTGTTTCCACGTTACTCGAAATATATGAGTGCTGAAAGATTTTTATAAATATTTATCGCATGAAATGTTGAATAAAGTTATAATTTAATTTTTTTCAAATGACAACAATTATGCGTTCCGCGTTGGTTGCGAAACGTTAAAGTATCGGTACTAGGAGGGTATAGGGAATGAAAATTTTTCATCGGAAATTCCAGAATTATTTTTCTAAAGTTTAGAAAATAATGAATTCAGTGAAAGCGATAAATTAATTTACAAAGCATTTAATAATTGTTATTCACTTACCCCATGGTTGTTCATTAGTTGCTGGAGACTGTGCCCGTATTCCTGATACAGTCACCCATACACTTCCGAAAATTTCACAAAACAAAATACTGGTAGCTACGGTCACTATAAAAGCCATCTCCTCGTATGAACTTTGTAATGCTTCGTTGGTACTCCAAACTCTTACCATGCAATGTACAGCGCAATACATAAAGTATTTAAATCACGAAAATCACATACATCGGTCAACAGCAATATTCACTATACTTGATTGCCTTGGTTATTGAACTTTGTAAGGACATTTCTATCTGAGAAAATCGATGCAAATCATGATTAAATTGAGTTAAGCGAAATTAAATAACAGGTCCCCTCTTCCAAAAGGACTGTCTGAAAAGTATACAAATTCAACACATTCCAATTAAAAGTATTAAACTCTTTAGATAATTTCAGACTTCCAATTGCGTTGCATCATATTCCCGATAAACCACTTGTAAGCTCAAAAATTTCTCTTAACTTCTTCTGAAACTTCACTGGTGAACTAATTCTTCCACGGTTGTAAACCTATCTACAGCGTTAATAGGGAGCGAGTTTTAAAGATACACCATCATCCTGGCACAAGAAAGGAAAATGTAATATCACACAAGCAAATAGATAGTTGATAAATTTAATCCCGTAAAGAGTTGTACGATTTGCCAGTATTCCGAAAAATCCAGTGTTATCCAGTCTCGGAAAAATCCACAGTTGAACCTTTCTTTCTATATTACATTTAATATTGAATAATTTTCCGGGAAATATCACCTCTGCAAATTATTATGAGATGCTTCCACACTTTGCATCATGAAGGGATATTTTTTTTTCGTATATGGAAAATGAGCGGAGTTGCTGAAACTAGATGCGATGCGAAAACCGCGTGTCCAGTCTCCGTGCAATATACCACGAGCTACAACAGACAGTGTCTGTCGTTTGAATGGTAGGATCACTTGGATTCCCCTCTCTCCGAGAATCGATTGACGAGTTTTTACCTTAAACCAAGAGGGGGCGCTAGTCACAAGTCGGTAAAAATATTTCACCTTATGCAAAGTTAGGCTTCAGAAAACATGTAGGATGAAAAAAGGGGAAAAAGTTGTGCCGTCCTTTATTTTAGTTTTGTTACTTAACCTGATTCTGAAAAGGGGTTGTTTTCAAAAGAATAGAAATGGAAATTTTCCACTAAATTGATCCGGCTTCTGGGACGGGATACATCATATTATTTCTCGTCTTTTAGGAATATTGCATGTATCTATGCATGTTTTTTAAGCTTTCATTCGGCGATGCTTTCAGCTTGCAAGGGGGTCCTAATAAATAAGTCACTTCTGTGGGCTTGAATTTTTTAGAAGTTTATCTAAAAACAATAACTTAGTTTGTGGCGAATTTAAGTGGTGTTGGACTTTCCCCGTGTTTGGAAAAACTTTTTGTGTGATGTACTGGATGATTGTGTTTCATATTTTGATGTAATGGTATTATTTAAGTCTGTTACTCTGCGTTCAAGAAGTCACATATTTGTTTATTTTACGAAATAAGATATTTTTGAGTTACGAGTTTTAATGTTCCAAAAGTTGATTCCAAAATCACATGAGCATAAATACTTTTATGATATGCAGTAAAAAGCATTTAATCAGCAATTGGTCTCAATAATCTGAATAGGACCAATGTATTAGTATTTAAAAACTTGAACCAAAGTAAATATTTTTCCAACTAGGAATGATATATCTTTTTGTCGAAAATTGTTCTATAGTGTCCAACATCTGCTGCAAAAACGGATTTTCAAACTGTAAGAGGTCTGGAATAGTATTAGTATTTAAAAATTCGAACCAAAGCGAATATTTAACCAATAGGAATGTGTTATATATGTTTCTGTCGAAAATTGTTCTATAGTGTTCAACATCTGCTGCAAAAACGGATTTTCAAACTGTAAGAGGTCTGGAATAGTATTAGTATTTAAAAATTCGAACCAAAGCGATTGTTTAACCAATAGGAATGTGTGATATATCTTTCTGTCGAAAATTGTTCTATAGTGTTCAACATCTGCTGCAAAAACGGATTTTCAAACTGTAAGAGGTCTGGAATAGTATTAGTATTTAAAAATTCGAACCAAAGCGATTGTTTAACCAATAGGAATGTGTGATATATCTTTCTGTCGAAAATTGTTCTATAGTGTTCAACATCTGCTGCAAAAACGGATTTTCAAACTGTAAGAGGTCTGGAAATGGATGATTTTTTCCTAGAACAGTTTTATCTCGACGAGATATCTCGTCCTTAGGCAAATTGAGCAAGTCTTGGAAGAGATATCTCGCTCTTAGACAAATTGGTGATATATTGTCGAAGCAATTTAATGGTTAAAACATGTGATAAATGGTTTGTCCTAGCTTCAATATTCCAAAACCATACATACAAAGTCAATGTAGATGAAAGGTAAATGTAAATAAAAATAATTCTTACTACTTCTTTATTAGCTAATATGTGACCTCGTCGTCTGACCGAGATTAAAAATTACTTGGTTGTGTAATCTGATCTTTCCCTTTTGGGATTGATCCCGGACCGTCGCAATTAGCCTTTTGTGTTGTTCCTGTGTGATGTTAATTAAATACCTACCTACATTTCTTTTTTCATTTGTATCATTCATAGAAATAATGAACAGTTCAAATATAAATGTATTAACTTAATATCGACTAGATACTTTCTCAATAAAGTCTACATGAAGAAATTGCTTTAACTTTAAGGTTGCAACATAAAGTAGAAAAACAATATTTAAAATACATTTTCATTCGCAGTTTGATGAAGGTATACTTTTTATCTTCGTGTGGTGTGTGTGACTATCAGTTGGTGTAAGCTTTAATCGATATTAAAGACACAAAAATAGCAGAGATGTTTAAGTGTAAAAAAATTAAGGAAAGTGCTAAAATGTAAATCACTATTGAACACAAATTTACGTTCTGTGTGCATGTTAAAAAAGTTGGTCTCCTCTTGCACTTCGTGTGGTGGACTATAGGTTGAAATCTTTCAAATAAATTAGACATTTTACCTCTTTTGGTTTGATAAAAAATTTGCATTGACTTGGTGATGATTTGCATATTAAAGACAACAGACAGCTTTGAACTAAATCTGAAAAAGCTGGAATTGAAAAATAGAGAATAAGTTAAGTAACTTTAAAAGATTACATAGATAGATCTTTTAAAAGATGAGCATATAACAACTAACACTTTATATTAAACTGGCAAAAAATAATCAGGGTTGTTAGCGGCAAACTTTAATTTTGAATTGATACAAAAAATAGGACCTTGTAATGTGTTAATATTTGCATAAAGATTGCCAAAAATGATCATATATGTTACAACATGCAAGTTTAATATAAAGATTTCATATGATAATTTATGCTCAAATGTATTACCTTATTTATGGAATACATATGTTTGTACTATTTATGACATTTTGAGAATGGTTATTCGTTCATTCCGTGTATGAACAGAAAAATGCATTAATGAAGCTGAAAAACATAAAATTGTTTTGCAACGGACTTCACATACCCTACTTTTGCCCGTAACTCCTCAGCTCTTGATCTAAACGCTTCAACTGAAGTGGCAGGATTAGCTCTTTTTTTAAGAAATATTATATGTTTTCTTACCAAAAAAAGATGTTTTTTCAACGCATCAGCTTTTACCATCATTACAAGCTTAGGGAAAGATAAACTGCGTTTTCCCGTAAGATACTTAGGCCCATAAAGTAAAACTTCAAACTAAATCTCTTGCTCAATATATTTCCTCATAGCAATAAAATGGAGGTAAGCTCCTTATTTATAGAACGTTATTAAAATAATTTTAATTGAAGTGCTGTAAACATGATTTAATGGTCTCTGGTAGAAAGTTTCTGGTAAATGCATGAGCGTATTCCATTTATAAAATAATAGTTTAATGGACTCTGAAAATTTATTAAAATGGTTTTTATCAAATCGTTATTTTTGTATTAAAAAGCTTATGAAAATCCTGGATTTTGATTTATCCTCAGTTTATAAAAAAAAGGTCTCAGTTTGAGGACATGTACTAATAATTTATCAAAAAAGTAAACCGAAATTGTAGACAACGAATTCTACCGTTTGTTTCATTCGAAATGGAAAGTTTTTCTTATAAACGGTGTGTTGGTGTAAAAAGTAGTAAAAATGTGAAAACGCATCAATTTTAATTCTTCGTCAGCAGAATTTGCTCATCCAATAAAGATTGTATTTAATCTTTGAGTGCTTCTATAATACGGAAACGCAGTTTCAAGTCTTTTGGGGACTTGAATTCTAGGTTACACCAGTTCTTTGATTTACTAGAGATATAAAAGTATTGGAAGCTTAGTCGATACTTATTTTCTAAATGCTTTCTTTGGGATTCTTCATTACACCAAGGTTTGTTCAGATTAGATACATTTTCAGGTAGATAAAATTGGAGAAGTGTACCTGCCATTTACTGAAGTAAATTTTGTGTACGATTTCAGAAATTTATAACTAAGAAAATTACCTGTCCCTACTAAGGATGTATTAGTTAAATATGGACTGACAAGTTACAAGGATAATCAATATTTCCCATTACGAAGAAAAATGTCAACATCTTTTTAAAATTGGAAAAATATGTTTTTAATAACTTTACGAGCCGACTAATGGTCATAACCGGTCTAATGGTCAAGGTGTTGGCCTCTGGATCGAAAGGTTCCCGGTACGAATCCGGGGTCAGGGCACGGTTGCAAATTGTGATGTCCTTTATTAGGGGCAATGATGGTCCACCCAGTGGGTGCCCCTTTACAAGTGACCATCATTTCCGGCCTTGTAGTGGCCAAAGAGCAAGTTCTTAGTGACCGCCATAGGAAGTAGTGACCATTAACACTTCCGGCCTTATTGGCCAAGGATGGTATTCAGTGCATGGTACCAATTGTATTATGCATAGTGCAACCATTGGAAAAAAAAGTAACTTTACGTCATTTTTATAATTTTACAACATATTTTGGACGCAAATTGTATATTTTCCTTTCCATCTCGGTTATACATTTGACATACATCTCAAGCTTTGTGTATGATAAAAGTATTAAAAGTGACACTAAGGGGAAGTACAAAATTTGATTTTGAGTATCGGGGATTATGAATGTCCCTTCTCAAGTGCGTTACTTGAAATTGTACGTAACTCAATAGATAAAAATGACGAAATATGTACACTCAGAATGTAGTTTCTACGAATTCTTTTTGACTAGTGGTAGAGAGTTTTGCACCACCATACGATATTTTAAAATTAATGATTAATCATGATTGATTTTATCAATTATGTACAAAATTGGGTAAATAGACAGACTAATCCATTGGAAGTAGTCATTAAATGACTGTAAGTACTCACACACAGTGTACCTACTAAGGATGTATTAGTTAAATATGGACTGACAAGTTACAAGGATAATCAATATTTCCCATTACATAGAAAAATGTCAACATCTTTTTAAATCTCTTTTTCATCCATTAAACATCTTTTTTACCTAATCGTAAGCGTAAGCCACTAATTTTGCATTAAAATGACTCAAAACGGAAATTTAACTTGAAATGGGTTCAAAATATTCAATGTACAAACACTATTTTTAGTTACACAGACTGGTAAAAAACAATTTAATAAACAGTTTTGAAATTATAAGAACATTGACAGACCTCTAAAAATTATCACTGACTGAAGTTCATATACTAATTTATGCTATAAACTAAACAATATTTCTCACCAGCAGCACTATTAAATAAATGTACTTGCATTCGAAGATATATTTGTTAAATAATTTTTGTGGAAAGAAAAATACGTTGTATATAGTATAGCATTCGATACAAGCTCTTTTTTATTATATAATATTATTTTCATTTCTTTGCGTACTTAAGGTACCATGTTGCAATAATAATAATTTACCAAACTGCGGCTTTCAAACGGCAATCAATGTCATGTTAATGGACACACAAAAGTAAAGTTTAACTGATACACAAGAGAGAAACACATCCATGGAAGATACAGAAATCGGGCCTTTACAACCTGTAATCCGTATATAGCAATCATAGTTGGCAAATCAACAGAGCTATATTTTTGCAAATAGTATATGTCTGTGAATGTAATGTCAATTTTTATTTAAAATTAAAAAACCTTTCTAAAATTATTTGAGTCATTGTTTATGAAAATACTATGCTGCTTTTAAGTCCGTAGCGTTTAAAATCCTCTGAAAAGTCTTTAAAACAGTAATTTACTTAATCCGTACACTTATTGAACATCATATTGAGACAAAATTCTGCTGAAAATATCTAGATTGAATTCACTATCAAATATTATTACCCGAAACCTTTTTCTTAAATATTAGAACTCTATAGTAAAATTTGTAATTACCTAGTGACAGAATATAGGAGACTAGAATATTTTGAATTGTTAATACATATAATTATATCTCGGTGGAAGAAACATTGAGTTTTATTTTATTACGATATTTTATTTAGATATTAATCTATTATGATTCTACATATGCATTACAAACGCTGACTTTCTTATAGTTTTATGTCTCTGCTACATGATTGAAGTATAATTTTAGAGTTTTTCACATTGAGTTTTGTAATGGGTATAAGAAACGAGAGACCTCCCGACATTATTAAAATATTTTCGCTCTTTAATTCATGAAAGTATAATTAATAGCTTTTTAAAGTGAAATTCTACTTCTTTAACAGCATTTTTACAGTTGAAATTTGATTAATTGCTTAGTTAATCATCTCATGAAAAGTGAATTTATTTTATTAACGTATACCTTTAAAGCACAAAACTATCCATTGGCATTCAAAAAGGCACTGCAGAGGACAATAGTACTCAGTTTGTAAAATAAACTTAAAATAATTTTTATACCTTTACAAATTTAATGAGTATAACAAAGGCAAAAAATGCAGATCATTGTTTGGGTCAGATTTAAATTGTTGTATTTTTTAACAAATAACAAGGACATGTACAATTATAAAAATAAAATAAAATAATAAATAAATTTTCTTCGCACAATTTAGGCATTTTAGTTTCTAACTATGACTTAATTATTTTGTCAGATGATAGATTCTAAATTATTTATTTTAACTTTCCGCACTGAAGTTGGAGTTATATAATCCATCAAAAAAATGTTTTAATGTCTCCGATTTAACAAAATTGGATGTAAAACAATAAATACACAAAATATTATCATTTACTGAAATACCACATCATGAATTCAAAAGTAAACAAAAAGTAATATTCTGAAAAAAGGACAAAGATCATTGTAAAAACATACAATGAAAATGTAGAATTTCTATACTTAAAAATCTCAAAAAATATCCGAAATGAAATATGCTAACAGGAAACACAACAAAAATTTCATTTTACCTTATGTCAAGTATAAACTGATAAACATGAATCATGCTAAAATATTCCGAGCATAAACTTCTTGTATCGTATTGACATATATTCAAATTGGTAGATCGAAAAATAAATAAAAACTGCTCTGCCTTTTCCAGGAGGGAACACATTGCATAAAAAGAAAATGTCTTCGTGAAAGTTACATCACTCTCTCCGTCAGTTCCGAGAAGTGACAAGGTAAATATAAATTCCAACAGTATTCCGAGACATAACAGAAAATGGAACTCTGTTGGTAGTACAATTTTTCTGTGAGCAAGAAAACTTCATCTGTATATCATCCACATTTCTTTTGAGAAACGCAATAGCAGGTTTTGACTTTTAGTATGTAAAACAGTGTTTTACGGTCTTTATTTTAGAAGCAAAAATCACAGTGAATTCGATCTTTGATCCTCGTTCTATTCAGTTTGTGCGAATAAGGAAAATTTTGTTAGTTTTACTGAAAGAGAAATAATTGATGAAATGCCTTTAGTTTTTCAAAGAAAAAAGGGACTTGAAAAAGTTTTTCTCTTCTTGCCTATTATATTGCTTGCTTTATTAAGACAAGAAAATGAATGAAATTTAATATTTCGATTATATCTAAACACAATTTGTATACATAATTAATACCGTAATAATTTCATAATGATTATTTCCGTTTAGAAAAAAGGTTTTCAGAAATCGTATTAAATTTCCAACACTCGAATTACGGTATTTTCAAAAGGATTACATAATTATGATCGTACTATACCAGTTATGTCTTGAAAAAAGTATTAAGTTTCTAGTTATGAAAGAGTGGATATAACTTTTAACTTCCATTTAATTTTTTTCCATCTTGTCAAAACATACGTAAATTTCATATAAAGTTAAAAATTATGGGTGTAAGAACATTGAATTCAACTACACACAGCCATTTTCTGAAAGGACCTATCCCATATATATAAACAAATCTTAAGTTCATTGTTAATTAAGACGTAAAATTTTAAGTTTAATAATATTCACTTATGCATCATATTTTTTTATATCGTCCCAAGTTTTTTGTATTTTTTAAAATTAATAAAGTTAATTTATTGTTTTTATGGTTGTCTGATGCACATTTAAATTTTAATAATAAAGTCTGGTTATTTTTATTAAATGCATTATCCATATTTTATTTCATGCATTAAACTATTAAAAAACTTTGCGCTGAGACAATCCTAAAGAAAAATTCAATGGGTAACAGACGCGTTTGTCCCTCCTTTATGTTTCTTAATATTTTGATCAAATTATAAGGATGCATTTAATATTACTATTAGAAATTTTACCACAGAAAATATATTTTTTTCTAGTTTACTCTCCAGTAAAAATAATCGTATTGTTTTTCATGTTTTTTTTGTTGAAATTGTTAACCCTTTACAATAAACACATACAAATAGTTAGCTACCTACAGTAAAAAAAATAAAAGTTAATCAAAAATATATATAAAATCTGATTTCTATAAGATCGTATTTTGCATCCTGTCTTGTTAGATTTTCAAGTTTGGTAAAACAAAGTGTTTCTTTCAATTGTGCTGGAAAATAGATCTTCAATGGACTATTTTAATGGACACTATTTTATGGTAAAATATAAGTAATTGGTTCCTTCATAGAGGTAATGGTAAGATACACATCTTCAACTTGAGGTCAATTTTGAAGTCGGTTTGATCTTTTTATCTCAACCAGGCTTTGGTTTGCAATGTACTGATTTTTAGATTACTGGTATGATGGACACAGATATTATAACCCAAAATTTTAAAATGTTTCTATAAGATCTTGTCATGCACTTTAAACATTAGTAGTAGAAACACAAGTTTATGCATTCCATTAAGATTTCAGCTACCGACTCTCTCTACAGTACTATGGATTTGATAGTCGAGGGATATTACAATGACCTAACTCTTATTCCAGATTCTTTGATTGTTTGTATAAAATGCTGAGAACATTATTTCAGTGTTGAAAATCAATTTTCAAAAGTCTAATTTATCTTTAAAATTCATTTTAATTTGAAGGAATCTCAAATCAAAGTATGGTCAAAAGCCACTGCCAAATGAAGATCATAAGTTGTAATGATCTAGGTTCACATTTTGGTAGCTGTAGTAGAGGCACTATAATTTATTGTTATTGTAAAGGTTTCATTTATATACATTAATAGTTTAAAAAAGAAATTTAAGAGGCATTTGAGAAATTTGAACTATAGTAGAGATTTCAGTTCCCCCCATACGCAACGCTTTCATATAATTTGTTTTCATACATTTCTTGGGCAAAGGTGTGTTGATATATAAAACACAAAATGCAACTTAAAGCATTACCTCATTTTAAATATATGTATACTATCATTACCGTTATAGAATAAATATGAAAAAATCATGCATGTATTTATATATCATAACAATGCGATAAAAATTGAGAATCTTAAATAGAATAAAATAACATTGCTTTTAATCGTACTAAATAAAGAAAAACACATGCATTGTTTTGACATAAAAATGCGATTTAAACTTAAAATAAATCTTAAAGAGAATAAAATAAGATTACTTTTAATTTTACGAAATATTTGGAGCAATATCTACTTTTCTGTACTTCATTTCTTACTTGATACTAGTTTTAAAAGCCACAAAACAGGCATTGAAATATTAGATCTTAAGTAACATTTCTACTCTTTACGATAGATGGTCTACTTTTATACTTTTTGCTGTATCGGTAACGTTACAAATGCCTGTATATTTTTATTTTATATATTGGGTTACGTTACACTTTCAACAATTTTAGAAAAGCTTTTACATTTATTTTACTTTTAATATGAGACAAAACACAACAAGGAAGAGCTCTTATACGGTAAAATCATAAATCGTAATTTCAACTACATCCTTATAATATTTATGAAAACAATTAGATGTTTGGAGGTGGTCGATAACTTTATGACCCACTGTACATAATATTAGATCTTTAAGCTCAACCATATGTATCGCAAAATAATTGATAAATATGGATTTTGCTACTAATTCCCACTAATTTAAACTTTCAAAAAGCATCAGGTACCCACAATCAAAGCTGTCATAAGTCTAAAACGTGATTACACCTATCAACTAATGTTAAATAGATGTTCCCAAGAACCAGATCACAATGAAAAATTTTAAAGAATTGTCTACAATAGATATTTCTACAATTAGTTACTACAATCAAGCAACTCATTTCATAGAATACTCTTACAAAGCAGGGTACCTCAAAGTGTACAGCGTTACCTTCCTAAAAGAAATACCAGCCAGATAGGAACTGACGCCTATGAAATATTGATTAATCAAACATCCCCATGCTTCTCCTTCATAAATATCAATATGTTTAATGGTAGGGATTAGTCTCCCTTTTGTGATAAAGGGCGAAACATTGTAATCGGTACTTGTAAAAGGAACGGGGTAACGGATGCATGAACAGACACTTAAGTTGAATACTTTATGAGGTAATAAAGTTTTATTTTATTCGTCTTTAATTTTTCGTAACTCTACTGTTTGGGAGAACATTTCGAGTGCAAATTCGTGTCGCTGCATGTTGAAGAGGTGAGGGTGTGAATGTGAGATTGGGATTATCTTTCGGAAGTAGTAATTATTTTTATTAGTCAGGAATCATAAATATGTGACATTACCACCAGGGCAGTCAAAGGCGTTGTATATGATAAGTATAGCTCGAATTTCAGCACTGTTATCAACTCAAAAGTTGTAGTTGTTTTTTACGAAATGAATGAGTGAATCTTTCTCGAAGAAATACTTTGCAACAAACATTTGCAGCTTGAAGAGGTGACTGTACGGTGGGATTATCTTTAGGTAGAAATATTTATTGTTTTTAATCAGGTACCATAAATACGTGAATTTAACGCCATGGCAGTTAAAGGCGTTGAATTTCGCAAGTCCTTTTAAAGTACCGGCCTTTCGCCCCAAATTACGAAGTTTGCAAACTTCGAGGAATGATTTGTTGGCGTGGTCTGCATGCAATCAGGTACGGGAGTTTCAGATACATTCTAAGGAAATTGACTTCATTAGACTACTAGCTCACCAGGTTGCTCAGCAAGAAGATGTGAACTTCCATATCCTTTTAGTCTTGTGATTCGTCCATGTATCGCATCAGTTGAAAATACTTTTGACTATTTCACATGAAAATACTTAGACTGATTACGTCACCAGACCTGTTTGTGTAATTATTACAGCAGGTGTCCAAGCACGGTCTCTTCGAAAAATACATAGTTACACGGAGTCTCTTGATTGAAAGAATAACACTGCTTATTCATGGTAACCTTGTTTACCCTACACACTTCATCAATAAAGCAACTGGAATTATTCACTTTGGATGAGAAATAAGCTCAGAAACATTTTTAGCAAGTAATTTTTTGAGTACAATCTCAATTTTAACATGCATTGCTAGTGGTACAGTCCGTCATTTGAAATGAAATAGTGGAATAGTAATATCTTGTAAAATCACATTAGGATTTTATAAAATCAAACTCTTTCATACGAAAAAAGGCTTTGAGTTGTTCAACTATTTCGGAAATGGAAGAAACTTCCGAAACTAAATTCAAACCATAAATGTCAATTATAAATGGATGAGGCCATTCATATTTACATATACTAGTTGATCTCTTTCTTGAAAATAAAATACGTAATTGCGTATTTAATTGCTTTTACTGGACTCGAAAACAGATGCCATTAAAACAATTTAATTGTTTTCAAAATATGTCAAATAAACCGAGAATTTGTGAACAGGTGCTTTCTGTTTCGAAATTCATTAGTTTCGTATGCAATTATTGAATTCGATAAACATAAGTGTATTTCCATCCTTCTTGTATTCCTTGTATTCTATAAGTGTTGTGAAGTTTTCTTTGTAAGGTATATTGTATTTATTCAGAGGATTAGTATAATTACAGAATTTAGCTTCGTGATTTCAACTTTTATGTTATGAATAATCTATTGGCGGATTCTGGTAAAACGTATACCAGATAATCTTCGAGTGACAAACTCTCCCAAGGTGTCATTTCTTTTAGCAGGACTTTAATATATAATTTTTGTACTTGCATTGAAGATGGTCGTCGAGACCACCGAATCCATTACAGGAACAATTTATGACAAGCTGAAGCTCTATTACACTCCTTGACATTGTTCCCAGAATGCTTGTTATAGTCTGTACAGTCAGAAGATGCATAGGACGCAAACATTGAATTTTCTTAACTTGATCAGTAGAAGACTCAGCAGGCAGCTATTTGGAAATACGAGACGCGTCTTTAAAGTAGGTTCCGTTTTGTTAAAAGAAGTACAGGGTATTGGTTTTTCTAGCCAATTTTATGTTTACATGAAAGGTCAATTGTTGAACTATTTTTTACATAGTTTCCACCGATGTTGAAACATTTGTCGTAGCGGGTGACAAACTTTAAAAAACCTTCCTCAAAGAAAGTTCCCGCCAGTGATGTGATGAAAGCCATATCTTCACAGCGGTTTTTGTGTCGTCGTCGCTTTAAAAGATCTGACCTCCTAGGTCACGCTTCATGTGCAGGGACAAATGATAGTCAGACTGTACCAGGTCTGGACTGTAGGTTGATTATCGAACTGCTGATAACCGAGTTCCTCAATTTTCCTTTGAGTGACACCAACATCATGGGGCCGAGCATTATCGTGAAACAATTCCTTGAATAAACATTATTTTCCTTTCGTTTTGAATTGAGCCCCTAAGTTTTTACATCTCACTTTCTCATCTTGCTATCACTCATTGCACTTTCACTATAAATATCAGTAATTGACAGTGAATTTCAGCAGACTTCAAGTTACTTGCATTCAAGAAACGAATTACAGACCGAATCTCACAGTCGGTGCGTTCTTCAGTTGTCTTAAACATTTCTATTGATCACAACAAACTGAAAACGCATTATAGATTGACAGTAATGGTGTCTATGGAAAGGTAATGGACACGGAAGACTATTGCGCATGCTCGAAGCACTGTGAGTAGTGCTGCGGTGTCGAAAAAGCGAAACGGAACTTACTTTCCGAACGAGCCTCGTAGCATCTTCAAAGATAAGCTAGGCTCCTGATAAGATATTCATTGAATATCTTCATCTCTCAGTCCTCAAACAAACTGGTCCCAGTCAATATTGAAGTGTGTTCACAAAATTGCAATCTTCTGCGAAATGACCCAAAGCTGTTGCGTAGAATCCGTTCGTAGAATTCTGTACTCGCTTACAAAATCGGTGTGTGCGATAAATTTCAGAATATTCCGAGCAGAAATGGCCCCTCGATAACTTTTACAGATCTGGAAATGTTTTATCGGATAGCGTATCTGGATGAATAAGCGAACAGATGATGCCGTCTTGAAACCATATGCAGTAGCAAGCATTTTTTGAATGTTTATTCTCTGGTTCTAGAATTCTGCTTGATTTAAGACAAATTTGTAATTGCTCAGCACACAGATCCCAAGATGTGCTTGCATAAAATTTTGAAATTGATGAAATAGTACACTTCTCGCTTTAGAAGTACGATATCCGTATATTATAGTTACAGTTAGAGAATAATTAAAAATACATTCAATGAAATACACATAATTATATGTTTGTACGTAATCTATACCATATTCTAAATCAATTTATATAGGAATCGTTATTATTCATAATACGTTACTTGTTAAATACATTCTATGTCAATATAAAATAGATATTTATTTTTGAATTTGTATATTTTATATTTGTAAGTCGATTATTGCAATTTATTTAAACTGTTGAATGACATATTAAATTTAGTGTCCAGAAATTTCCCTCCGTGCTCGTTAATGTCCACAGCACTAAACAAGTCTGGCATTGTTCCATTTACCTTTCATTTCAGAAGTTAAGCATAGTGCATCAATTCAGGCACATCAATCAGATAATACGATTTGTCTCGTTCTGAACAAAACTTAACAAAAGATGTATTTTGATCTTAACTATACTAAACTAGTTCGCGTTTTAATGATAGTTGGCTATCTATCGCTTTGTGTGGAAAAAAACCTGATACAATAATAATTAAATAATCCTGTAACAATGTCATGTACTATTTCTTTTGTAGTGGCAATCCTTATTCAGATACCAAGATATTCAAAGTTAATAAATTTATCAACAGTAATATGTTAACATATATGTATGAACTGAGCTTAAATGAGTTTTACTCAAACTAACTCAAGTATGTTTTTTCTACTTTCGATAGCACTGGTGCGTGACTTGCACTATACGGTCTACCCCATAAACACCTCTAATATTACCAACAATGGAAAGTAACAGAATGAATTCCACCTCGCGGTATGGTAACTAAATAAGCCCAACCCATCCTTGACTGCTGCAGATTTTCAATTTGCATTAGACAATCATTACCAACTGCATTACATATTTATGCAAGCTCCGTTGCAGTAGCCGTCTGATTCAAGCGAATGCCTGGCGTTAGCCTTTTTATTTTTTCTTCTTTCCACTGCTATCTTATCGGCGGGAGAGGATAGCAGTATTTGATGGGAGGCTAGCGGAATATTTCTATCCACGTATTCTATGATTTTCTCGTTAAGACACCATCCTTCGATAGGAGGAGAAAGGAAGGCTGTTGTTGTAACGAAAAGTAAGTCAAGGGGTCGTAGACACAATGCAGGGAAACAATTTGTAGGTCTCAAGTAAAAGTAGTTGTAGATCTGATCATAGTTCAAAATAGTTGCAGGTAGTTTTATAAATGCTCTAAAATATACTTAAAATATTTATATTGGATCATAAACATATATGGGGTAGCACATAGCTAGTTATTATGAAACTAAAATGATGAATATGACTTCAATTTATGATAAATGCTTGTTACTCAACTCATTATCTTCAAACTTTACCCTTAAAATTGCATTTTTGGGAGTAAAATTATAGAAACAAGAGATGATAAGAAACCATGGGGTCTTGGAGTTATATTGTCTACATGTGAAATACATGATTAAAAATTTTTTTGTGCCATCTGTGGATGTTATAGGCTATTTGGTACATAAAGATTTCCCAATTTATCAACACAGATTTTGCAAAAAACATAATTATTCACATATCGTGTTGGCTTTAAAAGTACACAAGTCAAGTTATGAGAAAAATAAGTGATTTAACAAGGACAAACTAAAATGAATCGCAAAAGTGTTGAGTTAAAAGAATATTTAAACCTCTGAACGTCATTTGATTTCCGAGAAGTGTAATATGTTTTAACTTCAAAACCCTCATAGTGGTATTGACAGGATAAATCGTCCATCATCTAGCGAATTTTGCTAATGACAATATATATCGTCCTCAATATATTGCCGAAAATTTTACGATGACGAGATCAAGATCTGGGAAGTTTTCTAATGACGAGATATCTCGTCAAGACGATCACGAGGAATGTTGAATAGTAAATATGGTCAAAACTGAAGAAAACTTTGCAGTCGTGCAGGAATGACTGTAGATTGAAGAAATGATGTATTCGTGGCATGCAACCCTTAAAACATTAAAACTATGATTTTTATTATTCCAGCGGACATTTATTTAAAGCTAAGAAAGTAAAATACTGAAAGTGAAATAGTTACTAAGTACAATATTAGCAATATTTTTTACTCAGAATAAAAAAAGGGAAAATATATGAAATTGGTAAAAAAAAATTTTGCAACTTTCTACTTAAGGCACGATTTTATTTTCTTCATTAATACTTTTATAATTAGACATGCGATATAAGTATACATCTTACTATTTAGGAAATAAATATTATAAATAAGTATGGCATTGTATGGCATGGTTTGATAATTAACATCGCCCTGGAACAACAACACAACGCGCCTGTAATAAATGGGAAAATTCTTGAAGTGGTACTTGACAATTCATGATATATTTGGTCTTCGAATTCTTTGTTGATGAGTTCCAATTTTTCGTATTTTTATGTGAATGAAATGCATAAAATTGAATCGCGTCCAATACATTTATAACGTATTATGAACAATTATATTCTGCTTCCTTCGTTAGATTAAGAATATTGATGCGGGTGTGTAAAAGTTCTTATTTTATTACACTTAAAATGCCACAACTCTTTTCTACTAAATGCGTAGTAAAATTGATTTTACATCAGTACACGTTATGTATAAAGGATATTTCATCCACTTCTTTGCATTTAAAAACTAAATATTTTCATAGGCTATATAAATGGAATAGGTTTTACTTAAGTACAAGTTACATATACAGGTTACTTCATCCATTTCTTTGTAGTTAAAAACTACATATTTTCATAGTCTACAAACGTAGAATTATATATAATGTGTAGTTAAATGTCATTGAAATATATTGTTTGAAAAGAACTGTGCACTAAATTGTGACTGGAAAATAAAGAAATTACAGAAATAAATGTCCAAAAGCAAGAATGTGGAACATATTGATCCCGGATAGCCCCACCAATAGTTCTTTATATTTATCCATTGCGACGTTAATTAACCTAGACACGAGTGTTTAACATATGCATGTTTTTCACTGTTAAGTGTTGCAGAAAAACTGTTACAGTAAGTAACTTAATTATATTCTATTATTGACTTGAATAACCTTTGGAATGCATTTGCTGCAATTCACTTATCTCTAATACTCTTGCTATTAAGAAGAATGTCACAAAAATATATATTTATCTTAGGTAATGGATTTTATGTTTTAAGTAACGCATATAACAAATAACTGCAAAATACTAGCTTGTGTATTATGATAGTGCAGATACTTATCTGTGTGTGTGTGTGTGTGTGTGACGAGTTCAAAATACTGTTCTAAAAACTATATTTATTAAAAAACCGGACAGAACCAATTGGATTCCATAACAAACAAGATACTGTATTTGTTAAGAACATATTTTAGAATACTTTTAAAAGGTATATATTGCTTTTATGTTAGAATATTTCAGTTTTCCAATGCGTCCATAAAACACTATACTCTCTGTAATGCTGAATTTTGGAATACTTTGCTTCCGTGATTAATTTTGTACTCTACAGCTTTAGCAAACAAATATCACAACACATTAGAGACAACTCGTTAATACATGTATAACTGTTTTCAAATTTGAGAACTGCAAGAAAAATTGCACTAGCTCAAAATTAAAATGGAAACTATGTAACAATTACACGAGATGCTCTTGAAGTTGAGTTCTACATGGAAAAATAACCAAACTCTTCTTAGATTTGATTATTGCAAACATAAAAAATTGCACGAATAACTATTTATAAGATAAGTTTCTGGTTCGACCTTCAGAGTTCGTGTACATGAATTCGGAAACGTATTTAGTCAATAAATTTAAAATATAAAACAATATTTAAAAAATTACTACTTTTACAATTAAAATCAAGGCAAAGTTTAATTTTATGTCTAGAAAACACGAGACAAATTAAAAAACAACAATTATGCTGATCTGAGACCTAATTTACTACACTCGCTATTTAAAGACTTAAAAACACATAAATAACTTTATAAGGCTCTCCGTTTCAAATTAAAAGTCGGCTTTAGTTTTTATGAAACCCACTTTTTTAGTATTTACTCTTAATTTGTCGTTATCTTACTTTTCATGGCATATCAGTATTCTTTCAGATCAAATCAAACCACCATTTACGTTGATCAAAGTCAAGCGCTCACACAGCAATGCAAGAAAATCACAAAAAGCAATACCAGCATAACCGGTCACAGAGACTTTGTAAATGAGTTGGCGGGCAAAGACTGCTTCCAGTCATTATCATTAGCAACTAATCAATGAATTTAAGTTTCAGCCCGAAGGCATCGGCAATCGATTCATTTATAAAAAACACTTTTAAAGAATTTACAAACAGTTGGAACAAAGTAAATAGGATGTTAAGACATTGGATTTTCTTGTTATCGCTCTTATCGCTAAGGATGCTGGAGTCAAGGGTAATTTATTGCCCAAAGGTTGTAAAGCCTGGTCTCTTCATTATTTCCTTTTCGGAGAGGATCAATCGGAGAATAATAAGACATTGTCTCTTCTATTTTGTCTACTTGATGTTTGAGGTGGGGAATGAGAAAATGAAGGAGACATGAGACAGCTGAAGAGAAGACGTTAACAGCTTATTTCCTAAAAATACTTTTAATTAGCGATCCTAGACAAATAAATAATTGGTTTCAAGGTGGAAAATAATTTATTTCTTTTAGAATAAGCATATTCTAATAATTTAGGTATAATAATAATAATAATAATAATAATAGCAGTAATAATTATTACTTAACAATAATTTGGTTCAATAATAATTTTTATTCAACAGTAAAAACACTTTATGATACTTTAGGTATAATAATAAAAATAATTGTTATAGTTTAATAATAATTTAGGTACGATAATAATAACAATAATTGTCATTTAGTAATAATTTAAGAGTAGTATCTTTAACATAGTAAATTTAAAATGATTAACTCTCCTCAAGTGGTTTTCTCGAAAAGTATCTGGTCCCTTGCAAAGCAGAATAGATCTTGATGGACGAGATATTTATTTCTTAGAAAACAAACTGATCAGATCTTGATATAGCCCTCATCCCAAAATTCGGTGTATAGATGACTAATTACAATAAAATTGGTCAAATATTGATGGCTGATGTATCTAGTCAAAGCCTTTTGAATGCTTAAGTAAATTTAAATAAAAATATTGGACTTGCTGTTCATACGGTGAATACAAGATGTTTCAGGATGGAAATGTGAAAATGTCGAAGATTTAGGACAGCAGATAAGAAGACGTTAACAGCTTATTTAATTACTGGACATTCCTAGAAGATGAATACTTGCTTTAAGGTGAAAAAAAATCAATTCAATTGTTTTGAAAACGTGTAGGTATATTGTCATTAATATGCTACAAACATAATTTTTTTAATTACGTTCAAACAAAACCCAAAACTTTAGATATTGTCTATAAAAATTTTTAGACGTTGTCTATTTAATGTTTGTGGGTAGGAAACGAAAAATGAAGAAAAAATTAAATAAAAAGTTATCGATGGATGTTGGGCAACTGTAGAATTATAGTATGTCCAAAACTGGTTAATGAACTATAATGAATGTTTAAAACAACAGAATGTAATATTATAGGAAATAAATGAAGTAAATAATTGTTTACCTGTAACATTGTTTTTATAATCAGAAGCTATAAACGTTCAGAAATTTATGTTTGAGACTTGAATATATTGTTTATATCCTTAGACTTATTAATTTTTCAAACAAGTTCACACATAAAATTGAAAAAATGTAACTTTCGTTCGAAATACTTAACAATGGGAAATGAAAACGCTATTTCAATTATCATCAAAAGTAAATCATAAGTGGGTAACGATTTCCTTCTTACTGATAACCAAAAACGTTTGTTTATTAAATAAATATTTAAGTTCTGTTTTAGTTTTCTTTATTGTTATTTCTACGAATATGGGTCACTTATTATAACGTATGAATGAAAGAATATTAATATATAAATAATGTTGATAAAAGTTATGTTAATAACGGAATCTTAAACGTTGCTAACTAGATTATATTATTTTCTAAATATTTTTGAAATTTTGAGGAATTTATCTGACTTACAATATTTACAAAACATTCTATGAGATATTTTATTGAAAATTACAAGCTCCCGAAAGTTATACAGATGTTTAAACTTTATATGATGATGAAACCATAAATTTGAATTGCTAATTTCTTACTTGTGTGCGATTAAAATGAGTACGATTCTTCCTACTCATGAAATCTGAAAATAAACAAGGATATGTAATATGCAGGTACCTAGTTCTATTTCTTCTGTAAATTTATTGTACCTTATGTATTCTAGGTTCAACCTCTAGAAAACATTCATATTTCTTTTTACATCTAGTTTGTTTCGTGCAACATGTGAACAACATGAAAACATCATAAACTGTTTTGTATTTCAAAGTAGCATTTTATTGTGTTTTTAGAAATAGAAAAGCGTCGGAAGAAAAGTGGTAAAAGTAGTTTTGTGCAAGAATAACATTTGTAAAGAAACAACGTATAAAGGAAATATAATATAATAAATAAATGGAAAATACAACAAAACATGAAAAATAAGTAAGAAGCAAAATTTAATTAATTTAATGTTGCAAAAATGTATTCAAAGAGAAAGATAAAAATTTTTAAATGTTTTCTTCTGTATTTGCCCGTTCGTCTTCACTTGAATTTTACTTTGAATCTAATAAAAAGTGAAAGAATGATTTATTCAAAATATATTAATTTGAAATACATAAACAATAATGTATAAAAAGTATAATGTAAAACAAAACCAAATAAATAATAATGAGTTGGAAATAATATAATAATATAAATTGAATAAGACACATTTTAATCGGGATTTAAGGAAAAACTACTACTTTAATAGGGTAATAGACAAATGGAACGCGTTGCTAGAAAATATAGTTAATTCAAAGGGTGTGTACGAATTTAAGATACAATTGGATAGTCAGTGGGAATTGTGGAATTCATAAACAAAGGACAAGTCTTGTTGAGCTTAAGCCTGTAGCTGGTCGTCAATATTTGTATTTGAAATGAGGAGCGAGTTATTTACGTTTTAAAGGGGTTGTGTTACTAAAAAATATTTATGTGAAATGTGTTTTATTTTCTGGCTGTAATATTTTGTAGTATTGAGAAAAAAGATTCACAAGAATATCCCGAAAACTCAAAAATGTGATACTGAAATAAAAACAAGAACAAAAAATTTTCACGGCTGAGGAGAAAAAATAAAGGAAACTAAAATTTTAACATCAAAACGCAAAATTAAAAATAAATCATTTATGTTAATGTGTGTGTGTATGTGTATTGCGTTATTATACTAGTATAATATCTCCTAAAATAAATATTTCACCTTGTTTTGATATTTTAACTTTGAATATTGTGTAGATTGATAGTAAATTTCCATTTTTTGTTTATATCTCTCATACATAAATATTGCTCTGCAAATAATTTTAATTTGTTTCTTAACTTATAATTTTATTCAATCTGTACACTAACTACTTTTTATTTAAAAATAAACTTGAATCTCTTATCTGAATCATCAATTAAATTAACAAAAATCGCAATACTTAGTCTAGCGTTAACCAATTAATTAAATTACTGATTACTTAACTTACCAAACGGAAGATACATGCACATAATTAGAATTACGAATTTTCAAATATACTGACAGTATGCGGAGTACTGTTTGAATATGCAATATTATGGCTAACTATCATACATTCCTGTAAAATCTATGGAGCGTAAGCGAACTGAAAACGTAGATGCAAATTAAACTTATTGTCTTGCCAATCATTGTCAATGTCATGCAGTTTCCGGTTACATTATTGTCATATTTCAAAGAATACATAAATTCTTTTAAATGTTACATCTACAGAAAAATCATGTACAACGAATTGTTCTTGTTGAGGTATTCCAAGGAGCATTTTATTGAAAATAAAGTATACATCAAATATATTTTACACTGTTATATCATGAAAAAATCATTGTTTAAAGATGAAAATCAAATTTATGTATTCAATCGCTTATGCCTCAATCGCTTATTTCTTGTGATAAACCTCGTTAATGATTGATCTTAAAGTAGGTAAGCGTTACAAATAAATGCATAAAATTATTGAATGCAATGAAACACAAAAGTATGTCTTGATTTCCAAACAGTACCTGTTTTTAAATTTGCTTATATATACATGAATAACATGGCTGTGGGATCTAGTTTTACTGGCAAATAACAAGTCTGATCCCTATCTGACTTACATCAGTTTGTACCAGTGGGATAAATGAAAGAAAGAAATGCTCCAGCTTCTCATTTCACAAAGAAATTTGCCAGAGAAAGAATTTACTGAAGAAATCGATGCTTTATGGACAAATGAAATAAAGTAAATAAACTCCTGAACAAATAATACGAATCCTGTTCTTTGACAACTCTGCACGCCAAAAGGCATTTTAATATTTATATATTTCACCGGTTTCTTATTCTTAGTTATAACTTGTTCCATAAATGTCTTGGGCTGCTTTTTTAGCATCCAGGTTGCTAGGATACGTCTAACATATCCTTTTTTATAGAGCCACCAATCTCTTACATCCTTCAAAAAACTCTCAATATATTTTTCAGTTGCCTCTTTGGATTTTCAGAGGTAGATTTGCAGACATCTATATACAAATTTCTTTCAAACTTGTATTAGTTAGGTCTAGTTTAAAAATAAAACAAATATAGTTTCAGACTAAATATCATTTCATGTATTTATTTAATTTCATTGTGTTATTTCAGATTCCATGTTTTTTTTTTTTAATTTTAGGTCTGAATATAACTCACTCATAATTTATGATATCCCGAAAAAACATTGCATAGAACTAATAATTAATATTGCAATCTGATTTGAAGTGAAGTAACAGTCTGTATGGGAAAATAAACATTAATCTAGGTCGGTAACAGAATTTACGTTTTACTGGAGTAACACAAAGTGCAAATAATGAGAATAGTCTGGAATATGAACTTGTTCATTTAAAACGATAAAATGTTTTATTTAGGTATACAAAACATATATTTTAGGTATATCACACAATTTGTTAAAGTATTTTAAAATAAATATTACATATTTTCAAAATATTAAACATTTTTTAACAGTTTTCTTTAAATTTAGATTATACGTGTTTCTTATAGAAGTAAAATATATGGTAATTTACTTTATTTGTAGTTTTTTTATTATCTAAATATCTTTAGGGTATTATGTTCGTAATGGTATTTATTAATTACATGGTAATTTATGTTATTTGTATAGTTTTTTTTATAATCTAAATTTTTATTGAGGGTCTTATGTTCGTAATGGTATTTATTAATAACTTATTTATATGTATTGTGTTTTATTTATTAATTTGTCAGCATTTTTTCAGAAACACATAATTTAACACGAATTCTTCATAAAATAGCATTTTAATTGGTCAAGTAGGTACTTAATGTTCCACTAATTATGTAAATTAAACATTTTCTTACTTACCTGTAAGTTTCGTTTTAGATACATTAACGGGAATATGAAGTTGATCCTTACCTACAAGAAAAGAAATGATATTTTATAAACATCTTCCACTTTGTTTAAAACATATACAGGATAAATGCTGTCAAATTAATAATATCAAATTTTTGTAATAATTTTACTAATTCTTGAAGTTTTGATCAATATTAGTATCCAATAAAATACTTGAAATTTTTGTTAAATATATCGCATAGAAATACATATTACTTATAATTAGAAAATCTAGAGATCTTTGATTGCTAATATAAACTGATGCATTAACTTACGAAAAGAATACATTCCGTACGACATAGTTAATATCAAATCGCAATTTCTTCAAGAAAATAACCACACATCCCCCACCGTCAAAGCACTAAAGAAATAAAAATGGTTTAAAACGTTTAAACATTAAACTAATAGCGCGACCAGATGGATAAGTATTAAAGAAAGAAACTAATATTCGGTCTCTCTTGAATTAAACATGAAAAATAGTTCTCGCCCAAATTACACCTCGGATGACCAGATGTACCTAATGACTATTGACCGTAAAAGATGAAACATTTTGTCCGTCACCTCATTATTAATGCTACTTTCGAGCTAAAAGAGAGCATAATCCTTTGAACGATCATGTAGCCAAAGAGTTTCTTGTCACCTGGGACCCCCCTCCCTACTTCCACCTCTAACCTCAATAGTTTTCAGCATAATGGTAGAGGTCATTAGAGAATTTTAAATAAACAGAAAGGGCAGGGATCCTTCGGGGCTTAGAGCCGTTGGAAATACTTATTTCCCGAATAAACAGTATTTTAATATGAAGGAAGAGGGGAGTTTCCCTAGGCAGACGAATAGAATGTTGAATGTTATTTTTTGGAATTAAATTGGGATTTGGTTTTTAGAAGGTATTGTTTGTTGAGGAAACAATTAATTTAGGTAGAGTCTAAAGAAACAGAATTCATATGTAATTGCCTAATAGAACATATTCTTGGTTTGAAATATTTAGATAGAAATGTTTTGTACTTTTGGTTGGTATTAATTTCCCTGAAATGTGTATCTAAAATAGAACCCGTATATGAAACTATTCGTGAATGGTTGTTTTAATTCGTTTCTTTTCAAAATAAGCTTTTTAAGCTGTTTTAAAAAATATGTCTCATAAGTTCTCGTAGATTAGGTTCTCACGGGGCTATTGTAACTAATACCTACATTATTATATGTACTTAAATGTAAAGTAATATAAAGGATAGTTTGTATCAATCGCTAAAATAACGTATGTAACACCTTAAAAAAAACATCAGAAATTCGACCATAAGAACTATCCAGTTTATGATGGATAGAATTAAAATTAAATTACGAAACCGTTTTTATGTATTTTAAAATCTTGAGCATAAAAAATATTAATCAAAATCATTTATCCCGTATTAATATGTTCTATGAGGTTTGCTATTTTGAAGTGGTGGGGTTTCTCTTTTTTCTAATCCTTCTTGTTAGTTAACTTTTGAACTATAATTTGAGTTAATTAAAAACATATTTTGCCTAATCAAAAACCTTGCATAAAGAAAAACATGAGCATACATTAATTAGCACAAGAAATTTTAACATGAAACCGTCTAACATTCTAGATTCTAATTTGAAGTGGTGAATTTTATTTTATATAAAGTACAGAAGACATTCATATTTTTGCGTTAAGCTATCTCATGTAGTTTCAACTGACATCTTATACTCTGCAACAAAAATCGACGCACTAGAAGGAGCTGTACTATTGCGTTAAAAAATGGTGGGTGTCAAAAACATACATAGGTAAACAAACGATTAAAATTTCAGAACAATTGAATGATTTATGTCAGAGTTTAACCGTTACAAAGGGAGGAAGTCAATAAGGCATCCACCTCTGTCCTGGATGCAAGCTGTCACCCTGCGTAGCATAGACTGAAAACGGTCCCGGATGGTGTAATATGACAATTTACATCAACCACTGTATTGCCCTTAAAGCACAGGGACACACAAACTTGCAAGCTACTTCTTTCAATTTACAATCCCGTAAGAAATCCCTGAACGTGAGGAGAAACAAGGGTCATCACTCCTTGATTCCGAGAAATTCTCACGGGTGCGCCTTCACCCATCATCCCATGGGGATGGGTCTGAGATTGCGCGAGGTCACTCGGACAATAGAAAGCCCCATTTCCCTGACGAGGTCAGGGTGAAGCACTCAGAATTTGGAGGGGTTCAGATGGTGCGGACGACAGAACTTCACCATTTTTCTCACGCAAAAAGTAGGACGGAAGAAATTCCGTTGGGGCCCCTCTTTTCCGAAAATCACGACCGGAAAGACCTATCGGCATGGTGACCGGTAATCCCCAACCATTATTTGTACAAACGAGAAAAACGAATAAACGAATTCAAATAAGCACAACCAGGCTGCTTCTTTATTTGCTCCAACACTAGAAACGTCTGATCCAGAAGGAAACTCGAGATCACAACATCTCTACTTCACCTTGACTGTAACGACAGATGAAAGTATGCCTGTATTTCTATTGGATACCGAGTGAAAATTCCACTCATTACGATCGAACATCTGAGGTGAGAACTGAATATTGGTATCCAGTTTGAAATTGGGTATTATTTCCAATACACATGGTGTCCTGCGCAATTTCTTGCCAAATTGTCTCCAACTGACGGGCTATATGGTCAGCATTCCGGGATGGTTGCAATCGCCTTCTTATAACAACCCAAATTTACTTTATGCGGAAGAGAACAGGAGACCTATCTGGCCAAGGATGTGTTAGTGAAAGCTTGAAGCTTGAATCATAGCAACACATGCCGTGTGCGTCCGGGCATTATCTTGTTGAAAAGTAAGTTCGGAGTGTCGCAAAAGGAACGGTAACAAAACCAATCGTAGAATCTCGTCTACGTGCCACCGTTCTGTATCTGTGCCAGAAATGATTATCAAAGGGATCCGGCTAACAAGGGATATGGAACCCCAGACCATAACACCATGCTGTGAGAATGTGTGGCATGCGATAATAAGGGCAGGATCCTTATTATCGCACACTGCTCCTGGACACCTCCAGAAACGTCTACGGTTCTCTACAGGACACATTTGGAAACAGAACTCGTCACTAAAGACTATACGTCCCCAGCCAGTGCCGTTCCGAGTTTAACGAGCACGGTATGGCAGATGTAATTTGGACTAATCTCTACCCTACAACAAGTAGAATAACGAAAAGTGGTTCACAAAATACACACACACACATACATATATATATATATATATATATATATATATAGCATGGTCTAATCGCCGCATTGCTTTGACCCACATTCGATTCGTCCAACCAGCCCCTTCAATCCGACAGTACCTCTTTCAAACTCTGACTTATACTCGTAATGAGCCCGAATCTTTCGGCGAGGCATTGTTACAATCAACGTAAGATATCCGCAGTCGAAATGCAACAGAAATTTGGACAACAGATTGAGAATCGCTTCTTATATACACCACTAGAGCTCCCGCTATTCATTCATTGGACACCAAATTTTACTCATTTGCATGTTTGTTCAAAATGTCTTTGCATACGAAATTTCATTGCTATTGGACAATTCCTTCTTGTTGCTTCGATATTTTTTGTTATAGAATGTATGACGTATTATTAGAATTATGGATAAAGTATGAGGTATTATATGTAATTCTTGTGTGAATGCTATAAGAAAGACAATTATATTTCTTTATTAAAAAACACATTTAACTGTGTAAACATATCTGGTGGTATACATCTAATTTTTTATGTTTTGATTTTATAATGATATTTAAGACTAATTTTTTTTTCTAAATACGTCCACACATTGTACAAAATTTTACAAATTATTAAAATCAACATTATTTTAGAAAATTCAAGAACTATGCATAAATTGTAGAGTAGATATTAATATTTAAATAAAAACGTTTCTGACTATTTCTGAATGGTAAAAAAATGAAAACGAAATACAAAATAAGAAACTTATTATTTAAAACGTTTATTTTTGTTTCCTAAATTCTTCTAGATCGTGGCAATATAATAGCCAAAATCTCACTCAAATAAAGGAAAAGCTTCACAAAGTTTTGACTACATCCCAATAATCTCCCAACCGTGAAATGACGAGTTGTTCATATGCGAACTCGAAATCCCAAAGCCAGAAAACTCTAATTCTATTTCTAGTCACACAAGCCGTTATTACTATTTCCTAAAGTATTTTCCTGCGGAGAAAACTTTTTCTGCCTTAATTAAACTGTCATCAACATCTGGAAAAACTATATTTTTGAACCGCTTGTTTATAAAGGTTGGTTTCAGCAGGGGTACCACATGCAGAAATATTCGCTGAAATTGCAATGAAAAGGAGTTCCTCTCTAGCGATCCACTAAGCTTTTTCAACCGCTGGGCCCTTATTAAACAAAATACGTCATTCATTGCGAAATGCGGAGGCAAAACACGTGCGATCAAAATTGCCCTTTTTCTGAGGCAGAAAGAGGACTAAGGGCACTAGTTCTCTCAGGCTACACATTCGAGCAATTTATGCATGTGGATTTTTAGGAGACTCGATTATCTTACCCAAGAGACTGAGACTCATGTTATCGTGAAAAGCACTATTTTTGAGAAAAAGTGTGTATTTCTTATTCTTTTCGATTGTACCAGGCAGTTTTTATTCCACATTCTGCTGGGGTTTGTGGTACCAGTTGTATTTATATCCATTTGATTCGTATTTGGTATGAATAAAAGTTCTTATAATTTTGAATTTAGTTTGGGTCTCCAAAATGCTTTGTTGTCTAAATTTCCAATTTTTGTAATTATTCCTGAGAGAATAATTTTTTGGTCATTGCAGTGAACAAGTACCAATAGGTTTTTGTAGTTATATTCTCTAAGATAAAATGCATTTTCAAAGATATTTATTCAGCCATTACTCTGAAAGTCACTATTTTATAGAGAAAATAAATTCAAAGGCATACTCTTCATTCTGCTTTCGTTTTTAGACTGCATTTATGTCGTTTTCGTTTTCAAAGTGAATTCATTTTTGGAGTTAATTGATACATTTTCTTAGTATTCACTTTACGCAGAAATTGTTATTTTGAATTTAGCCATGTGTTTCATGTATTTATTTATATGAGTGGTTAAATGAAAACGCTTCTACTCACAAATTTTAATTACTGACAGACAGTTTGTAAGTAACTGCAAGCTAATCATAATTCAGTTGATAAATTACACGAACCGCTTATAGATAGAAAATTTCAGCTGAAGTGTTTTATGTAAGATATTGATACGCTCATAGTAAAAAGGAACAATAATTTGAGAAATAAAGGAAACTAATTCTAAAAGTAAGTATACTTTATTTTTATGAGTTTCGGAACGGAGTTCAAATTTACTTCTAATTTGGGATGTTAGGTCCATCACATTAATTAAATTTACAATTGAAACATGCAGGAATTTGTGGCATTGAATAACGCCATGCCTCTTTCAAGTGCGGCAAAAGCTTCCAGCTTCTGTAATATGAGACTAATGCATTTGATACAAGTAATTTTGTAAAATTTTTAAACCCCTCCTGACATCTTTAAACTTCCACGTATTCTAGCATTGTCTAGTTAGATGGAACCATCAATATCCAATCCCATCTATACATTACAACTGTGAATAATTACCTATTTAATTCTTGATTTATATTTGAAATTCCGCATGCAAATTAAGAGTACAAATATCATCGGTTTGCCATTACATTCCTACCTAATAGCATCATATAACATATATAGCCAATTATTACAGAAAATGTCCTTAATTGAGGCGGTAATTAAGAAAGTTCCAATTCTAATGTCACTCAAAGAATTCCGCTTTGCAATACTCATTTCATTTAAATTGAACTTATGTGTAACCAAATAAATGAGATATTCTCACAGAGCAATTCGGAATTAAGGTTCAACTTTACGAATCAACGTGCCTCAATTAGAAGAGCTTTTAGAACTAAGTACTGCGTGTCCGTGCTTAGAAGAGTTTCTAAAGTTGGTTTATCTTCAATCTACGCTGATGATAAGTTTCTTTCATTATAAGATGGTGGAGTAACATAAATCATATTTTCAGCCACAAATGGAGTAATCCCAACACACTTATATCCACATTTAAATTTACGAAATTAAGATCTGGAGTACATTAAGAAATAATACATATATAATCAATTTTAGATGCATATGGAATAATTATTCTTTATATTCGTGCTTAAAGTCTTCACATATGTGTTCTTATTGATTCACGCATTTCCAAGATTGTATATTGTACTTTCAAATCGTCTTTCTCCTGATTTTATCAAGTTTTATTTAGATGGGACATCTTTCAACTTGAATATGACCTGCTGATTTATGATATTTTGGTCATGATATTTTTAACATACGCCAATGATAAATTTATTTCTTTATAATATGTGAAAGGATTGTAAATATTATTTTGGGTACCATACTGGTGCTCTTCGAGAGATTCAAATACAATTTTGTAAAAATGTAAACTGTCGAAATCATTTATTGTAATTATTTTTTGAAAAACATGTAATTATTACCCTTCTACATTCTGCCGATGAGATATCCCGTCATTAACATCCAATCATTCATTATATTAAGTCAAAAGGGCCAAGATATTTGGAAGAGTTATCTCAGCATTAGAACAAAAACTGAACAGACATTGATCAACAGAAATCGACAGTATTTTTTAGACAATATATTTCCTCATTTCAAAAAATAGTTCATTCCATCCTGAACAATGCATTCGGAGTGTTAAAATATATTTTAATATACTAGTTAAAACATACGAACATGTTTAGAAATAGCTTTCATATATTTTCAGTTACAATTTATTTAACTTTCAAATACATTTAACCGTATAATATACTATATACTGCAATACATCAATACAAAAACTATACTTATTCAGCTCAATATGAAATACTTATGGGTTTGTAGTGCATTATAAATGATTTCTAATATATACGTATGGTTTTTATTCATTTTTGATAAAAACTAAGATGTTTAAAACATACATTATTTTATTTTTAAGAACACAAATAGTAATTGCTATTACATACTTATTTGTAGTTCATTTTATTAGACTAACCGTAGCCTCCTAGATAGTTACATTTTAAATCGGTTTATTTTCAATTCTACTAATCTGCGACGAGTATATGATAATAAATGCTCCCATTTTAACAATTTCCTTATTATGATAGCGTTGAATTTAATTTAATTTTTCCTTTCTTTCTCGTTAATAAGTGAACTTTAATTTCATATAAAAACTATAATCGTAATTCCTATACATAATCATAATAAAAAAAATTACTTTTCCGCGATGGAAATAATTTCTCGGTTTATTTTTTATCCTGCTGATCAGTCATTAGTACATGATGAGAAAAGCAGTGATGTTGTCATTGTGGTTGCGTTAACTTTAATTTAATTACATCTCTATTTGCTAGTATGTATCTATTTTCAGCTACCACAAGCATATTGCTATTCTGAAGTCAGCCACATGGATTATTTTTTTAAATGAGTATCTCCGCAAACTGCCGATATCTTATTAAAATTTAATTGAAATTATCTAGAGAAATTAGAGTAATTCATATTGATCACTAAGCACTTTATGAATTGGATTAACTTAATTAACTATGTAATAGATAAATATATCCTTACAAATTATCTAAAGTAAAGCTGCAGGTGTTAAAAGTTAATTAATTAACTGTTAATAAAATTTCCTTCCTAAACTGTAAAACATCATAATGCAATTCAAGAATCTGGTGAAATGACTTGCTGATGAAAAATGGAAACATATTTTTGTTTATCATTTTCTTAGTGGGGGAATGAAAACTATAACTTTATTCATGTTATACGAATATAGAGTATGGATTTGTGTATGTGTATGTCATTTTGGGTATTACTTGAACATATCACTTTTAAAATGTCCACTCTTACAGCCTGTAAGCTATTCAGTGTATTTTATCAAAGTATTGTACACAAAATTTTCAGTAAAAGGAAATTCACATATATTGTACCAAATTATAACACATATTGTATTTTGGTGTACCAAAATTGATACCGAAATGAGATATCCAACGTATAAAATATAATTCACTATTGCCTGCTATATTTTTCTCAGATGTTTATGTATTTCTTAGGCTTGGCCTTCATTTGCGATTTCTCCACACTAATTGAGTGACATGGATATTGTGTTTTTTAAACAGAAACCAGAGCACGACTGAATCAGATCTAAAACTTTCGCAAGTGGGTGTATGCACCTGCCTTTCCGTATGATTCATTGGGATAGAGCGACAGTCGCGTCGCAGCGAAAATAGAACCAGCTGCAACTTTTTAATCGCGGCGATTCTGCTGTCGCAAGTGTGTGCACCTGCATTTGAAACAAAGCGCTTTGTTTTAGCGACTGTTAGCGATCGCAAGTGAAAGCCGAGCCTTAATAGTTTAAGCAGACGATATTTTTTTTAAATTACTAAAAGTTTTCGAATTACTATAAGCGAGGACATGTTAACAAGCTAAAAAAGAATAACATGTGGTTCAGCGTCCGTTTTAGATTTACACCAAGTAAAGTAATAAAAAAGCAACGTCGAATTCACTGCAGTAAAAAGGAAACACTGAATGAGGGATTTCACAAGATTGAGTTGCCAGATAGAGTCGAAAACCGAATTAAAAAAAAGCGAAAAATGCCGTGAAATATTAATACTTCCCTGAGTGCAAAAAATAATACATCACGTAGACCACTATGCATTTCAGTGTGAAAAGTTAACAAAAAAGAATAATGAAAAAATTATACCCTTAGAATGCATAAAACTTTTCGCAGTTAGTGAGAAAAGCTTCACTGGCAAAAATGTCTTTTGTCGAAAAGGCACTTTAAACCATTCATCATGGGTTGCCGTAACGGGCCGGAGTTAAAATATTAAAATAAAAATGAAGATAGGCGATAAAATATGTGCGGTAGAGCCCAAATGAATGTACGGTGGCAAAAAAAGAATATAAATTTTGCAAACGTGCTCTAACGGATGGCAAAAACCGGAGATCACATAACAGAAACCATCAAACACGCTAGGCTTTTTTAAATAAGATAAACTGAAGCGATACCTTCAGCATTTCTTGAAATTCAATTAGAGGAGAATGCCTGTTCATTAAGTACTATGCTCTTCGTGTGGATCGAATGTGATTCTTAAGGAAAGGTTTTTTTTCAGAAGAATTTCTTTTTACTTAGCATATATAAAGCATTAATATGTGCGATTCGATTTTTAGAATAGTTCAAGATTAATGATTCCTTTCGAAGCGATTTAAATACGTTTACATTTATACTACTGCGCAATAAATGTCGGAACACAAATTTCAACAAATTCATTAATCATGATGGGTAGTTAAAATTTGTGATTTATAGAGCCTTAAGCTTCAATTCAAAAATTAAATCCTCTTCTTAACAAAATACAGATGAATTGTCAGATTCAGTGAAATTACCTTCCATATTCGTATATACCCAGTATACATTTTCATGTAATTTTTACGTTGATAATCTATTCAATTTAAACCTTATTATATCTGTTGACTTAAATAATTGCCGTATGAATTTTTCTTGTTTAAAATATATGACGTACGAATAAGGTGACATTAGAATGAATTGAATTCAGGTTTAGTGCTAGTTAAAGTGCTTTTTAATGAAGTAATTACTGAATTTTCGAAATCGTGTACTTATCCCTTACTAGGATTAAAATAGCAAAGCAGGCGTCACACACACATAACAAATGTGTCATGTTTAAAACATATATTTAAATGCGAGTGTGTTAAATATCGTATTCGTATACATTTTATGTGCATGTGCCAAAATAAGTTTAATTGCAATGTTGTGTATGGCAATTGAGAGAAATATTTCAATTCTTTGTAACACGGAAATGCCTACTTTACAACTAATTCTTACTAACACATTAATAAATTTCGGATAGTTTAACAAAATGCCATGCTCATTTTCAATGGGAATAGCTTTTGATATGCATTTCTTTCTGATCATTGTTTTGTGAAAAATACATAGGAACATATTTGGTGCACTTTTTATTAGAAAAGTTTGTACATTATTATTGTTATTAAGTTCATCAAGTGAACTATTTACATTTGTACTATCATGATTTTTAAAATTATTCATTGTTAATTGTCACTGTGGGAAATATTTTTCATAACATTTACATTCTTTTGATTATCTTCTTTTTAAGGCAGGCTTTTGTACTCTGAGTAATTAATAAATGGATTGTAATACATATGAATTCTTACAGTTCATATAAATACATAAATGTATGTACATTTTATTAAAGTTAAATGTTATGCAATTCTTGTTTTTCTTGTTAAATGCAGATGTTTCTCTTTAAAACACGATAGGTTTTCCTTTACGAAATATACGCAATATAAATTTGATAGGCAAGTAGGTAGTTGAATTAACATCCTATTCGAGCCTCATTGTAAGGTAGTGACTACGGTTCGTAATCCATCCCGAAAGGAAAGAGAATAACACCTCGTAATTTTAACCAACATCAGATGACTCAATTTATGTTTGGTATAAATACAGGTACTCGTAACAACGACAATACACATATACATACATGTATATTAACGTCTTCTTCTCTATCTATGGTTCTTTATCTATGATGTACCTTCTAAAATATGATATTTTGTATTGGAATGAATATTGGCGTAATATTTCGTTTAAAAAATTAAGGAAACAAAACTCTATAGTGCGGTTGAGTACATGTTTAGCTAAATTGCAAATACAGATCGTGAAAAAGAAAATGTCACAGAATGTAACAAAAGGCCGTTAAAGATAGCGTATTAGAAGAAAACTTTTCTCAATCGATCTATTGCATGTTATATGCTACATCGATAAATGCCAGATTTTAAATCTGAATATGTGAAATCGTAAGATATGTAAAGTATCGACTAAAGGAAAAGGAACACCTGAAACGTATTACGACTCTAACCATTGATTTTAAAATCACATGTTCCCGAGACACATAGCTAAACCATTAATCTTTTACAATTTTAAAGTAGACAAAGCATACCCATGCGACATCGATCTTCCTTTCCAAATAGTTAGGTTCACATGTTACAGTGTGGTACAAGAAACAAAACACCCCGACTGCACTGAATCTTGAGCCATTGATTTACTAATTCTCAGAAGCGCAAGAACCATCCGAGCCATCAATCCTGACCAGTTTAAAAATTGACCAACTGCAGGAAAATGGCAAGCATTTATCTTGAGCGCCATTCTAACCAGGAGTACTTCTCCGGCAATTAACCACCTCTCAAATTACGGCCACCGTAAAAAAAAAAACCTAGGCACATTACGACATCTCCAGCAAATGTCTACTTCTTTTTTATTTTTTCAGTTCAGGCCAGATAACTAATTTTTCAACGTCTATCCGATAGACAGATCCAGTTTATCTGAGTCGAACTGAGTGACTCGATCCTGAGCCGCGTTGTTGGTAATTTGCGCCGATCCGAACTCCCACAACTCATTAGCGAAGATTACTTTTGTTAATTAGCAAAAGTTATTCCCCTGCCCGGATGGATGTTTCGATAAGGAGGCGCTTCTTCTGCCTTTGATGTTGTAAGCTTTTCGGCGAGTATTTGTTACAAAGTCGTCACTTTTGGACGTCATAGCTGATGGTCGGTCTTTCCTTGAGGATGGATATGGGATTTGGGATATAATGGAATGTATCTTCTTTTAAACCGATCTTTTGTTGTTTGCCGACTGGAGACGGTATGGGGATTGTCATTTAAGTAATTATGAAGTATTAAGTAGAAAATAAAGGGTATAATAACGGTTAGTAGAAAGTATCCATATCGGAAGTAAATAATGCCAGTAATAACACCAATTACATAATTCTTTATCATCTTGCATTGTTAGTATTATTACCGTTTATTTATTTAAAAAAAGAATATGCTATAATGTATTTGAAGAAATCAGTTGAACCCTTTTGCTGGTTTATTTCCTTGCCCCAAACTATCCTGCTTGTGGACAGTCTTTTGCGAAACACCTGAAGTTACACACATAAATACACTGCTGGCCACCGTAAATGCAACACCCGGAAGGAAGCTTGCAAATAATATGAAATTTACAACATGCATTAGTGGAGGTGAGATATGCAAATGATTGGAATTTCAGCGCAGACGCACATCACGCGCACCTATGGCGCCACTTCAAAGCGCTATTTAAGGCTTGAAGATTTCGACGATTTCAAATACGGTAATTGTGTTTTTCTTGTGGTTTAAAAAAAAAACCGATCAATTATGCCTCGTAGAAAACAGCGATCATCGTTTGATCAAGTATCCGAGTTTGACAGAGGAAGGATAGTGGTCTACCGAGATTGTGGATTATCATTCAGGGAAATCGGTAGTCGTGTTGAACGAAACCAAACAACTGTAATCCGGATATGCGATCGTTGGATGCAGGAGGGTACGACTGACCGACGTGTTCGATCGCATCCACCTCAGTGCACCACTTCACGTGATGACAGACGTATTGTGCGTATGGCAGTGACGGATCGCTCAGCCACATCACGAACCATAGCACAGCACATTCAATCTGTAACGCATCAGCCAGTGTCTGCGCGTACCATTCGACGCCGTTTACAGCAGTGGTCTGTCCGCAAGACGTTCATTGCTTCGTCTACCCTTGACGCAGAACCACAGACGTCTCCGCCGCCAAAGGTGCGATGGAGAAGGATGTGGATGGCATAATGGAATTAAATTGTCTTTACTGATGAGTCGCGTTTCTGTCTGCAACACCACGATGGTCGTATTCGAGTCTGGAGACACCGTGGAGAGAGGATTCTGCACCGGGTATTATGATATGGGGTGGTATTGAATATCACTCTCGCACTCCTCTAGTACGCATTGCCGGTACTTTGAAAAGCCAGCGCTACATCTCCGAGGTGTTGGAGCCAGTTCACCTTCCATACCTTCAGGGCTTGCCCACAGCCATATTTCAACAGGATAATGCGCGACCACACGTGGCAGGCATTGTCCAAGGGTTCTTCGTCAATCGCCAGACTGAATTGCTTCCCTGGCCAGCTCGCTCTCTGGATCTTTCGCCGATAGAAAACATGTGGTCCATGGTTGCTCAAACGATCGACCCAGATTACATCCCCAGCTGCCACACCAGATCAACTTTGGCAACGTGTGGAAGCTGCTTGGTCTGCTGTACCCCAAGAACACATCCAAAGTCTCTTTGAATCAATGCCGAGGCGTGTGGCAGCGGTGATCTCCAACAATGGCGGCTACTCTGCCTACTGATTTTGGCAGGAACCACACTTCACAGAAGTCTATAAATTTAATAATTTGATATTTGGTCAACATGTTATCTACAAAATAAATTTTGTTGTTATATGTCTTGTCTTTCTTGGTGTTGCAATTTGGGTGGCCAGCAGTGGATATATATATATACTTATATCATCCAAATACGTAAGTTTTTGAAAGATCAAAATAAATCTATTAGTATTTACCACTCAGAGATATTTGCTGCTTTAGCGCACTCCTTTGACAGTGTGTTTTATTTTTATATTTTTTAAATAACTTGTGTGTTTGTAGATCACTTCAATCTATGAAAACATTTTGATTTCACTGATTTTTTAATGACAATAAACCTTGAATAAAAGCTAATTCCAGATGCAGGACACGAATATTCCACCAACTCCGAATAAAAGTAAAAACTTTTCTATAATATAACTGAGTATATAAGAAGCAAGTAACGAATTGCAAAATATCACCTTTGTGCATGTTGGAATTCCATAGGGATTTCAGATTTTCGATACGATAAATTTACAGTGAAATTCAATCTGGATTTCAGATTTTCACTATGATAAATTTACAGAGAAATTCCATCGGGATTTCAGGTTTTCAATGCAATAAATTTACAGTTAAATACGCCTTTTCAAACTATTTAACATGTATTGGAATTATTTAGCAAAGTTAAGTCAATGGGTGCATATGACTTTCTTCAACATTAAATACTCTTCAGGTTCTAGTATTGAGTAACATCCCATGGTATTTCTCTGTTCCGTAATATGCTAGATATACGAATATCGGCAAATTGGCACTAGTATCTTATTAATAACATATAATTGGACAGACTTATGTCGATACATAAATATAATATATATATATTTTTAATTTTGGACATACATGCTTTGACTTTGATTCAGTAACATATATTGCTCGTTTTATGTTAGAAAATGAACGGTAGTCGAATTATTCCCCCTCTTACTTGAAAAATCAAGAAATTAATCTTAAAATTCTCTTTTCTAACATGTTTAACTTCATTTTGATAACGAAAGGACCGCTTCATTCACTTGAATCGGCGAAGAATTCCTTATTCGCCGAATTGTATAAAGAAAAGCAACCTATTTTTAGAAATACAGTATCATCAGAATTGTACTTTCATCGTAATCAAACACACAAAGAAGTAAAGAATTGGGAAAACAAAATGCGTCCGTCAGAAAAGGATCATAAAGGAAAAGATAAAATAGTCTAGAAAATGGGAAACTTCGAAATTAGCCCTCCATTTTCAAGTGTGGAGGAAACCACTACTTTTGTATTCAATGACCTAAAAATTTCCTTTGCGCTCGATAGTCTTGGAACTCGAAATGAAAAGCACGAAACTTGTTATAAGAAGCAAATTGGTAATAACTCAAACAGCGTAAAATACAAAATAAACATCTGCTCTAGAGCACAGTTCTGTGCCGTTGTACGTACTACTGAATACTTTTTGTTTCCAAACGGGAATGGTAATAAGTTGAGATAAGTTGTTATTTCAACTAGTCATCCCAGTATAAAAATCCCAAATGACTACGTGGTTGGGCAAATATGCATGATGATCTCTTAATGGGCAACTCAAACATTTAATTCAACATGCATTTAAATGTACGTTTTTCGCAATTGAATTGGGTAAACAAAGATTGGAAGGGACCAGAAACATGATAAATATCATCTTTCGTATAAAAATGCCAAATCATTTAGGTGTAAATTAATTTACAACGCTTTTTCTACATTTTTATAACTTCCACAACCTAATTTGGATGTACATCGTGTCCATGCTTATTCATCAGTGTAATGCATTTTATATAACACACTCCGACAAGAAAAACATCAACTTAAAAGATACTATAAAACTAATATTGAAATAGTATGACCTTTTAAATTTTTTAGCTAAGTATTTATGGTGTTAACTTCTATTATATTCTATAGAATAGTAATATAATCCGTTGGGACACCTCATACATATTTTTCAATGACATAACATCAAATAAATTTTTATTTTTTGCATCGTATCACTTTTATTGCCGTTGTGCGATCTATCGCATCCCTGCTAAAGGTACAAACTGACGAAAGGTGACAAACACTAAGGTAACCAATACAAAAGACAATTTTGATTTGCAGGATTGGGTACACTAAGTTTGTTTTTAAATACGAATACGTTTTTTTCTTGAAAATTCCGTTTTAAGGCATGTGCAATAATAAAACAACTTGTTTTTAAATTGAATGTCTTCTGTACAGACAAAGCAAAAGTAACCTATTTATTTTTTAATGATTAATCAAATCGTAAAATAGGCCACCTTGACCTTCTGTCGCTATAACAAGGAATTTGTGATAGTTCAAAAGTCTTAGTTTTTTTTTAACATTAAAGTACTTTCAATAACGGAAAAATTCGACATAAAATGCTTTATTCAAGATTGTATGAATCTTTAAATGAAATACTCTGTGGTGGTGTTTCATGTGTCGAAAAGGAAATTTAATTCATTAAAATAATAAATAGTTTAAGCATAAAGCACAAATTAAAACAAAATCAAATTTGAAAATGTTGTTCTGAAGATATAAATATTTGATTCGTTTTATCTTTTGGTCTCACACAAACGCCACAAATTACAACAAAATATTAAATTAAAAAATTTAATAATTAATAAATTAATAATTAATTTAATAAATTAAAATTTTAAATTAAATAATTAATTTAATAAATTAAAATTTTAAATTAAATAATTAATTTAATAAATTAAAATTTTAAATTAAATAATTAATTTAAAAAAAATAATTACGAGTGAAAATAAACAGAAAATATCAATACACGTGGTAAAACGAACCCGAGTTTCCGTTACGTGGCAGAATATAGTGTGTCAAAAATATTCGGAAATAGTTTATATTTTGGAAAGAAAATAGATAAGACTCAACATACAAATATATAGTAATTTAAATTAAGTAAAAATAGTTTTTAGAAAAATACGTATTTTTCAACAATGCTGATAAGACAATCCAAGTAATTGCAATGCTCAATCTACCTAGCATCTTATCTTAAACTTCCAATTTTTGGTTGACTTAAATACGATTACTCAGATGTTTTAACATTAAACTTTCCGATGCAAGTAAAGAAAATTTAAATAATGTATTAACGAAAATACAATACTGTGTATTATATCTCAAACATTGCATGAACATAAATTGAATTAATTTTATGCAATGCTTGAACAAACACAAACTCCAACATAGAACAGAAAGACGGACACACTGGCTTTGGGAATCAAGTTCAGTCGCTACATGAATATAAGTACTCACAGTATGCAAAGTTTCATCAATCTATGTACATTCAACCGTTTGGTCGTTGCATGGGCACACACGTACAGACTGACAGATGAACATACATAGAGATCCCCATCGCTCAAGGCACGAATTTTGCATCAGAAGAATCCAAAAGGGATATAAAACTTGAAATTGGTCAAGAATATTCAATACACGAACAATCAATCCATTCTTATTTATATAGATTAACGTTCTTAAGGTTATTCGTGCATTCTTCCACCTTGAAACAGGTTATTAGAACTGAATTACTTATGGGTAGTTTTAGTCGTTTAGAGCAAATGAATCCTTTCTAGTATGATCTTAGATAGCAGTATACTATACAGCAGTATACTATACATCAGTATACTATATATCAATATGCTATACATCAGTATACTATACATCAGTATACTATACAACAGTATACTATACAGCAGTGCACTATACAGCAGTATACTATACAGCAGTGCACTATACAGTATGTATACTATAGAGGAGTGCACTATAAAGCAGTATACTAAACAGGAGTGCACTATACAGCAGTATACTATACATCGATACAGCTATGTAATTTATCTCCTCTTAGAAATACCTTTGGTAGACAAAGATGAAATGTCATGCTTCTTATTCCAGGATATTTCAACTTCACCAAGACTAGTGAAAAGTAACGCAGCCTAGCCTATCAAAAAGTACTTCGTGAAGGTTGTGCTGCTCTATATGAACATTAATTTTGAACTGGTGGTTAAGTTCATCTTAATAATTCTTCTCTAGAATTTAGCAGTCGCTGAATGCTATAGATGCTACTACTAGTTGTCTGATTCCCAGATGCGTGAGTCTTTGAGAGTTGTAACTAAGATCAATGATGTACTTCCATATACATGGTCGGACAATGAATAATTGCGACCATTGACTGTCCTGTGTTGCCTTTATAAGCTGGGTGTGAGTTCAGATGGCGGTTTGCGGAAATAAGTCTGAGCTACAAGTAGTGAAGCTATAGTAGGAGTGTAAGCAATGTCTGTTATATCAGATGCTACGTAACAGCTACGTAAGCAACGTCTGTTACATCAGATAGTTTTTGGAACGGACATTCATCGCATTCACTTTCAACTGTTTTTCATGGACCATCCATCGAAGTGTACGTTGATTGAGGTGAGCGCCATCTGGCTTGTCTTTTTGAAAGCATTCTACACCAAGTCACCAATTTAACAAGAAGTGAAAAAGGCAGTGTAACTTTGTCTCCCAAATATAACACGCTTAACGAAGCGTGCAACAAATGAATTGAATAAGTTGAAATGTGGATAACGACGCAGTCATCAGTAGATAAAATAACTTTACACTCCTGGTGGTTGATTCGTCGATGTATCGTGTCATTAGGAAGGCGACCAGATCTTTATGGACGATATATTTCGTCTTTAGGATAAAACTGACCAGATCTTGATCATATCATCGTAAAAAAATTCGGTAGTATATATAATAATGTCGAGATAAGTTGTCATTAGCGAAATCGGTTTTATCTTTTGTTTACGTTAACGTACAAATCGGCAATATATATCTTGATGACGAGATAACTTGGCATTTGCAAAATGGATCGAATCTTAATGGACTAGATATATCATATTGAAATCCCCTGGAGGACTGTCTTTCTATCCTCAAGTCTGCTAAATTCAAATAATGTAGTAAAACCCAAACAATATAAATGAACAAAATCTATCAAAGAGGCAAAACTATCAAAACACATCAATAGGGACCACATCGCATTAATGTTAGCTAATGACAAGTTGGATTTGCACAAAAACTTTGACACACACTGATATAAATTATACACATAATTTCTCATCCACATTGGAAGGTTAAGAAGTCATACTCCAGATCCTATGCATAAATTTACTAATTTAAAATAATATTGTAAATTCCAAGGATGATAAACTAAATCTATTCAAGAGATCAAGCTCTATTCAAGCTTCTCTTTACATTAGAAACCACATCTAGTTAGCCACTGACTAATCGTATTTCCCACAAAAACCCTGAGACACAATGGCACGAAATCATATAATGAACCATCCACATTTCGATCATTGCCACCCAACGCAAAACCACACCTACAAAGAAAAAATTCATTTAAATTGAAAACAAAAAGTCCGCCTCACCCCCGAATTTAATTCTGTCATGGGTACAAAAGAAAAAATATATTCCCCAGCTAGCAATTAGATTAACACCTTTCCGACAGCTGCAGTTACAGCCAGATACGGAGTAGAGAATGGATCCATTTGCAATGGTAATGACCACAGTATATAGTAATCGTAACCGTTCTTCCGCATTTCTTTTACCGGAAACCGGGCGCCTTTACAGTCAGTGTTTTTGGCAGGCAAGTCACGGGGCTTCGATGATCTTCTTCAGACTATTGCCCACGGTTTAGTGGGTGAATAAATTTCCCATAAGAAAATTGCGTTTACCTAAGGCCCTGAGTCTCGGAATAAACTTTTATGTGTATCGCGGAAACCCAGAAATAAACAATCTTAGTTTTCCTTTGAATTTCAAATCTAGGGTTCCGTATCCATGGGTTAGAGAACCGTTGTTCATGTGCAATTCGAACTTCCTGCATTGGAAGTAAGTAATATTAATTGCAAATGGAGGTTTTAGAAGTTAGAAGTAATGATTTTCTAGATCTGTGTATTTGTTAGATCGAAAAAACGTTTTTCAAAATGTATTTAGCTTAACTGTCTAACTGATTTCGACGTGAATTCTCATCCATCAAGATCTGGCCAATTTTTCCACTAACGAGATATCTCGTGTATCAAGATCTGCTCAGTTTTGTTAGGAAAAAAAGGACGATACGAGGCATCTCTACAAGACAAATACCTGTAGGCTTAGTTAAATTATGCATATAAAATAAAAAGTATATTTACTAGTATGCCCTCCAAATGTTTTTATCGGAATCACAGATCGGATAATGTCTAGGAAATATTTTTATCAACTCATTAGAAGGAATACGGTCATCTGAATAGATTTTTACTACCCGCTGTCCATATACGATGGCCCTCGGAACGGGTTTAACTTGCACGCAGATCTAATTCTCGGACCATATATTTCCTGGAGGATACTTATTCATAAAGTAAATATTTTAAGAAGCAAATCGAGCCTGTAGTTTTTATTCACAAATAGGTACGTTGAAATGTGCTAGGTTCGTATATAATTTCCTGTTTCCTATTTATATCCAGTAGTCACAGCTTGTGTCAATGCTTCGTTTCAAATTAACATATCAATACGACTCAGAAACATCTGCCCTTAGATTTAAAAAAAAGTCCTACATTTCAGAGCTACCAAAACTGAAATCGGTCATTTCGCAACAAATAAAGCTTCTCGAAACTAAAGAAACATGTACACGATCCAAGTCATTCAGGAACTTAACGAGACAGATATTTCGATTACCCCCCTAAAGCACTTACCGCCGCACAGTAGGAGAAAAGCTTCTGATTTACTGCAACGACACAAACAACTTCGGTTTTCGGCACTTTAATTTATGGATAATAGCAGATAACCATTCCAACGAATGCAAATGAGCACTAAATTTATATGGCAGGATAAATATGTCGATCGTTAGCCACCTGCACCTACGACACCATAAAGCCCCGTGATTGCATGTTATCACTTGTCAGTTAAAAATGACTGCTTTAAGAATGGATCTTGTGAAGTGGTGCTTTGAACAAATTCCCAATAATGTGTATGATTGAAGAGCAATTTTTGGATTAGTGGATATTTTATATTTGTCGGTTGCATCACGTACTTCTAAGTGCAATTTAATAAAAATTATAACTATCAAATTAAAATAATACATACAAAATTGTATAAACGTATGCTAATATTTTCAAATGAATATGAATTTTTAAATTGCTTTAGAAACGGTATAGTATTATTTTGACTATAAAGACATTTTCCTTGTTGCATTAATAAAAATTAAAATTTCATTAACATGAAAATATGAAATGTAAAAAAAGTATATGCTCGTGTTATCGTATAAGATTGAAAGTTCAAAATATAATTACTGTGTACAAGTGGAGAAATAAATTCAAATTATGATACGAATTTAATAAAAAATACTAAACCACAGAAATATATTGATTTTACTTCCAATTACTCTGTTTAGTACAGTAGCAATATGTACATCAAAGAGCCAGTATATAAATCAAAAAGTCAGTAAGTACAACAAAAAGCCAGTATGTACATCAAAAAGTCAGTATGTACAACAAAAAGCCAGTATGAACATCAAAAAGTCAGTTGTACAACAAAAAGCCAGTATGTATCATCAGTATAGCTAACTGTAGCCAGTATAGTCATCACAACGCACTAACTCCATCTACATTTAGCTGTTAACAGAAAACCCATTTTTTCAGGTTTTTCTTAAGTTTTTCTAAAACATGAAGAGATTTATGATGAATAAAAATTTATATATATATATATATATAAAAATATTTTTAAATATTAAGCATGTACTCATTATATTCTAAAGAATAATGAAAATGAGTTATCCAATCTAGGAACAAGAAATTTTAAATATATCAGCACTATCATTTTTTCTGTATAGTATCGCAACATAGTTCAATCAGTTGAAAATTGAAACAAATTTATCGCAAAAATCCGTGACAAATAAAGGGGAAAAACAAATTTGTGAACCTCCAGATAAATTATTTTTCCTACAAACTTTGAGACGAATAAAAAATTACATGAAAATAAAAATTGTGAACAGAACCTATCGATTATTACATTCTCTAACCACAAAGCTACAAACACTATCCTAAAGATTCGAAAGTAAACCAAAAACAGAATCACGAAATCAAAGTCAGAAATAAGGGTCTTATCGAATCAACTATTTTTTTACAGAACACAAGCATATAATCTAGATGAGAAATTGTAAAAGGAGATTTCGTGTTTTTTAAACAAATGCAAAGTGAATTTGCATACAGAATGTTCTGATTTCTATCACAAGAAAGCAAAATGAAAATCACGTTTGATATCATGTTTTTGAATATGAATACCCAAATTCCAGTGCGGTTTCATTTGTTTTTTTTTAAACTATTTCTGTGACAAAGTAGAGTAGCAATAACAAGAGAATGTCAAGTAGTTCAGAAATCCCCACGTGTTTACAAAATGTGAAGGTTTGCAACTATAGAGAATTTTGATTAGTTCCTGATTCAGGATATTTTGAAACTCCGAATGGCGCCAATGCTCCCAATAACAGGATCCTTTACGAGTGGTTTCGACGAGATATTGCCGATGTTTTATGACGACAAGATCCTTGGAAGATATGGTCAGTTTTATTTTAATACCAAATATATCATTCATAAAAGTCTGTTCATGGTTTTACCAATGACGAGATACTTCGCTAATACCAGGATGGTTACGACTAATTACAATGTATCTTAACAATGTATACATTGTAATTTCCTTGCTTGAATTTGTTTGAAAAGTACCAGATAAAGATAATATTTGCATCGTTTATATAAGAGATGCTCAATACATGTGTGGACACGATGATTGAATTTATCTGATTGGAACGACATTGTGTAATGCAAAGCAAACAGTGAATGTTATTTTAATAACTAAATCCGCTTGTTCAAAGTGAAGTTCAGTTACGTATATTCCAAACGATAAATTCTACAACGTATTGTTTTACCACACTTTGGTACGACTTGTGATGTTTCGTTACATTATCAAGAGTTACTAGGCAATTATTCAGCTGTTCAATATAACTTTAAATAAATAATTCATATCCAATTACTTCAAATGTAAATGTAATGCATCTATCATACAGCTTCTTACAGAAATAGTCAGCAATATCTTGAAATGTTAATAATTGTCTTTTAGAAAAATATTTTGGGGAATGAGAACTTTAAATGTTTGTAACACATCTGAGTGCAGGTAGTTTTATTAGACCCTTTTACATAGCAATTACAAAACCAGTTAACTGCTCAATGTAGTCCCATGACATTACATCATTTGTATCAGCTTTAGATTACTTATTATGAGTGTGTCCTGTGATATTTTTGCAGCTGTTGTTATTTTACACTTTATTTTATAATGTAAAATATTAAACAATCCCCGTGCACAAAAATATAATATTAATTGGAAGCAGTGAATTTCATAAAGACATATTCATATAAACTCAAACAAAATACAATGTTCAACACGATAAATATTTAGCAATTGGTAGTCAAAGATCGTCATAATCAGATAAGAACTAAAACCTCCGAAGATCTGAGTGTTTAATGCTTTGAATATCGTGTGACATGTGTTTGAGTAAACATTTTTTATGGAAATATAAATCGACAATCTTATCAAAATAAACAGCTATACTGAACGCTTATTCTATAACAAGGCCTTTCATCCGGTTTTATTTACCATAGGCCATAGCCATCATATATACTTTAAACGTTTGTAATATCAGGCTTGTATATGATGGTTTAAGAGAATGCATTGCTTGAAAAATCATTTAAACATGTAGGTAAGAGTAAACTTCTGAGAATTAAAGGTTAGTGGTATAAATATATCAAAATGAGAATATGATGATTTTTACATTCGGCTGTTCTCATTGTTTTGAAATACATATATGCTATTATTCTGTGTTTACCTTTGTTCTTCTAAAAGGAAATTGCAATTTGTAAATGCAATGCAAATATCACAGGTATATTAGAATAATGTTTTTTTCATTATTCAATGTATTTATAATGAACTTGTAAAATGGAAAAATAATTATTAAATTGATCCATATCAGTAATAATGATACTAACTTTTGTAATTGTGTTGTATATATCGTACCGAAACAAATATATTGTAAATTATAATAAATAATTTTCGAAATTTATTCTGTTAAAATCTCATTTTTATGTTCGAACATTTGTGTGAGTAATTTTAATATTTAGAAATAAAAGAAATATAATTCTAAGACTGTTGAATTCAGTAGAACGTTCACTGGAATAAAGCAGGCATTTCCAACTATGGCAACATGCAAAATTTCAGAGATTGTTATACAAACAATTATCTTAAATTGAATACAAGGTCAACTTAAAATACTTAAAGCAAAATATTAATTTATCATGACATGAAACAAATAACTTTTCTGCTTTCTTATTTTAACCGAAAGTTTTAACACGAACATAAACGACATAGCATATAGGAGGACTAATCATTAAACATGTTTAAATTCTCAACATAGTTTTTAAAAAATACTTAAAATATCATAAAAATAATAACCTGTTCCTTCTTGGTGATTGCCATAAGCAAAACTGACCAGAACGTGATGGATGAGGTGTGTCGTAAGTTGAAGAAAAGTGAACAGATCTTGAACTCGTCATTCTCAAACAATCGGCAATACCTTGATGACAATATACCTCATCAGCATCATAGTTGGTCATATCTTTTTGATGGACGAGATAAATAGTAGAACAAACTTGGAAGGGTAATGATCATAAAATACACAGCAAATTAATCATGATGAAACATGTTCAAATTCCCTTTTTCAGAGATTCAAAATTCATGGTCAACAACTTCATATAAACAGGTTTTACTTTGGCATGGATACGAAGAAACAAATTCAGATAGACAGCTAAATCTAGACATTATAAATTTTATTTCGATTCAGACACCATTTCTGTCATAACAGCTTACTAGTTGTTAACTATTAAGCGGAAATGTTTATCAGGAATAATCCTCCTTGTGCACACACCTAGCTATTAGAACCAAACATTATGTATTTAACACACTCCCACCTTCTCATGTATCGCATAATCTAAATTCAAATCGCTGACATTAGAAAATACATTTCGGTTACCGTCAGAATCTGCAGCAGATGCACTGTAAGGTTACCGAGGTTAAAGTATCTAGACACTGTCGTAGGAACACTGCACAGAGCGGGATATGCATATGTCAAACGTCACAAGCGTTCATTTACGGGAAATTTGGTGCGATGCCAAATTACGGGAATGCAACAAAGGCACAGCTGGCCTCGTTATAATTATTATCAAAGCTCTGAAGCAAATATCATTATGAATTCCGCTTGGGATACGGGGGTGTTCTGGGGGGATGAAGCATTTTCTGACTGATACACGCTCACTGGAATATTTGAATTCTAAAGTTTAAGTTGAAGACTGAGCTTTTAATGAGAGAATCATTCCCTTATTGGCTGATGAATTATCAATGCCTTCGATTCAAAAGATCGATACTAATTTTCTGGAATAAAGTGTCGATGGAATGCGTTTCCTAGTGAAACGAGTCAAGGAACAACTGGTGTAATGTATTTCCTCAAAAGGTCTTTTGGAATTCTATTCAAAATCAAACTTTTGGTTCCAGCTTGCGATTTTGTGGTGTGAAATTTATTCGATTATGAAACTGGCTGTTATTCTTTTTAAAATGGCTTTAAGGAAAAGTGTTTCAAACACATTGCACGTTCAAATTTTACTGAAATCTAAAAAATATCACAAATTATTTCTAGTTTATTTTCTATTACAAAATGTCCATTGAATCATTTTCAACCCTGATGTTAAAAACATGTGTATACAGAGAGGAAAACCAGTTATTAAATAAATGTATGCTAAAATGTTTATTTTACAGTTTTAAATATTACATATATTACATATTCGAAGATTTTCGTTTTTATGGAATTTCTTAACACCCTGTATATTGTAAACATAAAACTTTTTCAATAAAGTGTTTTCAATAAAATATAAGTTAAAACATACAAAGCAATTTCCGATCAAACATGAAAGAAGAATGTGAGTAATTTAAATATGCACTTAGCATATAATCTTATATTACACAAGGTACTAGTATACTTGCAAACAGCTAATACTGTGTAATGTAGTGCATCTAATGTAATGTATTTTAAATCATTCTTTAGCTGTAATTATGACATGAAATGAAAAATACGTTGTACAGTCTATAACAAAAACAATCGACGCATCAAGAAGGAATAGAATTACGGGGTGCCGGGATAAATCAACTTGCAACATCGGTACCAGGGGACGTTTAATTTTTAGTGACGAGTCCCATTTCCTACTGTAATCTGACGACAATCGCAGACTTGTGTTGAGACGTCCAGAGCAGCGTGGGGATCTTGCCCTTACTACCGCACAACACACATTCACACTACAGGGCGTTATGGTCTGGGTGAAATCTCCTTTGATAGCCGGCCACCTTTGGTAGTCATATCTAGAACTTATACAGCACAGTCGTGCGTAAACGAGATTCTAAGACCGGTTGCGTTACCGTTCCTTTTGCGACACCCCGGACTTCATTATTCAACAAGATAATGCCTGACCGCACATTGCACGCGTTGCTATGGATTGTCTTCAAGCTTTCCCAAAACTTTCTAGGCCAGATCCAGCGAGGTCTCCTGATCTCTCTCCGATAGAGCAAATTATTGACGTTATGGGAAGGCTATTGCAACCATCACTAAATGTTGATCATTTAGCCCGACAGTTGGAGACAATTTAGCAAGAAATTCCGCAGGATACCATCCGGGAACTTTTTCAGTCAATGCCACGCTGGGTGATAGCTTACATCCAGGCCAGATTTGGACCAACTTCTCTTGCCTTCCTCCCTTTGTTAAACTCGGAAATGAATTATTAAATTGGTCTGAAATTTTTATCGTTTGTTTTATTACGCATGAACTTCACATCCGCAAATTTTTATCGCAATAGAACAAATCTTTCTTGAAACGTCGAATTTTTTTTTTGTTATAGAGTATATTTTTGATGCAGAGATATAATTTTTATACTGTGTTATTCTTTAGTAAATAACGTTTTGTGTGATCCGTCTAATACTTCATTTAGAATTACGACGTAATTGTGAAATAAATGATTACAACAGAATGGTTTGCGAAGATCAAAATACAGAAAAAAATATATCTTAATTAATATGTTACATATACTAAATGTAAGCTTTTATGTTTTGCCTATTAATATGTTAATCTACTAAATGTAACTTTTTCTTGCTTTTTAGAATTTCTTTATCGTAAATCAATGTATGACTTCTAATAAACAAAATCTATTTAAGTAGTTCATTCTTCTAAAAAATTGAAACTGCGTTAACGTATATTCCTATAAAAACACAAAAACTGGATTTTAGCATCGTGTTATATTATTCGTGTAAAAATCTAACGTAATTGTAGTTTTATACACTTCTAAAGACTTTTTCTCTCCTTTTTCGAACTTTATTACCTTAAATCAATAGATGACATCTAAAACAGAAACCTGCATTTAAGTAGTTCATTTTTCTAAAAAATTAAAACTGTGTTTACGTATATTCCTATCATAAAAATTTACTCGATTTTAGTATCATAATATATTATTCTTGTAAAAATCAAACATAACATGTTTGTATTTTTATGTTCTTCTAATGACTAAAAAAACTATATTTAAGTATTATTTTCTTCTAAAAAACTAAAAAAGTATTTTAGTTTTAGTTTCTTCTAGAAAACTAAAACTGTGTTGTTTTAGAGTTATAATATTCTCAAAACTGTAACTGTATTTTGCGATTATATTATTCTAAAAACTAAACTTTATTTTAGCATATTATTCTAAAAACCTAAAACTGTACTGTAGTATTATATTATTCAAAGAAAATAGAACTGTATCTTTGTATTAGTATATTCTTCTTCTAATAACCAAACATGCATTATCGTCTTACTTTCTTCATCTAAAAAATAGAACTGTATTATACTTCTACTTTTTTCTGTAAACTAAAAATGTATTTTACTTCTACTTTTTTCTGAAAACTAAAACTGCATAATTATCTTATATTAAACTGAAAATGTATGTTAGTATTACATTCTTCAAAAACAAAACATGAATTTTAAAATTAATTTTTTCTCAAAAACAAAAACTGCATTTTAGTATTATTTTCTCTTAAAAAACTAAAACTGTATTTTAGTATAATTTTTCTTAACACATCATGGAAAAGAAAGCCCATGGATACTTTGTCAAAAGATGTCATATTTTCATCCTCCAAAATCCCCTATCATAATTTTTAACTTGTTCCATTTTCCAAACAAACTCTACTATATAAATAAACTATACACAAAAAAACCCCAATCAAAGATTATATTTATTCTCGTGGAGAGGCCGAAGACAAAACAGAAGAAGATAAGGAGGAGGAAGTTTCCTTAATTAAGTTTTAGGTGAAGCATCGGTGTCAGCTCCTTTGGGTTTCCTGAAAGACGATGTTTGAGGTTCGTGACCAGCAGGTCAATTAGGAGATAAATATTTTAGTTTGAAATAGATTAGGCAAGACTGATCTTCTTGTTTACAAACAAGGTTGTCTTCGGACTTGGGGCCATTCTTTTAAAGGATAATGACATTTGAGTTATCCCAATTCTAACTACGATCGTGAAAACAAGGATAAACACGACAGTTTTAACTTTAAAAGCCTTTGTATTGAGAAATCAATAATTTAATCGATTATATTCAAATTGTGCTTTAAAATGCCTTTATTGTACACTTGAATATGAACTTACTTTCCATGTTGATGAATCTATTAGCGTTTTTTTTTTTTAATTTCAATAAAATTCATACAAATATTTTTTTCTAAACCCAATTACTGACCTCTCGGCTATTCGTTATTACAAGGGGCAAACTTAAGGATACTAGTGAAGGAGCACCGAATGGCTGACCCACCGCTATCTTTTACAAAGACAATAGTCAACATACATGTGCTTACAGGTATTTGAACCCGTGAACTAACATCCAAACGCTATGACAGCCACTTACAATTTTCTGTGCTTATGCCTTACGTATTAAAACGCATAATTTGTTATCTAAGAATTGTATCTTTCATTTTAAAGTTTAATGAATGGCATGCGTGTTATCACAACTATATTACGTCACTTATAACACAAGCATGAAAACGAGTGTCTCAACTTTTCGATTGGAAATATTTTACTTGGTTACATCCAAGTTACTTTCATGCATATTTATTTCATACTTATCAATTGATTTACATGCAGTGCTGTTTAACAAAGCATTACCTGTTTTGTAATTTCGATAATATTTCTTATAAATCTTGTTTTAACACGCAATATTCTATGTTCATATCTTGTGTATTGAAAATGAATGTGTTACAGATTTCGTTTTATTACATATAAATTTCTTCCTTTGTGCAAAAAAATTATTTAATTTTTAATTGTATAATACCACAAAAACTATAAAAAATATTACACGATTTGATAGCCAATAAAATATGCCGATGGTAAAGATAGTAAGTTGAAATTACGTCTCACTGTGGATATGCAACAGTCTATAAATTCCTAAGGGAATTATCCAAGCACACCACATCGTAATTTTGAACTATGGTCATATGACAATGTCAACACCTAAACTGGAACCCCAGTCTCCATACTTCCACATCACTCCAACATGATGCTAATATAATTCACGGACTTTTTCAATGAATGATTTAAAACAAAATAAATGTTATGAACAATTTAAAAAATATTATCAATCCCATTTATATTGCATTCATAACAAACAAAGGCATAATCAACTGATTGGAAATTGAATCCTTTCTAAGAGTGAAACTGCGAGAGGTAGAATCGGGAAAGTAATTAATTCACAACGTGCTCAAAAATCACTGAATCGTCCGAATGTTTAATTAAACTTGACTTTTCTGGTGTACAAAATGGTAAAGTTACTAAAACGCTTTATGCAACTACCGTAATGAATACATTCGCATATTTCTTCTTGAATCTGATCATATTGTTTAGTAGGTTTATGGTCAGTATCATAGAACGTGATCTCATATATTCGGTACCAGACAGGAACTTTATATCTGTCAGAAAAAGAACATCCCTTGTGGTTTAGAGAATGGCAGTGGCTTTCGAGAAAGCTGTTAACGTTATTGCTTCTCATGTTTAACAACAGAGGTGGACTTGAATTGAGCAGTTTTTGCTGGTTTTAGGTTTTTTGAAAATTCAGCTGTACAGGGGCACCAATACCACCGGAATAATCCACATTCTTACTGAGGCTTACTTGAATCGTTTTCACCGGGCTGACTCTAACAAGTACCTTATTGTTATTGATGAGAGACATTGAAGTATATCTTGTTCCTATCAGAGAAATAATTTTAAGATCAATTTCGAAGAAAATTTGTGACTTGATTTGATACTTATTCTTTAATCCTCCGAGGGGTTCCCAAGCATAATTTCACCTCGCAACTTCCTTGTATGATTTCCAATCCATTGTGACTTTCCTGACCAATATTAAATTATCAAATGATTATATTCTACGAAAATCACCAATTGAACCTTTCCGAATGATTATATTCTCCAGGATAAGTCCAAAGAGTCTATCCAAAGGTAACTACGTAACATAATTGTAATAATATTTCACTGTCGTAAATCTTAATTAAAAGTTTAAACTGTTAAATTTTCAGATCGTAATAATTAGCAAACATTACCCAGAGTGTTGTAACAGTAACTTTTCAATCATCTTTTAGCCGAACGTAATCCTCCAAGTATCTACTACAAGATATCCCATCAGTAAGAATCTGAAAAATTTTGTGAATGACGAGGTATCTCGTCATCAATATACTGCCGATTTGTTTATGACTAAATCATGATTCGGTCAGTTTTCCTCTGAGGACGAGATATGTTGTATGATTCTATGTTTCCATTTTCCCCAACTACATATTTGTATAATTTGATAATTTGTTGCTGGGAAAGAAATGACTAAATATGTTTCAAAAACCTTCTTTTTGACTAAGGAAATGTGATCCTTATCTGTTTTTACCTTATATTCATTCCTTATATTCCAAGTGGTTTCAGCGATAAGTTTTGTCCATCAAGATCTGACCATTTTAACGCATACTACGAGATACCTCACTATCAAAATACTGTTGATGTTTTGATGATGATGAGATCAATGTATGCTGCAATGTTTTATTCCAATGAAGTGATATCTCGCCCTTAAAGATCTAAGTAGTTTTACTACTGTTGAAATATCACGTCGAAACGACCACCAAAAGTGTTATCTGAGATATGTTGGTTTATAACATAGATCATCAGTCAAAAAACTTGATTCAAACATATAAAATTTAATGTTGCCCCTCGAAGTATGCAAAAATTACGATTTTTGTGCAACTTAAAAAGTATTCCAACACATCTATACTGTAACTCCATTCCAACTTCTATAGCATAAACTTTCCTACTTAAAACATACCTGTAAAGTACATACGTGACGCTTTTTTGTATCAGCTTTATAAAAAATGGTAACCATTTCATATTTTTAAGGTAATTTAATTTGTTAAAAATATATGAAAATAATTATATGAAAACATATATATGGTATATTTAATAGAGCTTAAGATTGCCATATTTGATTAATTTCCTTGCAATTTTAGAAAATGGAAAACTGTACTTATATTAATTTTATTTTGTGTAATATTAATATGACGTGAATGACAAATATTTTCGGAAAGCATCATTTTCAATTACGCTTTTCTACCATGTCATAAGTAAAGTTAAGTTATACGTTTTATTAGAAATTATATTTATGATGGAGATGGAAATTTATAATTAAAAAATAATAATTATCTTTAAAGTCTGACAAAATAATTTTTTTTAAATTTGAACATTAATTCGCTTCTTAATAAACATAACATGTTTATAATTAAATGGTCTTTCTAAATTCTAGTTTCTTTTTCAACGCGACAGTGTCTTAAAAAACATTTTCATTACATTGACTTTTACGTAATACATACGATACATCTTAATGAAAGTAGATATTGCTAAACAGAACACATGCAAATGTGTATAAAAACTTTATAACTACACAAATGCTATGAAAAGCCTGCTCTTACTGATTAAAAAGAGAAATATTATGTTTCCAATTTTGTAAATTGTAATTTAGGCAAAAAATGTCATTTTTATGCATATAGTTAGGATTTTAATAAGCAATAAATCTAATTAATATATATTTAAAACTTAATGGAAATTAATGTTTTGAAAGTTACATTTTTTTTCCAAATACATTTTTAAATTTACAGTTAATTTCAAATAAAGATGCAAAACAAAATATATTACACAGCTTAAATGTGTGTATTAATTATTATCAAAAATTTATCTTTGGGTTTCATTGAATACATAATCTAAGTGATCTAAAGCGAAGGTGGTGTCTGAAGATTAACATATTATTTATCTTCATTTCATATACGAAATATGTAGTTTACATTTCATTTTGATGAATTTAAAACTATGTATTTCAATCATAACTAGGATCATATGAATTATATTCAAAGCACCCGTTGATTAGTGCCGCATAGTTATTGTAAAATGTAACTAGTAATGTAGTTAATAATAAGTGTATCAAAATAAAAATATACTGCACAATATTACTTGGTTTAAGATAATTCAAATAATGAAAACTATAAAAGAAATATATAATGGTTGTTGATTTTGAACATTGGTTTTGAAATGTCTGGATAAGAGAAAAATAAAGATATCCTTTTGTATGATAAGTAATCAAAACACAATGTCTAAATGTATAAAGGTGCGGAACAAGACATTGAAATATTTCCCAAATTCTTTCAAAATATGGTCTGTTCCACAGTTAGATATGCTAAAGGTATAAGATAGTGTAAGCTTCATAATATAAAATGATAATCTCCTTATTACTATGAACTTATTTTATTTATCCTTTAATGCTTAGAAATAGGAAAATATGAAAATAAAACTTTCATTTAGGAAAGTAATTTCTATTGAAATCAAAACTAAAAGTGCATACATTTTACAGATTTTTCCCTTTTGTGGCAATTATTTTACTAAGACTGATCCATTTATTATAATATAGTAGTTTCTGTTTGGGTAATTGCTTTGTAACACCAATTATAAACACACTTAGAGAACTTAAATTGCCTTGCAATACATAATTTACTATAATAGGTAAAGCAATGCATATTAAAATAACAAATTATACGAATAGAAGTAAAAATATAACTTTTAAGGAAAATAAATAAATTTTCAATATTCAGCAACTTGTATTTATTTTGGCTACTCTTAATTTATTACGAATATTTTACAATATTTCGCATCACGTATTACTGAAAATCTTTAAATTGCCTTTTTGTGTCATGCGTATAATTTATATTATTTAGAGTACTTTTAATGTTTGAAAATTTTTGAAAACAAAAATATATGTACTAGTTGTTATGATTTATTGTTTTCTCATATTTCTTTACCCATGTCATATTCCAAATTATATATATATATATATATATATATATATATATATATATATATATATATATATATATATATATATATATATATATATATATATATATATATATATATATATATATATATATATATATATATATATATATATATATATATATATATATATATATATATATATATATATATATATATATATATATATATATATATATATATATATATATATATATATATATATATAAATTAGTTTTCGACATTATCTAAATGCTTTCTAAAATATAATTTGTGTACTTAGATTTACTTTTACAAAGCTATTGATTTTTATCCAATATTAATACGGTGTATATACTATGCCAAAGTATTCTTCACAATTACTTACAAAATGTGCACCATTATGTGGAAACTTTTTACTATCAAAGAGGTTATACAACTGCTAAACTAATTCGATTCAATTTCTTCATGACTTGAACAGCAGACATCAAATATTAGTTGACTGTGATTTCCCGGTTAAACGAGTAGCGCAATAAGAAATGCAGACTTCAAGTTTAAAACTCGATTCAACCAAAGAATGTTGCGTACGATGGGGCTGCTGCACATTAAATATGTTGTGTCCTTAAATGTTCTCAGGTTGGTGTGATGTGGGAGTTTTGGTAGGGAGAGACAACAGCTCACAAGGGTCATTCGACCCTGGTTCTAAAGTATGAGGTGTTGTACTTCGATCTTTCCCTTCGGAATTTATCCCGGACCGTCACTAACAGTTTGCTGTATTGCTCCAGTGCGACACTTGGCCATGCAAAGTTTTTAAGACAAAGTTTTTAAAATGCAACATCATTAAAACATTTTGTTCATAAATAATTTATGTGTAAAATACTTTATTCATATTGTTATCGTCACACGAAAGCTCTTTGTAAATTACTACTTTACTGAAAATTAACATATATCTGATTTATTTAACCTAAAAGGTATTTGTAAGGTATATAAATCAAATCATAATTTATTTATTGTTTTAAACGTACTTTATCTCACTGAACGTATTTTTAATATGGTTTAAAGTTCCCAAATCACAAGTAAATGTTTACGACCTTTACCTTACAAATTTGGGTTTTTATAATAATTATAACTAGATTGGTTTACACTAATATTATGAAATAATTTTATGTAATGTTAATGAATTAATCTATTAATTTGTTCTCCAATTAAATCATCTCTGAATATAATTAGTCAGATCATTCCATACTTACAAGGTAGACATTTAACAATTATCGAAAATATGTCTCCAAAGTAAGAAAAGTAAAATATTATGTTAACGTCAAGGCATGAAATTTAATTATTTAAATAAAATACAGTACTCTGTTTGACGAAACTTTATGTACTCGTTATGAACGTTAAGAAGTAATTTTATACCCAAGCACTTAAATCACAGCAGTAATAAATATGTTTAATATGGAATTAAACGTCATTAATGCGTTTTTCTATTGAGGATTTGTAGTATTTTAAATATATAACTTAAATGCGATGTAGGGGAAAATAGAACATAAATTTCATAAAAGTTTATACGAAATTAGTGTAAAAAATGTATACGAAATTAGCTGAATGAATAGACAATAAAGTATTTGGTTTAAAAAATGTTCCAGAAAAGAAATTAAAAACTTTAAGTAATTTTGACTAGTTTGAAAGCCTTGAAAATATTACTTTCAAGTTATACATTTTCACTTTTGTTCAAAGTGTAAAAATTAGATAAAAACTTTCCCAGATTATTACAATGAATAAATACTTTTTAAATACCAACCTGGATCGAAAAAAATCAATAATTTTGAAAACGACAAAACTAATTATTTTAATATAGATAATTATCAAACGTATAATAGCGTTACATTTAATGATTAATTATGGTTAAACAGGATGCAATACACAGAAATACGATGACGGAACACATAAAATTCCCGTACCGTAACAAGGGCAAAACAAAGTAAATTTCGTTAATATATATTCATTGCAGTTACTTAGTTCTGTAACACTTTACAATTAAGTTACAATTAAATCAATAGCTATTTCCAATAGAAATGAAACAATAGGGCTACGGAAGAAATATAATTGTTTCTAATCAAATAACTATACTGCACAACTTATTGGACAAAGCGCACTAAAGGTAATAATAATAAATATTTTCATATTCATATTATATATTTATTCGAAAGACAGTTAAGTGCTCTCTACGAGAAATTTCGTCCATCAAGATCAGGTCGCGTTTTTTTGACGAGGTACCGCTTAGACAAAACAGCCCAATTACTCAAAGGGGAATGGACTTCCAAGGAGGAAAAAAAAAAAAAAAACTGCCCTTTGCCTAGAACTGGAGACAATTTGGTATGTAGATATATGTATATTAGACTGGTCACAGTGCAGTTTTCAACTCAGATAAGTCACCAGAAAGGATAAAGTAACAAAATATGGCATTTCAAAAATATTTTTACATTCCATTTATCTATCAAGTCAACTTTTTGGATATATTGTGATAAGATTATAATTTACTAGCCACTGAGTGGTCCGCACGGTGTTGCCTGGGACAGTTCTTTTCGCGGGGTCAGGTGTGACCACTGCTCGCCAACCCCCTGTGATTGCTACGTATTCGAATTTGGTTCTCATGCTTACAAAGGCAATTCTGACAAAAAAAAGCTTTTGATGTCAGCGGTCGATAATCGCAAAATCGGATCGATTCTTCTTTTTGACGTTCCATTCCGGAGTTCAGAAAGAATGGTGAAAAAACTAATAAATTAATTTTAAAATGTTCCAGATTAAATTTTTTTAAATTCGTGTACTTCCAAAAATCGCCAAAAATTAGGACTACCGTGTGCAAAATTTCATTATTCTAAGTGCCATAGATTCGTCAGGGCACTGCGTGAAGGGAAATATACAGACAGAAAAACACTTCCTTTTATAATAGTAGACTTTATATTTAGGAACCAGAAAATCTATTTATTTTAAAAAGTTTTTCAACTTTTATCAGCAACCACGAACGGAATATTGATGGATTTGATAAAAAGTTCCAGCATGATCTTTATGCGTGTCGTTCACACGTTTCCGGACTAAAAAAGATTAGATCAGAAAAATTTCGATTTTTTTTTTAGCCCACCCTAATCTACCCTTCAACAAGAAAATAAAATCAAAACACAAAATAATTCAATTTTAATGAAAAAAGGAAGGCACAATAATTACCTTTTCGTGACTGAAGAGTTTTACAAAATGTTAACCTTCAAGTTCACCGAGTCTACTCGATTAAAAACAATACCGGCACTATTCGATCACCTTCGCAAAATCTACTCTTTTCACTCCTCCCAAAGTCATTAAATGACACCTTCATTAAACGTCCCCTTTGTATCAGGCGTCTTACTCCTCAACTTCCGACTTGCGACTTTTTCCCATTAAAACGAAGATAGCAAATTCGCTAATTAACGCTACCTAATCACTCTGCTATTCCAAAGGTCCCCTTATCGTTCGGAAACTCCTGCTTTTCTCTGATGAACCTTCCCCACCGGTTCCAGGGTAATTTCCTCATTCCTCCCCCCTTTCCTGATTTCTGCTGACTCCGGTACAATTGAGGATGAGAGAAAATCCTTTTTTCCTTCCCGTCCTGTCTCCAATAGCATTGATATTTGCTCACTGGTGTGTACTGGAAAAATACTAGTATTGAGACACTCAGCAGTGCAGAGAGAAGTGTGTTTAGTTTGGAGAGTAATAGGTGCATTGGGGAATATATTGAGGGGTCGAAGTAACTACGATAGTTTGCGGATGCTTAACGTCTAAATAACTAAGCTCATTGTTAAAACAAATCTCAATTTTAGTGTTATTTTTAACTGTCAGTTCCGTTTACAATAGTATTTAGTATTATTCCTTGATGTGCACTGGTAAAATACGTAGTACTGAGATACCCAGCAGTGCATAGGGAAGTGTGTTTAGTTTGGTGGGTAATGGTTGCATTGGGAATACTTAGAGGGTCGAAGTAACTATGGTAGTTTGCTGAGGTCTTTGCTTAACGTCTAATTAACTAAGATACGTGTTTTATTCAACAAATTCTAGTTTTAATACTATAAATGAAAATCACAGCTCTACTTAAAATACAATTCTTTTTCTACAAACCTTGTATTAGATGTAACGAATGAGTAATTTCATTTATCTAAGTTGAAATTTCGAGAGAAACTTAATACGATATAATTTAATAAGGAATTAACCAACAAGCACAAATACAATAGCAAAAGTAACTACTATGAACAGAAAATATTACTCGCCCGTCATAAAAATATCTAATAAAAACAGCAAATATTTTTCTTTCCCGTATTAATAATTACTAATATAATAAAGTAACTAATAAAAACAGCAAATATATTATTCTCTAGTTTTAAAACTAACTAATAAAAAACTAACTAAAAACAGCAAATATTATTCTCACCCGCGTCTTAAAGATAATTAATAGAAATAGTAACTAATAAAAACACCAACATTATCCTATCCCGTCTTAAAAATAACTAATAGAACAAGTAACTTATAAAAACAGCGAAAATTATTATCTCCAGTTTTAAAACTACACCGTGTTGAGACTCTAAACACTGCACGAAAAAGTCTATTCCATGTGGAGAGCATTGGTGATTACAGGTTCGAAATAAATATGCTACTTTGAGGAGGCTTAACCTATCAGTGACTAAGCTCAGTGTTTCCCTGTTGGTGGTTTATATTCGTGTAAAAAACTAACCTGTAATGAGCGTGTTATGATGCGAAACCTCTTCTAAATTTCCACCAGCTCTCGGCAAGGGACACTTTGTTTTTCCACTTGGATCTTTATTCCCTGGGAGCATGGAGCGGTTTTATTTCGACATGATATCTTGTCATTAAAAAACGCAAGATCTTGATGAACGAGATACCTAGTCGAAACCACTTAGAAGGTTAACACATTCTTATTTCATTATTGTGTATAAAAATCAAAAATTATATGAAACTAGGAGCCCGCCAGCTGCTCGCTAAACGCTTGATATTCCCTGGAGGATTGCTTTGCAATCCTCATTGGTTCGCTGCGTGAACCTTATATGCTTCGCAAGGGAGAAAGGGATTGTTTACAAAATATGATATTCAAAAAATATTTTTCAAACACAAATTTGTTGTGCTACAGAAAAGTTGTACAGTACCTCTGGAATCAGAACTCGAACAATTTGGAATTCAGATGAAGAATTTGAGCAAATTTTGACTCGAAATGTGAGCGCTGCTTTGAAAATCGAATACCCAGCATGTTGCTTATAAGCTGTAACAGCTCGACTAATGTTCTTTTTTTCAATACCATTTCATCCGATAACGCTATTAATTCAATGGGGGCGCGAGACTTCGTGGTAAACAAACAATCCTACAGTTGCCAAAACGCGATTAACAATAACGTCTTTTTTTGTGGCACGTAAGATAATTATGTATATACAACTACACACTCAAAATACTATTATTTCTTTCTATAAACCTGTTATCAGGGATAGCGAATGCACTGCTTTTAACAATGTTTAAATTACGGAACAGTATTGACAGAAAATAATGAGGTGAGGAATTAAATAGCAAATATTTTTCCATCCCGTCTGAAATATTAGCTGTGTTGAAACATCCAACACTGCACAAAGAAGTGTATTTAATCTGGGGAGCATCGGAGATCAGAGGTACAAAATAACTATACTGCTTTGTCGAGGATTAACATCTCAGAAACCAAGCTCAATATTATCCGTACCAAATTTTATTTTTAAAAAGGATGAACTAAGTAGAGCTTTGTCAGAGATTATTTTTGATACTCACTTTTTCGTTTTCATTACAAAATCTTAGGAACACGATTGTATATATATGAAATATTTATTATTTCTTATAATGCCCCCATTCTATGTCTCCCATTCATTCTTTTAACGGGAATCGTTATGCAAAACAAGATATTTTTCAAGGATAATAATCAAAAAGTATTTTGCACGGGAACAAGAAATATGGGTATGAAATTTCAAAACCAAGTGACTAATTGGAAATTAGAAGGTTGTTAATGTGGGAAATTGTTTTATGGTATTGAATTGAGAATTACAATTTATTTTGTGCTTTTAGAACAATTTAAGCACCCGTTTCAGGTAAATTTATAGATACCATTTTGGAATTTTTAAATGATAGAATTTTCTACGCTTTGCCAAAAATTGAATTCCTAATTGGTTCATTAAAATTGATATACCTAAACATTAAAGATATGTAATGAACGATTATCAGGTTATACTAGCTAGGTAGGTAAGTATTTAATTAATTGTTTACAATGGGGTTCACCCACCGGGCTATTGGCCACCGTCCTGGATCAAATCCGAAGAGAAAGATTCGAGGACAACAACCCTAATTTTAATAGACGATCTGATAACGAGTCACACCTGATCTGACACTTCACTGTCCAAACGATCACTCTACGTTAATGACATTTGAGATCACTACAGATTTAACGTGCGCCACCCACCTTTGTACACGACGGTCTTTGGTTGGATTTAAATTCGCAACCTTCCGGTTGTTAATACGTTAATCTTAAATCTTGATATCGTGGCCCTTCAAATTGAGAATATAGAAAATTCTATCCAAAAGTGTTTAAGGTAAAAAGCAATTGGAATTTTTCAAATGCCTTTTGGACAGAGCTGTATAATTTTGAGATTACCAAGTATATATACCTCTGCAAATTAGGAGGGGTACATAGTGAGGATAGGATTTAGTAAATTCAATAAAATATATTTATCTTTTGGGAGAGTAAAAAATTCTATCAAAAATTTTTTTTAATCCTACGCCCAGCTCAAGGCCTTTCGGCAATACTCTGTCTTGCCGTCCAATAGAGCGAAAAATGTCCTTGGGGAGAAGTATCCCTGATGTCAATGTCCTGTAAATTAGAGCACTCCGCAAGGTGTTGTCTGTTCATAAGACCATCGCAACAAAGCGGACATATCGGGGAGGTAGCCACACCAATCCAATGTAGGTGCTGTTGAAGGTAGTCGCGTCCGGTTAACAAGCGGAAACAGGCCACTCCCACTCTTCTTGGTAGAATTTTATTCTATCAATACAGAATTTATACACTTACATTGTAGATGCACAAGTGAGAAAAAATTAGATCCTCAGTTACTTGTAAAACATTTTAAACTTTTGATTTACGTATGCAAAAGATATTGAAATGGTAATTGTTACGTTTAGAACGTTAAAATCAAAAAGGCATAAATAAAAAGAAAGTCTGAATGCATTCACAAGAATGATACATTTTATTAAGGGGGTCCGGGACACAAAAATCGTCAATTTTTCTAATTTTTTTATTATTATTTTAAGACATTCTCTGTGCTTTTCTGCTTAAAATGACGTCTAAATCATGTTTCTATCTTAATTAGAACTAGAGATATAATAATTTTTGTGGTGCGTCGTTTTGAAAATCTAACACTCTTGACAGTTGTTGTCATGGCAACAACATGTGTCTTTAAAACTTTAAATACGTTTTTCTCCATGATACTTTTTTTCAAGACTTCCTGTATTCAAATTGCTATAAGTCGAAAACCGATAAAGTTTAAGGGTTGAAATTTGGAACATATCTTTTTCAAACATTATACTTTAATTTTGATTCAGCAAATTCGAAACAAATATTTACTTTTAAAAATATGACTTTTTTTAAAAAAAGTACCTTAAAATTTTCATTCAAACATTTTTTATTTTTTATTAAATTAATATTTTTTAAATTCCTGAATCAAAATTAAAGTTTATAAATTTGTGAATAATTTACTGCAAGAATTTTGAAAATTGATCAATAATATTTTGAGTTTTATCAATTTAAAAAGACGCCTCTTTTTTTCAAAAAAAATTTAATTTAAAATTTTTAAAAAACTTTTGGAAAACTTTTGTGTTATGATTTAGCTTATTAGTTAGATGGGTAATCAGTACAAAAAAATTCAAAATTCTAAATTAATTAATTAAAAAAAATTTCAATGTGTCCCGGACCCCCTTAATGACAACATGTTATAGTCTAAACGTATATTAACAACTAAAATCCATATTTAACCTGTAGACTGCATCCGGTACAGCAATTGCATCTTGATCGCGCCAAGAAAGAATTTAGAATACTTACAGTACGGCAGATGTAGCTTGTGAAATATATGAGAATCGCGCCAATAAATAATTAAAACTACGGCCGGTACATAAGTTGTAGCTTGATAGTTATAAAAACAGCACTAGTTAAATCTATATCGCACTAGTTAAATCTATAGCCGTAGCCAAAAAGAAATGTTCCAAATAACAATTCAACTACTGAGTTAAGCTCTAAAACGTGTTGAATAGTATTATTCCTTGACACCTTAGCTGCGCCGCTTTTAATTTGCCATCGGAATTCCGTTCGGAGGGTTAGATTAGTAATTCGCGTTATCTTATAATACTCACTATCCAATTAAACATATAAGGGACCAACTCAAAATACGCCCAGAGCAACTCAGCGTTAAATAATAGTAATTAATTCCAGGGCACACACATGACTCCCGAAATCCTCTAAATTAATTCCACCTTCCATTTTCTTCGCATACAAAGGTCGCCGTCACCAAGCGAATCTTTCTCATTTAAAATGTATTTGCATATTTTAGATTATGTTAGAGTATGTAATGCTATGTAATTTGTTCAAATCAAAATTAAACTTATTTTTATCATTATTAAAACTGATAGCTTTAAGGAGAGTGCAGTAGAGGTCATAATATCAGTGATACTTTAAACTACAAGTCTTCAGGGAAAATAATTGACTTAATTGTAATTATAATTCAATAGTTTTAGGTCACGAGCTGTAGAGTATCCTGAGTTGCATAAATTCCAAACTCGGATCACCCAAACACCGTCATGTACACAGGGGCTGGTGCACCTTAAATCTGACGGGGCCTCAAATGTCCGCACTTTTCCGTGTTGTAGAAGTTTGGAGAGTGGGATGCTTGTTCCACCGTTGTGTTGTGATCTGAACGTAGTTAAAAATTATAAATGCGATATGCTCGAATCCCCTTTGGGGATCCCTACAGTTTCCAACTGTTATCTACATGTCTGCCATAAATATTAAGGGCAGTGTAACAAGGTAATTAAGAGTAAAATCAGAAAAAATTATTTAACACTAATTTGTCAGGAAAATAATAGTTTTTACATAATTGATATTAAGATTGTATTTCCTTTCATTAATATGTTGAAAAAAGAGTCCCGTTTTTTTTTAATTCAAACTTTTGGAAATATGAGAATTCGTAAAATTTGAGTAAGATGTGAAAACAGCACGTTTGGCATGGAAATGGAAATTAACTGCAAGTGACATCTAGTATTTTATAAAAAAACTTTCAAATGCAAACTAGTATATCGTAAATTAAAACAATCATCAAAGTGTTTATCAGTCAATAAGGTGTATTGTATGCTAAGTAAATATCATTACTATTAAATAACAGGTAATTTTATATAATTGAAAAGATAACAGTTTCAATAAACTCACTACTTTATGAAATACGTTCACATAAAAACTTGTAAATAAAAAGCAAATATCAGTGCTTTCAGATAACATGTAACTTTTTATAATATTAGTGTAACAGTTTCAATAAGCTAACTATTTATAGAAACTTTTAAAATAAAAATAAATATCAATGCTAATCAGTGTAACATAAAAAGTAACTTCTCATAATTGAAGCGGTAAAAATTTTAATTAAACACTATTTTACAAAAACCTTCTAATCGAAACTCGTAAATTAAAATTAAATCAAATCAAGTATCAGTGTCATCAAATAACAGGTAACATTTATAATTGCAGTTGTAACAAGTAAAATCGGTCCACTAACTGATGAAAGCCTTCAAATAATAACCCGTTATGTTGCTTTATAGTGGGACGTTAATTAATTATCTTTACTATTAAATCTAAACTCGTAATTTAAAAATAAATATCAGTGCTATCCCAAACCAAGCACCCTTAAACGACTAAATGTTCTGTAACTAAAATTCAGATTCAAAACATAATAACATTAAAGTATCAAATTACAATTTCACCTGAACATCAAATAAATTGAATAATATCTTCGTCTGAATTCATTTTGACTGCTTTTCAATTACCTACAAAATTCCAGCGTCAGATTAGTAATTTTTGTCGTCCTGATACTTACTATCCAATTAAACACATCAGAGACTAACTCCAGAATATGTCCAGCGTTAAATGATATTACTTAATTCCAGAACATATTCATGTCTCCCGAAATCCCCCAAATCCATTCCACCTTCCCATTTTCACACCGCGCACACAAAGAACGTGTCGCCGCTCTCGAATCCCTTTCACTGTAATTTCACGCACAATGCTTTATTTTCCCGCACACCGCTGCGTCTTCCAACAATCGCAGCAGCCCAAGGAAGTATTGAAAAGCATTAAGCACAGACCGCTGTTCGCAGGTCCTAGACAGCAGCAGAGTACTCGTACGTTCGCGCAGTCGGGATTACTACTCGCATTGTGCGAGTGAAGGGGGTGGAAATTATCGGTTTCTCTCTTCCGGAGTTTCTCACAAAAGTATCGGGTGAACTTTGAGGTCCAATTTGCCTGCATCGCTGAGATTTCCAGCGTGCGATATTGGCAGTGCGTGGAGATGTGTTCCCCGTTGAAGGATACTGTGAGAAATCCCTAATCATAATTCCGAGAAGCTTTTGCATCGATTCCGTATTTTTGCGTTTACAATCGGATCTGCCGTGCATAATCGATATTGGCAGGGAGAGGTGAAACAAGAAACTAAACTAACCCTCTCAGAGGATGGTTCATATGTTACACGCTGCCTTTGCTATTGATTTGTAGCGAAGAAACCTAATCATCACAATGGTGGGAAGGTAGGAAGTGTTATGAATTACATTTGCTGAGCAGGATTTGCCAATTTATTGATGTTTGGAGGGAAATGTAATATTTTAATGGGTTGGGATGTGAGTTTATTGGGTTATAAATGTTCATTGTAATTGCAGATGTACCGATCGTTTCTTTTGTGTGAGGAAGGTAAAAATTCACTCCGGGGGATCTGAGACCATTCCGATAGGTTAACATTTGAAAGTTTCGACAAGCGTTTACAGTTTGAGCTGTTTTTTAAATGAAGGCTAAGGCAGGTAAGCAAGAAGGTAGTTGAATTGGTGTCCTACTAAAGCAACACAATTGACTATTGAGAAGGCCAGAAAGATCCGATGAAGGCAAAGAAGAATTTCGACAAAAGGTATTTAGAACTTGAGTTTTTTTTAAACTTAACTGGAACTTTAATTAACGTAAATAAAAATATTTAGAAGACTTGAAAGTGAGATTCACCCGGTTAGAATTCATCTGTAAGAAAAACAACCTCTCAGAGGACAGATATTTCTATGCATTATTTTCCATCCACTACACACAAGACTTTACCACATAGATTGATTCAACTTAAGTGGTTTCAAAGAGATATCTCGTCCAACATCAGATCAATTAAGCTAATGACAAGAAATTCCGTTTATTGAAATGTGGTCAGCTTTGATAATGAAGAAGTTGGGAAGAATTGTTTCATCACTAACTGACCGCTACAGAAGATGAACCATATCTTCTCAAGATGAAACTCAAAGATGAACCACTAGGAGAGAGATAATCACAGAAAATATTTAATTGTTCAAGAAGATTAGATGCTCACGAAGGTAAAATAATACCCAAATGTCACGTAGGGAAGATTTCAAATTCAAAAGTGGTACAGCATATGTCAGGCCCTCAGGGAATTGAAGAAAAATTTAATTTAATTTGATGACAAATATCCGATAATTTTCCATGATTCTCTAGATATCCTCAAGCGCTTAGAGAATCAAAAATCGTTATTCAGTATAAATGAATATTTATGGTATTTTAAAGGTTTCTTATTCTGTATAAAAGGATATTTATTCAGTAGCGAACGAAATTCTAGAAGTTAAAGTTTTTCAATACAGTATTCAATTTTTATTAATATAAAAGTTTGCTGTACCACAATAGCTTTTATGGTTTAATCTTTTTACTCCAACTTATGATTTTCTCAAGTGAAACTTGAGCATTTAAGTACTGTTTTCGTTTGTCTAAATCTTATATTTTTAGAAGATAAGTATGTTTTCTGGTCTAAATTGTTAGATGTGATTGCGTTATCATTAAAATCTTGGTACAATGAAACAATTTGATTGCGCAAGCAATCCAGTTCTTTCAAACACCACTACCGTTCACTCAAGAACATGAAGCTCGCAATCATTATTAAATTCCATTCCAATTATCCAGAACCAAAAAATAAAGGTCTGTTTTTACATTTTGAAATAAAACGAACCTACAATGCTGGAGTAGGATATCTCGTAAATGAAGCAGAGAAGAAGAAATGTTTAAGATTTCATAGATAATTATGTTTTCAAAACATGTAAGAGCCATCCAAGGATCCCATTAAATTTAAGAATTGGTATTCTCGACAATGGAATGTTTTCGGAAAAAGAAATTCTGACTAAAGCGAGGATAGCAAAGTAACTTATTATATGTTTTTCTTTTTATCGCGTAAGAACAAATTCAATCCATATTTTAAACATTTGAAGAAAAGAAAAATGAACTCGTAAATTCATATATATATATATATATATATATATATATATATATATATATATATATATATATATATATATATATATATATATATATATATATATATATATGTATACATTGCAAACAAACTCCTAACGATCTTCTGGCTTGTTGTCGTCGGCCTCCCGATTATTGCTGCAGGCTTGTTTTAAATTTTCTAATTTCAATCTTTTGTTTTGTATATTTGCTTTTAATGGTGTTTAAGGGAGAATATGAGCAATTTCTTAGCATTTTGCAACTCATATTCGTAGGAAACACCATATTGTGTTGTATGGGTCAGGCTCCTCCCTGATGACGCCCTGATCCACCAACACTTTCGTTTTCAATAAATTCCTTTTGGTTTTTATTTTTTGAATTTCCTTTTATTTTAGAAATTATATTCGTTACCATGCTGTGTCTGCAGCTTTCAGCGCGCTTACTTGGTTAGTTTTAACTTTCGTTAGCAATGTAATTCCGAAACTAATTTTGTTTTCCTTCATACCAACATAACTTTTATACACAAATACAATGTTCATTGTTTTGTGTCTTAACACTATTTATTTAGTAAGTCAGTATGAATTAATTTTATGATAAATATAGGCGCTGGTTGTTTCTGCTGTTGAACTTCATTCCTGTACGTATTGGGAACATACCGAACTCTTGGTTTTTAAATAAGATAACATTTCGTAAATACGAATTCCAAAGAAGAAATTTATAATTGATAAGTAACTGTGGATTGATCAGCAACAATTAAATTACATTCATAACGTTTCCAAAACTTTCATAATTTCCAATTTTAAGTACCCCGAAAAGTATCATACAGGAGCATTTGAGCGCCTGAAGTAAAATCTTCATTCTCGTTCTGAATTCTTTTGTTTTAACTAAATATCCCTCTCATATATGTAAAATTAAATAAAATAGAAAACAAAGACAGTTGTGCTACAAGATAGCTTTTGACTATTAAGAGAAACTTTCAATGATTAAAATGTTTACGGTCCGTTAATGTAAAAGTCGTCAATAGTCCGTTCCAGTGCGACCGTTTCTCCAATTACGATTCAGCCGTTAATACTATATAAGCTTTATCAAATTTGTGTTAAAGATCCACAGCGGTAGCAACCGTTTAAAGTGAATGCACAGCTGTCTAAACAAACAACTAAACCCACGTGAGTCACATCCATTAGTATTTGTTAAGCAGCGTGAAACGTCAACCTAATCCAGCAAACCATTCGTTGCGAGTAATTCGCAACAAACAAAGCAACACGAAACTGCGTAGTTACAGAAAAATGTTTTGATAAATAGTAGTTATTTCAACGTAACCAAAGGTTGCCCACAAGATAAATGTTTCGTTAAAATAAAAATTAGTTACTTTAACTTCTCATTTTTAGTACATGTAGTACATATTGTAACTTATTCAGTTGCAAACGAGTGTTGCTAAATATAAAAAGCATAAGAAGCTTTTCAGTTAAGCTAAGTGTAAGTGGCAGTAGTATTTTTGAGAAGAAAAGTGATTGTTGTGCTTATACCGGACGTAACTTCACTTGGCTCGTTTTTTGAAAAGGATTTCAGAAACCTATGCCTTCATCAATAAAAATTCCGAAGAATAAATTTCGAACTGATATAGATAGTTGATTGACGAATAGTATTAAACTCCAAACATAACCAAAACAACAATAAACTGTATTTTAAGGTAACACCCATGTTTATTAAGCGAGAGTATTAGGGCAACAGAAGTAAAATCTTGACACATTTAATAGAACTAATAAAAATTATTTGAACTTTACTAGCAATGGTAATTTTAATACAATGATAAGTACTTCAACTTTTTCTATGCATAAAATGTGTTACTTGATTCAAAACTCTAAACATAAGAGTATCGAGAGCGAAATTAAGTTAAATAGAATTTAGTGGAAAATGCGAATAGCTGGTATTGTAATTAGATTGATACCGTAGAAACGGGTGACCAGAAGCAGTTTTGCAAGAAAAGTTGCTGTCGCTTATAACCCCTCTTAAATGTAAAAATTAAAGGAAAAATACTCTTTAATTTCTCATACGAAAATATCAAAATCAATTCACCATTGGACTAAATATGACGCAAACTGTGACATCAAAGTAGTTTAAATGTCCAGCTGATTCTCTTTCCGCCATCACTGATTATAGGACCCCATCTACAACACGATTGCAATATACGTGTCTGATGTTTCGACTTGACCTCACCCAACCTCATACCTCTTAGAATCTATATATTTTTTGTCATTTTCCTTTAATTTGTTGTGAATTCTTAATAATATTTAGTAATTTTGTTAGGTAAATAGACGCTTTACTACTCTTTACCTTTCGATTTCGCAATCAGTAATGCTCTCATGTTCCAACTTTGGTTTCGTCTCGTTACTGGAGAACAACTTTTTGGGAAGCTTCCTACACCCGTAGAACTTCATCGAGGGCCGACAATTTTGTTTTTAATAAACGCAGAAATGTTGTAAACTCTTTGGTTTTGCTTCACTGTTTTGACCAAATCGTGCATTCACGACATGTCAATAGGTATTTTTACTGTAACAGACTACAATATTTAGTAGGTACCTAGACTCTTCTTTTTCTTCCCTTATTTATAACTTAAAAAATTGTAAACTTCTTATTTTCCTTTTTAGTTTCCAGAATTTGTGCAAACGTGCCTTTCAACGTTTCTAATGATTTGGCAAAATCAACTATTATATTTCTAAGACTTATAGACACTTTTTATAATTGAGAGTTTACCATTTTAAATGCTAGGTCCTACCTACTTAAGAATGTAATGTTTTGTAAAGTTGAAATAAAAAGAAAATAAAAGCAAGTTGTTGTTGCTAATTTTCCTATTTTTTTTTTTAAATAACCTTTTTATTGATGGTGTTTTAAGGTTTTTTTTTAAACCTTAAAAATGTTTTTAAAAAGACAATAACTGTTTTAGATCGCCTAGGAGGGAGATCAGAATTGAAACAGAATAATAATTATAAAAAAAAAACAGGTGACTGCTTCTATTGGTAGTGACTTCATGGTAAACGGAAGTAGTGTTCTAAAAATATAATTTTCCCTTCACAGTCAAAAATTAAAACTTTTTGACCATGATGGCTTATAGTATTCACATCCACCAGATTTTAAAGGCATTAATCATAATTTTATGCGCACGAAAGTCTTAATATTGTTGAGAAATTCGAAACCTTCTATTCATCCTTTTTTACGGTACCTATGGATTTGCATGAATTAATTTATATTTTGATGTATGACTTGCATAATTATGTTCCATAAAAAAAACAAAATATTTTCAAAATTTCCTCATTTAAAATCTGTAGTTAACTAGACAAATTTGCTATACATATTATCATGAATTCGGTTTAATTTTCAGTGTAGATTAATAAATCGATATAATATTTTCAATAAATTCGGTTTAATTTTCAGTGTAGATTAATAAGTCGATATAATATTTTCAATAAATTGTAAACTTCTAAAAATTAAACAATGCTTTTACAATTATATACATAGTAAGGATCATACTTATTAAAAACAGAGAATTTACTAAAACATCGATTGGAAAACTGATGAAAGCTTTTCATTTTCAATTAAAAAAATCTCAGGGAAACTGAAACCTTTTAAACCTATTAATGAAATAAAAGCAATCAATTAAATTTTTTTTTTCTATACCAATGGAAAGATTCCATTAATTTAATGGTTACACCTCCCCACCCTCTTCTCACACAAACAAGGGAACTATTTTTAAAACCAGCGTGAAGTTCGATTTAACCCCATGTTTATAGAGTGCTGCCATCTATAAGGCACTCTTGAAACTTAAAATCATTAATTATTTCGGAAACCTGACGTCATATAGATATTTAATTCATATAGCTTTCAAAGAATGAAAAACAAGTTAATATTTGAGAAAAAAGAAATTACTTTGTGAGTATTTAATAAATAAGGTTAATATAAAATTTTTCTACCATAAATCATTTCCAAATATCTTCTAAAATACTGCGAATTACGAATAAAAATTATTTTAAACATTATAAATCACTTTTTTAAACATTTACTTTCCTACTATGTAAATATATTTATTCATTCATATGTGTAAATGAATATCACGGAGTAATATTTTAACTGTGAAAAAGTAAGTCGTTTCTTTATAAGGCCTCTGGTAAATTGTGTCCCTTTGGTTTTAAAATAATGAATATAAATACATTTTCAAGGGACTCGGCACCTAAGCAACGATCATAATATCTTTATTTTGTTAATCATCTCATATAATACTTTATACACTGAAGAATGTATTTGCAGAGTTTTATATCACTGCACCAAATTTTTAGAACAATATTTTGGGTTTTGCTGACTCGGAAACATGAGATTTTTCTCACTCTCACCCCTAGCTTGTCACTAACATGTAGTTGGATTACAAAATTTAGAAATAAGACTTTTAAGGATCATGTTTTTTATTCCATGGCCTCATAGTATGTGAAAAATCTATCAATGTGGTTGTTTTTTCAGATATTCTGGATGCATATTAAGAACTGACAAAAGATAATACTTTGAAAAAAAGCTTTAAAACTTAAATTCACATAGCAAACGACTCTCCTCGTAATAAAGCTTGGATAAAGTTTTCAAAAGGCATATTTGCATATTCAAGTACATATGCTTTGTTTTTGAAAGTTTAACTTTGTTTTGGAGTGCACAAAATCTTCAAAACATCAAAGCACTTTAGTAAATAACAACGAAAATATAAACCACAAAATTGTGAGCAAGTTTGTTTAGAAGAAAATGCTTTGAACTGACTAAAAAGGGTAAAATTATGATTTACATATCCGGTGTGTTCTGAGAATTTTGTATTCTTAATTAACAGTAAAAATTTCGAATTTTGCAAATAAATAAAATTAATATTTTTGTCTGGAGAGATGTTAATATTAATTTTGAACATCGGAAATGATTGTTTAAATATTTAAAATGAATCCTATTAGTTTAATAATGCATATACGTTCGTTCTACAAAATGTTTTTGAACCCCAAATTCATTTTCTCTGTATTTCCTGATTCTCTATTTTTGTATATTTTGTGTTACCTTTAACTTTGTCTATGAAAAGGTAAAATATTATATTTTCTTAAAATGTAAGTCCTACACATGTCGGTTATAATATTTACCGAAAAACACAATCAATTGTTTAATTTTTTTTTTCAAACGTTCAGTACGAAACAAAATCTTTAAATTTATTTGTCTAGGTTTAGTTTTTTTGCTACTGTTCTAGAATTGAAATGTCGTACGGCTGTTTTACTAATGCTTTAAATCACCTGAAACTTCTTAGAGACGCTAATAATTGTTTTTAATAAACGTTAGATTTTTAAAATGCTAAAGTGTCCTGATTTTTCGTGGATATTTCTCTTTCACTTTCAAGATTTTTATTTAAATAGGGATTGCCACCAGCTCGCCAACTACAGGGGATTGTTACGTATTTTAAAATATGTTAGAAACATCACATAAGTTTTAATTTTTTCCAAACTGGAAGTTAATTTTAAATTTTTTATGTAAAACCTTTATGTTGAGAAAATGATAAATTGCAACTTACAATATTATCAAACAATTGATATTTGCAAAATAAGCTCATTGAGTCCCCTTAAAACAGGAAATGTTTTGAGGCAAATAATACTATAATGTGTCGAAAAGCTCAAAAGCATACCGCGTAAAAAATACCTATGTAGGAAATTTCAGTGATCAATCTCCATAAAAGTATAAAGACCATTTTTAACCTGAAATTAGGAGATCTAGGCAGTCTGTATATGATTTTCAATTCTAATAATGCTGAATACTATGGGAATTCATATAATTGTGTGTAGATACTTGTTTTAAAACTCGATTGATTTAAATTTAAAAATTAAATTGTAAAAAACTTGATTTTTTAAAATTAATACGTCTACATATATTTTAATTTCGATATGAATAGTAGGCATGGGGTTTGATATTATTTTATAAGAAAGATATCGAGTGTTGAGAAATATTTTATTAAAGGTACTTGATGATGCAGCAAATAATCATTTTTGGTTATCAGAATGAGTGTGTCATTTAAAATCAATACACATTACGTTTTAATGACACACCTCATTCAGTGCATATTAATTTAATAATGTTGACATGAGAAAGCTACAATAAGCTACACGATTTCATTAGAGTTAAAACTAATTAAATTTTAATTTTATATTTATCAAGATGCCACATAGCATGCAAGCATTGTATGTATCAATGTTCTTTGTCACTATGCAGTAACATAAGATAATTGCTTACGTTACTTTAATGTTTGAACTGAAAAGGATTGGAGAGGTATTCACGATAAATATGTTCGAACAGCATATTCGTTGTTAAAAAAAAGCATGACGGTGGATTTTATGCTGTCTTCTAATGGTCACTACCAAACTCTCGTAGCGCTAACGGTTGTGTTGGTAACCCACTCTTTATATCACTAGTACCATCTGAGAGCTATGTTACGAGTCTCACCTTTTTCACATTTCACTTCGGTCTTACTTGCACGAACACGATATTCGTGCTCCTATTCCGTTAAGAATCAGTTCGTGCTTCTTTTCGTTACAAATCAGTTCGTGCTTCTGTTCCGTTACAAATCAGAATGCAACCATTTTTTTTTACATAAACTTTATAAGTATTCATAGTTTAAGAGAGACTAAAATTAATAGTATGATCAAAATGGATTGATCTGGACCTTAATTAATTTATGTGTAAATTTAATACTGTGCGGGACTCGAACATAGGTCATAGAGACCACAGTCAATGTCATGCATCATTTTAAGAGACATAAATTTTTCTTAATATTTATTTTATATGGAACTAGGTTTGTATTTGAAAAAAAAAAATCATCAAATATATGAGTAGGCAATAATGTAAAAGTTACTGAATAAATTTACAATATTTTAATTTATCACGGTTTAGATAGTAAGCAATTTTAAATTACTGAAACACTACAATAAACACAACCTAAGATGTTTGAACAAAACATTATTTACCGAAAACCTTTCGTAGTGTGGCATTACTAACCCTCCTGGTCAATAGAGAGAGAAAGAGGGATACAAGGTTCCACATATAAAAAACTGACCAGGTCTTGATTTCTTTATCAAACATATCGTAACATTTTGATGACGAAGCACCTCGTCCTTAATTGATGAGATTTTGATGGACGAGACATCTTGTCAAAACAACTTGAAGGTTTGATGCATTATAACAGTAAATTGGTAGGTTAAAATGAAACAATAAGTAGACATAAGTAGACACTTTTAAAGTTAACACTGCATAATAAAGTAAAGTTTGTACATTAAATAATTACAGTGAAGCTCAATACATAAGTCAGTATCAGTTTAAATTATTGTTTTCAGTTAAATTTATACTTAAAAAAATATTACTATGCGTCTTAAAAATGCATTAATTATAAGAAAATACTGTTATCATATGATGTGATCACCTGGCAAAAATTTAAAGAATGAATTTTCCGTCACGTCTAACGACACGTACAAAAATCCACCACAAAAATTAATCCAAGTCTACTGGACCAAAACTAAATCACAAATACCCCCACACCGCATTCACAAATGTAAAAAAAAAAAAAAAAATAAGATCACAACACCAAATTCAAATCCTCATTTATCACCAATTTCTAAACTCGGTATTAATGAGATAATAATGATCCGATTAATCCCACCCGGCTTTAAAAAAAAAACAACCCGGACTAGATTCCAGCAGCTCTGCACAAATTACCACATCTGATTTTTTGCCCAACGCGTCAGTTTTTTGCGCCCTCCCACGCAAAACGGTGGACGGTATCGTTGGTATCGATGACGGTAATAATACTTCTACTAAAAGTAACTTTCAACAAACGGTTCGATTAATCACGTGAAGACCATTAAACTAATTAGGGGGCAGGGTGGGGGAGTGTCGAGGTAATAGAGGAGGGGTATTTCTGACAAATTTGAATTCGATAGCGTGTCTGGGAAGAGGCATGTGATAAGGGATTGGCAGTGTCAGAAGGGATCGAAACTTTGGGAGATGTCGAGAGATGCTTACATGGGGATAACTTTGCATGTGTGACGTGTGTTTGGGGAGATGGTGTCTTTTTTTTTCGTCTTGGTTCACATCACTCTTGTGGATGAGGATAAATTTGAATAATAATTGTTTGATTCGAATTGGGATTGATAATTTATGTCTAGTAGTTTCACGGGAACCTATAATACCTTAAATATTTTTTTTACCACAAGTGCAATGAAAACGTTGTGCTGGAGACATATTTTAATCTCTCGGTTCGTGTTACACACGAACCTTTCTTCGTATAAATGACAAATATAATGAAAAAATTGATTAACGTATTTAAAAAAATGTATTCCACCCATTCATTGTCTTACTTTAGAGAACTCTAATGCTTCTAACCATCTATTTGCATAACTCATTTTGAAGGTTTATATATACTTTATTATATTTTATTTTAACTGTTCGCAGTATTTTATAAATATGAGGAAATAAGGGACATATTCAACGCGAATCATATTCATAATGATCAATGTAGATTTTCCTATTTACAGAAGATCTTTTTGGAAGGCAGTTCGAGGTGAAAAATTTCCCTATAATGCGTTTGCAAACTGAGGTATACATTTTCAGACAAGGTATATACTAATGATGTTGTATTTTTCTGAAGTAGTGACTAAAAAAGAAGGCAATATGAGACATATTTTCTGTCAAGATAAATATAGGCAGCGATAAGGCTTTTGCATCAATAATGTGCTTCTAGTGCGTATTTTTAATGGGAAATCAGCTTGCTTGCTTTTCGAATACGATTTCCACACTTCACCAATTTAAAATTCTAAAGAATTAATTCCGAATTTATATATAATAATAGACTGGTCGACATCAATTATATTAATTTTAAAATGTTGCAAAAATGAAAATAAAGGCATTTTTATTTAAAAGCGATATGTATCTTGAGAGGTCAGTTGGATAGCAGAAATGCAATTTTTTCACACAATCTTGTTAGTTTGCACAGACAATCAATCTCATAGTCCGTCTCCGGCGAGTTTCATTTGAGTCATGTGGTTTTAAATGGATCCATTCATCAAACTTAAATTAACTGACTATCAAATCAAACAGAAAATAAGCTCGTCAATATTCTTCGATTGCATGAACAGCTTGAATTCTAAGCTCCGAGTCTTATGTTCAATGTCCAAAGTGACTGTAGTGATTTTCAGTTGGCGGAACAAATTATCGCCGACCTACCACAATAACGTTTTTCAGCTGGCATTGCCCCTGGAGATCTCTCTACCTTTCTGGGATTCACTCAATATATATTTTTTTGTTACACGCGGATACAATTCACAAGCACCATACAAAAGATGCAAATAAGCAGAACCAATATTTTTAGAATAATGGGTGTGAAGTTGTGGTGTTATCAAAAACGTATGTTTCAATGTGCTGGTTTTGATTCTGTTCTCAGATAGCAAAATGTAACACATCACTTTTCCCAAAATAAGTGACAAGTCCCATCATGGAGTCTTTTTTGTTAATGTTTAGAAAGTGGCAAAATGTCGTAAGTCTTTTTTTTTTTTTCAGTTTACGAGAAAACAAATATGGAAAAATTGTAATAAATCAAACACCGCAAAAAACATGTTGAATTTTGAATCTTAAAATTGCTGTCACGAAAAATTAAAAAAGTGACGTATAACATTTTGCCATCTGAGCACATAATTTAAGTTCATGCTTGTGATATGATATGACGTATCGAATAATATATAATATTAATATTAGTGATAATAGCCTATTTGGAATATTCAGAATTTTGGTTTTACATGACATGGTTTTATCCTTTCATACTAAAGTCACCAATCTCCTGTATTGTTGCTCCAGTGCGACGTTAATAAAATGCATACCTACCTTTCACACCAACCTTTCTTTATATATATATATATATATATATATATATATATATACCAAATGCAATGAAAAGATTTATTCAATGCAATAAAAAATTCCACTCAACCAGACTGTAACCTCATCGTTTTGTATGAGAGATGGAACATCATTTGATATTAATCTAACCATCTAAATGTGTAACTAATTTTGAATTCCCATATGGATTTGATTGCATTTAAGTTTAACTTGTTGTATTTTATAGTTGTATCCAAGACATCATATTCATAATGTACATTGTATATTTTCTTGCTTACGAAGAGTATACTTGAAAATCTTTCATTCTCTGTACATATTGTTTCTTTACATTATTTATAAATTCTTAAATGCGATTTACAAGAATACGTTGTTGATTCGTCAATAGAACTAAAGCTTTCCTAACACACTTCAAGATAAGCCTCAAAATAATGCTTTTCTAACCATAAATTTTTTTCGTTGTCAAAACAGATTAGACGCATCTTTTATGTAATACAAAAAAAAAAACACGCTTGTATAATGCTGCCTTTTTTTTATGGAATTCTAAGGTAAGTTAAAATTAATGATAAATATGTTTCGTTAGAAATCAAGAACAAGGTATTTACTGTAAACATACGTACATATTATGCACAATATGTGCTATTTTCTACTATAATTAGTTCTGAAAATACAGTACACACAAAATACGAGGAGAAAGAAATTCGATTAGGAACAAATGTTATTCAATGGTAAGCAAAACAATATCGTAAAAAATTAAATTTATAAGTATAACTGTAAAAAAGGATGTTCATGCTAAAATTGGGCTTATTTTTTTCAAAAAGTAAAAATTCTAAAATTTACTTATTTTTAATTTTTTAACTATATATTTATATATTTTTTTTGTCAAACATGTCAATGCGTTTAAGTGAAAATAAGTGATAACATTTATATGTAAATACTAAGTTCAATTTCATATAAGAGTTAATTTTCTTATAGCATAACTATGTTCTTTTTATTGTATTGTAAAAGGAGAATCCGTCTTTTAACATTATAATTATTTAATATTTTAAATTATGAAAATTTTGATGAATTACTTCAATGTATATTTAGTGGAAACAATCGAAGTTTTCGAATCAGTGTGGAAATAAATACAATTTTGTTCTTTTACATGGAAAAATTACATTTAGAAACAGTACTTATATACAATTAAATGCACTGATAATTACAAATTCATCCCTAACATGAATTTTTCATCCTCATGCACTTTAAAAGTGGTGCCATCTCTTGGGATTTTACGGAATTAAACTTTCCAATTGGGAATCCTTTTTTTCTCGATCTATATCATGGTTAGAAAGCATACATCCGTGAAACATTTTAATTTACAAGAAAATCGCTAGTCTACAAATAGTCCTCAAATAACCGATAAATTCTAAATTTTTTTAATAGTAAATTTAATAATTTATTTTTAATAAGTAAGGTAAGAATACCAGTATCGTGTCTAAAGTGGCAGAATTTTAGAAATATTAATTAAGAAGTGATTTTTTTTGGAAAGCGTATTGTTCTCACTTATCATTCTTTAAACTTCAGCTTTATGACGGAAGCATTTTCATAGCTTTTTTCGAAACGTAAATTTTTTTCGCTCAATCCATCTTTGGAATACAAATACAAAAGAAAATTATTCTCATGTACCCACAGCAATCGTGTGGATATTCAGAAGATGGAGAAGAAATAAGTAAAGCAATGACTTTCTCTAAATGTTTAAAAAAGCATCAATTAGACAAGGGGAGACTTTATTTATTTCGTTCTCGAGAAACACAAAAAAAGTTGGTCCTTCTTAATGTATTGTTTGAAATTCAGTGCAATGAAAAAGCTAATGTTGGAAAAACAAATATATCAACAATATTCAAACACAATTAATTTTAATCTTAATCAATATTGGCAACGTTTGTATGAAAGCAGAATTTGTAAGTCAAAAATTAGTATACTTTATCCAATTATACCTCCACTTTGTACCCCTTTGTGTCTGCCTTGACGAGGAATTTCGTAAAATTGGCCTTCGAAGAATTTCGTAAAATTGGACTTCGAGGTATTTAGTAAAATTGGCCTTCGAGGTATTTAGTAAAGTTGACCCTCGAGGTATTTAGTAAAATTGGCCTTCGATGTATTTAGTAAAATTGACCTTCGAGGTATTTAGTAAAATTGACCTTCAAGGAATTTAGTAAAATTGGCCTTCAAGGAATTTGGTAAAATTGGCCTTCGAGATATTTAGTAAAATTGGCATTCGAAGTATTTAGTATTATTGACCTTCGAGGTATTTAGTAAAATTGGACTTCTAGGAATTTAGTAAAATTGACCTTCGAGGTATTTAGTAAAATTGGCCTTCGAGGAATTTAGTAAAATTGACCTTCTAGGTATTTAGTAAAATTGGCCTTCAATGAATTTAGTAAAATTGGCCTTCGAGGTATTTATTAAAATTGGCCTGAGCTTGAGGGACGAGATATCTAGTCATCAAACATTGGCAATATTCTGGTCATGACATGTCTCGCCATTATCAAAATTGGTCAAATGACGTGATATTTCGTCGAAACCACTTAGAAGGATAATGAGTAAATGTTACTTTGTCAGTGGCATCAACCTTTATTCATCCCATATACCAATATTCTAGCTTTGACTTTGGTGATAATTTCTCGAAAGGTTATAAGGTAAGGAAATTAAGAAAATTATATGATTTAGATACAATTATATCAACAACTCAATAGTATAATAGCTCTCGTAAATTTTATTTAATATGGATACAGCAAATTACAAAATTTAAAAAATAATTTTAATGGTGAAATCACTCTGAACTTAAGCGGAATAAAGTCCAATATGTTACAAGATTCCCACAGCTATATACAGTGAATATACTGACCAAATGATCATAGTCACAGTGTACAGTAGGTAGTTTATTAGTTTGGGGTAAAAATGAATGGAGCTTTATAGGTACTAATAAATAAAAAGTGATACCTAATATTTCTTTCACATTCGTTAACATAAGTAGGTATTGAATAATTTATTTAATGTTACTTTAGATTTATTATTAGGATCACAGTCGTTTTATAAAAGCTAACTTAGAAGTTAATTGAACTTAGTGTTAAACAAAGCAATTTATTATAATTAAATAAAAAGCAAATATTAATAATTAATCAACAAATAAGACTTCACAAATAAAACAATTAGAAGAAAAACAGTTCAAGCAAATTAAAATTGCTTTATACAAGGTCATGTAATGAAAACTTACATAGATTTAAGAATTTTGCCATTTTATTTCTAGTATTATTCAATGAACACAGTAAATGTTCTTCCATTTCCAAGTTAAACAGAAGTCAAGATAGATTTTAAATCGTCTTTCATCTCATGTAGTTTATACAAACTGCTCAAAGAAATGAGAATTCATTCTGCATGAAATATTTTCATGTTGAGTAAAAACACAGCATTACAGAAATTGATGTCATTATACTTGATGACTCAATTCAATGTATTGCTTAAATTTTTGGATGAAATGAATTATCTGCTGATGCAATACTGTCTAGAGGTCATTATGGACAGAAGCTGAAATAAAAACGGGAACTACTTTATAGAAGAGAGGAATGTTTGCTGTATCATTTTGTGGGAACATTCCTCTCAACGTTGTACCCCTATTAAATAAGTATATCTATTCGAACTATTATCTACTCTTAGGGGCTACGTCCTCTTAGGAGGACGCACAGCTGTTATCAATAATTCTTTGTTTGACACCTTTACCATACACACATTTTTCCATGAAAACATAATTTTATTTGATGAGTGTTTAAAACCAAAGTAAGTTGATGGTATATGAAATATAATGACGAATGACATATTTTGTAATTGTTACAAGGTAGGTTATTTTTTAATGAAAACGGTCCAGTTAAGGAAAAACTCGTTGTAAAATTATGTTATGTGGGTGTAAAACATCCGCGAGAACTACAGTTCCCAAGAAGGCCACACACAGTGCAACAGTGTACGTTGAAAATAAGTGTTTGAGCTGAAAGAAACAATTGCCCGACGTCTCATTCATAATAATAAATACATGACAATCCTCATTTACAACCCACGTTTCTTTCTGAAATATGTGTAACGAGAGAGTATATTGATTACCATTCATAATAGTAAATACAAAACAAAGCTGTTGAATGAGAAAAAATTATTTTTCAAACGAGTGAATATATTTGAAAAACCTCTCTTTAAATAAGCCAATAGTACAATGTTTAAAATACATGCTCTCATGCAGAAAATAAGAACGCTGTATTTATGAAAAGCTAGAGCTGTAATAAATTGAAAAATAATATATTTTTGGGGCTTCTTTTTTCAAAAGCACTTCTCTCTCTCTCTCTCTCTCTCTCTCTCTCTCTCTCTCTCTCTCTCTTGCAAAAATAGTAAAAGCTAAGCCTCAAAAATCACTGAACGGTCAGAAGCAATATACATTTTTATATAATTTCGAACTATTTTTTATCCATTTTTGTACTTTTGTGTTTTTTTTTTGTTGGGTAGGAGTGTGTAACTTGAAACCGTTATGATACCAACCATGCCCCAGTATATAGGTGGCAGTAAAACTTTGTGGGTATATGGACCTATAGCGACCGTTCCGTTCAACAAAACGAGATGAGATTTCAGATAAAGTTCTTCAGAGGTATAAGGTCGAGATTCTCTGAACGGCAACAAAGTGGCACTCACAGTTACGGTTATAGGTGCAGAAGCTCGAAATTTTCAAATAACAGCGTCCACTTTTTTCCATCGCAAAATGCTTAGAGCATGCTAAAACCCTACAGAGCGTTGGAACGGTACGTATGTCACAAAAAACGGACGCGTTATGCACCCACAAAAAACATCTCTGCGAACGGCCAACAAGAACACGATCGGGACTAATGGAGGAAATTTGCATATGACAGAGATAAGACACCAATCACTTGATGACAACACATATCGTACAAAAGAAAACGTTTATTTGGAATACACATATTACACATGAGTGCCATCACAGGAAATTACGCATTGCATTCGGGAGACTGTGGTGAATGAAGCCGAAAGTATTATACCATGAAGGATGTTTGCAATCTTACGTTTGATTGCCTTTCAAATCCTGCAAAGTTTGTGGATCGCACAGGTACACTCTAGATCTGAGATATCCCCTGAAACAGAAATCTATAGCAGTGAGGTCGGGGGATCGCGGAGGCCACGGAAATGGAATATGGCGTGAGATGACGCGGTCGCCAAAATGCTGTTCCAGGACTCTGCGATCAGACGTCGGTACATGTCGAGGTGTTCCATCTTCATCCAAACGAATTCGCAGAGCTGATTTTTGTGCGTGCATAACGCGTCCGTTTTTTGTGACACACGTACCGTTCCAACGCTCTTTAGGGTTTTGAGCAATTTGCGACGGGAAAAAGTGGGCGTTGCCATTTGAAAATTTTGAGTTTCCGTACCTTTAACCGTAACCGTGAGTGCCACTTTGTTACAGTTCACATAATCTCGAGATGATACCTCTAAAGAACTATACCTGAAATCTCATCTCGATCTGTTGAACGGAACGGCCGCTAGAGGTCCATATATCGGCAAAGTTTTTTATTACCAACCTATATATTGGTAGGTAAATATTTAATTAGCGTCGCAGTAGAGCAACATACGGATCTACTGACTACGGTCTAAAATCAAACCCATATTGAAAGATCCAAGGACAGCACCACGTAACTTTGAACTACGCAATATCCGTTGGATAATGCGCTGTTGTTCAATATATGTCTTTGGATGCGCGTCTACAGGGAAATTAATAATCCGTTTTCACCTGTTTTAAGAAACTACCTATATTTAGGTTGTAATATTTATTACGAGCAAAGATTTTACTACGACACTTATTCATCCATACACAGATAAAAAAACGTAAATTATCAGTAAAATAAAGTCTTGAGGAATAAATGGTACATCATAATATCTATACTTAAGTGTTCGGATGGGAATCGCGGATTTATAAATTCCCAAGTGGCTGCAACGATGTAATTCGATCATCAAGATCGGATCAATTTTGCAAATGAAGAGATGCCTTATCAACCAGGTACTGTCGATTGTTTTATGATGACGAGATCAAAATATGGTCGTCTCTTAATGGAATGTATCGTTCATAACGGTGTGTTCTATTTTCCTAAATACAGGATACTTGGTTGAATCAATCACCACGTAGGTTAAAATATATTGCTAGTATTATTAGTCTCACAGACACGATACTAAAAATGTAATTCATAGATGGTAGATGTACAATTCTGTACGGACGAATTATTATTACATCAGTAAACTAGAATATATGCTCAATTCTTTATTATGACGTAGGTAACTACATCTCCAACTAGCTGCCGTTAGCTTGAAAATTTGTAAGCAATCCTGAAAAGATTCAACCCTTCAAATTTAAGCCTCTTTAATATTTTTAAGCCTTTTTATTGGCTTCTCTCTTTGCAAATTATGCTCACTTTACAAGCTCGAAATGCGTTCTAGTATACATAATTTGGTAGTTAATTCGTTGAATAAAAAGTTTCGATTTAACGAATAAAATTATATTGTAGGAATAAACTTATTAACTACTCATTCCATTTTTCAAATCTTCTTCTAGACTTCGGCTAAGTAGGTAACTACATCTCCAACTAGCTGCCGTTTCCTTGAAAATTTGTAAGCAATCCTGAAAAGATTCAAATTTAAGCCTCTTTAATATTTTTAAGACTTTTTATTGGCTTCTCTCTTTGTAAATTATGCTCACTTTACTAGCTCAAAATGCGTTGTAGTATATATACTTTGGTAGTGAATTCGTTGAATAAAAAGTTTCGATTTAACGAATACAATAATATTGTAGGAATAAACTTATTTGCTACCCATTCTAATTTTCAAATCTTCTTCTAGACTTCGGCTAAAAGCGGAGAACGCAACCTCGCGTATCATGCTAAAAGTGTCCGTTGCCAACTTTTGCAAACGAACGCAACATTTAATCGCATAACGCTGTTCAAAGGCTCGTAGGCGCAGCAAAACAAGGTAGCGTTTAGTCACGAGATACTCTGACACTTCAGCTCGCATACACCATCTATCTACTTCTTTTGTTAGAACAGTCCAACAACATTTCTCTATTCCACAGAAATCAATATTGTGATGAGTGGTTTCGCGACAGTAAAATTAGTTTTATTACTTAATGAACAGCCCTCGTATTTTCCATTTTCATTTCACATCTTTACTCCGACATATTAATTTCTTCTTTTGACAAAATGTAAAACTTGACAGTCAACCTACATACTTTTCAAAACACAATATTGGAACCACTCTCTTCGCTGTTTATTTTAATGAAAACATTTATTTTACATCGCCAGATTTGACTCGTGAGCAAAATCACGTGATGCTTGACCTAGTTGTTCCCAAACAATAAATAAAAACGGTGCCTTTTTTCGATCCACATAAGGGGAATATATGAACTGCCTTTCGTCGGTAAATTTTTTTTTAACAATAGAGCTCCTAGTTAACCAATTGTTAAGGGACCGGAATAATTAAGACTTTTCTCCCCTCTACCAATGTAATTTTCAATTCGTTCATTTATGACGAATGATTAAAGACAAATAATATTCCTTTAAAGCAGTGATTAAAATTGTTTCCAACGATCGAATGACATTAATTTAAGTTCCATTTCAATAATAGCATTCTAACAAACGAAACACGTGATTTCTTGGGGAAATATGTCAAATATAAATACAGGATAAAAATAAATGATTTTAATTTAAAATTTCTCCAAGAGCCTCTAGGCAACTAGCTGACAGATTGTACATGCATTAATTTTTATGCGGCGGCGCTTAGATGTTTCCAATCGTCTCCAGGAACGACTCTTTCGCCTGCATGGCCGACCCCCCCCCCTTACCTATTAACCAAACTTGAGCAATAGAGCCTTGAGTGGCATTTACGATTGACGCTTTCCTATCACAGCATTGTGTGGCGTGAAGTCTAGATTTCACCGGAGACACTTTCTGCCTTTCCCCTCAAAGCGTTCACACCTCACGGTTGACAGAGTAGGGCACCGAACCAAAGGGGGGATCCGCCAGAGGGTCAGTCGATGACAGCTTGTAAATGGTGATCGATGCCAGCGGTCACTTAAAAGTGTGGTAACATCCACCGTACACAGATCAACACCATGCCGCTGGTGTAAACGAAACTTTAGTGGTAACAATTTTCTACATGCCGCAGCGTGAAGATTAAGACAGCCTTTTTTACCATAAAGTCTATCTTGTAGAAAGCGAGTTCGAACATGCGATTGATGTTCCAATATAATTTCCTTTGTTAATAGTTATTGCTCGTGCAACATTTCCTGCACAAGTTTATCTGTATTTTAATTTCATCTTTAACCGTAAGACGGTAGTCTGTGTTTTTAGAGAACGATTCAATTAATTTTATAATACGGTTCAACCACCGGTGTTATAAATTAAAAAGTTTCCATAAATTCCCTGTTTTTGGTAGTTTCAAATTCCAGTGTAGCTTTCAGAGCACCTCAGACACTAAGGCGAACAGTCTTTAATAAGTTCACTTTTGATGCATGCTTAAAACCAAAGGATGTACTTCTAAAGTAATACTTAAAATCAACTTCGCTGATCTACTAAAATCATTAATCTAATTGCCTGTCCAGTAATACAATTTAACTAATTAAGCAAATGGCTTAGTAGTGGAAATATGTAAAATGAAAGAGGGAATAGAATGGAAATTATTTAAAGGCTAAGTTCATCCTAGAGCCTCTAAGCAACAACTGTCCAGAGTGTTGTTCGTAAGGTTAAGACCACTCTTACAGTATATAACCTTTAATTAGTTCACTTGAGAAATATGTTTGAAGTCAATTGATATGCTTTTAAAATAATGATTAAAATCACTTACAGTGATCTACAACCACTAAGCAGTTCTAGTAACTTCAATACCATATTGATATTCGAGGAGCACTTAATGGCTTGAGTGGGTATTGCCTACTCATTATACAACTCCATGTCGTTGAGATAATCATTTAGTTTACTCAGCATTAAGTGGAATGTTATGAATCTTCCGCACTCTAGTGAAACCCAAAAATAGCATCAACTCTAGTTTAAATAAAGATGCAAAGCAACACAATCGCGAGGAGGGTTTAATGGTTTCTTCATCTTTTAATTTATGCTCCGCATCCTTCTTTTGAAAAGACGAGATCGGGAAATTTAAGTTTTGCAAACAAATTCCCTCCCTATCTTTGCATTTGTACTTTAAGGTCTTAAGTACCTAAATACTTTGTAGATTCACGAGTGGAGCCTGGGGCTCTTTTCATTACAAAAGCAAAGACGATGCTCATTTGCTTTATACTTTGGGGAAGACTTAAAACAACTTTCGTCTTTTGTAACAGGAAATATCGCAAAGCGTAATTTTTTAATGCCAAAAAAATCTCCGAAAGAACTCGAAGCTTGCAACAGTTAAGAGAGCGGGATTTGCCTTCAAGAAATAATTATTTTTTCTTGAGATTCTTTTTACAATTCGTTAGATCATCAAGGAGTGCAAAAAATAAAATTTTATACATTTTCGAGATTGTATGTAGTAGTTGATCCGATAACACAGCAGGCGAGAGTTTCGCGTAAATGGTAAATATGTGCTTGAGAAAGCATGTTTTTAACGGCAAAACTTTTTGTGCTAATGAAATTCCATTTTGGGTATAAAAAACAAATGAATAACTTAATGTCTTAAGTGTGTTTAATCTGCGAAATCTTTTTAGATGGTACATTTGCGTTTTTTGTCGCTTTGAAAAGCTATAGTCATTTATAACAGAATTAACATAGGTAGCGTAATTCAGGTTTTGTGAGACGTCTATTAATTTCTGACTTGTTAAAGATTTTTCTGGGCTAAAAAATTATTTCGTTTTGATAAATTAGTTTATCTTCTTAGCATGCGTAATTTAGAGAATTTATTTCAATATAAATTATAGTATAACTTTCAAACAACAATCTGATAATTTTAATTAAAATCCATGTAATGTTTCTAGGTCTAAGACATCATTTAAAAAGTTGAAATATGAAATGTTTTTTCAACTGTATAAATAGTCTTATAGCTATTGGAATTATTATCATTTTAAATCTTTTAAAGATGTAATTTATCACAGGGTTTGAACATTTTGTTCACTAGAAAGTCAAATACAGACAGCAATATTTAAGAATTAATGTTGTTGTCTTTGGTGTGTTTCTATGTAGCAAGGGCTATAATTTGATAAGCTGAGCCAAACACAAGACAACAAGCACAAGGAAAGATACTCCTGGTACAGAAGAGAAAATTATATCAGGCGTTCGCTACAAGAATCGAGTCTTAATGTTTTAAAGGAAAACATTAAGGAGTAAGATCAAATTGGTGAAAAACATTTAAAAATTAAAAACAGATTTTGTATAATCATACCTTTACAGCAAATATAAGTTAATAGCGGGAAAGACTAAGTATATTCAAGGTCAAAGTAAAAAAAAATATTTAAGAAAGAAAACAAAAACAAATTTTAGATGCTAATAAAAGAAAATCGTCGAAAAACATACCATTAAGACAATTCTACTGGTTGAAAATATATGTAATTATCTGTACACCAAAAGGGGAATTTATCATAATAATAAACCTGTGACAGTCAATTTTTACTATTTTCAAGCAAGCTACTGCATTTGTGGGTGTTTTAAATGCTCTGAGTTACCGATTTTAGAATATATGTATTTATTATAAGCACTAGTATAATGTTTATTGTCATATAGAGTTCATAAGCATGTTTTGTTTTTAAAAAGTGCAATAGCCTGAATGTCTATATACAGCACAGAACATGATATTTCATAGTTTATACCTCCCTGTGTCTTATCCCTCGCAACGATGACAGCTCTATAGTGGCTTGCTTCTGGTGAGAAAAGCTATTCCAAAATGCTTGCTCGTAATGATCGAATCAATTGAAGAATTAATATGGGCTTCATGTATTTACGTATTTTTACTTTGAAATTAAACACACAATAGGCATTTATATTCAGATCGACATAACAGGAACATCTGATAAAATGAAGTTCACAAAGTATTATACATAGAGCATCCCACAATGTTAAGGGGACATTAACATTCAAAATTTCGAAAGCTCTTGAAAAGTTGATATTTTAAAAGTTTTGAGTCTAAAATCTAAGTGGTATCAAATTCTATTGGTAACGAAAGTTTACAATCACGTTAATTATTGACTGAATTTTCATTGAAAACAACATATAGTAGATAAGTATAAGTATACTTATTGTTGATACGTTTCTTTTAAGCAGATAAGTACACTTATAGTAGATAAGTTTACTTTAAGTAGGTAAGTATAAGTACCGTAGATAAGTATACTTATAGCAGATAAGTATACTTACAGTAGATAAGTTATCTTTAAGCAGATAAATATACTTAGAGTAAATAAGTTTGCTTAGAGTAAATAAGTTTGCTTGTAGTAAATAAGTTTGTTTAGAGTAAATAAGTTTGTTAAGAGTAAATAAGTTTTCTTAGAGTAAATACGTTTGCTTAGAGTAGATAAGTTTACCTATAGCATATAAGTATACTTAGAGTAGATAAGTTTACTTATAGCAGATAAGTACACTTATAATATACGTTTAATATATAAAATTCACAATAAGTATATTTATCCAAAGTATGATATGGTAACTTCGAAAATACTTTTTCTCCGATTGATGTGTTTGGAATTCTGATTCCAAACTGTACATTGCAGCTCTAGGTTTTCTTATATAATTTTCTTAAATATTTTATATTTTTCTTTTGCAATCTAATCTTTTGTATAGCTAAATCAATATCAGAAATTCATCGTGCTTCCAGGTTTTCAAATTTGGGTTTAAAATGTTAATTTAGGTATGCATTTGGATAGCTTTATGTGTTTTGATGTTAAATGTTTTCACCTTTTCATTGATGATACATCCCATTACAAATAATTTGATTCACGAGGGCTGTTCAATAAAGAATGATCATAAATTAATAATAAATAATTGCCTGTAATAATCCTCCAAATTTTTATGGTCTTTCTCAAAATACTCTCCATAACATAAAATGCACTTATCCCACCTCTTTTCCAGTCTTCAAACACATGCTGGAAGCCATTTTTTGACAGGTCCTTCAAAATCGTCTACGCAACATTTACCACTGCCTGTGATGATGAAAACCTCCTTTTCCGGAGGTGTTTCTTCAAATTCGGGGAACAAAATCGCATGGTGCAACATCATGACTATATGGAGGATGGGGAACACACATGACATTGTTTTTTGAAAGATCTGACGATTTTTTAAAGCGTAAACAAAATTTCAATGCAGTGTAGTGCATTTCGCGTATCATATCCATGCTTGCCGTAGGCGAAAGTAAAACTAAGCGTTCTTGGCCGGCTGCCAAGGCACCAGCAATGTCGTCATGACTGTGAAACTTGCGCTATCTATTTTCCACTTATTCCGCTACACATTCAATATGAATTTTATCTTTCTTGATTTTTTTAATTACCTTTAAAAAATTATGATAATTCTTTATTGAACAGGCCTCGTATATGATAACAGCTATTATGCGAAATAAAATAACGAAAATAAATAGAAAATTAATATTTAATGGACCAGTGAAGTTTTGTTTAGTTTTTCAAAACATTTTGACTTGCACATAATTTTATATTTTAGTACCAAAATGTAAATATAAAAATTATAAAGGAAAACAAGCTATATATGCGCAAATGGACGCAACAAGCTATAAGCTAATGTTGCGTCCAAAAGTTTAATTGGAATGCCCACTAATCCTTTTGTAGGGGTGACATGGTTGAAGAGATTAGAAGTAATATAAAGTGAATAATAAAATAGTGATATGTATAATATAGAATAAGTAAGTAAGAAGTAGTGAGTAATATAGAATAATATAGTGAATATTAAAATATAAAATGTGTTGTGAATTTTGTAATGTGAAGATTGCATAGTATCATTGTGTTGTGACCTTCATATAAAACCACTGCTCCAGAATTTGTATTTCTTTTTAAAGAGGTTAGAAAAAGATAGCATACATCATTCAGTTTATATAGAGCAATGCAATGAAAATACACTCACAGCCAAAAGTTAAGAGTAAAGGTAAAGTGCAAAAAAAAAAAATACAGGTACAGCTGTCATTGACACGAATGCGGCAGGAAAGTAGCAAATAGGTTTATGCATGAAACAAACAAATGATTAAATACAAATAAAATTTATGAAAACAATATTGAATTTTTATAAATTAAAAGATGAATCATATTGGAGTCATTATCAAATTGTTGTTTAAATCCAAAACAAATAAACAAAACCGACATTAATACGGTAAATGACCACCCCTCATCCTCATACAAAGTTTACAGCATATGACCATGCTTTCCATGAGGTGATCAACCACCCCAAGATCAAGTAATCGCCGTTCCTCCTGTAGAGCAGTTTGCAATTCGGTGAGAGTAGCTTATGATAGGAAACGTGCAGACACAGCACGGCTGAGGGCATCCCAAATATTTTCAATGAAGTTAAGGTCGGACGCGTACGCTAGCGAAACTATACGCGCAATCCCATCACTCTCCAGTAGTAGTCAACGATTCCATCTCTATGGAGACGCCCATTATCATCCATTTAAAAGAAATAATGACCAACTGCTGCAGCGTACAATATCACAGTGTGTTCAGAGACTTCATCCTGATACCGGACAGCCGTCAAAGAACCCTGTCGATAGATGTGAAGGTCTGTGCGATATCCTAACGAAATCCCAGCCCACACCATGATGCGTCCACCTCGTAATGCGTGATGCTCGATGATGTCTGAGGCCGATTGCGTGTGCCTTGTTCTCTCCAGACCCTTACATGTTTGTCATCTGGCTCCAATGTAAATCTCGACTCATCCGTTAATATAACGTTAGCCCAATCAGAACAGTCCAATTCACTTGTTGCCGACACCAATTTAATCGGGCCTATCTGGATTGAATGGATGGAGGAACACAAACTCGTGCTATCCGGACGTACAATCCATTCATGTGTAGCCTTTGGTGCCCATTTGTGGCAGATATCTTCTAACCAATGGATGCTGCAATGCTAGAAGTGACACGTGTGGAGGTCGCTATTCGATTCCGCTTCATTACAACAATAATATATCGATCTTCCACGGGGGTCGTAACCCTTGGGCGTCCGGCCACAGGTCATTGGACAACTGTTTGCCTTGTTTGGAATTGTTTACATAATCGTGAAGTGACGGAATGCTGAACGCCGAAGAAAAGATCAACATCAGTGCTTGATTTCCTTGCTTCAAGGGGTCCCACAGAACTCCAGTGCTCACTATTTGCCATTCGTCTTCTGGAAGCCATAGAAACACGTCTGTCTTGAAAACTAAAAGCACGAAATTTCTAAACATTTTTTATCAGCACTTACATGTTTACTCCTCTGACCCTTCACAATGCTGCCTTTTTATACGACTGCCTTTTTTGAATCTGCCTTTTTATACGACTGTATTTTTTTCATATTTCTCGACACGAAACCGTGATTGACTGTTGCATAACACATTTACATACTTCCATCTACCTCTTCAGCAAATAGTAGCCTCTCAAATTCAGATTGGCTTTCGGATATTAACATTATCCTTTCCGTGCTTAACTTTTGGCAGTGAGTGTATTTATAATTAATTTATATATTGGGACTATTATAAATTTAATAAAATGAGTTTTCTGCTTAAAGCTTAGTTTACAAAGCTTAAGAAATTGAGAGCAAAAGATATTCAAAACCTAATATGCTTCTATTATAGACTTTTGTGTCTTACAGGAAGGATCTGAAAGCTTTGATAGTTATTTTTGTTTGAATAAGTAACTTAAAATGTATGGTCAGTCCAGTTGAAACATATAATTTGAATAATAAATAATTTCGATGTTTTACTTTTTATAAAATGTATAAATTCCATAATTTTAATTACCTGAATCCCTACAGTACAGAAGGGAGAGAAATAGTTATTTACAAGGTGATTAAATCAAAATTGTATTTTTGACTACTTTATAAATGCGTTAGGTAGTAGTACATTTTTAATTAAAAATAATTCGATTACTATAATCTAGTAAAAACAGGGAAGTGTTTTTAAATTATAAAAAGGGCTTCAATGGAAAAACTATGTGCTTTTTCACTTTTTTTTTGCTAATAAGTGACTGTGAACCTTTCATTTTACTAATTTATTTTACGATTATCTAAGAAATTGATTGCCAGACATCCAAAATTACAATATTCTCACTAATCTAATCAAATAAAGTGAATACCCTTATTGCCTTTTTGAAATTGAATTATCAATACCTTTGACATGCGAACAAAAAGGATTTAATTCAATCATTACCTTTAACATTTTTGTAAAAGCTACGGAAACATAAGTTTTAAAGAGTTTTCTTTTTATATATATTTCATTAAATGAACATATTTCGGAAAGTTAAATAATATTCTCTATAAAATACTCCATCAGATTTAATTGGTAACAACATACCTCATATTTTCATAAAAGCTTTCAAAGCTCAATTCAAAATTTTTTTTAAAGATATATCTTTTTAATTTCAAGGACAAGTGAGATCTCTACATACTCTACATCTTTTCGACTTTTTCTTTGAGCATCCCGGTACCTATAATAACATTTTCTTTCACATTACCCTCACAGATCGCATTATTTCACCATGCCATAATCTCCTTTCGGAACTCTTTTGAACTGAGCATTAAGCTCATTTAAATAAATGCATATTCTTTTCATCAGCCCAAAGTGCTAGCATAACATTACCCCTGGCAGCGATTTTCCCCTCGTATAAAGCAGTTACTCATTCTTTCATAGCTTTAAATATACTGAATCAAAGTCTGCAGGTCACAAGGCAGATATTCTCAGAAAGTGCTATGCAGCAAATTTACAATTATAGATTGCATTTAAAACGGTAATAATGGACTTCTTAAAACGGTTCCATTACAGAACATAGATTTATAGATAAAATTATATCATCCGTAGCTTTGGATATACTGACTCAAATTATTCATGTCACACGGTGCATAATCTCAGATTGCAATATTGCAAGTGTAAATGTATGGATTGTATTTAGGTCGTTAATAATAATGGATTTCTTAAGCCGGTTCCATTACAATACATTTGATTTTATGGATAACAATCTATCATCCGTAATTTTGAATACATTCATTCAAACTCTGCATGTCACAGCAGGAAATGTCGGAAAGTGCTAGGCAAAAATAAAAAAATGTAGATTGCATTTAAGTCATTAATAGTAATGTATTTTCCAATGCAGTTCTGTTATAGTGCATTTGATTATTATATACAATATTCTACCCCCCGTAGCTTTAAATATACTGAATCAATGTCCACATTTACTTATATATAGGCAAGTAATTGAAAAAAATGTTATAGTATAATGCAATAGCGATTTATTTTGAATGGAGTGAAATATTATGAAAGCAATTTTATTAAGCGAAGGGAGGTATAAGTAGTTAATGTGTAACACTTTTTGTTAAAAAAAATTACACAATAGGAACATAATCAAGTATTATAAATTATAATTATGTTTATGATAATTCACGTTTTACTTTCTAAATTCAATGAAGATGTTAGTCAATGCATAAAGTTTGGGTTTAGATTGTCCCTTTAAATCAGACATTTCTATGCTTTTTAACTATCATAATCAGAGAGAAATATTATTCAATAAAGTAATTTGTTTTTTAAGAATAGTTTAGAAAGGATTGTACGGAATAAAAATGTTTAACTTGTTTTGAGGTACTTAGGTAAATACAAACTAACAGTTCCGACGGGGTTTTGGGTCCCCTGTAGCTCCCCTATGGTTATACCAATTCCATATAGCAATTGTAAAAAATAGATTACAGTTAATGCAACTAAATCAAAATTAGCATTACATTTATACAATTTGTTCTGTTGATGTGGATTTGTTGTATTTATTTAATAGTTATTTACAAAAAATATCCAATTAAATTGCATAAAATATGTTTTATCTAAAAATACAAGAAGACATAAATTCAGTGAGATATAAAACAAAACATTTATCTGTGGGAAACAGGTAACTTATTCAATTTAAATCCTTAAAAAGTATATCAACCTGAGATTATAGCTTAAAAATGTACACTAAAACTATTATGTACATTCTTTAGTTAAGACTTCTTTCTTTTGTTAACAAAAATTAAATGTCGGTTTCTGGTGATATACCTGATAATGCAAAAACGCATAGTCTTCAAATAAAATATTGTTACAGCAATGTCTCTACCAATCTTCAACGTAATGTTACCGAGATACTTTTGCCGAGTAATCAGAAGAATTATAGAGAGCAATAAGCATTTTAATACATTTGTATTCATTGAAAAGTGTTTTGACATTTAAAATATGAGACGAGATGCAATATGATGGAATTATAGAGATTAAATATGTTTCTAAAATATTTCATAGCAATGATGATATGAATTGTCTGAACTTTAAAATACACGAACAATTAAATATAGTAATATCCCATTAGCTGCAAAATGTTTTCAATACTTTATTTATATACTCAGGGTTCGAAATAGGTCGCGCAAACCACGGCAAGTTTTGCTGCGAGTATTTGAAATCGAGTGCTTTTCATTATTTCTCTTTCAATACCAGAACTATGTGCCTTATGAGGATAAGTGGGACTTCGCTTTCAGATTTTAAGACTGATTGAGCAGTTCAGAAATGGTTTCTTGTATGTAATCACAGACCTTGCTTTTAGCTATGTAGTTTTGAAACAACTGCAATTTTCTCTCTCCTAATTATTGATCGAAGCTTTCGTAAACTTGATAATAAAGAAATAAACGTGTGTGTACAATATATTATTTGAGTGTTTCTTCTTATCTCGGATGTATTTTAGGGTTTCATTTTAAATTGAAGAAAGCTTTAAATAAACTAGAAGTACTGTATTATACTTTTTATTGCATTACTCATTTAATTGTTTTAAAGTTTAGCGAAAAATTTGCAACTGCAATTTACCGTTATTACGGAAATTTTAGGTTTAGCCATATGCTGTATAGTTCTGCTGCCAGCTTATAAAAGATCACAGCAATATTTGCTGCCAGCTTAAAAATCTAATTTCGAACCCTGGTATATACTAAAAGAAATACATGATTAAGTTATATTTTAATATATTTTATAGTGATGAACTGAATTTTCAAGTTTCATAAGAGCATGGAATTTTTTGTCAGACTAAAATCTCCAAAGTAAATTTTTTATTTACGTGCGTATTAATAAGTTCAGCCTTTGTGAGTATAAACATTTCTTTATTATTTTCAGAATTGTTTATTGTATATTTCATTTATAAACGTCAACGAAGTTTCCTTACCTGAGAGAAAAGCTTTGTCTTTATTATAAGATATTATATCATGTTTTAATAAACAATTATTAAGGGATGTTTTTCTAGTAAATACTACAAAATTGTGTCACGGAATTTTTTTAAATGTATTTGAAGAAATGATTTAATAATGTACATTATCCTCATCCCATTTCTAAGTTTGGAGTTCCCTCTACACAAGCAACATAGATATAAACGACCTCTTGGAATAAATATTTCATTATTGTTAACACGAATAAAAAAATTGTACTTAAACATCGCGGAGGCAGTTTTAATTTCATTTCTATTTCGATGATATGTTCGCACTCAATAAACAATAAGGTATTTAAATTTCGGCACTGGATGACTTAACAGATCTTTTTTATCTGTTTCTAAGCAGCGAACTTCATTCATCGCAGTCCCCGCTTTGTGTAAACAATTTCCCCCGGGTAAAAGTAGGCTCAACACAAGCTCATTCCAAACGTGATCTTTATAGGATTTTCAAATTATCCAAAAAACTGATTATCCAGAGAATTTTTTTCAGTATTTTCACGTCCCAAATCCTTCCCGAGCTAAACAAATATTTCTGGAATGAATCGATTTCACAGAAGGCAAAATAAACGGAGAGCCATCGTAATTAAAGTTATTTACTCTTGGAGGGACGTGTTTTTTTGTGTTCAGGGAAACTGGGATACCTTATTAAAATTCACACCGAATTGTTTATTTTTAGGGAATCATTCTTAATCAAAACAAACTGCAGATAAAGTTGTCGGTATAAATTAAAATATTGATAGGATTTGAAAGGAAAAAGGAAGGAAAAGTTTCATCTAACTGGATTGTGTCGCTGAAAATGGCTGTTCGCCTTTTTTCGTGAGCAGCTTTCTGAGGTTTTGTTTCTTTTTATAAAGGCGACTTTCGTTTGTGTTTTTTCAGATACGATGACTGTTGTAAGTTTTAATTATCTCATGGATGCAACTCCTTTATTTAAATTTTAGTCTTAAAATAACAGAAATCCCAGTAAAATAGTATTTTGTTATGAAATGACTTCAGGCGGTTTTTTTCGTGTGTGTTATGTTGATTCGACGTTTTAAATCCCTATTCTTAAATATTTCCTGTAGTAAACACATCTTATCAAATTAGAAGCGTGTTATGTTGATTCGATATTATAAATCCCTACACTTAAATATTTTTTGTATTTATCAAATTAGAAGTGTGTGATCTAACGTTATTAATAAAACAAATTTTGTTAACTGATTTAAATTCGTTAAATAAATTATTGCGTCAAGTTTTATTTCATTGACAAATATTAAAATTTCTGTGTTACGTTAAAAGAACAAACCAAGTCAAAGTGGTATAGTTAAGGGTGACAGGGTAGACGGCTTTGAGCTACCACGTCAAATAGGATGTCATTTCATTAATATTGATTTAACCATTCTAGTGGCTGTTTCGTCATTAGGAGAAAAATGATCAGAACTTGATCTCCTCATCATAAAAAAAAAATCAGCAATATTTGGATGGCGAGGAGCTTTTTGACATTAGCAAACTTGATCAGATCTTGATGCACGAGATAACTCGTCAAATCCACTTGGAGGGCTAAAAGTTGGTTTTCTTTAAAAAAAATTAAACATATGTTGTGAATAAAATTATATTTTAGTCCTTTGGTTATAAAGCGGATATGCTTTTAAGTTGTTGATTTATGCTTGAAAGACAATTCTTCTTTTCATGTATATCCTGCATTTCAGAAAAGAGCCAAAACAAAAATTATTTTTACTCAAACGTTTGGAAAACATAAATCAAGACAGTGGGCATCTTTTATTATTTCATTATGGAGACCCTTTAAGAGTTGTCGATAGCAAAAATCATTGTATTTGCGTAGTCAGTAATATAAAAATATTAATCCTTGAGAACAGTATTCTAGTTCAATTAATCTAGTTCAAATAAATATATTTAAAAAATTCACGTTTTTAACACTAGAAGCGCCATTGGGGTCAATTTGACCCTTTTTCTAATTTTACTTGCTTTATTTGACCATACAATTAAACTTCGAAGCTCATATTTATTTACTTTTCTTAAAATGCTTCCTAGTGTACTGTGAAAATTTTTAATATTTCTATGTTAATTACTAAAATAAATAATAGAAGAAATACCTAGAACAGCCAATAGGGGTCATTTTGATCCTGATAAGAAAAAAGGACTGATTTTCAAGTGGATGTTTGTTTTTGAATTCCCGATGCCTCATTTTTGTTTTCTTCACATAGGGAAACTCGCATCTCTTATTACGATGACTATCGCGACAGTTAGCGGGTTCGCTCTAAGTACTCTAACTGTTCTCTGAAATGTGCTCGCATCCTAGCAGTGCTGGTGTAATACATAATTATTGGAGATAAACCAGTCCTGCTACAGAACGAAACTCGACGCCACGTTCCACAGCTGTGTTCTCGGAGTTTTTGATTTTGACCTGCTTGTAAAAATTTACCGTATAAACAATATCGAGATGATTGAGTCAACAGAAGGCCCTCTTGGAGCCGTCAGATTCAGATATCAGTGGTTCACTCATAACTCTCTCTCTCTCTCTCTATATATATATATATATATATATATATATAATAACAACATAAAATATACAAAATAACATAACACACACAAAATAACAAAAAATAACCAAACAGCCGGGGTGCATTAACCAGAAACCGAAACTCGAAACTACACATGCAAGCGCGCTGAAGCTGCAGACATAGCATGGTAAGCAATATAATTTCAAGAACACAAGAATTTCTAAAAAAAATGTAACAAAAGTCTTAAAAAATAATAAAAAATCAAGAAATGTTGGTGGATCAGGGCGTCATCAGGGAGGAAGCCTGACCCAAACAACATAAAATGGTGTTTTCTACATATGAGCAGCATTAGGCTGAAAAAATTGCTCATACACTCCCCCAAACACCACCAAAAATCAAGTAAAACAAAAACAGAACAAAATACCAAAACAGAGGAGGAACAGAACGAAATGAAACCCGAAGCCGCAGCTGGGATATCATCAACAACAAGCCTAAAAATTGCCACCAAATGCCATCAATTACACAGTCTAACTTATATGCTAACATCATACCTCCGATGCAACAAGTCCAAAAAAAAATATTAATATGAAAATCCCCAGCCCCTTATCAAAAATATATTCATAAATAGTAAAAAAATATAATTGAAAAGCAATTCCCATGGCTCTGGGTAAATAACGAAAAATAATTATTCATGTGTTGTGTAGGTGTTGATATTAATAAATCTTTCAAAAATATTTTTAAAGAATGAAAACGGATATTTGTTATTGAGAAGTGTGTTTTTTAGATATTTATATTGTAATAAAAAGTTAGCATCAGAATTACAAATTTTTTTGAAACGTACCAATTGACCAGCTATCGTGTTGTAGTATATTCTTTTAGAGAAATTGGAGTCCCAAAATATTAATTTAATGACTGTAAATTTAAAATCGCTGCGTTTATCATATACATTAATGTCAACTTTGCCGGATGAAACAGAAATTTTTATGTCTAGAAAATCAGCATTATTGTTATCCAGATTGGTTTTAATTAAAGAAAGTTCGTCTGGATAGATGGATTTCCAAATATTAGAAAAGTTGCTATTATTAAAAACAATTAAATCATCAATAAATCTAAAAGCAGTATTTATCTGAAAGCAAAAAATTTTTTCAAAATAATGAAGAAATAAATTAGCAAGAATGGAAGAAAAATTAGAACCTTGGGGTATACCCTTAACTTGAGTGTAAATATGCTCACCATTAAATATAAAATTATTAAAAATACAATAATTAACCAAAAATTCCCATTCCTCAAAATCCAGATCAATTAAGTTATTAAAATCATGATAGTAATAGTTCAAAATATCTCTCAATTTGTCCAGGGGTATGCTGGTAAAAAGGTCTTTAAAATCATAGGCATAATGCTGCTCATATGTAGAAAACACCATTTTATGTTGTTTGGGTCAGGCTCCACCCTGATGACGCCCTGATCCACCAACATTTCTTCATTTTTTATTATTTTTTAAGACTTTTGTTACATTTTTTTAGAAATTCTTGTGTTCTTGAAATTATATATATATATATATATATATATATATATATATATATATGACGTACTTGACATTGCTGCACCCAATGCTTGGCTAATTTTAAGGAATCCCGGGGGCTTTAAAATTTCACATCGAGGATTTATTCTTGCGTTCGTGGAAGCATTACGGGTTGTTGCTTTGTTCAACAGATGCCCCCAACTGTTCAAGTACAGACTCCAAAACGAAAGAAATGTGCCTCTGAACTGTGCAAGGGACTGTATAAGATTTCTGCTAGTTGTGAGGGATGCCAGAAACCAATTTGTGAAAAATGTGTGCTGTCACAGTCAAGCGTACATATTGTTCCACCTGCTCTAATGTATATTGAACTTTGGAACACAATGTGTTCATTCATAGTTTATGTTTTTTGTAATCTCACTTTGAAACATGATGTGTGCTAATTTGTATTATTTGCATTTGTATCTTTTGTTTGTTGTCATATCACGTATTCCTGTGAAAGAATATTGTGTAATATATATTCCAATATTGTATGTATAATATTGTAATGTATAATATTGTATAATATTACTCTTTTTATCAACGATATATATTGTGTTTATGAAATTATATAATAATATGTATATTAATAATGTACTAGGGGGCCAGCCCCCCTGCTCGCTAGCGCTCGCCAACCCTCGGAGGTTTGCTTTGCAATCCTCACTGATTCGCTGCGCGAACCTATGCTCGCTTCACTCGCATCAATGAAGACATGTGTCCTAGCTGAAGGGATTGTTTACAAAATATGATATTCCAAAAAAAATTTTTTTTTCAATCTAAATTTGTTGTTTGCAGAAAAGATATATACAGTGCCTCTGAAATCAGAATTCAAATGAAAACTTTGTGCAAATTTTGACTCGAAATGTGATCGCTGCTTTGGAAATTGAATATCCAGCATGTTGTTTGTGTGTACATTTCCCCGGCACTCGAGCCACTCACTTTTTATAACTACTATATAATGACTACTATATAATGACTAAATAACCACATCCTTTGAAATTACCCTAGGATTTTTAATATTGATAAAGAAGTTAAATCCGATTCGAAGTCACACAGAATAGTGTTGGTTTCAGAACGCGTATATGCTTAGGGACCCCTCAGAGGGTTAAGCATTTCACTATACCAAAACAATTAAGAAATGAAAGCAATTTCCGAATGGTATTTTTCCGGCCTGTGGCCCAAAACTTCCATTCAAAAAACGAAATTACTTCCAGTGCGCATCACAAACATATTCGAGGCTACTTATCGCTTCCATCAGAGGCCAAGTATAGCTCACTCTTATTGCATCTTGGCGAACTCGGGCGAGTTGCCAGAAAAAGGATTACCGCCGAGAGATCTTGGCAACCCTAATTACATTCTGGGTACCAGGACAAGGCGGCAGAGGAAAGCAGGGGAGTTGTTTAATCAGGGAAAGGGACCAAATTTGCATATATCTACCTAGGATGAAATGTATATTTCATAGCGTAGTTCAGTATTTCCCTCCGAAGTCACCCACGTCAGAATAACCTGAGGCAGTGACACACCCGAGTATAAATTAAAAGTAATATCAAAAAGTATTCCGCACAGAAATGAGTAAAAATAAAGGCCTGGAGCAAAGTGAGAGGGGATAGCCATATACGAACATTTACGGTCTGCAAATTACAGATAAATTTTTCTACCGCGAATGCGTGTGTATACCCTAACGTTTTATTTAAAATTTTATACGAATAAGCCTTCCACTGTTTGGGGTAAAATTGGAATTTTGTGAGATGGATTACGTGAGCGGAAGTAAGATAAACAACTTTTGTCTTGGGGTTTGGGATGTAAAGTCGAACATGTGCCGGAATAGTAATGAGTTGGTTAAAATAAACTTTGAAATATGAAAAGGATGGTTCAATATAACCAAATTTAACAGTTAAAGAAACAATTGATCCTCTGGATAGAATCATAAGTAAATTTAAAGCTGCCGGTGTCTGTTTCAGATACGTAATGGAGTGGGATATATTTCTACGACTTCTATATAAAAATTTAATAATTCTTCTACGTGCTCTTATTGTTGTATTTTTAAGAATTTTATTTGGATGTGTATTCCTACCGCGAGCATTTCTACAACATATTTGCTTGGACACAATTCAAAATTTCACAGCGTAGATAAAACCATGTAATATTATTAGTATTTCGTAATGCAATCCAATAGTGTAAGCGTCCATTGAAGTCCAGAACCTCGGTCCCATCTGACGAAAAAATTGTTAGTCATCGACTAAATTAAGATTGTATTGCGTTAACCATCCTGGTAATTGTCTGATTGCCTGGTAATTAATGAGGTTTATCGTCTTTAACAAAACTGACCAAATCTTGATGGGCGTGATACCTTGGCAAAAACATTTGGAGTGGTAATAAATCCATCCGCATTACATCAAGTAAAGTGCATTGTTGTATTTTATTGGTTAATGGTGTTTGTTATGTACTGTAGATATCCTGATCACTCTCATTAACTTATTAATCACCTCTTTCATTGATACCAGGTTAATCCAGCAGATTTGCGCGATCGGTCCTTGCTTGATATATGTGGCGATTCCATTTGACCTCTAAGCATCAACACAGTGCAGTAGGGTCTGTAGTGTTTCCGCAAACACATGAACATGGTACGTATAGTTAGTAAACTTGTTATCAGATTAGACAACCAAAATATGAATAGTAATTATTTCGTAAGTCTAGTATTCCTTTTAAGGTATATGTTTTCGCAACCTCATGCCCACATAGCGAACAGGTTCTAATCTTGTAATCCGATTTCCTTAGAATAGATAAGACCAAATCTTGAATAATAGTAGTATGCATGCAATTACTTTTTTAATTTTCAACCACTTTTCAAAAGAGAGCTCAATAGCGAAAAGAAAAAATAATAATTTAAGTTTTCTTATGGATTCTGAATATTTAATGTAATATACAACAGGTTGTGTGTGTGAAGGCGCGCGTGTATGTGTCACATGCAGGTATAATTTATATTATTAATAGTGTAGAAGAGTGAAGAAAATAAAAACAAAATACACATAAATATACATGTGGATGTCAGTTTTGAACGTCATAGTTAATTCAGACTTTTTCGTAATTGCTGTAATAAAAATAAATGTAATAACTGCTTTTATCATGTGCATCTTTAAAAAATAACTCATTAGCGAATTAAAAAAATAATTGAGAGGATTCATGTGAATCTCACGTTTAGAATGTTTTAAATTTAAGATTTGGGTAAGGACATTTACATTTGAGTTAACTTATATGAATTAATGGTCTGTAAGATGAAACAATTAGGATATAACTGTTTTGGATGTGTAAAATTTTTTTTTACAAGTAGCAATTATAACAAATGAATTTTTTAATAACCGAAACATATGTGTTTGTTTTCTACACAGTATATATTTATCTAGTTGCTTTTACTTCAAGATGTTTCTTAAAATTTAAATTAAAAAAATTCGCAAAATACGATTAATTACTTTAATTGCACGAAATTGCAACTCTAAAAGGAGTGTATTAGAGAATTGAAAGAAAAATATAAATTAATTTTGTAAGTGTCTCATTCAGAGGTTTTTAGACTATGGTTTGAAATTTACATTCTGTTCATCTTCTGTTTTGGTAATGTTTTTTTACCAGGTAAGACTGACGAAGTGACCACATCTATTGGTTTAGAGAATCTACGGATTCGTCCCGAATCTTTAAAAATATTCTATTTGCAATTTGTATACAATAAAATACTATATTTTTAATTTCTATAGGTTCTTTCTTTAGAATCGAATCATTTGGAACGATTCAATTGACCTTTTCAGTAGATGGAATCATTCGAAATATCCTATTGCTTTTTTTAGTTAGAATAGAACCGATTGAAAATAGTCTTCAGGTCATTTCGTTGGAATAAAATCCACGGTAAAGATTCTAATGGCCAATTCTGATTAACATAAATCTTCAGAAAAACGTCTTTAGATAGATTTCCTTAGAGTATAATATTTTGGAGATATTCATTTGGTATTCACTCAGAATATATTTCCTTAGAATATATATTTCCTTAAAGTATAATATTTTGGAGATATTCATTTGGTATTCACTCAGAATATATTTCCTTAGAATATAATATTTTGGAGATATTCATTTGGTATTAAAATGGAAAATAATCCTCTGAAATGATTCCATTGGACAAGAAAGTCAACATTTGTTAGATTTCATGCAAGGATTACTGTAAGTAGCAAGTTGGAATTATGTATATGAATACGCCCCCATAGGTTAAAACGATCAGATCACGACAACGTGTACTGAAAGTTTATGTCATTAAAACTTTTTAGAGAACTCTTGCCAAAATTTTTTAAAGTCATAAGTTGTGTGATCCAAAACATTTTCACCCGTAAATAAATTTTAGAGGAATTATGATGAAGAGCTAATTAACCATGCAGACGGAATATGACATTTTTATTGACCATGAACTTAAGTACGGCGTCATCTCTATTACGGCAACCCCAAACGATAAACAGCAATAAATTTCTGTCAGATAAAATAAATCGCCAGTTCCATAACATTCCAAATTTTGGTACAGAAAAATTCACTTTCGTCGAAAAATAAAAGTTCCAGCACTTATTTATAAACACTTACAGTTTTTTACCAACGTCAGCAGCTTGGACGTTAGCTGCTTATCATTACAAATAAGCCTAACATTTCCGCTACGGCAACAGCCCACCCGATAAGAACAAAAACCAATATTTTTCCATACACCAGTTGGCATCAAGCAGGTGAAGCGAGTTACGACAGCGCCGTCTAGGGTAACCTTGAAAGAACGTTCCATAATTCATGGTCATCAAATGCTGGAGGGGATGGGCTCTTACTATGGCACCCCGCACGTGCCTCTGAAATGATGACGTGTCAGTATCGCTAATTGCTGGATATCCACTAGATGTCATGCAGCACGAGAAAACGGCATTCACTGCCAAATGTCTGGCGTCTTGTTTAAGTAAACGGCGGTGAAACGTAATGTTTGGCCAAGATGAAGTATCTGCGCTGACTTTCAACCGACGTTTAAACTCTTTCAGAGCGTTTCTCTGTAATCTAGCAAATCTTCCGTAACTGTATGGGTAATTTAAAGACGACGGCTTAAATAATTTTCGAGCTAGCATTCCGTTTTCAGTTTTCCCGATTAACTTTGGTAGCATTTAAAGTCTATTCGATTTCTTACAACTCACAGGAATACATATTTGGTATTGTACAAGTTTTATAATAATTTTTATAAAAGGTATGTTTTATTTTATTTTAGTGGCTGATGATGAACAAGAGGGAGTTTCTGCAAATAATTTTCTGTGACTTAATTATGTTAAATGGCTTATCGTTTGGCACAAGAGTGATATCACCGGAACGACCTTCTGCCTTTCCCTCAAAGCGTTCACGCCTCACGGTCGACAGGGCAGGGTACCGAATAAAAGGAAGGATTCTCTAGAAGGTCAGTAGGTGACAGTTCGTAAATGTTGATCGATGCCAGCGATCACTTAAGAGGGGAATAACATACACCGTACACAATTCTATACAACGCCGCTGGTGCAAACGAAATTTTAGCTGTAAAAACTATATGTCTGCCGCGGCGAAAAGGTTAATAAATTGAAATGTAAAAAATACAAATATGCATGCATTATAAATCGGATAAATATTGGATAATTAATAAATTGGATTGTAAAATTTACAATTTTGTATCGTTTACTTTAATATCTTTAATATCTTGAATCATTAAAATTGTAATTTAATGTATCGGAAAATTATATGATAATGTACATTTTGGAGTTTAGCATTTTCCCTGGTGTTCGAATGTAACATTTTCAAACGGGAAATTTAAAACTTTGCTATCTGAATGAATTAGTTTTGTATGCAACATACGACATTTAAATAATTTTTGAAAATCATTAGATATATAACCGAGAAAAAACAATTTTGAACAACAGCAATCGAATGCTTAAAATAAGTAGGTCTAAGTACAAATTTATTACACAACTTATACGCCACAGTTACATGAGTAAGAATAATTCTTAACACATAAAATAATTTTTAACTCAAATTTTTTTAAATAAAAAATTTGTACATTTTTTATTTTCGATGGACAACTTAACGGGCAAACGTCATCATTTCTCAAATATTGTACAGTGAGATTAGAACTTGAGAGAACAGCATTTCCTTCCGCGTCTGGGAATGGAAAATTGCGTTTAATTAACATTCCGATAAAATGAATGCAATTAAGTTATATTTTTTACTGTAAATTCACAACTTAATATTTCTGTACAGTTTACTTTAATCCGTCAAACGTAAACATTTAGGAATTGTTTTGCAAAAAAAAAAAAAAAACGTTTATTATCCAATTTGCAAACAATATATATTTTTTATGACGTGATACTGTTAGAATAGATCATATTCAAACAGTGATTGCATTTTTAAGTTTTCTTCGCCAAAAAGTTTTTTTAAGGTTTGATTTAAACACACACTTATCACTGAAACATACTTAACACTGGTGTTATCTTGACACAAGAGTGAGTTGGTTTTCTTCTCCAATTTTCAATTTTTACCATTTCTTGTGACACTTAATCAATTTAGTTCATAACAAACAGATGTACTTTTTATTGGGACTCAATAATTGAGATACCTACTACTGTAATTTACATCCAACATCCGTTGGTGTATTTTGAATTCCAAGGAGATTTCTCGGTTTAAAAAGTTTTCATTCCGTTAAAATTAATCTTAAAACAGCAAAAAAAAAAAAAAAAAAAATATATATATATATATATATATATATATATATATATATATATATATATGATCACATCAGGTACAAAAACGAAGAGTTTCAGACAATTTTCGTCTTGAAGTTTGTAAATCCTTTACAAGAACAATCCGAAAATGAGTACCATATTGTAGAACTCTCAATCCTGTTCGAATTTAGATTCCGATAAAAAACAGGATTGTAGGAAAATAATAAAACCTGAAGAACGATGCACACATGCTCTTGACAGTTCCCAGAATAATTGGGATTTATACCATTAACAATGCCACATAATTGAAAATGTAGAATGGGTGAATGATCAATTTGCTGCTAGAAATATTTTCCGTCGAAATGAAAGTCGTCCTTCTAATTTTGTCAAGCAAAACGTCAGAGTGTTTCTTAGGAGTTTAGGAATCCAAGTAATGAATTACGAAGAAAGGAATTTATATCAAATGTGAGGGAATTTATAATTCTCAAAGTTTAATTTATATATATAAACAATGCCTATACAAAACGTATTATTCAGTCAAGTCAATGGTGAATGTAGACTAGAGAACAAAATGTTTAATGTTGTATCAAGTGCAAATAAGGAATGCATGTGGTGTGTTTCCCTATACCACCACCAGAGGTCTCGCCCAGCTTGAGGAGCTGAACTAACTGTAACTTTATATTCCTTATTCAATTCGAATTCCAGTTGGACTTGAGACTTTCTGTGCTCACTCGCACGAGGGGAGCGCTTTTTTCCAACTTATGTTTGTGCTAGCGTTTAGGCTGAACCACATGATATGTTACTTCTGTAAATGTACATATTCGTGGATAAATGAAATATTGTGTTAGTCCTCTTCGTCATGTGTCATCCAGTTCCATACCATCCCACCCTTGACATCTTAGCACACATATATAATATAAATTTTACAAAATAAATTTTACAAAACAAATTTTTCAAAATAAATTTTTCAAAATACATTTTTCAAAATAAATTTTACAAAATAAATTTTACAAAATAAGTTTTACAAAATAAATTTTACAAATTAAAGTTAACTAATTAAATTTTACAAAATAAATTGTACTAATTCTACAGCTACTAAAACCAAAACGCATTCTTACTTAAAAGTGTGTAAAACAAAAATTTGATATAACTATAAGGAAAAATGACATAATACCATTCATACACTCTAAGACAAACAAAAAGTTGCACTTGGAAGGAGTAGACTAGTGGTATGGTACATCTGCGTTGAAGATGATAATGATCAAATAGTTTGAGCATGCGCCACACGGAAGGCAGCTCTCAAACACGTTGAATACCAGGGCATCAAAGGACATCCAGTAGCACAGCAAATTCATTTAGACGCATGCTGTTGTGTTGGTTATATCGTTTCTTATTGAGTTATGCCTAGGAAAATAGTCCGCAAGTATTTCAAGCAACTGGGAGAGTTTGACAGGGGTCTAGTAATTGATATCCGAGAAATTAGATGGTCTAATCGACGGATTGTGCAAGGTTATATTGATGTTATTGTTGCATGTTGTTGGCACCGGTAGACACAACAAGGCACATGCCAGCGTCAACCAGGCTCAGGAAAGCCTAAAGAAACCTGCCCTAGAGAGGATCGACGTGTTGTAAGACATACTCGTACAAAACAACAGCCACTGTTGCCCACATCCAACGGGCAGTGGGAATCTCTCTCTTTCATCCACTAAGTGATCGCACCATTTTGTCGACGGTTTCACGACGTGGGACTGAACTTATGTGAACCCTTAATACGACTGCCTCTAACAATATTGCACAGTTTTGGATTTCTTATCAATTTCATTTGCCCTCGATCACCAAAAGTATAGCTTTGCCTATGTTCGAGAAAGTAGAACGTTAAGCTCCATTATGAAGGTAACCACTGTAATTAATGTCAAATCATCGACTGAAAAGAGATTCTGCGTCACAACTGTTCTTAAAAAAGAGAAATTTGCATGGTTGCAATATTTAGCTTGATGTTCACTAATTAGTCAAATGAAGTGCAAATCTTAGTTAAATGTTTCATTACATAAACATACAAGAAATAATAAGTACTCGAAGGAGACATAATGTTTGAAAGATAAGATACCTTTAAGGTATGCAAATCTGATATTCTATCAATTGACTGAACCGTTAAAAGACTTATGTTACGCAACGATGTGTGAGAAACGAACAGCTAATACATGCCTTTTCTGAGTTATATAACAATAATATGGCTAAAATAATATTTCAAAATTACATCGGTTGTAGTTTTATGTAAAAGTGTTATGTTATTTAGGAGAGTTAAAAGCTTACATCAAACTAAAATAATTTTTAAATGATGTGTATAAAGGGATGTAATCAATATTCTTACCTACAATTTAATTCATTCAGTACTGCCATTTTGAAAAAATTTGAACTGGACAGCTTTCTTCCTCAAAGGGGTCGTAGTTAATTATATAGTGGTTAATTTTATAGTGGAGCTTTACCATTTTATATGCACTAAACATTTTGCTACTTTAAAAATCTAAAAATGTATTTTACCTATTAAAAGGTAGCTATGTTGAAAAAAATTAGCAGTAATTTGGCATGTAAAATTTAAAGGCCCTTTTGTAGAATTAATTAGCTTAACAGTTAAAAACATTAAAACATTTACATCATGTATGCAAAAAATGAAATCGCTGTTTATAATAAAATATATTCTAGAAAGAGTCAGACGACAATAGCATAGTATTTGAATCTTAATAATGACGTTTATACAATAATAATTTGAATTTGAAGCTTGAATTTTAAAACAAGATTTGGTACAAATAAGGTCATTAATAAAACACTTTTAGTTATTCTCAATCAAGAAATTAAAAATTTGAGTGTGTTAGATGTAGAATAAGGGTTTTGAAATACTCTAAAATACAAAGAAACTTTCCCAATTCATGACACGCGATTCATTAAGAAATATGTGTTTAAGAAAAATTGTTTTGTCTGCAGCATTTCTGTGCCCAAAGTGAAACATTAAACTTCATTTGTTTCGATTAATCACTTCAGGTATCGATGATGCTTTACTGCGAAATAGATTTTCTTTATTTATTAAAAGTTTTAAAGGTGTTTCTGCAGATAAGATTTTGAAAAAGAATGAAAATGTTCTTCTTGAAGCATTTAAAAAAACGAATTGGTCTAAAGAATTTATTTTTACGGTTCCGTTGAAGAGTGAATGCATGACAGTAACCGTCTATGACCTTTTGAAAAAAAGTTAGCAAGAGACGATTTTCCAAAAAGGTTTTCGAAACTGTCAACCTTTCTTTCCACGCTTCGATTATTTGTTGCAGGGTAAGAAAGGACTAAATATGTTTCAAAACGTACTTTTCCGCTCGGGAAATTTGATCCTGACTTGCTTTAACATTTCATTCTTTTAAGTCGGATTAATATTATCTCGATTTCGAATGTAGGTGGAAAAAGTGAAGGAATTATTTAGACATTTAAGACTCTATGATATATATAGTATTTAAGACATGAACATAATTGATTGTTGTGTTTGGAATTATGCACAATGTAAAACAGAGGTTTCCACTACTTCACCCAGGACAGATAGTAACGAGACTCAACAAGATCGTCCATTTTAAATGATCTTAGAGATCTCTTTAAATTTTTATGAGCTATCTCGTCCATCAAAACCTGATTTATTTGCTAATGGCAAGATATACCCGTCATAAATAACTGACTAACTTTGCTATTGACCAAATACCCCTTAGAGTTTTTTTATTCTAATGGTAACTTGTCTCGACCCTGAATATCTAGTCAGTTTTGTCTAAAGACAAGATATCTCATGCATCAAGAACTGGCTAGTTTTATTATTGACGAGATATCTTGTCTAGAAAACCTCTAGGAGGGTGAATATTATTAAGTCATCGATGGATGATAATTTTTATTACTCGAAGCCATCTACTCATAGAAAAATATTTCTTGTTTTTCATTCAAACCTTGTTCATGCCATAGCTTATTTAACAGTTAGAACATCTGTGAAAAGCCATTGAAGTATGATGCACAAGAATGGTAACCTTGAATCAAAATTATCTGACTAGTAACCTGAGAACCTACTAAGAACTGCTACAACTTCCAGCAAATCAGCCATTGAGACATCAGTATTATACAAATAGGTAAAAAGCCACATCCAATAATGTTTTAATAAAAAAAGTAGATTTACGGAAATTTTGTTACAAAAATTAACAATATAACATTTTATATGCCACCCAAAACCCATTAATTTTCATTCCATTCATACAGGGAAAGACAAATATTAAACACCCCTGCAATATAATAAGTATGTACGTTCAGGTGTCTAAGAATAATGACATTTTTTCGCATCCAATAAAGCTAAAGAAAGGAAAAATTCTTTCATTAACACTCTGAAAAGAAAAATGTTTACATCGATACATTTTTTTTCTTCAATTTCCTCTTGTAATGTTTAGAAATAAATATATTTACCGTAGTATAATTAACTAAAGGGATGATTAAAATTTATGATAATGCAAGGGAAGTAAAAAATAATAGCACGATAATGTGGAGTTTATTCTAAACATTGTTGGCATTTACACTTATAACACAATGTTTCAGATGTGATATCTAGTTCAAAGTTATACTGCCGTGTCATTATATTTCATGAAAACGTGCAATTATTTTATCTCGAAATTGAATGTGTGTACACAAATCAAAGGGAATCTTAAAATAAAATAGAAATATATTCATTAATTTGCAAATTAGGCATATGTATGTAGAGTAGAAATGTTATTGCATTGAATAGAAGGTGCCGCATACAAATCTGATTTGAAAGAGCACCACATTGATAATAAAAGCATAAAGTTCGCGAATAGTTAATCACTATGTTTGCCTGGCCCCTTCCAGTTCTTCATACTCACTCTCCTGATGTAAGTCGTTCTTTTGGTGTTAATTGTTGCTTTTATGAGTTATATTTCACATTTCAACTTGCCACGCTATGGTTATGTACACGAATATTTATTTCGATCAATTGAAAAGGAAGACCTTAAATTGATACATCACATGCACGTATACATTTATATATCCCCTAATATAATGTTTAAAAATATAACAAGTGTATGCTGTACTCAATATATGAGGAATACTCATTGCTGTCGTGTTTAAAAATTTTAATAATCTATGCAACATAAAACTATTCCAAATAACAGCTAGGAGTTCGATAAATTAACTTATAACGCTAATGCGATTTCTTAGAGTTATTACTATATATTTTTATCATAATGTTTCATGAAAGAGAGAAACTGCATAAAGCATCATAGATAATGTTTCGGGAAAACTGATAAATACTTTTTCATAGAATTCTTAAAACCTAATGTAATCTAAATTATTCATTTAGTTTCACGTCATTCTCCTTCATGAAAAAAATTGAATTCAATGTGTCAAATAAATTGAATATGAGTACACAAATCCTCACAGCTAAAAAAAAAAAGATTATAAATTGACATAAAAATTATGGTAATGGCAAATTGATATATCCCATAAACTTGTCCATTATATTACACTAAGTACATTATTTTCAATGTTTATATAATGTGTCAAATAATATAAATATAGCAAGCATGGAATATATTTATATACATGAAGGAAAACTTTCAAGGTATGTGGAGTATCCAATCCTGACTTTCCTTGCACTTACTGTACGACATAAGAAACTATAAGTACGCCCTAATCAGGAAAAATGCAATGTAATTATAAAGCTGATGTGATGGCTTAATCACTACTTATTTCCTCCATAATATTCCAGGAAATAAAAACATTGAATTTAAGTCATCAATCCTTCTTCAGACCACTAGCGGAAGGGGAGACTCTAAATTGATATATTCCAGGTAAAGCAAATTGTTCTCTTCGAAGAACTCCCTTGCGTCCTTGCAGTTTCGTAAATACTCTGAGGATTTTAGGAATAGAAGCTTCCTCATATTTTTTTTTCTGTTCGTTATTCCCTGCATCGTATTCCTGCGGAATAAGTTTAGTAGAAATATTGGTTTTCGGAGGGCTTTTCTTTGGGGATTCTATTCGAGCTAGCAGCTGATAAATGACGTAATACTTCTGTAAAAATACAAAAATAGTAATGGTGAGTACTATGGGGGCTGTTGACATAGCAAAATTGGAACGTTAAGTTAATGTTCGATGGGAAGAACGAAAATTTTAGGACGCAGTTCTTCGATATTTCTAGCTGAAAGCAAATTACTAGAGTTTTTTTCTTAATAGCTGGACATCAATGAGTATTGTAATCTCAATGTATACTTCGAATACGTTCAGTAGATTCAGCTCATTTATATTATTATTTGGTTTGTCAGGTATGTACTATTGATGCCTGTGTGTAATTGTCATATAATTTTGTTACGTTCTAAACACTGGTAATATTTTGCAACGCGAGTAATCGCTGTGATAATTGTATTGGTTTGATTTGTGTCTCTATGGTCACTTTTACAACATGTCTAATGCTTTGAAGCTGTTTTTTGATTTGTACACTATGGTCTATGCTCATTTTTTTACAACACGAGTAATCACTTATAGGTTGTTGTTCATACTTGTTAATACATGTGTTTTTTTACAGCGCGAGTGATAGTTTTGAGGTTTGTTTTGGTTTTAATTGTGTCTGTATGTTTATTTTCAAAACCAAGTAAAATATTTTTAAGTTTCTTCTAAAGTCATCCTTTGCCAAGCGAGTGATCGTTTGCATCGTATAAGATCATAAAACTGAATTATATTTAAGAAATAAAATGACTCATTGATACTTTTTTTTGATATAGGACAAGTGTTTTGAATTTTCCATAAAGTAAGTACATATATCGCACCCCGGCAAGAAAAGTGACACATCTCAAAATTGTAGAATTTGAGAAACATAAACTGCAAGGATTCTGTTAAACTTATATTGAAATAGTATAAGCTTCTTTGAAATTTTACGCAAGTATTTATGATTGTAACTTCAGTTATATTCTATAGAATAGTAATATAACACGCTGGGGGCACATCATACATATTTATAAATGAAATAACTTTTATTTGGAATAAAATTTTTATTTTTTGACTTGTGTTACTATTCTTGCCGGTGTGCGATATTTTTATCTTTTCCTACCTCAATAATACTCGTATGTTTTATCTTTTTGACTAAAAACATTACAATCTAATAACTGTGTTAATAAATATGAACTTGATTTTATACTAAAAAAATTCAACTTAGTCTGAGTTGCACTGAAATATGAAAGAAGGAAACCGAAATTAACCGATACATTGTCCGATAAAAAATTATAATTCATTTAAAAAATAGAGATTAATACTGCTATTGTAGTATGAAATGTAATTAATAAATTATTCTTGTTCTAACACCAAGTCCACGAGTCTCTTTTTTTTACTTGTTCATGTGAAAACTGATGCTTAGAAATTTATACTTAAAAACTTTCTTAAAAATGCATTCAAAATGTGAACTTGGTTATAGTCAAAACAACTTCGAAATTAGTTAAATAGAAAAAAAAATCATATCTGATAATCCCGCTGAAATTAACTCCAGGATATGTTCTGAATACATACACATCATGGAATCCATAGTAGACCTTCAAATATTTACACTGTAAATCTCATATTTTATTATTTTACCTAACGGGTACACGCCTTTTGATACTCAAATAATATTCATATTAAACTTCTGCTTTGTCTTCTAGTTTACTCGTTGATTTGAATCCTAAATAGACAAAAGCCCATTCACTATTTGAGTTGGAAAACGAAATACGATCCCATACATCTGGATCATATGCTAGGGCATTTGACTTTCCAGAATAAAAATCGATTTATGCCTCATCCAGAATTTCTGCACGATATGCTACGCTCCTTTGCTAACATAAGGTAACAAGATATACTGTTTACTCGCATTATTGAACATAAAATCAGATCGGGGATTTTTCAGGTAGATCGTAGAGTATATTTTCTTCTTCTGTTGGGAAAACTACTATTTTCCTCTACTCTTGGAAACAGCGTGAGGCACTGTCTTGTGAATCAATAATTTATGTTTATTGACATAAATAAAGGAGAAAAATTGATTTTATATACAAAATGGGGGTGGATCTTGGATGCATCGTGATCTATTACCTAATTAATGAAAGAAGGGATACCATAAGTCAAAATATATATCAGTTGAAAATATAAAGCTTTTTAATTTATATTTTACTACTCATATTTAATTTGATAGTATTGAATTGTGCTTTAGGGAGTGATCTAGGATGGTCGCCAATAGCCAGTTGTTGGATAACAATGGTTTTGTCCTTAATAATTTCAGTCATCAGTATGTCTTATATTTAAATATTTTTCTAGTTTCATAATTTGTTCATCATAACGCTAATAATCACACTTAAAATATTCTGACAACCTTTTAGTTTTTATCACTGCTATTAAGAAATTAACTTTATTCTATAATCATTACAGTGTGCATATCTCTATCCCAATAATCTGAATACACTTAAATTTTCGAAGAGAATGATTACGCATGTTTCTCATAATGTCTTTTATAAGAAAGTTGTGCATTAGACTTTAAAACTATGTTTTAGTAATAGCAATAAATATACAGAACAAACGAAACAAAAATATAATAATATAGTAAAACATAATATAGCAAAACATAATATAGCAAAAGATAATATATCAAAACATAATATATGAAAACATAACATAGCAAAACACATAATATATGAAAACATAACATAGCAAAACATAATACAGCAAAACATAATACAACAAAACATAATATAGCAAAACATAATACAGCAAAACATAATACAGCAAAACATAATATTGAAAATAATAATAATAGAGCAAATAATGATAATAGAGCATATAATAATAATAATAGAGCAAATAATGATAATGGAGCATATAATAATAATAATCCTAGCAAACATATATAATATAGCAAAACATAACGACACAACATACTATTCTTACTAGATAATTATTCATGAGAGTCGATTGGTATTCATAACTTATTTATTTGACAAAGGATAAGCATTTGAATTTATTTCTTCAAAACATAAGGATAATACATTTAAATATCACAAATAAATTATGTATATGTAAGCGTTAAATTATTGCTGATTCAACACGAATAAGTCTATTCTCTGTTTTTTGCAGAGGATATAAAATATTTACTTAATGAACAACATCAATAAAGAACGACTGAACTGAAAGAAACACATTTTGTACATAGTAAATATTCTTTAACTGTACACTACTGCAATATGTATATATCCCTGTACACGGAATGATTTATTGCCGTGACGAATATAAAGCTGCTTGAATAGTCCTTTTCCAAAGCAGAGAATTTAACTTACTTTCGCACAAAATAACCATGAAGCGAAAGCAGTCTTCTGTTCAAAAACGAGGATCGATGGATTTACCTGGCGTGAAAGCTAGGAACGTGCTCTTCGGAATTATTCGAAAACCAGTTCTAAGCTCCAAGAAGAAAATGTTTTATTTTTCTTAACTTTTAATTTGGATTGTTTTAGTATTTGAATATAAGAAAAAGATACTTCGTTTTAATTCCCCGAGTGATTTTGACGAGATATCTCTTTCATCAAGAACTGACTAACTTCGTAATAAATGAGATATTGTGACAATCAAGATTTGACTATTTGTAAGTGACAAGATATGTGATTCATCAATATCTGACTAACTTTGTAGGTGAATAACTATATCATCTATAAATATCTGAATAACTATGTAAGTGACGATATATCTTTTCAATCAAGATCGTACAGATAGCAACATCTTGATGATATCTCGCCATTAAGATAAGGCTATTTTTTATGATGACCGTTTAATCCGTTAAATTTTCTTTTAATGGCTAGATTTCTCGTCTCGTCTATCAAAATATGGTCAAGTTTGCTAATAACCAAATACCTCCATTGGACAACCACCAGTATTTAACTATAAACTTTTATTTAAAAAATAGTTTTGTAATGAGTGGTCAAAAACACTTTTATAACTTAAAATAGTATATTTAACATGGAAGTATGACCTAATTCCATGATATTTAATATAATTGCTTTGGCTCTGATATTTATTAAAATCTATCTCTATTGTAACAATATTGTATTGGCAAGCCACAAGTTATCTTATCTACAATGAACTTAACGCATGAACGTTTTTAAAAACATGTATCGTGCTAGAGAACGAAATGCTAAAAACCTCTTTTGAAGAGTTCTTTATAGAAATATTGATGATGTAATCAGCCAATTGAAATACATTTAAATTATTTTTACGTGCCAAATTTTAGGTTTTACAAATACATGTTCTCAAATGAACGTATTTATTTATTTTCTTATACAATAAACAAATAAAATTATTACATTAATTGAAACATATTGTACTTTTAATTTAAATGCAATCAAAATAATTGGAATAAGTATCGTTTGGTATAAATTAATGCGGGTACACCTAATTTTCACTAAATTAAATTAATTTTAGTGTAATAATGAAATTAATCATTGAAGTAAAAACTCTTTGACTGCAAAACTACCGTTTCGAGTGTTCTTTTCATGAAAGATACCCCACTAAATGCTTTTTTCCCACATACCATCGCTGTTATTTTTCCCATCTTTCATATCCGCTACTGTGCAAACTAAATGGGAAAATCAGTCCCTCGTTTTTTCATCTTATTTTTAAAACAACATTTCTTTCAAAATTGTAAAAAAAGAAAAGAAAAAAAAATGTATATGCATCCTTCAGTGTTCTTTGTTTAAAAATTACTAACCTTCATCAGGTGCGAGTGGAGGAATTCAATTTCCAGAGAAGGAAATATTTCATTGCTTCCAGATGCGTGTTTTTAAAAAGGAGCTGAGATGAAGCGCTGTAAAGTTTTTTCGTGTTTACCGTAACGGTGTTCTTTCCTTTTAGAACGCAATTTCAGCGAAAAGAAGCGCCATGCTGAACACATAATATTCCAAACTCCTTTTTCATATCAGTAGGCATGCAATACCTACTGCATTAAATTTAAATGTATTTTAAAATAAAAATAGCTTGGGGGTGTGAGATGAAATTATTTTCGAATTATTCTACAATTATATCTATCTTAATTCTTATATCTTATATACCTTACTCTTATCTCTTATCTATCCAATTCTTATCTCTTATCTATCTTAATTCCTATCTTATTTGTGTCTAAATTTCTATCTCTCTCTCTCTCTTATCCATATTATTTCTCATATTATATATATATTAATACTTATATCTTACCTACCTTAAATTTTATATCTTATTTATTTAATTCGTATCGTAAAACTATCTTACGTTTCACTGGCATACCTTTCTTAATTCATATCTGATATCTTAAGTCTTAAGTCTATTTTAAGTCATACCTTAAGACAAACCTTAATCTATCTTAAGTCATATCTTAATTATTATCTAGCTCTGTCGATCAACCGGTCTAATGGTTAAGGTGATAGCAATTAGGTCGGAAGGTTCCTGGTTGGAATCCGGGTCAGTGCATGGATTTTTGTAAGCGTAAGGTGTAGAGGCGGCAGGTGCAACATAAATCTGTCGTGGCGGAAAATTACCACGTTGGTTAAGTGTGAAAGTTTGGAGAGTGGGGTGCCAACTCAGGTGTTGCCTCGTCATCTGACCATTTTTGAAAAATATGTGGCGTTAACCTTGGATCTTTCCCTTAGGGAATGGATCCCGGACCGTTGTTAACAGCCCGTTGTGTTGCTCTAGTACGAGGTTAATTCAAATTACCTTATTCATCTTACCTATTTCAATTCTTATTTATTATAATTATTATCTATCTTCATTCTTACTACGTTTATTATTATTAATCTATTAGCTATTTATATCATTGGTTTAGAGCTGAAACTCAGAAACACATTTTATCGGACATTAAGTATTCATTTTTATGATGATAAGACATATATTATCATGTTAGTATAATATGTGTAAAAGATACATACCACTACCCAAATGTGTGAAAATTTCATATTTGGTCTAAAAATTGATATTTGGCATTTAATCCTCCTGGTTGTTGTCCCAACGTTGTTAACAAAACTGACACGATCTTGATAGACAAGATATTTCGTCATGTGTCACTAGGAAAAAAACTGATTATTGATCTCGCTATCATTAAGAACTGAAACAAAGTCGACATAATCAAAAACTTGGTGACATCTTGGTGACAAAATATATCTTTAATAACCAAATTGGTCAGATCTTGATGGACGAGATACCTATATACCGGATAGACAATATACTTACATACCTGTTGGACGAGATACCTAAATGAAACCTCTTGGAGCGTTAACACACCAAATATATGTTAACCTCAAATTCATGTAGCGAATTTGACGGTGAAATTCAGAGCGCGAAACCACGCCTTAGACAAACAAAAACAATGTTATCGACTGACAAACAAACATCTCTACTACCTAAAAGCAGCATAAACTGACACATATTCTTTGACAAAATATGCTTATTTTTGGATCTTCCATCATCTTAGACTGACAATGTTGGTGTTACTTGTCTATACTAAATGTAACGTTGAAAAAACGCAAGTAATTGTAACTGAAATATGGAAAATAAATGCATGTTGTAATGAGTTCAGTCATTTTGTGAAATACAAGTGTCAAAATTTTTTAATTATTTAAATTAATTCAACTAGCAACCAATCTTGATCCAAAAGGTTTATGCTGTGTGTTTTACTTATTTTCATAAAATTGTATTCTGCAAATTTTGTGAAAAGTGGGTCTAAATGTACTCAAGCCGTCCAGAAAAAAACATATTCTGAGCTTGCTAGTTTAGTATTTTTTTTTAAATTTACGCCGCAGTGGAGTAACCAACTGGATATTGGTGACGCTTTTGGACCACACCCGAAGGGAAAGAACCGAAGTCAACACCACATAATTTTAAACCACGGTCTGATGACGAGGTGACAACTGAGTTGGCAACCCACTCTCCAAACTATCCCATCAAGTAAACCATTTTGAGCATTATTGTACACATTATATCTAATTTTGTGCAAAATTGAATACTTTAATTTCTTTCTATAAACGGCCCAAATTATATGAGAATTATTTATATTTTTAAAAGAAAAAAATAAGGCTCAAAATAAAGATTAAGTTAAATATATGAGTATAATCTTCTCAAAAAAAATATTTTGTAATATAATAGAGATTGTCCATATGTAATTGGGGTAAAACAATCTAAGTAATCACAATACTCCCTTTACATCCCAACATCCCATTTGTTATGGGTATTCCGATCATTTTACATGAATTTTGCCTGGATTTGTTTGGAAACAAAATTAAGGTAATGAATTTTATAAGCTAATAATGTATCATAAAATAATACACTCTTAACTTTATATATTTAAAACAAATTTGATCTGATATTTTCACAAGCACACAAAAACAGACATAAAACGGGTAGACAGACAAATGCAAACATAAACGAGGAAAACAGAAGACTGACGCTATGTTTGAAGTTCAGTTACTAAATAAAAGTAGATACTAAAGGTGTGCAAAGTTTCATGAAAATATGTCAGCCGTTCGGACATTGTGTGAGCACACACAAGCAGATGCGAAACGTTGTAACTACTGATTTTGTAATGAGTAGAAGTGGAAGAAAATATTCACTTTACAAGCCAAAGTTTCAATTTTATTTATTTAGATATTTACTCATGTTTTGCTCGCGCGCGCGCGCGCGCGTTTTCTTACATTTAAGTCGTGATTTGATATTGATTTATTATGCCCGAACAATTTCGGAGCATGCATTGAAATATGATATTTACCTTTAACCATGATATAAATATGATAAGAAGTGATCTACTTTGTCGTAAGTATTAACTTATATGCAGTCGGATATAGCTTTTTGAATTTTTCAGATCAAGATTATGATATGCATTTTAGTGCTATACTCGTATAGGTTACAGACAAAGTATGTAAAGCAGCCACTGTATAGAATACCTAGGTAGTATATGTTTATCTGGCGGTTATGGGCAAGTTATGAAACGATTAATATTGCACACATTTCCTAGTCATTCTATGCACCACCGAAACCACCAACCGACAAAGTATAAAATACTCCCTCTAATGATGTTCGAATGTCATGTGGCAAAGCAAGTTAATTTCGATTCTCGTCTCAGACGGAGTATTCCCTATTTGCAGTTCACTCTGCTGTCAAGTGTCGAAATACATCCACCTCCTTTACACTTGATCAATACTTTATTTTTAATTTCTTTTTTATATGATCTTTAAAGTAAAAGCCTTTTATCATGATTATATTTTAATACTTTGCCTAAATAGCATTTTTCATTCTATATATTGCATAAGTATTAAATGCAATGCCTATGGAAAGCATATATAATATAAAAATAATTAGTTTATTTCATACTTTGTCCCCAAATGCCTGGAGTTCAATATACACTGACGAGCAAAAACATTATGACCATCCCCACATTTTTCAATGAACTCGCCTGGATGACGTGGAGGTCACGTGATTAAGTGAGAATGGTATTTAACTGCTTCTGGAAAAGGTAAGTAATCATTCTTGCACTTAATTTTGCGAGTGATGGGAAAGGCTACAAATCTAAGCGAATTTTATAGAGGGCAAATCGTAATGGTCCGACGACTCGGAACGAGTATCACCTAAACTGCATGACTGGTAGGTTGTTCACGATCTGTCGTTGTTAGTATTAATAGAAAGTGGATACATGACGGTGACACCAGCAGTAGACGTTAAGGTGTTGGTCGTCCACGCGTCATCAAAGAAAAAGGACGTCGGGAACCAACCCGCTTGGTAAAGCAAAATCAGCGCAAGACAGTGGCTCATCTGACAGTCCAATACAATGCAGGTCCAAGCGCAAGTGTTTCGTAACACACAGTTCAGCGGACACTGCTGGATATGGGACTTTGCAGTAGACGTCCCACTCGTGTGCCACTTTGACCAAGCTTCATCGTCTACTACGCCTGCAGTGGACCCGGGAACATCGAGACTGGACCACGGATGAGTAGAAGAGAGTTGCCTGGTCAGATGAATGCCGATAACTCATTCATCACGTCTATGGCCGTGTCAGGGCACGGCGTCTGCAAGGCTAACAGTTGCTCCATTCTTGTACAGCAGGTCATACACAGGCTGGTGGTGGCGGTATTATGCTTTGGGGTACGTTCTCATGGACGACTCTGGAACCCGTAGTTGTGGTAGAACAGACCATAAATTCTGCTATCTGAACATCATTGCGGATCAGTTGCACCCTTACATGACGTCTGTTTTCCCAACTGGAAATTAAATCTTCCAGCAGGACAACGCCCCATGTCAAAATGCTCGGATTGTGTTGGAGTGGTTCGAGTGGTATAATGATTAATTCCACTTATATATATATATAATGTCCTGGCCACCTAACTCGCCGGATCTTAATCCGACAGAACACATTTGGGGTGTCCTACAGCGTCATCTCAGATCTCAAATATCACCATGTCCGAATATCTCGACTTTGCGTGACCACTGCTACGACATCTGGTACTACCTGTCATGAACTACGAACTTGTGGCATCTATGCCCAGGCGAGTTTTAGCTGTTTTGCAGGCCAAAGGAGGCGCAACGCATTATTGAGTAGGTGGTCAATGTGTTTTGGCTCTTCAGTGCATATTGACTAGGCATTTTATACAATGCCTGTAACATATCTATTAAGTATGTAATTTTAATGTATATTGAAGTTCACGTTTAAGTACGTTAAATTCCTTTGTTTAAATGTTTGAGGTTTACTGTAAATTAATAAAACGAATGACTTATTCCGACGTCGGAAATTCAACTTTAATCGGAAGTTTTAAGCTACAATACTTTATTTAGATATAGTGTTTGCCCTATGACCTGATGGTTGTTTCGACATAGTATCTCGTCTTCAGTTGATTATTTGTATAGTTTCTTGATTTAAGAGCATTTCGCGTTGTCTTCATATGAGTTAAAAGTTAAAACACACATATTAAATAATTACTTTTGAAACATTGTATTTGTAAGTATCCTTCTCTCCTTACCTTAGAGTAGATTTGAAAACCCTAATTGTACCACGGTAGCAGTTATACTAGCATACAGAACAAGGCTTTTAAAGAAATAATTTCCGTATAGAAATTTTACCTTTTTTGTTACTACCATATAATCCGAGGGTTTTTTGTCACTCACCGATAAATTTTTGTTAAACTCTGTCGAACTTGCCCGAGATCTACAGCTTCAAGTGGATAAGTGACCACAACTGAACGCCATATTATCAGTCGGACATAGAGTTTGATCTACGACGTGGTAGTTGCTTCGACGAAGTAGGTCGTCATCAGCAAAGGTGACCAGATCTTTATGGACGAGATATCTCGTCATTGGAAGAAAAATGATCAAATCTCGATCTCACCATAATGCAATCGAGGGTATATCTTGATGACGAGGTACCACGCTTTTGGTCAGATCGCGATGGACCACCCTTTCAGAAGGTTAAACATCAGTTGCAATAAAACACCATGTAATGTATCATAGTTTGCTCACGAAATTTTAAAATTGTAATAAAAACAATATACGCCAATAACTAATTTAAATAAAGTTAATAAATAAGGTTTCAAAATGGTTTGGTTCGGGGTTATAGTGAACAATATATGTGTGCTACGCCAAGTAATGTCTTTCCGTGAAGTAAAGGGAAGTACACATACAAGGAATGTTTTACGCTTACAGAAGAGAAAAATGTATCTAAGGTACCTACAAGAAAGAAGCCTGTGTAACCTACAGCTCGAAAACCGCTAACCCATTGGGCGAAACACTAAAACTGTGGTTCCACTTAATTTGTTAAAGCCGGCCAACCGGTATAATGGTTAAAGTGTTAGCCTCTAGATCGGAATGTTCCTGGTTCGAATCCGGGTCCGGTTATGGATGTTTGTAAGCGTATGGTGTGGAGGCGGCTGGTGCACTTTAAATGTGTCGTGGCCGAAAGTCCTCACGTTGGGTTGTTGTGGAAGTTTGGAGAGTGGGGTGCCAGCTCAGGTGTTGCTTCGTCATCTGACCGTGGTTCAAAATCACGAGGGGTTGTCCTCGGTTCTTTCCTTAAGGGATTGATCCCGGACCGTCGTCAATGACCAGTTGTGTTGCTCTACTACGACGTTAATAAAAAAAAATACCAAAAAAAAATACCTAATTTGTTAATAATTATTAATATTGATATTCTGTATTTGAATTTAAACTGTTTTATATTCGAAGTTATTATTCAAGTAACTGCGCTTACGAACTTTAAAGGTATGAAGTTAAAAGCATCAACTGTGATAGTGAATTGTACCTATATAGAATTGAGTATATTATTTGGAACCGGAATGTGGAAGGTTTTTATAGTAGCTACTAATTGCAATTCAATTGAGAGACTCCAATTATGTTTTAATTGGAGACTTTCTCGTATCTGTACCATCAGCAACTCTGTTTCAACTACTCAGATACACACACAAAAAAAGAAATTCCTCCGTCGTTTTTTTGGTACCATCAGCAAACTAAAGAAAAAAAAATGAGCGGCACGGTAACTTTAGCCAATAGGTAAACACGTTATTGATGAGGCCTTGTACCACGGATCATGGGATACAGCAACGAAAAACTAAAAGTGAAAAGAGAAAGAGCTTCAAAAAGAAAGTCTCCAGGGGAAATACCAGAACGTCAGATTAAAACGCCATATCTTTCAGTTTCTTTTTATACGCGTTGCCGTGTGTGGCTCTGGCACTGACAAATGGAAATCTTTTGAATGCGGCGAGATTTCTTTGAATGGAGAGGGAACAACCGTGACTTGGGACAAATGGCTGGTTCGCCCGACGCCGAGCCATCTTTCAACATTCGCTTACATCGCTCCCATGAGAGGAATGGGAAGCCCTCTAATTTGCTTCCTTTCAACTTTATCTTGAGCATTCAAGATATGTTTAGCTCGCAAATAGAAATTACGCCTCCCAGAATCCATTGGACCTGAAACGCTTTAGCAGTATCTTTCGTCCAATTCGTCATATTTTTATGTCCTTAATAGTCATCAACAGGCTACGGAAGAAATGTATCTCAGGATAAATGTTTATGTTATTCCAAGCCAGATAATACTTTTTGTTTGAATAAACAACTCCAGGAACGCGAATAACAAGAGATGTTCGGATACTTTAGTAACCGGTTTTACAATAGTAATTTCATCAAATGTATCACCACGAATCTCGTTGAAATATCAGGACTTGAGACTTGATACCAATTTTTATCGTTGAATTTGTCATATTTAAATATGACTTTAACAGTCATCAACAGACTACGAAGGAAATTTCTTTCAGCATTAATATTTGTTATTCCAATTTAAAGTCAAACGACACTATTGGTTTGAATGTACAACTCCAGAGCTGCGAATAATAATATATATCCTCATAATTTTTTTAACAGTTTTACACTAGTAGTTATGTCAACGTGAATCCCGTTGATATATATATTCGAACTTGAAACGTGTAATCAATCTTATGGGTTAATTCGTCTAACGTATATACAACTCCAGGGATGCGAATAACAAGAAATGTTCGGTTGCGTATCCATCTGGTAAGTAATTGCAACACTTTACTATCTTTTTTCTCATTGGCATATCAGTACACGAGACAGAGTTTCTATCCAACTATATGGAGATATAACGCAATGTTATTTCCTGTGTGTCACCATTAAAACAGCATTAGATTTATAAAAATTCATTTAACTAAAATTCGTCTCTTTAACCCTCCTGGTTGTTATCTTGACGATGTACCTCATTACAAATCTGACCAGATCATGATGTACAAGATATCTGGCCATTAGTGAAAAGCTGACCAGATGTTGATTTCTTTATCGCCAAAAAAGAAGAGGTATCTTGACGAAAATATATTCATCCAATCATAATTTTTCAGATCAGGATGAACGAAATATTTTGACGAAACCACTTGGAGTATAAATAAGATTTTAAACACAATCACCATACTAAATAGATATGAAACGTAGTTTAATAATGCAATGCAATGCTTTCCATTTGCACAATTTATATTTGCAACATTAAAACCGTTACACACGTTAACTATTGAGTGGACATAGCTACACCAATAAATTGAAACCAATTAGCAATTACTGCTTGTCTTAATGCATGGTAGCTTAAGTTATTTTAATTACAATCATTGTACCACATATGAATATGAAGCAATTTAATGCTTCCATACACTTCTATTTACAGCATTTTCCCATTTAGGGGCGCTGAAATGTAAAGTATTCTGCCTTCTAAAGTGTAACACTCTAGGTTTTTATATATTCTTGTAAATTAAGGATATTAAAGCATTAATAGTTGTATCTGATATTCTGGTGTCTGTGAGTGTTCAGGTGGTTGGCAAGACACAAGAAGTTTACTGTACTGTAAGAAAAGGAAACAATTTTTTGTTATGAGCTATATGCGTTCATATAAAGGATTAGCCGTAGCTCATGACGTTAACAAAAGAACGATCAAAAATGCATTATTCTTTGAAATGACCAACTAACTCGTTCAGGACTCTAACTATTTTCAAAGTTACATTACAAATGGGAAACTTGAGAGTGTAGAAATTATTATTTAAAAAAAAAACACCGAAACACGAGTGCCCTCTTAATTTTACATGATTAATGTTGATTCCAACTTCCTATTACAATGTAAATATCTAAAAAACACACGTCTCAATTATAAATACCATTTTCATTTTTTTAATACTATTCTTAAAATATTTATTAATATCAACACCTACGCAACTGATGAATTATTATTTCGTAATTTCCTCAATGTGGATTTTATATTTTTGCTTTTTATGGTTTTGTTGCAACGTGGTATGGTCTTAGTTATTGGCGGTGGTTTTCGGGCTTGTTGTTGTCGAGCTACCGGCTCCTGCTGCTGTGGGTTTGACTTCGTTTTGTTCCTACTCCTTTTTTTTATTTGTAATGGTGTTTGGGGGAGTACATGAACAGTTGTTTTCAGCCTAATGCTGTTCATATGTAGAAAACTCAAATTTATGTTGTTTTGGTAGACTCCTCTCTGATTACGCCCTGATCCACCAACATTTCTTCATTTTCTGTATATACATATATATAAATAAATAAATTCATATATATATATATATATATTTTATATATATATACATATATATATATACATATACATATATATATATATATATATATATTTTATATATATATACACATATATATATACACACATATATATATATATATATATATATATATATATATATATATATACACATATATATATACACACACACACATATATATATATATATATATATATATATATATATATATATATATATATATATATATATATATATATATATGTCAAATTTCTCTCCTACTATATTTTAAGAGAAGGGACATTTGTTATATACAAACAAGATGCATTCGACACTACCTAATTACGCGTCAGCGAATTTGATAACAATCATGACAGTTCGTCTTAAAGTATCCTACATCTAGGATATCACATTTACTTATTCCCTCACAACCCTTAAAAATATAACAACTCCCATTTCGAGAACAGTGTAGGAACAATAGCTTGAAAAATGCCCACAATGTCATAAATGAAATTAGAAATCTCATTTGATTCGATAAAAATTTAATGGACCCATCGATACCAGCCTAATTAATAAGACATTACTCCGACATCCCGAAAACTCCTCCAGCATCCTCACAATTCATAATGCATCGGAAAGCTGCGGAAGCGTGGTTCCCGGGCAGTGAACTAATATCTTAATTAACAATGAATCAAAACTAACGAGTTTCTCTTTCATTAAGACAAGATTGGCACTGCCAGTTCGGCAATATCAGCATCCGAACTTAAAGTTGGAGGTCCCAGGCGCCTCGCAGTGCTCTAATGTGCGAGTATCTCACTCATTTTAACTGATACGAATAGTTAATCTGAATGTTAAATATTTATCATCCGATGACAAGGCTCAGTATCTTCAAATATTTCCGGCGCGTTGGGATAAGATTCAGATATCACAACCAAACCCTGAAATTTGCAGATATTTATGGTAAACAGATGTAGGAACGTGTGGGATGAATTATGCGAAAATTAATACTGCATTTAATGTTGATATGCTTCGTGTAAACAGGAATTGTTATTTGCATTGCCCACGAGGACATTTAGAGCATATTTACATAAAGAAAGTAATAAATAGGCAGTGATTTCTGATGAGAGGTTTCTTATTTTTATTTTATCTTGCGTATTATAACTTATTATTGATATGCTTAAAGATATTTGGATAGTAAGGTAGTTAAATTATGCTCACAGTAGAGCAGCACAAAGCGCTGTTCTAGATGATTCGGGATAAAACCCGAAGGGAAAGATCTGAGGTAAATTCCATTTAATTTTGAACCATTTTCAGATAACGAGGTAACACTCTATCTGGCACCCCACCAACCAAATTTTCACACCATGACAACGTAAGGACGTTTGAGACTACGACATATTTAATGTGCACAAGCCTCCGTTGTACATGGCGGTCTTTGATTAGATTGGAACTCGCTTCTCTCTGTTTGATAATCGGTTTCTATTCCAATCAGGTTTCCACGACCCACAATATTAAAGTAGAAAGGAAGGTATATGATTTAACGTCGCTCTGTATCCATACAATGGCCTCTTGGCGACGATTCTAGATCGATTCTGAAATAAAGATCAGATGATTTTGAAAGCTAGGAAGATGACGATGTTGAAACCTGATCAGGCATCCCACTCGCCAAACTTCCACACCGCGCTAAAGTTAGGACAATTGAGGTGGTAAAGTCATATTTATCGTACATCAGCCCCCAAGTTCAGAACAGTCGATTGGATCAAAATTCGAACTTGCATCCCTCGGATTGCTAATACGCTACTCTAACCACTTGACAAGCACTGTTTCGTTAAATATTTAGATGTTGATGAATCATTCGATGTATATAAAAGTCCTTCCATATTTGATAGTATTATAGGGGTTGGCCAAACAATCGATCTAGTTGTCAGAATACTGAATTTTATATACGAAGTTTTCTGTTTCGAGTTCGGGTAAGGCATAGACGTATAAACGTGTTGTGCCAAGAGTGGTTAATATGCAAGTGAGGTTTATCGTAAACCTACCACCATTTTGCGTTTGGTTAATATCAAGGAGTTCGCAAATCCGCGTTGAAAATGTAGTGTCATTTTCAATTGGTTTCATATTATATAATAGTGGATTACACAAAATATATTTCATTACTTTAATCCTTTTGGATATAATATTATATTCGTAATATTTCCTAGGATTATTGTAACCAACCGATATCAATATTTACCCATTATGAGCATTGGGGATTGGGGGGAAACTAATGTTCTTACACCACACTTCTCGGTAATACAGGCCTCGAAATTGATTTTTTAATACAGGTGCACCTTGTGCAAGTAAGTTTTTAAATTAGGTGCACAAGTTATATTTTAGGTGCACATTTTAAAAAGAACGTAATATAAGAGCATTAATGCAGTATAAACTATTTTATTAATTGGGTATGTTTAAATAGGTTAGTAGTAGATGGTAAATAAAAATATTTAAACAGCTAAATTCTCCCTTCTCTCCGGCGTACGGCTGTCGCGACAGTCGCTTCAACAGAGCCATCTGGAAAATGTTTCGATCATCGGAAACTTCTGGTGGCAGTGACACAAGTGAACCTTCCTCCTGTATAAGCCCGTTATGGCCCAGCGATTTTGTTTTCGCATAGTGTGTATTTAGGAATTTTAATTACGTTCCTTTAGAGCAAGAGAGATCGATACTAATATTTTGTTCAAACAACAAAATAACATAAAACACGTTTCCCCCCCCCTTTTTTTTTTAACGTTAGGTGCACCTAGCTTGAAAATATTAATACAAATGTTTTCCAAAATGATGCTATTTCAAAAACGTTTCATTTGTGAAATTGAAATTCTCTCAGAGTGAATGATCCCATTCCTAGAATTATATATTAAGGTATCCGACTACGTTTAAAGCGTAATTTTGACCAAAATTCTCAAATTTGTTTTATTCTCTCATATTGAAGCCCAGTTTCCTAAGCTTCAGAATCTGTAATTGTTTTAAGTCTACGATAAATAGAAATAAAATTATAGCAATTTAAGCATTATAGAACGACAGAAATTGAAACCAGAAATACGATTGAAATGACCGGAAATTGGATTATTTTCCGCTAATTTTTCAAAAATAAAATAATTTTAAACATAAATTTGTTGAAATTATTTTCTACAATAAAGCCTCACCATTTTATATCAAGTTTCGATGAATTTGTTCGAAGAATTTGACAATGACCAAAAACACAAAGGTAAACTTTAAAAGCTTTTTCTGGAAAACACAATTTTAAGCAAATATTGCACACGCTTGATATGAATGTTCAAAGCGTTGCAGAGATATCTGTACGAAATTAAACATTATTACATATTAACATGTTGTAATGACAATATACTATAGGTTTAGTTGCAAAATGCATAATTTTTAGTTTATAGCTGTTTAATTTAAACGACATGTAGACATTTTGTAAAATTAAAACTTTGGCGACATATAACGAGCGATACTTCTTAAAATTGCAATATATCTCTTTGATTGCAGTATACTGTCGTCACTAATATCATAGATATATGGTTCTGCAAGGAAATAAAAATTAATTTAAAATTAATTTATACAGAGAGTAAGCCATATTGTAGTCATTTTGATTGAATTTTACTTTAATTTGCCCAATTGACAAAAATATAATGAGTCGGTGAATTATTTTTTGTTTTATTTCATGATTGCAAAAAATTATCTAGTAGGAAAAATTTTTAAATTGTGATTTAAGAGTCGTTTAAAAAACAAATTGTTCCGAACCTAGTCGGATACCTTAATATATTTTGTATATATTTTGAATATATATATATGTATATATATATATATATATATATATATATATATATATATATATATATATATATATATATATATAATATATATATATATTCTTCCTTGAAATATTTAATTATTATTTTTCTTTAAATTCGTCCTTGAAATATTTAATTTAATTATTTTCTTTCATTTATTCCATGAAATATTTTATTGAATATTTATGTATTTCATTGCTTTCTTGAAATGTTTAATTTAATATTTATTTATTCCATTGTTTCCCTGACATATTTAACTTAATATTCATACATTTCATTGTTTTCTTGAAATATTTAAAGGGGACATATAACCTAAAATTGATTAAAATGTCGAAAATATTTTATTATTTATTAAATATACAACTTTAAAGAACATGTGCTCAAAATTTATAGCTGCTGCAACATTATTTAGCGAAATAATTCAATTTTTTCTAACGAATATAAAGACCGAAAAAGAAAGCATTGAAAAGATCAAAGTGCTTTTCTCGGCTTTTTATTATTCATTTCTACAGTGCGCTTAAAATGCTAAGGCTTTTATTGTAATTGATTAGGGATTCGAAACTTTTTTCTGTTTTTTATTACGTTATATTTGATAAAATCGTGCATGGAAAAACGGTATTGAGTAGATTTTGCTGATTCAATTATATGCTAAGTATGTAATGAAAAAAAATTCTATGTAACTTTCAAGGCTTAACTTTCTAGTGATAATTATCTACCGTCAATGCAAAATGCCTTTACATTTAAAATGAATGGCAATTTGCAGCCCAAATTTCAACTCCTATAAACCACTTTAATGCACTCCGATGACTCTGCATACAATGTTATTTTACAAAAAAATATTATCCTACTGTAGTTTATATAATTACGAGATAAAACATATGTATGTGTTGTATGCACTTAAGAACGCGCATACCCATATTAATACGTTATGATAACATAATTGCATCTTCGTTGGAAAAAGAACTGCTTAAAAAGGTATCTAATATGTTTGTTTCATCTTGCAGTGATTACTTCAATAAGTAATGAAAAGAAAGCCATAGGAAATATTGAAACATATTTTTTAATAAATTGTAACTAATTTCAAACTCAGATCCTAGGCACGTTAGTCAAATATTCAGTCTACACACATAATTTACAGGACATTTATTGTAGCGTAGAATTAGATGCGTTTAAGGGTACAAAATAATTCTCAATAATACAATCGAACATTTAATACGTGATTTTAATGGTGTACAGTTGATAATAATAAAATAGAGGACTGTGTTGACTTTATTTATATTGTTTTATTTTATGTAATATGAGTATAAAATATATGTTAATGAAGTAAGACATATTTTTTTCACTTAATATTTGTCTGTTCTTTAAATTTACTTCTCACTGGATCAACATAAGATACTACAATTGTATATATCATTTGAGTATATGGGATTATTAAAATATCTTATCCAAAATATAATGGGTGGTAATATGCATACAAAAACTATTTTTTTTAAATATATCACTGCAATTGTTGCTTGTAGAAAATAGTGGTGGTGGGGAGAATGTGTGGAGTTTTTGAAAACCGTTTTTGTTTAATATTTCAGCATTATGGAGCATTACACGGATTTTTAAGATAGATGACATGCATATTTATATATTGGGTTGTCAATTGAATCGGAAGAACTGCTCAAAGATTATGCTGTGAACGCTTCCTTATTAGGCGAGTGTTAAATGGTGCTAGCACTGTTTTGGCCAATCTTTTTCAAATCCTATTGTAACTGACACTTCAGCTAATATGGAAATAACATTAAACATCTATATGTTTAAGATCGATTTAAACTTTTGTGTTTCAAATTTGGGAATATTTAAATAATTAATCATGCAATTAAATTCTATGAGACTAAATATTTTTTTTCTATACATTAAAAAAATATTTTAATATACTTTATAATACATGAAATATTCATAAAATATATCGCACAATATTTCAATAAATTATTGCTCTAAAATATTTGAAAGTGTTAAAGAAATGAACTGAAGTTACTAAATAAATCGTATCTTACTTTTTAGTAGAAAATACATTTCTTTATAAGAGACAATTCTCATTTCTAGTAATAGGAAATCAAAATTGCGTACGTATTTTTATGATCAAAATCAATTTCAGAATTTCTAATTTCAGAATATTTGTAAAATTTATTCACCCGATTAAATTTTGTGAAACTGATAAAAATGACTTCCACAAATTGAACAAATGCTTTCAAACATTTTGCTGTTCGGCAGTTATCTAGTATATTTGATTATACGGGTAATATTTTCGGCCTTTATTAGAAAATATCAACACTCTGAGACCAAATTTCCTCATTTTCAAATTTAGACAAATTTGGAGTATTTCAAACTTACGAAAATACAAAAATGCGATATTTTTACATTTCACTGTCTACTTATAACTCAAACGAACTGAAAAATAGCAATCTTAAATTATATCGATTGAATTCCCGAATAACATCTACATATATACATAATTTGAAAATATTAACTCAGCTACAAACTATATATTAATAAAAGAAAATAAATATTTCAGCAACACATATATAATCCTTAAAAATTGCAATGAAAATAAAATAATTATTTTTCAATTCGCACGAACGTTAGCAACTGCTTTTTGTAAAAGTCTTCTAACTCAAAAATGCTTTCCAAAGTAATTAATATTTAAAAAAAGAATATTTTCATGTTCACAAAAATGGAACATTTCTTATTTTTCAATAGAAAAAAAAAAACACGGGTGCAAAAATAAATGCCGGTGATATTATTCATGTTAGTTATGTGTAATGTTTGCATATTTACTTCATCAGTTACAGATATTGAAGTTAGTGCTGCAACATAAGTGCCAGTAATAAGTATTGTATTTCATTTGTCGACCCTCAGTAGCCCAGTGGGAGAGCAACGGATTAGTAATCGATGTGTTGCTGGTTTGCAACTTAGTCAAGATGAAGACCATCCTGTACACGAGAGCTGGTGCACATTAAATCGTAGGTAAATATTCAAAAAAGTAAAAATCAAGCACGTCCTCAAACATCCTCACGGTGACGTGCTACTGAAGCTTAGAGAGTGAAATCTAAGCGAAGCATTTTCTATCACCTAAATATGAGTGAAGTTACTATTTCTGAGGAGATGAGTGTTTCTTGTACGTATTTTGAATGTGATGTTAGTTGACCTGATTATCGGATACGAATTCACCAATTAGACAAAAAATTCTGAAAAACGAATTCCGTATTGGTATTGGATTGGTCAATACCACTTTGAGTAATTTCTAAATGTTAACAAAATGTCGATAAACAACATTTTAATGTAACTCCGATATTTTTTGTCGAACATGTCTGAATCATGTAGTTAAAATATTCGCAGGTCGTCTGATTTGTTTGTTTATACTGAAAATCCCTTTAACATCTAAAAAGAAAACATATATATACAGGGTGTTTCAGTGAACCGTTTCAGAACTTCTAAGAGGGGTAGGGTACATCCTGACAACTCGAAATCATATAGCAATGTGGGGTCGGAAATGCTTTCCTGAAGCGGTGTTGTACACAGAAGCACCGTAAAGAATAGAGACCGTAAGTGAGAAATCGTTTTAATAATACATGAAAAGAAGCAAAAGGTACATGGATTAAAGTAAGTGTTCGAAGTTTCTTCCACGGGCTACAATGCACGCCTCATATCTCCGACGCATGGACGTCCGAACATTCTGGAATACTCCAGGCATATCTCGAATTTCTCCGGCAGCTACTGCAATTCTTGCAACCAGCTCCTCAACATTGTCAACAGGGGTGTCATAAAGTAGCGATTTCAGATGACCCCATAAATAAAAATCAAGACATGATAGGTCGGGTGACCGAGCAGGCCAACGCACGGGACCACCACGTCCGATCCACTGCTGACCAAATGTGACATCCAGGTAGTTACGAACATCTCCGCTATAATGGGCAGGGGCTCCATCGTGCTGGAACTACATTGTCTGTTGCGTCGATGCAGAAATATGTTCATCTCTCAAAAGTTGTGGCAATACTTGCTACAGAAAGAGCAAGTAGTTAGGTCCGGTTAGATGAGACGGTAACATGTAAGGTCCGATGAGGTGATCTCCCATAATACCGGCCCATACATTGACCGAAAATCGAATCTGTGCTGCACGACGTCGTATTGCATGCGGGTTCTCGACCACCCAGACATGGTCGTTATGCGTGTTGAAAATTCCTTCCCTTGTGAAGGATGCCTCATCGGAAAACAAAACTTCAGCAGGAAAAAGGGGATTTTTAGCACATTTTCCAAGGTACCACTGTGCGAAAGCAATACGAGGTGCATAATCCTCCGATTGATGTGTCTGGACACGCTGCACGTGAAACGGATGCATGTCTTCTTCTCAGAGAATCCTCCAGACTCTGCAATGGGAAACCCCGACTGCGTTTGCTACACTTCGTGTACTCGTTCTTGGATTCCCCTGGACATGCTGCAGTACATTCTGTTCGACGTCTACAGTCCGTGCTGTTCTTACCCTGTCCCTGTGAGCTCTTTCTAATGAACCTGTATCAGCTAACCTCTGGTGCAGTCTTGCAAATAAATTATGACTGGTTATACGCCTCGTTGGATATCGTTCCGCGTACAAACGCTGTGCGGCTGGCCCACTACAATTTGCAGCCCCGTACGCCAAATGCATATCGGCTAACTCTGCGATCGTGTAATCATCCATCCTACTAACTTGGCGTTCTTGTGCGAAATGAAGATTCCCTACACGAAAGCTCGGGATTTTCGCACAACGCCATCTACCGCGTCGGGAAAGCATTTCTGACTGCCCATTGGTATATGATTTTGGTTTGTCAGGATGTACCCTACCCCTCTTAGAAGTTCTGAAACGGTTCACTAAAACACCCTGTATGTATATATATATATATATATATATATATATATATATATATATATATATATATACATATATATATATATATATATATATATATATATATATATATATATATATATATATATATATATATATATATATATATATATATATATATATATATATATATATATATATATATATATATATATATATATATATATATATATATATATATATATATATATATATATATATATATAACATATATATATATATATATATATATATATATGTGGGTTCGTAAAAGGTAAATGATAAATAACTCTTAAAGTTTAAATTTAAGTTTAATTAGATAATTGATGTATTTACAGTATATTTACAAACATCTTTAACAGTTAAGAATATCCGACAACTAAGAGGCCATCTGCCTAAAAAGTCATGGGCCGTCTGCCCAACTGCTAGCTTCGGTGTCTGGGGGAACATCTGTCTCATTGATGCGGTCGCTTCTGAGCGGACGCTTCCTCTAGGTGGCGTTACTGCTGCGGACGTATCAGGCTTTGGCGCGCTCGTCGCACAATCCAACAATCGGCTATCCTGACTGTAATTTCGTCCTCGAAATTCGCCATCTTCAACATCAGTAAACAGGCCATAACATTATCACATATAGTTCAGATGAAGTATTCCTCAAGATCCAATATGCTGAGTCACGGTCCTTCACTCAAATGAAGTTCTCACCTCGAATCCGATGAGCATCAGGCGAATATTGGAATCGTCCGCGTCTCGAACAGTTGAGGTAAAATGCGTTTCTCGAACGGTTCAGATAAAAACGGCAATCTTCGGCCTTTAATTAAATCCAGGCCAAACCCCCAAATATATGTGGGTTCGTAAAAGGTAAATGATAAATAACTCTTAAAGTTTAAATTTAAGTTTAATTAGATAATTGATGTATTTACAGTATATTTACAAACATCTTTAACAGTTAAGAATATCCGAAAACTAAGAGGCCATCTGCCTAAAAAGTCATGGGCCGTCTGCCCAACTGCTAGCTTCGGTGTCTGGGGGAGCATCTGTCTCATTGCTGCGGTCGCTTCTGAGCGGACGCTTCCTCTAGGTGGCGTTACTGCTGCGGACGTATCAGGCTTTGGCGCGCTCGTCGCACAATCCCATATATATATATATATATATATATATATATATATATATATATATATATATATATATATATATATATATATATATATATATATATATATAACATCTATTACACTTAGTTATACAACGTGCTAAAGCCTGTACGTACTTTGAACGTTCTTTAGTGGATCGAGGTCAAATCTCGCAATCTTCAGGTTACTGACCTACGGTTTTCCTCTACACCATGACTTTTATGAATAAGCCTAATTACAATGTATACCAGAGTAAAATATATTTTATTAGCCTGTCATACAAAAGCCAACTAGCATTCATTTATATTACTAGCATAACAGTAAGATTAATATTTTAGTAACTTAAGAAACTTTTAAGTCAAAGCAGTTAGTTGTTGCCTGAAACAACACACTATTGCCATGTTAAATTTCAATAGGGATAACAGAACAAGGGACAATGGGTATAAATTGAATAAGACACATTTTAATCGGGATTTAAGGAAAAACTATTACTTTAATAGGGTAATAGACAGTTGGAACGCGTTGCCAGAGAATATAGTTAATTCAAAGTGAGTGTACGAATTTAAGATACAATTGGATAGTCAGTGGGAATTGGAGAGTTCATAAAAAAAGAGCCAGCCTTGTTGGGCTTGAGCCTGTAGCTGGTCGTCAATATTTGTATTTGTATTTGTATTTGCATCCATTAAAAGAACGCTTAATGAAATAGTTAATAAAAAAAGGTAATCTTTACGCGCGTATTTTACGGACAGTATAAATGTTTCCATTTTTCTAAAAACTTTATTTCAATGCCTCAATTGATTTGCGAAGTCCCCCCCCCCCCTCTGTTTATAAACTGATTTGATTTTTGTAAATTAGCCACGGGATCATAAAACACTCGTGAGAAAAATGTTTTCCCTCATGTGCGACTAAATTCAATAGTTAATCGACTGCAGTCTATATTAGCATTCGCTAAGATTAATTTCAATACAGCGCAATTGCACAGCTGGCTAAACAAAGTAATTACTTTCGCAAAACAATACTAGGAAAGAAAAATTAGTTCACCAATCGATGAGAGCGCTCCTTTCAAAACGGAAAGTTTCAAGAACATTTCCGGTGCTTTCAAAATTTCAACATCCTGCCTACAGATCCGAAGAAATGCTTAATATCTTAGATGGAATTTAATATTAACAATTCAAGTCTATTTTGTAGGATGCATAACGTCCCGCTTGGCTAAGCAAAATCCCCATAACGCATGCAAAATAAATGGATTAGCATCCACTTCATTGGAGACGGATATGCGAAAGCGGTCGTAGAGGAACGAGTCCAAACTGGTTTGCCTTTCTTTTTTCCCCAAGACCTCCCCATCGAGCATCACGAAAATAGAAAAATCTATCCTTCACTCGCCAGGAGGAATATTTTAATACATGGATTCGAAGTCATTTCGTAAATGATTTGCGAAATCCCGAGCTTTTCGTTCATTCCCCTTTCCCATCCGTTCGTTGCCTCTGAAAGCACCATCAGCAACTTCGGATGGGCCGCTCCTGAAGTGATCACGGCAAACTGAAATTACGGTCGGAAAACTTTCCGGAAAACGTCTGAGAGACTGGATTACCATCGCCGGGATAAATAGAGGCTAAGAATTAGGGGGTTGTTGGGAAAATAAAGCGTTTTGTTTGCAGATCAGCTTTTAATTCAAGCATTGCTAAATGGTTAATTACTTACGAAGACTCGAATACTACTCTTCAGCCACAGCATGTTTTTTTAAAGAAAAAGTTGATGGGATTACTAAACATCCTACTACCCAAGAAATGTTTTATTTTATAATATTTTCAAAATAATAATGTTTGGATATGTCAATTGATTGCGTTCTGTGCTTGGTGAGTTAACATTTAAGATGAGGCAGATAGACTTCTGTTACCACTAAAATATCGCTTACACCAGTGATATGGTAGCGTTGGTAGTTATGCCCCTTTTGAGCGACCGCTGGCATCGTTCACCATTTAGAGCTGTCAACGACTGACCTCTTAGACTCTTTAGGATCCCTTTTTTGTTCATTGGTCCCCTACTCTGCCGACCATATGTGTGAACGCTTTGAGGAAAGCAGAGAGTCGTCAGGAAAACGTGAGTCGTAAATAACACTCACGGCCCTGTCGCTCAGGTTAGGTAATTAGGTATAGGGGCTCGGAGAATCAGCAGAAAAGCCGTTCTGTGAGGCGATTGAAAAAAAATCTAAGCGCCGCAGCGTAAAGGTTAAAAATATAACACTCAGAATTAGCAAACTATTTATCAACAATGAATAACCAAAAAAAAGGGAAAGGCAAACACAAGCAAGAAACATGTGTGGATAAGCATCCCTTGAACATGCAGACGCAATAACACCTCGAGCTATCTCTCATGTTACTATCTATATGTGAGCTATCTCTCAGGAAACTACACAACAACCATTATGAACTTGTTATATACTAATATCGTCGGTTTGTAGCAAGAATTCAGTAATAACAATTTTTCAGTACATCCTTTGAAAGAATGGGTGTCCAACGCTCATCCCTGGATAGCTAATAACTGTCTAAGTGTTTCTACGAGATATTTTGTCTAAGTTATCCCTTCGAGAAAATACTACCCTATTACTCCAAGGCATTTGGAACATGTTTTTGCACCAGAGTTTGGCCACTATAGGAAAGTTTTTGACCCGACGATAAACCACCAGGAGGGTGAATGGGGTCCCACAAGGTCGTAAATTTTTAATATTGTTATGTGACTTTTAACGATGTTTTTTAATGACTCGGAGGACCTATATTTCTCTCACTTCACACTAATTCCTGTCAGCACTTTTGGCAGTATGGACATTTGGGAATAACTATTTTAAATGATAAGGCGCATGAATGTCATAATTTTATTTCTTTACCTTGATAATTCTCTAAGCATTCCAACAACTTCCATCGAATCTGATATTGATACATTCATTTTCCAAAAGCAAAACTAGACAGTATACATGTTTTACTTTTATGTTGCGCTCCTTTTTTTTTAATTATGCAATAAACATATAAAAAATAAAAGAATTTGTATGTCCCGGATATATAATAATTATATTAAAGTATGAGGGTATCCTAACCTACTTACTTTTACGAAATAAATGCAGTTATTTATATCTAATGCTAGTTCTATTTTTAGTTATAAATATATTTTACTTAATATGATTAAAAAAAATGATTATTTAATGCAAATTATAAATTTTGAAAGATAATTTATTCCCTACCTTCTTTAAACTGAAGCTACACTTTTCACATCTATTTTTGAAATTGAAGCAACATTTTATAAATCTATTTTTTATTTGCTATGCATGTCTTTTCTTATAGTTTTACTTAATTTCAATATATAATTTGTTTTAATAAATACTACTAGTTGATCAGAGTTTAGTTATAAACAATATTTGGCTAAGTAAATTGATTAAGCGTATATTTTCAGAAACCTTTTTTTGCATTGTATTTACACTATATGAGCAAAAATATTTAGACACTGCATGTTTTTCAGAAGAAAAAAAACTTTGATATTCTATTTAGTAAAGGGATGATCTTCCGTTTGCTTGTATAACAACGGCAATACGTCGAAGCATATTTTTCACAAGTTATCTGCCCATCTGGGCTGGAAGAGCCCGCCAAGCCTCTTGCAAGGCAATGAGAAATGATTGCTGTGAAAATGGGAGTGCGTGGTGGTGCCGTACTCATCGTTTCAGTTTGTCCCACATGTATTTGATCGTATTACGATTGGGGCTCTGAACAGGACAGTCAGGCATTCACAGGCATTTTCAGGAAACCAGTCTAGCACACAATTTGCAGTATGACATGGAACTCGACCCTGTTGGAAGAAACAACCATCATCGCTGTAGTATTGTCATAGTGTAGGTAAGGCCTAATCATCTATAACGTCGAAGTACACGTCAACGTTCATGGTACAAGATACATAAAGAAATGGGTTGAGCCCAAATCAGGAAAACAGCTCCACACTAAGACTGATCCTCCTCCGAATTTCGGTGTTATCCAAATACCTTTGTCCATATGTATATAAATTTTCTTAGGCTGGATTTAAGCTCATGCGGGTCACGACGAACACGAAGACGCTGATAGATTAGCAAACGAAGCAACAACAACGGAATACATTGATGAAGGGTAGAAATGGCCTAAGAGTCATTGTAGAAGGGAAAGCACTGGCTGGCTACTTGGTGCTTGGCAGATTGAGTGGGACGAAGGGGAAACAGTCATGACATTGCATGATGTGTTACCAAGAGTTCACATCATTCCGATGCTACCTAACGAGGTTTAAGAGAAAATCAAGTCTGAAAACTGCTCCCGTGGTGAAATTGGCACACCTCTACATTACACCACAGTTTTCCTCCTTACAGCCTCATGGTATATGAGAACGCCTGCCGGCCAACTTAAAATAGCATGGCTCAGGAATATTGCATGTAACAAGGGCTCCAGGGTGAAAATTATTAACATGGTAAGACTCATTGAAAATCATCAGGACTTGATTATCTTAAGAGACCACGGTTAAACGAATATTTTAATATATATATATATATATATATATTTCTTAGTTCTTAAAATTTCAATTTACAAATGTACTAAATAATTAGGTATACATTAGTGATATATTTAATAGCATTTCCATTGCTGCTATGTATAAATAAAATTAAAATAACTGGTGGTAGCATTTGATTTAAATATGTGCTTAAATATATTCGTATTTCAATTAGAAAATATTTCTTCAAAGTCGTGATACAATGTTATAATATTTGGTTTCTTTTGCTAACAAATTATCAATAGATTAAGTTAAACTTTATAAATAAGTGTGACAGTACCTTTAACTCGAAATAGTACATTCTTAAAACAGTTACTTATAACGAAATAGTAAAAAACATTGATCTAAAATATACTAATTTGTCCTGCTGTTTGAATTTTCGAACCTTATATATTGCTGCTGTTTATCGGTCATCATATTTGTCATATACAAGGTATCTCTAAAAAGTATCCGACCGTGGAAAATATAATTCTTACATGACGAGATGGGACCCTAATCCCCTTCAGAGTAGTCCCCTTGTGCCTCTACACACTTAGTCAACCGTTCCTTCCACTGTTGAAAACATTTTTGGAAGGCTTCTTTTGGAATGGTGTTCAACTCCGCCGTCGCTTCTGCATTATATCTTCTCTACTCTCAAAACGGGATCCTTTCAATGGTGTCTTCTATTTCGGAAATAGCCAAAAGTCGCAAGGAGCCATGTCTGGAGAGTAGGGAGGTTGGCAAACGACTGGAGTTCCATGTTTCGCCAAGAAAGTCTGAATCAGGTGCGATGAATGAGATGGAGCATTATCATGATGAAACCGCCAGTTTTTCGCCGTCCAGGTCTCCTCTTTTACGCCGAATCGCATCACAGAGAACTTCTTGGTAGTACTCTTTAGTCACTATTTGTCCTTCAGATGCGTATTAGCGATGCAAAATTCCACGGATATCAAAGAACACAGTTAGCATCACCTTGATTTTTTTTCTCACTTTTCGCATTTTTTCGGCCTTGAAGACCCTGGATGCTTTTATTGCGACGATTGTGCTTTTCCTTCCGGGTCATACCGGTACACCCTTGATTCATCTCCAGTTATGATGGTGTTCAGTAACCCAGGTTCAGTATTGTTTGTCTACAACAGGTCCTGTTTAACCGCATGAGGGAGTTCTTTCTGTCTGCTGACAGAAGCTTAGGCACAAATTTCGCAGCCACTCTCCGGCTTGTTAAAATTATCACGCATAATTGCATGTCCAGAATCTTTACTGCTAATCTCTCGTGCAGTCAAACGACGATCTATTATCAGATTTCCCACCCACTCAACAACATCTACATTCCAAGTGGTTTGTGGCCTCCAAGAACTATGGGTACTCTCCACCGATGTGCAGCCACTTTCAATCGGTTGAACCACTCCTTAATTTTGTGTTACCCCTATAGCATCGTCTCCAAACACCTGCTCAATGTTACAAATTGTTTCGCTTTGAGAATCACCAAGCATTTGACAAAATGTGATGCAGTACCTTTGCTTAACTCTTAACAACTTTGCTAATTAAGTTAATTTAAAATAAAGCTTTTTTATTTCCGCTTTTCATAAATTATCTGTTTTAAAAATATTTAATGGGCATTTGTTTTCGAGATATATTTTTTTTATAATTATTTAAGTCAAACACGGACAGTATGGTTGTCAGATTTGCAAGTAATTGGGATTTTTATGTTTTTCTTGTGATACAGTGCAATACTGTATGTTTACTTAATTATTGCGTAATGGTCGTTGTTGGTTTGAAAAGAAGCTACGTCATGTAATACGAAATGCAATTTCGTGTAGAGTGTTTGGGGTCAATATATTCGAAAAAGGATTTAGATACTAAAGTATCAAAGTGCCTTCTATTCTCGTTTTTGCTGTCTGATCACCTTATATGAAAGAAATGATCCGAAAGAAAAGCTCGCCTTCAAAAAGTTGGCTGCGAATTTCTTTGTCGCTGATCTACCGTGCATTCTCCTTGGAAGAGGAATGATCCTCTATCTCCAGCTAATCATCGCGCTTCATGAAGCACAGCCACTTAATGGAAGTATCTTGCCACCACCCTTCCCGAGGAAACATACAAAGTCACAAAAACAAAATCCCGGAAGAGAGAAGAAAACTAAAAGACCGATGTTTCAGGGTGGCAACAAAAACAAAATGGGTGTTGGTAGGAATCTGGTAGTTAAGTTCCACCAACAAATTTACTGTGTCCCATCTGCTGGTATTGGTGACCAACACCTGGTTTAGTGGTAGTCTTCTTGTCGTATCGGTAATCTATTTTCTAGAAGATCAGATCATTTATGCTTTAGGTCAGGAGGTTTAGAAGTTTCTTTATTTCAACCTTTTCTGGCTACAATCTTTTCTGTAAATTCAACTATGTATTTATTTTTTGCTATCTATCTTTATCCTTTCAAAGAACCCCATTTTTGTTCCAAATTTTAACCTAAGACCTTACATGACCTTACAAAGATTCGATGGCAAATAATAGTAACTATTTATAGTATTGAATTTATATGACAGGAATATTGAATTTATATTTATCAACACACAGACGTTAAACTTTAAAACATTTATGTCTACACCTAACCATGCATATTTGAAGTATACTGCGAAATATGGAGAGATAAGATTTATAATGTTAGTACTGAGAAGGCTTTTCTAAGAAAGTGTATCTAAGGTTATATGAAAAAGCGAACGAGTGACGGCAGAAGCGGAGGAAGAAAATCAGCTATAATAAAACGTATAGGGATGGGTAGTAGTTTTAAAACCTGATGCTTTACAACAACATAGTTTATAAGTAAAGTTATGAATTGTAAGATTTGAAGACTTTCATCGAAATTCTTTGAAATAAAGAACTATTCACATTAAATGCTGCTACTGAATGCTCAAACGATCCCCTACGGGATAAAGGCTGGGTTATTAAATGAAGCTTTACTTACTAAGACAAGTGGAAGTTTCATTGTAAATATTACAACAATGAAACCAAACACAATTTGGAATGGCGACCACTTGGGAAACCAGTGCAAGAAACATCCTTATCCAATTCTATTAGATATTTACATCTTCAATGTTATTGTATTTCCAAAGTATTATCAACCATAATTACAAAATGCTATGTGATGTGTATATTTAATACTTTATAAACTGTAATTCTAATTTAATAAACTAAATTGCAATGCTGTTGGAATTTTTTTAGTTCAATAACTTATTCTGTTTTTTTTTATGTTGATTCAACTGAACTAGTTATATAATTGATTATTACCCATTTTTGTTTCAAAATGCAAAAGTATCTTCATTACTTAATGGATTATTAGGTAATGGTAATTTTTAGTTAACGTCGTACTAGAGCAACACAACAGGCTATTGACGACGGTCCGGGATCAGTCCCTTAAGGGAAAGACCCGAGGACAACACCTCGCAATTTTGCACCACGGTCAGATGACGAAGTACCATCTGAGCTGGCACCGCACTCTCCAAACTTCCACGCCAACCCAACGTGAGGACTTTCGGCCACGACAGATTTAAGGTGTACCAGCCGTCTCTACACCATACGCTTACAAACATCCAAGCCCGGACCCGGATTCGAACCAGGAACCTTCCGATCTAGAGGCTAACACCTTAACCACTATACCGGTTGGTCGGCATGGATTTTTAGGAAATATCTAAATTCATCTTTAGAACCAAAGAAAAATGTTTCTATAAGTATAATTTATGTGAATAATTTAGTTTTACTTTTTTTTATTTATACTTTCACTCAAAATGAGCACAATTTTGACAACGATTAGATAAGGATTTCTTCAGGTTGCTTATTTTCATTAATTACTGAATTCACAATAATGATTAGTTTAATTATGTATAGAAATTCGTATCTAAGACAAAATCTGTCTGAAACATCAAGTATCATGGCAATAACTACTTAAATAGATCAACTCCGAAAATATCTCACTGACTAGTATTGCGTTTCCGTCACAATAGAATGGAAGAAAATTATTTAATTCCTTACACGATCCTTTTGTGTGCCATAGTAATCTTCCGCAAGCTCCGAATTGAATACAGAACTGTAAAAAGCTAAAACTATTTCTAATTTAAGTGAGAGCAAACTAATTAACTTCGTCTCAGTGCTTAGGAAGTAGAAAACCTTTTTTCCAAAGTAAAGGTTGGTGCTTCTTTGCTTTTTTTAGAAACTTGGACAAAATTGCATTCTAAACAAGATGCTAAGATGGGTTTTTTAAAACATGACTTAGAAGAGTATTTCATTATGGAGTTTTAGTATACTATGTGTATTAAAAGACGAAAAAAATACTCAGAATAAGAAATCTTTTGAATAAAGATTACAAAATCTGAAAAATGCAGTTATACCAATTAAAATCCAGTCAGTGCTTGCATTCCGGAAGTTGTTTTATATTTAAACATGCCTAGCGATTACAAACAATAGTACAATCGTTATTAAAAGCTGTATAATTTAAATATTATATTAATAATTCAATGTAATAATTGTTTTAATGTTACAATTAAAATAATTGAATTCATTAAGTATGGCATTGATGAAATAAGGCTGATAATCAGTGTAATTTAAGAAAATTAAATTATCTAATTTATTCTATTTAATAAAAAACTACGGAATATTTCTATTTTATAGAATATCAGAAACAAAATCTTTAAATTTACAGGAAGGTAGATAGGTTGTTATTTAACGTTCAACTGGAGTTACCTAATGAGCTCTATTTGGTTGTTTGGGGTCAATCCCGATGGCTAAGATCGTAACGCCTCGTAATTTATAACAACGGTCAGGTGACGGTTAATATTATATAAAATAAAAACTTAAATTAGTCTGTGGTGCATACAAGAAATAAGCCCTCACTGTTTTTATAAATGTTTGGTACTGGCGTGATTCTTGAAATGTAGTGCAGAATCTAGTAGATGCGTTTCGTGGTAACCAGATTGAAGGAGTAGCGTATTTTCAACCTGATGGTTTCAAGCTTGAAACACGATCTACCCAAAGTCCACGATCCACCCAAAGTTGTGTTTGTAGGGTCTGGTGTACATCAAATATGCCGTGGTCTTAAATATCCTCACGTAGATATTCTGTGTAAGTTTGGAGAGTGATGGGTCAGGTCAGATGTTGACCTCGTCATCTCACCATTGCTCAAAATGATGAGGTGTTGTCGACGGATATTTACCTTCGGGATTGTTTGCGTAACGTCAACAATAACTTGAGTTTTGTAGCAGTGCGAAGTTAATTCATGAACCAACAAACTAGTAAATACAAAAAAATATTACTCATTTCATAATTCGTACTGAAACTAGTGATTATTTCTTTACTTTCTAAGTTTAAGTTTTGATAATCATTGGACTGTATTAACTCGAAACAATAAATGCAATTTGCAGATATATTCAGTCATTATCCCCAATGTGTTGTCAATTTACATTTATTACACATTTCAAGAAATATAGACTATGTTATGCTTCTCCTCACAATCGTTGTATTTATAGTTTCAGCATAAAATAACTCACAGTACACGGCTTTTGTTATTTAATTGCTCCTTTTCAGCTTATTTCCATAAAATACCTTTTCCTAAACGCATCATTAACATTATTTTATGGACAAAAATATGAAGTAAATGATACTGTAATTCAGACTTGTAGTTAGATATAAATTTTGTATTTCGGACATGGGATTTTCAGTATGGACGCTTGCTTATAGTATACAAACGATGAAATTTTCAGCTGCCAAGGTCTTTAATTCAATGGACTTTCTTTAACCTCTCTGCTGGTTTATCTTATCGTAAAACACTTCCCTGTAGCGTACTTAGATCTCCATTCCCTTGGAGTAATATGAGAGTTTTGTCTCGACGCGATATCTAGTCCTTAGCAAAGTTAATAGGATCTTGGACGAGATATCTCTTAAAAACACTTTGATAGTTAATGACTGTAAACGTATATTACATGTTTAGAGATTATTTATTTTAAATGCAGTTATACCGGATGAAATTATATATTTACATATTATGTACTTCGCTACTTTCATCATTTAAAAAATATGATGTATTTTATTGATAATTGTTATATTGATTTCGTTTCGTCAACAGTATTTAACGATATACACGTTAACACAAGAAAGAGTTTCGAAAGCAACAGCGTTGAAGGAAAAGTGCAACATCTTTTAAGGGGGTCCGGGACACAAAAATCGTCCAATTTTCGAATTTTTTATTATTATTTTAAGAAATTCTCTGTGTTTTTCTGCTTTAAATGACGTCTAAATCATGTTTCTATCTTAATTAGAACTAGAGATACAATAATTTTAGTGATGCGTTGTTTTGAAAATCTAACACTCTTGACAGTTGTTGTCATGGCCACAACATGTGTCTTTAAAACTTTAAATGCGTTTTTCTCCATGATACATTTTTTCAAGATTTCCTGTATTCAAATTGCTATAAGTCGAAAACCGATAAAGTTTAAGGGTTGAAATTTGAAACATATCTTTTTCAAACATAATACTTTAATTTTGATTCAGCAAATTTGAAACAAATATTTACTTTTAAAAATGTGACTTTTTTAAAAAAAAGTACCTTAAAATGTTTAAAAATTTTCACTCAAATATTTTTTATTTTTTATTAAATTAATATTTTTTAAATTGCTGAATCGTAATTAAAGTTTATAAATTTGTAAATAATTTACTGCAATAATTTTGAAAATTGATCAAGAATATTTTGAGTTTTAGCAATTTAAAATGACCTCTCTTTTTATCAAAAATTTTTAATTTAAAATTTTTAAAAAACTTTTGGAAAAATTTTGTGTTGTGATTTTGCTTATTAGTTAGATGGGTAATCAGTACAAAAAAAATTCAAAATTCTCAATTAATTAATAAAAAAAATTTTAAACGTGTCCCGGACCCCCTTAAACTGCTGAACGAATTCTGGTATTACTTACATTCTAAAAAGTAGATTATTTTGAAAATGTAATATTAACATATATTATCCTACACGGAAAGAAAATACATAAATCTAAACACAAAAGAGTGTCTCGAAAGCGATACCTATGAAAAAAATGAACAAATAACATCTCCAACTGTTGCCAGCAATATCCGCGAGATCGCTTTCAAGTCCATCCGCTTCTCCAAAGTCAATTTGCTGCAGTTTAAAAGCTTTCCACACACAAATCACACCAAAAAGAATAAAAAAGAGCCCGACAAAACGAAAATAACCTCTCAGTTATTCCTCGACTCCGTACAGAAATTTAAATCATTCCATGCATATCAAACACACGTCAGAAACTCCCGAAAACGAAGAATAAGTCAACTATCGTTAGATGACTCCACTTGTGCAAATCTGAGCGAAAAGATCGGGAAAATATGAAGTGGTCCAAGAATAATATAAATATGGTAACGACTTAGGAAGGGTCTGACAATCACAATTCTTATCTCCTCTCGCCCCTTTTGCTATCAGCCCGCAACGGGAATGAACCGGTCCCAGTCATCCAACACCCATTTTCTGTTCCATTATACCCTTTGCCAGGCTGACGACAATTGTTCCCGACAGCACCCCTTTACTGGACGTCACTCAGAGTGACACTGGGAGCTCAAGGAGTCACTTATTGATTTCCTTTTTACTTTTTTTACTTATTTACTTCCCTCTGCTTTATTTTGCGTGCAGCAGAAGTGTCTATTCCTCTTCACTAAGATAAAAATCCTTCAATTCGTTGGGTGTATGTGTGTTGATGACGGCTTTATTATTCTTTTCCTACTCTGTTCATCGAGTTCATAGGAATCCCCCAGGGGTATAAGACCACTGCGATTACCTGGGAAAGTGGTTATCGGATCGGCTCAGTTCTTCAATGGATAGGGGCGGGATACAGTGATACGAGGTTTCTTCGGAATTAAAGTGTTCAGAAGGATCTTCGGGTCATAAAGGTCAGGAGGTAAACGTATAAGGGGATGTCCAACTTAGTTTTGCCTTAAGAACTAGTCGTGCCTGGGTACATTTATTATTTTGTCGGAATTTATCGTTTCTTATTTCTGAGTACTTTACCCGGAGTTTTGGGTTTTTTGTCATTTGCATCATAGCCTCACTGTTGTGAGTTGAAAGGTTTCCGAAATGTGAAATGAAAATCCGAAATGTTTTTATCCTATAACTTTTATATCTGCTTCAAATAAAATTGTACACAGGCAATTAAAACACATATTTATGAATCAGTTATTTCCCTGTGCGTTATTTTCCATGCATTATTTTCCTGCTCTGTTCATCGAGATAATAGGATTCTCTCATGGGTGTAAGACCACTGGGATTACCTGAGAAAGTGGTTATCGGATTGGCTATGTCTTTCAATGGATAGGGTAGGTATACATAGGTACGAAGTTCTTTGGGAGGATCTTTGGGTCATTTTGGGGATAAAGGACAGGCGATGAGCGTATTAAGAAAGAGAGAATATCCCAATGAGTTTTGCTTTGAGGATTAGGAGTGTCTGGGTACATTTATTGCTTTGTCAGAATTCATAGTTTCTTATTTCTGCGTGCTTTAGCCGTAATTTTGGGGTTTATGTATCATAGCTAGCTGGACAGAAAAGCATGACAATGCTTTCAGTCAAAATGTTTTCTGTATCGATAACCTTCCATTAGCTTAAAATAATATTCTCCATAAGTTATTAAAAGAAAATTTTCAGTACCGTTTTTTTATTTCCTTCTCCTTTTTTGTAATGTATTATTCTCACTAAAAGATAATAATCCTTGAATTCTTTGGGTGTCTTTGTGTTGAGGATGGCTGTATTATTATTTTCCTTCTCCGTTCATCGAGTTAATAGAAATCATCTAAAATATAAGGCATTTTTAACATCTGGTAGATGCTATAATACCGTCTCGTTTATTCAATAGGTGTGGTATGGATGCCGCATACAGAGACAGGCTCCTTTGGAATAAAAATTTTCTAATATATTTTTTTTATCTATATGAGTGTAATGCTTTCAAGGTGCATAAATTTATTATTAGAGGATAATTTCATTTTAGTTTTTTATTTAAGGCCTTGATCATGATAAATTTGATATTTCTCTCACTTAAATTCAGCTCCAATATAAATTGGAACAAAAAAATATTAATGACTGAACCCAAACAATTTCTGATTCAAACGGCATCCAGAAAAAAAAGTTGTTCAGAGTAAAACAGTCGTTTTAATTCTACTTGTTTTCTTAGGTATCAAACATAATAATTTGTAAAAGTTTTTTTTTTTCGAATGACATTTTACAGTAACAGTTTAATCAAAAATGTTTTCAAAAATTCATGTTAATTTTAAGCATAATATGGGTATTACTAATTCGGTTAGCTTTACATATCAGAAAACAGTCCACTTACGACATCATTCGAGGCAAGTCCGACCCCATGAAATAGCATTGGAAAGTTTTTCCTAATTAAAACAATAGTAAGTTTCAACAAATAAGAGCTAAGTAAAGAGTTTGGGAATAGTTGGTAAAAATTGGTAATTTTGTAAAATTATTGAGTAGGTACATAATAGTAATTGATTCAAGATGAACATATACGATTTAGAATAATACTCGTCTCATCCTTCTTTAAATAATTTTCAAAACACAAGCGAGAGTAGGCATTAAATTACTGTCAGATAAATTGCTATTATTAAAATTTTGATTTTTCCAGCTGTCTAAAGAGCTCCTGAAGTTAAGCACAAATGATGTCTCAACTGTATAACCCCATTGGCTGTCTAGCATAATCTGCTTAAGATATGGAGATGTGTCTGATAGATAACACTCGCATTTAAGTTAATAAGATATTCAAATTAAGAGAATTTCACTTTTCACGCTAAACATTTAAAACGTGTAGAATTAGCTAGAATAGTAGACTAAACGTAGATTTAATAGTTCAAACAATGCCATACGCTTTTTAAGAGATTGAGAGACAAAATTGGGAAAATTGTGTTGCTTCAGAAACTGGTTGCACAGTTTATAATTTGATGTTAGTCTCCTAAATTTTGGAAGTCCTGTCCAGAAACATTTTTATTACATATAAATATAAAGAATTTAGTGATATACGTTGAACTAAAATATCATTACTTCATGGCTACGCCATATTATTCAGGAACCCAACGCTTGCTTTATTTGACTATTATGTATCCAAGCAATGTATAATATAGTTGGTATAAGTAAACCTTTCAAGAGATCAAACGGATGATAGACTAATATAGCTTTCAAGGTTGAGCTATTGTGCTAATGTCAATGTTATTGAGCTATTGTGCTAATGTTAAATAGGCTGTGTCTATGACATAAAGAATTTAGCTAACACCTAATATGGAATTGATAATGTTTTTTCATTGTAATAAAAAGTGAGTCAACTCGCTAAAGGTATAAAAGAAGTTATAAAGAATGATAAGATTATCAATATCAATTCTTTCAATGTTTAAATTCTTCGTTTGCAAAAACACAACGATTTGTCTTAAAAGGAAACATCAAAGCAATTTTTAAACAATTGTATAATATTTAATTAATTTTTATGCAGTCAAGATTTATTTAAACTATCGCCAAATCCATTAGTATTGTATGTAACACATGTTAATTTTTTATAGCTTAAAATACTTATGAAACATCAGTTTATCTGACGAAAGAAAGGTATTCATACTTATTGTAGAAATTTGATATAACTTGCTCACATCAAGACTGATGTGTAATAACAAAAAAAATGTCTTACTTAACTAAAATTTGTTTTAAAAGTAATTACTAAAATTTTAGTTCTTCTAAACGAGTTTTTTATACGTTTAGACAATGGACAGCAACTTAACGTTCCTCAATGAAGAACGCTAGAATTACGAATAGAAATAAATCGTAACCATTAACGCTCACTATCGTTAGTTTTATGAAGCAAGAAAGCTGGTTCATGCATTTAAAAAATTTATTATAGCTAAGCGAAGTCAGATTCTAATAATTTTAAAAATATATTTTCTTTACTGAAATATAAAATATTTCGCTAATGAGCTATCTCATTAGTTAATTCCCAAAATGCTTTTATCGCAACTATTAATTGGTAAAAAGAGTATCCGAACTTTCACTAGATATTAGTAAGATTATTTTCTTAGCTATCCTGAAATTATTTCTTTCACGAACGGTTTGAAATTTAAAAGTAAAAAAATAAACTATTTATAATTACATCTAAAAACTTGAAAGAAACTGCAATTCAGATTTTTACAAATTCGTCTCAACAGTCGGAAAAATCAAGATAATTAATATACAGTGCATACTAAGTTTTCTTATGGGTTGACGAGTGTACGATTTGCAAAATTTAATGTCAAGACTATTAACGATTGCTGATTCAGTCAAACGCTTAGAAATTTGGCATTAGCAAAATATATATCTAAGATATAACTTTTGTAAAGCACTTTGATTGATTTTTAGGAAGCATTTTCTGTAATTTATTTAAGGAAGCCGACATACGTAGATGCTATGGAAGATTAAATCGAAAACAAACTAATTGAAATAATTATGAGTCAAATTTTTGACTCTAGTAAAATTTCATTGTGTGCATCTGATTTAAGTGTGATACATAATACTTTTATTCACTACTTGTAGTATATAAATTTTGTTGCAGAAAAATATAATGTTAAAGTTGTCAAGAATTTTGAAACTAGATCGTCATTATGATTTATTTAAGTTGGTAGATAATTGACAAAATTTCAGACTATTGGTGACGATCTAGGATTCATCCCGATGGGAAAGATTCACGGACAGTGCCTAGTACATCTGAACCACGTACAGAGGACTAGAACAGCACTTTAGCTGTCATTCCATTCTCCAAAGCTCCACACGATAACGTGAAGGCATTTGAGGTCATGAACGATTTAGCGTGAACCAACCCCCGGGTACACTATGGTGTTTAGCTTGATCAAGCTTCGAAGTACGGATTAGCAACCCTCCGGTTGCTAATCCGTTGATCTACCAACTGCGCTACACAGTTCCATGATTTTTGTTGGAGTTAATATCATAGATGTTCTGCAACAGAGATGACATGAATGCAGAAACATGATAGTTTTTGCGTTGGACACTATTATATTGTTATGAATACTATAATACCTAAAATATTGAAGAAATGTCATATTCCTTGTACGCTAAATAAAAAAAGAAAATTGTTTTTGTTCAGTTATATTTTTTGTGATGGTAAGAACATACGTACTCAAATACAATAAAATCATCAAACACTGAAAGGAAAACATAAAGATTCCGATATATGAGCATAATTCACTGCGCACTGCAAGTGAAATTTGTGAACCACGTTTTGTAACACTGGTGAGGTACGGAGTGGAGTTCTACGCAATACCTCTCTGATCTACTACATAGTCAAATAATAAACCGTTGACGTCGCACATTATTTCCAAAATGATAAACAATCATGATATAACCCGTTTTTGAATCATGTACTCGTATCTTTCCATTCGGGGGTTGATCCCGAACGCTCACCCATTGCCCAGTGTGTTACTCCCAGTACGGCGTTAATTAAAATACCTACCTACCTCGAATCATATACCGAAGTCAGCATTCTATATACTTGACCAATTTGTCGGCTCTACTTGCTGCAGCATTGTATTGTTTACAATATTTTGCATTGTAAACAATGGATTGCAAGATACAAAATATTGAATATTGCAAATAGCATAGCACAGATTAATTTAAGTTTACAATATTTCCTATAGCAAACTGCAAAATTTCATATTAAAGATTGAATTAAATTTTAATTGGCCATACTATATCATGGTTATACCCCGGGTAAAGCGTTGTGTTAAAGAAATTAAGCGATTAGTAGCTAAAAGCATCTTAAAAATTATGTAGCTAAATAATTTGAAGAAACTGAGGCCACAGCGCTTGGGATCACTTTTTCCCATAAAGATTTTCAAAAAAGTTTAAATAGTGGTTAGCTAGAAAAGCTAGAATAGTGTTTAGCTAGAAAAGCTAGAATAGTATTTAGCTAGAATATTGTTTAGCTAGAAAAGCTAGAATAGTATTAAGCTAGAATAGTGTTTAGCTAGAATATATAGTGTTTAGCTAGAAAATCTAAAATAGTGTTTAGCTAGAAAATCTAGAATAGTGTTTAGGTAGAAAAGCTAGAATAGTTTTTAGCTAGAAAAGCTAGAATAGTGTTTAGCTAGAAAAGCTAGAATAGTGTTTAGCTAGAAAAGCCAGAATAGTGTTTAGCTAGAAAAGCTAGAATAGTGTTTAGCTAGAAAAGCTAGAATAGTGTTTAGCTAGAAAAGCTAGAATAGTGTTTAGCTAGAAAAGCCAGAATAGTGTTTAGCTAGAAAAGCTAGAATAGTGTTTAGCTAGAAAAGTGTTTAGCTAGAAAAGCTAGAATAGTGTTTAGCAAGAAAAGCTAGAATAGTGTTTAGCTTGAAAAGCTACAGTAGTGTTTTCAGAGGTGAAAAATATACTAACCCGAGAACACAGAAGCTACCTCATAATATCTATGAGCTCATATAACTGAATCTGGGTGTGCTACACAATTTCCTACAGCAAAATTACAACAGATGTATTCTAATATGAAACCAAATAAAAATCTATGGATAAGGAGAGAGAACAGGGCAGTACAAAATAATAAATACTCGCCCTCGATAATACGCCTTCTTAACGAGCCTGGACATACCCGTCTAATGCAGCTGACAAACCCGAATCAACGTCACCGGACTTACACAGGAAAAATCCCAACAACAATAATAACTCACACTGTCCGGCAACGACTAACAAGCCATAGTCCCGGTCCCAACGGTATCGCATAAATACACATCTATGGCTAGAAAAACTGGACAAAAACAGGAAGGAAAGTCGAGCAGAGTCCCGGAAGGTGTTTGTTTGGCTGTTATTTTCCTGTGGGGTTCCCACTTCCCACTGGGTTATAATCGGACTATGGTAGAAATTGGTCTCCGGAGGTACACTTATTGGAGTGCTTCCAAGAAGTTAGTGAAAGTTCTTGCCGTTTGGCTTACGCTTTTAATTTTCGTGTTTGCTTTGCTTCATTTTCCACATCGGTGGCCAACAGCTTATTGGAAAAATGGCTGCTAATACTTATAGGTTGATTTTTTTTACGCCCTTTGGATTTTCCCGGAATTTATACTCGGAATTGCTTAACTGTATCAGACTTTTTTAGGATAAGGCTTGGATCTAAGTTTAAATAATTAATCTTTATCACGAATACTTATTTTTTAGGTATTGCATTCTTTGTGTTATTTGTTTCTATGAGAATATATTTATATCCAAGACGTTTTAAGTTCACTTTTACCCTCCAAGATGTTTCGACGATATATCTCGCTTGTCAATATTTGACCAATTTTTCTCATGGCGAGATACCTCCCCCATCAAGATACAATCGATTTTTTATTTAATGACGAGATCCAAATGTAGTTAGTTTTTTCCTATTGACAACATATTTCGTCTATCAACAATTGGTCAGGTTTGGCAAAGACGAGATTCCTCGTTTAAATAATTACCAGGAGGGTTAAAAGCACGTGTAATATTACCTGTAAGTTATTAATAACTGTTTCAAAATATCAGTTTTAAAAATAGATTAAAATAGTATGTTTTTTTAATGATTAGTTAATGTAGAGGGAATTCGAGCTTTGTGATGGATAAAGTAATATTTTTTGGAGTTTTGTTTGTGTAGGAAAGGATTAAATGTGTGTGAGCTGTTCGGCGGCATATTTGTTTATGCAAAAATAAACGTGATGAATGTTTCATAACTTATGTCAGATCTGATACGGTTCGTTGATAACTATACAGAAATAAATTGATTGGTAGGTTGGTATGTATTTTAATTAACGTCACACTGGAGTACCACAACGGGCTATTAGTGACAGTCCGGGATCAACCTCCTAAGTGAAAGATCCGAGGACAACATCACGTAATTTTGAACCACGGTCAGTTGACGAGGCAACACCAGAGCTGGCACCATATTCTCTAAACTTTCACACCATGCCAAAGTGAGGACATTTAAAGCCACTAGACTTCCTTTGTACATGGTCAATGGCTGGAATCGAACTCACAGCCCTCTAGTTTATATTCCGTTACTCTGCCGTACATGCTACCCCGACTCATAAATTGATTGTTTCTTCGTCTTGCGTTAATTAAAATCAGCTTTGAGAAATAGGAATTGGAAGTTGGAAAATTAAATATTTTAAATCATCGAGTTTAATGGAGGTCAACCAATGTGAAAAATATGTTAAGTCAAAGTTTTTTTTAAATAGAAGTGAAAATTACAAAAATTAGTAGTTAATATTTCATAGAACCTAACAATTGGTTTTAGTATGCTCTTTTATTTTGCCTAAGCTCTTCATGATTTATAGACTTTTTACATCCTAACAAAGCCTTATAGTTACTATATTTTCTTAAGGAAGTTAAAAGTTATTCCTTGCCTTCTATACATTATCTTCGTAAAGTTTACTAAAGTGCACAAACAACAGCTACTCTTGTTCCTAATGTTGTCGTTCATAAGGTGCAAGGGTGCTAAAATATTAATAAAGGAACATTACGAACTTAATAACTCAGTAAATTAAGTCACGCACTACGTCCTTTAAGTAGAAGATTACGAAACTAAAAATATTTAAATTTTAATTCTAGATTTTGAAGATATAATTTAATACACCTCTCATGAGATGAATATTTAAAGTTTATAAATAAAACCTAATTTTAATTTGTGACTTTATACTTAATGTAAATTTCTGGTGGAAAATTACTTAAAGTATTTAACATTGTTTATAAGAGTTGTTTTTAGGCATTAAACGAATCGAAATTTGAATATTACTAACTCTACTATTATAAAAAGAAATGCCTGTGTGTGTATGTATGTTGACTGTCCTGACGAATCTATGGAACTTACAATAATGATGTTTGGCACACAGGTAGTCCGAATTTTTATAATTTTTCTATCGCACACAAATTTAAAAATTTAATCTAAATAATTTTTAATTTAATCTAAATAATTTTTAATTTAATTTGTATTTAATTATTATTGTTTTACTTTGAATGGCAACATTATAAAGAGATGACCATATTCTAAATTTATACTTTCCGTTTCCGTTTGATTTTCCGAGGGACGATTTTAGCAAACGAACAAAACAAATAAAGATTTAACTGGAGTTATATAGTTTTTTTTCTATCTCCTAGATTGTTAAAGATAGAGTAAAAATTTCAAATTCTTTGAAACCTGAGGAAAATTTTACTATAGAGAAAAAGATCGATACCCCCCCCCCAATTTTTTTTTTTAAACAAATCCTTTTTAAATTGTAACATATATTTTTTTACATACGAATTTAACCTTCAATATCGAGAGATCACAGATTACATTTCCTGTTTTTTAAATTGTAACTTTTTTACTTTTGCAATGTGAATATGGTCACATTAGACACAGTGACATCACGACTTTTACGTTCTTCAGCGTCTTTTTCTATCTCATCTATCGTTAAAGATAGAATGCATATTTTAACGGATTTAAAATCTTCGGAAAATTTTACAATAGATCGATACTTAATATTTTTGAGTCTCTTTTAAAAAAAATAACTTTTCAATTGAATATCTATGATTAAGGTATCGGAACACGTTGAAAATGTCATTTTTGACCAAATATTCAAAAATCAGTTTTTGATCTTATTTGATGAGTATTTATTTGACTTTCCAAAATATAATTAATTTTTTCTTTAAATTAATTAATTGAAATGATATTACGATTTTAATCAAGGTGGAAAAACAGGAAGTAGGTTTGAAAATCAACGAAAGTTGCCATTAAAAGACGAAAAACCTTCAAAATTTAAATTTAAAACTTACTATTTTTTGGAAATATAATTTTAGAAAGGTTTCTAAATTGTTTAAATGGTTTGTCTTTTGGAAATAGTGTGAACATTTTTAAAGAGAAGTGAAGAACAAAATATTTTACTCAAACAGTAAAAGAAAGAGAGCAAACGATACACTTCAAACTGCTTTTACTCTAAATTAATATTTTTACATTATTTCTTCACTTCAAATGTTATAACACAAAAGGTTATTGATGGATTCTCGTAAAACTTTGAAAACTTGTTCTTTATAATTTTGTCTAGTGAATGAACTATAATAAGTATGATGAGTTGAAGAGTTTTCAAATTATGGCCATTTATTTAAGAAATCTGACAGTAAAACTGACAAAAATCTTGCATCTATTTTTTGATCGCTTGTCAAATTTTTGATTTTTTAAATATCATTTTGATTATAGCTTATTTACTAGACAAATGCATGTAGTTTATTTTGGAAGCATCATTTTTCAAATTGGTTGAATCGATTTTCCTGTAGCACATTTAAAGTTTTTGACAGATTTCCTTAAATTTCCACACATATTTATCAGTTTTACAAAATTATTAATACATAATTTAAATATTTATAGCACAATTATTTTTTTAATAACACTAAACATAAAAATATCATTAAAATGTTTCTATACCACATTAAAAAAAAGCCTCCAACGTGTCCGGATACCTTAAATGAGAATGCCTAGCAATCACCGAGAGTCAGCGAGCTCTGGTCACACCAGACCCATCGAAAAGAACTGTCACGGGCCAGAAAATTTTTAAATTTGATCGATACCTTATACATTTGATTTTCTTTTAATAAATAATTTTTCAATGGAATATTTATATCTTCTCCAGAAATTCACGACGATTGGATCTCTTCGCAATTCGAATTTGGCCGCATTCGACAATGATGAGGTCATCATGGCGTTGAGCGTGGTGCTGATTAACGAAGCAAACCAAATATGAATTCGTAGCAATCACCAGGAATAAGCGAGCAGTGGTGACACCTGATCCCACGATACATATATATATATATATATATATATATATATATATATATATATATATATATATATATATATATATACATGGAATATAGTGGAATTTATCACATTATATCAATACAACGGCTATGGATGACGCTCTTGGATCGATTCAGAAGGGTAAGATCTGATGACAGTACCCCGAAATTTTGAACAACGGGTCTGATTACGACTTAAACACCTGATCTGGCATTTCACTCTCCAAAGTTTCTCTCCACGCCAATGTGATTACATTGGAGACCAAACAGATTTAAAATGCACAAGCCCCTATGAACCTGGCGGACGTAGGTTGCGTCGAGTTTGGACCCACCGATTGCTAATCTAGGACTTTACCAACTACGTATACTCAATATATAAAGGAGACACACGAAAAAAAAAATTCATTTGAGTACGAAATGAACAAATTCTAATTTTGAAGTAAGGCTAATATTGATTAATTTTATCATTTTAACAAGTATTGATACCACTACATTCAATCGTACTACCAATTATCGACATAATAGTGCTTTCATGTGATTATTTACAATTATAGCAAATTATCAATAAAAATGCAGTAAATAATGATGGATGCCACTCGCATTTAAGTTAATAAGATGTTCAAATTAAGATATTTCAATATATTTTTTTCTAATGGCGGGCACAAATGCACATAGTCATTGGCCACTACAAGGCCGGAAGTGATGGTCTCTTGTGAAGGAGCACCCAGTGGGAGGACCATCATCGCTTCCTAACAAAGGACAACACAATTTACAACCATGCCCTGACCCCGGATTCGAACCAGGAACCTTCCGATCCAGAGGCCAACACCTTAACCACTAGACCGGTTGGTCGGCTATATTTCAATATAAGATGTTCAAATTAAAATATTTATTTCATATGTTTCTCAAGTATTTTCCAAGTATACTTTTCTCAAGAAGAAATATATCCCTTAAGCTCACTACCATCCACAACTCATAAATTGCACTAACTCGTTAACTGTTTTTCATCTTCCCTTCTTTCACCGGCTGGAGTTTTTTATAACATAGTACGTACGTATTTTTATTATAGTACATTTCTAAGCCGTGCATGTGAGGATTTCTGTATTCACTACAGAAGAGACCAGATAAATATCTATCACACACACAATGTATATATTGTGTTGTATATAAGCTGACATGTTAAGTACTACGCAGTTGATGTTGGTTGTTTATGTGGTGGTTGGTTAAGTTTTTATGGGGCAAGTTATTTCTAGGCACCTCAATATTTAAGGGAAAATTACACATCTCTTCGTCATTAAGAGTTCTAAAGGTTACAAACAATTCCAACCAAATAGTTCATAGAAAAAAGTCTCTGTACTGAAGTTTGTGTATTTGTGGTCATAGAATTTCGGGATTAAACCTCTACTAGATTAAAGCTAACGTCGGTTACTTTAAAAACGAGGCAGCTAAACAGCTATAAAGATTGAGATCATGCACTTAAGAATTCAGGGTTGAGAAGACTTATCACGAGAGTCCTTACGAACATATCTTTTAGAATGTGAGAACTGAGATGGACATCTTTTGATGATTAGGCTTTCACGCGTAAATGTTTCCCTAAACCAGGAATCATTTGCATAAACCAGATATCAGATGCATTTTTTGAAGCCCTCAGTATACAAGAAAGGTTGTCGGAATACGTTTTTCCGTAAGGATGGTGGTACAGCTTCGAGAAAGACTGGAATTCATACGAGATCAACACAGTGGCTTTGAACATCACCCGATTTGTCTCCAAGAGATACGCCGCTTGCGTAATTTCGTGTGGCAAGTAACGTCTAGTTCCAACCTAAGATTAATAAAATGCTTCAGAGATCGGAACGGAGACAGGTATCATAGGTTCACGTAAGTTGAACTCTTGTGACTGCCATCAAAATACGACCATGTTGCTTATGTAATAATTTCACCTAAGCCCATTTAGTTTAGTCGCTTCCCAGACAGCAAATAGAAGTCGCATACATAGAGGTTTTCATATGTAAGGTTGACTTGAAGAACAACTGCCTCGAATGTCATATTAACGCAACTTTGCCAGATCTGGCCCTTGCGCCAGAAAATACCAACCCACCAACTTGTGTCAATTAGGACGTCTTCCCAACTCCATGGCAGGAAGGTGATGTTTGACTGCAACAACTGCTTTGTGTCCTTCCCTATATACGTAGTGACTTTAGGTAGGTAGGAAGACAATTAACGTCACAATGGAGCAACCCAACGGGCCATTGTTGACGGTCAGAGATCAATGACCGAAGAGAAAAATTCGAGGACAACACCTCGTAATTTTGAACCGCGTTCATATGATAAGTCTACACCTGTGTTGGTAGCTCACTTTCCAAACTTCCACACTACGTCCAAGTGAGGGAATTTTAGGACATAGCCTATTTAAAGTACACCATACATCGTGAACATGACGGTCTTTGGATGGGTCGTTTCTATCTCGCAACCATCCCGTTGCTAATGCGTTGTCTTTGAATTGCGCTACCGTGGCCCCCGTATTGACTTCAGATAGTCGAGGTTGAGGGCCTGCTAAGATGAGGAAAGAGGCATATTTGGCCAAGATGCGTCAATCACAACAGACTTCTTTATTCACAGCGAAAGTTTTTTTTACACTGTAGATATAAATACAACCAGTGTTTATAAGAGATATTATACACAGTTACCATAACAACTAGCGCATTGACAACACACGTACCAAAATTGTAAAGAAACTAATCTGTACAATCACGTAGAAAGATACGTACTCGATATTGGAGTCCTAAAATTAACTTCCGTAAAATTCAATTATAATAAGACAAAAAACATGTCCAAAGTTAAAAACTAAATCAGATTACACCGGCTAAACATTATCTGACCTTTTAAATTTTGATGGCATTTTTGAAACACAGCGGGTAGTTAAAGAGGTTCGATAAAAATCCCTCCTTTTTCCCAGGGGTCCCATAACTCCTAGTAACACAACACGCAACAGAGCAGATAAAACTAAAAATAATGAAAGGAAATAAACTAAGTTCCGCTGATTTCAGAAATGAATAAATAAAATTCGGGTTTTATGTTTCGGCTATAAAACAACACATAATTGAGACTGTAATGAACTGTGGAGATAAAGCAAGTCAACGATAAGACTTAGTGTAACAATTTTTCTGCCATTGTTAACTTTTACAAGAGATGATAAAACCTCAATGATGATAATGTTGTTCTAATGGAGATATACGATACACTGTTTTTAAAAGATACGGAGAGACTTGAACCGTTAGATCGCTTTATGCCTTTTTATGTGTGTGTATCGCTTAACACGTTTTTAATTTTTTGTAATAGCTCATTAGTTTCATTTTTCTCAAAATATACTAGGCATGGTGCGTTTTTCACAGGAAATAATTAGAAAGTTAAGGATTATTATTTTGCTTCAGTGCAACTGAATGTTCTTAAAATATCATCAATTTGCCTTTATTTCTTAATGTAAATCATCGAAGCAGAATGTGGGATAAAATATTTGTAAATGAATTAAAAAGAGTTTTTTAAGAATTTTTCTGCCTGTTTCCAATTATAATGAGTAGATCCACTGGGATTTATATTAAATAAAAACAAGATAAAGCAAAATATTTTTGAAACGAAGATAACATTATTTTGTAAGTGATGGTTATTATTTTAATTTAAAGGATAAACTAAATGTGTGGTATATATATATATATATATATATATATATATATATATATATATATATATATATATTGCACACCATTTGAAATAAAAATACATACTTTTAATTTTACAGAATTTTGGATTTGTTTTTAATTTTTTAACCCATTTCAAAGTTTGCAGCGAAATTAATTCCTGCACATACTTTTAAGAAAACGGACTCGTATATCAATGCAACAATAAGGTAACCGTAACAGTATTTAGACTTAAACTATTTAATTCGACTCAAGCAAATTAGGGTCCGAAACTGTAAGACGTTTATTGGATTAGTCTCTAATTTACATGAATTTCTAAGAAGGAAACTGTTTTTAAATATCGTTAAAGATCAACGTACGTTATTCATTTTTATAATTAACAGTGAAATTGAAATAATTTTACTTTCATAAAGAAACTATTGTGTTTACAAAAAATTGCATATTTATTATATTTTAATGAAGATTTAATAAATAAGAAATATTATAGTGAATTGTGGTATACGTAATTTTCCGATCCAAAGTTTGATTTTTTTTTCATATCTGTACATAAATTTGATTTATTTAATGAATATGAAGCATAAATGAAATTTTTGACTGTACTTTAATCCTCGTGAAATTGTGAACAGTTATAAGAAGTTTTTAATACAAATCAACAATGACAAAGTTTTGTTAGATCCCCCACAGGCAAAACAGAGATGAAGTTTACCTGACCCAAGCACACCATCAATTTAATCATTTTCAAAGTCTTTAAATAGTATATTTAATATATGGATTTTTAAATGTCAGTGTAGGGCAATTTTAGTTAAAGTAACCTAGTGTATCAAACAGTTGTTTTGTATACCAGCTGTCATTAGAAAAATTTCGCATACATTTTCAGTTATTTTCTGCAACTCAACAAGATCAGAAAATTCCAGAATCCAATTTTATTTCCATTGAATTCTTACAAACCTGACTTAGTATTCTGGCCCTAGTTAATTTATTTGTAAAGGAATCGGAAACTAGGTTCTCCGGAAATAATTCATTGAGGTATAGTCAAAGCTTTCGTGGCTTCTCCACACTTTTATCAACCTCTCATTATTAAAGTCATTTGCAATAGTATTTGACATTCTAATTATGTTTTAACTCTCCTATTTCTGGATTTTCCAAAATATATGTATTCGACCAAAGTACTTGTATGAATACGAATAGAATATAAGACATCCATATTTATGATATAACTATCCAATAGAGTTTTGCAGAGTGGGTGTGAATTGAAAACTAATTCCATACAAAATTGTTTTTCACACCTACTTTCAAAGAGTTACGAGACAAGATCGACATCGTAATATATGCAACAAAAGTAGGACCGAAATATTTATAAGTTTGAAATTGATGTTCTGACAAAAAATAGTTTAACTATTCATTGATTTGATGCGTATTAAAGAACTCCTGCACGATCCAAATATAAACTTGCAATAAAAATATATATGCTCAGAGAGAGTCATTAGCATATGTATTTCAAACTCACACATATAACATTATATGGCTGCCCAATCTTCAGATGTAAAACTGAGTATTGTACTGAATAGAGTTCAAAATCATGAAAAGAAAGCAGCATTGGAAGACGTTGATATTTAAAAAAATATTTATTGCAAAATAAAAGATTTTCATCAATATCCCTGAAGTATAATTTATTGTACTTTGTCAAATTCACATTTCGTTCAAATAAAAATAAAAATTAAGTTTTTATAAATGGATATTCATGTTTTTCTCAAGTAATTCAAAAAGCAAGGTATAAAATGTCGTATATCGAATTTACATTGCCTTAGATTTTGTTTTAAAAATAAATTTTTATTGAATACTAGTTTAACTAATTCGGAATGAATCAGTTAAATGAGGATTAGAAAGTGACCAGACCTAATCGTTTCTATTTCATAAAATAATTCCAACATCATTTAAATGCACGGAATATAATTTTTTAACATCGTTTTAGTTTTTTCATAATTTCCACAATTTACATCGGACGCAAATATGTATACGTGATGTATCGATTCGTATAATACATTTCTTATTAATCGGACTTGTGTTGTAAGACGAACTACAAAAGGTTTTACTAAGGTGACTACTACAATAGTTGGTTAGCAGGTTTAGATTGCTTAGGAATATTCCCGTTAGTTAATTTTCTGTAAAAATGGCAAATTTTCGAAATAGACGCACTTATTTTCCAATGAATATGGTTTACTTGTGGCATACGTGCACTTGGTATACGATGTTTCGAATTTCATCATTAATATGAGAGAACAGTAAATTAATTTTTTACGGCATTTGAGAATAATTTAATCAGTGTCATGGGTAATAACGGAGTTTGTGTTTTAAAATAAATATAAGCGTAACAGGTATCAGTGTCTGTAAAGCAAACTCTATTTAGTACGATATTTCGAAATACAGAAGTTCGATTTTACAGAGTTTTAAAATAAAAATCGCTGCTTTCAACGAATATGTATCTAAGTTACGTAAGAATACCTTCAATCTGTTGAGTAAACAACCTCAACCTTCTGTAACTTAAGACAAAAAATTTTAAATTCGTAAATCCTATGTAATTCTAAGATTAGAAAAGTCTTATTTAAAAGTAATTTCATTCCAACAGACATTCAGTTTTAGATCGAATTCTTGTGGTACTTTTTTGAATTCACACAGTCCGTTTCTATCTGGACACCTCATACATATGTACAAAGACAGTTACTTGACTATGGAGTACATATTTAAATAATACCCAAGGAACACGAAAAACAAATGTAAATTTAATTGATATTAATCGTCTTGAAATTAAAATATCTGTCAAAATTTTAAAATATATCTGAACTCTATTGTATGTACATCGTATGGCTAAAAGTTTTAATACAACGTAACTCTTGTTATTTTAAAAGGATTTTTTAACCCAACCGGTCATTTTAAAATAAGAAGTACCACACCTTTTTTTTAGAAAACTTTCGTTTTGTACATTTTATAGATTTTTATAGAACATAATTATATTAAACCATTAGATCTTCAATCAAATATTGATGAAAAGTTGATCGAAATATACATATATCGCCAAGAATTTACACATGTGTGATATTTTGTTGGGGAGAAATAAATAGTAATATTAACTCCTAAATATAATATACCAGCAGTAGCTAATATACTGGAATGCATAAATATAAACATAAACAAAATTCCAATTCTTGGAAAAACATTGAATTCTGAGTAAAATTATCTGTGCAAATGTGTTGAACTATGACATCCTGAATACATTCTGAAATAGGATAGTTCGACAAAAGACTTTTGAAAAGTATTGATAAAGACAATAATGATTTATTTACAAAACGAACATGTACTTATAATAATTGGAAATGTGCTTAAATACGAAAGCACTATTTCGAAAGCACTAATTTTCACAAACAGCAGTATATATAGATTGCATAAAATATGAAAAGGAAATTTACGTTTGTATGAGTTTTCATAAGTTTTCTAAACTATGTTTGTAATTTGTGTATCGTGAGAAAGAAAACCTTTGCTTCATAGATATAGGAAAGTTTTTCTTGCTATAAATTTTTTTACGCATGGAAATCGAAATTATCTATATCTATAAAATTCAAATACCACTCACTGACTGACTGACTCATCACTGTATCTCAAGAACTAAAAGTCCTAGGAAGCTGAAATTTTGCAGGGTGTTTCTTCTTAGACAGTATGCATAGGGGTGCACTAAGAAAGGATTTAAAAAATTCGAATCCTAAGCGGCATAAAATTGACTTAAAAGCAATTTGAAAACGCCGTAGAAATAACATTGAGTGTAAAACGATTGCTATACGCATCTCAGATTGCTTTACCAGTGTTGATCGAAAAACAATTTTCTTAAAACAAATTAAATTATAATGTTCATGTTTGAACTGAATTTTTACGTCTTCCCATGATGAAAATAATATTTATAAATATTTGATTGATGAAGAAAGAATATTTAGAACATTTAATTTCATATTTACTTAAATTTTATAATGGAGAACGAAAAGCCCAAACGATAAACTCATTGTTCATAAAAGCGTAATTTTGCTACTCGGTATCTGGAAACCTCAGAATAAATGTTTAATTTTTTAATTTGATTTATAATTCTTTTTTGGGGTATTTGAATTGAAAACGAGATGGTTGCGATCATATTTGAGGATTCCCAAGTATTATAAATATGTGTTATTTTTAGCTTATAAATCATTGTCTTCATTAATATTGTTCAAGTTTTTTGTCGAATTGTTTTACTTCAGAAAAAAATTCAGGAAATCGAAATACAACACGCTAGAACAGATATTTTTTCAAAATTCTGCCTTTTTTTAAGGATTAGAATTTTGTTTCTGTTTGCAATATGTGTTCCGATATATTACCTAAATGAAAACATATTCATAGGAAAGGTAAGTGCAAGACTATCCACCGAAAATTCGCCAGTTTTAATGAAATGGAATGAACGGAAATATTCGTAGTCACTCGAAAACTTAAAATCAACTTCAACAGAAGTGTGACGAATACGAAATGGAATATATGGTTGTATACAACATATATGCATATTTGCGTCCGAAGTAAATTGTAGAAGCAATGGAGAAGTTAAATTGGTATTAAATTTTTTTTCCCCGTACATTCAAATGATGATAAAATTCTTTTATGAAAAAGGATTGATGATGACTTTTCAATCAACATATTATTAATTCAACCCGAGCAAAGCCGGGTCTTTCTGCTAGTTATCTCATAAAATTCACCTGTATGTTTTATTTTACTGAAATCGTATCCTTACTTCTGGGAGCAAAAGTTTACCAAATGCAACAGACTTAAATGCTCTTCCACCGTAAATGTTCTTTTCATTCAAAAAGAAAATAAATTAGTATGAGTTTAATTCATAAACTGATTCGATTTTCTTTCGTTAAAAATTGATTCATTTTATTTTCATCTTCGTTTTGTATAATGAATTGTTGTGTAGAAAATTGATCTAGCAATTGATATCAAATTATAAGTGTAAGTCTTGGCTGGAAAAAATGTCAATGTCACTGTCCAGGAAAGTGGAATTTCAGAAATAATTTTGTAACATGGATAGAACTGCGATCTTTATAGCTTCCAGAGTGAGACGTATGACCTTTATAACTTCAAAAAAATTGCCAGAGTAGTTGGTGGTTCTGATAAAGTCGGAATAGCCCACAATGTAGCTCAGGCCTACTTGAATATTTTTCACCTGACTGACTCCAACAAATATCGTATTTGCCTTGATGAGAAAGTTTGGGTAATATATGTTTTTTGACTGTGGTGGAAAGAAAATTTTAAAGGTTCTCTTAGAGGAAATTTGTGATTCATATGTTTTAATGTTCACTCTCTCTTTCTCTTTGTAATTTTTCACGGCACTCTTCTCTAATATTAATTTTATGTGTATATTCCTTAGCTAGTTTATAGAAGACATCACGAAATCGGCGAAAATACTCCAGACCGATATATCGGGATGTAATGTAATAATGCTATTTTTATAATAAATACACTTTAATATTATACATCACAAGAAAGTCATACGGAGAACACTAAGACTAAAATAAGATGGTAATGTAAATGATCAAATTTCATTCTAAAAAGCTGAATATAGTAACGCACATTGGTCGAAAAAGTACTAATGTTCAAATTTGCTGATTTCCAGTTATGTCCACAAACTACTTCATTGTAATAAAAGAAAAATAACAAAGTGCCTATTCTCTTCATTTAACATTGTGTGAGAATAAATATACTGTAAAGCACTTATTTTGATGTATGTAAAAAAGAAATAAATTACTAAAAAACTTTTACCGAAAGCTTGCTAAGAGGACATTGTTTATTTCCTTTCAAGGTACGAATTATTACTACATTTGAAACATACTTTAAAAATATAGATTTAAGGTATCACGAATATTATAACTAAGGTTAATCAACATTAACTCATTTTGGTAAAAACGATTCATGCACAACTATTTTTAAAGTTGCATATGAAATTATATTCAAGTTAATAAGCCTAGAGTTCATATAAACATGTCCGCTAAAAATAATTTTTTTGAAATGCATTTCTTGCAAAATATAATTAGTTTTATTTCTAGTTCCATAATAATTTGAATTTTTTAAGTGGAAAGTACATTTACTACTAAATTACCTAATTAATAAATCAAAACCGTCTTAGAGCTTTTTAGTGCAATTGTATAGGTTATTATGGGAATATCATCAAGGAAACTAGTCGTGGGAAACTACATCAGAAACTAAGTGTCCCCGTACGAAAACTTTAGACACATGAATTGTACATACTTTCTCAAAAGCATTTTTCCTGGACGTAACAAAAGCTAAATATCCAGATGTCTAACTAAACCTTAAACGTTCTTTGTGTTTTAGGTACCGGAGCAGTTTGATGGCCGGCATCAGAATTATTGGCATTGCTTCGAAAAAAGTCGACTTTCGCCACTGGCAAGTGCATGCAATGCTAATGTACAGTTCTTGAGAGTTATCATATGTGAATGTTTCGATTATTCTGGTAATATTAACAAAACTCACCACGACGACTAAATGACATAAAAAACAAATATCATCTAGAAATAATTTATATAAAATGCTCATACTTCCTACCAAGTATTTTCCAGGTCGAACCAAAAACGAAACAGTCTGATGTCCCACTAAACCTGAAACGTGTTGTGTGTATTATGCATCACACCAGTTTAAGTTTGGTAAAAACAATGTAGCAAAAGCTCTAACTCAAGCAGTTACGCGATAGAGCTTCAAAAAACCTTTTTCCATTTCCTTTCGAACTCCTTGCTCTTTTTTTTATAATATTGCCACTCGTACTAGAAAGCTTTAATGAAAATCTAGAGTATAAATAAAGAGACGAAAAAACTCTTATCGAACAAAAAGGTTCGGCACTTGTGACGATTTCGCTTTCATCTGAAATTCATGAAGGATGGTGGAACAGATGTTGAAGTATAGAACTTTTTGACTTTGCGCCTGGTATACGGAGACAAAAGATATGGTAATGATAGGAATGATAAGATTGTACAGCTTCATTGTTTTGCCACCCTAAGGAAACAGGGAAAAAATCCTCCCACAGAACCTTGGTCTGAAGCCATTTCGGGTTTTATTGTTTCGATTGAAGCATGTGGTTGTTGGCTTTGTTCTCAATTTGGGTTTCTACCTGCATTGACGGAGACGTTGTTGCGGTGGATAAAAACTAACAACTTAATGTATTTGTTTGGAAGAGCAGTATAGAAATGCTTTCTAAGTGCATTCGGATTGAGGAAAATTAAAATGAAATATTTCCATCTTTTACGAATTAAATTTCTATTGTTCTTAGACAAAAGCTAGGGAAATAATGCGTTTGGAAAGCAGATACCGCGGCGTTTTATAAACAAATCATATTCAGGTGCTTTCTTTTTGTGTATGAATATCACATATAATGATACATAATAAAATGATTATTGCATCATTATGCCTGTGTGTGTGTGTGAATTTCTATTCATGAATTAGATTTCAAATTGTTTGGAAAAAATAAATATTAATCAGGGAAATATGTTTGCTTTTACACAGAACAGTTTCGTCCCACTTTAATTTAATTGTTCGTTTTGTGAGAGACTTTTTCTAAAATCGGAATTTAGATTATGATAGTGACTATTGTGGAACAACGTTTATCTGATAGAATTCTTGCATTTGTATTACCTGGGTTTATTTTAACTCTCAAAGTGGTTTAAAAGATATATATATAATCCACTTGCTAATAGCAAAATAAATCGCCACCAATATTTTGCTGATTTTTTTATGATGACTTGATTAATATTTGGTCAGTTTTCTTTTTAATGTTTAATGAACAATATATTTTGTTTATAATGATGTGGTGTATTTTGCTAAGATGAGGTACTTAGTTGAGACAACAACCACGAAAATGGTAAATGTGTTATCAACGGAGAGATATCATTCAATGGACGGAATAAAATCCACGTATTCTAGTAGTGTATTTACATTTAAAATTATTTTCTTATAAAATAAATGTTCTCTGTATTCCTGTCAACAACTATCTTAATGGAACTATCCTGCCAAAACTGCAGGATATATTTTCATGAAATTAATCACTTCTCTAGAAATGCAATATTCAGCTTATTTTATCGATATAACTGTTGCAACTATAGTAGTTACTTTAAATATACTTGTTAAGGTGACAGCTTCTTTAACACCATCAGCATGGGGAAATTACTTAACGAGGTTTAGTTTACCACTTTATATTCTTCTTGTTCTAACAGTTTAAAACGCTGTTTGTAGTCGTTTGGGAACTACATGTCCCAACAAAATATTTTATTTATCAATCCTGACACATCCGAGAACTTTTAGGAAATATTCTGAGCATCTATAACTTTGTATGCATAATAATGAATATTTTATAAGGTTTTCTATCCCACATTTATAGAACGAATGTAAGTGGTTGTGTCTTTATTAAGCTTTATATTCTGTTACGTTTATTGCATTATCCTTGGATCGTGGTTTATGTGTTGTAATTTATCGGTATTTATAGATAGTCATAGGGAAATATACTTAACTCCAATTTATCAAATGTAGAATACAATAGGTATAAAATCCACGTAATTATGATTCGATACATGTTTATACTGTTTGGAACGAATATCAGACATATTCTTCTGGATTTGGAAGAAACTGGATCCTAAATGTTAGAGACTGCAGTTAAGTAGGCGCCTTAATAGTAGATCTTAGATACAGTGAAAGAAAAAGAAACCATATTAGGACAATTTCTGTGTGCCACATTTACATTCTTGAATCAATGGAGAAATGTTAATACATTTTACCTGTAAAGAAACGAAGTAGTAATTCAATAGGCAACATTCGTTGTAATTACTAGTCGTAAAAGAAGTTCATACTTGAAGTTAAAGTGAGAAATACAACTGTATACTCATTACCCAGCCCTTTTATTACCTTAATCATCAAAATAATAACTAAACGTACAATATAGTATATCTATCAAGAATACAAGATGTAATTCACTAAACAACTTGGAGATTATAGTAATTCAGAGTTGATGTGAAAGATAGAGAATACAGTTGTATATTCGATACAAGGCCCTTTAACGTACTTATATCATAAGAACAATACATAAACGTGTTACATAGACTACATATCAAGAGCTCAAGTTGTAAGGCAATATGAACTTGAAATGGAACTGAAAGTTTATAGTTGAAGAGGAAGATAAAGGTATAGTTGTTCTACTGTTTACAGTTCACTTCTAAGTACCTGAATCTGGATAACAATACATAAAATTGCAATATAACCTACCTACCATTATACCCTACTCTCCAGTTATTATTTTCCCCCTCTGTATACAGAAACTGCAACAGTACTGTGCTTCTTATCCATTGCGATTTCTTTAAACATAAAGTATTCGAAACAAATGAAACCCGTACTTGTTAAATCTGATCTGATCTGAAACCTATTGATATACTGAATAAGAGCTATTGAACATAACCTATGAAACATTAAGACTGACCCAATTCGTCTGTTTTGTATTGGAACAAAAAATAAAATATTTAAAATTGGAAATAAAATTCAACTGGCATAAACATTACCAGATTAATTAAAAGTGTATAAACTCTTGTAACACGCGTAAATATTGTTACCTGAACACTGGGCAATAAAAACTCCTCCGTCCAAATTTTTGAGGCAAATTAGCAACACAAGTTAACATAGTTGTAGTTTCATTCTTATTCTCACAAAACAAGTGAAGTTTTTCAATCGAGATCAATACTATTCCTCAATCACATGTTAGAAAATCAAACTAGAAGAGTACATAACACAATGCACATCAAATTATAAAAACAATTATACAGTTTCAACTACTTAGTGATTAAGTAAAAAGCATAATGAATTTAATTGAAATCATACTTTATGAAGCTATTCTACTAAATTGCGTTTTAAACAGAAAAATATTTCATTTGAATAATTTACAATTTACTAGTCATTCAATTATTATTGGAATGAATGAAAACATGTTCTTCAAGTAAATTTTCAAAACTAACCCTTTAATCAAAGGAGAAGAAAGAATATTTCGAGGAAGAAGGGGAAGGGGTTGATATGCGCAGGGAAGCTTGAGAAACTTTTGAATTTCTCGCTTGTATCAAACTTATTTAATTAATTGCCTGTAGTCTAGTTTCCTGAGAAGAATCATATTGTTAGGTTGAAGCATTTGCGAATTGTAAAGGAATTAATTAATAAAAAAGTAAGTATTTTTTTTTTAATTTGCAGGCTATTTTTCCAATTTTGGGGTGAAATGATATTTTTAAAAGTATAATATTTACTATGTTCAACAACATGTGTTTGATTGCATTAAACGTTTGAAGTTATGTATTTTAAGTTTTGTTAAATATCTTCTGTGTGAGGTCTAAGATACATATTATATGGGAGCCTTGCTACACTGTCTTAAGGCTCCAATATAATATGTAAATTAATGTCTTGTAATTTAATATTTAAGTATTTACCTACCTATTCAATTTATTATTTTATTATATGATATTGTATGCCGTTTTTCTACATGAAAAAATCTGGAAAATTCCGAAAACCCAGTAATCCGGATATTATGAGAGTTGCCATTCTGGAAGTCACTGACAAAAATAAGTTTTTTCATAAACAGCTAAGTAAGAAGAAGAAAATAGACTCATCATCCAATGTTAGAGACATTTCTGTTCATCTGGAAAGTGAAGAACAATGTGATTTGAAATGTTTGTTAAGAGGTGTAAATGAAGATAACAACAGATCAAACCATGATTTTCCTGGAAAAAATACAATTCTTAGCATAGGAGACAACATATTGATTTTGAAATTTGCAATCAAAACTTGAATTTGTTCTGATTGCAAAATTCTCTATGTGGAAAAATGTTAAACATAGATAAATCTTTAGAGGAAACTGAAGTTAATTTTTACAGAACAAACGGAAATGGTCGAAGAATTTAGAGTGGTTGAAAAGTGATCAAGGGATAGCTTGATGTTTCCCGTTGACTTTTTCTAAGGAAAATATGAAAACAAATGTTAATAGAAAAATTTATTTTATTAGATTATGTAGGCAAAAATTTATTTTCTAAAGTAAATTTTGTTGTTTATTGTAATCAAATTTATGTTATAAAATGTTTTCTGCTCTTAAAAAAAGTAGATTTCGTTTGAAAATCGAATGTATTTGACTATTGTAAATGTGTCTCAAGCTTCCCTTATTATGGGATGATTGCGACATGTACAGTATCGAACCTCCCTGGATATGTCTCAAAACTTCCCTGTTTGTGTAAATAAAATATGAATCAATAAAATATGAATTACACTTTCTTTTAAAAAGAATATATCAAAGTTTTATATGAGGAACTATTAAACATATTATTATTGTTCACTAAATATTAACAGACCTCGTTTTTAATTATCCAATTTTCAAACAAAGAAGGAAATCTGAAAAGAGTCTCCGACCTCCGCAGCTTCTCCTACCTATACAAGTAAGTTTCAATGCATATATTATTCTTAGTGTTCATGAATATGTTACGTATTTTTATCACCCACATACTTTATTTTAAAGTGCTATACTTTTCACCTTTATTTGTATTCACGAAAACATTTGAAGTTTCGTCTTTCATATACACGATTATTAAGACGTTTTAAACTAGCATCGTGCTTTGAATATTTTTGAAATGTATTCAGGTACCATTCTTATTTATTCTTTGTTATTGCCTTTGAATATTAAACACCTGATTACATATTTTTTTTGGTATTCTCTCATCTTTATAAAACTGAGTATGATGTTGAAATTGTTTCAATTAGTATGCTGGTGAAGTTTCCATTAGTATTATGTTGAAATTTCGATCAATAGATTTTTTAAGTTTAAATTAGTATATTGTTGACGTTTTAATAAGTATCACTTTGAAGTTTCAATTACTATGATGTGAAACTTTCAATTAGTATCAGGGTGAAGTTGTTTCACTTAGTACACTGTTTAAGTTTAATTAGTATGAGATGAAAGTTTCAATCTGTAAGCCGTTGAAGTTTCAAATCTTATGAGTTCAGATGGTAGTGTAACCATCCGTAATTCAAATAACATAATTTTAACATAGTTATAATTTAGTGAATTCGTAAAACTAAACTAGTTTGTGCTAACGCTCAGGCCTGGTATTTGAAACGCAGTCAAGAAGACCGTTTTTTGGAAAATCAAAACAATAAGACTTAACATAATTTTTCTTTTTTAGTTATATATATTTAACTAAACTTTTCTCTTCTAAAATAAATTAATTTGTGCGTTCAAAGTACTTTTTTATATTTTTTAAGTCGATGAATAGAAATGTTAAGGCAGAAGAATATCAGATTATCGCTTTTTGCTTATTAAAGAACAGTTTTAATAACTGACGCTTATATTTTATAACTGAAGTTATAAACTGAAGCTTATATTTTATCTTATAAGAGGAAGCATTTTTCTAAAATAAACTACCTTTATATTACTATCATTTAAAATTAATAAAAATGCTAACTCTTAATTTTTTAACACGATTTCGTCTTTTAGATTCAAAAAGTAAGATAATTTGAATCGAACAGGACAAGAAAAACCTATGAGTTTACACTAGATCTTTTACACTCGCTGTTACAAATGCATATTCCTTTTATGTTGTAGCGTAATATCCTAAAATCAATACTGGTAAAATTAGAATTTTACTCATCAATACCTTCATTGCTGAATCCTTTCAAATCCAATAACGTGAAATAAGTAAAGAAAGATGTAATCAACATTTAAAAAAATACACTATTATCTCTCTCTCTCAGTCTTTCTATATATTTTACGAAAACCCGAACACAAGTAGTAATTCAGATATACGTTATTAGAACTGGTTATAATTTATTTTCAAGAATAAATTACACGTTATAGCAATATATAGACAAAAAAGTATTATAAATTGAGGTAATAATATTTATATTATTATTTATATATTATTATTTATATATTATTATAATTAATATTATTTATATATTATTATTATTAATATTATTTATATATTATTATAATTAATATTATTTATATATTATTATTATTATTAATATTATTTATATATTATTAATGTTATTATTATTTATATATAATTTTATTATTATTGTTATTTATATATTATTATTATTATTACTATTATTATTATTATTTATATATTATTTATATTATTATTATTATTATTATTATTATTATTATTATTATTATTATTATTATTATTATTATTATTATTATTATTATTATTATTATTATTATTATTATTATTATTATATATATTATTATTATTATTATTATTTATATTTTTATTTTAAATGAACATTCAACTGTCACATATAGTAAAATCACATTCACACACATATTTTAGTCAAGGAAATAGCTGTATTTTCTTATAACTGTATGTATATAGCTATGGAAATTTTATTAAAAATGGGTAATCGTAGCCCTAATAGAATAGTAATAGATTAGCAACCTGTAATTTGCGTATTTGGAACTTCATCCAATCAAAGATCGTCGGGTACATGGGGGCTGGTGCATGTTAATCTGTCCAAGTCTCAAATGACATTACATTAGCATTGAATTGAAATTTGGGCAGTGGGATTCCAGATCATATTTTTGACTTTTCACTGTATTAATAAGAAGCAGTTTGAAGCTCAATGTGAACTTACGATAAGCTTACTTAAAATATTATTAAATTTGTAATAATTTCTGATTAATAAACAAGAATAAAAGGTACAGTCATTTTCATGACTGAAATCTGTATGTGATTGTCCCATGTATGATAGTTGAATGTCCTTTCACCTTCATTTAACTTATCCTTAAAAATCTGTTGAATTTAGTTTTTAATTATTTTTATGAACATTACTGAACCAATGTTAACATGGTATGGTCACTATTGAGTTTTGTAAAATTTTATGCAAAAAGTGCTTAATAACAGTAGAAACAAATGACATAAACCTATCGTTGATGAATTTCTATTTGGGTTAAACTGAATTTCGAGATACTCTGCATTATAGGGACTTCATTGTACCAGTGCATGTAATCACAATGTGTGAACTTTAGTATCCGTTCCATAGAACTTCCTTCTAAACAGTACAATAGTTTATGTTGTACATTTTTCGGAAATGGTGTGATCACAACCATTGTTTTAATAAGTCAGGTAAAAATATTATTTCAAGCCCACGAGTATTATAGGTGAAAACTTTCCGCTGGTCCTACTTCGAATAAACTCAGGGATGTACGTAATTTCATTTTAGATCCGAGTACAAAACTTTCTGAGATGAAAGAGATTTTCCACAATTGTCGTATTACTTTTGTCGCACAACACTAAATTAACTAATAACCACAGCTAATAATCATAAGAATGCTAGGAAAGTTTACAATGATCAAGAAATCTAAAATCTCGTTACAAGCCATGCATGTAAAACAAGTGCCATGGTGGAATCATGGCAATAAGAGGGTTACGTTCAAAAATGCATTGACTAACAGAATAGTAATAATTGAATTGAATGGTACTAAGAATAGTACTTAAGAACAGCAAATATATTAATATAAAGTTAATGCTGAGGGAGAGCAATGCAGACTACAGTAAACTTTCACACACTAAGTTTAAGTTCAGATTACTTTGTACCAGTCTATTCAATAACTATGGATTTTCTATTTCGTATCCTATAAACCTTTTAACTCTCTGAGCGTCAAGATATTCCAAAGTTTTGTAGTGCTGCTGCTACACCAGAGCAGACATAATGAAAAAACAACCGCAACTATCAGTTAAACGAAAACTTGGAAATTTTATATTGAAAATCGATTAGAAGACAAACAGATTGGCGAACGGATATATGCGTTTGGACACATCAGATTGTTAAATAATACCAGATAGTGTTTTATACTTAATATTAAATGTTGTCGTATATTTGTTTGAATGAAATGAATTAAAAATTATAATATTTTAACAGTTCATATATAACAATTTTATTTTACTCTCGTGAGTAATACCTACCTTTGAATAAAAGCAAATGGACGCAATTTTATTTAAAGACCAAACTACGATTAACATTGAAATACGCAATGATTTTCAAACCGAGCGCAAATATACTCATCATTGTTTCATCCATCCTGGTAAATGACATTTACCATCAAGTTCTGAATCGGGCTGTTCCATAGCGCTCTACACGTATAGTAGAAGTGGTTAAATAAACCATTTGCAGAGAGAGAGAGCACATTAGCGAATCGGTACCTCACCCTTCCATTCGACGATTACCTTAATTTAACCCCTTCATTAAGATTAAGCAGTTCCTCGTGTAGATGTGCTTCCCCCACATAGTACATAGTATATTGGCTCTTCCTAGTCTTCAGTAAACAGATTAAATTACTGTAAGTGCAAGCGTATTTGAGGTTTGAGTTTTGATTCACTTATTGAGACAGGTTGGAGTGCTGTGGTCACCAAACAGTGAAATATTCTGATTTTTGATAACGGTTTTCAAAATGTGTTTCTGAAACTCCGATTGATTTCTTTCACTGAAACAATATTTATAAACTAAAATTTCAATTCTGCAAGTCTGTGTTAAAAGGTGCATTTTATACTAGTATAGCATTTCATGGTATGATATTTTATTAATATTTGAAGAAATGTTACTATTAAATGTTAAACTATTTATTACATAGTTATGCTTATGATTAATTGAGAACGTATTCTAGTTTTATTATTTTTGTGGGTGCTGCTTACATTGATTTAATTGAGAATTGCAGGTGATTTGAATCTAACTTTATTACAGTTTAGAGTTGATTTTATTGTTAAGTATTGGTAATAGATTTATTGATAAACTGCACTCGGTTCTGCATAGACCTGTGCTAAATTCACCTTAAGTGGACGGATCTGGTTTCATGATGGATTTTCATCGGACTATGATTTCACAACATTTGCTCGCTCTTTCCTTTGTACCTGTAATTATTTGAATCAATCTGCTGATAATAAACATTTCTGTTAAATGATTTTACTGCACTACTCTCCTTTTTATTGCTATTATTTATGAATTATTATAATCAAAACATTTCCACCTATTACTTCTAAAGCTAAGTAAAATATCCTTACGAGTTATGTTGTTTGCTATAGGCCAATTCAGAAGTCGTACAGTAACTAAATATATGCATTCAATTTCGACTGGAGAGGAAAAGGGTGAATGAGTTGGATTTAATCTTGTGTTTTATACTCTACTTATTATTATTTATTATTATCTCTCTATTTTAAAAATGCATACAAAACACATTTTTTAAACTAAAATGTTCAAAAATTATTTTACAACATCTGTTGGTGATATTTGTAACTGATAATTATGTAGATCTATACTTGAGTAGTATATTTGTATGCTAAATATATATTTCAAATATATTTTTTACAAGAGTGAATTAATGAGCTATTTCGTTAACTGTATGGAAGTCTTTTTTCATTTGTATGTAATTAACTTACTTAAATAAGTAAGTCAAAACAAATAATTAAAGAGTTCCTCTTAGTTAATTACAACGCTTTTCCCAAGAAATAAACAAATTGTTTAGTTTTTAAAAGCATGTTTAAACATTGCAAACTATTTCCAGAAAACGGGTCCATACCTCTTGTGTGGATACATATTAATCATTTTCAGTTTTACCCCAAGCGGCACTATTGACAACGACATAAAAATAAAGAGTAGACTCTCAGAAGCAAGTGTTTATGTGTCTTTGTACCAGAAAAGTTGTCCATCAGGTTCTTCCCATACATATACTAAAGAAAACTACAAATTACCAAAGTATTCAAATTTAACATTGAAATCTTTGTTAAAGATAGTCTCAGTGGTCTAATTGCAGTTTATTACCACAAATAGAACTTAAAGGAAGTCACTTTTATATTTTTAAAAATACTCTCTGTCAAATAGTAATGAGTCGAATACAAGTCGAATTCCAACTAATAGATTGTCCAAAAAGTTTCGGTTGCTTCAATATAATCATTAATATTAACTTCTAAAATCCCCTTAGCACCAATTAATACCCTTATTCATAATTCAGTCAAAACTTAATATTTTCTATCCTCACAAGAGCTAAAATTTTAAAAGTCACCACAGTGGTACTTTAGAAATATGAATTCTCACCAAATTCCACACATGTGCTGATACATTTTTCCTTCCGGAGCTAATTAACTCATGATAGACAATCCGATCTTAAATAAGTATTTTCAATTATTTGACACAAAAAATACATTTCTTTGTACAAATCCCAGTAGAACTAATATGTGATGACGGAAAAATGGAAAATAGTTTATAATTAGCTTATTTATGTACTTCTGCTCAGTTGTGGTACCGTAATTCCGAAGAGATTATGAAGTCGGCGTTTCTATGGATTAGCGGCGTTATTAATTAAAACTACAGCGAAATGAATCTCTTTAACGGAGTCTTCCAGAAAAGTTATTCTACCCAAGTGACATATAATTTTCTTTCCGAAGCCTGTTTTCGGGAGATTAGGAAAGTCATTCGGGATTTAGACTTTGTCGTTTCGATGAAATTAAAATGTGATCATCAAAAATTCCGAGTTATTTCGAAGGAGTATTTTTTAAGCCTCTCCTGTTTTTTACACCATTAATTTCAAATTCTAATAAAATTATTAAGGTACTATTTTTATTGATAACATACTGTTTTGATAGTTAGATTATTCTGTAAAGAGAATCCTAGAGTAAGCAAAAAATGTGCTCATAAAATATTCTTAATTATTACCAAGCATTTGCACTTTTTATATCAATGTCTTGAAAATATTCGTATCATTCATAACAGGTTTCCTTTTAATTTTCCTAAGTCTTAATACTCTTATGGATGAATACTTTAAAGGAACAAATAATTGTTTTTACAGTGGATTTATCATCTAAAGTAAACGTAGAGAAAGCATAAAGTGGTCCGTAACATATTCATAATTAGTCCAAGTACGTACACTTTTCTTTAATCTCACCACTGTGGTTTGCGTAACTGATTCTAAATAATAATAATAATAATAATAATATATTTATCAAAGAATATTTATTCATATTTAAACATACAGCACATGACAGTTAATTTATCTATTAAAGTAAATGTATAAAAGCATAACGTGTGCATATCTCTTAGAGTAGTACAACTTATCTGACAAAAAAGCATTATTAAAATTTTTAACATATTCTACTTTCATCGATGAATACCGTTTTCAATAATGGATCTGAATGTTAAAAAAAGATAAGATAAATCAGGAAATATGCTCTTTAAATATTCCAAGCATATGCAATTTTTGTCAACACGTGTTGAAACTGTTCATATCTTTCTAATAAGAAGTGTCTTTTATCTTCACATGTATTTTCACTGTTACAATCACAAGCATCATTAAATTCAAAGATGTACTTCATTATTCTTGTACAAATTATGCCAAACTATTAGCTCGTTGTAAGCAACCTGAACTATTAGTGTGTTGAAAGCCAACAGAACTAGGGGCATGTTGACATCAGCGAATAGCGTCATTGAACTAGTAGCCTTTTTCTTCCTTGTAATAAAGCCCAGTTTTGTCGATTCCTTCCAGACGGAATACTACACTGTGGTTATTGTCTTGTTATACAGACTGAATGTTTTTTCGTAATTTGTACGATTGTAAGTAGGTTGTATCAATTTTGACCCCGAGATGAGTACTTCACTAAACTCCAGTCCCAAACGTGTTCCAATACTATTTTAATAGTAAAGATACTGTGACAGTGGATTGTTCTTCTAACGAAAGCTTACAGAAGGCTTTACAATTCTCTTTAACGAACCGAAATTGAAATATAAAGTAATCTTTTGACATTGTGAACGTACGGAGTAAAATTATAATATTTTATATATGCTTAAGTGTGTAAGGACATATTGAAAACAGTAATATAAAATTATATTAATATAGTGTCAGAAGAGAGAGTGTAAATAAGTCATTAGGGTATGCATAAAAGTAATAATATGATTAATAGTTTTAATATGATTACTGAAGAGGAAATAGGTAAGCAAAAATTAAGACTACTGCTAAGATATAACTTAACCGTGCAATGATAAAATTAGATTTTGATTCGTTTCATCTAAAACCATCAAGTTTGTAATTTTACGTTTTAATCATTTTAATATTTTACATTATATTAATATTATATTGAATATGCTTCGTGTTAAATAATATGTTAAATAATGCCTCCTTTAATCATTACTGTAAGACGCGAGATAACATCAATACTATGTTAAAAAAACATAAGTATACTTCATTTGTAGTACAAATTGAAGCAAATAAGGTATCATCAAACATTTCTCGTCACATATTTTTTCTACATAGTACATGCTAGAACCCAAAAAACCACTATCAAAATTGCTTGACATTCATTTAAATTATGTTTAATCATAAATTGTGTATTTAATAAGTAGCTTTCAGCATGCGTGTCAAGTACCTTTGTTCTGCCAGTAGATTTGTCGTAACAACGCTCTTTATTCGAACACGAGAACTTTTTAACGAATTCCAACCAATTTGAAACACATATCTCATACCGCTACCTACTTTAAAGTACCGTAATTACCCAGCGTGGCCACTTCTATTCTAGACAAAAATAATTGGGGGGTTGAACTGCAACGCAGTGTCAAAAATGCACTTCCTGCAATTGCTGGGCACTCATTATAACAAAATACTTCGTTTGAAGAGAGAAAATACCAAAATACTAGATCATCGTTATGAAAATAACTTCAATTCAGAACTAAGGTTTTAAAAAATATCAAGGACAATGCGTAGCTCCTTACGAATCTGTTTTCAGAACAAAGATAAATACATCAGATTGAATTTTATTTAGATTTGGTAAAAAGTTGAGAAAATCATGGTACTTCCTATAGACTCTGCAAAAGCTCGACAGACGAGAATATAAAAATATCCGAAAATATCGGAGAAATAAATAAAATAAACACATTACAATAATTATAGTAAGCGTCATCCTTGCAAATGTCTGTCATTTTGGTTCCAGCATGTACTATGTAGAAAAAATATGTGCAGATAAATGTTTTATGATACTTCGTAAACTGATTTCGGTAAAAATGAATTTTCGTCTATATCTTGAATGAGAATTGAATTGGTTTATATGCTTTGTCGGTTTTTTCATCGGGAGCACAAATCATCTTATTGAGGTTTCCAAGTGGTTTGGCGCAAACGTCTAAAAATATTTGTGCACAGATTTACTGTAGCAATATATGATTTTATTTTCCGGCCAGCCTTAAGGCAGGCAATATCCACCACATATTTTATTCCTAATGGTGGTTGTCTCTCGACGCTGTTTCTCGCCATTAGCAAAACTGACCAAATCATTGATGGATCAGTCATCTCGACCACCAAGATCTCGTCTTCTAGGATAAAATTCAGAATAAAACTGATCAACTTTTTATCACGTCATAATCAAAAGGTATCTTGATGACGAATGCGTCGTCATTAGCAAAATTGGTAAAATATCAATGGATGAGATATCTCGTCGATACCACTTGGAGGGTTAATTTACCAATAATAGAAATTTATGTTAATTATTTTACGATTGGGATTAGTACTTTTTACTATAAATAACTCGTCTTTAGTAGAAACACAAAACGATATAGTAAAATGTGCATAGCCCATTTATTGTTTTATAACTATCGTGTGATTGGTATGTTATTTTTCAGTGTAAAACTTTTTAGAATTCTAAAACATTTTAAATAAAAATATTATGAAATAGGGATTTCCACATGAAAGTATATCCTTTTTGAGAAATTAAGCACTTATAATACTTATGTACTTTTGGGATTAGTTTCTTATTTTACGTTATAGTGACTCTCTTCATATTACCTTTAACATGAAATGTGAAACCATTGAGCCATAATACAAGAATTTGGAAATGTTTGAGCAAACTAAAGCATGACTTTGCGAACAAACACCTTAAGTAAATGGAGAATATGTTTACAACGAAAGATGCTTATTTAGAAGTTTATGTTTACGATGTATTCTGAAGTACATTTTGCTGAGTTTCTTACGTGTTTTCAACACTTTACATTTAATGGCTGAAGTTAAATATCTTATTTCATACCTTTCTTGTATATCTTGTATTGATGAGATAAATATATTCTCCAAGAAACATATTTTCCAACATAAACACATTTTTCTTCAGAAAAAGAAAGCTAAAAATATGTTGACTAGGTGTTGGGAAATAAGGCAAATCATCCTAAACGTTTGCGATTTCTGAAGTATTCAACACTATCAGGGCGTGTTTTGTAAGTGAAAGACATTTGCAGAAATGCAGCATCGTCTCAAATTCCGGGCAATATGTTTCTGTAACGATTTCGAGGTTTACGAGTCACATCATTCATCAAGTATATGGTGTATGAAGCTCAGAATCTAACCACTAACATGCGGTTCACTGGACGTAGCTGGAATACAAATAGGCTATTGTGGAACAGCACGAATTTATATTCAGTGAAGTCCAAAAATAGAATTATTTCTCTTTCAATTGAACCATAATGTGAATTCGCTGAGTGCTGCAAGACTGGCAAGATGAGAAATTGGAGATATTCCTGCCACTTATTTATATCGGTTACAATTGTTAAAATGTGCTTAATGTAGAAGTATCCCTTTTTTTATGCCGGTTCCCAAAGAGGCGTTCCAAAATAAGTTGGTCCTATGTGAACCTTAATCTCATCACTATAAGACATTGTACGATTGGTAAATGGCCATGGTCCCCTCAATTTTAAACCTCCTGGTCCTTCGTGTCGGAACTAAACCATACTGGAAATACGTTGTTTTGTTTCGACGAGACATATGGTCATTACCAAATCTGACATGATATCGATGAACGAGATACATCGTTAATAACGAAAATCAGACTTTGCACGATATATTTTGTCAAACACACTTGGAGGATTAATGTATCAACAGGTTCAAGATAAAGATAAATCATCTTAGCTCAAGACGACGCACTTCAAAAAAATATTTCCAGACCAAAAATTATCACAGTATTAATCCAACCATATATTGACACCATTATTAATTTACTTGATAATTGCATTAAAAATGAACATTCAGGATTTAAATCAAGATGAGTTTGTATGTGGTGCAGAAGCGTAAAACTTGATGTTGGTATTTTTTTAATGGAGATTTACATGGGACTCAATTCATGCCTCTCCTTTAAACGTCTCTAAGCTACCTGTTGAGTCGGAAAGCATTAGTATAATATATCTTAATATATATTACCTGAATTTAATTTCTTAATAATATTACCACTTTACCTAAAAATACCCCTTTAAGTCGGACGATGTGAATATATTTAATTTAAATTTGCATTGGGGGATTCAATTTCATTTTCTCGCCTCATCTTGAAATGCCTAGGCCATGTTTTAACTCAAGGAGATAAAATTATATCGATTTATATTGACTCAATTTAATCTTCTCACCTCCCCTAGAAAATACCATAACCTAATGGACCATAAGTTCAATAAGACCATGAGTTCGTTCTGTAGTAGGAAGCACTAAGAACAGGGCTATGAGTCTTTAAACTTTGACCAAAGTTAGCTTGACGAATGGATATATTTCAGAGATCAAATTATCAAAAGAATTCCTTATTCGAATTATGAAAACTGGATGAAGATCAGTACTGATCTGTTACTTTATAGAAATGCTGATATATAATTAACTAATCTCCTGAATATCCGATTGCTGAAAGTACATATTATATTACCGTAAAATTGATGTACTATACGAATTCGGCAGATTTGGTCTTAAGATTATATATATATATATATATATATATATATATATATATATATATATATATATATATATATATCCTACTCTTAGACATGGTCTTGAAAATAAGAACGCAGAAAACAGTATAACTAAGAGTTTTGCTCAAATGTTCTTATAAAGTAATAGTTTCCATATTCATCAAGGCAATATTTGAAAGGCAAAACCGGGTAAAAGTTTATTAATCGAGATTTCTTTTTACCACGGAATATGTCTTGTTGAAGATATATTTTCGGAAGTACGTATTTCTACAAATCCGTCTGATTGTACATATCTACATATTTTATTGCATTTTGAATTTAATCTGTCGAAATTCAGATGGGAAATAAGGTGGCAATTAAAGTCAACTCTGGAAGATAGTAGCTAAAACTGAGCATAACTGTAGACTAGTACTATCTATGGTATGAAGTATAAAATACAATCCAATAACAAATGCTTTATGATTCAGCACATTCCAACAGTATTTTAAGTGCGTAAATATGTATGCCAAAGGACATTTATAACTTACGTGTATATATAGTATTCCTAAATTAAAGCATCGTTAAATTAATTAAATATACCATATATAGTGAATAATCATAGTACACATTGTCAACTTTAAATAATTTAAAATGGTGTAAAAGTTTCATTTTGCTACTTGAACTTCATGACCACTGCCCTGTCCTTACATAAACCATCTAAATAGTGTTGTTGTTATAGCATAAGCGTTCTACCTAATGGGTCCCAGATTCTAATTCCTATTCGCAATAGCTTAAATGTTGGCTATTTTCCTTGTTAAAACTAACAGGGCTTATACTTTGGATGCTCTTTTATAAATAGCCGTCAGTTTGTCCCTTGAAGTGTCAAAGGCCGAAAAAGTCACTGATCGGGCATTATAAATAAAAAAATCATTTTATATATGCATTTAGTTCTCAGCATTTCATCATTAAAGTAAAGAAATTAATCGAATGTCTCTAGGTATGCTAAATACCTTAATATAAAATGTGTGTATGCGTTACCAAGAAGGAAACTTATATTTACGTCTCTTGAACTATACGTCCTAACTATCGATGCAAGAGGAACTCTAATAAATGAGAAGACAAGTCTGTATAAGAAATGCAATGGAGAAGAAAACAATTGCTGCGTATAGAATTCTTGTGTCCGTAGAACTGCTCTTCTTCATAATATTTGGCCACCCTTCAAGGCACAAGAAAGAAAACCATAACACAAAAACAAGTCTGAAACATTTTCTTTGTATTTGTATGGTAGTTGTTTCCAGCGTTTGCGTGTGTTTTCTTCCTTCCCTCCTTTTCTATTCGCCTTTCTTCCCGAAACCTCTATCGAAAAATTTGGCAACTACAAACTTTTGGGGGAATTCGGGATGTATTTACATAAAATTGTATGCTCGAAACCCCGAAGGCAGGAGTGGATGCAGAAAAATTCAAAGCGACAAAAAACAAGAGAAGGATAACCGACGAAGTAAATAACAAAAGCATACCCCATACATATATAGGTAAAAAGTATGTTACTGGAAGCCTCAGTGGGTTGGTATAAAAGTTTATGCAGAAAAAGTGATTTTCTCTGCAGAGAGCTGTTGTTCCCTTGTTGCATTTTGACGTGTATTTCCAACTTCGGAAATTTGCTCTTAAATTGCAGAATTATAATGGATAAAATGCGCTTACTTAAAGAAGCGAACTGTATGTTTAATAAAAAGCTCGAAAGCGAGCTCTTTTTACATCACATTATAAATAGGATGCAATTTATATGCATTGCATGACAGATTTAAACCCTTACAAAACCGGGATATAAATATTTACGAGGGCCCCATAAGAACCTGTAATTTTTATTTTGAATTTGGTAGACGTTTTTCAGACGAAATCAATTTTAAGCGTTGGAAAATGAATGTAAATAGATAAGAAGTTGGAATATATTTGTAAAACAAAACTGGCTGTATCCGTTAGAAAAATCTTCAAGGGCTAAACGAGGTCAAAATGCAAATCAGGACATGAAGTGTTGAAATGAATTAGAGTAATAGCCTAAAAATTAAGTACAGTTATTTATTGGCCCACGAATCCTCAAAGTTATATTACATTGTGTTAAGCATATTATTTTACATATTTTTAAATGATACTCAAACGTGTGCCAGGGTAATTATTGTTTTGACGTATATAAAATATTGTGACTGGTTATGAATTAAAATTATTATTATTATGTTTGATAGAAGAGCCCACATAAATCCTATCAGTAAATAATACAATATTACAAGTTTTAGGTACTAATATATATGCTTCTGAATAATAAATGCTATATACCTTCTAAAATATTAACGCAATATAATTCATGACCCAACTCTTAAACTGACACAAGCCTACATGCATTGACACCTTAAATACAATAACTGTAACATCCAGATTAAATATGTATTAATATAACCCCACATCCTGATGTCCATAAATGCTGACAATGGTTGCAAACACAACTAAGATCGTAATTATTTCTCTAATCCCGGAAATATGTATCTATAGATATTCGATTATATATGCAAGTGTGAGAATCCATGACTACAATTATTAGCCCAGTTTAGCTTTAACAAGAGTTAAAAGCAGCTAAATGGTAGTGTTATTTCCTTATTGTTGACGCAACTATTAAAAGCAGCTAAAATAATTGGTATTGCAATTCATCAACAATAGTTGACAATTTTATCGTTTTGTTAGTAATAAATTTCTTGCTGTTGATCATCTGTGTCTTTTACTTTTCCAATGTACCACACTGAATAACGCGCATTTGTTTCTGACGTATTCGTATCTCACTCAAAGTTTATCAGGATTAAATGATTAAATAGTAAATCTTCGTTCTTGTTTGTATAGTCGAGAGATTTTTAAACGTGTATTTTAGTTGTTGCGCGAGAATTATGATTTCAGATCGTCAGTTTTTCTTTATTTTCCGGAGTATGTTTTTTAAATGTTTTTTTTTTTTAAATCTTTTTTTTTTTTTTTTTTTTTTTTTTTTTACTTTTTTTGTTTGAATTTAAATTTGTCGTTGTTTAACTCAGAAATACTGAATGATAACACAGGATAACACGTTTTTTAATTTCAGGACGGCCCCTTTTTTAAGGCACGGAAAAGTTCAAATTTCAATCGGGAATATATCCACCAATTTTACATATAACTCAATGACATTTTTTTCCTGTGCCTTTATTATTGTATTGTGTACGTTTGTCTAATTGAACTTTTTGGCTAATCTCCTTTAGCTTACGAGTTATTTTTTTAAATTTCCTATATATATATATATATATATATATATATATATATATATATGTGTGTGTGTGTGTGTGTGTGTATTTATAAACGGCCTTGACATTGCTGCTCTCAATGCTTAGCTAATTTTCAAGGAATCCCCTTGCTCCAAAATTTTACATCAATAATTTATGTTTGCGCTTGTGGAAGAAGTACGGCTGGTACTTTGCGCAACAGATGCTCCCAATTGTTCAAGTACAGACCCCGAAACGAAAGAAATGTGCCTTTGAACTCTGCAAGAGACATAATAAGACTTCTGGCAGTTGTGAGGAATTCCAGAATCGTATTTGTGGTAAATATATTGATGTCACTGTCATGCGTTCAGATTGTTCCACCTGCGATAATATTTGTGTTTGTAATCTCTCACTTTGAATCTAATTTGTATTGTTTGCATTTGTATCTTTTGTTTGTTTTCTTATCACGTACTCCTGCTAAAGAATATTGTGTAGTATTATACATTCCAATATAGTATAATGTAATGTATAATATTGTGTTATATATTATACCTTACGTTATATCGTGTTATATATTATCATTTTTTGTTGCTATTTCAAAATAATAATTTTTTAAGCAAAAAAAAAAACAAAGAATTATCTCAAAAAACTAAAAAAAAATAATTATTAAAAATAAAATAAAACTCACTTTAAAAGCTAAAAAAAACTTATAAAAACTTTTATATAATGTCAGTTTAACATCATTTATCAATTGCGAGAACTTTGATATGGCATACATTTCTTATGAGTGTCACGTTGACCCTCAACAGCGGTTTTAGGTATGTCTAAAATCCCGCTTTTGTAGTGTTAAGGTACAGCAATTACAATTGATAAGGTAACTGAGAATCAACCGGTGCCAAGGCTACCACAAAATTATTGACGACGGAACAAGGATAAATTGCACATGTGAAATTGAAACTAATGTTTGAGATTTGAGTCAAGTATAGACCTAATTTTTAACCTTATGTTTCCTTAAATTTGTCTATACTTACTACTTATATGTTTTTGCGTTTTTTGTAAATAGGCCCTATTTGACCACGCTGGTGATCCAAACAAAAGAAAAGCTACGGCAAATAAGTGGACACACACAAGGAAAGCTTTACAGACACAGAAGACGTAAATACATCCAGAATCACACTGAGGCACATCTTTGATAAGGGACACCGGGCTTTTGTACTTCTATAGACGCTACTCTCCATGTTACAATAATGTTACAATAAACATTTTTTCCTTTAGTGGGGTAAACATAATAAAAACGTCTACATAGTGGATGCACTGGACATATATGTAAATGGATATTTTGAGAAAGATCAGGAAACACAATCTTACCTGTAATTTTCCTGACTGAGATCAAAATTATGATGAATACACATTGCAGAAGACCCATCTTTGGTATAAGTTCAGTGTCACGAAAGAGTTCCAGTCTCTGAGTTTCAATCAAACTTCAATCAAAGTACTTTAATATGTACGGATATCACGACGTTCTGCGTTGGATATATATTTCCTTTAACCAAAGATATAGTACGTTATGAAGCTGTCAAAGTATCTATTGTATATAAAACTCCTATTCCTCCAATATCACGAAAGGGTGAAGACACTCTGTAACTTGTGTTGAACCTCAGGTATACTAAGTCAGAAGTCTTGAAAAACTGTTATTTCTTCATAAATGTGAAGGAGGTGAAAAAAACTACTTGAGCTTGCGATGAACTCTGGGTAAAGAAAGTTCTTGTACAATTCTTCAATCTTTAATGGCATTGATTTTTTTATACAATGAAGAATCATTCAGGGATTCAGGATAGTTGGTATTCATCTTCATACCTGAAAGAAACATTAGCTGATTACACAAAAATATACAAGACATATTTTATGTGCTAGAAAAAATGAATATTGATTTGCTCTCTATGAAGATTACAGTTAAATTGTTAGTGGCACTAAAGGTATGAATTCCTTAAATGGTTAATCTCTAGTAGACGGTATTGTCTTGGGCCTGTATATTGTTGAATAACCGACTAGCAACCGACCGATTGAGTGGTAAGAAGATAAGACTAAACTATACAGGTTGTTTTGACGATATATCTCGTTCATCTGATATATCTCGTTCATAATTCCTATCTCGTTCAGATCTGACCAATTTAGATAATAATGATATGTGTCGTCATCAAGATATTTCTGATTTTGTTTGTGATCGATATCTAGTCAGTTTTCTTTTTAATGACTAACTATCTCGTAATTAAAGATCTTGTTAAGTTTGCAAATGCAGAACATTTATGATGATTGTGTCCAAAAGATATCATACCACACACACAAAAGTTATCAAAAGGTATCATATCACATTAAGTCAATTTTCTTCTAATGACCACTTTACAGATCATACACTTAACCAGATATTTAATTTTTAAATATATACAAGAACAAGTTATTATTTTAAAGGATATTATATTTGGTATATTATTAAATTGACACATGAAAGGGCAGCAAAAAACGCTATACGTTTCTTTATCCATAGCAAATAGTAAGTTTAGATATAAAAGTCTATAATACAATTAGATTTAAGAACTACAGCCGAGAACGTACATTTCTACAATAAGGATTGCATAAGTGAAAAGCAACTACATTTAAAAATTTAATTTTAATTCGGAAATTTAATATATTTTTATAATATATAACATTAAACAAGGTATCTATATAAATAAGAATGGAGTGTTTGTTTGTACATTCAATATTTTCGACCCATTTCAAGTTTTCTATCCGTTTTGGACCCTTCTGATGCCGAATACGCCTTTTTCTCGTTTGGTGTCTGTCTGTCTGTCTGTCTGTATGTTGTGCCCTATACACGTCCACGCGGTTTAAGATATTTTCATGAAAATTTGCATACAGTGAGTACTTATCTTCATTTAGTGAGTGGCATTGGTTGCGAAAGTCTGTCTGTCCGACTTTCCGTTCTATGCTCGATTTTGTGTTTGTGTGTTTGTGTAGACATCACATGAATTGTATTCCAGATATTTTATTGCATTATATTTTATTTTATACATTATTTATTAGTTTAGTGAATGCAATATTAAACATTTCTTTATTAATATATTTAGTTGAGTTTCATGCTAAAACACCTGAGTAATGATACTTAAATCAACCATAATTTGGTAGTTTTGGAAAAATTGGAATGTCTATTGAATATTACGATTACTTCGATTGCTTTACCTGCACTGCTGAAAAAGTAATTATTCTTCAAAAAACATTTTTTTTTATGAAATTTCATCTCTGATACTTCATTTATTTCAAGTCTTATTTTTATTCTTTGCGCAATCAAAACGATTTCCGAATATTTGGGACAGACGATATTTTTTAATGAAACGAGAATGAACAAGATCGCGCGAGCAGTGATATTTCTTCTGGTTCTTTCGCTCTGAATTAATTTCACATTTCTAAATTTTGTACACTTTTAGTTGTAAGTTGTGGCAACTGTGCGAGATCAAGAGATAAAATGAATTACAAATTAATATGTTTAGAACAATTTTTCCCGACATCTTTTATTTTGTTTTATTTCGCTATTTTCTGTTTTAAATATTTATTATTTTAATAAATGTGTTTTACTTCTCATCACACATAACAGCACCACAAAGTATTAGACTTAAAAATGTTAGGTAAGTCAGTATAAATTTTCAGTAAATTTTAAGTGTAGTTATGCCATTATTGAAAGAATAATGCCGTTATTTAAAGAATAATGCCGTTATTTAAAGAATAATGCCGTTATTGAAAGAATAATGCCGTTATTGAAAGAATAATAATGTTTATTAATCCAAACTGGAACTTTTTCCAACATTAAAAAATTCGTTGTAATAATGACAGGAGAAGATTGCAAAATTTCACAATGTCGCATACCGGAGGCAAGAGTGCCACAAGTAAAAAAATATTGTTTTGTTGACTATGAGTGCGAGAGCACTCGCCGTAAATCGTAATTTTAATTAATTGAGTTGAACATCAAAAGAACTTAAGAAAGGGAATTCCAAATCTTCCTATAAATCGTCTTTTATAGTAGTAACCTTAGTATCGCCTTTCGTCATTTTGTAGCTTTGTCATACAGCAATTGTGCGATGTATGTGAAATGTATTACATGAATGGATATGCATGTGTAGGATTTGTGTCACAAATTAAGTTGTAGAAAATATAAAGATGGCGAAAGATGTTAAAATAAATTTTTATTCTACAAAAAACGTAAGTCATTATATATTTTGATTATCTCTTCAATCTAGAGTAAACCAATTCGAACCGAGTAAGGTCGGGTATTTTGCTAGTATAAAATAATATGCATTACAATCGAATCAAATCAATTAAAGTGTTATAAAAAGTCACGTTGAGATACTTCACTAAATTATAATTTTAAATTTTCAATCTTCAGTTAGGAAGTTAGCTTAAATAAAAGAAGTAGCAGTTTTTATCTTCATAATAATGTTTTAAAAAAAAATTACAATATGATATTCTGGTAAGAGTACGTATTAGAAAACCTAAATCTTCCAGTCTGTCCAATATTATCCTTAATTTAAGCTCAATAAAAATAATAATAATGTTGCTTTTGCTCAATAAAAAATGTTGCTCAATAAAAATAATAATAATGTTGCTTTTCATTTTATACATCATAAGAGGTTAAAAAGTATTTTCATGATGCTCAAAATTTTCTTCTTTTGAAAGAAAACGTAAATTGATAACTTTTGAAATAAGTTTAATTTTCTTACTTCACAAACTTATACGAACTTACGTATTACTTTATGTATCCGCCTACCTTCGAAACAATTTAATACATAAAATTTTAATGAAATACACATGTTTTGAATTAAAAGGGAATGAAAACTATGAATTTAAATGCAATGTTAATTATAATTTCATTAAATTCCAAAATCTAAGCAATTTTTGGGAAAATTTTAGTGAAAATTTACGTTTACGCTACACATCCTATAACAAATTCTAAGAAATATATTTCAATAATTATTATTCCGTATATAAAAGACATATTAATCTTTGTTGTACACCAAAATATTTGCAGTTGTTCTAAACGTTATTGAAATATTCCAAGATTTTTACGAATATTCAATTTTTGTAATTTTTAAATCGTTTTTAAAAGATTAGTAATGAAAATAAAGTAAGGTTAGATTTTTGGTTCATAATATCGCTACAAAGGAATAAAACATCTGTTTCAAATTTTCATTTCAAAATCTTAAAACTTTTGAGAATTGATATCTAAACAAAAATAACAGAAAACGCATTAAAATATTTTAATACAGAACAAACAAACAAACAAGGCTGTTCGAGGTTTATTATTTTTATTAAATCAAAGTAAAGTCTTAAGATTATATATATATATATATATATATATATATATATATATATATATATATATATATATATATATATATATATATGTATATATATATATATATATATATATATATATATATATATATATATATATATATATATATATATATATATATATATATATATATATATATATATATATATATATGTATATGTATATATATGTATAGACATATATATACATATATAGTACCCTACAAGTGTTACAACATCCCTTTAGACTGTCGAAAGATAATCATAGTAATATTGATTCGCATGTCCATGTCAACTTTTCAAAATATCTATAAATTTAACACTCGGATACTTGTAACATACATGTATTTTTTTTTATTTGTAAGTTATTATATTTTCTAATATTATTATATTACGGATATATCCTTTTTAATTAGTGAAAATGTAATTCAACGATATGTTCATTGGATCTTTATTCACGATGGTAAGCATGTCTTTCTTTCTGCAACTATAACCGAATGGTTATACAAAAGAGCATTAAATCATATTTAGGAATAGGTTGGTGACGAGATTTATCGTCACTAGCAATGTCGGTCATGGTTTGTAGTACACAATATCACTTCGAAGCTTATTGGAGGACATTAAACGAAGAAGAAGGAATAACGTTAAAGTAATATTCCCAGCATTTAACTTAGAACTGGTGAACAGATTAAGCATTCTGCTCCTATATAAACGAAAATATAATAGTTAGTTTGTATTGAACATTGGTTAATTTATCAATTCTTTCTTTATTTAGTTTTCAAATGCTAACTCATGTGTGTATGACTATTTTAATACTAATTTTACTTTTTTAAAACCACAGTAACAAGGCGCCATGGGAGTTGTTGCCACATCAGCAACCATGAACTGTAGAAGTGCCTCCTGATGGTTGTCTCGACGAAGTATCGTGTAATTAATAAAACTGCCCAAATCTTGACGGGCGTCATTGAATGAAAACTAGTTCACAATCATTAGAAATAAATGAACAGGTAGTGATCTAATCTTCATTACAAAAATTGGCAAGATCTTGAGGATGAACTATCTCGTCATTAGCAAAATTGGTCATATTTTGATGGACGAGATAACTCGTCGAAACACTATTTTACTTGGGAGTGATATTGTATAGTTGTTTGTATTTTTTTATACCATAATTTAAAATAAATCTCACTATTCATTACACTTCAAAGTAACGCAACAATGTATATATTGTATTTTGAACATCAACTCAAAACTATGTTTTGCTACGTCATACACAGTATTTCATGTACACGAAATGTACACGCATGTTGCATTCAAAATTAACTAGTATATGCTTTTAATACCACAGAAATATGGCGCCATGTTAGGTGCTACCACATCAGTAACCATGAACTGTAGAATTGTATGCCTTCCCGGATGAATTTGGGAAAGATGATCTGCATTTCCATATAAGCCTGGAAATTTAAGCAGCCAACTAGTCTATTAGTTTTTTCACCCACCTCATGGTTGTCTCACAGTATTTCAAGGTAATTAATTATATAAACATGCTTCAACAGAACACTTTACAACAACTATTTACAGAAAAAAAATTCGTTTTAGGATACCCTAATTCATTATTTACATCCAATTGGAACTTTCCAAATACTCACATCACAACCCAGGCACAGATCAAATTCATAACTATTACACCATATTCCACAAATTGAATGGAATGAGGGGACATGAAGCGTCTAATCCTGTTGTACAGGGGACATTCGTCTACTAACACATTAATAGGAACAATACTCTTATCTCTTAGTATCATTCCAGAATACAGACAGTCAAGCATGTTCTACAAATAAAACTGTTTTACCTTTATCGAGATTTCCTACAGTTCACTGAGTTATCAGGAAATATTCGGTATATGCTGATTTAGTAAAAAATCCATTACGAAAATACATGCTTGAATAATTTTGAATTATCTCTATGAATACATTTGATGCAAATGCCATCTTATATTCACCAGATTTCTACGATTTTGTAACTCTCATCAAACTTTCCGATACGAACGATGAATATGCCTTAATGAAGACTCCTTTATGTCTTCTATCATCTAATACTATACTTTTGGGAAAGTTGGACAAAACCGAGAAGGTGGATAAAACCAGGTCCCGGCAGTTTTGGCTAGATTATTATTGCCACTGTCGGATAACGCATGAAAATAGTTGCAAATAGCCACCATGTTATTTGGAGTTAAATGAAAGGCAGAGTAGACAATATGTTTTCCGATGCCGATGTTTTAAGAAATTCGAGTAGAAAAGGTTCGATTTTTACTCCACCGATATTACTCTGTTAGTTTCTAATTGCTTGAAGATTTATTTTATTTAATTGCAACATCTGATAACACCTTTTTCAGTTATTATTTTAAAAATTAAACCACGTTTTATTTCATGTTTCAAATATGCAAGGCATTCTTTTCTGACTTATGGCGTTGTCGAAAAAAACGGTACTTTCGCAGTCGGACAGAACCAGGTAGGAATTAGAGATTGAAAAAAAAGAAAAAACAACAAAAATACAGAACAGAAAAATTTAAGCAAAAACGGTTTAAGGTATCTACCTACGTTAAAAAGTCAATTTTTGACCAAAATTTCGAATCGTTAAATATTCTTAAAATATGAACTTTTTTTTTTCAAAACTGGTTTTGTTTTGTTTCTAACGAAAACAGAAGTGAAGATATTTCAATTTGAAAAACCTTGATGCAAACTTTTCAAACCGGAAGTGGTGTTTGCTTGCAGGAAGTTGGTTCAGATTTCGGTTTCCCACAGGATTTTAAACATTTAAATTACAGTTTATGATTTTTAACTGTGCTATGTTCCAGCCAACATTTATTTTTAGAGCAAATATATAAAGATTAGTATTCAAAAAATTGCTTTTCAATCTTTAAATGCTTTTTTTCTCTGAATGCTGTTTTCAACCAAATCATTGCACGGTAACAATGATAGCTAAAAAAGTAATTAATATTTTTTTTTTGAAATTTCGCATTATGATTCTTATATGTATATTTTAGTGCCTGCAGCTGGATTTTATGTATATCGTTAATAGAAAAAAATTTCAGTCACTTCGTTGGTGTGTTGTAGAGAAAAATTTCAGAAATCCATATAATTTTTACGTCATCCCTTATTTAGCTTATATCCAGCCTCAGCCTCTAGCTTATATATTTAAGAGTCTTAGTGTGAAGTTTTATATTAATATTGTGAAGAGTGAGAAAATTGGAGTGTTTTTTTTGCAAACATCATTTTATGACCAAAACAAAACAATATTTTAACATTTATTTTTAAAAAAAATATTTTTTTTCAGAAATTTGCTAGATTAGAATGCGGTTTTTTATATTCCTTCAACTTTTAAAAGAACAAAATGTTCTATTGAATCACTTGAGAAAAAAAGTTCTCCGAACGTAGTCAGATACCATAAAGCCCCTAAGCAAAAAACAGTAAAAGATTTGTTCAACAACATTAAAACAAACTCTTCGGGATCAGATGAAGATGACATGGAATTGTACTCAAGGTCAAAATCTCTGGATGGTTGGATACAGTATCTGAACTGTAAAGGATAGGCGCATTAATCATGTAGCAATGCAGATCAGCGTGATCATAATTTTATCTGTGATTTCCGTTCTTAAAACTTCGTACAAATCTGATCAATTAACTTTATTTGCTATACATTCCAAACACATTAAATTCAAAATCACTCATGTTCCGTGATTTCAAACCACCGTATATTCATCAGTTTAGGAAGGCCATTGTACTAATCTATTGCTATAACCACCGTATATTCATCAGTTTAGGAGAGCCATTGTACTAATCTATTGCTATAAATAAATACTTCAGCAGTAAAATAACGTTTTTTAATTATTCATACATCTATAACCGGCTTTATCCAACAGGGGTACTTGCCAAAAATGGGTGCTTGCATACTTCCATAAAATAATTTATTTAAATAATATAATAATATATTTCGTTTCACAATGAAAAATATTTACTTTTGGAACTGAAGAACTAATTTATCATTCAAATAGAACTCCTGAAACAATTTCATTCGCGTAGGTGCTTAGGAAATGAAAAAAATTTTGTTACCCAGTTTTGTCTAACTTTTGTCTATTACATCATTACCATAAATAACAATGATTATTCTAGTATAGAAATTTGAAAAACTAACTGGTTTCAAAGTGATATGCCATGCTTTCTTCATGCAGATTGCACGCATTTTCCTAAATCCATTCTAACTCTCATCAAGATCATCTAAAGGATGGTGGCTCTGTTGGTTTGCCCACTATCCCAATTCAATGGGAGGGTCGTTGTGGTTCTTCTAAGTAAGGCTACATTTATTTCGCTTTTCTGTGTCAGTAAAACGTTCCTTGTATGTATGTACATTACTTGAGTGTGGTGCTTGTCGCAGCACGAAGAAAAGTGGGCCCTTTTCACCATAAAAACCATTTTAGTTATCTACCAAATAAGATATAAAAGGTTGATGCATCAATACGTCTTCATTGCCTATTTTCGATAATATCAAATTACGTATATCCGAAATCGAAATTACTCCTTTTTCACCTTGGGGGGCCCACCCAAAGATAAGCACCATACCTATTCCCATCTAGTGCACAGATCATCATCACAAGAAACATTCATTTTCGCTGGTTCTGCAAATTAAGGTAAATAACAATACCTTCAATCTGATGTTACCATCAGTTCTTTATGTTTTCATTAAGTATCGTATTACACGTATAGTAGGATAGTAGAACTCGAACCTCATGGTATAATAGTAGCATGGTAGAACACTTCACTATGAAAACGCATAGGTGAATGACATCGTAGAACGGCAATAAACGATATAACCAACCTAAAGTTAACCTCTGTATTCAGTCGCAAATTTTATCATTTAAATGAAGTGGGTGCTAACAGGTGAGTAATAAAAAATTGGCTTTTCAAAGTGAGCTGTTATTATGTATTTTGGATTAATTTTTATATTATTTTGAGGCATGGAATGAACATAGCGATGCCTATATTCATTATAAATGGATTTAAATAAAGCAGTAAATATTATTAACAGCACTGCCATCAATAGGTAGAAGCGTTTAATTCCGTTGAGTACAGATGCTATACGTGGGTCTCTTAGTTTAGAGTAATTCCATTGCTGAGAAACAATTAGTTTGTAAATACTCTATTTTCCCCTCTTTTTATTGTCTGCGTATTTAGTAGTTTTACTCTTTATAATACCATAAGTTCAAACAACAATGTTCTAAACAGCCAATACACATCTTGTTTCAATTCATATAATCAGAGAAATCAACACAAAAATTACTCGGTGTGTTTCGAAAAGCAGTATACTGTGATTTATGTACATGGAGCCTGCACAGCTTTTCAACGCCCTTCTATGCCGAATGATGCATCTAAGGTGAAAGGGAAATTGCATTCCAAGGTACTGCTTTCCCTATTTCCGTTAAAATCGCATTACGTCCCATGGAACTTTCCCAGTCTTCACCTTGCAACCCAACCAAAGATCAACATCATAACTATTCCACCGAGTTCCACCAAGTGGATGGAAGGAGGGGGTATGGCACGTCTAATCCTGTTCCAACATGGAACACTCTTGTCGGAACAATGCTCTCCCTCTCAGCCTCATCACAGGAAACAGTCAGTCAAGCTTGTTCTGCGAATTAAAGCAGTTTGCAATCCCCTCACTTCGAGGCCTCCTCCACCCTTTCCCAAGGCCAATTCACTCCCCTCATCTTTCGTAGACCCCCCCCCCCTGCCGCCGACGGTCGCTTTGCAGTTCCTATTGATTCCACTCAGATCAGCGGGAATTGCAGCTTAAGTGAAGGACGATTTACGGAAAGGTACGCTGTGCCACATGGACCAAGTTCGACGTTCACCAAGGGCTCTGCATCAAAAGGACGACAAACGTAAATCACCGCGCAAGACCACAATTACGTGATTATTCGCGTATTTTCGAAAGAGGGATCGAATGACACAAAACGAAGCTCGTTTCTGCTGTAATGGAACATTTAAACGGCTTTATGCGACGCTGGGCTTAACTTGGAATGTACGAATTTCCCCCTTGAAACGCATTTTCCTGGAACGTTTGTCGGATTTGAGTGGAATATGTCGAAAGAATGAATTAAACTGATCCGGAATTCCAGTTCTATCTGGAAATACCTTGTGTTGGTAATTGCACCAGTGGAAAACAACATATGACAATTAAATTTTGTTGTACCGTGTATATTTGTTTTATTCGACAATTAAGAAATAACCGCAACATATTGAACACACAGCATTTGGAGTGAATGAAGGATTTGTTTAATCTGACGTAATTTTTAACATTCCTGGTGCTTGTCTAGACGAGGTATATCGTCATAAGCAATACCAATTACATGTTAATGGACGAGATATCTCGTCAACTAAAAAAAACTGACCAGATTTTGCTATCGTCATCATAAACAAAATGACAGAACCTTGACGACAGTATACCTCATCATTACCAAAATTGGCATAATTTAGATAGCGGGTGAGAGAAAATTAACCACAGTTGACAACAATACCAAAGAGTAAGTAATACAGATTTATAATTACAAAAAGAGGCATGCAGGAATGTCAAATAGAAGTCTTTTATCCATATCTGAAAGCATTATGGAGCAGAGATCAAATACTTTTTTCACGGCGCAACAGAAAAAAACAAACCAATCATTTCCATCAAATTTCACTAAACACTCATGCGAAAATTAAGCTACCAAATAAAGGTTCGCAGGAAAAGTTGCACGTGCGATAAATAAACAAAATTTACTATTAAGATATGCATATGAATGCTTACTTTTGACTCTCCATAGTTATTTCTTGTATTCGACGTTTAAGAAATTAACCCACTAACTATTAATACAGATTAGGCAAAACAAGCGATATAGACAGAAGAGAGAGATAGAGGGCTAGAGTTTAAATCAGTCCTCAAAGGATATTTAATGACTAAATATTTAGGAGGAAATTGTCGTAACAAAATGGATTACTGTAGAATTTTTTGGAAGTACGAACTCAACCGATGTAGGATTCTCTCTAGATTTTTTTATTGCAAAATATAAGAAAGAAAAAACCATATGGATGTTTACTTTTATTATTCCATGGCTTTTTTTTTATTTCATAGTTTACGAAACTACCCTTAAGACCAGATATAAAGATCGCATGTGAATACACCAAGCAAAGTATTAATCAATCTGCAAACAAATCATTTAAGACGGATTAGATATTTGGAAAACTTTTTATTGCAGAATGTTGCCCTTTGAAGAACAGTGTATGAATATATTGTTTAATCGCCTTGTTATTATTGTATTTCTTCAACGCCCCCTTTTCCTACAAAATAATACATGACTTGAATAACAACAGTGCTGTAAAAGAATAAGAGCTTTTCTTACAAGCCTCCATAGATCTTTCAAGATAGATTAGAACTTTCAGAAAGCAGATTTCTTGAGATGTGTACTCTGACATAGAAATTATTCTTACTTTTTCTAACTAGTGAGTACATATTTTATTCAATGATTCAAACATACAGATAATAATATCAAGAGTATGATATTATATAGTATTATTTTCGGGTAAATATGGATGTTGTAGAAGTCACACATTCCATAAATCGTAAGTCGTTGATTTCAGAACTCCAAACTTAGTATAACAGGAAGTTTATTCAACTATTTGTAAAAATGAGGTAACTCATAAAGTATTAAAATGATTGTTTTGACTTAATTCAATTAACAACAATTGTTGTAAAATATCATAAAACTTTACTTGATATAACTTACCATGTTGCTTAGCTAAGCCATTTTGATTGAAAATGCATAAAATGTATTACAAATATGTTTTAAACCCATTTTTTTCTGATTGGAAGACCAGATCAAGTATATAAATTACAAAGTAAGCTAAAATACTTACAAAACAGTATCCCCATTCCCTTTCAGCGTACTCATATATAGATAAAACAATTAAATCTATTAAAACGTTGACTGACGAGAACATTAAAAGAGTTTGAGGTCCTATAACACTTTTTAATTAATGAATAAAAAAGAAACATTCAATTTTAAGTTACCTTTCAAATTTACATGACGTTTCGGTACAATAATCTCACATAATTAAACATTCATTCCAAAAGTTTCTGTTCAAATCAAAAGCCCTCAAATTCATCTTAAACGTCATAATCCTTGATGTTAATCCTCAGTTATTAATTAATTTTCGTCCTAAGAATATAATTAATTATCCAAACGCTTCGTAAATATTCATTAATGGATGGAAGTTAATAATGAGGAATATGAATTAAAATTTGTTGAAGTCTCTCGCGATGTAATAAATTCAAACTAATCGAATAGCTTGATTCTTCACGAAATGAATGTAAGAAAGTTCATTTTGAAGGATCGCATACGTCTGAGATGGAGATATATATGGTAACTAGACGATACAGAACGACCCTTTATCAAGGTACGTTTCTTTGTATCTTATCACACTGCGATACGAGACAGGAGACTAATTACGTTTTTACGGTCACTAACCCTTTTCAACAGAACTTTTCCGTTTCGAGGCAAGTGAAACATACGCGCTACCCTACAATAATGGACCCGACAGCAAGATGTAAAGGTATACGGAAAATAATGCATGCTTTAATAGGGGGATGGTCCTCGACCGTGCCGCAATTACACTAGTTTGTCTTGATGAGGTAACTAGCAAAACTGACCAGATCTTTGTGGAAGAGAAATCGCGTCCATCAGAAGAAAACTGACCAGATCTGGACCTCGTCATCAAAAAATAAATCGGGAATATCTAGAGTGAAGTGCTGTCTCGTCATTATCAGAATTGGTCAAATTTTGTTGAACGAGATATCTAGTTGAAACCACTAAGAGGACAGAATCGGGGACACTTCCTCCAGTTATATGTTCTGTGTAAGTTAAGCTTTCTTTGTGTTTGTGTGTGTCGGTCCTGTATGGCATACTTGAATTATGTATGGATGTTGTAGAAAACCCAATAAACCTAACGATGTATACTGCAACAAAAAATATCTAAAGTTTAAAAATTGATAATTAACCATCCGTAAATACAATTTTTCAAGGTTTATTGATAACTACTATTATCATAACACCCTCATAATTTTTCTCACTGAAGTCATTGTTTCTAATATTTATCTTTTCTTTGTTTTATGTATGTAAAAAACGTATACCAGATATAAATTGTTTCACTGCAAATGGTGTATTGAAGGAAATCGTTATAAAATACCTAATCTTAAAAGCAATTTTTTACCATGATGTCTAAGATTAAACATGGATTAGTAAATACCACACACACGAATATCGATTCTTTGACTTTTGTCTTGTTTTCATTGTGTGGTTCTTGATGTTATGTTTACTATGTTTGGGGTAGCTTCCCTAATGTGGCGTGCGCCACAAAACTCAACCAATTATGGTTTACATGAAAATATATAAATATTCCAAAGAAAGAAACAACCAGCATTTTTTGCGGTTTAAACATTTACTTCCAGAAAATAAGTTGATATTGACTGCAGGTTGCCTTAAAAGAAAAGTATTGGCATGATGATTCTCTTTCATATAGTACGTACAAGAACTTCACTTTATTAAACATAATTCCCTTACAACTTCGAAATTTATATTTATTCTATATCGTAGTACGACTAAATTTCATTAATGAACGAAGTCCTAAAGACGTTGAAAAAACGAGCTTGGTTTCGAATTTGATGTCTTTATGTATGCCAAAATCGAGATTAGTGTTTAGAATTCCCTAACCCCCCTCGTAAATGCACGACTCACCCATCGTCCTTCAGGAAGACATGTTGTCGTCAAATCAAGATGGAAGTTATGTTGTAGCACTTTCCATGGTGCTTCGATGTAAGGCAGCGTCTTCCACGTCCATTAAGGGAACAGTACGCTTTCAAAACACTCAAATTCGACCAAAATAACGAAATTTTTTTGAATTTGCTGTAGTATTTAACTAGACACTAATAGCTCAAATTGTAAAACATAATTTTACAGTTTTGACACTTTTCAACTGAGTTAAAATTTATTATTTTTTTTTTGAGAGATTTGTTTGCTAAAAATTGCGTCTTCTCACATTTGAAATTTTTATGTATTTTAGGTATTCGAAATGTACCACACGCAATTATAATCATCGTATTCAACTCAAAATCTGCGTGTTCATTCTTAGTAAAGTTAAAAACAAAAATTTCCCAAATGAATGTTATATCTATACTATTTATATGAATTTTGATAATAAATTTAATAAATATTTTAATTTCGGATTGAAAAGTTATGTCTTGCTAGGAAAATAATTTATTTAAAAAAAGTATGACATGTTAATGAAATCAGGTATGTTTTATTCTAGGGTATGAACCGTATATTTAAAAAAAGTATTTTTGTATTCCGAGCCATAGAAATACGCATGGAGCATTTTGACGGTTCAATTTTATACGGAACATTTAAAAATTAAATTACTTAAAGTATTTACATTATTTTGACACCAAATTTATGTGGTAATTATTTGAATTTATTTCTAGTAACATATCCAATTTTTAAAAGAATCTCTTCAAAATTGAAAAACAAAATTTGAAACTCTACTGTCCCCTTAACAATCAGAGCTTGAAGGGTCATATAATCCTTAATCTTGTATTGGAAAAATATTTGGACAAAGGCTTGTTCCACAGTAGTCAGTTCACTTACAATTAGTTGACTAACTGACGATACCTTTATCTAACTGATGATTCAATTAACTAACTGACGAGCTGTTAAGGGAAAACTACAAACTTCAAACCGTAAAAACTCGTCATTAATTTAATGGTCTTCAACACGGTAATTTGTACAAATCCCCAAATCGGAATGTACAATGTACGACTCCTGCCTTTTTACAATTCCATTACGTGCAATACCATTTGTACAATCCCATTACATACATCTAATCAAACAGCCATACCTCTCCCATCCTTAAAGTAAGACATGTTATTGCAGAAATTTTGCCCTTATACATTACTGTTACGACTCTTTTTCCTAGAGGAAAAACAAAATACGGCAGCTATATCCTCTCCCAACGAATTCCACCTACGGAAAAATTCACTTATCCTCACCCTGCCCTATATATATGTCCAGAAAAGCAATCCCTTCGTAGACTCTCCCATTTATACGCATTTTTCGTCCATCCAAAGGGAGACCTAGATCCCCTTTCAACATTTGGATTATTTGTTTCGTTTTTATTACTTCATCCCTCTCCCTATTCTTAACGCATCAACTCTACGGCACTTTTTTGACCGCTCGTGATAGGGATTGTTTTCGGAGCGGAGGAGGGGAAAATGTAGAGGAAAATATAGGGAAAAAGTAAAACCGGTGAATAAATAAAAATTCGAAGACAAGACGTAACAAATAAAATGCCGAGAGGGGAAATTTTTCGTTGGAGGATGAGGGAAAAACGAAAGCGCCATAAGCTCTTGGCTGACTTTGATTGATCAAGTGCGATCCGGAAGGTAGAAAGCACAGAGGCCAGGGGAGGAAAAAAATTTGACTTTTATTCATCTTATGTATCACAGTGGAGCGATGTGTCTTGTGGATCCCCAAAACATTTACTTTCCCTCATACAACATCTAACATGTTTATCGTGGTTCATATAATTTTTTCCAACCACGGGGAGTAGGTATATGAATTATATGGTTTAGAAGGAATCTGTTTAGTTATTTAAGGGGCATATTAGGTGCGAGGTCAAGTTTTAACTATGTGTAAAACAATTGGTGTAGAGCGTAATACCTAATATCTTAGTCAATGTTCGGGTTTAAGGTTCTTATAACGTGTAGGTGGGTGACTGTATCTATCTATATCTTACTGCAGTAACACGCTAGATTATTGACAACGGTCCGTTATCTATCACGAAAACAAAAATCCAAAGACGGTAATTTTGAACACCAAAGGCATAAGACGAGGTCAGCACTAAACTATAATCCCACTCTCCAAACTTCCACACCACACCAACCTGAGGGATTGGAGGCCATGGCAGATTTAACGTACATCATACCGAACGCACATGTCTGTCCTCAGGTTTGATCGAGTTTCGAACTCGAAATTCTATGATTAATAAAAATAGTTGTGTTGCTTTAGTGCAACTTTTATTAAAGTGTCTACTTACCTATCTGATTAATAAAACGTAGCTCTACCAACTGGTCTACCATTACCCTTTACGATATACGTATAGAGTATAGTACGTTTAAAAATAGTTCACTACAGCATTTCCACAGTTGAAACCATTGATGTTCCCTGTGACTTATGTTCAAAGAAACTAAAAGACGCAATCACTACCATGTACACTTTTACACAAATGAACGAGTAGCATAAGACATGCATTTGATTTGTATTTTTATCTGCTTTATGAAAGGCGTATATGATAATATGAATACTAACATAACTTGATAACCTGGCACTTATAAACCATATTTTCAGCTTCCCATGTATGAAATCATGCAAAATATATTCCCAACCTCCTTATTTCACCTAGTAGATATACACAATACTGCAATATTTATACCTATAGAACAGTCTCTATATCTTCCGAAGATTAGTAATCTACTTATGTCCATCATTTCTTGAAGTCGTTAAGTCCCAAAACTTCACAGAGCTGAGATGTGAAATGCCCTCCAGATGTCCTCCAACTGCACGTAAAATAGCTGCGAAATTCCGATCTGTCTATGGCATTGCTATAGCTATCTCGCCCGTTTGGCTGATAGTTGACGATATGAATCATAGGGTAGGTGCAGACAAGTGGCAATTGAGACGTCTGCAGATAGTGTCGACTGCGCAACATAGATAATTTTGCAGTCAGTTTGTGGAGTGACTTGGTTGCCTATTCTGGATTCCTATCGCAAAATATCCTGATAGCATCTTTACCCGTGTATTATCATACATATTTTAATGCAATATTTATTTCTCTGTTTTGTTTCCATTTAGTACAAGCATTGATGTGTTATGTATCTGCTTAGAATTTATTTAATACAATTCGTGTGTAGAATATAATTATTTGGCTAATCTAATAAATGTATTCATTTACCATTGCTTTTGGTTTGATAAATAATAAGGCTTATATCTTTCACAATATAGCAAGTATTTTCCAAAATGTTAAGTCATTTTGTATTAAATTAAATTATTTGCTAAACAATCAAAATAGCATGAGTAGTAATTACTTTTAATCACTATGATGATTAATGTTCAGAACTGAAATAGACAGTATCAAATTTACATAACTTATTTTCAGTAGTAGATGATTTAGTGTACATAGGTAGGTTGATATTTAATTAACATCGCACTGGAGCATCACAACGAGCCATTGGTGACGATTCGGGGTCAACTCTCGAAGAGAAAGATCCCGGGACAGCACCGCATAATTTTGAAACACGGTATGACGACGAGGTTGCACTTGAGCTGGCACCCCACTCTCCAAACATCTACCACCACACACACACATGGTTAATATACATTCAAGATTGGTAGGTTGCATTGAAGATATGAATAACTAAATTATGAATTCATAGTTTTTCCTCTAGTGTAACTGTTTGCGATTATGTATTGCATTTAAATAAATTTTGTATCGAACAAAACATAGACTGTTAATTAGACTCATAATTATCTTAAATTAATATTTCTTGTATTCTTCTCTGACAGGAATATTCCATTTATGACTGTCACTGATAAGGTTGTCTTCGTACCTTTCTTAAACAAAACAAAGGCATAATTTACCCTCGTATACTATTCTATTCAAAAATCCATGCATCTATTTATCACAAGAGGGGATAGTGCAGTCTGTAAGACAAATAAATAGATAGCACGAGCAAATATCATTTAAATTGCATTACCAATGTATATGGAAACACATCAAGGTTAATTTTTAATGATTTATTTTGACTATCAATCACACAACTTCGTGTTTTTTTCTATTTTACGTCAACTACCTTAAACATTCAGGAATACCAATTTCGATCGACACAGACTATATAATTTTCTCAAAGTACATATTTATAGCGCTTATAAAAGTAGTCATAGGTCATATAAGTAATTTTAAAAATCAATAGAAACGTACATTAAATTAAGAGACCTTATTTAGATAAGATAGAAATGACCTCATATTTTTGATATCTTATATTGTCTACAGACAATAAAATATCGTATACCTGCTGCAATTTACTTTCAACCTCAAGCATTATTTATCCCAAAATTTTTGCCTCCCCCCGTCTGCAATACAACACAACTTCCATCATTTTTGCATGTTTCTGTTTAAGGACTAAATGCGTTCTTCCATATGCTGCACACCTGCTACATCGGTGTCCTCATGATGTCTATATAACCTCTGACTAAAATCCTGTGTTATAACAAATTTGTTGCATGTAGAAACATAATAATGCATTAACAAGATTTCTACACAGGAAACTATAATTATACTTATATTAGGTGGTATTGTATTGGAAGTGCTATTTAACCATTGCAATGTTTCGACGAGTTATCAAATCCAATATCTACTTAATTGTTCTAATTATGGACGCCTTGTTCATGTAAAAATACTTTTTTTTACTCCAAGGAAAGAAAAAATCCAAGTAGCAGAAACAAATTTGCACTCGTCCCCTGCTCGTGCCACTTAGGAACATGCTTTGGCAATAGATGTTGACCACTGCAGATAAATTTTCAATGCTAAACTAGACAACCAAAAACATTAAGTTAATTTGCTACTAGACAAAACCAAAGTATTAATTCGACTCAATAAATACCAGTTTCACGTTTTTCTTACACATTGACAAGATACATCATCCACGACTACCAATCACAACAGACACTGCATATATCCTTTTCACGGCTTAGGTGCTTAGATCTTGCTGTCTCGTGACATATTTTTGATAAATGAACCATAAGTGGATCGGTCTTTGATGATACCATCCCTTATGTTTTCCTAAAGCAAAGGTGTCCCGGATGCTTACTAATCTTAGTGGTATGCAAGTGCATTTTGACAGGAGCATGATCTATGGTTCCTTGCAGTAACATACATTTGCGACTAAAACGCGATCGATTTTGGAAATACTCGCTTCTCAACAACAAAAATAAATGGGATAAAACGTTTCAGTTTGTGTAATATAGTTAAAATATTTTATTCCAAATCAAAAACAAAAAAACTGAAAAACCCAATCGATTCACCAATTTATGAACTCATCAAGCATGAAAATATTAAAAATAATCCAAAAGAAATCATTTACGAGCTGCTTGTAGTTCGCTTTAGGAAACAATGAATGCATTTGATTTATGACGTCTTGTTTATCACGTATTTATTAAATTTTCATCGACACACCTGTGTACCTTTTAAAGGGGTAGAAATTATTAAATGTTAAATATTATGTTCTTTTGAATGACTTAAGTAAATAGAAGGTTTGTTTTGCTTTGATTTTTCTCATAAAATCTTACACAAAAAATTAAAGCCCCTTTGAAAGAGTAATCTGTGTAACAACATATATCATCTCAGATGAGTTTTGAAATTTGTTTATCTGAATTTCAATTAAAATTTAATCATAAACCTACATTTAATGAATTGGTCCTCGAAAGCTTGGAAAACTGGTGAAAAATAATTAAATGTGAAAGTGACAAATACAGTAGAAAAATATTATTTTAATTACTGTTTAGGTTTAATGAAAAAACTGCGAAGTGTGTAAAAAATCCACACCTGCCAACAGCTTCAGTTTTTTTTTTAATTATAGGATATTAGAAACCCGTAATACCCTCTTCTACCTTTAATTATGAGAAATTTGCATCGCATGACAATCGTTATCAATAATTTGAAGCTAAGTAGCAGGAAAGTAAGAGAAAATAGATACATTTTTCTAAACCCTTTTATTTGAGGCTTAGATATTATCTAAATATTTAGGAGATATAAGTTGATGATTAAATAGATATTCTTGTGCATGTGCCTTTCAAACGCATGGAACCTCTTTCTTGGTAACCACCTTTATAATTCACATGTTAATGTTTGATATTTGAAACATTAAAAACATAAAATGCCTGTATTCACGGTAGAAATATAAATGAATTAGGTAAGAGTTAAGTATTGACACAAATGATGGGGAATTGAAAATGTTTCTGTCTTCTTTTTTGTTCTATAACAACTGATTAAAAAATTGTTATCGAGTAGAAAACGTAAAGTTATTTTTGTAAGAATAGAATAGCAATAAAAGAAAGTAGATGTCCTCAATTTTACATTAACAATATATTTACATTTTAATTAAAAAAGAAACCATTTTTTCGTTTTAAGTTCAATTTAAAAAGTCTGAAATTAGGAATTACTATGTACATGTAATAAATGGCAGTACACATTTCTTATTATTCTTACTTCATTAATTCAAACAATGTTCTTAATATGTAGATGGTAATATAAAAATAATCAAGATGTAAATGTAGATTAGAAGATTCAGTAAAGCTTGTAAAGAATATTAATAATGCAACTTGGATTATGTATAACATACGTGGTAATGTTCTAAGAACATTTTTTTCACGTAAGTATTATATTACGAGATAGGTAACGCTCGCATAACAATAAATATGTTGTCTGTTTATAAACATTATCTCCAGTTTACATACTAAAGAATAAAATTGATATGATCAAGATTAAAAAATCTGTTAAAACCAGAAGATTGAAATACGATCGATGTATACATGTTTTGTTTCCGTCAACAGTTGTTTTTATTAGTTTTTTATAATTCAGATAACAAAGAAAGGAAATACGATCGTATAGTGTATTTTTTTACTACCTTACTAATTAGTAAGTTATTATGAAAAAGATTGTAATTTTTAATTTTTAATTGGAAAGATGCTGCATTGTTTTCGTTTTTTTTATCAATTTAATATAAAATTGTGTGTACCATATTTGATTCACTACTTTGGAGTGTTATTTATCTGTTATTGATCAATTTTTAATTTTATGAAAAATTACATGCATTACTCTAATCTATAACTAATATTTACTGCTTAATTTAATTTCTTATATGATCCCCAAAATGTATTTAATAAGTAGCCTATTTACCAGATACATGAAATGAAATATATTTATTTTACATTAAAAATTAATGAACTTCCGTGATTCTTAATTACATTTACAAAAATGTGTCTACCTTTACGAAAATTCGATTTAAATTTTATGTCTTAATTTTATTGGTTAAGTAAAACATCACCTCAGTACCGTGACTTTGTACTCTGAGTTAACTGGAAATCAAACCTTGTTTTTTCTGTTTCGTATCAAGTTATTTAGACTTTTGGAACTTATAAAATACGCGTTTACAACTGGATTATTATCTGAAAACTAAGTGTGCAGTAAGATTTTACTAATTAATGGAATGCACATAAAGGTGAGGTAAGTTTAAAATGATGGTAGAATAATTTTAAAACTGATATTAGAATGGCGAAATCGATACAACTAATAAAAACTAAATATTTAAATTGATTATCAAGAATTCAACTGTGCGTATATGTTGTGCATCGTCGCACAATAAACTGACTAATCTTAAAAGTACAAGTTTGTCCATAGATGTTCATAAATATAAGAGATTAATATTGAACGTTTTGTAAATATATACGAAATCCCTATCTTTATGAGATTAAAATATCACATTATTAAGATAAAAACATGCTGACATACTTGATAACTTTACATTAATGATGATTATAAATAAAATGTTTATTACAAATCGAAAAATTGTGTACATAGATGTAGTACGTATATTAGCATAGTCAATGCAAGAGTTGAAAATAAAAAAAGTGAATAAAGATGCAAAGCATTTTTAAATGCTAGTCCAATTACAAATTGTTTAAAAAAAATTCACCCTTGTTATACCATGCAACTAAATATTAAAATAATCTATTTTATTATTAAAATAATGCTTATTCTGTGGCGTAAAAATAATTTTGAAAAGCTGAAAAATAATTTTTAAATTTTCCATAAATATTATTTTGATAATTTTTATGGAAAAGGAATGCTAAATTTAATATGACAAGAATTTTCAGTGCAAATAAATAAACCAAACATAACACGGTGATTTTATTCCTATCTCAGAAGAAATGGTATGATACATATCGTAAAACCTAAAATATGTTTATCGTCGTATTGTTGACGTTTGAAGTTTTTTCCAATTAATGTTAAAATATTAACTATCATAGAACAATTGGGAAATCTTTCTTTTGTTGAGTTAAATTGGTTTTTTTTGACGTACGAGCAACATTTGGCCAAACTGCGTCAAGTACAAGGCAAATTACGTGAAGTAAAGACATACAGCTAAGGTAAGTTTTTATTGATACAGAATAAATCAAGGAACTCAAAGAGAAATCAAATTTGCGTAGTCAATAACTCGCATTCTGCTAGCGTTGTTGGTAAATTCAATGAGGTGTGGAGGACCATTTATTCTTTGTAAATTTCATTCTCAAGTTTATTTCTTCTTCTAATCGTTTCAAGTATGCGACACGTCATCAGTTGAACAAATAAACTTTAAAAATATTAGAATTAATGATATATATTTTATGGGCGACGTGCGTATATTCAAAAAAAAAAAAAAAAGACCAATGACATCATTGCCGGAAAACATACAAGAAGCTCATGTCCATCGAAAAAACTCTATTTTCACCTACGTCACAGAATAAGAAAATCATACAATACAACTTCACAAATCACGATTTGCGCTAGTGAAATCCAAGCTACGTTTCCAAGAATGCATTTCGGTAATGGACACATTATTTTGTAGACAGACCTATTTTTTTTAATATTTTAGAATATAATGAATTATTTAAAAATATAAGCAATATGCATGCACTTGTATCGATTTCTTAATTCAACGAAACGTGTCATCATTTATCTAACAAAATATATGGAGGCTATCATGCAGGTGAAGTATTACGTAGACTCAAGGGCTATGTTGAGTTGAATGATAGACAGCATTCAATTCAACGTCACCTAACAGCCTAGGAATGCATTATGGAAAATTTTTTCGACCATACCCTTTATTTTAACCATTCCTGTTATTGACTTGATGTGATATCTCGTCAGTAGCAAAAATTGACCAGATGTTGGTGGCAAGATAGTTTGTCATTAAAATAAAACTTAACAGATCCTGATATCATCATTAGGGTAACTTTTTTGTTGCAGTAACAATAGGAAAAGTTGCATTTATCATTCCCTAAAGTTGCACTTATGGAAAAAAAGTTGCATTTTTTTATACTCTAAATTCTAAAATAAATTCTTCGTAAAGAATGAAAAATTTCAAAATATATTGACAATTTTAGTCTTATATAACAGTATTATAACACATTCTTATATACAGAATAACGTTGAATGGCCGATCTTTGGACAGTAATTTCTATAACATTAAAAAACTGCTCCAGCCGCAGTCAGTAACGTACTGTATTACTGTATTGGATAGCAGAAGCGCAAAATCCTTTCGCTCAACATTCAGAGACTTTAAAACGTCATCAACCAGGTGAACAACATATGATGATCGATACCTCGTAAACTCTGCAGCCGATTACGCAAATTTCCTCTGGATTATCAAGAGTGCCAACCAATGTGTTAAAAGTACTTCTTTACATTTATTTCACTTTCGTCTGTTAGGAATCACACCTTCTTTCCATGAACTTCTTGTTTGATCAACAATAGTTCGGCATTCGCAAGATCAGACACACGTGATCAAAGGGTTGGTTCAGAGGGCAAAAAATGAAATAATTATTTCATATTAACTCATTTTAAGCTAAATTTTAAAAAGTTGCAGGTGGGTTGCATTTATGCAAAAAGTTGCATTTATGCAGAAAGTTGCATTTATGTTGCGGTTATAACTCGCTTACAATACACCCCATGAAGGAGGAATTTTAGTTTTAGTACTTTACATGCAGCGTAGAACGTGTGAAAAAAAGTTGCATTAGTCGCAAAAAGTTGTCCTAATCATCATAAAACAACCGGCAATATCTTGATGACGAAACATCTCGTCATTAGCAAAATTGGTCAAGTCTTGATGGATCATTCATCTATTTGAAACTAATTGTAGGGTTAAGCATTTTTAGAGAATGGAATGAAGTCCTTTAAATTCTAGACAAGATGATCTGCAATTGTATATATTTTACAAATTTCTTAACTGAAGAAAACGTAGCCTTGTTTATGTAACAAAACGTTTGGAAAATATATTAATCATGAAGTATTACATAAAATGATCTATACATTTATATCTCGCAATATATACTGACGAAGAGGTGAATTAGTTTCTATCAAAGTACCTTTAAAGTTCGAAATTCAAACTAGGCAATGGACAAATTTAAGTGGAACAATAAATATACGAGGCTTTCCGAAGGATCAGTAAATACATGAAATGAGGTCATTTAATTAATGGCCGATGCGCTGAGCTTAAAGGATTTTTCCAAATTTGTATACGGCAACGCAATTTACGTACGAACACGACATACAGCATTGAATTCAGCATTAGCCAAAAGCCTAAGAGTGCATTTCAGTAATTGCCACCTTATTTTCAACCACGTTATTTGTTTTTTGAAGTCCTTGGAATGGGATGCTTGAGAAATTCTTACTAATGACGATTTGTTGTTTTATTTTGCATTTTACTTTCAGACTCGGAAATCACTTTGAGTTTCGGAAACGGCGGAGAATTAAAGTTCATTATTTATTTCTCCTTTTTGCACGCGCACTTATTTAGTTTTAATGAAATTGAGTTATTTGCCTTATAATTGGTGTTAATACCCCTAAGCAGTTGAAACGAGAAAGGAATGGAAA